>OY751557.1:17983110-20383110 GCA_963572265.1 Caenorhabditis doughertyi | reverse complement strand
GTTTTTCGATTTTTATACAGAGCTGCAGCACAAGGGCAGATTTGTTCTTTTTGGGAATAAGTAAGTCGTGAAGTCTGTAGTTCGTTCCTTTTTTCAAAAATTTTGTGAACCTTTTTTCAATTAATTGACAAAATTGCTTTCAAAAAATAATGTTGGGATGACCAAGGATTCCACAGTGGTCTAGAAATCCAGGCCGCGGGAATTCAAAAAAATTACAAACTTCTATAATGGTTTCTGTTAATTGGATACTAATCAACGTTGGATTTTAATCACATTGAAGAAATTTGAATTTTTTGATTTCCCGCGCTTCGGGTTTCTAGACCACCGTGAACTCTTAGGCCATCTTATATCAAATCGCGTTTATGGCAAAGTTGAGCAACATTAGCCATGCAGAAAATATGCATAATAGTGTTTTTGTTTTTTTTTGGTTTCTTTAAGTTTCGTATCTCCTTTTTTCCTTTTTTCAGGTACGGCAACTCAGCCGAAGACTTTTCGAGAACTTTGCGGGTGCTTAATTCGGCGTCGCATGCTGTAATTTGCTATTTTATGTCATCACAGTACAAGGAAACAGTTCATAAAATGATGTGTTGCTCGATGGAGAAAAAGAAGGTTTTTTGAAAAGTTTTTTGAATGCAAAAAATTAAAAATTCTGATTTCAGGTTAGCTTTATTCAAGTGTCTATGTCAACTGATCGGGATAAGCAAGCAAAAAAGAAAACTGAAAGCTCATACTGATAAGGTTCAGTTTTTATATCAGAGATGTCTCGACCAAATAATTTTTGAATCTTACCGTGCACTTCTTTTTGATTTTCCAAAATTTCTCAATATGTTCTCAAAACATCTTTACTATTGTAACCACACAGATTTTGTCCGTGTTTGTTTTGCCGATCCTACAGCCCTTCTTACTCAACCGATTTTTGTGAAACTCATATAGATCAATGAAGAATTCTTGCCTGACGATACCCGTCTTTTCCGTTTTTAAATTGGAGTTCTGAGAAGCTTTGTGCTATCTATGCTCCAAGCCTGAGCCTCGCACCCGTCAACTGTCGGTCGCTAGATTTATTAATTTAGAGAGGTTGCTGCCGGTTCAATTCCACACCGTTGGCGGCTTTTTGAGACCCGTAAATATAAAAATGGGACCCGTGTGATGCAAATCCAAAAAGTTGAGACCCGGTTTTTTTTATGGGACCCATTATTCGAAATGAGACCCGATCTTTTTTATGGGTCCCGTAAACCGGAATAGTAGCGTGTTTCCTAACAACTGATGAATAAACGATGTTTGTTGAAAGTTTGCTCTCTGCAGCATTCAAAAAAAAGAACGTCATCTAATGACACCCTTTGAATCTTAGTTGAATATCTTTCATATATAAACTCAACGCACTTTTGGTTTGCTTTAGATTGCTAAAAGTTTTGAAAATTTTGAAATCTGAAAATGACTAATGCAACGCTATCCTATGAAGAACCATTAGATCCCATCGGTGAGGCTGAAGGGGACTCTTCACTTTTCGATACTATAAATATCTGGTTGAGTATTCTTTCCAAGCCATGTTTTGTTTTTTTCAACTGCGCACATCTTGCTGTTCTCCTACGGAAACCGCTGAGAACCAATGCAGTTTTTATTATAATGATCGAAATTGCATTATTTGAAATTTTATACTTTCTTCTCGTGGTTGCTCATGAGTTTCATTTAATTGAGTGGGAGCGTTGGGGGTATGGATACTGTCTAAGATCCGAGTTATTTCCATTACCCCCTATTCAAACATTTAGCAATCTTGTGGAAAATGTATCTAAAAGAATGTTTTCATGGCTTATGGTACAATTGGCTCTTGTTCGAACATTATCGATTAATTTTCCAATGATGGATTGGTTGACTAAACCATAGACAACTATTATTTGTTCTATGGGAATGTTTTCATTTTGGTTAGTTTTCAATGATTGGCCACTGGTGTTTGGAAGATTTTATTGGCATCCGGATAACTTGAGATTCAGGTAAAGGTTGAAGTCTGACAATAGATGTTGCTTTACTTAGCTCTTGAAAATTTTCTATAAATTTTAACATAGACCAATTCGGCCCCGGTGAAAACAAGAATCATAGTGAGCAAGCCCACAAATCCCGTTCAAGCCCAATATTCTGATTTTCAGATTTTTCGTACAGTAAAAAATTTTAAATAAACATGAATTTTCGAAGCTTGTAGCTCGTTTTATAGGGTTAGAATAGAACCTCAGAAATGGAGAAACAGATTCTGATAGTTTTTAGAACAAAAAAAATTCTTGGAAAAATTTCGCATAATTGGGATCCACCCTTTTAGTGGGTTCCAAAATCCAAATTTTGGGAAATTTCTCAGATTGTCTGAAAATTTTGGGTTGTTTTCAGAACGTCTAAACATGAATCCTGGCAAATGTTCTCGCACCGCAAGCTATTTTAAAGAGATATTTTTCTGAAAAGTTTCAAACCCGAAAAACTTCTGAAAATCGCTTGTTATGTGTTTAGGACACCAACTGGGAGTTACGAAATCACGTTTGCTGATGAAAATAAAAGTTCGAAATATCTGTTTGAAAACTTTCGGACAGAAAATATAAAAATTTTATATCGATTTTGTGTGATTTCTCGTTATGATTTTCGGTCTTAGGGGGTCAAAATTAGTCTGTCTGCAAATTTTTAGAAAATTCTCGAGAGCTACCAAACGTAACGTCGCTTGTGAGCTACCGTAAAAACTGAATTAGTAGTGCATGCACCACTATTTTTCAACCCCTTTATCCGGAGGGCACTACTATTAGAGGGGCACTCTACTAGAGGGGCACCATTATTTTTTGATCACTTTTTTTTTCAAAATTTTGGGATTTTTTTATTTGATTTTACTGGCGATTTTCATCGAAAACAACAAAAATAACTAAGAAAATTTAGTATATTCTCCAGTTTTTATCAACTTTTTCAAGTTTAGGACAGTTTTCAGTCCAATATTCTCGAATTTATACATGGCAAGTCAAAAATCGGGAAAAAATTATTTTGAAAATGAGGCACCACTATTAGAGAGGCACAACTACTTGAGGGGCACTACTAATACAGTTTTCACGTTATAATGAAAACTATATTAGAAACCTTTTTTTCAAACTAACACGACGATTCCCAGGGACTGTTTTTTACAATTATATTGTTATTTACAGCGAATGCTTAAAGTATGATGAAGAATACGAAATGCATTACTTTGTTTTTGCGATCCCAAACGAGTATGGGGTTGCTCACTACGAAGCATTTATCCAATTCATTGAACCAGACATTCGAATTATCACTGTGTTCGTGTACTGCTTTCTTGTTTTTGTATTAAAACGGAGCTTGGATGCTATAAATAAAAAACGGCAGAAAATGAACATTAGAACCCAATCGGACAGCACTACCACTTTAATTATTGCCATGACTATAACTTTCTTGGTCGCGGAAGAAGCGGCAGCTGGAATGGCGTACTATACTCAGACCGAACATCTTTATTATGAACCAAACGCAGTGTTTGGATATGTGTAAGTCTAAATGCAAACTTTGACGTTCGATCACGCGAAAACATTTTTAGGTACATACCTCCCGTAGAGGGCTTTGTAAGGACTTTGCGAATTTTCAACTCTGCATCTCATGCTATAATTTGCTATTTTATGTCTTCACAATACAAGGATACCCTAGACAAAATGATGTGTTGTTCTTGGAAGAAAAAGAAGAGTGAGGTACGAGTTTAGGAGATTTTTTTGAAGAAAAAAAATCTTCGATTTCAGAACAGTGTGATTCTAGTCACTAGTTTGAACAGCTGAGAGAAGGCTTCCAATGATTTCTTGTATTATCGACGTACAAATCTTTCGGGTTAATCTGCCAGCCGGCAGATCAAATCGACTTTTCATCGTAATTTTTGTGGATTAACGAAAGAATAAAAAAAATTTGTTGTTCAACCAAAAAAAATACTCAAAAGATAAAAAGTCGATGTCGCAGGTTTTTGTGGGAAATACTCTCTAATTACGAAAATTCAGTTTTTTGTACCGCGCGCAACGTTTTCAACCAATTATCAGTGGTAAATGATCGAAAATGTTGTACACTGCGTCCAATAATTTTAGGACCCCTCTCAATTTTGGAGCTCCAGGAAAAACTAAGAGAGATATCAAAAATCTGTAAATGCCAATCGATTCCAAATACAAAACAACCCCCAGGCACAATTTTTCATGTTCCTATGACCTTCCGTACTCATACAGCACAAAGATGTCACTTTTTCGACCGTCCAATAATTTTAGGACCCCCTGAAAATTTTATAAAAACAGTTCAGAAATTTTTGAAGCATAATTTCCGTCGAAGGCTACAGTAATCCTGAGAGTGAAAAAAAAAACGAACAACGAAATATTATGTTCGAACACTTCTCACCAAAATATGTCTGTTGAATATTTTCAAAAATTATTGAAAAAAACAGTTGTTTTAAAATCAATGCGCCATATTTCAGCTTTTTAGGTTACTGTATCTCATGTGATTTCAATTTGAAATCCTACAGCTCAGCTACTAGAAACTCATTCCAATACAATTTTTCGATCAACTTCAACCCACGCAGGTCTACTTTTAACTATGGCATCACTTTTTCAATGATTTTCTCGACTCTCACGCTGAAAAAGACACATCATGTTATGTATTTTTCCAAAGAAGCCACCAGGCTACAATCAAAACATCATCTAATGATAGACTGGCTACCTAGATAGACATCGGGCCCATAGTGGACCCCACCTCTTTTATTCTTCACAACCATTTTCATTTTTCCCACTGGCTCCATATCATGGTTCGAGAAGTGATAAGCGATGAAGAGCTGGAACGTGAAGATAGGATCCACTCAAACTTTTATAATTATCTCAATGATTCCCTTGTGATTCTAAATTATGCTTTCGAAATTTTTTGTATCCTTCTGAACTGTGTCCATCTTGCTATCCTCCTTCGAAAACCATTGCGAACCAATGCGGTTTATATAATAATGATCGGAATCGCAATTTTTGAAATTATCTATTTCATTCAAGTATCTTTCAATCGGTTCTACGTAATTGATTTTGAAATTCTCTACGGCACATGTCTCCGTTGGCCCTTGCACGGTGTGGAGCCAACTGAAGCGGCGTGGAATCTGGTGGAGAATATCTGCAGGAGAATGTTTGTATGGCTTATGGTACAGCTGGCACTGATCCGAACATTATCGATTAGTTTTCCGATGAGTGATTGGTTGACTAAACCTGTGACGACTATAGTTTGTTCATTGGTAATATTCTTGTTTTGGTTGTTGCTGCATGATTGGCCATTGCTGTTTGGAAGGCTCTATTGGCAGCCGGATAACTTGAGATTCAGGTAGGGCGGGGACCAGGGATAAACGGCAGCGGGTTGCGGTGTTACCGGATTCCAAATAGTGAAAAAAAAATATATTGCCAAACTTTGCTGAAAATTTTATGGCGGTTACCAGTTTTTCGACTGGGCGATTGCCGGAATTTTGTGTGGCTGCTTGCCCTTGGCTAGGACTAAAGAGGTTTTCAAGCTCCCCCATAATTTTGACTGGAATCAAGCACGATTTAGCACCGTTGAAACAGACACCGAATTCACTACCTAGCGATGAATTAACCGGTATCTGAGTCTTTCAGGGACTGCTTGTTTAACGATGATGGATCAGCCGACAAAAAGTACATTTTTGCTGTCCCCTATCAATACGGACCTCCTTACACGAAATTTCTCGACGACGCTGAAGGTATTATCCGAATTATCACACTAACCGTCTATGTTCTTCTTATCCTGATACTAATTATCAAACTGAAACTGATAAACCGAAAGCGGCAAAAAATGAATAAAAATGCTCCATCTGATAATACCACGTGGTTGATTATCATCATGACTATCACTTTTCTGATTGCGGAGGCTTCTGCAGCTGGGTTATCGTTTTTTGGGAATTATGAGGAAGCCATTGGAGGGGAATACAATCTTTTTGGGTATATGTAAGCATGATTTTTTTGTTCATTTCTTTCATATTTTTCTTTTTTTTTCTTCAGCCACTACTCAACTGCTGATGGTATAACTAGAAACCTGAGAGTGTTAAACTCGGCCTCTCATGCCGTAATTTGCTATTTTATGTCTACACAATATCGGGATACCGTACATCAAATGATATGTTGCTCGTGTAAGAGAAATAAGAAGGAGAAAGTGAGTTGTAGTAGTAATGTGGGGAAAAAATAACGTTTTTCAGGTTTCTGTGATTCAAGTGACCGTTTCGGGAGAACGAAGCACTACCGAAAAGACGAGAGCAGGAAGGTCTTATTGAGCTTGAATTAAGGCTTCCATTGGGACGAATTTTCATCCGTCGATGCCGTTCGCTGTACGCTGTCCGCTCCATCCGTCCTCCGCTGTCCGTTTGTCCGCTGTGCGATTGCGTGTGCACGTTTTGAAGAAGTTTTTTTTAAAGGTTTTTGAGTGTTTTTCAACAGAACTTTTCATTTATGACGTGCTTGACATTTTCGACAACTCACAACTAACTTTTCAACTAACTTTCGGCTGTTCAAACATACGCGCACGCAAATGCACAGCGGACGAATGAAGACGGGAAGCGGACAATACCTGTCCGATGGGGTTTCGTCCGGATGGAAGCCTTTGCTTGAATGCACTTTTTTTTTATAATGGTCCAACTCACACTTTTCTGCCATGTGAATAACAATTGTATCATTCTCATGTTTTTCACACCAGGCTACAATCAAAAAAATCCCCCCGCCCCCTCCCCTCCCTTAATTATATACTAGCTATTTATATTGACATCAGATGAAATCAGCCACTTATATTTTTTTATTTTTCTTCATTTCCTCCACAAACTGCGAGCCATGGTCCGAGCAGTAATAAGTGATGAACAGCTGGCTTATGAAGATCGAATAAACTCAAATTTCTATAAATTTCTCGATGTTTTCCTTTTGGCTTTGAACTATCTTTTTGAACTTTCCTGTATCCTTCTGAATTGTGTCCATCTTGCTATTCTCTTTCGAAAACCATTGCGAACCAATGCGGTTTATATTATAATGATGGGTATTGCCATTTTCGAAATCATTTATTTCATGCAAATAACTTTCAATCGATTTTACAAAATTGATTTCGCAATCCTCTATGGCACATGCCTTCGTTGGCCTTTGCACGGTGTGGAGCCAATTCATGCTGCATGGGATCTTGTGGAGCATATATGCAGAAGAATGTTTGTATGGCTTATGGTACAATTGGCCTTAATCCGAACATTATCGATTAGTTTTCCGATGACGGATTGGTTGACTAAACCTGTGACAACTATTATTTGTTCAGTGGCTATATTCTCATTTTGGTTGGGATTTCATGATTGGCCGTTGCTCTTTGGAAAATTTTAGTGGCAACCGGATAACTTGATGTACAGGTAGGGCGGGGATCAGGAAAAGCGGCTGACGGCATTGCCGAGTTCCAAATATTGAGGAATTATATTGCCGGAATGTTCTGAAAATTTTATGGCGGTTGCCGGTTTTTCGGCTGGGTGATTGCCGGAATTTTGTGTTGCCGCTCGATTCAGCACTGCTGATCCGTCCACCAAATTTAGCCCCTAGCGAAAAAAGTGACCGGAGTTTTTTGAGGGATTGCTTATTCTGGGGTGATGGAGCAGCGGACCCAATATATGTTTTTGCAATCCCCCAGGCTTATGGACCTCCCTACACAAAATTTCTCGACGAAGCTGAGGGAATTATCAGAACTATCACTTTGACGGTATATGTTCTTCTTATCTTGATACTCGTTATCAAATTGAAGCTGATAAATCGAAAACGACAAAAAATGAATTTGAATGGTCCATCGGATAACACCACTTGGTTAATTTTAGTGATGACTATCACTTTCTTGATTTCGGAGGCCTCGGCAGCAGGCTTATCGTTTTATCGGAACCATGAAAGAGCAACTGGAGGGAGGCAACAACCATTTGGATATATGTAACTACCTTTTTCCCTACATTATGATATTTCTATTTTTATTTTCCAGGCATATTACAACCGCAGAAGGTATTGTTAGAAACCTCAGGGTGTTCAATTCGGCATCTCATTCAATAATTTGCTATTTTATGTCGTCACAATACAGGGATACTGTACATAAGTTAACGTGTTGTTCGTTTAGGAAGGACACGAAGGAAAAGGTAAAATATGAAGATAAAATGAGAGTAAGCTGAGGGTTTTTTCAGGTCTCCGTGGTTCAAGTGACTACATTTACAAAGCGGGGAACTATTAAAAAGAGAAAATTGAGCAGTTCCTATAGTTAAAAGAACTTTGGTTTTGCATTATTTCAAAACCGCGACATCTCGAAACGAGACATTTCGAAACCGCTGAGAAAGTCGTAAAAAAGCTTGGGAAATTCGGAAATTTTTAAAAATTTGATTTAAAGATGTTAGTTTGCTTTGAAAATACCAGATATTCACTGAATTGCAAAAAATTTCTGGAACTTTTTTTTTTCTAAAGTGCTGTTTCCCGAAATTTATTTTCAATTCACATGTAATGCTTCCATACTTCGCCCCTCCGATTCCAGATGTTATGGGGGCAAAAATTAGGCCCTGGGGTGGGTAAAATAACCCGCCCGTCAAAAATTTGCCAAATCGATTTTTTATCGATTTATTGATTGATTTCACTTTAACTAGTTTTTTGACCGTATCTCGCTTAGTTTTGAAGATTTTTAAAAGTTAAAAAACGAAATCGTAGACAAGAATGTGATACAAATTGTTGCTTATTGCACAAATAATTTGGAGCATGTTGAAGAGCCGAAACCTTGCTCCAAAGTAAAGTCGAAAAATTCAAAAACGTTGAAATTTTTTGATTTTTTTGAAATTAAGTTTAGTATCTAAAACAACGCATACTGCTAAATTTTCAGAAACTTTCGCCATTTTTTCAGAGAGAAAATTGAGTTCAAAAAATATTTTTTTATTTTTAGGGTATTCAAACTCAAAATTTCAAAAACGTTGTGTTAGCAAATCTTGTAGCCCGTAAAAAGACGCATCTTTTGGTTTTTTAACCATCAAAAAATATTGAGTTTGAACTGAGTTAAGTATGTTTGAAACCACCGACCCAGACCCGATCTGACAGGATTTGCTATTATGGTCAACTCTTCAAACACACTTAACTCAGTTCAAACTCGATATTTTTTTATGGTTAAAAAACCAAAAGATGCGTCTTTTTACGGGCTACAAGATTTGCTAACACAACGTTTTTGAAACTTTGAGTTTGAATACCCTAAAAATACAAAAATATTTTTTGAACTCAATTTTCTCTCTGAAAAAATGGCGAAAGTTTCTGAAAATTTAGCAGTATGCGTTATTTTAGATACCAAACTTAATTTCAAAAAAATCAAAAAATTTCAACGTTTTTGAATTTTTCGACTTTACTTTGGAGCAAGGTTTCGGCTCTTCAACATGCTCCAAATTATTTGTGCAATAAGCAACAATTTGTATCACATTCTTGTCTACGATTTCGTTTTTTAACTTTATAAAAATCTTCAAAACTAAGCGAGATACGGTCAAAAAACTAGTAAAAGTGAAATCAATCAATAAATCGATAAAAAATCGATTTGGCAAATTTTTGACGGGCGGGTTATTTTACCCACCCCGGGACCTAACTTTTGCCCCCATAACATCTGGAATCGGAGGGGCGAAGTATGGAAGCATTACATGTCAGTGAAAGTTTGGTATTTTCATAGCGAACTCAAATTTTTATTTCAAAATTTTCAAAAATCTTTTTTCTTAAGCTTTTTTCACGACTTTCTCAGCGGTTTAGAAACGTCTGGTTTCAAAATGGAGCCATTTTAGCAATCATGTTCAATTTGTTTTTTTTTTCGTCGAATGGGATACGCCTTTTCAATTCTTTACTCCTTACTCTGTCTTTTACATTAAAATATCTCTATCTCCATTTATTTTGATGCTAACTACATCCATTGCCAATAGTGATGTGATTTTTTTTTCATTTTTATTTCTGATCAAAAAAATAATTTATCTTTGATACATCACATAACTATAGCCTTGCAAATGACCGAAAAACATAAATCACGAGTATATAATGATGTGTGCTACAAACTTCACAGCTTGAAATTTCAAAAAGAGGCATGACAACATTTTTTCAAAATTTTCCTTCAATTTTTCGTTTACTCCACAGCAACTTGTGTAAAAGCTCAAGCTTTGAAGAAAAAGTGGTGGTTTTTTTTATATTAGTAAATCATGACAGAGCAGCCAATTACCGATGACGATTATTATGAAACACTATGGAATTCTCCTGAGTACAAATTCAAAGTTTCATTCAATGAATATCTTGTAATCATTAATCAATACATTGAAATGTTCTGCATACTTTTGAATGTTTTACATTTGGTGATCCTATTTCAAAAATCTTTGAGGTCCAACGCAGTTTATATTATAATGTCAGAAATTTGCTTTTTTGAACTTTTATACTTCTCACATTACTATATACAACGAACCGCTCCCGCTGATCCTGGTATAATGGCGAGTGCTTGTTTGCGGCACCAATTATGCTCTATCACTTTAAAAGCGGAAATTCAAAAAGTTATTGCAAACGTATCTCGTCGGATGTTTGTTTGGCTTATGGTCCATCTAGCATTTATCAGGACCGTATCCGTAACTTTTCCAATGAGCAAGTTGACGGAGAACTTGTCTAAGTTAAAATTCCTGAATTTATGCTCAGCTGGAATTTTTCTCTTTTGGTTGATTCTTTGTCACTGGCCACTGTTTCTAATTCGCGCGTACTGGTTACCGGACAATTTGGAGTATGAGTAAGTCAGAGACTTCCATTGTCTCCAGTTCTTTTGCTTTACTTAAAGGAGGGCTAAAGTCAGAAATATTTTTCATTTTTTCTGAATCATTTTGCGATGTTGAATTCAACGGAACATGTGAAAACTGCCAAAAATCTCTCTAAATGGCACAAAACTGTGTCAAAAAAACAAAGCAATTGATTCTGATGGAAGAGTTTTCTTTCCCACTGTGTAGTTCTCTCGGACAATTGGTTTCTTGACGTGTACTCCTCTCAGACAATCGAGTTTCTCAAAAGATCACTTTCTAATGGTTTTTTGATGGAAAATGCTACAACCTTCATGGATCTCGCTCCAGATAACAGAAAAACAAGGAAAATCATAGATTATTGTACAAAAAACCATCAGAAAGTAATCTATTGAGAAACTCGATGGTCCGAGAGAAATACACATCAAGAAACCGATTGTCCAAGAGAAGTACACAGTGGGAAAGAAAACTCTTCTATCAGAATCAATCGCTTTGTTTTTTGACACGGTTTTGTGCCATTTAGAGAACATTTTTTTGGCAGTTTTCACGTGTTTCGTTGAATTCAGCATAGCAAAATGATTCAGAAAAAATGTAAAAAATGTTTGACTTCAGTCCTCCTTTTTTAAAAAAAGGACTATAGTCACATTTTTTATTTTCATTTTTTCGTTATTTTTTCATGCTGATTCCATTTTTCATGATGAAGTCGTCCAAAAATCGCTCCTAAGAGCGAAAATTGCGCACAAAATCGCGGGTTACAGGTTGGCGGCCGCGGCCGTCTGACCTAGAATTCTCCATATTTTTCGCCTTTATTTTGTGAAGAAACATCAAAATGGCAAGAAACAAAAATGAAAAAAAATGACTCTAGCCCTCCTTTGAAGTCATTTTTACCTCTCACCATTTACAGATTGTGCAGAACCGTACCACCAGAACAAGGCGGAAGTCAACCAATATATGTTCTTGCTATTCCGTACGAATATGGACTTGACTATAGTGCATGGGTTACCGATGCGGAAGGATCAATTCGAGTGACGACTATAGTCCTCTACACTTTTTTTGTTGTTATTATGATAGTCAAACTGAATGTGATAAGAAGAAAAAGGCAAGCCTTGAAATCTACCGCTGATTCGGTGAAAGCAACCAAGACGACAATTCTAATCGTCCTAATGACTATCACTTTTCTGATCGCTGAAATCTATGCGGCTGGATTAGCCTTTTGGTATTCTTATCAAAGAAACACCAATCGCGATTTTGTTCTATTTGGATTAGTGTACGCCATGTGGAAATATTTTTTGAAAATTATTTAATTTCAGATACTACCGATCAGCTGATGCGTTCACAAGAAATTTAAGAGTGTTCACCTCGGCATCTCATGTTGTGATTTGTTATTTTATGTCTACACAGTACCGGGAGACTGTACATAATATGATTTGTTGTTTTAGAAAGAAAATCAAGAAAAAAGTAAGAATTCGCCGATTATGTAGAAGAAAAACATTTTTTCCAGGTCAGCGTGATCCAAGTCACCAATTCAATAAGCCGCGACAAACTAGAATTGAGGAGGAAGAAGCCAAAAAGTTCCTATTAAATTTAAAATTCTTCCAAAAGTAGTAAAAACTCAAAACTTCTGTGGTTAGAGTGACGAAAATTCTTGCGACGCATATCAATTTTTACTATTTTTGTTAGTTTTATTGGTAGATTCCCATTGTTGTTCATTTTTAACTGTTTTGTTTTGAAAACACTGTGTTTATTAGAAATTTGTTCTGACTATAATATAATACATCATAGCTTATTATAACTATAGTCTTGCACAAGATCGAAGAAAATAAAATACCAAAAACTATCATGCGCCCGCAAAGTTTATAGCTCAAAAGTTTGAAAATGAAATGTATGTGAATACTTTTCGAAACTTTCTCACCCACTTCAATCGAATAATTCTACCTCAGGTTTTCCGAAATTTTCTGATTTCTCAACAAAACCATGAAAAAGCAACCTGTTACCGATGACGATTATTATGAAACACTCTGGGATTCTCCTGAGTATAAATTCAAAGTTTCATTCAACGAATATCTTGTTATCATCAATCAATACATTGAATTGTTTTGCATACTTTTGAATGTTTTACATCTCCTAATCCTATTCCAAAAACCTTTGAGGTTCAACGCAGTTTATATTATAATGGCAGAAGTTTGCTTTTTTGAACTTTTATACTTCTCACATTACTACATACAACGAACCGTTCCCGCTGATCCTGGTATAATGGTCATGGCTTGTTTGCGACATCAATTATTATCTATCACTATAATACCGGAAATTCAAAAAGTTATTGCAAACGTATCTCGTCGGATGTTTGTCTGGCTTATGGTCCATCTAGCATTCATCAGGACCGTATCCGTAACTTTTCCAATGAGCAAGTTGACGGAGAACCTGGCTAAGTTAAAGTTCCTGGTTTCATGCTCAGCTGGGATTTTTCTCTTCTGGTTCCTTCTTTGTCACTGGCCATTGTTTTTAATTCGCGCGTACTGGTTGCCGGACAATTTGGAATATGAGTAAGTCGAGGTTTTCATGGATACCAAGTTTTTGCTTTATTTGAAAAGTCATTCTCACCATTTACAGGCCGTGCTTTCCAGTAATACCAAAACAGTACATTAAAACCGGAACATTGTCTCAATCAATATATGTTCTCGCTATTCCCTACGAATATGGAGCTGATTATGAGGATAGGATGAACGATGCGGAGGGATGGATTCGGGTGACAACTATAGTACTCTACACTTTTTTTGTTGTTATTATGATAGTCAAACTGAATGTGATAAGAAGAAAAAGGCAAGCCTTGAAGTCCACCGCTGATTCGGTGAAAGCAACCAAGACTACAATTTTAATCATTCTGATGACTATCACATTTCTCATCACTGAAATCTATGCGGCTGGGCTAGCTTTCTGGTTTACTTTGGGAAAAGAAACCGACCGCGATTATGTTCTATTTGGATTTGTGTACGTCATAAGGAAATATTCTCTGAAAATTATTTAATTTCAGATACTACCGATCAGCTGATGCGTTCACAAGAAATTTAAGAGTGTTCACCTTGGCATCTCATGTTGTGATTTGTTATTTTATGTCTACACAATACCGGGAGACTGTACATAATATGATTTGTTGTTTCAGAAAGAAAATAAAGAAGAAAGTAAGAGTTCGCCGGTTATGTGGAAGAAAAAATTATTTTTTCCAGGTCAGCGTGATCCAAGTCACCAATTCAATAAGCCGCGACAAACTAGATTTGAGGAGGAAGAAGCCAAAAAGTTCATATTAAATTAATTTGTGAAAATTCTCTGAAAAAATTTTTTCTGCGTTTTTCTTTTTGTTTTCAATTGGAAATACGTGTTTTTTTCAAATAAATTGTGTTTTGAAACAGTTCCCCCATATCAGATATCACCCCATCTCTTTTTTTCCTAGACGCACCTTTTCTAACTTTTAGTCTTCGTTTTTGACCTTGGTCTCGTCTGTTCAAAAAGAACGCCTTCATTACACAAAAAAAGTTGTTTACCGAAAAAAACAGTATAAAAGAGACAGATGGGAGGAGAACTTTGAGAGAGGGAACAAAATGTTGTCAAAAATATTTTTGTCTTCAATTCTTTTTGTGATTGCCACTGCGGCACCGAACTTTGAGGCTTGTAAAGAGGTAGGATTATACGACTTTAGGCATTTTCAGCCTTGAATTTTTAGATATCTATGGAGCTGAAGCCCATTATCGATAGTATCGATGTCAAGGATCGATTCCTCCGGTCACCAGAGGAGTATAAGGCTTATGCGGATAAGTGTGAGGCTGTTATTGTAGGTTGAAATGGAAAAACTCGGGAAAAAATTATAGGAAATCCCGAAAATTTTCAGAACTGCTTCAAAAAGAACGATTTTCTGAAAGCCCCAGAGGTTGCCAAAAAGTTGGCGCCATGCCACTTTTATATCTTCTACAATCGCGATTTCTCCACTTGTGCTCATAAGTTGATCGCGAAAAAAGATGACAAAATTCCATGTCTTAACACGCTTTTCAACGATATTCATGAGGTAAGTTTGAGAGAATCGGGGGAAAAAAAAAGAAAAAAACAGGCAACAATGAAATAAATGCCCTAATCCCTAGTAAAATCACTTCGAAAACATCTGGAAAACTAGAAAAAACCACTCCCACAACTGGCAAAACCCCAGCAAAAAAAGTAAAAAAGAAATCCGTCGAGCCGGATTCGAACCAGCGACCTAAGGATACCCACTGACTCTACAGTCCTCCGCTCTACCAACTGAGCTATGGACGGTCGATTTCTTCCACATCAACAAACCCTACACATTGTCTCCTGCCGCTCTCCCCCCTCGCGGGCGACCACCTTTCCCTTATGATTGCCCTTTCGTCCGTTTGCCGCCGTGCCGTCGATAGCTCAGTTGGTAGAGCGGAGGACTGTAGAGTCAGTGGGTATCCTTAGGTCGCTGGTTCGAATCCGGCTCGACGGATTTCTTTTTTACTTTTTTTGTTTTGGCTTTTTGGTCTTATGGGAATACTGTTCCTGTCATTTTGAGTGAATTTTTGATTTTTTTTTTCAAAATTTTCTCATGTCTTGGCCGTTCTATTAGGGTTTCTCATATAATACAGGCTCGACCAAAGTATCCTTATTTTTCAGCCCGAAGTTGACCAATGTGACCAATGGGATGGTCTCCAACCTTGCATCAAGGAACAAATCGGAAAACTTTGTGATGAAAAAAGTGTGAAAGAGTATGTGGAGCAAGAGAAGAATATCAGAGTCGAGTTGTGCGAGGAGGACTAATTTTTTTCATGATTATTTTCTTCCTGATAAACGTCAAACTAAACAGTTTATCTATTTTTTCTTGTTTTTTTATTGCTAACTTTAAGACAAGGAAGTCAACGAAAGATTGATCTTTGTCAATTTGGAGAATTGGAGAAAATTGAAGATTTAGTCTTTTTGGCATCGGTAAAGATCAGATAAGGAAAGGAGAGGTATCGGTGAAAATGGAGGAAAAAAAGAAGAAAATGTGGGACGAAAAAAAGTTGACTTGTGCCTTAAAAAATCGGTAAATGAAGGAAAAAAAGTTATAAAAATTGAGAAAAATTGAGAAAACAGTTTTCCCCCAGCTGTCTGAAAATGTCTGAAACTCTTTTAAACTGCTTGGAAGTACTATAAAACATCTCGAGATTCTGGAAAAAATTACTGAAAAAGTTTTGACCCCAAGGGGGCTCGAACCTGGGACCGTCCGCTTACTAGGAAAATCGCACTGTGCCATTTGGACACCTTTTTTTTAAATCTTGACTTTTGAGATTTTTGTTGTTTTTTTACTGCTTTTTAGAGGTTTGTTTTGTTTTCAGATAATTCACTGCTATTTTTTTAGTCAATTTCATCCCTAACTGTTGAAAAATCCAAAATCATCGGGAACTTTCCATACGATTCCTAGAGATCAGTATCAACTCCATTTGCTTGGCAAAATTCTTTTTCTCCACGGCTTCTTTTTTCGTTTCCACACACCCGTAAGACCGATAAAAAGAGGCTTCACTTCAATATTCAGGAAGATCGATTTTTTAGATAACCGGATTTTTTCGCAAGGACTTCACATCGTAGATTGAAATGTTGAAATGTTTTAGATGGCAAATTTTGTCGATTTTTTTTTCTTTTCTTAAATTTTCAATTTTTTTTCTACTTATTTTAGTTTGTTTTCATGTTTTCCCAGGAAATGGTTCGGGTAAATAGAACAGCGGTCTACGCGTTTTTACTGGTTTTCATTGTGCTGATGTACTTGCACAGGGTGAGATTTTTGAACTTTTTTTGTGTTTTGAAAATTTTCTAAAAAATTTATATTCAGCTTCGGAATAAATACAACACTTATCCCGCAGAGGAATTTGAAGAAACGCAGCAACATAATGCACCTCAACCTCTTCCACCGATACAATATACTGTAGAAAAGTATGGAGAAGAGGGAGACCGGCGGAATTATTCGATTCAAACTGAAATGCATGCGGATCAATATTGCATTGGATATAAGTTTTTGGTCGCTTCGGAGACGTGAGTGGGGCTTTTTTGAGTGAATTTTAGGCTGACTTTTAGGCCAAGTTTAAGGCCAAGTTTTAGGCCAAGTTTAAGTTTTGGGCCAATTTTTAGGCGAAGGGTCGATTTTAGGCCAGTTTTCAAAAAATTGAGTAAAATTACTGGTCCGGTTAAGCTTCAGATCAGGGTTAGCCGTTTCCGGGAAATTCGGAAAATTACCTGCCCAAAAAATTTCTGAACCAACTTTTGAAAAAAATTTCCGTTTTCGGAAAATTTCGGAAAACTGAAGAGATCTCGTCTTGAATGCCTAATTTCAATGTTAAAATTCTGAGTTTCCTGGTAATTTTTGTCGGAAGATTCTTCCGGAAAATTTACCGGCCCAAAATTTTCAGGTCGGTTTTCAAAGACTTCCGATTCCCGAAGAATTTTCCGTTTTGCAGATTTTTTTTTGCGATTTGAAAAAAAACAATTTTTAAAAACGCTCCTGCTCCGAACAAATCCTTGTTTTGGCGTTTATTTTGATAAACTTACCACCCTTCTATTTCCAGTTTCCGCGAAGCCGACGGCCTGGAACCTGTCACCTTGGCCACCCATGCCACTTCTGATATGATCGATACCGTTGAAAACATGCCAACCCTATGGGATGGCCCAATTTCTATTGGAATATTTGTGGACTATCACTCGAGTAATGTCTTGGAGTATCTGGCAGAAGTCCATCGGTGTGATATTAGATTTAGGAGGAAGGTAAAAAAAGGACAGGGGATCGTGGTCGAATTTTGGGAGAAAAAGGTTCGGTTTTTAGATGACGGTCCATTTTGCCTTCCGGAAAGCTCCATTCCAAAACTCATGCCCAGTTTTTGAGCTGCCACAGTCGAGAAGGACTTGTCAGGAGTTTTTTGCAGAGCGTAAGTTTTTTTTTCGACTTAGACTAGATTTGGACTGACTTAGGGCAGCTTCAGGACCGTATTTGTGACAAAATCCAACTTACCGTAAAACCTCTAATACACCGGCATCCCGAATTTGCCGGGAGTCCCTAATAGACCGACATCCTTATTGAACCGGCAACCATCGGTAAATTTGTCTCATTGATGAAGAAAAAAAGTTCAATTTTAACGCAGATTTTCTGGAAATTTTTTGAAAAAACACTGATTTTTCACTGGTTTTGGCCAGAATTTTTCAAAAAATCATTCGTTTTTGAAGAGTTTGATTAGCTTGAAAACTCCGAAAAAAATTAGAAAAAGTTATAGAACGGCACCTCTAATGAACCAACAGGCACAATAGAGCTGCATGCAATAGAACAGCACGCAGGTGTAATAGAGGTTCTACGGTACTTTTCCAGACGAACTCCTCCGCTCCGCCATCGTTGGCCCCTTCCAACTCTACCCAAGCAACCTTATGAGAAACATCGCTCGAATCGGAGCCCTAACTGATATCCATTTTGTCATGGACGGGGATATGATCCCCAGTGAAAATTTTGCCACCAGAATCAAAGCCATCGCTAATGAACATATAACTGCAACAAGCCAGAAAGTGTTGGTTATTAGAAGATTCGAGACTAGAACTGGAATTGAAATTCCGAGGGACCATCGAAAATTGTTGAAATCAAAAAAAGCTCATGAAACTTTTGAGTTTCATCATGCTTACTTCGCAGCCGGGCATCATATCGAGGGATTGGATGACTGGTTCAGGTCGTCGCATCATTCCGAAAATGTGTCGATTAATGATGTGGAGTATCCGTAAGTTTAGACCGGACTAGGCTAAAATAGGACTATTTAGAATATTTAGAGAAGGCTTTTTTCAGAGGCTATTTATGGGAAGTTCAACCAATTTTGCATAGGACTGCTCCATTTAACGCTGACTATTTCCCTTCGAGGATTAAGGTTATGCATTCTTTGGTGAGTGAGAAATGGAGCCCGGATTATGTCGGCTGCTTCATTTAGTTATGTTAAAGCATTATTACTGTTTATTTATTAGCTTCCAAAAATATGAACAATCGCGCCCCACTGAACTCGGTTTTTAAAATTTTTTTTCGGTCTCAGCAAAATTACCGAAAAATGTTAATTCGCTGAAAATGGAGAAATTCAAGTATTGAGTCCAGTGGGGCGCGATTGCTTATTATTTTGGAAGACTAAACGTGGTGTAGTGGCTTACAAAGATGACCGGTAAATTCAGCATCCGAGTTCGACTCCTCATGGGGCAAAATTTTTTTTCGTCTAGTGCCCTTCTAATGGAGGTTCTTACCAAACTTTCCCCGCTTCCAGATCTACGCTCTCTGCCGTGCCGGGTACACTTTCCACGTCCCCACCCATGTTTTTGATGTCCATGAAGGTATCAAACACACCAATACCATCTACTCAAAAGCCACAATTGCTCATCAGGAAGCTTATGCTATGAAAATGTTTGTAGTTTGTAGTTTGTAGTCTTTGTAGTTAAACTGATTTTCAGAGCGGGTGATCGTTATATCAAGGAGATCAATGAGCAATATCCGGACACAATTCAGCGCTGTGGAGAGTTTTCGATGGTTTAGAAAACGAGGATTTGGGGGAAAAATATATGGATTATGATCTCAATTTTTTGTAACTTTTTTGGTCGAAAATAAAATTTTATTAGAAGGAAAATTAGGTCAGCTCACACACTTCAACTCTAATGTTCTTTTCTTGCTTCTCATACTCTTTCAAATCTTTTTCATCACAAAAATCCCCAATTTGCTCCTTGACACAAGGCTGAAGCTCATCCCATTGCTCACATTGATCGCCTTCGGGCTGGAAAATTTTGCAATTTAGACCCAAATTTGTCCAAGCTTCACCTCATAAATATCATTAAAAAGGGTTTTGAGACATGAAATGTTGTCATCTTTTTTGGCAATCAGCTTATGAGCACAATCCGAGAAATCGTGGTTGTAGAAGATATAAAAGTGGCATGGCGACATTTTCTTGTCAATTTCCGGAATTTTGAGACCATCTTTTGCTTTAAAACAAGCCTAAATTCAAGATTTTGGTCCGCATTTTGAGCCCAACTCACAATTAATTTCTCACAAGTATCTGCATAAGCCTTGTACTCCTCAGGTGTCCTTAAATAGCGATCCGTGACATTAATAGCTTCGACTATCGGCATTAGTTCAATAGCGATCTGGAAATGGATACAGTAATCCTATGCCAAAAAAAATTTAAAAAATTACCGGCTTGCACTCCTCAAAGTTTTCCTTTGGCGCCGCTATGGCAAATCCGCAAAAAGTCAACGAGACCAAAAAGAATTTAAAAATCATTTTTTGAATTTTTCACTGCAAGGGCTGTTCTCTTTTATATTGACCGGTTCTTATGGTAAACAACAATTCATTTTGTTATCATTACTGTAATCAAGTTGATAAAAATGATAGAAGACGTTCTTGTTCTGGGTCGACCAAAAATAAAAAGAGACTAAAAGTTAGAGGTAAAAAAATTTATTAGATAAAAGTTAGGTCAGTTCAAACAACTCAATTCGAATATTCTTCTCTTGCTCCTCATACTTTTTCGCATCTTTTCCATCACAAAGTTTTCCGATTTGCTCCTGGACGCAAGGCTGGAGACTATCCCAATGGGCGCATCGGTTGCCTATTGGCTGGAAACAGAAAATGTTGGATTTCATCCGTACCGAAAAAAATTTTAAAGAAAAAACCGGAAAATTATCGGAAAGTTTCCAAAAAAAAATTTACCGAAAACTTTCCGAAACATTTTTCGAACAGTTTTTTGATATCCGCTAAATAATTTAAACTAGCGTAACTTCGGAGCTTCGTTGCTTGGTTTTTTTTTTTAATTTCGCACCAAACAAAAAGTTTCCTTACCTTATGAACATCATTGAAAAGCATTTGGAGGCATGGAATATTGTCGTCTTTTTTAGCGATCAACTTATGAGCACAAGGAGAAAAGTCGCGATTGTAGAAGATGTAAAACAGGCATGGATTGAACTTTCTTTCGATTTCCGGATTTTTAAATGCATTTTTTGCTTTGAAGCAGTTCTGAAGACAGGTATAATTAAATGAGGAAAGAAGTCCAAAACATACTATCATCGCCTCACATTTGTCTGCATAACCATTGTACTCTTCCGGTGGTCGGAGAAACCGATCAGTGGCATTTATGTGTTCCACAATGTGCATTAACTCCACAGCAATCTGGGAATTGCCGATGTGTTGAACAGTAAATAAGGGCTCTAGGCAAACGCCCAGTTTCCAGCGCTGCACGCTTCAACCGTCTAGGTTCCACAAAAATTTCATTCTCTACTTGAAATAAAAAGCCAAGAATATTTTGCCCACCGAGGAATCGAACTCGTATGCTGAGCTTATCGGAAATTTTTTACACCATTACACTACGCCGCCAACGGTGTTTGTTAGTGTACCGGCGGCCGCCGCAAACTCTCAAAAATTGGTAAATCTAGCGGCCGAAAGTTGACGAGGCGAGGGTTAGGCTTGGTACATAAATAGCACAGAGCTTTTAACAGCTCCAATCAAAAATCAAAAGACGGGCATCATCGCGGGAAAATTCTGCATCGACACGTCAAGGTCCCATCAAAATCGAACCATAGAGAACGACTACAGGGTAAGCGACGGACAGACAGAAGGAAAAACTTCATTAGAATAACTGTGAATTCCTGGCAAAAATTACCTGTATACATTCCTTGAGGCGCTCCTCCGTTGTAACAATTCCAGCCAGAAATAAGAAGATCAAGACACAAAGTTTCGACAACATTTGTCTATTTCATTGCTAGTTTTCTCGTTTTTATAGTTTCTCTCTTCAAAAAAACAACTTTTTTTTGTGTCCCGACAGACCAAATCGAAAATCAGATCAAAAGTTGATTCGTGCTGCAAAAAAAAACAATTCGCAAGGGAAAATTTTCGAAAAGATGTATAGTCACAACATTAACAAAATGCTTTATTTCAAACATCAATTATTCCGCTTTCTTATCCTCCAATTTCTTCTCCTTCTGCTGGAAAAGCTCATCTCTTCTCATGCGGTATTGCACTTGCACATCCTTATCAACACGATCAGCCTGATCAATATCGGAAATCAATGGGATGGCGAACTCGGAAATTCTCCATGTTTTGATGAGTTGGATTACGCAAAAAACGACGTAGGCGGTTCCAGAATGGATGACGAATGAGAGGGCGGCCAAGGTGTGGCCATCGATGGCGGAGGTCTGGAAAAATAGAAAGTTTTGTGCCGATTTTTTTTTGTCGGAACTTTGCCGGAACTCTTTTTGCCGGAATTTAGTTGTTTTTTTTTGCCCTACTACCAGAATTTTTGCCAAACTGTTTTTCGTCGAAATTCGAGAAAATGTTATGCCGAAATTCGTACTTTGTCGGATTTATTGCCGGTTTTGGTTTTTTGGCCGGAATTTTCTGCCGGATTTCGTTGTTTATTGCCCGACCGTTTTTGCCGGATTTTTTGCCGGGTCTCTGCCCGTTTTTCGGCAAACCTCACCTGCTTGACAGCCGGAGGAATTGTGGCAATCAAATTCAGGGTAATCTTGATTCCATCGGCAAATGATACATCCTGCCAGCGGGACGAGGCCAGAGTTGCTGAAATTTCGCCCGATTTTTTTTCCACCTAACACCTAACTCACTCAAAAAGAAGCATCCAACAAAATATGCAATCGAAACCATCAGACAAGCCACCACATTAACCCTCAACATCCGGTTCCTTCCAACAGTCCACGCCTCGTATTTCTTATGACGAATGCAGATTTTCAAAACATTTGTAACAATGGAATGAAGGGCAGAAACACTGGAACCGACTGCAAAAGTGGTGAAAACAGGAAGAATAGATCGGAAAATAATATCAATGATCTGGGTAGATGGCTTGTGGAATTTCAGCGTCTTGTCGTCGTTGAGTTGGAGGGCGTGGTCATACATACGAATGAATCTGGAAATTAAGCTTAAATTGATGGAAAACGACTCTAGAAGCGTAAAACATGGTCGGAAACCCTTGAAAACACCCCTTAAAACCCTCAAAAACCATAAAATACAGTTTTTAAAAAAACGTCCAAGTGGCTAAGTGGCATTTTCGATTTTCCCAGTAATCTGAAGGCCACTGGTTCAAACCCCCTTGAGACAAACCATTTTTTTTTGCTTTTTTGGTCTTATTTTCCCCTTTTCCTTCCAAACTACAACTCACGTCAAACTCTTCGACCACATGAACGTAAAACTCGGCACTGTCAACAGGGTCTTGTTCAAAAATCCGGATATAATTCCATAGACATCATCACTTCCCAACGAATACTTTGAGCTGTAAATCTGAGCAGATTCCGAAGAAGTCTGAAGTCGTTGACGTTCATAATCCACATTGGCAGCTAGAGTCTCAAAGTCTTCTTGTTCGGACTTCCATTCAGCTTCGTATTCGAATCTGGAAAACTATTTATGCTTTAAATTGGCCGGACCAGTCGAGCTTATGCTCGTTGGTCTGAATTGGCTCATTAAAAATCTAAAATTCCCTGAAATAAATTGTTGGTACTGTATTAAAGTTTTCCGCTGATCGCAATTTTCATTGTGATTTTGCTTGAAAATCGTTCTGAACCGTAAAACAAACTTTTGAAAGACTATCATTTTCTCAATGACTGTAGCTTCCTGGTTCAGGAATTCAGCCGTGTAGTTCGAGAGGACAAGATGACCTAGAGATTTTGCCTGTGATTCCTAGGTCATCTTGTCCTTTAAAACTACACGGTGGAAAAACTACACGGTGGAATTGCTAGGCCAGGAGGTTCCGGTCAATCAGGGGATATTGGCATTTTGCGCGTTTTCTATGGCCCGAAAATAAGTTTGAAAAAAATTTCTATTTGGTTTTCACAACTTTCAGCCCCTCGGGATACACAGCGATCTTTCTGATCTTTCACGTTCATTGATATTTTGCTACACTGTATTCCTCATCAGTATTTTGTGGCCCCCCGGCCGTCCGTCCCAAAGTTTCATTCGTTTCTTTCTTGGACTTCCTGATGTTAATCTGGTACTGATGTCTTCGTGTTCATTCTTTCTACCGGCGGAAAAGACTAATACACTAGATAGGAGATCTCCGATTTGGAAAGAATAGGAAAGAAATCGGAGATTTGAATTCAGGAAAAATTTTGATATTTTGATATTTTCGGAAAAAGGAAAATGAAGAGGTTTTAAACTATTTCTAGTAGCTTTTTTAGGTTAATTTTCGCCGATTTTTAGCTATTTCAGCTAGTTTTATCTGTTTTTTTTTTCAAAATTACTCGATTTTTACCCATTGAAACTCACGCGGAATACCCAAAAATAACCACTGCAAATGCGGCAGCCACCAATAAAGCCAACACAATTGGCCCGAAAATTTGCCGTAATAACCGGCGCCAATCGGTTATTTTCGGCATTTTTTGAAGTCGAAATGCAGTTTTTTTTTTGAGGGAGAAAAATTTTGGTGGGAAAAGAATACGAAAAATGAAAAGTTTTGGGCGAAGGGGCCGATGTATTCTAGCTGTTGCTAGGAGCGTTGCATGGTGCCGGGCTCGCGGAGCTGGGACACGGGAAAAAGCATCGAGATGGATTTTCGGAATGGGAAATGCATGAGAAGGAAAAAAAAAGCAAAAAATTCGAAATATTTAAAAAAAAGCCAAAAATCCAAAAATTCGGGGAAAAAAATTTCAGTAGTTGGGTCCAAATATTGTACTAAACAACGAAAAAAATTTTTTCAAAAAAAAAAACTTTGAAAAAATATTGTTTCCTCAGTTTTTTTTGTGTCAAAACTTGGGAATTAGTCCAAATTTTCTCAACTATTTCTTAATTTTCGTGCCCCAAAGTAAAAATTTTTCAAAAAAAAAAAGTTCGAGATCATTTCCAAACTTTGTTCCATTCAAAAAGTAATCTCTTTGGTTCCAAAATCAAAATCATCTTTCCGAGACTCTTTCCCGCTTATCAGTTTGAAGTTTGTGCCCCTCTCCCCCTATCACATTGATAAGAAAATCTGATCAATGAATTTTTGATTTATGCAATTTCCACCCACGCCAATAAACTGTTTTTATTACCCTAATTATGACTTTCAGGTACAAATTGACCTCTGAAAATCAGTCAGAACCTTGATTGGAGTCAATTTTCCGTAGTTTTATAAAAAATTTTAACTTTGAATAATTTTTTTTTTTCGATTTGAAAAAAATAGCGTCACTCTTTAAAAGTGTTAAGAAGCGGAGACAGATTATATAAAAAGAAGATGGAATGGTGATAAAAATTGAACTTTTTTCGAATCATGAAAAAATTATTTATATTTTTATTACTGGTTTTGGCCAAGGAGACGATTGGAGAGGAGTGGAAAGTAAGTGCATCCTAAGGGTTACTGTAGGTTACTGTAGGCTACTGTAAATGTGAAAAATCCGATCTGGAATTGTGTGAAACTTTCTAAACACTCCGAAAATCTGTTAAACCATGAAAAACCTTCAAAAAACGACACTTTAAAAATTGGTGTGTTGGGTTTTTCCTAGTAATCTGATGGTCTCGGGTTCGATCCCCCGTTGGGGCAAAACTTTTTTGGTTTTTCATTTTAGACTTGTGGAGCATACGAAAAATCGAAAATTTTTTGAAAATTTACTAAAAACCATAAATTCTTACAAAAAACTACTTTTAACAGAAAAGTGTCCAAATGGCTCAGTGGGATTTTTCTAGTAATCCAAAGGTCCCGGGTTCGAACCCCCATGTTGTCAACCTCTTTTTTCTTTTTTTTTCTCCTCTTTTTTAGCTACAGTAGGTACACTTTTCGGCAAATCTAGATTCAAATTTCATTATTTCTACCATTTTGATCCGAAGCCTAGATATGAAGTCTTCTCGCTATCGAACTCATCTTCAGAATCATTTTTCCCGTTTTTCCAGGAGTTTCTACACCTCCACCACCCTAAGAACATCACGGACGTCAATCCACAATGCAAAAATGACACGGAAACTTGGCTTCACTCTCTGAATGTCCTTGAAGATGTCACTTTGGAATGTCTTCTCTTGAAAAAGTGCTCCAAAAAAGAGGAAAAACTATTGGCCGAGAATTTTTATGCATTGGAACAATTGGATGCTTTTGGGAAGGTCCCGTCGTCAGGATTATTTGAAATTCCGCTGATTTTTGATGGGTCTTACCAAGAATGCGAGAGGATCAGTGGGGTTAAATACGAGACCAATTATTGTTATGTGGTCCTGGTCCCTGGGAAAAATTCCAGTTATTGCCATCTGACAAAAAGCGGGGACCTAACCCCAACTACCGTATTCTTCCGAAGTGCAGTTTGCATGCCAAATTCTTGCGACCAACGGGAAATTTCGGATGTGATCAATCAAATTTCAAATATCCCATTCACCGCATGTGGATCTCGTTGCTCCAGGTTCCCGGTGAAAAAAGATTCAGCATTTTGGGGATTTTCTGCGTTCATGGCTGTTATGATACTGATTGTAGTTCTTGCCACGTCTACAGATTATATTCTGGAAGCCGTCAGGTCTCCAGATGACAGTAATCCAAAGAATAAGAACGTGTTTTTGAAAATTTTCCTAACGTTTTCATTATGGACAAATGCGGAACTCATTTTGTCAGTGAAGGAGCAGAAGCCGGGATTCATCAAGTGCTTGGATTGCATAAGATTTTTATCTATGCTATGGGTGGTGTCTGGGCATACAGTAAGCACGTTGATGTTCCCAGGTGAGAGAGTTTCGCTGAAAAATGACTGAAAATATCAAAAAATACTCGAAAATCTTCTGAAAATGCAATCAAAATCTGTGGAACCCTCAAAAACCATCAAAATCCACACTTTTCAAAAAAGTGTCCAAATGGCGCAGTGGTGTTTTCCTAGTAGTCAGAAGATCGGGGGTTCGAACCCCGTTGAGGTCAATTTTTATGGATTTTCATTTTACAAAAATTCTAAACACAATAAAGTGTATCGAACTTCATAAAGCCACAAATTTGAAAAATTTTGACAAGTTTTTTTCTTCAAATTTCTTGAAACTACGTCAAAACCATTGATAGAATCACTGAAAATTTTTTAAATTTATTCAAAATTACTAAAAGTTATCAGAATACTCGAAAAACCACTTTTCCCAAAAAAGTATCCTAATGGCTCAGTGGAATTTTCCTTGTACCCAACAGGCCAAGGAATCGAACCCCCTTGGAGCCAAAGTTTTTTTTTCTTTTTTGTTCTTCAATTTTCTTTCTCAAAATTAATATTTCCAGATGTCCTCCTGCCCATCACATCTTTCACCCATCAAATTTGGAATCACCTCCTTCTCAACGCCTTCGTCTCCGTTGACACCTTCTTTCTACTCTCCGGAATCGTCGTCGCATATTTATTTTTCAAAACCAGACTGAAAAAGTCTCAAATCATGAGCCCAGTTACATGGATACTGTTTTATGTTCATCGATACCTAAGGTTGACTCCGCCCTATATGATTTTTTTGGGCTTTTACATAGTCTACAGTAATTATATTCAAGGACCAACGGCTGCAGTGGGGTTGAGTAAGTTTAAAAATTTTGCTCCAAAAATTCAAAATTTTGGTTTTCAGATGCCGGTACCTACGCTGTAGAAACCTGTAAGAAAACATGGTGGCGAAATTTGCTCTACATCAACAATTTTGGTGATAGCACCCAAGCGTGTTATGGTATCACTTGGTACCTGGCAGTGGATACCCAATTGTATTTGGTGGCTCCAATTGTGCTCATTGCTTTATGGATTTCATTCATCTGGGGTGCTTTGGTAGTGGCCGCCGGGTGTGCTGGAAGTATTATCACAGTTTATGTACTCTATGCACAGTATCATTTGCCAGCGGATCAGTTTGGAAAGGGGTGAGTTCAAAAAACTGGGTTGAATACGAAAAAAAAAAGTTTAAAAATATTCAAATCCCTTCAAAAACACTTGAAACCCATTAAAAACCTCGAAAAACGGATTTCTTTGAAAAGGTGTCCAAGTGGCTCAGTGGGTTTTTGCTTTTACTCAAAATGTCCCACCTCAAAAAACGAACATTTTTTCAGAAGCCTCATAAACTTCGGAAAAATGATCTACCAAAAGCCTTGGATCCGATGCACCCCTTATCTCATTGGTCTACTCGTTGGATATGGTTTAGCTGTACACGGAAAAAGAAGGATCCGGCTTCATTGGGCACTTTGTCTTCTAGGGTGGCTCGGAGCCCTGGGAATAGCCGCGGCTTGCTTGTTTTCCACGAATGATTATGATAAAGGAGCTATTTGGACGTGAGTAACCCTTCTCGAAATGTGCAGAAATTACCTGAAAACAGTTGAAAATAGGTTACAAAGCCTTAGAAACTATGAAAATTATCAAAAACCACGTTTTTCAAAAAAGTGGTTTTTCACTATTACTGATAATTTTTGATATTCAGAGACTTTGAAAAAGCCACCTACTACAATTTCTCCCGGTTCCTATGGGCTATCGCTGTCTCCTGGGTCATTGTGGCCAACCATATGGGTTGGGGAGGTACAGTAATCCCAAAGCGATTCTACAGTAATTTTTTTTCCGTTTCAGGACCCATTAATAATTTTATGTCACATCCTATTTGGCAACCATTGGGAAAACTATCATACTGCGCTTATATCGTCCATTTTTTCCTAATTGCTTTTTATACGAATATCAATGATTCTCCAATGCATTATTATTCCACATTCCAAGTGGTAAGATTTTCAGACATTTTCAGTTATTTTAAGACTATTTTTAGTGGATTTACTACGCTGTACCCATCACTATTATTGCTTATATTTTTGCATTCTTCTGGAGTTGTCTCTTTGAAATTCCGACGTTAAAGTGAGCCCATCTTCAGAGCCATGTGGCATTAATTTTAAAATTTTCAGATTGGAAAAAATGCTTATAGAAGCTATATTAGGCGCTGGGCACCAAAGGTCGTCTGGAAAAGTTGGCGATGTGGAAAAACCAGAAAAAGTTGATATTAGGCTATAAAATTATGAAATAAAATAGTTCAAAAAGTCAAATTCTTTGGAAACATCAGAAACTTCGGAGATTTGAATCTAAGATTCAAGACATGTTGCTTCTAAGAAAAGGCGGAGCCTTATCTTTTCATTAGATCGGCACAGGCAAAGGGGGCTTAGGACTACACAAAGACCAGGAAGATTCTAGAAAAAAAGTGAAAAAGACTATGAAAAATGTACAAAAACACGACGAATAATGTGTGAAAATCCAATAAAAACCGTTTAGAATCGCCTAAAAATCATCAAAAATCATGAAAACCAAGTTTTTCGAAAATTGACCAAGTGGCTCAGTGGGATTCTCCTAGTAATCAGTAGGTCACAGGTTTGAACCCCCTTCAGGTCAAATTTTTATTATTATTTCTTTTTCCAATTTTTGGACATAGCGAAATAATTCTAGATCCTAAAAATTTGGAGAAATGTATTTTCCAGTTTTCTTCAGCACATCCCGATCGAAATCAAATAAAGGATCCATCCTCCGACCTACCGTAACAAAATTTTTATAATCCTAAAGATCTAAGATCTTGAATTGTAAAGCCCATTGTTCTCATTTCCATCGAATTTTCGGATCGCCTCACATTGCAACTTTTGTAGATCAAAATCAGAACTTCCAACCAAAAAATCGAAAATAAAATTTGGTATAATCGAGTGTTTGCGAATCGACTAGTTGGGCAGGAAAAAAAGTTTCACAAAAAAAATAAGCCACAGTCCGGCGTGACGGGATCTAACAACTTTGCATATCGGGCAGCAACTGGATAAATTTTTTTCAAAACAATTATAAACTGACAGGGAGGCCTGAAAAGTGTTGTGAAACAGTGCTAATCCCTACCATAGACCACGATGTGTCAATATTCTATGTCTGCTGTCTACAGAGGAACAGGAAATGAAAAAAGTACAAATTGGGAGAAAAAAATCGGATTAATCGGACAATTATTTGCGAACTTTGGCAATCGAGGTCTATGACTAGTGGGTACAGTATCCCGAATGCCGTTTTTCAAAGCTATGTCCGTTTTATCTCTAATTTCGATTTTTTTAACTTTTATAGCTTTTGGGCACAGTGGATGCTAGTTTGAAAGCGGCGTACTCCAATTGATCCAAAATAGTTCAACCGAGTAAAAAATCAGTTTATTGGGCTCGATGCACCATGTCATATGTTTTTTTTTTCAATTCTTAGTAGTAAATATTTATGCATGGACACAAATCTCACCGTTTTCTGGGCCTGATCTTTTGACCGGTCGCGATTATTACCATACGCATGTAGAGATAGTTTTGGCAAGAAACCCCACGCAGATCTTTATCTACATGAGTGTCCGATTCGATGTAATAAGGACGTTTCAAGGTAGTTCTGTGAAATTTTTTTTTCAAAAATTTTATTGACTGAGGTTTTTTGAGTAAAAAAGTTCAGAAAAGGGAATGAACAGCTTGTAAGGTAATAAGTACCCTCAAAAACCGGTTGAAAAGCTTGAGGAATTATTTAGAAAAATAGAAAGTTAGGTGTTTTACAAAAGTTTTCAAGTGGCTCAGTGGAATTTCCTTGCTTAGTACCCAGAAGGCCCCAGGTTCGAACCCCATTGCGAATCAAAACTAGTTTTTTTCTTTGTGCAAATCTTGAAAATACTCCTAAAACAATCAAAAGTGTTGAAAAACCGTGAAAATTCAAACTTTCTGAGAACGCTTCCAAATGGCTCAGTGGGACTTTCTTTCTGATCCGAGGGTCTCAGGTTCGAACCCCGGTGGTGGCAAAGTCTTTTTCCTCATAATTTTATTCGCTATTTCCAGCATTTTCAAGCATTCTAAGCCTTTCTGATATATTTTTGGGTCATTTTTTTTTCTGGAAACTTCAAATCCCCGAGCGTTTTCACTTCAAAACATTCAGACTATTACGGAATCGTCAAAACAAATGAAGATCTAGGAAATATTTTCCTACCGTTTCCTACAAACTACGATCCGTTTCATCTGTAGTTTCATCTCTTCCCCCCTCTCCCAGACACAACACACTGTTACCGGCTAAAGTCCATTGCGAAAGAGGAGAGGAGAGGGAGGGTTGACATATTGAATGGAATATCGGAGATCTTTTCGTCCTGATAAGAGGAGAGATACCTCAATGTGCCTTATTTTTATTTCATTTTTGTCGTTACAAAGATTCAGAGATTTTGTGAATTCGAATATTTTTGCTTTCTTGCTACCGTACCCAATTTCTAACAATTTTTTTTTATATTTTCAAATTGCTCGAAAATTTTTCAAAAACTGTCAAATAATGTTTGAAACTCTTTGTGAACAACAAAAAAACTTTCAAAAACTACTTAAAAATCAATAAAAACCATAAAATCACACTTTCTTGAAAATGGGTCCAAATGGCTCAGTGGTATTTTTCAATTTTCCCACTAAGCAGAAGGTCCTAGGTTCGATCCCCCATGGGGTCAAAAGTTTTTTTTTCATGTTTTTATTAGTTTTTTCTGATCTCGATACTTTTTAAAAAATGTTACGAAAAATTTTTTTTCAATTTTTTTCCTTTTAGATCCCAAAGAATAATCATGGTCGCCAGTACTCATACCAGTGAAATTTCTATGCCTGTAAGTCATTTTTTTCCTATTATTCCTCCAAAATTTTCAACTTTTCTTCCATTTCCAGAACCTCTCTCCACCGGCTCCAATTCCCTGTGAAATATGCACATACCCATCTCATGGCTACCATTTCAAAGTTATTTCTTGCCGAGCTTGTGCCGCATTTTTCAGGTACAGTATACTCAAAAAACCTGTAAATTATGAAAAATCGTTTAAAAATCCCCAAATCCCGCAAAAATCGATAATTTCCAAAAAAACGTCCAAGTGGCGCAGTGGGATTTTTTATTTTTCTAACATCCAAAGGGTCCCGGGTTTAAGCCTCCTTGAGAATAAACTTTTTGTTTCTTTTTTTTTTCCAACTCTAATTTATTTTCTTACAGACGAAGCCTCTTATCCGGTCTAAAATACGTCTGCAAAGCCAATGAAAAAGCATGCAGAATCGATCATTCCGTCAGATTTTTCTGCAAATTTTGTCGATTTCAAAAATGCCTGAAAGCGGGAATGAGTGCTGAAAGTAAGTTTTTCAAAAATTTAAGGCTCTTCTGATAGAGGTTCATTTCAGAAATCCAACAAAACCGTGACCCCATATCTTCAACAATTCCTGGTCCATCAACTCTAAGTTTTATGCCGCCAATGATAGAAGAATCTGTGAAAAAGTCAATGTTCGATGGCCCACTCTATGATTTCCAGAGCTTTATGGCTGAAATTCGCAGGATTTTCAGTCAATCAGTGAGTTCCTGGCCAAAAAGTTTTTAATTTTTTTTATAGAAAAATAAATTTCCAGAAACCACTGTCACCAGATTCAAGTCCACTATCATCGTTGAGGGAACTGGAAAAAGGTCTGAAATTTGTGCGAAGAAATCAAAAAAGGAGGTATTTAGAAGTGAGTTTTCTAGACTTTTAGGTTGATTTCGGTCTGCAAAAATTTAAAATCCATAATTTTTAATATTTTTCAGATCGCCGACTCTATAGACTTTGAAAAAATTACCCGAACTCGCCTCAGTGTTATCCAGACAGCTGCCACGTGGCTCATGTATTCGTCGTTTTTTCGGGAGCTGAAAGAAAATGAAAAATTACTCATTTTGAAAACTACGTGGCATGTATGGGGTCGGTTGGAATTGTTGACGATTTCTGTGGAGATTTTTGGGGATAAAGTTGTGACAGATAGGGTGAGTACCATAAGTACAGTAGATGTCAAAAATACCATAAGTACCATAAATACCATAAATACCATAAATACCATAAATACCAAAAATACCATAAATACCATAAATACCATAAATACCATAAATACCATAAATACCATAAATACCATAAATACCATAAATACCATAAGCACCATAGGTACCAGGAGTACCAGGAGTACCATAAATACTATAAATACCATAAATACCATAAATACCATAAATACCATAAATACCATAAATACCATAAATACCATAAATATCATATATATCAAATATACCGTAAATACCATAAAAAGCATAAATATCATAAATACCATGAATACCATAAATACCATAAATACCATAAATACCATAAATACCATAAATACCATAAATACCATAAATACCATAAATACCATAAATATCATATATATCAAATATACCGTAAATACCATAAAAACCATAAATATCATAAATACCATGAATACCATAAATACCATAAATACCATAAATACCAATACCACAAATACTATAAATACCATAAGTACCATAAGTAGGTACCATAAGTATCGAAAATACCATAGTCACCATAACTACGATACCTACCGTAACCCTATTAATTCCAGATAGTCTTTATATCGGAAAACGAAGCGGCCTATTTGATCGAAATTTTTCGAAACAACCTGGCAGATTTGGACCCCAAAGAAGCTGAAGACGTAGACAAAGAGCTTCAACCCCTTTTCACTGCAATTTTTGATGAAGTTGCTCGAAGATTATGCAAACTTAAAGGCTCTTTGGTGGAAGCCGCATATATGTTATGGCATATGGTTTGGTGTGTTGCAGGTAAGCCGTAATCAGAAACCTACAGTAACCCATACCATTTTTTCTAGGCAAAATTCTCACTGGACCCTCCTTGATTGCCGGTGAAAAGTTCACTGATACCCTTGCTGATGATCTCCATAACTACTACGAATCTGATCTCCAAATGGAAAAATATGCAATTCGGGTGATAAAAATGATGTCCGTTGTGAAAGCTTTGCAAAAAACTTATATCGATATTCATAGAGTTATTGACCATGCTGCTATGTTTAAAGAGCTTTTTGTGTTGAAATAAAGATTTCTAATGGAAAAAATACAGTACAGTAAACTCAAACTACAGTAAATTCAAAAATACAGTATACTCGAAAAATACAGTAATTTTTAAAAAATACAGCAATCTTTAAAAAATGCAGTAACCTAATAAAATACTGTAATCTTAAAGAATAAACAATAATCTCTAAAAAAATACAGTAATTTTTAAAACTACAGTAACGACGGAGCAAAAAACCACGACTACAGCAATCCTGGCCATCATTTTTGAAAAGTACAGTACCAAAATCATTTTTGAAAAAAGTCACCTACAGTAATCCTGAACACCAGAATAACTACCGTAATCTGAACTACAGTAGTCTAACTGATCATTTTGAATTCCATCAAAAACAATCTAGTTTATCATGAATAAATCAACCTATCTCAAGCTACAGTATCTCAAATTAACGATCCTGACTCTTACTACAGTAACCCAGTTTTTTTATGATTTTCAACATACAGTGGTCCAGTAACCCACTTCATAGTTGTCCAATATTCTTTTTTGATTACTGTTGCTACAGTAACCCGTACTTCCTCATTCTTTGAGATCGTGAGGATCAGAATTTCCAAAGAAATTCATCTCCTCTCGCAATCTTTTGTTCCTGGTCTCCTTGTACACTTTTAGGTCATCTATTCCGATTTTCAAAGAATCGACTTTTATTTGAAACAGGGTAAACAGTGACCAGAAATCAATCTAGATTATGGAAATCGGGTTTTCATTCCTGCTGATTTTCAACTGGGAGGTTCCGGGATCCAGGATCTGAATCCAAACGTGGGTTAATGTGAAAAATGAGGAAGATTACTGTAGAAATATGTAGATAAAATAGATGCAAACTCGACGGGCTCCTGTTCTCAACCGCATGGATTTCCCAAAAATTCTGTTCATCATGGTGCATCGACCTGTCAAATCAAAAGTGCAACGACTCTACATGGTGCATCGATCCTACATGGTGCATCGGCACTACATGGTGCATCGACCCTGCATGAGGCATCGACACTACATGGTGCATCTACTAAATATGGCTGAAATCCTGTAAATGTTTCTTGCTGTTTTTTGCTCACCTCCGATTGGGTTGTTTTTTCTGGTTACTGTAAATTCTTCTTTAAAATTTTTCCACCCAAAAACCTTCATATCACTCATATAAAATGTTCAAAATATCAACGAAAAAGAAAACAAATATAGTGAGAAATAGACCACAAAATCCAAATAGAATACACATGAGAGAAATGTTTTGAAAACCAAAAATAAAAAAGTGGCAGAATACACGAAAATAGATTGATATTCGTCGTCCAAATCTATTCTTGGCTATCCTCCTCCACCTCCACCTCCTCCTCTTCCACCTCCTCTTCCACCTTCTCCTTTGGCTTCACAGCGTCCTTGGCTTTTTCTACAGCATCTTTGGCTGCTTCTTCAGGATGTTTGCGGCGAATATGAAATTGGAGACCAACTACCGAATACGCTTGGCAACCACAGTGTTTGCATCTGAGAGCATCTGGGTTAGTGTGCATCAATTTATGCTGCCGCAGGTTATGTTCCTTTACGAAGGTTTTTTCACAATCACCACACTGAAAAAAAACCCTCTAACAGAACGGCGTTCGAAAAAAAACTCACTACAAGTAGCTTCTGCATGTGCTTTTCAATATAATGATCAAGAATCGCTTGGCGTGAGCGAAGGACTTGTTCAGGGCACTTATAACACCGATATCCATGTTCAGGTCCCAAAGATTTCTTCAAATCGATGTAGTGTACTCCCTTTGGTGGAAGTGAAGTTCCATCTTCGATGCCCGACTCGTTGAGCCATTCTTGATGATCAGAAGGGGTGGAGACTCCGAGAAAAGGTGGATAATCTTCATATTCGGCGGGCTCTTCATACTCGACTGCTGTTATCAATCCATTGGTTATGGTCTGAAATTGGTTTGGAATTGGAAAAAAAATTGAAATTTTTTTCAGACTTATCAAAATCCCGGCCGACCCGGCAAAGCCGGGTGGGTTGATTAAAAGTTCTCCGGCCCGGTCGGTCCATTTACAGCCCAATTTTAAAACTTTTCCTGGGTATGTTTACTTAAAAATCGATCAAACTTTCCTTCTGGAAAACATAGGTCAAAAAGGAGCAAAAACCGCGGAAAAAAAATTTTCAAAAAAAAAAACACGTTCTGCCCTGAACCGCGGGCCGGCCGGGCTGAGCCGATAAAAATTTCTGTCTGTTTTTTTTTTCATTTTGGCGTGGTTCTAATTCAGATGGTTTTAAAGCGGCTTATTTGAATCCGGCCAGTTAGTTTTTTCGAAATCATGAGAAAATGATATCATTCTCAAATCTACTAATCCCAAACACCAACCTCCTGCAACAGAGCCGCAATTCTCGGATCCTGAGCGAGTCCCTGCCAAGACTGTCCAGGTGAATCCAGCGTTTGCGTAGGTTGACCGTCCGGTGGGGCGTCGTTGCTCCCCGTGAACATCTAAAACAAATTTGTATATTTTCAATCAATCGAAAACCCCTAACACACAGGCACCTCTAATAGAACGGCGTCTCTAATTGACAATGGCAATTTGAGCAATAAAGCGGCGTGCCGTTCTAATAGAGTTTCTACGGAAAGCAGACTGAGACTGATGGCCTAGAATCCGAAAATTTGAAAATTTACCTTATTCGAAAGATTGCGGGCAATTCGACATCTTGTCGGATTCTAGGCCATCAATATGTATACTCGGCCGTGGTTACAAACATTGTTTTGTACCGTTCAGAGTGGTTTTTGAGTGAATTCATAGTAAAGAACGCAATCAAAACATGCTGATTTTGAGCCTATCAATCGCAATCACCAACCTTTTCCATTAGAAGTGCCACCATTGGATTCGGAGCGATTCTCTCCCAAATGGAGAGTTCACCAAGTTGAGTTGAATCCATCGTTTGCGTAGTTGGAACGTCCGAATGAGTCGGCGACGTCATCCGACGCCTTTTTGCACTTTCACATTCTCCCGATGAAGTGGGATTGGGGATTCCGGGCACGTCCACTCCGAGTTCACTCGATTGGATGTCAGAGGTACCAACATTTCGTGAGCCACAACTTGTGCATATCTGAAAATAAGTTTCAGGTCAATTTATATTTACAAAATGAGGAGCAACCTTGCTCCACTGGAGTCTATAAAAATAAATTTTTAGACCATTTTTTTTGAAAAAAATTCCCATAATAGTTCGGTGAATTTTCCGATAATTTTCCGTTTTATCGGAAAATTTTTTGGCTGCTAAAAGCTGCTAAACAATGCTCTTTGGTGTACTTTCGGAGCATCGTTGCTCGTCGTTTTTCAAAAGTTCGCGCCAAAAAGCTAATGGAAAATTTTGAAAAATTTCCGGGAAAAATTTGATAAATTTACCAAACTTTTTCCAATAAATTTTCAAAAAAATTTATCGGAAAATTTTCCTCGACCTTCAGAGAAATAAAACTTTTAGAGTGAAAACTGTTCCTTTTTTCTAGGTTTTTCTGTGAAATTCGGAAATATCTCAAAAAATAACCCGCTGAAAAATGAAAATTCCAAAAAATCAACCGTGTCCAGTGGGGCGCGATTGCTCAAAAATTCGGAAAACTAATAACTACCTGTCTATCCTTGTTCGCTTCTCCAAGAGAACTATTAGCACACTGTTCCAAGTCTGCGATGGCCTCCTTTATGTCGGAATTATCCTGAAATTCAGAAAATTAAAAAAAAAAATTAAAAAAAAAAACTTTTTTTGCTCACCTGATTGTGCTCTAAGAGCATTTCCAAAATTCTTATTACTTTGGCATGAGGTTTGGGTGGACCGCCGCAGGTACTTGACTCTTCTGATGCCATTGTGGGGACAGTGGATGACTGAAAAAAATTTTTTTAGGAAATTTTGAGGGAAAACGCGAAAAATGGGAGAAAAACTAAGTAGAAACGAGAAAAAAAACCGAAGAAAAATGCCGAAAATCATCGAAGAATGAATTGAAAAACAACAAAAAACAACCAAAGTTGAGAGAAAAACAGTAGATCGAAAATTGATTCGAGAAAATTCTAAAAGTTTTGATCTACTTTTATAAAAAGTTTAAAAAACTATTTTTGGCATTTTTGATGGTTTTTGCTAACAATTTTCAAGGTTTTCTTCTATTTCTTCAGATTTCCAGAAATAGAAAAAGTGGATGACTGGAAATTTTTTTTGAGGAAAAATTTGAGAAAAATTTTAAAAATAGGAGAAAGACTGGAAAATTGAAAAAAGGCAACGTGAAATGAAAGGAAAAATAGTAGATCAAAAAAATAATTTGAGAAAATTCTGGAAAAACTTTTGAACTACTTTTATAAAAAAAATTAAGAACTAATTTCGGCATTTTCGATAGTTTTTTCTACAATTTTCAGTGTTTTTTTCTAATTCTTGCTGATTCCAACAAATATCAAAACAAAAAAAACAATTTTTCGAAAAGAGGAAAAACAAGAAAATCAAAAGAAAAGAAGGGGACGGTTTTTTGGGGAATTTTTTGAGTGAAAATTCAAAAAATGGAAGAGAGAGAATGAGGTAAAACCTGAGAAAAATGCCAAAAATGATTGAAAAATGGTTTGAAAAACAACAGAAAACAGCATGAAATGAGAGAAAAAATGGTAGATCAAAAAAAAAAAATCGAGAAAATTCTGGAAAAAATTTTGATCTACTCTCAAAAAAGGTTTTAAAAACTATTTTTGGCATTTTCGATTGTTTTTTTTTAAAAACAAATTTCAGTGTTTCTTTTTCCAGTTTATCAACAAATTTCAATAAAAAAACTATTTTTCTTTAGGTAGAATTAGGCAAAATTAGGAAATCAAAAATAAATGAAGGGAATTTTTTTTGGGAAAATTTCGAATAAATACTGAAAAAATGAGGGAAAAACTGAGAAAAAATGAAGTAAAACCTGAGAAAAATGCCAAAAATGATCGAAAAATGGTTTGAAAAACAACAAAAAGCAACGTGAAATGAGAGGATCAGAACTCAAGGATCAGAACCCTAATCAGAACTGGACGAATCAGAACTGTACCTTATCAGAACTGCCCGGATCAGAGCTAACAACACTTTGCTGCAATGGCCTTCAAACAGTGAAAAGTGCCCAAATACGTGCATTTCAAAAGTTCTGATCCGGGACAGTTCATAAACGGTCGGTTCTTATGAGGGTCAGTTCTGATTCGCCCAGTTCTGATTCGTCCGGTTCTGATTAGGGATAGCACCAAAAAAACGTTGAAAATTTTTTTTTCGAATTAATTTTGATCTCACTAAATGTAAATGTTCCTTCAATTTTTTTTTAGTTTTTCAGGTTTTTCAGGACCTATTCTCAAGCTTCTTCAGCGTGTTTTTGAACAAATTTCAGGTGTAATTTCACGGATTTTTTTCCCAACTTTTTCAAATTATTGATTTTCTCAATCAACTTTTTCTGATTATTGGATTTTTATTAGATGTACAAGAAAAAAAGTCAATAATCAATTAGTCACAGTAGCCATTGACATTTGTCCCTCCACAAAACTACCATCGTGCTGAATCTGATTTCCACGTTTACAGCAAAACACTGCCGCGAAGAACCCTGAAATCATATTTTTCGGTCCGAACATCCTAATTTTCTGATTCTTACCAATCACAGCTTTTCGATAGCTCTCAATCACAAACATTGTCGGCAGAGGGTCTATAGCCGGGTACAAGGCAATAGTGATAGTGACAAATCCGGTGAAAAATCCCAAGTCTACATCCAGAATTGGGAACATAAAGAGACCAGAAACCGGGACATGAAGGAGCAAAATTGGAATGGCGGTTTGTAATACAAGGGCATAGAACAATTGACGATGCAGGTTTTTGGTCATTTTGCTGAGGGAAATGGCGATTTTCATTTGCTCCTGGATTTTGTAGTAGCAACGGGAGCCAAAGTAGAAGATGGCGGTAAGGGAGGTGACCTGGAACAGGTTGAGAGGGTTTAGTGGGTGGGTACAAGCAAGGGCTCTCTGAACTTGGGCTCTAATTGCTCTTAGTTTTTCAGGTCTTTCTCAAGCTTTCATCACTGACTAGCGCACAGGGTCGCCGATGCGCATGTACCTTTAAATTCTTGTAAATCTACATTAGGGAGGACGCGTTGCGTGCGCCGCGTCGCGGTTTCGCTTTGTAACAACTCGGACACGCGTTAAATGATATGTAGCAATTTTTTCTCATTGCCTTGGACTGCCGCGACGGTCTCATTGCCTTGGACTGCCGCGATGGTCTCATTGCCTTGGACTGCCGCGACGCGGCGCACGCAACGCGTCTCCTCTCATGTAGATTTACGAGAACTTAAAGGTACATGCGCATCGACGACCCTGTGCTATTGTGCCTTTCGACAAATTATCGACAAGTTCATCGGAAAATTTTTTTTTTCGGAAAACTTCAAAAGATTTTCCAAAAATCCGCTAAACTATACGCGCTGGCGTAGTTACGGAGCATTTTTGTTCGTCAAAAAGGTAGTCGAAAAACTTGAGAATTTTCAGAAAAATTTTGCCGAACTTTTACCGGTAAACTGGCCGCTAAATTTATTGGCAAATTCATCCAGTCACTTACCACAATCAACTCCTCCACGGCTATCCCAATGGCTGGAATTCTATTCAAGTACTTCCTTCCTGTCGCGCTATTTGTTGGCCATATAAACGCAGCGATATACACAATGTCATTCATATCCATGTCATAAGAATCCAGAATACTCTGCTGAATTTCAGCCGTTGTCTCCGGAGTTGGCGCGAAACATATTCCAACAGTTATGGCCCAAGTGAAACCAAAAAATGGTGGGATCAAAAGCCACAGGGTTAGATAGCAGTTTTCGAAAGTTGCGAGGATTTTTGAGTATCTGGAATTGATAAAAACGCGATCTATCGGAAAATTTGTGATTTTACCCATAGACAGCCAGGAATCGATATAAGAAATGAATACCAAAAATAGCCATACAGAACCCATAGCACCCTGTGTAGACCACTAAAAGCCAATAATGAAGTGGGACAGGGAGATAGCTCTCTTCATGAATGTCCTTGAAGACCACAAATACAGAAGAGACGGTATGGTAGACCTAAAAAAACAGTCTAAGCCAGTTTAACCCGGCCTAAGCCAGCCTAAGCCAGCCTAAGCCAGCCTAAGCCAGCCTAAGCCAGCCTAAGCCAGCCTAAGCCAGCCTAAGCCGGCCTAAGCCAGCCTAAGCCGGCCTAAGCCAGCCTAAGCCAGCCTAAGCCAGCCTAAGCCCGCCTAAGCCAGCCTAAGCCAGCCTAAGCCAGCCTAAGCCCGCCTAAGCCAGCCTAAGCCAGCCTAAGCCAGCCTAAGGCTCTTACCGGCAAAGAAATGGTGTCCATTATTGAAGAAAACATTTGAAAGAACGAAATATAGACCATTAGATATTTGTAGGTCCCAATTTTTGTTGGTGAATAAATCAGAATCAGGTAGATCAAAACTGAATTCAGAAAAAAGGAAATTCCAGTGGAAACATGCTGAATACGGTTTTGGACCGAAAGCCAAGCGATGGACATTTTGAGAAAAAAATTTCCAGCCAAAATAAAAATGCCTGATCTATAATAATTACCAGCCTTATATACCAATTTCATTGAAAAAATTCCCATGTGCATCATGTTTTTCAGATGTACAACCTAGAAATTGTCTGGTAATTATAGACTTCGAGAAGAGCCCACGCCGTTCATTAAAAAATTTTTTCTTCTGAAAAACATGTAATTTTTAGTGCCCCGGGGAAATCAAGAAAATTAATTATACGAAAATTGTCTGAAAACAGAGAAACAGTAGACATGGACTGGAAAAATTTCCGGGTTTGACGTAATTGATAGGCAGAAACTACAGTGTGCTATAAGTTCAAAAAATCTCAGGTTTGTCCTCGTGGAGTACACGGCCGTCGGGCCTTAGGTCATTGTTTCTAGGCTATTTTTTCAATTTTATTGGATCAAAAATCAATAAAAAATCAATAAATAAATCACTTATTATCCTGTCGATGGTGTACTGTAAGTGGAAACCCAAGGGAGCTCTTCATAATAATTTCTGGCATCAATTTATTTTCTTCAAATGCTCGGGTGGCAGTGACGCGGTATCTGAAAATTTCAATACAAAACTACAAAGACTACAAAGACTACAAGGGGTACAGAGACTAGAAGGACTAAAAAGACTACAAAGACTACAAAGACTACAAATACTACAAAAACTATAAACACTAAAGCGCCTACAAATACTGCACATCCCACAAAGACTACAAAAAATTGCAAGACTACAAAGACTACAAATATTACAGCGGCGACAAATACTACAAAGACTACAAAAACTATAAAAACTACAAAAACTACAAAGGCTACAAAAACCACAAACCTTCTGAAAAACCATGAAATCACTGTTTTCTCCTCCATCAATGCAAACTTTTGACCGATACAATTTCGGGGTCCGGCACTAAATGGAACATCGCAATAGGCATGCCGGGCACTGATTTTCTCATCAGAATAATTTTCCGGATTATAAACGTTTGGATTTTCAAATAGCAATGGGTTTCTCTGGAGAATTAGTGGGACCACAATGATTCGAACTCCTTTTGGGAAGAAATCTCCGTCTGAAATTTCGAAATTTGGCCGGAAATTTCGAGAAAAAAAACTCACTAATTACAGTATCCTTCTCCACTTTTCTCCCGAAAAATGGGACTGATGGAAACATCCTGAGAGACTCTTTTATACACTTCTCCAGATATTTCATTTGCTTCAAATCCTCATTTGTGCAGTCTCTGTCAGAAGATCCAAAAATATTATCAACTTCTTCGATGACCTTTTCTTGGATTTCTGGGTTATGGGCTAGGCACCAGAGGGTCCAGCCCATGGAAGCGGCTGTGGTGTCGTGGCCTGGAAAAAACAGTAAGTTGGTGGCCTAGAAACTCAAATTCATAATTGGTGGCCTAGAAATCCAACTTCATGTTTGCTGGCCTAGAAACACAAATCCCGAAAGTAATGGCCTAGGAACCCAAATTTGTGTTTGGTGGCCTAGAAACTGACATTTCAAGTTACATAGCCTAGAACACAACCTCTTTGCTAGGCTGCCTAAAATCCTAACTTCCAGAAGTGGTGACCTAGAAACCCAAATACATGTTTGGTGGCCTGAACGACCTAATTTTGAGTTTAGCGGCCTAGAACCCCAAGTGTGGTGGCCTAGGAACCCTAGCTTGCCCTTCGTGGCCAAGAAACCCCAATTTGCTCTCGATGGCCTAGAATCTCAGGTTTGGTCGCTTAGAAACCCGATTTCGGTGATCTAGTAACCCAATTTGGAAGCCTAGAAATCTAATTTTGTAAATGAGAAACCGAATTCTGGTGGACTAAAAACCCGGTTCATGTTGGCCTAGAATCCCCAGTCTCGTGTCCTAGAATCATCAGTTTCATGGCCTCGAAACCCGATTTTGTTGGCCTAGAAACCTAATTTCGGTGGCTTAGAATCCCAGGTTTAATGTCCTAGAAACCCCACCTTCAAACATAAAAGTGTCCACTTCCTCTCTAACATCCTCTTCATTCATCAATCCCTCGCTTCTCAATTGCAACATCAAATCCAAAAATGCCATACTCCTCTTGTCTTTTTTCTCGCCTCCCAACTGAAATTGTTGGTATTCATCCCATTTTTCTTCGATCACTTTTTTGGTAAAATCAGTTACACTTTTCAGATGTCGATCGTATTCAGAACCGTATCCTGTTAGATACCATATGGGTTTAAGCTTGAGCCATGGGTATACAATCCAGAGGAAACCGATTTCAGAGAGGCGGTGGACTGATCTGGAAGTAATCGGTTTGGGCTGAAGGTTGGGTGGTCTAACAACCCATGTTGAGTAATGATCGGCCTAGAATCCCAAGGTTCAATTTCTGGTGGCCTAGAAACCCAATTTCGAGGTTTCGTGCCCTGGAAACCCAAATCAGATGCTCGGTGGCTTAGAAATCTAATTTAGAAGTTGGGTGGCCTAGAAATACAAGGTTAGCGATTAGCGGCATAGAAACCCATTTTTTAGTTCTGGTGGCCTGGAAACCCAAATCTTACATTTGGTGGCCTAGAAACCCAAATCTCACATTTGGTGGCCTAGAAACTCAACTTTTAACTTTTGGTGGCCTCGGATCCCATCTCAATGACCTAAAACTCCCAAAACTCACTCCACATATTGATGATCATGATTATTCTGCGCATCTACCGTAACCCCCATCGATGTTTCACAAATGATATCCAACGCAACTCTTTTGATATACGGAAACAAATCCACCTCTTTCCCACTGTCTGCATGTGATTTGATTTGGTCTAGGAATATCTGAAAATTACTGGAATTATTGGAAAAATTTTTTGAAATAATGTACCTTTGCTTGGTAGTCATGGACCGCTAAAAAGTCGTTGAGCACTTTGAAATGAAATGCCGGGGTGAGCATTTTTCGACGTTGGCGCCATTTTTCACCTGGAAGACTAGATAGACTACAAAAACTACAAAGACTACAAAGACTACACCGACTACAAAGACTACAAATACTAAAAATGCTACGAAGACTACAAAGACTACACCGACTACGAAGACTACAAATACTACAAATACTAAAAGTGCTACGAAGACTACAAAGACTACAAAGACTACAAAGACTATAAAAGCTACAAAGACTATCAAAGAATACAAAGTCTACAAAGACTACAAAGACTACAAAGACAACAAAAACTACAAAGAATACGAAGACTACAAAATCTACGAAAACTACAAAAACTACAAAAACTACAAAAACTACAAACCTGTAGAAGTAAGCAGCCCGGTTCCGAGCCACGGAAACAGTATATCATATTCATCAGCCTTCGTTATCACTTCCGTACTTTCCAATATCTCTTTTGCATACATAGGATTAACTACAGCTAGCATTGGAACAGGACCAACCCACAATCGGACTATACCACACCCCTTATTACAGTAATACTTGGCCAATTCCATAACCTGAGCGGCCAATTGAGAAATGTCGAAAATGTTGACCAAATAGAGATTTCCAATTATGGGGAGGGCCAAGGGACCTTCGAATTTTTGAAAGTAATAATAAATTCGAATTCGGGTTCTGATGATGTTGTATATCGGTTTGAAATTGAAAATAAAGAGACCAAGAAGGAAAAACAGCGCGAAGTTTAGAAACTGCATTTTTTATGTGGAATCTGAAAATGAGAAAAATTGAGTGGAATGGACGGAAATTCACAAAATTTAAGGAATTCGTAGATTCGAATACTACAAACACTATAAATACTACAAATGCTACAAATACTACAAATACTACAAATAATACAAATAATAAATTTACTAAAAAGGGTTTAAAAACAGCAATTTGCTTTTGGAAAAAAACTTTCAAAATTTCAGAAGTTCTGAGCGCTAAAAATTTTCGGAAAAAAAAAATTTTGGTCCGAAAAAATGAAAATTTCAAGCCGAGTTTTCAGGATTCTTAAGAGTTCTATTCAAAGAATCTTTAGTATGCAAGCACCCCTAATATAAGGGCACCCTTGATTTATAAAAAAAACCTTGACAATTTTTGATCAAAGAAAATCAAAATAATATTTTTTTTTAAAGGTGAAAAAATATCCCAGGAGAGCTACTTTTAATAGAAGAGCACCTCCATTGAACTTCAGAAAGCATTTAAAAAAAAAAAAAATTTCCCGAAAAATAAAGAAAAAAAATATTGAAATGATTTTTTTTGAAAAACAAAAGAAAATTGGAAAATTCTTGACCATTTAGACTAGAAAACGAGAAAAACTCTATGATTAAATAGGCAATATTCTTGTTGATTATTGAAATTGGAGCGCAAATAACCAATTCTTATCGCAGACTACACATGCCACTGACACATGTGATACACACAATTTTTTTGTTTTTCTGATGTTGATTATTATTTGAAAAATTATTAAAGAAAAGAGGGGGGGGGGGGGGGGGGGAGAAAAGTGGGGGTTGGCAGAGAGGAGTTTGAAGTGGCATATTTGGTCAGGTAGAGTGCATTTCACTTTGGAATTAGCGGGGCAGAAAAAATATGATTTGATGAATTAATTTTTAGGAATTTTTTGAAAAATATATGTATAGGGAAAAAAAGTTTGAGGAATATTGCTAATGGTAGCTAGACCTTTATTACAGGGGCACTTTTAAAAAAATGATGCCTAATAAAAGGTCACCGAACCGACTTTTTCTTTTCGAATGAAAATATGAAAATTGAGCGGCATGCCTGTGTATTAGAGGGGAAAAACAAAGATTTTGACTTTTTTCTGAATGCCTGATTTTTCGAATTATCTTGAAATTTCAATTTTAAAATTTTTGAATCTTTTCAAAATTTAAATTAAATTATTCAATTTTTCAAATTACTTTTGATACAGCATTTTCAAATCTTCTTTATGTGTAGTTTTTCGTTTTTCTAGTCTAGATGGTCAAAAATTTTCCGATTTTCTCTCGGTTTTCGAAAAAAGTTTCTGTTTTTATTTTTTTATTTTGCGGGAAATTTCTTATTTGGAAAATGTCTTTTAAAATTGATGCCAATAAAGGTGCTTTTCTATTGAAGGTGGCTCTCTTGGGACCTTTTTTCTTTTTTTTTGGATTACAATTCTGATGCTCTTTATGCCCAAATTTTCCCAATTTTTAAAAAAAATAAGGATGCCCTTATATTAGAGGTGCTTTTGTAATATAAATTTTTTGAGAAGAGAGTTCTTGAAACTTTTTAAAACTCCGTTTGAAACTTCCATTTTTTCGAGTCAATTTGTAGTACTTGTAGTATTTGTAATTTTTGTAGTTTTTGTATTATTTGTAGTCATTGTAGTTTTTGTAGTTTTGTAGTTTTTGAAGTCTTTGTAGTCTTTCTTAACATCAAAACCATTTATTTCAACAAAACCCGCCTTGTAGAAAAAGTACAATTAAAGCTAATTTTTCAAAAAAAATATCTGAAAATTTTCAGATTTTCAGATCAAACTTTGATGAATTGTCAAATAAAATTTATGATTCCACGGATCAATATTGAAAAAATTCTTGATGACGTAGACACTTTTAGAAAACCAATTTTCTTTCAAGGAGCCATCTTTTGTGATTGCCTCCGGGAACCCGAATTTGACGTATTCTCTGAAAAAAAAAGGAGTTTGTGGTTTGTAGTATTTGTAGTTATTGTAGCATTTGTAGTTATTGTAGTATTTGTATTTATTGCAGTATTTGTAGTTGTTGTAGTATTTGTAGTTATTGTAGTACTTGTAGCTATTGTAGTATTTTTAGTTATTGTACTTATTGTAGTACTTGTAGCTATTGTAGTATTTTTAGTTATTGTAGTTATTGTAGTATTTGTAGTTATTGTAGTATTTGTGTTTATTGTAGTATTTGTAGTCACTGTGGCATTTGTAATTGTTGTAGTTATTGTATTTATTGAATTGTAGTACTTTAGCTTGGGGTTTTGATCGAAAAATGGGAACATTCAGTATTAAAAATGTTTCACTTTTATCGATTTTTTTCAAAACTTTTTTTTCGAAATTTTCAGTTTTATGTAGTTTGTAGCCTACCTCAACCTATGAAAAGATCTCTCATCACAAGTTCCATTTTTGTGTCGAAACACAAATTTTCCTCTTCTCAACACGTCCATTTTTGACTCTCCTTTTTGTTTCCCGCCGTCCAATTGGATTAAAACTGGCACATTTTCTCTTGGTCCTTCAAAATAATTATAGGAAGAGACCATCCATTGAGGGAGGAATTCGCATTTGTAGTGATGATGTCCACATAGATATGTCATAATGGAGGAGTCCGGACTTTGATAGGAAAGCATAAAGGATTCGACCTGAAAAATTTGCTCGTGAAACTTCTATTACAACTGCATGCCCCTCAATTCAAAGTCTTGTTTCATCAGGGTGCCCCTGTATTGGAGGCTGTACGGTAGATCAAAAAAGATCGGAACCTTACCTGACTGAAAAATTGAAAAGTCGTCGGGTTTCCTCTGACGAAAAACGTGGCTCCACACACCCAATTCTGCATCCGATGGTAGTGTGGATGCTGGAAAAAATTTTAAAATTCTAGGCCATTGAGTTCAAATTTCTAGGTGATATTCAGGTTCCTAGGCCACGGAATCATAAATTTGGGTTTCTAGGCCACGGAAAGCCCAGGTTTTCAAGCAACAAACTATGAAGATCGGGTTTTTAGGCCACCAAACGTTAGATTCGCGGATCTAGGCCACCAAAGCAAAACGTCAGATTTCCCGGCTACAAACCTTCAAATTTGGGTTGCTAGGCCAACAACTCTGTAGTTTTAGGGCACTAGACCCCATTTTTGAATTTCTAGACCGCAGCACATCAAATTTGAAAACTTAGGCCACCAAACCTCAAGTTTGGATTTCTAGGCCATCAAAAGTTTGAGTTTTTAGACCACCGAACTGCTCACCTCATTCCCAATAGTGTCAAAGAGCATATTGGCATTTGGATACCTATCTTCCACATTCATCATATCGAAGTTTTGGGTCCATAGGGTGTCCTGAAAAAAGAAAGCTCACTGAAATACGTTTTAGGCCAAGTTTGTTTTGTTTTGCCCGTTCTTGTGCCCGTTTGCCCGTTTGCCTGTTTGCCCGTTTGCCCGTTTGCCCATTTGTTAACACTTTTACCTGATGCATCGACCAAAAGTCGATTCCACGTAAAGCCAAACTGGCACATATTTTTGCATGAACCACCAGTGCCAAAGTATAAACCAGATATCCTCGATTCTCCATATCCTTGTCCAAACTATCCACCAGTGGCTTCAAATCAATTAAAACCACTGGAATTTCAGGCCTTTTTTGTCTTAATGTCAGCTCTGCAGCCTCATCAAAAGCCACGGCCACTAATCGAGATAATGTGTTGGGGATGAACTTTAAATTGCAAATATGATTCAGGACCACGTCGACGTTGGAGGAGTCATACTGTAATTCGAGGAAAATTGAGATTCTTTAGTGAGATATAAAAAATCTTGCCAATTAGATAAAAAATTGGAAGAAAATGTTGTTTTTCATTGTATAAAAACATGTTTCTGACATATAGAAGAATCTTTCAATTCGGCTTTGGTGGCCTAGAAACCCGAAACTCGACATTGGGTGGCCTAGAAACCCAAATCACAAATTCGGTAGCCGAGAAACCCAAATCACAGATCCGGTGGCCTATAAACCCAAATCACAAATTCAGTGGCCTAGAAACCCAAATTATAGATTTGGTGGATTAAAAGCCCAAATTATAGATTTGGTGGCCTAGAAACTCAAATCACAGAATCAGTGGCCTAAAAACCCGAAACATAGATTCGGTTGCCGAGAAACCCAAATTATAGATTCGATGACCTAGAATCTTTCAATTTGGCGCTAGTGGCCTAGAAGCCCAAAAAAACATAGCAAACATAACATGAGGGACCCAGAAACCTGAATTGGGGTTTGGTGGCCTAGAAAACCGAATCGAAGGTTTTTGCGGCCTAGAAGTTACAAGTCAGAGGTCGAGTGGCCTAGACCTCTTAAGACCAAATCGCAGATCATGTGGCCTAGAATTCTAAAAATCAATTTTGACAGCTTAGAAATCCAAATGAAACGTTTAGCCTCCTTGCAAGCCTAAAAACCTGAGTCTTGCTTTTTTCAACGAGATTATGGGCCCGTGGCGTAGAAACCCAAAATGTTTGAACCGGTAACCTAGAATCCCAAACTTCACCCCTAAGTGGTCAAAGCTCTAATGTTCCTATTGTCCGCTTTGAGATCAGATTTTTTCTAGATATCAACCTGTTCCCAATCTTTTTCCTCCATTTTTTCCGTTTTTTTTTCGCAAAAATCGCAACCTAAAAAGGTGTTCGTCTTTTTTCTCCATCTTTCTGACCAATCTACATTCACACTACACAAAACACATTTCTTTTTTCTTATCTAGTACCATCTTTTAGAGGGAAAAAAGGAAAGTGAATTCTTGAATAAAAAATGTTTGAAAAAATCCCGAAAAAGCAAAAAATTAAAATAAAAAAATTCACCAAAATGAGATACGGAGCCTTTGGCATTGACTTGAGAAACATGGAGAATTCTTCAAATTGAAAATCATTGTGGATTTTTTCAAAAGGGACTTGAGCCGATAAATTGTTGAGGGTATGAAGGAAGGTTTTCTGTCGGGCCACTCGATGGTCAATGAATACTTCCTGCAAAAAATAGAGAAGTAATATCATTTTTCCAGAACAACAAGCATCCGCGCCCCACTGGACTCAGCTTGTTTTTTTTTTCAGAAACATGAATTTTCATTATCAGCGAACAAATTTTTTGCGGAATTTTTGGTTCTCCACCTGAACAAACGGCAACTTGCTTCATTTCAAGACTATAATTCATGTGAAAAATACATTTTTTAACTGAAAATGACATTTCAATTACACTTTTCGGCTTAAATCTGGTTGAAAACCTAGAAAAATAGAGCAATTTTCCACTCAAAAATTTACAATTTTTTTCGATGAGTACAAAGTACGGTGAAAAAAACCACAAAATAAGTGTGCGAGAAAAGTACGACTTTTCCCTGAAAGTAAGCTGAAAATCGAGAAATTCAACACTTTATATCACAAAAATGTGAAATGAGCCTACCGATTTTTGAAAAAAACATTCGATTTATGCTTTTTTCACATGAAAACAAGCAAATTTTATGAATTTCATTGCTGAGAATAGGCCGTTCTAATTAGGAGGGCCGCTCTAATACAGGGGCCGTTCAATTGAAGAGGACGCTCTGTTACAGGTTTTACGGTAGTCAAAAAACTTCAAAAAAAAAACAGTTTAAAAATGTTTTTAGTGAGACTAATTTACAAATGCGGTCAAACTTTCAGTTCAGAAAAGAAAGCAAGAGTAAAAAAATCTAACATTAATTTTTTCAAAAAAGGCTTCTAGAACTGACACATATTTGGGAAATGTTTTATAAATTACAAAAAACTCAAGTTTTTTTTTCAATTTTTGAAATTTTGTAAGACGCTTAGGAATTTCGGAAGCCATATTTATAAACGCCTTTCTGTCAGTCATTTGATTAAAAAAAAGTTTTCGGCTACAAAAATCAATTTTTCCCAATTTTTCAAATTTTCAAACTTCACTTACCGTAAATCTAACCACCAATACTGCAATTCCGAAAATCAATAATATAACCAAAACGGGGACCGAATGTTTGGAATGTCCAACCATTTCCAAATGATTCCACACTTTGCCAATCTGAAAAATATCGGATGCGAGGACTACGGTCATTTCTGATCGGCAAAAAGAGAAGAGATTTTTATCTCTGTCTTTTTCAAAATAGGGATTTTCAATGGGCATAAAATACAAAAGAAGCCAGTTGGTGTTTCGATTAAAAATTTGTAGATTGGAAAAGAAATTTGTTTTCAATATTGGAAATATTTGACGGATAAAGATTAAAAAAACCGGAGTCTAAGCTAGAGAGAAAAGTAGTGTTGGATCATCGGAAATTCTGATTTGAGTAGGATTTATACAGGAAAAAATTTTCAACTCGCCCTGAAAAATTTTTTCTGACAAATCAAAAATTTTTGAAAAATGTCAAAAAAATATTTTTTTTTCACAGAAAAAACCAGTTTACAAAAAAGGTTCTTAAGGCCTGAATATTTTTGAGAAGTTATACAAATTTTGGGATTTTATTCAAAGAATTGCAAACAAAATTTATCAATTTTTATCAATTATCAAAAATTTATCAAAAAAAAATTTTTATGAAATTTTTTAATATTCTTTTATTTCATCTATTTTTAGCTGAAATTCATTCGAAGAAGGATTCAGACAAAATTCGAAGAATTTTGTTCTTAAAAAATCTTTTTTTTTCTTTTTTTTTCATTTTTCTCTAGTTTTTGACGAAATTTCTGACTTTTTTCTTCTGGAAATATCCAAAAAATTTTCTAGAAAATCACGTTATCAGCTAAAATATTTTGAAATTTTGGCCCAGTGGTTCATCGCAAGCATGCTGAAACGTTTTTTCTTGTCTTTTATTCCTATTTGTTAACTTTCGGAAAAAATTTCCACGAAAAAACTCGAAAACCACGTTTTTTTTCTGAAATTTTGTAAAATTACGTGAATGAATAAATCATCTTATTTCCTCTTCGAAACACTTTCGATCATCCTCTCCATGAAGCCAAACTTTCAAAAAAAAGTAAGTTTTTTGATCATTTTCTTATCCTCAAAATTGGAATAAGACAAATTGAGAACGGGGTATCCGGTTCCTTCAATTTGATGCATGATCATTATGAAAAAATTGATTTCAAAATAAGATAGTGTAGATGTATATACCATACACAAATCACAAAAACTTTGAAAAGTTACGATTTTGAGAAATGGAATGATATTAGGTAGAAAAGTGAGGAAAAAAAGTGGAATTTCTGAATTTCGTGACATTTTTTCCGGCTTTTTTTTCTGAAAAATTGTGATATTTTTTGTACTTGGCCGAACGACTATGACTAGCCGTTTTCAGAAAACTAGATATCTGAAAGTTTGGATTCCAAAATTCCGGATTACATTTTTACGAAATGAGGAGCAACCGCGCTCCACTGAACTCCTGTTAATTTTTAGTACTCAAAGGTTCCCACGTTCAGCAAACGAACTTTTTTGTGAATATTCCGGTTTTCGCAGTGAAAACGCAAATTCTGAAGTATTTTTTCACCAAGAATCGAAAAAAAACTTCGAGTAGAAAATATTTATTTTTTCTAGGTTTTCAACCAGAAGAAGGGAGTTGAAACTGCCATTTCCAGTCAAAAAATGCATTTTTCAGATAATTATAGTCAAAAAATCACGTGAATAGGGGGTTTTCCGGTGAAAATCGGAATACTTCCAAAAAATTCATTATCTTTAAAAAAAACTTCAGGAAGTCAACTGAGTCCAGTAGGGCGCTGTTGCTCATTACTTTGTAAAAAAAAAAAACCAAAAAGTCCAATTTTACGAAAAAATCGGATTAAAGGTTCTGGTTATGGTATATTTGATGCGGAATTTCGGAGCATCGTACCAAGAAAAGGGCGAATTTGAATACAGTCAAGTTAATTTTGTAGAATAACAGGACTTAGAAATTGGACAAAACTCAAAAAAAAATTGAAAAATAAAATTTTTCTTTAATTTTAAAAATTTTTTAAATTTTGTAAATTTTTTAGAAAACAAAATAAAACAATACTTACCATTTTCAGCTATTTTTTAGTTCGAATTTCTGCAAAAATTTGTCCGCAACACAAAAATTCAACGAAATGAAACGGTAGACCTCCGTTCGGCGACGAAAACTGACCCGCATTCCCTTTTTTCACTTTCATTTTCTTCCATTTTGACCATTCTGCTTGTCACAATGAAGGGGGTCTAGGACTCAAATCTATCTTTCGGATCTTCAGAAATTTCCACTATTCTCTCTCAGAATCTTTCCCTAGACGACGTGTCTGTTTTAAAAGATAAAAATCAGGAGGGGAAGAAATTGGGCAGCGAAACACCGGAGGAGAAAAAATGCAAGATGAGCGGTTTTTATGGAGAAATATTGAGTGGAAAAATCACGTTTTATGGTGGGAAAAATTACTTTTGGTGGCCTAGAATTCCATGTTTCACTTTTGGTGGCCTAGAAACCAAAAATAACGGCCTAGAATCCTAAAACTTCCGAACGTGGCATAAAACCTATTCTTCAGATTTGGTGGCCTAAATTTGGTGGCCTAACTTTGGTGGCCTAAATTTTGTGGTCAAAACTTAGTGGCCTAAATTTGGTGGCCTATGTTAAATATGCTGGTAGGCGGCCTAGAATCTAGGTTTAATGGCTTAGTAACCCAAATCATAGGTTGGTTTTGCTGGCCTAGAAACCCAAACTTAATTTAATCTCTTTTTCTCAAATTGTATCGGCCACAGAAACGTTCTGACGCGCTCCCCAAATGGAATACCATGACATCATTCCGTGGTTTTCCGGGTCAACATCGAGACCGTTTTTGATCTACATCTCGTCTCTTTTTTGCTTGTTGAACCGCTTCGACAAATCCCAATAGAAAGATGGTTTGGGATTCTAAGCCACCAAACTTTGAGTTTGCGATTCTCGGCCACGGAAACGGAAAATTGGGTTTCTAGGCCACAAAAGCTCTTTTTTTGGAATTCTAGGCCACAAAAGCTTGAGTTTGGGTTTCTAGGCCACAAAAACTGAAGTTGGGTTTCTAGGCCACGAAGACTGAAGTTAGGGTTTCTAGGCCATCGAACCTGAAAGACTACAAAACTGGAAATCTAGGCCACGAAAACTAAACTTCGGTATTTCAGGCCACTGAGCACAAAATTGTATTTCTTGGCCACCGAATTTCCAGCTTGGTATTCTAGGCCACCAAAGTCAAATTTTGAGAAAAATCCTGAGAATTATGCCTTCAATTGTGACTTTTTTCTTATCAAAACTAGACTATTGTGAAACTCTGTCTATATGTAGTACGGTCTTCAAAAGTGTGATTTTTTCGGAACAAAAGTTATAATTCCTATCAATTTATGGTCTGTTCTCTGACATTTTTCTGAGTTTGGCGTCGAAATGAACCAAAAATTACAGGAATATTGAATACAAGAAATTCGAATTTTTCGGAAAATTAAAAAAAAAATTGCAGACGGAACAGAAATAATATTCAAAAATCACCTACAATTTTCGTACTCGGAACTAAAAAATGATGATTTTGTGTACATTATGCACCGGAAAATGAAGAGTCTTATCAGTTAGAGACTAGAGACAAAATGAAAAAGTCGTCATTGATGATTTTTTTTTGATACTGATAAGAAGTGAAAACTTATATATAAGCCTAGGAGGGAAACATTTCTGTGAGAAGTTTTGTATAAAAAATATGAAAATTTTTCTTATTCTACTACTATTTTTAACCCTCGATAAAGTTCAAGGAGCATCTTGGAAGGTAAGTCTTTTTTCAAATTTCCCGCCAAATTCCCAAATTTTTAGGAAATATTTCTAACCTCTCAAATCACCGGAGTCAGTGCTCAATGTGCAAATGACACAGAAACATGGAGAAATTCTTTGAAATTAGTGGCCCAAGTGTCTGGAGAGTGTCTTATCGATAAAAAATGCACACCGGAAGAGGAAAAAGCGATCAAGGAAAACTTTTATGCAGTGGAGCGTAAGTCCAGATGTAAAAAATTTGAAAAATTTTGAAAATTTAATTTGCAGAGTACGATGCTTGGGGTAAGCTTCCAGTGTCCGGCTTATTCCAAGTGGCTACTCTATGGGAGGGATCTTATCAAGAATGCGAAAGGATTAGTGGTGTTAAATATGAGACCAATTATTGTTATATGGTATTGATTCCAGGGAAAGTGAGTTTTGTTGAAAAAAAGCTCGGAGCTCCGCGCCTCAAAAAAAAAAAGAAAAACCAAAAATATTTGACCCACCGAAGAATTGAACTCGGATGCTGAATTTACCGGAATTTTTTTTACACCACTACACTACGCCGCCAACGGTGTGTAATGGAACCGGCGGCAACAGCAAAACTCATTAAAATAAGGAAATCTAGCAGCCGACAATTGACGGGTGTGAGGCTTAGGCGTGGAGCCTAGAGCCTCCCAGAGCTCTAATCGAAAATTTAAAAGAACACGCATTTTCGCGGTGAAATATCGACATGTCCCTTCAAAATCCTGCAAAAAATTATTTCAAATTTTTCCAGAACGCCACGTGTCATTTGTCCAACGGCGTACCCACCTCCATCTATCTTCGTGAAGCTGTTTGTATGCCATACTCATGTAGTCAAGAAGACCTTCCAACTGTCTACAATCAAATTTCCACTGAACCATTCACTGCTTGTGGTGCATTCTGCTCCAGATATCCCGTCAAAAAGACCCCCGCTTTTTGGGGATTCTCCTCTTTTATGGCTGTTATGATAGCCATTGTTTTGACAGCTACTCTTGTTGACTACCTGAAAGATGCCCTTAAAAAAGAAGATGAAGTTCGAAAAGATAATAAATTGTTGGGGATTTTAATGGCATTTTCAATGTGGACCAATGCGGAAGTGTTGTTATCAGTGAAAGAGCAGAAGCCGGGATTCATCAAATGTCTGGATTGCATTAGATTTTTTTCAATCTTGTGGGTGATCACAGGCCACACTTTCACTTACTTGATGCCTCCAGGTATGTTGAGTTTGGGTGCCGGCCGGGCCAATTAGGGCCAGCTGTCAATTTTTGGCCAGCAAAAAAGCTTTTTTTTCAGACCAACTCCTCGCAGCTCTCCCATTCACTGGCCGCTTTTGGAATCATCTCATTATGAATGCATTTTTCTCCGTTGACACTTTTTTCCTCTTATCCGGAGTCGTCGTGGCCTATTTATTTTTCAAAACAAGACTGAAATTGGCTCAAATCAAGAGCCCAGTCACATGGATCCTATTTTATGTGCATCGATATCTCCGATTGACTCCGCCCTATATGATTTTTATCGGATTTTTTGTGGTCTACGGATATTATATCCAGGGGCCTGGGGTGGCTTCTCAACTGAGTGAGTCAATACTGACATTTTTCATTAAAATATACATTTTCAGACCAGTTGAACCCACAAGTTGATGTATGCGCTCAGAATTGGTGGCAAAACCTGTTGTACATCAACAATATAATTCTGAACGCCGACCAATGCTATGGGATCTCATGGTACCTAGGGACAGACACTCAGCTGTACTTTGTGGCCCCTATTTTTCTGATTGGTCTTTATTTTTCATTTGCCGCCGGAACCGCCTTACTGATGGCAGCGATTATGGGAAGTGTGATCACAGTGTACATTTTGTATTATGCTAATGATTTGCCAGCTGACTTTTTCGGGAATGGGTGAGCTTTTTTTAAAAAGATTTTCAGCAATGAAGATAATTTTTGATTCCAGTGATAACACCAATTTCTACGACCTCATCTATGACAAACCATGGATCCGGGGTACCCCTTATTTTATTGGAATCTTTGTCGGATACCTACTGGCCACATTTGGAAAACGAAAATTCCGGCTGAACTGGGCGTTATCTGTGACAGGATGGCTCATTGCGTTTGGTATTGCTACCATGTGTCTTTTCTCCACTTATGATTATGATAAAAGGGTTTATTGGAGGTAAGCTACAAAGACTACAAAAACTACAAACAATGCGAAATTCAGCGTTTTCATTCGAGCTTCCTACTACAATTTCTCACGGATAGCTTGGTCTATTGCTGTCTCCTGGGTCATCGTTGCTAATCATATGGGTTGGGGAGGTACAGTAACCCTTTGTCTTGCCATACTGTAGTTTTTGTTTCAGGACCCATTGACGCTTTTATGTCACATCCCATATGGCAACCTTTGGGAAGGTTGTCTTACTGCGCTTATATTGTCCATTTTATGGTTTTGTACTTTTATTTGATGATAGGAGATGTTAGCTTGCATTTTTATTCCAGCTTTCAAATTGTGAGTTAACTGTAGGTACCATAATAACCATAAGTACCGTATTCCAGTTCATGTACTATGCTGTGCCAACCACATTGCTCACCTATATTTTCGCATTTTTCTGGAGTTGCTTCTTCGAAATTTCATTCTTGAAGTATGTCATAATTTTTATAAGTTTCCACTAAAATCATTTTCAGACTCGAAAAAATGCTCATCGAAACTATAATTGGCACTCAACGACGTCCAGAAATTGGAAAAGTACAGGATTCTGGAGTTGAGAAGACGTTAACTAATTTTCCAAAAGCCAAAGACCCAGAGCTCTGGGATGCGGACGTGAAGGACAAAAAAGATGAGCTATGGAGCACAAAAGAAAATGTAGAGCAGCTTCGGGTATAATATATTTTGACAATAATTTTTACCTTGTAATTATATAAATGAGAAAAATATTTTATCGCTTAAATTTTTTCTGGAAATGGCATCTTCTTTGAAGAAGACGTGAACAAGTGCGGAAATTTTTGACTTGTATTAAAGAGGCATACGCCCGCTTTTATGCAAAATTCGAAGCAGGTTCTGTGGCATGATTTGAAGCCGTGAAATTTCAAATCAGCGTTTTCATTGCCTAGAATTCCAGACTGTTGACTGGATGACCTAGAATCCCAAGTTAGTTCTCTGGACTAGAAATTTCAAAAATTTATACAATTCATAAAACTTCTATTTACATAACAAAAAACAACACACTTTCTTTATACCCGCAGCGTTTCCGGCTTCTCTCCCGTGCTCCAAATCTCGTCTTTTTTGTCCTCTACGTCAGCATCCCACAGCTCTGGCTCCTTGGTTTTTGGAATATCAGTTAACGTCTTCTGAACTCCAGAATCTTGTACTTTCCCTGATTCTGGACGTCGTTGCGTACCAATTATGGCTTCAATGAGCATTTTTTCGAGTCTGAAAATGATTATTAGTGGGAACTTGGAAAAATTAGAGACATACTTCAAGAATGGAATTTCGAAGAAACAGCTCCAGAAAAATGCAAAAATATACGAGAGCAGTGTGGTCGGTACAGCGTAGTACATAAACTGGAATACGGTACTTATGGTGGTACCTACAGTAAACTCACAATTTGAAAACTGGAATAAAAATGGAGACTGACATCCCCAATCATCAAATAAAAGTACAAAACCACATAATGTACAATATAAGCACAGTATGACAATCTTCCAAATGGTTGCCAAATAGGATGTGACATAAATGCGTCAATTGGTCCTGAAACGAAAACTACAGTAGGCCAAAATGAAGGGTTACAGTACCTCCCCAACCCATATGATTTGCAATGATGACCCAGGAGACAGCAATAGACCAGGCGATCCGCGAGAAATTGTAGTAGGAAGCTCGAATGAAAACGCTGAAATGTAAATAGTTTGTAGTTTTTGTAGTCTAGGACTGACCTCCAAAAAACCCTCTTATCATAGTCATACGTAGAGAAAAGGCACATGGTGGCAATTCCAAAAGCAATTAGCCATCCTGTCACAGATAAAGCCCAGTTCAGTCGGAATTTTCGTTTTCCAAATGTGGCCAAAAGGTATCCAACGTATATTCCAATGAAGTATGGAGGACATCGGGTCCATGGTTTGTCATAAATTATGTCGTAGAAATCGTTGACGTCACTGGAATCAAAAAATTCGCCTGTTAACTCAAAAACTTTGAAAAAGGGCTCTGTTACCGTCTAGGGGTCCTGAAATTTTCTTGGGTCCCTGAAAACTTTTGTGGGCTCTTAAGAACTTTTATGGGTCTTGTGAAAAAGACCAATTTATTTTCAAGAGACCCATGAAAATTTTTAGGGGACCCATGAAAACCCAAGGGACCCGTAAACTGGAAAAACCCCCCAAAAAACTCACCCGACTCCAAAAAAGTCCGCGGGCAAATCCCAGACGCTATACAAAATGTACACGGTTACCACACTTCCTGTGACAGCTGCCATCAAAAGAGCAGTCCCAGCGGCAAATGAAAAATAAAGTCCGATCAAAAAAATGGGGGACACAAAGTACAGCTGAGTGTCCACACCTAGGTACCATGTGATACCATAACACTGATCGGTGTCAGACCCCAAATTGTTGATGTACAACATGTTTTTCCACCAATTCTGAGCACATACTTCAACTTGTGGGTTCAGCTGATCTGAAATCGATAAATTATTGGGTTTGGACAGAAAAAAGCCACACTCACTCAGTTGAGAAGCCACTCCTGGTCCTTGAATATAATATCCGTAGACCACAAAAAATCCGATAAAAATCATCAAGGGCGGAGTTAATCGGAGATATCGATGTACATAAAACAGGATCCAAGTGACTGGGCTCCTAATTTGAGCCAATTTCAGTCTTGTCTTAAAAAATAGATAGGCGACAACGAGTCCGGATAAAAGGAAAAAAGTGTCAACGGAGAAGAAGGCATTCAAAATAAGATGATTCCAAAAGCGGCCAGTGAATGGTAGGACAGCCTCGATTTGGTCTGGAAAGGGGGTTTTTTGTTGTATTTTTGGGTTTTTTGGCGATTTTCAAGTATTTTTACATTTTTCACAGTTCCAAACGGGACTTAGTGAAGGAAATTTAAATTCTAGAGGAGAACCAGACGGTTTCCGGCGCTCCGCGCCTTAACCGCCTGGATTTCCTAAAAGTTTTGATCAATACTTACGAAACAGGAAAAACCAAAAATATTTGGCCCACCGAGGAATCGAACTCGGATGCTAAACTTACCGAAAATTTTTTTACACCACTACACTACGCCACCACGGGGGCGGGCTGAGCTTGGCACATAGATAGCACAGAGCTTCACAGAGCTCCAATCAAAACAGAAAGTAGACGGGCATCATCGCGGGGAAATTCTGTATCGACCTGTCAAGGTCCCATCAAAATCGTATTTCTAGGAAAGGCTCGGGGGTCGCGGACAGACAACATACTGACAGACACACGGAATTCTATATTAGAATAATAAGATTTTTAAGGGCAGCTTGTCCTCTCGAAATTCACGGCGGATGTCCTAGGCCAGAAGGTCATGGTCACTGAAGGGCTTTTCGCACGCTTTTTTCACGGTTCGAAACAGTTTTCGAGCAAAGTCACTATTGAAATCATGATCAGCGTAAAATTTTGATGCAGAAACACATCTTAAAATCCTCACCTGGCACCATCAAATAAGTAAAAGTGTGTCCTGTAACAACCCATAACATTGACAAAAATCGAATACAATCCAGACATTTGATAAACCCCGGCTTCTGCTCTTTCACTGATAACAACACCTCCGCATTAGTCCACATTGAAAATGCCATTAAAATCCCCATCAATTTATCATCTTTCCGAACTTTATCCTCTTTTTTAAGAGCATCTTTCAGGTAGTCAACCAAAGTAGCCATCAAAACAATGGCTACCATAACAGCCATAAAAGAAGTGAATCCCCAAAATGCGGGAGTTTTTTTGACGGGATATTTGGAACAGAATGCTCCACAAGCTGTGAATGGTTCAGTGGAAATTTGATTGTAGACTGTTGGAAGGTCTTCTTGACTACATGAATATGGCATGCAGACTGCGCCACGGAGGAAAAAAGATGGGGATTGACCGTTGGCCGTGTGACACGAGGCGTTCTGAAATTTTTAGCGGAAAATTATTTTGTTCCCAAAAAAATCGTATTATTCCAAGAAAATTTTTGTCTGTCTGTCAGATATTTCTGTGCGTCCCTTGACCCTTATCCAGAAGTCCAATTTTAAAGACAGGATACAGAATTTCATCGCGATGATGCCCGTCTTTTCAACTTCTCAATTGGAGCTCTAGGAAGCTGTGTGCTATCTATGCTCCAAGCCTCTCAGACCCGCTCCCGTCAACTGTCGGCTGCTAGGTTCACTAATTTTAGAGAGGTTGCTGCCGCCGCCAGGTCAATGACCGACAGTTGGCGGACGGCGTGGTGTAGTGGTGAAAAAATATTTTCGATAAATTCAGCATCCGAGTTCGATCCCTCGGTGGGCCAAAAATTTTTTGGTTTTTTTTTGTTTTGTACCGGACACTTTTGATTTTTTTTGATTTTTTTCCAACAAAAAAAACTCACTTTTCCCGGTAACAAAATCATGTAACAATAATTGGTCTCATATTTGTCTCCACTAATCCTTTCGCATTCCTGATAAGATCCTTCCCAAAGAATGGGGATTTGAAATAGCCCGGATAACGGGAGCTTACCCCAGGCATCGTACTCTGAAAATCAATATTTCAAAATTTTACGAAATTTTTGCATTTCAACTTACGCTCCACCGCATAAAAGTTTTCCTCAATCAATTTTTCCTCTTCCGGGGTGCACTTTTGCTCAATTAGGCACTCTACAGATACCTCGGCCACTAATCTCAGAGAATTTTGCCATGTTTCTGTGTCGTTTGCACATTGAGCACTGACTCCACTGATTTTAGAATTTAAAAATATTTCCTGAAAGTTAGAAGCTTGGCGGCAAGTTCAAAAAATCAGGAAAAGCATACCTTCCAAGACGCTCCAAGTACTCCATTCAGGCAAAAAACTAGTAAAATTAATAAAATTTTCATCATTCCGCACACAAAATACTATAATTTCCCCTCAGTCTTATATATAAGTTTGAAAGTCTTATCAGTTTCAAAAAATCCTAGAGTGACGATTTTTTCATTCTGCTTCTCTGTGAATCAATGTGCGAGTCTAACTGATAAGACGCTTTTTTTGTAGTGAAATCATCGTTTTTTGAATCAAAATACGAAAATTGTAGGACTTCCTAGTGGTTCAATGGTTTTTAGAAGAATTAGAAATTTCGGAAGATATTTGAACTTTTGATTTTTAGGCGTTGCGGCCTAGAAACTCATTTAGTGGCCTAGGAATTCAAGTTTTGAGTTTGGTGGCCTAGGATCCCTCACTTTGAGTTTGGCGATCTGGGGTTCCCAAGTTTAAATTTGGTGGCCTCAGAATCCAATTTTGATCGTTGGTGGCCTAGAAACCTAAACTGATATTTTGGTGGCCTAGAATCACAAATCTCTATGTCTATGAACTAAATTTTCAAGCTCTCGATTTGGTGGCCTAGGCGCCCATAGTTTCGTCCCGATGGCCTAGAACCCCTAACTTAATTATTAAGCGCCTAGATTCTCAGATTGTTGACTTATAATTTTGAAGTTTGGAGTCCTAGGTCATAAAATTTATCTTTTTTTTCGTCATATTTCCTTGTTTTTTCGCCCTGTTCGACTGATTTTTTTCCATAAATCACAAACAAAATTTTCCATTCTATTATTTCAAACTATGATTATTTATCACCATCTTAATTTTGTATAAAAAAAAATCACAAACCTCAAACTGATAACCCCCCCCCCCCCCCATTTTGCAGTTACCAACCTACGCTTCTCCATTATATTTCCGTATGTTGTGCGTCTTTTATCATTCTTTATTTGCATTGAACTTTTTGATCAATGAACCAAAATTTTGAAAAAAAAATTGGGGGAAAAGTTTAATTGGATGAGTCAAAAGAAGTAGATCAAAAAGTTTCCTGACCCGGAAAATGACGTTATTTCTTGAGACTGGGTCATCTTACGTATGTGTCATACATCAATTTTCAGACTAGACCCTACTTTTTTATATTGGAAAAAGCCTTCAAAGTACACTGAATTTCACGTCAGGCTCTATCCCAAAATAATGCTCAAAACCTCGAAATGTCAAAAAAAAATATTCGACAGGTGAACTTCGCAAATATCAGACTAGTCTTCGAAATGGATTGCCATAAGCTTTCCCATTTCAACATTTCCAGTTACTTCCGAGAATTCATTTTCATGATTCAATCCCTAGAAGATTATTTTATCAAAAATTATTCCCATTGTAATCTGAGCAATGGCTTCTTGTCCTCATGGAAAGGTGTTGCGTATCCTAGTCATTTGATTCAAACCATAGCGATTCCAATTCAATTATTCACTTTTTATATGATTTGGTATAAAACTCCTAAAGTTATGGAAGGCGTAAAAGTACCGCTTTTGTGTAATCATTGCTGGTAAGTATCGATTTATAGAAATTCAGGAAAATCGATTTCCTCGATACGTAGCTTGATACTCCCGTCAAAGGAGGACTGAATTCGGATTTTTTTATTTTAAATTCTGATGCAGTTTTTTATTCTGTTCATTTTCTTTCACTATGACTATACTCAAAAATCACTACAAACGGGTGAAAACCGCGTTTGAAGGCATGGCTACAGATTGACGGTCCAGGAATTTGAAAAAAAGCGCGCGCCAGGTGCACACTTGTCGGATCCTAGGCCATCAACCTGTATTGCGTGCTTTTTTCAAACGCCTTTTTCATCCGTTTAGATTAATTTTTGAGTATGTGAAAGAAAATGATCAGAATAAAAAATGCATCAGAATTTGAAATTAACAAACCCGAGTTTAGTCCTCCTTCAATGAAGTTTGAGCGAATTTCACTTGCCCGACCGAAATTTGTTTTTTAAATTTGACTTTTCAGTTGCTCCTTGCTCGATGTGGGTCTTGGCACTTTATCAACTCCGTATCTATTACTTGATTCCAATTATGTTGGAGCTCTCTGTGTGGGGCTTCTCAGCTTGTTCAATGTGCCAGTTGTGCTTCAGCTGTCTTCTGGAGCATTCGTAGTCATAGGTAGGGAGGATTTTATTTGTAGTGAGACTGAATTCAAAACGAAAAGAAAAGTTTTTTGAAGTCGTTCGAAAATGAAATAAAATATTTGTTGTACTCCAAGTGGACAAAACTTTTTTTTTGGAAATCTTTTTTTTTCTGGTTTTTCTTGAATTTTTCGGGTCGGAAACTTACTTTCGTGATGTTCAAAACAGTTTCCTATCGAAAAAATCAAGAAAAACCAGAAAAATGCCGAATTTCTCTCACATTTCCAAAAAAAAAACACTCATGTATTTTCAGGTGTGAGCTTATCTTACAACTACCTTTTCGAAAGTCGAAGTAGCTCAATTCCACAAAATCGATTTAGAATAGTCAGTAAGCGTACGAGGATATTATGTCTTTTTTCGGCTTTTCTGGTCAATTGCACACTTTCCACTGGATATCTGCAGGTGCCACTGGACCAATATGCTGCAAAATGGATAGCTCTTGGATATAACCCTTGTCCACCTCGAGAATTTTTTGAAAATCAATTATTCATAGCTTCCATTAGTTCGGAAATGATATTTTTGTTTGGTTTCTTTGTTTTTCCAGCAGTTCTTGGTTTTGACGTCATTGTTGTTCTATTTTTCGCTGCCTGTTCAATATACTACTTGTTTATTGCACCGTCGAAAACGATTTCTGAGAATACGCAACGCCTTCAACGACAATTTTTCATTGCAACGTCATTTCAAACTGGGATTCCTATGATGTTAATCATGATGCCAGGTCTTGCTTGTTTGTTAGCTGTACGTGGGGGGAGCCAACTGCAAGGACTCTTCAATCTGGCTATTACTATCGCAGGACTTCATGGCGTTGCTTCGAGTGTTTCAATTCTTTTATTTCACAATGCCTATCGGAAGTTCATATTGGAACGTATAAGCAAATTCAAGTTGAAAGGTTTGGAGCTTGAAGAATTAAAGTCATTTGACATTTTCATTTTTCAGAGGTATCACCTGTAAGGGTTCCTTCCGTTTCTAATCGTGGTGCATCACTGAATCAAAACTGACAATTTCTAAGAAGTCGTTCTACGCAGGAGTGAAGTTCAAATGATTTTCAACAACAAGATTTTTTAATTTATTAGTATTGTTATTAATAAATTCGAAATCGCCCGACCAAGTTATCACGCGCTCTCGATTGTGGGCGCGAGAGACTGGTTCATAGACGGAATCGCTTTGAACCATGTGGCTCAGCCAGTAACGCGCCCGGCCACCAGCAGTTCGACCCCCGGATGGTAATGAGTTTTGGTTTTCTTGAAAATGTTCAAAATTGAATAATTAGTGTATACACCACATCTGACGACACAATCCATACAAAGTTCACAAACGCTTTCGTGTCCCCAGCTAGAAACCTGTCACCGCATTCGACAACATTTTCCATAAATCACGAGCAAAATTTCCACTTTTTCCAATTCACAATTGTTTAACACAATTATAATTTTAAGTCAAATAAGAGTCAAAAAAGAAGGACAAAAATTTGCCCTACACGGAAAATGATGTCAATTTCGTTGTCTGAATCACTAGACCGCGTCATACATCAATTTTTAGACTAACTATTAGTTTTTAAAAATCGGAGAAAATTCCAAATTTTTGGGCTAGCTGCCACCCTATAATTTCATTTTGACGAAAATGTAAAATTGAAATGTCAGAAAAACCCCAAATTATTTTTTCTTCGAAATTCACCTGTTCTCTCAGTTTTGCCCTAACCACTTTTTAGACAGATGAAATGCGCATTCAGTTTCCAAAAAATGAGTTGCCATTTTATTTCCTAATCTAGAATTTTTGGTTCAGTCTAATATATTTTTCCCATGATTCCAACACTGGAAGAATATTTCATTAGAAATTACTCTCATTGTAATCTGAGCAATCACTTTTTGTCCTCGTGGAAAGGTGTCGCTTATCCTAGTCATTTGATTCAAATCATAGCGATTCCAATTCAATTATTCACTTTTTATATGATTTGGTATAAAACTCCAAAAGCTATGGAAGGCGTCAAAGTGCCGCTTTTGGTCAATCATGGTTGGTAAGTTTTAATTTAATAAAATTAATTTAACTTTGAACTGTTTTTCTTAATACATTTTCGAGGCAACCAAAGTTACCTGAGCAGCAACGCTAGAATTTGATTTTTCGATACGTAGTTTAATATTTTCGACGGTCCGATTTGGGCGAATTTGAGACTTTTCTGATCAAATTTGATCGTTTTGCGACAATTTTGATCATTTCGAGGCTTTTTTTGTTTTTTTCAGTTTGCAACATTTAGCAATAGAGCGCGTTTGCTTCTGGGAGCCGGCCTTGTGTCGATTTACGGCGCATTCAGTATTTGCATTTTTTGTGACTTTTATCATGAAGTTAGGTATTTTCAATCTGAATCATCAAAAAATTTCGAATTGTTAGGGACAATCTTACAAAAAAATGAAATAAAACTTTCGAAAGCATGGCCGATCTCCCGTAAATCGACACGAAAACGGCTCTCAAAAATTTTTTTTTGCGAACTAATTAAAATAAAAAATGTGAGATGTAAAAAAAAATTGGAAAAAAATAGATTCAGCTGTTCTTTCCTTGATTTGAGTCTTGGCACTTTATCAACACCATATTTATTTCTGAATTGCAATTATATTGGTGGTTTTTGTGTTGGAATTCTCAATTTGTTCGATGTGTCTGTTCCTGGACAGTTGTTTTTGGGGGTGCTGACGGTCATAGGTAGGTAGCGCGCTCGCGAAGGGGGGGGGGGGGGGGGGGTGCCTTGCATTAGAGGAGCTCTTCTAATACAGTGTTTACCAAAGTGTTTTCAGTTGTCAGCGTTTCCTACAACGTTCTATTTGAAAGTCGAAGCAGTTCGATTCCACAGAACCGATTCAGAATATCCAGAAAAAGGACCAGGATAACATTTCTTTTTTTGGCTTTTCTTGTCAACAGCATACTTTTCACTGTGTATTGGCAAGTGCCGCAAGATCAAAATGCCGCCAAATTCATAGCTCTTGAATATGATCCTTGCCCGCAGCTGGAATTTTTTGAAGATAAATTATTTATAGCTTCAGTCGATTACAAAATGATATATTTATTCGGATTTTTCATAGCCCCGGCACTTCTCTTTTTTAACGGCGCTATTGTTTTTTTCTATGCTGCCTGTTCAATATATTATTTGTTCATAGCTCCGTCGAAGACAATTTCGGAAAATACGCAACGTTTTCAACGGCAGTTTTTCATTGCGATGGTATTTCAAACTGGCATTCCCACGTTATTGATTATGATGCCAGCTATTGTTTGTGTGTTGGCTCTTTATTGGGGGAGCGGAGCCCAAGAGCTCACCAATCTGGCTGTGGTAATCGTAGGAGTTCATGGTATGGCCACGAGTGTTTCAATTCTTTGCTTTCACAATGCTTATCGGAAAGTCATATTGGAAAGTATGAGCAAATTCAAGCTGAAAAGTAAGTGAATAGCAAAAAAGAACCGCGAAACCTCTAATACACCGGCACCTCTAATAGAACGGCACTTCTAATTGACCAGCACTAAAAAGTGTAAATACCGTAAAAACTGTATTAGTAGTGCTCCTCAAATAGTGGTGCCCTCAGATAAGAAGCTTGAACAATAGTCGTGCCCCCCAATTAGTAGTGCCCTTAGTTTAAAAATAGATTGACAGCCTCTAATAGACCGCCATCCATAATAAACCGGCAGCCAATAGTGAAGAAGCAAATTTGACTCGTTGTGGATAGTATAAAATTTTTGCATTGAAGAATAGAGTGGCATGCCGGTGTAATAAAGTTTTTGCAGTACTCATGTTTCCTGTTTTTTTTCAGAGATCTCACCATTCAGGGCTCATTCCGTTTCTAACTATAATGCATGATGCAAGGATTATTGGATTTTAAATATAATTGTTGTGACGTCATAAAGTGTTTTCCAAAATAAAATTTCATAAAAGTTAATTTATTCCACATTGAAAATCAGGCCTCCAAATCAATTATTCAACCCTAGACATCTGAAAAGTACTAGAAATCTTCCGGGTACTCAAATCCCTTTTCAATTCTCCGGAGCGAAAATACTTGAGGAGCATCTTGCGTGTTGATGGGCTTCCAAGGTGATAAACAAAAAAGTTGATGGCACAAATGGTTTCAAGACGGAAGTAAAAGGTCAGGTCGCGGACCCATTGAGGCAGCGAGTTGTAGGTGTCCTGGAACTGGGGGCGGTTATGGTAAGGGGTACGGCAGTAGGTATGAGAAGTATAATTTTAACGCCAAAATGTCGATGTGCTTTCCAAAAAAGAAAGTCAAAAACACTTGAGCCAGGGTGGGTCTGAACTCGGATGCTGGATTTGCAAGTCAACTCTCTACCCCACTACACCATACAGCTACGTACGCGAAAAGATTCGAAGCGGCGCTGCGGGAGCTCAAGTTTGGCTGAATGAAGCAGCCTACATAATCTGGGTTCGCGATGGTTGCTATACGTTATAGGCAGGGTACGGAGCTTAAGCTGGAAGCTGGGAGCTTAGAGTGCTTGAAGCTTCAAAGCCCTGATCGGAGCAGGGCACGCGTTGGCCAGTCAAAGCCCACAAAACTCACCGGAAAAGTCCTCATCAACAAAGATCCGACTTCATAAAACGAAAGCCCCACCGTAATCGCCACCGTCTGCCGCATCAACATGTGCTCCCTCCGAATCTGACTCTGCATCAAAGAATTAGACGATGACATGGATATCACTGATGACTTCTGACGCATTCTACCATAAATATCATATCGATTTGCTTTTAGGTGAAGCATCATGATAAGATTGATAAAAAGAAGACTGGTAGGTACCCAGATAGCATTGATGTTGGTGAATTTTGTTACAGGATGTCTTTCCGGGGCACATGCTGTCAAGAAGACCAGCGTGGAGGCCAAGAAGTTGACTGGGCAGTAGGATAAGCGAGGTATGATAAGAACCGTAAAGCATAGAATCTGAATTTTTTGGGTACTGTATGAAAACCAGACTATGGGTCTTACCAGAATCAAAAAGCTATAGAAAAAGATGCGTTTCTGCCCAAAAACGCGTTGATCTGTTGGCCGTAACACAATGAAAAATCGGTTTAGGGTCATCAGAACACTGACGCACATCGGGATGAAATAGGTGAGAGTTCCGAGCATGGTGAACTCGCGGCCAATTAGTTCCCGATAGGCTGAAAATAAAATTTTTGGTTTTGGTGACCTAGATTTCCATAGGTGAGGTTTGGTGACCTAGATTTCCATGGGAGTGGTTTGGTGGCCTAGAAACCTAGTTTTCAGTTTGGTAGTCTAACATCCCAACCGTATGTGGCCTAGAAACCCAGTTTTTTCTTTGGTGGACTGGATCCCACAACCTTGGTTTATGTAGCCTAGAAAGCCAAATTTCAAGTCCTAAGCTCCAGTTTCTATCTTGGTGACCTAGTATTTCCAACTTCGCATTTCGCGGCCTAGAAATTTCGATGCCCTAGAACCTTCTATTCTCTTTTTGGTGGCCTAGGATTAAAAGTTCCGGTTCTGGTGGCCTAGAATTTCAGAATTGGCTTCTGATGGCCTAGAATCTGAATACCAGTTTCGTGGCCTAGAATCCCAATTTTAGCCAAAAACCTCAAACTTTGGTATTGGCGGCCTAGACTTTGTCCCAGCCGGTCTAGAAACTCAACTTTTACGTTCCTGGCCTAAAAATCCAGTTCCCCTTTCCTGGCCTAGAAACCCAATTCTCATCTACGTGGCCTAGAACCTCGAATTTTGATTTCAGTGGCCGAGGCCCTCAAACTTTGGTATTGGTGGCCTAGATATCCACTATTTGGCCCGGCTGGCCTAGAAACCCATGTTTCACCTTCGGTGGCCTAGGAACACAATTTTCACTTCAGTGGCCTAGAAACCCAATTTTCACCTCTTATGACCTAGAAACCCAATTTCGCTTTTTGGTGGCCCAGAAAACCCCCACTCACACAAATATTCATAATAAGGCAACGCCAAATATGTCGCAAAATCGGTGATAAACGCGATTTTACACAAAACGCCACAAACATTCATTACAATCAAATAGGCAAATGGAATATTTTGATCATTTCGATAAGCATATGTGGCCATTAATAATGCAATATCATACAGTAAAAATAGAACAGCCAATCCACAAAAAATGAATTGAAAAACCACGTGAAATGTTGGAATATGGTCGAACATTCTGGAAATTTTTCGGGATTTTTGGAAGTTCTAGGCCAAAAATTCAGATTTTTCGACCAGAAAAACCGGAAAACAACAACAAAAATGTATGAGAAGAGGGAATTAGTTTTTCGCGCGCGGGGCTCACGGAGCTCCCGAAAATTGCAAAAAGGTGTATTAGATTAACTTTTTTTTGACACATTTTCTATAACACGTTTAGTATGAGAAAAGAGGAAATTGGTTTCCGTGATCGTGCGTTTATGGAAAAATCTTAGAAAATGAAAGTAGGAAATTGTATTGGTAAACATATGTGAAGTTTGGTGGGAAGGGAGCAAAGGTCGTAGAATATGACTCAGGGGTTAAGGTTATGACGTTTTTCGTGACCTAGATTCTTCGATTTCGGGGTTTGTGGCCTAGAAACCCAAGTACGGGGGTTTAGAATCCTAAATTTGGATTTTGATGGCATAGAAATCCAAGTTTGTTAGTTGATGTCCGTGGCCTAGAATTCCCTAATTTGAAGTTTTGCAGCCTAGAATTCCGAGCACACGGTGTGATGTTTTAAACACACAAATTTGTAAACTGGTGGCCTAGAAACCCAAATTGGACTTTCGGTGGCCTTAAAACTCATAGATCAACCCAACTATTCCGTTATCAGATATCAGAACACAACCTTTTCTACTTTTTCTTATTCTCTTCTCCTGATAACCACATAAAAATAATGTGAACTGAGAAAAAATTGAAAATGGGGAACCTTGAAAAAAGAATGAATTCAATTATTGGTCAGAATTTCTTTCTCAGAACACCTGAAGATGAAAATGTTTTAGTATAGTGGAAAATATGTTCAGGGGGCCTAGAAAACCAAATCTAAAGTTTCGTGAAATAAAATCACAGATAGCTTCCAGGGTGGCATAGAAACCTTGCTTTGGTGGTCTGGAGTTAAATTTCGAAAGTTTGGTGACCAAAAAACACTAATTTCAAGATTGGTGGCCTAGAAATCCAAACTACAGCTTTGGTGGCCTTGTATCCATACTGGGTGGTCTAGAATGTTTGCATCATACTGGGTGGTCTAGAAACCTCAATTTTCGCTTTGACGGCCTAGAAACCCAAACTCGTCCCTAAATGACCTAGAACCCCCAAAAAACTTTTCCAAAACTAAGAATTTAGAAAAAAACAAAAATAAATATGTTTACCCTCTTCGAACTTTTTGAACCACATGTTGTATCCGCCGTGCAAATTCTATTTATTTATGTGCCAAACATAAATTTTAAACCAAGTTATTCTCTTGATCTCCTCCCGATAAATTATGAGTGTTCTGGCTTTTTTTTCGGGAATTCCGTGTACGTCAGAACGTGGAAACATAGAAAAATATTGTTTTCAGAATGTCGGAAATCTCAAAAGAGTGGCGTCTTCTGAAATTGGGAAAATTCTCCGGGAAGTCTGAAAATCTGAAAATTTTCCAAAATAAAAAATGTTTTTAAACCTTTGTAGAATTTTCGTTGAACCTAAAGTTTGGGAAAACATGTTTTATCATAAGAATGCTTGCTTCCTCCTTATATTGTGGGTGCCGTTCTATTAGAGGTTAGGCTCTTTGAAAAAAAAAACGTTAAGAATGATTACGGCAGAGTGCCGTTCTATTGGAGTGGCTTTTAAATTGAAGCCCTTCGTAATTTTAATTTTAATTGTCCTTCTATTTGAGGTGCCCTTTTATTAGAGGTGCCCTTCTATTAGTGGTACCCTTCTATTAGAGGACCTCCCGTCATGGCCATCTCAAACCTGCGATCAAACCACAAACAAAATGGAAAAACAAACAAAAAGAGACGCAGACAGTCTAAGACCCTCCTGTGACTGCGTAATACTTCACCATTGTCCTAAAGAAAAAAAGTTGATTTTTTGACCAATTTTCTTTTTTTCCCTGTCTAATTGTCTTTTTTTTTCTCAAAAAAAGTAATTTGTCATGACAAAAGCGGTTTATCGAATGAAATATGTCATATAGAAAAGTTAAGCAGCATTAGAGACAATTTTTCATAGTTTGGAGCACTTTTTTATTAGGGAAATGCTCCGAAAATTATTACTTTTTACTATATTCTCTGTGTTTTTAGTGAGATTTTCAGCAGGAACTAGTGATTGGAAGGTAGATCAAAAAAAAATTTTGCAAAAAAGTTATTTCCAGAATTTTCTCACCAATTCTTCGAGTTTTGACCAAGTTTCAAATATCAATGAGCAATGTCGAAACGACACTATAACCTGGCTACATTCTCTGAAATTGATGGCCGAGGTTACTGTAGAATGTTTGGTCGCTAGGAAAAAATGCTCCAAGAAGGAAGGAAAAATATTGGAGGATAACTTTTATGCGGTGGAGCGTAAGTGGATATTTCTTTGAAAACTTGAAATCGAAAAAAAAAGTTGAACCATTTTTGAAAAAAAAAATAAATTCCAGACACTCAATTTTCAGATTTCAGTCAAAGTTGAGAATACCCCCAGAAATTCAAAAAGCCATTTTTTATCAAAAGTTGCGACTTCGACTGAATTTTTTTTAATGTCAAGTTTAAAAAAAAATTAAAATTGAAAATATTTATTTGAAGACTTGGAATAAACCGGAGTTTCTAAAAAATTTTTCTTGAAAACTTACAGATTCTCGTAAATATTTTTCAATGAAAAATTGTTTTGAAATTTCTCATTTAAAATTAACAAAAAATCAAATATTGAAAAATTCGAAAAAGGTCATTTTTTCCATCAAAACTTTTTTTCCATCAAAACTTAATTTTGGAAACATTTTGTAAAAATGTTCAAAAAATCGAAAAGAAAAACGGAAATTTTAGAAAAATTCTAGAAATTAATTTTTGGCCAAAATTTCATTGACTTTAAAACAAAATTTTTAAATTTCTCCTTAAAAATTATCAATTTTCAAAAAATATTCAATAATTAATTCCAGAACTTTAATTTCAGAACTAGACGCCTTTGGAAAACTCCCATCATCCGGTTTATTCGAAATTCCTCTTATTTTTGATGGATCTTATCAGGAATGCCAGCGGATCCGTGGAAAAAAATACGAGACGAATTATTGCTATTTGGTTCTGGTTCCTGGAAGGGTAAGTCCAAATTGGATTATGGTTTTTTTTTTCCGAATTTTTGGCCTAGTTTTTCTTGCAGGAAGCGCGAAAAAAAATGCGCAAGAAAGACCGGTCGCGAGAAGCTTTCCTCTTGATTTCTGACTTGATTGTTTCATTGATTTCATTTCTTTTTCAGTTTTGGATTATTTTTTTCCATTTTTTTCAGGAATTGTTATCAGTCCTGGTGATTAATGATTCTTGTTTATTTCCTGTTTTTCTTAGATTACTGTACATTTTTTCATAGACTACTGTAGTACTCAATTTTTATTTTATGATTACTATGTTAATTTTTGTCAAAATTTTTTCTGAAAATTCGATTTTTTTCGCGTTTTTCATGTAATTTTTTACTTAATTTCCAAATATAAAATAAATTTCTAGGGCCATCAAGGTACAACTATGGCCTGATGAAATGACATTTTTGTGGTGCATCGAGCGCACTAGGACACTAAAAAAGTGAAAAATAAGCGGAGAATAACTTGAAGAAATTTTAAAAATCAATTCACCGAAAAACATGAAAAGAGGGAATCTAAACGAAGGATGGAGATCAAGATTTATTTTTTTTTCAACAACTTTTTTTAATTTTTCTAAAATTCAGCATTATATTGTTAGTTGTTCCTTGGTATATTCTATGAATTGTCAGTTTAGGAAGTTTTTAAAAATAAAATAATTGGTTTTTTTTTCATTTTCGGAAAATTTCGGATGTTAAAACAAATTTTTTATTATAGATGTCCAAGTGTTTTTTCACTTTAATATCATTTTTCATCAAGAATTCACTCAAAAAATCACTCCAAATGGTACAAAACGGCGTTTGAAGACATGACCGAAAACATATTGATGGCCTAGAATCCGTCAAGTGGGCCACGTCGCCCACTTGTAGGGTCTGAACACTCGGCCATGCATTCAAACGCCACGTTGTACAGTTCAAAAGGATTTTTAAGTGAATTCATAATGAGAAATGAAATTAGGCTGAACAGATACATCGGAATTAATACTAAAAATGTGAGCAGCCCCTTTAAGGACATCCTAGATGCACCAATTTCGGTCACTTTGGACGTCGTCCTGCACGGCAAAGGGGAGATTAGTCCGGTACAACCTGTTTCAGTTAGCCCTACAAGCCTAATCTAGTCTAGTTTCCCCGGTCCGGCACCACTCTAATATTCTTTTCCAGAACGCCTCATGCTCCGTATCCGGCGGAAGTGGCTTCACCCCATCAGCCGCCTTCCTCAGAAGTGCTACGTGTATGTCGTCGTCATGTACTCCAGATGATCTTCCGACCCTTTTCAATCAACTTCCATTGATGCCGTTCACCGCTTGTGCCGCATTTTGTTCCAATTTCCCCGTGGAAAAAAATTCGGCATTTTGGGGATTTTCTGTTTTTATGGCAGTGATGATATCGATTTTGATACTTGCCACATCTATCGATTATCTGATGGAGGTCAACAAAAAGGAGAAAAATCAGAATTTGGGAATGAAAATGCTTTTGACTTTTTCATTATGGACAAACTCCGGAGCTTTGTTGTCTGTGAAAGAGCAGAAGCCCGGATTTATCAAGTGTTTGGACTGCATTCGATTTCTGTCGATGCTATGGGTGGTTACGGGACACACTTTTACGTTTTTGATACCTCCAGGTAAGATTTTTTTAATTTTAAGAATTAGAAAAAAAATGGAATCAGTTTTTGAAACCTAAATTTCCGAATTCAAGAGGTCAAAACGGTTCAGAAAATTATAATCATGACATACTTTGAGTAATTCTGTGATTTCGAGGCTAGTGACGCAGCGTGTCTGGTTTCTCTGCGCTCTAACCTCGAAATTTAAAAATTGCCCGAAATGTGTCATGATTATACTTTTCTGAACCGTCTCGGTCTGCTGATCTCAAATCTTTTGTTTTTGGAAAGTTTGTAGGCGAGATTGCAAAGAAACCAGGCAATCTGCGTCTCTAACCTCGCAGAAATCTCACCTTTTCTTTATCAGTTTTGAGCCGTACATTTTGAAAACGGTATTTTTGGAATCTGGGAGTTCTGACGGTTCAGAAAAGTATAAACAAGGCATGTTTTGCATAATTGTTTAAATTGAGTCAGAGACGCAGAGGCTCTGGTTTCTCTGCCCTCTAAATTTGAAATTTCAAAGTGGGCGGAGCCTAGGCATGTCTATACTCTTTCGAACCGTCTCGACCCGCCGAATTCAAAAATCAGAGTTGTAACTGGCTAGGATGAGCAATGATCAAAAAAAATTAGACTTCGTATATTTTCATAAATCGTTTTCAGACACCCTCCGGTCCTTATCCCACTTCATGGACCACCCTTTCAACCATCTCCTCCTCAACGCCTTCGTCTCCGTGGACACCTTCTTCCTTTTATCTGGAATCGTTGTGGCCTACTTATTCTTCAAAACTAGGCCAAAAGAGGCCCAAATCAGAAGCCCAGTCACCTGGATTCTGTTTTATGTGCATCGCTACTTAAGGTTAACACCACCATACATGATATTTATTGGCTTTTATATTGTCTACGGGCAATATGTGCAAGGACCATTTTCAGCCAGCCAATTCAGTGAGTGGGAAGTATTTTTCAAAAAAAAAAAAAAATTCCAGACACCCTCCTACCTGGTCTTCAAATCTGTCAAGACTATTGGTGGAAAAACCTCCTCTACATAAATAATATGGGCGGTTCCGAGACCGCGTGTTATGGTCCGTCATGGTATCTGGCTGTGGACACACAACTGTATATTTTTGCTCCGATTGTCCTAATTGGCCTGTATTATTCTCCAAAAGTTGGAAGTGGTTTGGCTATGGCGGGATGTGTTGGGAGTGTGATAGTCGTGTATATTTTGTACAGTATCTATGATTTGCCGGCGGACTTTTTTGGAAATGGGTGAGTCCTTTTTTTTTTTGAGTCTGCATTATTGCGTCGCGGTGAACCTACACAATTGACAAACATATTTTTTTTCTGCAGTTTGAAAAATCTCCATTTTATTACTCAAATTTTTGTAACAAAAGTTGGTCCAACTGAAATTTGTCTTCCACTGAAATTCTTTGTTACTAGTTTCTCTTTCCTTGTCCTCATCCATGAAACTACAGTATCCCGATACGGTCGATGCACCAGAATCATAATGGTAGTTGATATAAAGCCATGAGCCGCGAAATTGACCAAAATAATATTGATAACAGCTTGATTATAATATTTTACAATGATAGATACTATAATATAGTTCAGTGGGGCAACCAAAACTGCCAGTGGTAACAACATTTGGATGGCTAAAGCCATGAAAAATTTCCTTTGGATTTTATAAGTTTTCTGGGATATTTTATGGTTTCTGAGCTGTCCTCTCAGATGTTTGGCCATAAATCCGGAGAAAAATGAGATTTCTAGAGTGAAAACGGTCACACAAAAGATAATCGCAGTCAAATGAAACATGTGGTCATTTCCGACAGCGACGAATATTGGGGCAGCATAGAGAGATGCCGGGAGGCAAGGCACTCTCTGAAAATGCGTTGTTTCAAGCTTTAAAAAACACCGAGCCGTAAAAAAACACTGGGCAACAATGCTCCGAAGTTACGCTAGCGCGCATTGTTTAGCTGATTTTTTGTTTTTTTGTCTGTAATTTTCCGATAATTTTCCAGTGATTTTTCACGGGAAATTCGTTGATAATTTATCGATTGGTTGCTTGATTGATCTGTTAAAACTCTGCTAGACCGGAATCTACTTTACTCTTGCTCAAACTCACTCTAAAAACATTCAAAATCAATTCCGGAGTCTGCACTGGAGCCATCTCAACCACTCCGAGCAGCATGCAAAACAACAGAACGTAATGAGCCGCTAGCCACGGACGCCTCCAGAAACTCCAATAATCTCCTTTTTGAAACCCGCAAACTGTGAAAAATCGGTTTTCAAACACGGAAATTATAGATGTGCACATGTCTGAAAAACATTTTTTTGGTTAAAGTGCACGTTTCTTGCACAAAAACTTACATCCCATAATATTTAGTACCACCACGATTTGTATTATCATAGGTATACCGTAGTTTCTTATAATTCCCAATGGGAATCCGCTTGTAGTTGGAAATAAGACAAAAGGAATGTTGAAAAATCCTAAACAATAGTCAGAAAGTATAATCCAAGTGTGTAAAACTAATAAATATGGCTTAACCGACTTCATTTCATTGGGTGTCTTGAATAGGATACAGTATAACCCAATGACGTGAATAGGGACTGAGATTACTGTAACAGTGTGCATAGCTAGAGATAAAAATTCAGGGGAATCAAAGTAACCATAGTCCGAAATGCATGTTATATTCATATTGAGTTGAAAAAATGAGTGAAAATTTACCGGGTTTGGTTTTTTCAATAATCGAAAAAAAAAACATCTGCTTTTATGACTTTATCATGCAGAAAAACGTGTTAGAGATCAGATTTTGTAATTTTAGATTTTCGTTGCTTTATTTTGTAATCAATATCATTGAAAGAGGGTGACAAGGCATCACGCTTTGACGATAATAGTTGGTCCCACAGAAAGTTGTCGATTTTTCGGGGTATTCTTCCCGACCCATGCAACAGAGTTGTACGGAATCCCGGATTCCGGGTTCCGTATTCCAAATTCCGGATTCCGAAAAATTGGGTTTCATTCGAGATTCCGAATTCCGTATTCCGAGAAAAAGAGTTTTTCCGGATTCCGGATTCCGAATCTCAAATTCCGGATTCCGGATTCTGTGGCCCGAATTCCGGATTTCGGATTCCGGGGTTCGAATTCCGGATTTTGGATACCGGGGCCGAATTCCGGATTTTGGATTCCGGGTTCCGAATTCCGGATTTCGGATTCCGGGTTCCGAATTCCGGAATCAAAAAATCTATTCCGTTCAACTCTGCCATGCAAGTAAGTATAGTTTCCCAGAAACGCGTCGGGCTTTGTGGCGCATTCTGAACATGAGTTCAAACTGCTAAAAATTATGATTTCCCACATACCTTCATTAATATCAAAATCATAATTCTACAACATGAATTGGACCAGGCCTAGTCACTGAAACTGAAATTTCTCTGTCCATCCTTTCCGGCTTCGGAATCCAAGACATAACAGTTTCCCTATATGGTCGATGCACCAATAGCATAGTTGTAGTAGACACAATGCCATGAGCACATGCATTGATGAAAAAAATATTGACGATTGTCTGATTATTGTACGTCATTAAAAACGATATCAGTCCATAAACAGTTGGAAAAATGAAGAGGATCATTGGGAAGAACATTTGGATGAATAAGGCCACGAAAAATTTCCGTTGCATTTCAAAAGTTTTTTTGGACATTTTATGGGATTTTAGTTGTTCGAGAAGATCCCTAACCATGGAAATAACGAAAACTGAGTTTTCAGTAGAGAAAAGGCAAACGTAAAAGATGATTCCACCAGCTTGCAAATGAACATTGCCTCCGAGCAATACAAAAAATGGGCTGTCATACAAATAAGATGGTAGACATTTGACAGTCTGAATAATGTATATTTTAGCCAAATCTAGGCCAACTTAAAGCTACCCTAAACATGTTTTGAAGGAGCTCCCGCGTCTGAACAGGAATTCTGTGAGCCACCAGAAGCTGTGCTCCGAAAACTGAGATATAATGAGCCGCCAGCCAAGGATGCCTCCAAAATGTCCAAAAACGTTTTTTACGGAACGAAATAGTGTAATATCGATTTTCGAAAACTGAAGTTATGGAAAGGCACATATCTGGAAAATAAAATTCCGTTTTGAACTATCAAAATGGGCTCAACTTACACCCAAAAATAGTAAGCACAATGAAATTTTGAATTACGAAAGGTACTTCTAATCTCCCAAACACCCCCATGGAGAACCCTGCACAAGGTGGAATAATTACATAGGGCATTACTAAAAGTCCCAAAGAAAAATCGAAAAATATAATCCAAGTGTGTAAAACTAGTAAACATGGCTTAACCGATTTCATTTCATTGGGTGTCTTGAATAGGATACAGTATAATCCAATGACGTGGATAGGGGCTGAGATTACTGTAACAATGTGCATAGCTAGGGATAAAAAGTCTGGGGAATCAAAATAACCGTAATCCGATATGCATGTTATATTCATATTTTGAGAGAATAAGAGACAATATAAGAGAAAAATGTGACTTTTGAAAAAAAAGACCGCTTCAAAAACACCTGCAAGTATTTTTTTAATTGAAAATTATAATGCGAAACCAGCTGAAAAGTGTGTGACTAAAACATTTTCGTTAGCTTTTGGAGAAAATTACCAGAAGATCGCCTCTAATAAAAAAGCCTTAGGAACTGAAACAGTGTCTTAGGCTAGCGCCAGGCTTGTCACGGACCGGGTCGGGTTACTGGAGAAATTTTTACCAGCCCGGCCCGGTACGGTCGGCCCGGGATTCAGGGCAGTTTCGCTTTGGTAAATTTTTTTTTGAAAATTTTTTATTGCGGTTTTTTTCTATGTTTCGACTTCCAGAAAGAAAGTTTGATCGATTTCAAATATAAATCCCCAGGAAAAGTTTTGAAAATAATCCTCAAACCCGTGCCGAAGAATTTTTCATTGACCCGGCCCGGGTTTTGACAAGTCTGGTTAGCTCAAGAAACAAGTTTCAGGAAAAAAAACCAACCAGTAAAAGTTAAAAAAATTTCATTACCAAAATCTATCAACATGAGATCAAACTGTAGTAAAAAGTGATGGTCCCACAGAATCTTGTCTCGTGCCGGGGCGTCGTTTTGAAATCCATGAAAGTACAGTATCCCGATATGGTCGATGCACCGAAACCATAATAATAGTTGCCACGAATCCATGAGTCGCGAAAAAGGTCATGATAAAGTTAACGGCAGCTTGATTATAATAATTATAAACAATAGAAACCAGTATATAGGACACAGGTGCTACAAAAAGCGCTAAAGGTATCATCATTTGGATAGCCAGAGCCATGAAAAAGTTTCGTTGGATCTTGAAAGAATTCCGGGAAATTTTTTGATCTCTGAGTTGTCCGCTGAGGTATTTGACCATGAAACCCGAGAAAAACGTGACTTCAGAAACGAAAACAGCAAAGAATATGGTGACTGATATCATATGAAAATAGTAGTCGGTGATGACGACCACGTATATTGGTGCTTCATATAAATATGATGGGAGGCAGGATACCCACTGAAACGTTATTATTCTCATATAGTATTTCAGTGTGTCTGTCAGTATGTTTGTGCGTCGCGGACCTTGGAATTTTTGTAGAAGCCCGATTTTGATGGGACCTTGTCAGGTCGATGCAGAATTTTACCGCGATGATGCCCTTCTTTTTTAGTTTTTGATTGAATCTCTATGAAGCTCTGTGTTACCTAAGCGCCAAGTTTAAGCCCCGCGCCCGTCAACTGTCGGCTGCTAGATTTACTCATTTTAGAGTGTTTGCTGCCGCCGCCGGTTCAATTACATACCGTTGACGGCGTAGTGTAGTGGTGTAAAAAAATTCCCGGTAAATTAAGCATCCGAGTTCAATTCCTCGGTGAGCCGATTACTTTTGGTTTTTCATTTTGTGCGGTTTGATGTAGCTCCGAGCCCTAAAACTCACTCTAAAAACAGTATGCACCAGCTCTTGGGTCTGCTCCGGCACCAATTGAGCTACTCTCACCAAGAGGCCAAAAAACAAGAAATAATGAGCCGCTAGCCATGGACGCCTCCAATATGTCCAATAATTTCCTTCGTGAAAACCGCAGACTATGAAAAAACGGCTTTCAAATACAGAAATTATAGAGATGCACATGTCTGGAAAGAATAAATTTTTTCGTACGTTCTTTTAAAAAAAAACTTACATCCCATAATGTTGAGTACCACAAAAGTTTGGATCCCAACGGGTATTCCGGTATACTTTAAAATCCCCAATGGGAATCCAGAAGCTGGTGGGAGAAACACAAAAGGTATAGTCAATAAGCCTAAACTGTAATCCCAAAGTATAATCCAAGTGTGTAAAACTAATAAATATGGCTTAACCGACTTCATTTCAATGGGTGTCTTGAATAGGATACAGTATAATCCAATGACGTGAATAGGGGCTGAGATTACTGTAACAATGTGCATAGCTAGGGATAAAAAGTCTGGGGAATCAAAGTAACCGTAATCCGAAATGCATGTTATATTCATTTTGGGAGGAATTCGTGGGTTCGCGAGTTCAGACTCAGCATTTATGTCGATCTGAAAAAAAAACATCTGTTTCTGCTAATTTTTTATTCAAAAAAGGGCGTTGAAATCATAAAACATCGGTTTTTTCATCTTTGTTGTTGTTTTTTCCGGTGTAATTTTGTTTCCGGGTAAAGAGGACGGGTTTCAATCAGTGGCGAGCGGAAAGGCATTGCTGCAAACTGACGAAATTGCCGAGTTTTCGGAAGTCGTTGCCAAAGTTTTATCTTCGGCGATGCTTGTCGGAGAAACTTGACAGAACGTTAAGCATTTTTAGCAGAATTTTTAACATTTATTAGGTCGAAAATTTTTTCCAAAAATCGTAGAAATTTTAGTATGCTTTCCATAAAGCGTTGTCCAAATTTATGGAATTTGGCGTTGCCGCTCGTCATTGATTTCAGTATACAAAGTTCAAGTTTAAAAAAACGCGAGAAAAAATTCCACAGATTCATTTAATTTTTGACAATATTCAATTTTTTCATCATTGCAACTCCGCACTTTACAAATTTTCACTTAAATTTAAAAAAAATTTAAAAAAAAAAATTTCAAACTTTTGCCACAAAAGTAGAGACTATCGAAATCTGTCGACAATCCACTTTCTTCTTTCTAATCCATGAAAGTACAGTATCCCGATATGGTCGATGCACCATGATCATGATACTTGTTGAGATGAAGCCATGAGCCGCAAAACTGACAATAATCATATTTGTAACAGCTTGATTATAGTAATAAAATAAAATTGTTATCATAACAAAACTGATCGGAATCATAAAGACGGCCAAAGGTAGTATCAATTGAATAGCTAGAGCCATGAAAAATGCTCGTTGGATCTTAAAAGTTTTTTGTGAGATTTTTCGATTTTTTAGTTGACCATGAAGGTATTTGACCATAAAAACCGCGAAAAATGTGACTTCAGACGCAAAAATAAAGACGAATAGAGTTGCAAAAATCATGTGGAATGAAAAATTGACTTCGACAACCACAAATATTGGAGCCTGGTAGATGAGAGGAGGTAGGCATGGGACGTACTGTAAATTAATTTTTTTTTGAAAAAAAATTTTTTGGTGAAATTCAAAAATTACTTTTATTTTGTTCTCATCTTGTTAAACATTGAGCACTGGGATCGGTTCATGTTTTGAAATATTTTTTCAAAAATTTTTGATTTTCGGAGAAAAACTACTTCAGAACAAGCGTATTTATTGCAAAATACGGAAATATACCGGAAAAAGTTCATTCGCTGAAAGTGGAAAAAATTCGAAAATTTTGTCTAATGGGGCGCGGTTGCTCATTATTTTGCATGGCTAATACTTACCTGAAAAACTCTAAAAATCATATCCTGTGTCTGTTCCGGGACCAAATATGCCACCCGAACCTGGCCCAAAAAATATAAAATATAATGGGCTGCTAGCCACGGACGCCTCCAAAACGTCCAATATTCCATTTTTGGAAAAGTGCAAATAGTGTGAAAGCGGTTTTCAAATACAGAAATTATTGAGATGCACATGTCTGAAATCATCAAGTTTTGTGAATTTTTCTTCAAGGATACAATAAAAAAACTCACTTCCAAGAACGTTTAGAACTAGGGAAGCTTGGAAAATGGTAGGCACGCCGAAATAACTCAAAACCCCTAGAGTGTACCCAGCGGCCGCAGGAAACAATACAAAAGGCATAACAAATAACCCCAAAGAATAGTCAAAAAGTATAATCCAAGTGTGTAAAACTAATAAATATGGCTTAACCGACTTCATTTCATTGGGTGTCTTGAATAGGATACAGTATAACCCAATGGCGTGTACTGGGACCGAAACTACTGTAACAATGTGCATAGATAAGGATAAAAAGTCTGGGGAATCAAAGTAACCATAGTCCGATATGCAAGTTATATTCATTTTAAATTGGTTTTTTGAAAAGAGTGAGGGAGAGGAGGAAGTGAACGAGTTCATTTTCAGAATCAGTGTCGTTTTCCAGCAAATTAGTTGGGGAAAAAACATCTGCCGCCCACGTAACTTCTTTCATGAGTTTAATAGCGAAATTGGCTCCACAATAATAAGCACATCTGGGAACTATATCAGTTTTTTATCGTTCAAGACTACTTGTCGGTTACCATCGCCCGGCTACACAGGAGTTCGGCTCAAGGACAAACAGCTTACACAGCCACTTCATACAAAGTTTTGCTCTTCCGGATACGTAATATGTTTCCGCCGGTATCCGGTCTTATAATATCTCAGGTCGCTTATAGCCGACAAACCGTCTTCGGGCCACAGCGGTGGCAGTCGTTCAACGTAGCAGCCGACATCTGCCGGGTTCCGCCGACCGCCAAACTTTGCGTTGCAAAACCCGTGCACGTTTCTCTCGCGCAAATTAGCATCAAAATCTTTGAAATCTTATTGCAAAAACTTTATTTCAAGAAAAAAGTTATTTCAAAACTTTGTCACAAAAGTTGGTCCCACTGACCCAGCACTCAAGTTCTTCCCCACGAATCTTCTCTTCTCCCTTCCAAGCCATGAAAGTACAGTATCCCGATATGGTCGATGAACCCAAATCATGATAATAGTAGCCAGGAACCCATGAGCACTTAGAGATATAAAAATCATATTGATATTGGACTGATTCACATAGGAAAATTTGCGAGTAATAAAAACATAGCATACGGGTATGGTGAATATTGCCAAGGGAAAAATCATTTGGGTAGTTAAAGCTGTGAAAAATTTCATTTGAAGTTGAAATGTTCTTTTGGACATTTTTTTGATTTCCAGTTGGCCAAGAAGGAATTTGATCATAATAATGACGAAAAATAATATTTCAAGAGTGGCAGTGGTGAAACAAGCAATGGAGGAGACAACGTTAAAAAGTGGCAGTTTTATAGTCATAATATGCAACGGAGCCTCGTAAATTTCCAATGGTAGACATGGAATCATTCTGAAAACATATTCCCAGTTTTCCAGAGTCTGTTCTGGAACTAATTGAGCTATGCGTAACAGTATAAGAAATACTGCAATATAATGCATTGCTAGCCAAGGACCTCTGATAATTCTCCAGTATTTCATTGAACTGAATGTGCAGACAGTATTGAAGCGATTCTCAAACACAGAAATCATTGAGATGCACATGTCTGAAATCAAATTCAGAGAGATTTCTATATTCCATACTTACATCCGAAAACATTCAAAACGACCAATGTCTGAAGTCCCATGGTGACGTCAAATCGGCTCAAAAGCCCTAATGTATACATAGCACCTGAGGGTACAACAAGATATGGAATTAGCAATAAGCCCAAGGAATAGTCGAAAAGTATGATCCAAGTTTGTAAAATCAATAAATTTGGCTTAACAGATTTCATTTCATTGGGTGTCTTGAATAGGATACAGTATAATCCAATGACGTGGATAGGGGCTGAGATTATTGTAACAGTGTGCATAGCTAGAGATAAAAATTCAGGGGAATCAAGGTAACCGTAGTCCGAAATACAAGTAATAGTCATTTTGGGTCGCATTTTTTGAGAAAATGAGGGGAATATGAAGAGGAAATGAACAAATTGATTATTAAAATGAGTATCATATATTTGCAGATTGATGAAAAAACATCTGCCAACTTTCTCTGTTAATTTGATATGAGTGGTTTCGTGTCTTTTAGAAATCGCGAGCCTTTTTCTACACGAAATAATAACTATGACGTTAGGTAACTGGAGATTCCATTACTTACCGTTGAACCTCTAATTGAGCGGCTCTTTTATTAGAGCGGCTTTTTAAAATTGAGTTTCAAGGAATTTGTCTATTTAAGAAAAGTGAATAACTAGGCTGTTTCAATAATAAAAAATCTCATTTTTCTCAAGTTTTGACAAAATTTCACTGAAAGTCTCAGTATGATTTTCAGAAATTATACCAGTTTTTTTTTAAAGTAATGCACATGAATCTGTTAAAGTATCGGAACAACGATTTAGTGCAAATTATTTTATTCCAAGAAAAATATCAAAGTTTTGTCACAAAAGTTGGCCCCACTGAACTACCACTCAAGTTCTTTGCCACTAGCCTCGCCTTCTTCCTCCCAAGCCATGAAAGTACAGTATCCCGATATGGTCGATGCACCCAAATCATAATAATAGTAGCCAGGAATCCATGAGAACTCACAGATATAAAAATCACATTAGAATGAGATTGATTAACATAAGAAAACTTGCGAGAAATGAAAACATAGCATACGGGAATGGTGAATATTGCCAATGGAAATATCATTTGGGTAGTTAAAGCTGTGAAAAATTTCATTTGGAGTTGAAACGTTTTTTTGGACATTCTTTTGATTTCCAGTTGGCTGAGAAGGAATTTGATCATGACAATGACAAAAAATAATATTTCAAGAGTGGCAGTAGTGAAACAAGCAATAGAAGAAACAACGTTGAATAGCGGTAGTTTTATAGTCATAATGTATAACGGAGCCTCATAAATTTCCAATGGTAGACATGGAATCATTCTGAAAACATACTCCCAGTTTTCCAGGGTCTGTTCTGGAACCAATTGAGCTATGCGTAACAGTATAAGAAATACTGCAACATAGTGCATTGCTAGCCATGGCTCTCTTACAATCTTCCAGTATTTCATTAGGCTAAATGTGCAGACAGTGTTGAAACGGTTCTCAAATACGGAAATCATTGAGATGCACATGTCTGAAATCAAAATTAGGGAGTCTTCTTCATTTCATACTTACATCCAAATATATTGAAAACGATCAATGTCTGAAGTCCCATCGTTACTTCAAAATGATTCAACAATCCTAATGTATACATAGCACCTGACGGCACAACAAGATAAGGGATTAGCAAAATCCCAAAGAAATAGTCAAAAATTACAGTCCAAGTGTGTAAAACTAATAAATTTGTCTTAACCGATCTCATTTCAATGGGTGTCTTGAATAGGATACAGTATAATCCAATGACATGTACTGGGGTTGAGATTATTCCAACAGTGTGCATAGCCAAAGTAAGGAAGGCTGGGGAATCCAGGTAACCGTAGTCCGAAATGCATGTTATATTCATTTTGGGTCGCATTTTCGAAAAGTTGAGAGAAGAAGAATGAGAAAATCCAGAATCGGTATCACACCTTTGCAGAAGAAACATCTGCCATCTAGCCGAATTTTTTTTTGTTTTTCTTTTTGGTTGGTCACAACACTTTTTTTCAATTTTTCCAGTTGTTTTTAAGCTCTGATTCATGGTTGTTGAAATTATTTATATTTTTTTCAAAATAGTTTTCGGCAATGCATTTTTTCACATTTTTTGCCATTTTTTCGAGAAAAATGTGCACTAAAAACTGTTCCAATGCCAAATTTAGGCCAAAGTTTACCAAAAAAAAAGCGTCCCGAAAATAAGAACGGCAAAAACGGCAACGGCAACGCTTTCCGAGAAGCAACTAAAACTCTCAAACTACAGTAACCCCAATATTCAAAGACGCACATCGTTTTTTAATCTTTTATTTCAAAATCTAGTGACAATTGATGGTGAGATAGAAACTTTTTGTCTTTTCAATGGTTTTTGCGATTTGATAGTAGAAAACCAAGAAACTACAGTATTCCGATACGGTCGATGCACCACAATCATCATTATTGTAGAAATGATACCATGACTTCCAGCATTAATCTCTAGAAGATTGATAATAGTTTGATTGGAATAATTGAAAAAGAATAGTATTATGACACAAATAATCGGGATTAAGAACATCATCATAGGGAAGAACATTTGCATGATTAATGCGATAAAAAATTTCCGTTGCATTTCGAATGTCTTTTTTGACATTGTCTTAGATTTCAGCTGTTCTATGAGCCCTTTGATCAGAGAACCAGTAAAATAACCAAACTCAGAAGTGTATATAAATAGAGCGATTATAATACCAATAATATGCAAAGTGAAATTATTAGTGGCTAGAACAAATATTGGGGCAGAATATACGGAAGATGGTAGGCATGGTAGTGACTGAAAAAAACCTATTGTGTTATGCAAATCTAGCTTTTCCCTCTGTTAGTTTGAGTGTCGCTGACCCGGAAGCCTTTCCTAGAAACTGATGGGAACAAAACAGGTCGACACAGAATTTTGCTGCGATGATGCTTGGTTTTTTAAATTTCCGATTGGAGCTCTGGGAAGCTCTGTGCTATCCATGCTCCAAACCTATGCTCGCGCCCGTCAACTGTCGGCCGCTTGATTCACTCATTTTAGAGAGTTTGCTGCCGCCGCCAGTTCAATTACATACCGGTGACGGCGTGGTGTAGTGGTGTAGAAGAATTTTTGGCAAATTCAGCAAGCATCCGAGTTCGATTCCTCGGTGGGTCAAATATTTTTGGTTTTTTATTTTAAATAGAGAACATACAAAAATTTTCTGAATGAAAAAAAAACTCACTCTGAAAACCTCCACAATAAGTTTTGGTGTCTGTTCAGGGGCTAACTGAAACCCTATTATCACAGCGAAAAGCACGCCAATATAATGTGAAGCCAACCAAAAACGTCTTAGCACCGTCCAAATCCTTCTGCTGAACAGTTTGCAAATCATAAAATATCGGCTTTCTAACACAGAAACCATAGAAGTGCACATGTCTAAAAATTCAGATTTATGACATTTACAAGAGTTTAGTACTTGCTCATGAAAAAATTTACATTGAGAAATCCCTGATATGCCTCGGATATATTAAAAACTCCAAAAATTCCCAATGAATAAGAAGCAACTCTTGGGAATAAAACATAGGGCATGGTTAAAAAATCTAAGCAAAAGTCGAAAAGTACGACCCAGATGTGTAAAACTAATAAATATGGCTTTGCCGACTTCATTTCATTGGGTGTCTTGAATAGGATACAGTATAATCCAATGGCGTGGATAGGGGCTGAGATTACTGTAACAATATGTAAGGATAGGGAAACAAAATCGGGGGATCCGAAGTAACCGTAATCCGAAATGCAAGTTATATTCATTTTAGGTTGAACAGGAAGGAAAATGAACAAAAACTTGATTTCATTAGTATTTATTCAGTTTATTCAATTTTCGGGTTGACTAAGACAAGGTGGAGAAGTCTGATTGATTAATTCGTAGAGTTTTTGGAATTTTCACCTGGAAGTTTTTTGGCGTGTGATGTAGAGACTTCAGTAGGTACAGAATGTCATTGCCCGTTTTGTCTTTTTATTTAATTGAAGCTCTGTAAAGCTCTATTTTCTTCTAGCGAGCTGTCAAGGTCCTGCGAGCTATGGCAGAGTGTACGCGTGGAGAGCCCGGATTATGTCGGCTGCTAGGTTTCACCATGTTAGGGCGCTAGCGGCCACCGCTTGCTCAGTAACTAACAGGCATAGCCGTAGCGTAGGAGTATACAGAGATGACCGACGATCTCAACACTAGGGTTCAATTCCTCGGCGGGTAAAATTCTTTGGTTTCCCTTTGTACTTTAGAAACTTCACTCAAATGTGTGATTTCAAGCCTCCTCTCGATTTTCATAATTAATTTCTGTATTTTTCACCTGTTCTTCACTTTTTGACACCATATTAACTAAGCTGCTTTGTTGGTTTGTAAGTGGATCTTTGATTTACGCGTTTTTCAATCTTTGAAGAACTCAGAAACACACAGAGTTTAATTAAAAACTGTGAGGTGTATGTCTCGGATGTCTAGAATGCTCAGGCCAATGTAGCTTGAAAAAAAAAACATTTATTTCAAAGTTTAGTGATGAATGAGGGTGAAATCAAAACGTTTTGTTTTTTCAGTGTTTCCCGTAACTTGATAACAGAAAACCACGTAAATACAGTATCTCGGTACGGTCGATGCACCAAAATCATGACAATAGTTGCCACGGAACCATGGGATCCCGCACTCACAAACATTATGTTGACAAAACCTTGATTGGAATGTTTAAAACCAAATAATATTATACCACCAATAATCGGGAGTACAAGCATCATCATTGGAAAAAACATCTGGATGACTAACGCGATAAAAAATTTCCGTTGCATCTCGAATGTTTTCTTTGACATTGTCTTAGATTTTAGCTGTTCTAGAAGTCCTTTGACCAAAGAGCCCGAGAAATATAAAAGCTCAGTAGTGAAAACGAAGACAGCAAGTAGCAAAGCGAAGAGTTGATAATTGAATTTCTCAGTGGTTATCACAAATATTGGGGCATAATAAACGGAGGGCGGTAGACATGGTAGAGACTAAAAATTTATCGATCGATATTCATTGGAAGTCCCTAAACTCACCCTGAATACATTTCTGATAAGCTCTGGCGTCTGTTCTGGAACCATATGGAAAGATACAACCCCGCAGACAAATACTGCAATATAATGAATAGCGAGCCAGATACGTCTTAACACCGCCCAAGTTTCTTTTCGAAAAATGGTCTTGCATAACATAAAATAGCGACTTTCAAAAATTGAAAGCATCGATGTCCACATATCTGAAAACAGGGGAATATGAGAATTTTGGGACTTTTTGAAAAATTTCGTCCTCCTTATTCTATTTTTTCATTATGAATTCATTTTAGAATCACTCTAAACGGTTAACAACGGCGTTCGAACGCATGAAAGAATACAGATTGATGGCCTAGGAAATTAGAAAAATCTGCATAAACGAAAAAAAAATCGGAAAATCGGACGAAATTGATAAGTAATCCTTTTCAAAACTAAAAAAAACTGACTTAAGGAAAAATTCAAAGCGGAATATGTTGTATAAACTACAGGAATATTCAGATAATCTGATAATCCTAATGAATATATAGCGGTAGTTGGGAATAATAGATATGGAGCCAAAAATAGTCCCAAAGAATAGTCGAAAAGTACAATCCAAATGTGTAAAACTAATAAATAAGGCTTAGCCGACTTCATTTCAATGGGTGTCTTGAATAGGATACAGTATAACCCAATGACGTGGATAGGGGTTGAGATTACTGTAACGATGTGCATAGATAGGGACAGAAAATTTGGTGAGCCAAAGTAACCGTAATCCGAAATGCACGTTATATTCATTTTCGTAGAGTAAAAAAAATGTTATATTGAAATCTCGAAAACAGCAAACACCGTTTTCTGAAATTTTCACCTGGAAGTTTTTTTGGACTGAATGCATGTGATGTAGAGCCTTTTTTGAAAGCCGATTTTCGAGAGATTACGACAGGTAAAAAATTTTACTGCCACAATGGCTGATTTGACTTCATTTTCCCCCTCTTTTCCCACACATACATGGGCCGGAGTGTGTAATTACACCTCGTGATTCGTTTCGGAAAAAATTAGATCGTGATTCAGTTTTTTTTAGCAAGAAAAAAATAATTCCAGACCCTTTGTCCTCGAACTTGCGGCTTTCGCCCACCAGCTGATTGGTAGACAAAAGCGTTATCTATTGCGCCAAACGCGTCACTAAGAAAACAGGGCGATAAGGGATAGACAACCATGCTGCTTGCAGCGACAAGAGGGGAGGGGACGCTGCGACCGTAAGCGAGAAAACAGTGTGAAAATATGCACACGGAGCACACATCTCCGTTCAGAACGAACCGATTCCGACCAAAATTTTTTTTGCGTAACCTCCAAGGGCCTATTAGCTTACAGACAAAAATTGCAAACACCGATTTCCGTTTTCGCTGCTCAAGAGCAATTCGTGTATTTAGTACTGCGTGTACCCCCAGATACACACCTCCATCGATCTCGCTTAATACTTAACCAATCGATCTCAAATTTTCTGAGTGTATTTCTGACCCAAATGTGTACCTATTTGACTAAAATTGCAAACTGGAATTCCACTTTTTATTTCGCCGATTTTTTATTGCAATTTTTTAGCCGACAAAAAAATGAAATTCCAGTTTGCAATTTTAGTCAAATAGGTACACATTTGGGTCAGGAATACACTCAAAAAATTTGAGATCGATTGGTTCAGTATTAAGCGAGATCGATGGAGGTGTGTATCTGGGGGTACACGCAGTACTAAATACACGAATTGCTCTTGAGCAGCGAAAACTGAAATCGGTGTTTGCAATTTTCGTCTGTAAGCTAATTGGCCCTTGAAGGTTACGCAAAAAAATTTTGGTCGAAATCGGTTCATTCTGAACGGAGATGTGTGCTCCGTGTGCATATTTTCACACTGTTTTCTCGCTTACAGTCACAGCGTCCCCTCCCCTCTTGTCGCTGCAAGCTGCATGGTTGTCTATCTTCTATTACCAGTCTCTAGTTCTGCTCAACCCATATGTTACTTTGGCTCAACTTTTCTCATAAGCTATCATTTCAGTTTTCATTCTAAGCTGACAGGAGAAAGTTTGTACTGGCGCTTTTTCAGAAAAATGAGCTGAATTATGAATATAATATTTATATGACTAATGTAGGGTGAGTCTCGATGCTCAGTTTATTAATGATGGTTTGGACATAACAAAACTTCTCATGGGAAATTTTAAGAAGAAAAGACGGTTGAGAATATGCGTTTTTACTCTTACAGTGGTAAACTTCAATGTATTTTCTGTAAGAATGTAACAAATAAAATCCCGACAAAATCCTGAGCTCCAATATTTTTTACGGTGTCCTGCCCGGGCAACTGTTTTCAACTCAAACAATTTGTTCGGTCAAACTTTTATTTAAAAAGTTTTTCCAAACAATTTATTTGGTCAAATAAGGTTTGATTTTGAATCCAAACAAGTTGTTTGACCAAATATTGCTTGAAGAATTAAACCAAACAATCAAACAATTTCAATCAAATTTTTTAAAGCTCCAAGTTTTCAAAAATTAGTAGGAAATGGATTTGAATCCAGTCTTCTTTACTATTAACTGACTTTCTGTGAGAAAATTCAGCAAGCCTTCACATCAGTTGGCACAAACTTTCCAAGTTGGGTTTTTTTCGTCTATTGACCCATCATAGCAGGAGTTCAATACAAAACATAGCTTCTGGTAGTTTTTCAGAAAATATTCGACCCATTTTTGCAAATTTTTAAAAAATGCAAAATTAATGAGAGTTTTATATTCCACAAATGTTTGGAAAATATCAAATAATTTATTCCAAATAGTTTCTTTCACCCCAAAAAGTCAAACAATTTTTTCAAACAAAACTGTTTGGTTTAACACCAAATAACAAACAGGTTCTACCACTCAAGAGCTTCACTTTAGTAGTCCGGTCAAAAATGAGAGCATAGAATAGAACAAAAAATCCAAGTCGCGTTTTTGTGGCTCAGCTATGATCCTATTTTGATTAGAACCTTAGAATATAGTCGCAATTTTAAAACCGAGTTCGTAAAGCCACATCTAACTTCTGTCAAAGAATTTTAAAAATCACGTTGGTAATAGCCAGGGAAAAGAGAAGAAAAATCTAGCTCGTGAAATTTTTGAAAACTAGCTCGTGATTCGAAAAAAATTTTTGATACACACTTCTTGATCATGTATGTTCCCACATTCTTGGGGTCGAAAAATATCAACAAAAAAATACATTTATTTCAAGCTCTCGTAACAAACGATGGGGCAACAGACATTTTACAAACATCCAATGCCTCCTGAGATTTCTTCTTTCTTAAGAACCATGAAAGTACAGTATCCCGATATGGTCGATGTACCAACATCATGATAATTGTTGCGATAGAACCATGGGCTCCAGCGTTGGTCATCAAAACGTTCGCGAATAATTCCAGGAAAATACTACCATAGCTCCTAGAATCGGTGCCCCCAAAACCATCATTGGGAAGAATATTTGGATGATTAATGCAATAAAAAATTTTCGCTGAATTTCAAATGTCTTTTTGGACATTTTATGAGATTTGAGCTGCTCTTGGAGATATTTGACTATGAATACTAGAAAAAAGAAGGCTTCAAGTTGGTGAATAATCATTGTGCTGAGTCCAAGAACGAATTGAATCACAAACTGGTCAGTGAATACTATGAATATAGGAGCAGTATAAACACAGTGTGGTAGGCATGGTAGGGACTGGAAAAATATTTTAAGCTAGACTGGAACTCCTGACTAAAGTCCAGACCAAAGCTGTCACACGGCTCGCGGCGGCTTTTGCGGCCTTTTCGACCGTATCTCGGTCAATTGTGAAGATTTTCAAAAAGTTGAAGAACAAAATTGTAGACAAAAACGTGATAAAACTTTTTGTTTTGAGCATCTTTGTTTCGGGCTCACAACCAAAGAGCCAAAAGATGTTCCAAAGAGCAACTTAAAAAAAACCGACTTGCACAACATTTTCTCTAGTGTTGCTCAAAAAATTTACCGTTCAAAATAAGGCGGATTTCCAAAATTTTACAAAATTTAACTTTAGAATTTTTGAGAAAACCTCGATTTTGCACAAAAAAAAATGACTATTTGTGTGGTTTTATGGGGTTTAAGGGCTGATTTTGGTCTTATAAAAAAGTGATTTTGTCTGAATTTATCTGTAATGAGGTCAATTTAATATAATCTATCGTTTCCCATCGAAAAAATCAAGATTGAAAACTTTGGAATTTTGTACCTCAAATTTTTAGTAAAATTTGGAAATTTTCCAAACTTGATTTTTTTGATGGGAAACAATGGACTACAATTAATTTAAAAAATATATTTCGGGGAAGTTCTTACACCTGGGGGGCCTAACATTTGCACATAGTCTCGTCGGAATCCCCGGGTAACACTTGGGAAGTAATACATGTTAGCAGTAATACATGTTAAATCCCATGTCTGGGAGTCCTAATGAAAAAAGTGACCACGGCCGATTTTGACAGTCTTGGTCCAGACTATGATCGCTCACTCTGATATTTTCTCGAATTAGCTCTGGTGTCTGTTCCGGAGCCAATTGTACAATTACAATTTGAGAAATAAATATGAAAATATAACTTGATGCTAGCCAAAAAGGCCTTACAACAGCCCAAACTTCTTTGTATCGAAAATCGCAAACAATAAAAAAGCGGTTTTCGAAAACTGAAATTATGGAAATGGTCATGTCTGAAATTCATTGTGTTAGGTGATTTTTATGATTTGAGCTTACTGCCAAATAGGTTCAGCATCATAAATGTTTGAAAAGCCATGGACACATTGAAATATCCTAATAGCCCCATAGGATATAAAGATGCGGTTGGTAATAGAACATAAGGAATAAATAATATACCTAGATAATAGTCAAAAAGTATAATCCAAGTGTGTAAAACTAATAAATATGGTTTAACCGATTTCATTTCATTGGGTGTCTTGATTAGGATACAGTATAATCCAATGACGTGGATAGGGACTGAGATTACTGTAACAGTGTGCATTGATAAAGAGAGAAAGTCAGGGGATCCGAAATAACCGTAATCCGAAATGCATGTTATGTTCATTTTGGTGAAGAGAATGTTATATCAAAATATCAGACTGATTTCTTTTGGAATGCACCTGCCCAACCATAATCATAGACCACTCAATCGAATTTTCTAGAATTGATTTTCCAAATTGTTACTTTTATTTCTTATTACTTTTATAATCACTACTTTTATAGCAAAACTATTACGTGATTCTCAGTCTAGAATCACGTAATATTTTGTACGTAGTTTCGTGATGAGACCCAACTTTTTTGCAAAATACATGCCAGCGATCATCCTGGGTAGTGTCGGCTGCTTGATTTCATCATATCAAAGAATTGGTGTCGTGGTGTAGTGGTGTATAGAGATGCTTAGTGAATCAGGTTACCGAGTTCGGTTCCCCAATGGGCCAATTTTTTTGTGTCATTTTTAATGATGGTTTTCATAGCTTAACCTTCAAATTGGGATCGCTACTTTGACTTTGTTCATTGATTTTTCACCTGGACTTTTTTTGCACAATCAGAACGCCGCGTCGACTTGCAGGTGGATTTTTGATCTACTCATTATTCTATTCATTTAGAGACTAATAATATTTTTTCAAAACCTTCATTCATTTCAAGCTTTTGTAACAAATGATGGCGCAACTGACATTTTTCGATTATTCAATGCCTCATGAGGCTTCTTCTTCCTAGAGAACCATGAAAGTACAGTATCCCGATATGCGCGATGCACCAAAATCATAATAATAGTTGCCACGGAGCCATGTGCACCCCCATTAATCGACAGAATGTTAATAAGAGCTTGATTAGAATAATTCAAATAAATTACAATCATCACTCCAAAAATCGGAACTCCAAAAACCATAATTGGGAAGAATATTTGAATGATTAGAGCAATAAAAAATTTTCTTTGCAATTCGAATGATTTTTTGGACAGTTTATGGGATTTCAGCTGTTTCAAAAGATTTTTGACCAGAAATCCCACAAAAAAGAAAGTTTCAAAGTTGAAAATGATTAATGGAATGAGTGATAAAACGAATTGAATCATGAAATCATCGGTGAATATTACAAATATAGGAGTGTTATATACTGAGAGTGGTAGACAGGGTAGGGACTGAAAAGAGATTGTATTAGTCAGGCCAAAAAATGAGCAATCGCGCCCCACTGGACTAGGCTGGTAAAAAAAATTATTCTCAGCGGATCAAGATTTTCGGGGATAATTGCGAATTTGACAAAAAAAAACTATATTTGCACTATTTTGTGACTGTAACTATCTGAAACTCCACTTTCTGACTGAAAATGAGAGTTAGCCCCTTTTTCAATTAAAATCTGATAGGAAACCTAAAAAAAGTTTAGCCTAAAAATTTTCTTTTTTTCCGATTTTCGGTAAAAAACTATATTAGAATAGGCGTTTTTGGTGCGAAAACCAAAGAATTCCTCGAAAAAATTTATCCGCCAAAAATAGAAAAAATTGAGTAATTACTCCAGTGGGGCGCGGTTGCTCTTTAATTTGCATGATACATTTTCAAAGCTTAGGCTCACTTACCCTAAAAACTTCCCGAAAAAGCTCAGGAGTCTGTTCCGGAGCGAGCTTTACTATTATAAACTGAGCCACAAATATAAAAGTATATATAAAAGTAGTGAGCTGCTAGCCAAAACCGTCTTAAAATAGTCCAAACTTCTTTATATCGAAAATCGCAAATAATGTAAAAGCGGTTCTCAAAAACTGAAACTATCGAGATCATCATGTCTGAAAATCGGAAAAATTGTGATTTTTTGAATTTTTTCTCACTTCCAAAAAGATTCAAAACTATAAAAGTCTGAAAAGCCATTGAGACTTTGAAATAATCCAGGAGTCCCAACGGACAAAAAGAGGCAGTTGGTAATAAGACATAAGGAATAAATAATATACCTAGATAATAGTCGAAAATAACTATCCAAGTGTGTAAAACTAATAAATATGGCTTAACCGATTTCATTTCAATGGGTGTCTTGAATAGGATACAGTATAATCCAATGACGTGGATAGGGACTGAGATTACTGTAACGATGTGCATAGATAAGGAAAGAAAGTCGGGGGAACCAAAATAACCGTAGTTCGATATGCATGTTATGTTCATTTTGAAGATTAAAAAGAATGTTATAACAAAATATCAAATTTGGCAAACACCTGCACACCAGACATCATAATCATAGGTGCTACTTCAGTCTGAATTCAATTTGCTCCGAATGATTTTCCAAATTGTTACTTTCAGAGCGAAATTATTATGCGGCTTTTAGGCTGACATTCTGCAAAATTGCTAGCCAACTTCCGGTAGAAATCATCAATTTGGTTTTGAGAACCTTTGAAGGAACTTATGACATCATTATTCATCTGAAAAAATTTGCCACAGCACAAAAGTTGAGACTTGGCCAGAGCTTCACGAAATTCCGTTTTCCGATTTCCGCTTTCCGGAATTAGGAAACTTTCCAATTTCCGTTTTCCGGAAATTTCATATGTTTTCCGGTGAAAAAATTTGGAGATTTTGATCGTTTTGAACAGCCTTTCACTTAGAGAAGTACGAAAGATGCCGAAAAATTTCCAATTTTGTTCAAAAATAATTCAGTTTCAGGTTGGAAGTTCTACAAAAAAGTTTCCGTTTTTTTACTCCGCGAAGCTCTGGTCTTGACACAAAACCTTAACATTACAGTACCCGAGTCCAAGAACCATTTATTTTGAATCAAGATGTATTAACGAAGAGCATTTGAATGACGATTGCAGTAAAAAATTTTTTCTGTATTTCGTATGATTTTTGCGATAGTTTATGGGTTTTGAACTGCTTCAAAAGATTTTTGACGAGAAATCCCACGAAGAATAGTACTTCAATGATGAACGCCAGCAATGCAAAAGCGGTTAGAGCAAATTGGACCATGAAACTATCGGTGAATAATACAAATATAGGAGCATTATATACTGCGATAGGTAGACATGGTAGAGACTGAATAACAACTAGTTTTGGTTAAAAAAAAACCTGAAGGCAGCGTCGCGGACCAAAATTGGCGTAAGCTTTTGATCTTCAGATTGGCCTGCTTTCGATATTTTATGTTTTGGTAAGAAAAACGTTACGTAGAAAAAAAAATCTCTATCAAATGGTATAAATTGTGCCTAGGGTTTCTGTGAAATTTTTTTCAAAAAGAAGCGAGAAAACCAAAATTTTTGAAAAGATTGGCTCTGTTTTTTCCTTTGTCCTTCCAATAGTCCTTTAATTTTCTGGGGGTCCCATTAAATGACCAAGAGTCTCATAGAATCCCTAAGGGTCCCATCAAAACCCAGAGGTCTCATGCCATCCAAAAAAAACAGAGGTTTCATGCCATCCAAGAAACTCGGGGGTCCCATGCAGACGGCAAGGGTCCCGTGAAAATAGTGAAATTTCAAAACAAAAAACAACACCAGAAGGTGACCTTTCAGATGGGATGGAGCCCTACATTAAGAAGGGTATGGGACCCCTGGGTTTTCATGGAACCCTTGGAGATGCCATGAGACCAGGCTTGATCGGAAAAAAAACGGTTCGTATTCTGGAACAGAGCCAATAATTTTTTGCTCTGTACATATCCGTGGCTGTCTTACTCTGAAAACTTCCTGTAATAGCTCTGGTGTTTGCATTGGGGCGAGATTTGAACTTATTACTAGGCACACAAGCAGCATTAGATAATGGACCGCTAGCCAGGGACGTCTCAAAACAGCCCACACATTTTTATATCGAAAATCGCAGATGATGTAAAATCGGTTTTCAAAAACGGAAACTATGGAAATCATCATGCCTGAAACGTGGACAAATATACGGATTGTTCCAATCATTTTTTATGGCTCTTTTCAGTGTTCCTGGTCCCAAGATCTGTATCCAGGTCAAAACGACCAAACAGGGGAACCAACGGTCGAAAACGGGACCCGTATTGAGTCGCGATGACCCTGGTATAGGGTTTCGGACCAGGAAAACCAAAAAGAGCCTATTTTCCTCACCGCCAAAGTTGTTTAAAATAAACATCGTCAGAAAATTGGGCACTCCGAAATTACTCATCAGTCCCAATGGATAAAAGGCAGCTGTTGGAAACAGTATATAAGGAATTGACAACAAGCCTAAGGAATAGTCAAATAGTATAATCCAAGTGTGTAAAACTAATAAACAGAGCCTAACCGATTTCATTTCATTTGGTGTCTTGAATAGGATACAGTATAATCCAATGACGTGTATAGGGGCGGAGATTACTGTAACAATGTGCATAGATAAGGAAACAAAGTCTGGTGAGCCGAAATAACCGTAATCCGAAATGCATGTTATGTTCATTTTCGAGAACTTTAAGAGCTTTACAAAAAATCAAAAAACATGTTCTTTGGGAAAGCACACCTGCCAAGTGCTCACCAAAATAATGAACAACTGCAGTCACAATTTCATTTTCTCCCGAATTATTTTCTAAATTGTTACTTTTCCATTTATATTATTAAAGGTCTCTAGCATACTGCAAGATTTTGTACTTCCTGGTACTTCCTTTTGAGACCGGTAGGGATCAAAGATACAACTACTCATTCTTTAAATGCGTGCAAAATATTCTGGCCGTCGCGAGCCTGGATTTTGTCGGCTGCTCGATTTATTGATATTTAAATGAGGACTAAACTCATATAATTTTAACATTGTTTCTACTGGGAAATTCCACTATGATCACGATTTTTATAGTGATTTTGCTTGAAAATTGCTCTAAATTGTTCTGAAAAAGCGTACAAAATAGGTATGCTTAGAAGGTCCTTGAAACACTGTTTAAAACAATGGAAGAGCGTGCTCTTCTAATACAGTTTTCACGACATTTGTGAATATTTTAATTCGATGAAGCTTCGGCACTGTTCTAAAATCGTGGACCCAAAAAAATCGTGGACCCGAAAAAAAAATCGTGGACCAAGAAAAAAAATCGTGGACCAAAACAATCGTGGACCGAAAAAAAAGATAGCGGACCGATTGAAAAATGTGTTCTGAAACAAAATCGTGGACCGAAAAAATCGTGGACCGAAGTTGAGGTTCAGTTTTTGTCTAATTGCTTAAAATCGTCAGAACTAGCCAGAACAACTCAGAAATGGTCGTATAAGAACTGGACAAATCAGAACCGACCAGTTGTCAGTTGTTCTTGCTAGTTCTGACGATTTTAAGCAATTAGACAAAAACTAAGCCTCAACTTCGGTCCACGATTTTTTCGGTCCACGATTTTTTTTTCGGGTCCACGATCTTTTTTTCGGGTCCACGATTTTTTTTGGGTCCACGATTTTTTTTGTTGGGTCCACGATTTTAGAACAGTGCCGATTTTTTTTCTTGGTCCACGATTGTTTTGGTCCACGATTTTTTACAAAACACAAATTTCAATCGGTCCACGATTTTTTTTCTTGGTCCGCTATTTTTTTTCTTGGTCCGCTATTTTTTTTGGGTCCACGATTTTTTTGTTGAGTCCACGATTTTTGAACAGTGCCGAAGCTTCAAGGTTTAAAATAATCCTAGTTCAAATGCGTTCAATGTACAGTTTTATTTATTTTAAAATCGAGCAGCATTTGATGGTGAAATAGAAACTTTATGCCATTTTTGGGTTTTCGTCGTCTTGGTGCATGAAAAAGTCCATGAAAATACAGTATCCCGATACGGTCGATGCACCAAAACCATAACAATTGTTGCAATAGATCCATGTGCTCCCGCATTGATGAACAAGATATTTATCAAGGCTTGATTGTAATATTTCAAAGCAACTGCTAGCATACCTCCAAAAAGCGGGATAATGAACAATAACATTGGGAAAGACATTTGGATGACTAATGCAATAAAAAATTTCCGTTGCATTTCAAATGTTTTCTTGGACATTGTCTTGGATTTCAGCTGCTCGACAAGATTTTTAACAAGAACCGGCCCAGATTTTGACAAGTCTAGTCCAAACGAATAATGAACAGTCCAATCGTGAAAATGACTGGTCTAATCGGAAACACGAGTGTCATCAAGCACAGAATGGCCAATAGCAGATTCTTTGAAGCTTTGGCTGAAGCATGAAAAGCTAGGGACTGTAAGTAGCCTGTCTAGAGTTCTGCGATTGGACCGGTATTGTCGAAAAGAGCCGCTTTTTCTTACTGGTAAACATGTTCATCACTATAATAGCCTGAAGGGCAGTGGGCACTCCGAAAGATCTCATCAGTCCCAATGGGTAAAAAGAAACTGTTGGAAACAGTAGATAAGGAATAAATAATAAACCCAAAGAATAGTCAAAAAGTACAATCCATGTGTGTAAAACTAATAAATATGGCTTAACCGACTTCATTTCAATAGGGGTTTTGAAAAGGATACAGTATAATCCAATGACGTGGATAGGGGCTGAGATTACTGTAACAATGTGCATTGATAATGAAACAAAATCCGGGGAATCGAAATATCCATAGTCCGAAATACATGTTATATTCATGCTTGATTTGTTGAAGCTCGCTTGACTAAGCAGGAAAATGTCAATATCATGGCTAAAATTCATAACTTTTTTTTCACCTGGATTTTTTGCCTTATTTCATCAGGCGGAGAGCTGGTTTAAAGCGGATTTTTGATTTTTACTTTGTCTGATTTTCAGAAAGATAGTAAACAAAGGACGCTATCATTTCACAAAGTTCTTAGATATCAGAAAACTGATTAGCGAAGAACAAAAGTCTCTTCGAATCATTTGTATTTGAAGCAACGCTGCTTCGAACAATGGAAAAAAACCTCTTCTAATACAGTTTTTACGGAATCTGTGAAAATAATTTCCAATGAAGCTTCAAGGTTTAGACAGACCCTAGTTCAAATGTATTTAACACAATATTTCATTTACTTCAAACCCTATTGACATACCAGACGGGTTCCGGAGCTTCGCGCTTCAACTGTCTGTCTTTCTCCAAAACCGTGTAATCTTTCACAGTTTTTCACTATGTTTAGCGTGCAAGGGGGTGGAGCTTTGGTTTTGTGTTTATAGCACCTGGAGCTTCTGAGAGCTCCAATCGGAATACAATAACGAAATCATCATCGCGGGAAAGTTCTATACAGATTTGTCTTTTCCCCATAAAAAGATTTCTAGGAAAGGCTCTAGGGTCCCGGAAACGCGCACGTACTGACATACACACGGAACGTGTATTGGAATAGTAAGATGATGGTGAAAGAGAAACTCAATACACTTTTTCACGGTATTTGTGAAGATGCCAGAATGCCGATGAAGCTATGCGGTTTAGACATACCCTAGTTCAAATTCGTTTATTATAAAGTTTCATTTATTTCCAACTCGAGTAACAAATGATGGTGAAACAGAGACTTTATGAGTTTTTGGGGTTTTAATTGTCTTCTTACATGAAGAAGCCCATGAAAATACAGTATCACGATACGGTCGATGCACCAAAACCATGACGATTGTTGCAATAGAACCATGTGTTCCTCCATTGATAAACAAGATATTTATAAAAGCTTGATTGTAATAATTTAAATAAAACGCTAACATAGCTCCGAAAATTGGGACTATAAACATTACTGTTGGGAAGAACATCTGTATGACTAATGCAATAAAAAACTTCCGCTGCATTTCAAACGTTTTCTTGGACATTGTCTTCGACTTCAGCTGTTCTAGAAGGTTTTTGACAAGGAAACCCACAAAGAATAAAGCCTCAACCATGAAAATCGATAATAAGGAAGTGGCTAATACAAATGGAATCATTAAATTGTCAGTAAATAATACAAATATAGGAGCATTATACACCGACTGTGGTAGACATGGTAGAGACTGAAAAAAAACTTAGTCTGTTTAAGCTAGACTCTCTCACCCTGAAAATCTCCCTTAATAGCTCTGGGTTTTGGTTTGGAGCTAGACTAACGCATATTACTTGGGCCGCAAACAGCACTAGATAATGGAGTGCTAGCCACGGTCGTCTCAAAACAGTCCAAACTTCTTTATGTCGAAATTTGCAAATAATGTAAAATCGGTTCTCGAAAATGGAAACTATAGAGCTGCTCATGTCTGAAATTCACAGAAACTGGGGCTTTCTGATTTTTTTTCTCACTGCTAAACACGTTCAACGTTATCAAAGTCTGGATGGGCACCGGTACTTTAAAATACCCTAATAGTCCGAGTGAATACAACGAAAATGTTGGGAATAATATATAAGGAATGAATAATTAGCCCAAAGAATAGTCAAAAAGCAGAATCCAAGTGTGTAAAACCAGTAAATATGGCTTAACCGACTTCATTTCATTTGGTGTCTTGAATAGGATACAGTATAATCCAATGACGTGTATAGGGGCGGAGATTACTGTAACAATGTGCATAGATAAGGATAAAAAGTCCGGTGAATCGAAATATCCATAGTCCGAAATGCATGTTATATTCATTATTGGGCTAGACTGCCCGACTAAAATGCAGTGAAAATATACAATTCAGCTCACTTCTTATCACCTCTCATTTCCCTATTTTTCACCTGTGAATCCATAATTAAAAAAAAGCATGGTCACATGATTTTGTGCGGATTGATCTTTGATGAAACTTGGGGAAATTATATTGAAAAATAAATTCTACTCACATGTAATGCTTCCGCAATGTGCTCCCTCGATTCCAGATTTTATGGGGGCAAAAGTTAGGCCTAGGGATGGGTAAAATAACCCCCTAGTCAAAAATTTGACAAATTGATTTTTTATCGATTTATTGATTTTTTTCACTTTTGCCAGTTTTCTGGCCCTAGTTCTGTCAATTTTGAAGATTTTTTCAAAGTTAAAAAACGAAATTGTAGAACAAAATGTGCTCCAACTTAATACTCACTGAACAAAAAAATTTGGAGCACGTTGAAGAGCCCAAATTTTGCTCCAAAGTGGAGTCGAAAAAATCAAAAATGTTGAATCGTCATGAACTTTCGAAGTTAAGTTTGGCACTCAAATTAATGCTTATTGTCAAATTTTTAAAAAATTTCACCGATAAAATTTTGAGAAAATTGAGTTCAAAATATATTTTTGTAATTTTCGGGTTTTCAAAATCAAAATTTCAAAAAAGTTGTGTTAGTAAATCTTGTAGCTCGTAAAAAGACGCATCTTTTCGTTTTTTGACCATCCCAAAATATTGAGTTTGAACTGAGTTAAGTGTGTTTGAAGCCCTGGCCCCAGACCCGATCTGACAGAATTGGCTGTTATGGTCAACCTTTCAAACACACTTAACTCAGTTCAAACTCAATATTTTGGGATGGTCAAAAAACGAAAAGATGCGTCTTTTTACGAGCTACAAGATTTACTAACACAACTTTTTTGAAATTTTGATTTTGAAAACCCGAAAATTACAAAAATATATTTTGAACTCAATTTTCTCAAAATTTTATCGGTGAAATTTTTTAAAAATTTGACAATAAGCATTAATTTGAGTGCCAAACTTAACTTCGAAAGTTCATGACGATTCAACATTTTTGATTTTTTCGACTCCACTTTGGAGCAAAATTTGGGCTCTTCAACGTGCTCCAAATTTTTTTGTTCAGTGAGTATTAAGTTGGAGCACATTTTGTTTTACAATTTCGTTTTTTAACTTTGAAAAAATCTTCAAAATTGACAGAGCTAGGGCCAGAAAACTGGCAAAAGTGAAAAAAATCAATAAATCGATAAAAAATCAATTTGTCAAATTTTTGACTAGGGGGTTATTTTACCCATCCCTAGGCCTAACTTTTGCCCCCATAAAATCTGGAATCGAGGGAGCACATTCCGGAAGCATTACATGTCACATTGAAACTTAATCGGAGAAAATTCTATCCAAAAAAAAAACGTTATCCTGCTACAGTTCTCCCCAGTTTAAAGGCGCATGCATCAGTAGTCTACGTGGTGAGACCCAGTAAAAATCAGAGATCCACCTGCAGCGAAGCTAATGAATTATTTCCAGTTGCTTTGAAAAAGAATGAGGGCAATGAGAAAAAACATTTACTTCTTTTTTTTTACCTCATTTCCTACCTACAGACTAACTTAAAATGAATATTACGTGCATATCGGATTATGGATATTTCGATTCCCCAGACTTTCTTTCTTTATCTATGCACACTGTTACCGTAATCTCAGTCCCTATCCACGTCATTGGATTATACTGTATCCTATTCAAGACACCCAATGAAATGAAGTCGGTTAAGCCATATTTATTAGTTTTACACACTTGGATTATATTGTTCGACTATTTTCTGGGGTTTTTAACTATCCCTTATATTTTGTTTCCAACGCCAGCAAGCTTTCCGTTAGGGGTGCTAAGACATTTCGAAGTGCCTGTGGCAGTCCGAATATACTCGCTTTTCGATATTTTCGCAAGTATGTACAGATAGAAAAACGCATTTTTTATCTTTAAAAAAGTGTTTCCAGACATGTGTATCTCAATAATTTCAATATTTGAGAGCCGATTCTATACTGTTTCCGCGTTTCGAAACAGTAAATTTTGGACTTTTTGGAGGCGTCCATGGCTAGTGGGCCATTATATAGCGTACTTTGCGGTTTTTATGGTATCAACGGCATGGATTCCAGAGCAGACTCCACAGCTTATTCAGGGGGTTTTTAGGGTGAGTGAGAGCTAGATTTGTTAAATCGTCTAAACTGACCTGAAAGAGTCGGGCAGCCTATGAAACACTGATCAATTTTTGAGCCTTGGTTGGCATATGATATCATCAAAAAACTGCTTTGGTCCTTTTCGGAAATTCTTGGTTGCCTAAAACGGCAAAGCGGGTCCCAAACTTTTGACCCTACCTAAAATTATCTGAATCGAAGGATGACTAAACTCACCTAAATTAGACATTGTTTCTGCATTAAAATTTTATGCTGATCACGATTTTCATAGTGGTTTTGCTTCAAAATCGGTGCGAAACACCGATACTGGCCTAAAAGTGGCAATCAAGCAATCCGAGAGGAAAACGTGGCCAAGAGATCTCACCTGTGATTGCTAAGCCTTCTTGTCCACTCGGATTACACAATGGGATTCGGCTCTTTATGGTTTACCGGGTCCCAGAATAATCAACGGGCCCCAAGGCTTTACGGTGAGATTTCTAGACCAGGAGGACACGGTCATTAAAATGGTATCTGTGTTCCGCACGTTTTTTGAGATCTATTTTCACGGATTAGAACGATTTTTTTAACTATGAAAATTGAGATCAGAAAGAAATTTATGAACAGAAATAATGCTTAAATTGAGTGAATCTAGTCCTCCTTTAACCTAAATAGTTCCAAAATTAAACACTTTTTCCAGTCTCTTCCATGTCTACCCCCTTCACTTTATACTGCTCCCATATTCGTTCTATTTGAAAGTGATTTCACTTTCCAAATCGTCTGTATTGCTTTCAACGCCGTTTTCTGTAGTTCTGAGGTCTTTATTTTTGTTGGTTTCATGATAAGTGGACTTCTAGAACAGCTGAAATCAAAAACAATGTCAAAAAAGACTTTCGACATGCAACGGAAATTTTTCATCGCATTAGTCATCCAGATGGTTTTCCCATTTATTATGCTTGTATTTCCTTTGCTTTGTGCAGTGATATTATATATTTTTAATTATTTTAATCAAGCTCTTATTAATATCCTAGTTATCAATGCTGGATGTCATGGTCTCATTTCTACTACAGTTATGATCATGGTGCATCGACCGTATCGGGATACTGTACTTTCATGGATTTTGGCGAGTAGAACGTCGATAGGGACTTCGAAAGCTCAAAAAGTTCCTGTTGCCCCGTCAATTGTCACCAAGCTTTGAAATAAACGTGTTTAAAATTTTTTTTTCTTAGATTTTGGTTACTGTAGTGATCCGGGTTACTGTACTACTGTACCGTCTTGCGAGCATTGATGCTCGTCGAGCGCGAAAAATTTTGCAAGTCTCGCTACAGTATTCACAAGTCTCGCCCTGTCTCGCAAAATGATCGTCTCGTCTTGTTCTCGCATTTTGTCTCGGATCGCAATTTCTCGCAATTTTTATTTCTTACAAAGTGATCGCAATTTCTCAGAATGCTCGTTTATCGCGTGAAACACAGCGTCGGGTAAAAATGGCACCCTATGTTGTCTCCTCTAATAGAAAGGCACTCTGTATCGATCCCTTTAATAGACCGGCGCACTATATTGCCGCCTCTAATAGAACTGCATCCTTTGTCAATGTCTCCATATGTCAGTGTATTTATTAAAACAGTACCATATTCTGGTTCCTCTCTTGTTCCAGAATTGAGCGTCATGCCACTATAAAAGAGGTAATTTTTCAACATTTCCAGCGGAACAACGGCATGATCTACCATAGGCCTTGGGTCCAATGTCCACCATATCTCATGGGTCTAACGCTATTTTATTTATTAAAAACTTAGGTTAATCAATTGAAAAAAACAATTGATGGACTGGAATTTTTTTGACTTTTCACAGCGTCCACCGACTTGTTGCTCAAAAAATCCACGAAAAGGAAGCATACCGATATCGTCGATGCATCAAAACCAAGATGATTGTGTATACAGTGCGCCCAATAAGTTTAAGACACCCCTAAACTTTGAGCACCCAGAAAAAACTAGGGAAGTTATCAAAAATCTGTGAAAGCCATTCGATTACAAATACAAATTAACCCCCGGGCGCAAATTTTTATGCTTCTACCTTTTTCCAAACTCCAGTAGCACTAAAAATTCATTTTTTAGGCCGCCCAATAAGTTTAAGACACCCTGAAAAAAGGGTTGGATTCATCATTTTTTCGAAGTTTTGACACTTCAAAATGGTTTATTTTTACTTTTTTGGATATTTCATGAAGTTTCCGTACACTTCCGACCATATCTGACAAATATCTCAATTCGTCAAAATTCCACTTTTCCATTAATTTTCGCTATTTAGGGTATAATTCGAGTAATCTGAATATCAACTGCTGTTTACAGAATGGGATGATAACGGTTGATAAGAAATCAATTGGTAACATTATTTTTATCATGTCCGAGCAGTATCGAAGCTTGACTAAGAAAATCAGCCGTCGTACAATAAGATCTATCAACATTGGACCAAAATAGCGAAAACTAATGGAAAAGTGGAATTTTGACGAATTGAGATATTTGTCAGATATGGTCGGAAGTGTACGGAAACTTCATGAAATATCCAAAAAAGTAAAAATAAACCATTTTGAAGTGTCAAAACTTCGAAAAAATGATGAATCCAACCCTTTTTTCAGGGTGTCTTAAACTTATTGGGCGGCCTAAAAAATGAATTTTTAGTGCCACTGGAGTTTGGAAAAAGGTAGAAGCATGGAAAATTGCGCCCGGGGGTTAATTTGTATTTGGAATCGAATGGCATTCACAGATTTTTGATAACTTTCCTAGTTTTTTCTGGGTGCTCAAAGTTTAGGGGTGTCTTAAACTTATTGGGCGCACTGTATTTTTAGAAAATATTTGAAGATACCGTAAAACCTGCATTAGTATTGCATGCAACACTATTTTTCAAAGTCGTCACATGGGGGGGGGGGGGGGGCAATATTATTAGAGGAGCTACTTCAAACTTTTTATCGATCACTTTTTTCCAGTTTTCACAAGATTTTCAATATCAAAAAGTCATGAAAACGTGGTCTGAAACTCCTTTTTACAGTTTTTTCTGATGAAAAGTGAGCGAAATGAAGTTTTAGACACGGTTTTTTTTCAAAATTTCCATTGAAAAAGATGTTTTGTAGAAGCGAATTTATTACGGGGGCAGTTCTATTAAAGGTTCTATCAAAATTGTATTTTTCAAAGATCTGGTTCGATAGATTCCCACTTTTCTACGAATCCGTGTTTTTAACGCTGTAAGAATCTCCAAAGAAAAAAAATCCTCAGAAATCAAATATCCGTGTCAAACAGGCTTCGCAATTTAGCTTAATGGCATGATTTGTCAAAACCAGGTTCACATTTTTTGAGCACCAGAGGTGCTTCGTTTACTATCGATTTTTCACTTTATCAGGCGAACTCGCAGAGCCGGTTTAAGGCGGATCCTTGATTGCTACTTTGCCTAACTTTCATTGTCAAAAAAATATAGTTCCGACCCCGCGAATTTGATTAGCTGTAAGCAAGTGGGGTCGCTAAGCCCCGGCCCATCGTGTGCAAAGTTACCGCGCCCTGTTTTTGTAATCATTGTTTTCAAGGAAAGCCTTACAAAGATAGAAACTACGTGCGGTAACCTTGCGCACGATGGGCGGGGCCTAGCGATCCCACTTGTTTACATCTAATTTAATTTGCGAGGTCGGAACTTTATTTTTTTGACAATAAAAGTTAGACAAAGTAGCAAACAAAGATCCGTCTCAAACAGGCTTTGCGAATTCGCCTGAAGGCAGGAGTTGTCAAAACCAGGTGAAAAAAAAATATATGAAAAATTAGCCATATATCGACATTTTCCTGTTTAGCCAACAAACATAAAATGAATATAACATGCATTTCGGATTACGGATATTTTGATTCTCCAGACTTTGTTTCCTTTTCTATGCACATTGTTACAGTAATCTCTGCCCCTATCCACGTCATTGGATTATACTGTATCCTATTCAAGACACCCATTGAAATGAAGTCGGTTAAACCATATTTATTAGTTTTACACACTTGGATTGTACTTTTTGATTATTCATTAAGTTTTCTGACTATACCTTTTATTTTGTATCCAACGCCATCTGGATTTCCATTGGGTTTATTGGTAAATTTCAATGTGCCCATCACAGTTCAAATATATTTAGTTTTGGATATTTTTGCCAGTGAGAATCATTAAAATGGCCCTTTTTTTCGGTATTTTCAGACATGTGCGTTTCAATAATTTCTGTGTTTGAGAACCGTTTTTACACTGTATCCGTGTTTCGTAACAATGAGTTTTGGACTTTTTTGAGGCGTCCATGGCTCGTCGGTCATTATATAGCGTACTTCACGTCTCTTATGGTATCAACTGTATGGATTCCAGAGCAGACTCCTCAACTTATTCAGGGAGTTTTCAAGGTAAAATATGGCTGAAAATTACATATTAGCCTTACAAAATAATGAGCAACCGCGCCCCACTGGACTCAGTACTTGAATTTTCTACACTTACAGCAAATAAATTTTTCTGGTGAATTTCGCACCGAAAACGCCTATTCTAAAAAATTTTTCACCGATATTCGAAAAAAAAAGTAGATTTTTCGAATGGAAACCTTTTTTTATTTTCTGGGTTTTCGACCAGATTTAAGGCGAAAAGAAGGCTGCTACTGTGATTTAAAAATTTATTTTTCGAATAATTATAGTCGAAAAATGAAGAAAATGGGTTTTTTTTGGTAAAAACAGGAAATATTTCTGAAAAATGAGAAAAAAATTCAAAAAATCAGCTGAGTCTAGTGGAGCGCGGTTGGTTATTCTTTCGAGAAGCTGTTAGGTTTACTTTTTTAGTCTCTACCATGCCTACCACCATCACTTTATACTGCCCCCATATTTGTTCTATTCGAAAGTGATTTCACTTTTCAAATGGTCTGTATTGCACTCAACGCCGTTTTTTGTTGTTCCGAAGTTATCGTTTTTGTGGGTTTCATGATAAGTGGACTTCTAGAACAGCTGAAATCGAAGACAATGTCAAAAAAGACTTTCGATATGCAACGGAAGTTTTTTATCGCTTTAGTCATCCAAATGTTTTTCCCGATGATTTTGATTGTGTTTCCGCTACTTGGTGCAGTGATGTTTTATATTTTCGATTATTTCAATCAAGCTCTTATCAATATCTTATTGATCAATGCTGGATGTCATGGTCTCATTTCTACAATCATTATGATATTGGTGCATCGACCATATCGGGATACTGTACTTTCCTGGGTTTCGTCGAATAACAAATTGTTGGGAGTGCCAAAAAGTAGACAAGTTTCTGTTGCCCCATCTCTTGTTACAAAGCTTTGAAAATAAATGGTTGACTCATTTCATGCATCTTTGAATTTAGGTTACTGTAGTATTGTGTATCCATAAACGTTTGCGCGGTCGCGGGCATTTTCGTCATGGCCGAGTTTTGAAAAAAAAGTCGGCATATTTTTAAATGCATCTAATAGAACGGCACCCTTTGTAGATATCTCTGATAGAACTGCATCATTTTTCTATGTCTCTAATAGAACGGCACCATATGTTAGCGTATTTATCAAAACAACACCATATTTTGGTACTTTTCTTGTTCCAGAATTGCGCGTCATGCCACTATAATATAGGTAATTTTTCAATTTTTCCAGCAACACAAATCTGCTTTACGACATGATCTACCATAAGCCTTGGATCAGATGTCCACCATATCTAATGGGTCTTCTAGTTGGATACGGTTTAGCGGTTTACGGTCAAATAAAGGTCCGCCTCCACTGGATTTTCATTATTATCGGATGGACTGCGGCTTTTGGTCTTGCCGTTGCATGCATGTTTTCTACCTATGATTATGACAAAGGAGCATATTGGAGGTGAGAAAATTTTGATTGGAAACATTTTTAATCTAGAAATTTTAATAGTTTGTTCTTGAAAAATTTGATTAAAAACAATGTTTTTATGCGCTTTTTGAGGTGAAAAGTGATTTGTCACCTAGTTTTTTATTTCCGGTAAAAAGTAAAAAAAAATTGAAAAGGGACCAAAAGGGACCAAAAATATAAATGACTACAAAAACTACACTTTTCCAGTGTTTTCGCTCGAGGTACCTACTACAATTTTTCTCGGATAGCCTGGTCTATTGCTGTCTCGTGGGTCATCATTGCAAATCATATGGGTTGGGGAGGTACAGTAACCCTTCGTCTTGGTATACTGTAATTTTCGTTTCAGGGCCCATTGACGCATTTATGTCACATCCCACTTGGCAACCATTAGGACGGTTATCCTATTGTGCTTATATAGTCCATTTTTTCACATTATTCTGGTTTTTGAATGTTGGAGATGCCATTATGCACTTTTATTCTACTTTTCAGATTGTAAGTACCATAAATACCATAAGCGCCATAAGTACCATAAGTACCATACTTACCATAGGTACCATAAGTACCATAAGTACCATAAGTGCCATAAGTACCATAAGTACCATAAGTACCATAAGTACCATAAAACCATAATTACCATAGTACCAAAATAATAAATTTTCAGTTCATCTACTACGCCGTTCCAGCTTGTCTTCTCTCCTATATTTTTGCATTTTTCTGGAGTTCCCTTTTCGAAATTCCGATATTGAAGTAGGCCAATTTTTCAAAAAATTCACCTGAAAAAGATTGTTTAAGGCTGGAAAAAATGATGATTGAGGCCATATTGAAACGAGAACCGGCTACGAGAACTCCGGGAGAGGTGCCACGTGGCAACGAGGAACCAAGTGGAAATGAAGAACCTTCTGGAAGTTCTGAAAGGCTTATAAGGCTTTAGTTTTCCAATAAATTTCAATAAATTTTTTATGTTTTTGTGCTCAAAGATCTTATCTCGACAAATTGACAGGTGATACTGTGTCTCTGGAAAAATTAATCATTAGCAGATGTAATAAACCGAAGAAAAAAGTTAACCAACTTCTTCATTTTTTCGACTAATTCATACCAATGAACGTGTCATGTATATCAAATTTTGGATATTTTGACACCCCAGAATTCGTCGTTTTTGCTATCCACATTGTTACAGTAATCTCAACCCCTATCCACGTCATTGGATTATACTGTATCCTATTCAAGACACCCAATGAAATGAAATCGGTTAAGCCATATTTATTAGTTCTACACTTTTGGACCATACTTTATGATTATTCAATCGGGATTTTATCAGTTCCATTTATTTTTTTCCCGGCTTGCGCTGGCTTTCCAATGGGGTTATTTGCCAGTTTTGGAGTTCCTTCATTGATTATCACATTTTTCGCATTGAACAATTTTGGGTGTAAGTTTTGGCCAATAATGGAAAAATTTTTTTTTAAATAATTTCAGACATGGTTGTATCAATTATATCAATTTTCGAAAATCGTTTCTACACGGTCTGCAAATTCCAGTATAAGAATTATTGGTCTTTTTGGAGACGTCCATGGCTGGCGGCTCATTACTTCTCAATGTTCTTCGCATTGTTATATTTTGCATGTTTGGTTCCAGAACAGACGACAGACGTTATTCAGAATGTTTTTAGGGTAAATTTTATTGCATCTGAAAAACCAAGAAAAAACTTTGAAAAATTTCAGTCAGTCCCATGTCTACCGCCAGAAATTTATCATGCTCCCATATTTGTGGTGATTCAAGATAACTTTACTTATCAAATATCAATTATTGTGATCTTTATTATAATTTTATGCGGTGAAGTTGTATTTTTTGTCGGATTTATGCTGAATTTTCTTCTAAGACAGCTGAAATCAAAAAAAATGTCCCGCAAAACATTTCAAATGCAACGGAAGTTTTTCATAGCGCTATCCCTTCAAATGTTCTGTCCAATGGCTTTATTTGTACTCCCACTGGTTTATATTGTGACATCTATTTTAACTTTATATTTCAATCAGGTTATCGTCAACATATCAGTGATAAATGCGGGATCTCATGGCTTTTACTCTACTATTATTATGATTATGGTGCATCGACCGTATCGGGATACTGTATTTTACTTTTTTCAACGGAATAAGACGCCATTGAGAGAGTTTACACAGAAGAAATTAAGCGGACAACAAACTTCCGTTGGTCCCGGGCTTGTCACCAAACTTTAGTTTTTTTTTCTTGAATAAAAATATCAGGATATGTAAATTATTAACAAAAAGCTGAAAAAAATTATCGATACGATATTTTATCACAATTAAAAAAAAGGCGAAAAAACAAACAAAAAAAAGTCACAGTAGTCTAAACAGTTCTAGTCATGGCTATTATGCTGCTGGTACGGTTATTGTCCATCTGAAACAGTGAGAAATCGTTAGCGATTTTCGAAAAAAGAGTTAAAAAAGATTTTGACCTCAAGAGGGCTCGAACCTGGGACCCCCAGAAAAAAAAGATTTTCCTTTTAAAAGGAAGACCCCATTGAGCCACATGAACGCTTTATTCAAAATATGAATTTTTGAGGTTTTTTGTGAGTCCTTTGTTATATTTTTTATGAAGTTTGGCTGAAAAGAGAGAACCAAAAAACATTGACCCCAAGGGGGTTTGAACCTAGGACCCTCAGGTTACAAGGAAAATCCCACTGAGCCATCTGGACACTTTTTTGAAAAATGTTGCTTTTTAAGGGTTTTTATGAGTCTTTGATTATGTTTTCATATGTTTCGGCTCAAAAGACAAAAAGAAAAATTTTGACCTCAAGGGGTCCGAACCTGATACCTTCAGATTACACGGAAAATCCCACTGAGCCATCTGGACACTTTTCAGAAATTGTTGATTTTTGAGGTTTTCGATGATTTTTAGAGGTTTTCTGAGTGGTAAAAGTTGATTTTCGGCTCGAATTTATTTTTTTCCTATGTCTGATCACTCACAGTTTTCCCACTGCAAAAGTTGACAAAACACTTTTGAATATCTCGATTCAACAATAATAACATCAACGGATTAATGAAGCTCAAGTTGCCAGAAACCAGCGGATACCACAGTCGAAGGGCTCGTAGACCGTCTTGCTGTAGATTTGGTAGTTTGGAATTATCGGATAAAACGACGTCGCCTACACCGAGTTCGTTGGAGTAAATGGCTTGGAAGACATAGTAGGAAAAGGTGGCGGCAGACATGATGGCCAAAAAGAAGACATGAATGCAGAGGCGGGCCTCTTGGTAACGGTTTTGGCGGGATTGCCTGAAAACATTAAATTATGACAAAATGAAGCAGCAGACATAATCCGGGCTCCACTTTTGATATGGTTACAGTACAGGGGCGAGCGGTAACGGGATAACCGCGTTGCTAAAAATTTCTTGCCGGTTTTTTCAAAACGGCAATTGCCGAATCGCCGAATCACCGAAATTAATAAAAAATTGGCAACCTAGCGGTAAAACTAGTCATAAGGAAGCTTTAGGTGACCCGTTTCTCTCAGAAATCACCATGATTTTTCAGAAATCTTCTAAATTTTTTGATCTTTCATTCTTAGTCATCAAAAACTTTCTAGTCTTATCTAGAACCTACACACCGTGAGAGTTTTCCTGGAACACATTATTTTCTTAAAATGACTCATTTTGACCCAATTTCTTCGAAAAAAAAACCCACCAAGTCGATGTGGTCATTCCTACGTTACGCTTCGCTGAGCATAACATTTTGATAATGCAAAAATACATGAAGATTGTCGAAATACCACAGATCACAAATGTTGAAATAACAATGGTGGCGCTCGTCTGGAAATAGAAAGCGAAGTTAGGCAGAAATAATGAGAAGTCGGGCAGGGTTTGGGCAAGATTTGGGCCAGTCTCGGGTAAGAATCGGGCAAGGTTCGGGCAAGTCTCGGGCAAGTCTCGGGCGAGTCTAGGAAAAGTCTCGGGCAAGTCTCGAGCAAGTCTCGGACAAGTCACGGGCAAGTCTCGGGCAAGTCTCGGTCAAGTCTTGGGCAAAGAATTTCAAAATTCTGGTAATTTTTTGCTATTTTCGACCAATCTCACCCTCTTATGATCCTCCGAAGTAATAACAAAAAACGACTGGGCATTTTCAAAATGGGCATGACATATCAAAACGGCAGGCATGTGAAGGGCAAATGATATGAGCCAGTGGCAAAGGATAAGGGCGTATGATGGTGTGACAGATAGGATCTGAAACGGGAAATTTAAACATTTTTTGATGTTTTTGGACCCAAGTTTTTGCTTTTCCAAAAAAAAATTTTTACTCACATGACTCAACCTGCCATGAGGTCTACAAATTGTTGCGTATCTTTGCATCGTGATCAAAAACAGGCCAAACGATCTCAAAATAAACATTTGAGGCCCAGAGTTCACATAGAAAGTCGATGCACCATATTGGTCTAACCACCAAACCAGCGAATTTCCAATATTAAAATATCGGGGAAGCATTTGGGTCACAAAAATTGTTACAGTAAGAAAATCGGCAGCACCCTGAAAAAAAGTTTGTTTTAATAATTTTTTTCCAAAAAAAAAACTCACTTGAGATAGTACCAAAGTATAATAATGTGTCTTAAATGCCGATTTTCTTGGTCTCATGAACCAAATTGCCCACAAAACAATAGAATAAATGGGCATAAAAATCACAATTTCATAGATTACCACATCGGCTTGCCAGTTTGTCGTAAGCATCTTTTTTTAGTTGGAAAATGAAATCTGAAAGTTCAAAAGTCGGAAATTTTTCGTTTTTCTAGAATTTCCCGCCCATTTTTCACACGGCCATGTGACTTTTTTTGGGTGAAAAACAACGAAGTTCTCATTACTTATATAGGGCGACACATTATTTTGGAGGCTAGACATGGGATAAAAAATAGACAGAAAGGTACAAAAAACGTCTTGTGACGTAAAAAAGATAAAAGGTCCTCCATCTGCAAATCGGGGTTAATTCTATTGAATTTTGATCTACTTTTTTCATGTATGGCATAAATTGGAGAGGTATTCAGAAAAACATTTTGGGGGGGAGGTCTTTGATAAATGTTTCAAAAAAGCGGGTAAGGCTTTGAATAGAGCTAGTTATAGCCACGAAAGGGACTAAAAATGTGTTTGAATCAAATTTTTGGCCCACATTTTTGGAAAATTTAGCAACGACACTCCGAAATTACGCTAGCGCGCATTGTTAAGCAGATTTATCGGTAACTTTACGCAATTTTTATTGATAAATTTTAGAGGAATCATTGGAAAACTCGTTTAACCCCATTAGTGTCAATTCTAACCAAAACTCGAAGAATTTTTCAGAATTTCGTTTTTTCTTGTTATCCCTTCTAGACCGTGACGTACTTTTGATTCTAGCGAGCATTGAAAAAAACTTTTCTGATCTGTGACATAAAACAGATTTGTTGTTTCTGATTTCATTTTATTTTCGTTTTTCTCAAAATCCGGAAATTTTTTAATATGGCTCTAAACGAATCACAAAATTTTTTATTTAGATACATCTTTTGTAGTTTCATTATTTAATAAGAAATTTTATTATTTTATTAAGAAATTTATTATATATGTTCGTAAAATAATAAATAATAAATAAATAAATAAATGTTATCTGCGATGGTTTATTAATCAGATTATGAAACTTCACATAAAATTTATTATCTTTTTTCAGCAATACTCATTCGACATTGATGTATACTCCATTTATTTCTTCACTAACTATATAATCTTCTGGGGGTGCTGTTGCGTTAGACGGTGCTATTATAAGTTCATATGATCCTTCATCAGCCTTCGAAATCTTTTTGAAGAGGAAACCTCCTGGTGGTTCGAAAGCATAGTTGGATGATGGAATCTTCTTTCCTTTCTGAAACACGTTATTACCAAGAAATTTACCGGTAAATTTTTGAAAAAAATTTATCAAAAAATTTACCGAAAAATTTACTGATAAACTTTTGATAAATTTACCGAGAAAATTACCAATAAATTTTCAATAAAATTACCAAAAGGATTCACCGGTAAATTTTCGATAAATTTACCGAAAGAATTTACCGATAAATTTAAGATAAATGTACCGAAAAATTTGATTGTGGTGCATGCCCTACTAATACAGGTTTTACGGCAATACGTCGAATAACCAAAGAACTCTTCTCAAACCTCACCGAATCCACCCATGTTCCCTTATCTGGTCCTGACAAATTCCAAACTTGGGTTTGACCATTTTTCAGTTTCTTGGTGACACCTATGACTTCACCGAAAGGATGTCCAATTCCAATACGTACATTTTTTTCTCCATTTTTGTATTCCAATCCAGAAGTGGTCACAACAATCACAGCAAATAAAATGAGAAAAGTCTTCATTTTTTCTGAAGATTATGGACATTTGTGTGGTCTTTTATAGGTTGAACCAGGAAGTTGGCGTATTTTTTCCGCGAAAAAAGAAGATTTTTGTCCTTATCTTTCTATCAATCATTTGTGAACCCAATCTACCGTAATCCAACCAGGAACTATCGGATGTCATGATAAGTACGCTATCAATAAAGATTTTCATCGAGGTCACCAATTTTTTTTGCATGTTTTCAAAAAAAAAGAAAGCAGTTTTTGGTTAGTTTTTTGGAGTCGTCCAGGGATGAGCACCATCAAAATTGCCGCGTTGTCTAATTGCCGAAATTTTCAGATTTTCGGAAAGTATTGCCGTTGCCAAATTGCTGGAGTTGCCGGTTTTCCGGAAGGCATTGCCGTGGCCACTTGTCGGGATCGCTAGATTTTTGAAACGTTTCGTCACTGCCGAAATGCGGAAATTGCCGAGTTTTCTTAAAGTATTGCCGTTGCCGAGTCACTGAAATTGCCGGATTTCCAAGAGATTTTTTTGAAAAAAGAAATTTCAGTCAATTGTCCAGAAAGTTCGAAAACAATCGATAAAATTCATTCGAAACAGAAAATCAGATTCAATTCGTGAGAAAAAGCTTTGCCGGTCGTAGCGTTTTCTTCAACTTGGTAATTGCCAAATTGCCGAAGTTTTGGGTTGCCGCTCGCTCCTGGTGTGGTCAAAAAACATGCGAGACGCATACCAATTAAAAAAAATTTTTTTCAGAACACTACATTTAATTTTCTGGCTTCACATAGCCTTATCATCCATGAATAACTGACGACTTTTTAGGCCGTCTAAATCCCGGCGGGTTAGGCTAAAACAACCGTGTTTTTTTGAAGCATTGAACTCTGATTCGAAAACAATAAAAAAAATTCCAGAACAATAAAATATTTTTATTATTTCAAAAAATGTTTACAAAACACTGAGCTCAATTCCTTGTTGATGTGGATCCACGTGGACACCTGGTGGAAGCTTCTCTGGCTTGAAAGTGGTCAATGGCTCGTAGTCATAAAGTCCTTCGTCGGCTTTGGAGACCTTTTTGATGATAATCACTCCTGGTTCCTTGTAAGAATAGTTGGTGGATGGAATCTTTTTTCCTTTCTGAAAGAATGGAAATGTTTTGGGATTATGCGTAGAAAATCCGGTGGGGATTTTGAGAAAAACTTTTTTAGAGCATCGAAAAGTGGAAATTTTTTGAGAAAAAAAAACTCAAAGAAATTTTTGAAAAATCATGTTTTCAATAGTTGAAATGGGCTGAAAATTGTTGTGCAGCCGATCTAAACTCGCTAAATGATTCTTGAAAATAAATATATAATGAAAAATGGAAATCGGAAAAAAAAATTTTTTTCCGATTTCTCGATAAATTACCGAGATAATTACCGAAAAATTTTCTCGATTTTCATCGAAAAATTAATTTTTCGAGGATTTATCGAGAGAATTATCGAAAAATTTATCTTTTGTCGTGTTTACCGGTGACTTTTCCGAAAGATTCATCGAGGATTTATCGACAAAAAAGTAATAAATTCACCGTTTTTTCTCTCAATTTTCCGTGTCAAATACTTACCGAATCAACCCATGTTCCCTTATTTGGTCCTGACAAATTCCATACTTGAGTTTGTCCATTTTTCAGCTTCCTGGTAATAGCCTTGACATCACCTTGAGCAATTGGAAGTTTCACATCTTTCTCTCCATTTGGAACTCCGATTCCAAGTGCGAAACCGTAGGCTACAGTAATCACAGCGAATAAAATGATGAGAGTCTTCATTTTTTCGGTGGAGAAAAAGGGTGTTTGGGTGGTCTTTTATAGGTTGAACCAGGAAGTAAATGTATCGTTTCGGGGAAGAAAGAAAATAGAAAAGACCTTGTACTTATCTTTTTATTCGATCTAGGTACGATTTTTGAAACGAAAAACTTTTTTTTTTGCAAGTTGCTTTTTCTGAAACACCAGATTCAAGTCTCTGAATATGTCTGAACATCTGAAGGAAACTATCCGGATTACTGTAGACTACTGTAACAAGACCAGGAACTATTGAAAATGGCAGAAACAACGTTATCAGTAAATGTGATCTAAATCTAGGTCACCATCTTCACCGAACTTACAGAAGAAGAGGAAGTAAACTTTGGTGGTTTTTAGATGGGATCAGAATGAATGAATAAAAGCGGCAAAATCAAAGTTTTTTTTGAGAAACAAAATGCAAAAAAACAGAAGCATGCCTAATCAGATCTATCCCGTATGAGAACTGCACCTAATCAGAACCGTGTCCCAATTCTGTACTACTAATTTACCTGAAGTATTTCTACTTCGGGACAGTGATGCACGTCATGGTTCTGATTAGAGGCAGTTCTGATTAGGGACAGTTCAGATCGGACACATGGTGCTGGAACGGCATAGCCTTATATGGTCGGCCAATTCAGAACAGCTTTATAAACGTTGGGGTGATTTTGATATAAATAATGTCCATGTTTGTATAACTTTTTGGTGAGAAAAGGATGTCAAAAATGATGCAGTCGGAACATTGCGCACTCAACTGAGAATCTTCGAAAGATTTTGAAAAATTTAGGTTTTTTTTTTGTATTCGGGTATATGTCCGTTTCACAGGTAAATGTAGACAACGATGTGAGCTTTTCCAAAATGAGAGGACACTGCTTTAAAGGAGGACTGAAATAAGAAATTTTTTTCATTTCTCTGAGTTATTTTGCAATGCTGACTTCAATTAAACTGACGAAAACTGCCAAGAATTCGTCTAATTGGCACACAACCACGTTAAAAAAACAATGCGATTGATTCTGATGGTAGAGATTTATTCACTCTGTGTACTAATCTCGGACTATCGAAAAAAATAATACATTTTTATACGAAAAAACGTCAGTAAGCGATCTTTTGAGAAGCTCGATTGTCCAAGATGAGTACACAGCGGGAAAAAATCTGCCATCAGTACCAATCGCATTGTTTTTTGACACGGGTTTGCGCTGTTTAGACAAATTCTTGGCAGTTTTCATGGGTTCAGTTGAAGTCAGCATCGCGAAATAACAGACAATGGAAAAAATTTCTGACTTTGGTCCTTTTTTGACACGAGTCACACTGAATTATCCCAAACTTCATTGGCTTCCTTAAATGTAAGGGGGAGGTACGTGATAAACAAAATGTTACGGCTAGATTTCAGAAATCAACTTTTCTGATATTATTTTCGCCTATATTTTTGAATAACAAAGTCGATGGTAACAGATGTTTCTATTTTCTCGGTTCTACCCCGCATTAGCACGCCTTAGAACTGCTCCGAATTAAAAAAAAATCGCGCATCAGCACCTGCGGTGAATACGTTTTTCAAAAATAGGAATTGGTAAAAAAAATCGGTTCTATACGGTTTATGTGGACCCATGAAGAATTATGTGGATCAAAAAATATTTATGTGGACCCATCTTCGAAAAATTATAGTACATTCTTTTTGGACTCTAAAAGTTATGAATTTTTCATTTTTGAATATTACGTCTTAAAATTCTTGGTTCTCTAAACTTTTTCAATTTTTTGAAAAAAAGGCTTAGGAATTGTGTTTCCTATGTTTTGAGATATTTTTTTTAGAGTTATGAAGGTAGCCACATTCAAAATAAGACTGAAAAACAGAATTCCTAAGCCTTTTTTCGAATTGAACTGTGAAAATTTCTTACTCAAAACAAAAATAGAAAAAATTTAGAGAACTAAGATTTCTAAGACATAATATTCAAAAATGAAAAATTCATAACTTCTAGAGTCCAAAAAGAAAGTACTATAATTTTTCGAAGATGGGTCCACATAAATATTTTTGGGTCCACATAAATATTTTTGGGTCCACATAATTATTTTGGGTCCACATAGTTCTTCATGGGTCCACATAAACCGTACAGAGCCAAAAAATCCCTATGGATTGTGTTAATGACGTTCTGTACAGATTTTTGTCGAAAAAAAAAAACAAGAAAAAAAACAAGAAAATAAAAGTTTTTGAAAAAATCGATTTTTCCTTGTTTTTGTAAAAAGCTTCAAACAAACCCTAGGCACATTTTATGCCATTTGATAGATTTTTTCTCCACAAATCTCGGTTTTTTTCTTTCAGATCTCATTGAAAAATGACCGTCATCCTTGTGAAAGATTACGCGCCGGCGGTTCTAATGTGGGGCAGTTCTAATGCGAGGTAGCACCGTTTCCTTGAAAATATTGATATGTTGGTCTGACTAGCGAACGCATAAAGTTCTTTTGATTTCCCTTCCTAATTTTCGTAATTGAACCGGACGGTGGGGGTAGTCTTTCAACACAGCAACCGACATCTGCCGGGTTCCGCATGTCGCTACGTTTTGCATGCAATTTGGCGGCGTTTAGGCTTGCCGCGTAGATAGTACATCGCTTAGCTCCAATCAAAAAAAAGACGGGCATTATGGCGGAAAAATTCTGTATCGACCAGTCTTTGTTCCATCAAAATCGGAATTTTAGGGAAGGCTCCAGAACCATTCACATACTGACAGTCAGACGGAATTCTATATTAGAATAATAAGATTGCAAAAATATTTGTTCAAATTTTGATCTGCTGGGCTTGTTTTTTGAAAATCAATCAGAAAAACATCGTTAATGGAATGAAAAATATATATTTCTAAAATAAATCATTTGTGAAAAAAAAATACAAAATCCAAACAGCGACCCTTCAATCTTCTTCAAACTCGATAATTGTGAGCAATTACGTTAGAATGTGGTCCAACTTGTTGATGTTCCAAAGGCGCGACGCTCGGAACGGTTATCCATGAAAGAACAGTTTGTCGATATGATCGATGTACCGTTATCATAATGATAGTTGCCATGAAACCATGTGAGCCAAAACCGATATAAGCCAAATTAACATGCAATTGTCTTACTTGCTCCACAATTGGCAATATTCCGGTGCTAAAAATGAGGGGTAGCACATAAATTAAGAACGGAAGTGTCATTTGGATAGATAGAGCAATGAAAAATTTGATTTGCATTTGAAACGTTCTCCTCGACATTCTTCTGGCTGCTAGTTGTCCCAAAAGAGAATGAGTCATGAAGCCAACAAAGAATGAGATTTCAAAAAACATTGAAAAAGCATAGAAAGTACCGGCATAGAATGTGTAAGCCGGATCATTTATAGATAACACATACAGTCGAGCCTCATAGATTTCAGGAGGAAAACATGGGACAACCTGGAAAAACTTGAGAATTGATAAAGAAGGACTTAAGTCAAAAGTTTTTCTCATTTTTTCTGTATCATTTTGCGATTATGAATTCAACTAAATTCATGAAAGCTGCCAAAAATCTCTCTAAATGACACAAAATTGTGTCCGAAAACAGCGATTAGTTCTGATGGCAGAGCTTTTCTCCCGTTGTGTACTCCTCTCGAAAAATCGAGCTTCAGATCACTTTCCGATGATTTTTAGAACCAAAATTTTTGATTTTCTTAGCTCTACTGATATCTGAAGCAAAATTTTTAAAAATTGTAGCATTTTCACTCAAAAAACAGCCAGAAAGTGATCTTTTGAGAAACTCGATTGTCCGAGAGTAGTACACAGCGGGAAAAGAAAACTCTGCCGTCAGAATCAATCGCTGGTTCTTGACACGGTTTTGTGCCGTTTAGAAAGATATTTGGCAGTTTTCCTGAGTTCAGATGAATTCAGAATCGCAAAATGGTCAAGAAAAAATGTCAAAAATTTCTGACTTCAGTCCTCCATAAATCTTTCATTAGAGAATACCTACGCTAAAAACGTATTCAAGGATTTCTGGTGTCTGTTCTGGAGCCATTTCAGCCACATAGAGCAAAATGAGAAAACCTATAATATAATGGCATGCTAGCCATGGATGCCTCAAATATCGCCAATACTTCATTAACCAAAAATCGCAGATGACATTAAATCGGCTTTCAAATACAGAAATAATTGAAATGCACATGTCTGAAAGTTTTCGATTTTTCCAGACGGGTTCAAACGCGGGCCGGGCCGGGCCGGGCCAGTGGACAATTTTACTGGCCCGGATTTGAAATTTTTGAATTTTTGAGCACATTTTTTCCCAATTTTCGAAAAATTTTCGAAAATTTCTTCTAGGCGAGCGTGCCGGACCGGGCCAGACCGGTATAAATTTTTCCACCGGCCCGGCCCGTCCGTGGCAAGTCTGGATCCTTTTTTTCGGCTTGAAACTTATTTAACTTACAGAGAAGTATATTGAGTAAAACAAAAAATGAGTATCCCATATTTATTTTGACATAGCTCATAAGTCCAAGAAAACACACGGCTGTGGACCCGAGCAGAACATACGGTATCAAAAATAACCCGAAAAAATAGTCGAAAACGACAATCCAAGTGTGTAAAACTAATAAATATGGCTTAACCGACTTCATTTCATTGGGTGTCTTGAAAAGGATGCAGTATAATCCAATAACGTGGATAGGGGCTGAGATTACTGTAATAAAGTGCATAGATGAGGATAAAAAGGCAGGAGAATCGAAATAATCAAAGTGCGAAACACATGATCTATTCATTTTGAGCTAGAGGAAATGAATTTGGAAAAGCTCTTTTTCTAAAAAATCATGACCGCTTTTGGAGTGGGAGGAGGAAGGAAGCAAAAAAACATCTGTATCTAGGTTCACCTTGCAAAAATATTTATTCAAAAGTTGATCTGTTGATCATGTTTTTCAATATATCTTTAGGGAAGCGTTTGAAGAGAAAAAAATTCAAAGTAAAACAAATTTCGCCACACAGTAGGGTATATCGACCCTCCTGAATCCATACTTGTGATGGGCCGGGTCGGGCCGACTGAGGAATTTCTAACGGCCCGACCCGGCCCGACCCGGCCCGGCTCTGAGGGAGGTCAAAATTTTTTGCACTGAAAAAAATTTTTTTTTCGTCTTTTTTTGATAACTATAGGAGTGGTTTTCTAGAGAAAATTTTGGATATTTCCAGTAAGAATAAGTCATTTCATCAAAATCACCGAAAAAAAAACTGAAAAAACGACCCAAATTTTTCAAAATTTTTTGAATCCGGGCCGGCAGAATCTTCCATCGGCTCGGCCCGGAAAATCACAAATATGCCTGAATCCATTTCTGAAGTCAGTTTGGTCCGATCAGTATTTTGAAGCACACATCAAAAAAAATGCGTCTTTATCATCTTCAATCAACGACATTTATTCAACATCGAGCCGAACTCCTTGTATATGTGGACTAATGATGTGACCCATTGGAGTTGGTTCTGACTTTGAAGGTATAACACATCCCTCACTTTTTCTCCAAATTTTTCAAAAATTACTCCTTCACTTTTTTTTTCAAAAATGGACATAACATGTATTTCCAATCATGGCTATTTCGATTCGCCTAAGTTTTACTCTCTATGCAATTTGCTATAAAACAATCTCATCGATGACTCAATATTGCTATTCTCGATTTTCCAAAAAAAGAAACAGACAAGGGTTTTCCCTTATGATAGTTTATTTTCGGAAAAAAAAAACTGAAAAAATGCTTTTCTTTGAAAAATTGATTTTGTAAAAAATAGATAAAAATATAAATTATTTAAATTGAAAAAAACTTTTTTGTTTTTGCGCCAGTGGAAGTCTCAGTCTTAGAGATAATTCCTTTTAACAAGATCTAAATCTAGGTCACCATCTTCACCGAACTTACAAAAGAAGAGGGAGTAAATTTTAGTGATTTTTTGATTTGTTCAAAAAGGTTTACAAAATTTTCAGAGTGATTTGCATTTTGCTAGGAAAGCATAACAATCGTTTGAAAAACGTGTAAATAAAATTGGAAACGTTAAAGTTAACAATCTTTCTGTCATTTTTTATCATCAAAATTTAATATTTTACCATAGGTTTTCCGTGTGTGTGTTTGTCCGTCTGGCGCTGTCCCTAGCGAGGCTCCTACTGAACTGATTTTCATAAAATTTAGACTGATCGGTAGAGAATGCTGGCGAGATGGTGCCCGTCATTTCCGTTTTCTGGTAAGGTTACTGATAAGCTCTGTGCTATCGGTACACATAGTCAGAATCGCGTTCCCCAAAGGAATCAAAGCGATCGAGGCGCGCGGCGCACGCAACGCATCCCCTCTCGTGTCGATTTATAGGCGTTCAAAGGTACAGGGTGTGTCATAATTATTGCAACACACTTATGCTGACTTTGATAGTGGATAGCAGTAGATTGGGGAAAGGTACACTCTCCAACTTTTCAAAAAACTTTTGCTAATTATTTCACCTATATGCCACCAAATTTTCTAGGCTTTATCTTTATTTTCCTGATAGTTGTGTGTGCGAATTCTAGCGTCCATATCAATCAAAAAAATTTTTTCGAAAACTAATATGTTTTTACATTTAATACACATTCTATCAGCTTTTAATTCGAGTTCTGGTGAGGTTTTGCTCTTTTCTAGAAGCAAAACCGGAAGAAAAGTCAGTTTTAGACTCATTTTCAGCGATTTTTTTCAGTCTGATTAGTAGCGTTCTCAAGCACCAAATTTGAACTTCAGCGGCAATTTTTTTTTTGATTTATTGAGGTTAATGTTCAAACTTATCGCAAAAATTTTTTGAATTTGTTTAGGAAAGTTTGAGTCGAGATTCATTAGGAGTAAATGTAAAAAAGCTGCGTGCCGCCAGTATTCCTAATTTTAGAAAGCGAAGGTTGGTGCTCGAAAATAAGAAAAGCTATAGCAATGTCTAAAACTTTTATGTTTTCTGTATCGATTCACAAAGTTACTGTCAAAGTTTCAGCTTGATCGAATAATTTCAAAAGATTTTATAACAATGTGAACGCGTTGCAATAATTATGACGCACCCTGCACATGCTCACAGGCAACCCTGTGGGTATGCTGAAAAAGATAATTTGAAAAAGCAAATCAGCTAACTGTGACAGGTGATTCTTCTTTCATCAGTTTGAACACTGACTTCTCAAGAAAAAACCTTTTCCAATCACATTTTCATATTTTCAACCAACTCATAATGAATATAACCTGCATTTCCAACCATGGTTACTTTGAATCCCCAGAATTTGTTAGTCTATCATTGCACATTGTTACAGTAATCTCAACCCCTATCCATGTCATTGGATTATACTGTATCCTATTCAAGACACCTAATGAAATGAAATCGGTTAAGCCATATTTATTAGTTTTACACACTTGGATAGTACTTTTTGACTATTCTCTGGGGATAATGTGGGTCCCTTATATCTTACCACCAACGGCAGCCATGATCACAATGGGAATCATGAGCCGTTTTGATGTACCCATGGAATTCCAATTTTTTATAGTTATCATTATATTTTATTGTGAGTGAAACAAATGGTAAATAGTGAAAATCAATATTTTCAGACATGTGCATCTCTATTATCTCAGTTTTCGAAAGTCGCTTCAATACTGTCTGTAATTTCCGTCGAATGGAATATTGGAGAGTTTTGAGGCGTCCATGGCTGGCAATTCATTATATTGTTGTATTTCTCACAACGATATACGTAGCTCGAACGGCTCCAAAACAGAATTTGGAAACTTTTGAAATTGTTTTTCGTAAAATCCCATGTCTCCCAACCGAAATCTATAAGACTCCACTCTATGTGCCCAGTTTGAAGCCTGTCTCGCACATTGTCGCCGCTGGTTTTGCCGCTTTTTCTTTTGTATTCGAAATATCACTTTTCGTTGGCTTTATGGTAAAATCCCTTTTGAACCAACTTGAATCAAAGAAAATGTCTAGAAAAACTTTTCAACTGCAATTGAAATTCTTCATCGCTTTATCTGTTCAAATGGCGTTTCCATTTTTGATTTTCATTGTCCCAGTGGTTTATACTTTACTATCCAATGCGATTATGTATGTAAATCAAGCCATAACCAATTTGATATTCATTTCTCTCGGCTCCCATGGATTCATTTCGACTATTACCATGATCATGGTGCATCGACCATATCGGGATACTGTTCTTTCATGGATTTGGGCGAGGAACGGAAGATTGGTGTTAAAGAATTTGAGTGGTGTACGAACTTCAGTTGGACTAAATTTTGTGACCACAACTTGAGCATTTACTTTTTTTTTAACGAATAAAATATATTTTCATAACTTTTTTTTCAATTGACCGGAATTGTTTCTTCAGAGTCCACCTTGGACGAAAGTCCGTCTGTTTGCTTTCGTATATGAATTAGCGTCACGGCGACCGCATAATCGACATTTTAAATGACGACACGCTCACCGTGACGCTAAATTGCGGACCGGACAAAATGGGACGTCGATCGGACGGAATTGGTCCAACTCTGTTGAAAAATAGTGCCAAAGGAAATAGATTGGTGTCGAAGAAATTGAGTGGTGTTTTCTTCTTTTTTTCGAATACGGCCTGCTGAACCGGTTTGGGCTGTCTTAAGAAGCTTTGTGGGTTCATTTCATTTATGTTTTTTTTTCTGGACGTAATCTTCATTTTGAGCTCAAGTATCTTCTATTTAACTAGGCCTATTCAACTGAAATTTTTCATCAAAAAAAAAGTTAAATTTTCGGGTGGAAACTGTTTCTGAGTCCAGTGGAGGTGCGGTTGCTAATAATTTCAAAAATCGGATTCTGAGACCACGTCAACTTGTTGATGCATCGCAGACAGACCAATAAGACTCATATCACTGACGGAATGTGATGCGAACAATAAGAAAGTGACATGACGAACGAACATTCACCCAAAGATCTGTCTCAGATTTTCGCATATTTTTTTTTATTCAAACAGATGTTTTTTTTTCATTTCTACGCCTTGAAAATTAAATTTTCACAAGCCTTTCCCAATCACATTTGCTTTTTTTTCAACCATATCGAAATGAACATTTACCAACTCCAAATGAATATAACATGTATATCCAACCACGGATATTACGATTCCCCCGAATTTCTTTTCTTATCTATGCACATTGTTACAGTAATCTCAACCCCTATCCATGTCATTGGATTATACTGTATCCTATTCAAGACACCTAATGAAATGAAATCGGTTAAGCCATATTTATTCGTTTTACACGCTTGGATTGTACTATATGACTATTCTCTGGGGATAATGTGGGTCCCTTATATCTTGCCACCAACGGCAGCCATGATCACAATGGGAATAATGAGCCGTTTTGATGTACCTATGGAATTCCAATTTTTTACAAATATCATTATATTTGTTTGTGAGCAAAACAAGTAATGAACAGATCGAATCAGAATTTTTCAGACATGTGCATCTCTATTATCTCAGTTTTTGAAAGCCGCTTCAATACTGTTTGTAACTTCCGTCGAATGGAATATTGGAGAACTTTCAGGCACCCATGGCTGGCAATTCATTATATTGTTGTTTTTCTCGCCTTGCTAGGTGGAGCTCAAACGGTTCCAAAACAGAATTGGGAAACTTTTGAAATTGTTTTTCGGAAAATTCCATGTCTCCCACCCGAAATCTATAAGACTCCACTCTATGTGCCCAGTTTGAAGCCTGTCTTGCACATTGTTGCCGCTGTTTTGGGCGCTTTTTCTTTTGTATTCGAGATTTCATTTTTTGTTGGCTTTATGGTAAAATCCCTTTTAAATCAACTTGAATCAAAGAAAATGTCCAAGAAAACTTTCCAAATGCAATTAAAATTTTTTATTGCTTTATCTGTTCAAATGGCATTTCCATTTTTGATTTTCATTGTCCCTGTGGTTTATATTTTACTCTCCAATGCGATTATGTATGTGAAACAAGCCATAACCAACATGATATTTATTTCTCTCGGTTCGCATGGATTTATTTCGACTATTACCATGATTGTGGTGCATCGACCATATCGGGATACTGTACTTTCATGGATTTGGGGGAGAAACGGAAGATTGGTGGTGAAGAATTTGAGTGGTGTACGAATATCGGTTGGACCAGCTTTTGTGACCCAAACTTGAAAATTCTGGGTTTTCTGAATGGAAAACTTGTTTGTTCAGTGTTTCATGATTTTTTCAATGCTTTTGGTATAATAAAACAGTTTTTCTTTCTTTTTTTCAAACTTGGCCTGCTGTAATGAAAACTAAAAAATATGCGGTCAAAAAAAGAGGCATAGAATCCTAGGATCGTATTATTCCAATATAGAATTCCGTGTGTTTGTCAGTATGTCTGTGTTTCCGCGACGCTGGAGCCTTTCTTAAAAGTCCGATTTTCATGGGACCTTGACAGGTGGATACAGAATTTACCCGCCAGGATGCCCGCCTTATTTATTTTTCAATTGGAGCTCTAGGTAGCTCAGTGCTATCCATGCTCCAAGCCTAAGTCCTGCCCCCGTCAACAGTCGGCTGCTAGATTCACTAATTTTAGAGAGTCTGCTGCCGCCGCCTATTCAACGCACCGTAGTTGGCGTAGTGTAGTGGTGTAAAAAAATTTTCGGGAAATTCAGCAACGGAGTTCGATTCCTCGGAGGGTCCAATATTTTTGGTTTTTCGTAACCGTCTGGAATATTCCAATGAGCAGAGATCCAAAACGTGTCTAACTACGGCAGGTGTTTTTGTTCTCTTTCCTCCACATTGAACATTGATTTCTCAGAAAAACCTTTCATAGTCACATTTTCTAATTTACACCAATTCCGAATGAATATAACCTGCATATCTAACCACGGTTATCTTGATTCCCCAGACTTTTTATCATTATCCATGCACACCATTACAGTAATCTCCACTCCTATCCACGTCATTGGATTATACTGTATCCTATTCAAGACACCCAATGAAATGAAATCGGTTAAGCCATATTTATTAGTTTTACACACTTGGATTATACTTTTCGACTTGTCATTGGGTATATTATTGATCCCATATCTTTTAGCTCCGTCAGGGGCCGTGTATACATTAGGACTTTTGAGCCATTTCGATATTTCAATGGTAATTCAAACTTTATCCGTTTTTTATATATTTGGATGTAAGTTGGGTCTAAAAATACACAAAAACCATGTTTTTTTTGGTGAATTTTAGGCATGTGCATCTCTATAATCTCTGTATTCGAGAACCGCTTCAATACTGTCTGCGATTTCAGTCAAATGAAATACTGGAGACGTTTGAGACATCCATTTCTAGCGCTACATTATACTGTAGTGTTTCTTATATTGTTCCATGTCTCTCAATTAGTTCCAGAACAGACTCGAGAAAATTTTGAATATGTTTTCAGAGTGAGTTTTCAGTTCCAACACACAGATTTTTTTGCAGAAAACTAAAGCTTCCATTCGGCCGAAAGTTCAGCGGGCCGCGCCGGCCGCGCCGTTCGCCGGCTGGCGGCCGCCAGTGTGAATTTGCGTCGGCGTGATTACGTAACTCGACCCATTACTCGACGACATTTTCAACGTTTTCGATCAGATTAATGTTCAGAAACAAGAGAATTTATGATATTCTGGCCTCTGATGACAAAAATGTGAATCATTGAATTGTAATGCATTATCTTTCTTATATAATTAGGCACCGCAACATATTTTTCAAACCGCGTTTTTCGGGAAAATTCCTTGTCGACTGTTTTTAACTTTCAAATATAAGCACAATTCCAAAAAATCTTTTAAAAATGTTCGGTAATTCCGGAGATATTGTCATTTATAACTTTCTTTTTTACTACTGATAGTTTCACCGGAGGCGCGGGCAGCGGATTTCAAAAAGGAAATCCGCCTAAATCCGATCCGAACCCCCGCCGAAAAAACACCGAACAAGCGCGCAACCACTGCGCCAAACGGTCGCGAACGGCGGCAACCACCAAAGGCGTAGATAAATGAGCGCTGCGTCGCCTCCGCAAGCAGCCCGTTTCAGACGATTTTTGTCACGAAAATACAACTTCAGGCTGAAAATTTTCAATGTTCCGCAGGATGAATTTTTTTGTTTCTGAAAGGATATTGTTGCAAATTTTTCGTAGAATCCGATGGTGTGTTCAAAACTAGTGAAATCCCCTTAGTTCATACCGAAAACATCAAAAAACTACTTTTGTACTCAAACACCCTCCTTTTCGAAAAGCTAAAAAGGTCTTCAAAAGATTCCGATCAAATTGAATTTTTAACTCAGCAGTCTAGGAGAGTTACTTTATCGGTTCGGACAATAAAAATGATAGGTCATCGCTGAAAATTTTCTGCTATACTTGCTTGAAGTTTGAGGTTCGCTGAAAAATTTTGCGCAGCATGAATTTTTGATTTTCAAATAAAAATCTTTTTATTATATCTAGGGCTACTAGAAACCACTTTCAAGTCTAGCGAAATCCCCCTCACTCGGCCAGAATTCCGAGTTTTCTACAACTAATATAAAAATTTTCCACTTTCCTTTGTTTTCTGCGAAAACCGTCAGTTTTTTCTGGAATCTGAATATACCATCGGATTCAGCATAAAAAGTTACGTAAGGAGAATCTGTTTCGAGGTCGATCGGCCTTTTGGTTCGGGAGCGATCGGTGCTCAAAGTTGCGAAATGCCCCAGGTGGAATTTTTTCGACGCCCCGCCCCCTCTTCATTGCGGTGCCTATATATAATGCTAAAAGCACAAAATAATGAGGGGTTGCTCGTCATTTTAAATGCCTTGGTACGCAATCACGCTCACGTCATTATTGCAGACGGCTGGCGCGGCTGACATGTATTACTTCCAAAGTGTCACCCCTGGAATCCATCGAGTCTAGGTGCAAAAGTTAGACCCCCCGAGGGGTAAAACTTTGGCGAAGTTCATTTTTTGAAAAGCGGCCTATTTCCGGATTTATTGATTTTTTTCAGTTTTTCAAAAACTTTGGGTTTTTTGATCGTAACTCGGTCAATTTTAAAGATTTTCACAACGTTCAAAAACGAAAATGTAGAACTAAAGAAGATCTTATTTTTTGCTCAACTGATCATTTGAGCCAAAAAACGATAAAAGGACCAAAACGGACCCCAAAGCAGAATCGAAAAAATGAGCGATGATTCGTTTTTTTCAAATTGCGCTCATTCGATTCAGCACAAAAAAATGAGGCAGAACCTCACTCTTACTTTTTCCAAGTTATTGTCATTTTCGAAAGAAAAATTTGATTTTTTAGCTGAAAATGACTTTTTTGGCTTGGATTAGTTAGATTTGGTCAATTTTTGATCGATCTAGAGGTTGTTATGTACAGAATACGCTTTTTCTGGGTGATTTACATCATACTAAGCCGTTTCCCATCAAATTTTTCTAGTTTTGAAAAAAAAAAATTTCAAAAAAAATTTGAAAACTCAATTTGACAAATTTTTCAAAATTTCAAAACTCGAAGAATTTGATGGGAACCGGCTTAGTATGATGTAAATCACCCAGAAAAAGCGTATTCTGTACATAACAACCTCTAGATCGATCAAAAATTGACCAAATCTAACTAATCCAAGCCAAAAAAGTCATTTTCAGCTAAAAAATCAAATTTTTCTTTCGAAAATGACAATAAATTGGAAAAAGTAAAAATGAGGTTCTGCCTCATTTTTTGCGCTGAATCGAATGAGCGCAATTTGAAAAAAACGAATCATCGCTCATTTTTTCGATTCTGCTTTGGGGTCCGTTTTGGTCCTTTTATCGTTTTTTGGCTCAAATGATCAGTTGAGCAAAAAATAAGATCTATTTTAGTTCTACATTTTCGTTTCTGAACGTTGTGAAAATCTTTAAAATTGACCGAGTTACAATCAAAAAACCTAAAGTTTTTGAAAAACTGAAAAAAATCAATAAATCCGGAAATAGGCCGCTTTTCAAAAAATGAACTTCGCCAAAGTTTTACCCTTCGGGGGCTCTAACTTTTGCACCTAAACTCGATGGATTCCAGGGGTGACACTTTGGAAGTAATACATGTGAGTGCGGCTGAAGCGGCTAGCCAACGGCTGGCGGCCGAATAACTTCCTTTCAGCCGAAAGGAAGCCTTACAGAAAACCCACAGTACCACCATTTTTGCAGATGGTTCCATGCCAACCACCATCAATTTATAATGCTCCATTTTATATAATGGCTATAAGATTGCCCTTCTTTAACGTTGTCGCTTCGATTTATGCCGCTACCACTGCCTCGGTAGAAATATTATTTTTTGTGGGCTTCATGGTCAAATCCCTGTTGGGACAACTTGAATTAAAGAGAATGTCCAAGAAAACTTTTCAACTTCAAATGAAGTTTTTCACGGCTTTAGCCATTCAAATGGTCCTCCCATTTATTGTATTTGTCTTTCCCGTCTGCTATATCCTCATTTCCCGCATATATTCTTATGTGAATCAAGCTATAATGAATATGATTTTTGTGTCTGTTGGCTCTCATGGATTCGTTTCAACTATTGTCATGATCATGGTGCATCGACCGTATCGGAATACTGTACTTTCATGGTTTAACAGGAGCAAGGAGAGATTGGTGACGAAGAATTTGAGTGGTGTACAAACTTCAGTGGGACCAACTTTTGTGACCACAACTTGATAATTTTGTGTTTCATGAATAAAGTTCTCATTTATGTGTCAGGCCTATTACGCAACTTTTTTTGACGACAGATGGTTTTTATAATTGGATTCTCATTTTTATGTTGAAAAGTTGTTCTAGTCACTTATTCGCCTCTTCATCTGACACAAAATGAACATTACATGTATTTCCAACCATGGATACTTCGATTCCCCCGATTTTTTATCATTATCAATGCACATTGTTACAGTAACCTCAGCCCCTATTCACGTCATTGGGTTATACTGTATCCTATTCAAGACGCCCAATGAAATGAAGTCGGTTAGGCCTTATCTAATTATTTTACATACATGGATTGTTCTTTTTGACTATTCTTTTGGAATATTTTTGTTGCCTTATGTTATGGCACCAACAAATACTGTGTATGCACTAGGCGTGTGGAGCTATTTTGAAGTGCCTATGGTACTCCAAATATTCATAACTTTCAATATGTTTGGATGTAAGTATGGTTGTCTTAGAACAATATGAACTATAGTAGAATTTTAAGACATGATCATTTCAATAATTTCTGTTTTTGAAAACCGTTTTAATACTATCTGCAACTACCGTCTAATGGAAAACTGGAGAATATTGAGACGTCCATGGCTGGCATTACATTATATCGTGGTTTTTCTTTTAATACTCTGCTTAGCACATTTGGCTCCAGAACAGAATTGGGAAATCTTTGAAATAGTTTTCAAGGTGGTTTCAAGCTTCACGAAATTCGGTTTTCCGCTTTCCGATTCGCCGTATTCCGGAATTTTCATTGATTTTCCGGAAGAAAAAGTAGGGAACCGGAAAATTTCGGAACCGCTTTTCACGCAAAAAAAGAATCCGTAAAACTTGAATTTTTATTCAGAGAATTCCATGTCTTCCATCGGAAATCTACAGGGCTCCACTCTATGTCGTACTGAATTCGCCTCCATTTTACGTTGCAGCTACTGTATTCTGTGCCGCCGCCTTTGTAGCTGAAGTATCGATTTTTGTTGGACTTATTATCAAATCCCTTTTAGGACAATTAGATTCAAAGAAAATGTCCAAAAAGACGTTTCAATTGCAATTAAAGTTTTTCACTGCTTTATCTATCCAAATGACTCTCCCATTCTTGATTTTCGCTTTTCCGACTTTTTATGTTATAATTGCCAACGTGTTTAAGTACGTGAACCAAACTATTATCAACCTGGTTTTCGTTTTTGTTGGTTCACATGGATTCGTATCAACTATTATCATGATTGTGGTGCATCGGCCATATCGGGATACTGTACTTTCATGGATTACGAGGAGGGAGCCGAGATTAGCGTTGAAGAATACGAGTGGTGTACAAACTTCTGTTGGACCTGCTTTTGTGACCAAAGTTTGAATTTTCTGATCTTTCAGAATAAAAACGTTGCTTATTTTTTAAACATTTTTTAAACATCAATCATTCAATTGTTATAAATACATAAAGTAGTCGGAATCGCTTCATCGTTAGAATCCGAGAGTTATCAAATCCAATCATTGAGAAATATCTGCCGTTCTCGTCACTTCGTCATCGTTATTGAACCTCTGTGAATAGACCGGAATGTTCAAATAGAATAAAAATACATTTTACTGTCTCATTTGTTCAGTTGAGAAAAAATTTATTTTTAAAAGCTAAATTTTCATAATTTAGTAACGAAAGTTGGTCCAACTGAAGTTTTTACAACTTTCATATTCTCTGGTTTCTTCTTCCTCGCAACCCATGAAAGTACAGTATCCCGATATGGTCGATGCACCAATACCATGATAATAGTAGATACAAATCCATGACACCCAATTGCAACAAATGTCAAATTGATAGTTGTTTGATTCACATACTCAATTGAATTGGCCAATAAAGTATAACCAACTGGAAAGATAAAAATGAACAATGGAAATATCATTTGAACGGATAAAGCGGTGAAAAATTTGATTTGCAATTGAAATATTCGTCTGGACATTATCTTCGAATCCAGTTGTGCCTAATAGAGATTTGATCATAGCAATTACAAAAAAAAAGAAACTCTAAGTGAGACACAAGGTAAGACACAGATTGATCAGTTTGTTCGTCTAGGGTGCATTCTCTAAATTCAATATAACTGAACAAAATTGATAATTAAAGATTGATAAAACAAGTGGATTAGATTGCTGTATTATTTCAGCGTGACACGTCTATTTAGGACAGATGTTTTTCTTGCCTTTTTCCTGAGCATTAATTAAAAAACCTTTTTCCTTTTTTTCATTCTACACAATTCCAAATGAATATAACATGCATTTCCGATCACGGATATTTTGCATCCCCGGACTTCTTTTCCTTATCTATGCATATCGTTACAGTAATCTCTGTTCCTATTCACGTCATTGGATTATACTGTATCCTATTCAGAACCCCGATTGAAATGAAGTCAGTCAAGCCATATTTATTAGTTTTACACACTTGGATTGTACTTTTCGACTATTCTTTCGGATTATTGTTCATTCCATATATGACACCACCGTGTGCAGTTGTGTATTCATTAGGGGTTATGAGCTGGTTTGGTGTGCCTATGGTTTTCCAAACCTTTGCTGTTCTCGGTTTATTTGGATGTAAGATAAATGAGTTTTAGGAAAAAGGCTTTCGTCCGGCCGCGCCGGTCGCAGCCAGCCGCCTGTGTGGCTTTGCGTCGGCGTCATTACGTACCCGACCCACTATTTGACGATAGTTGCAACATCCCCTTTCTTTCATATAGTCAACGCAAGCGTCTGCATACCAGCTCTTTTGCAACCCCGCCCACCTTGTAAAAATAGTTCACCTTTTGGAGAGAGCGGCCAGACACTCACTGTCTGCATGTCTGACAGCTCTCTCCAAAGTGAAAACTATTTTGGCAAAGATGGGCGGGGTTGCAGTAGAGCGGGTATGCAGACGCTTGCGCTGACGATAAAACTAAAAACAACAAATGATGTCAAAAAGAAAGGGTTGCTCGTCATTTGAAATGCCAGGGGTACGCAATCACGCTCACGCAATCAATGCAGACGGCTGGCGCGGCCGAGAGCGGCCGAAGCGGCTAGCCAACGGCTGGTGGCCGAATAACTTCGTTTCAGCTTGATGGAAGCCATACTTCAAACTGTAAAGACCAAACTTTTCCAGATATGAGCATCTCTATAATATCTGTGTTCGAAAACCGCTTCAATACTGTCTGCAATTTTCGTCTAATGGAATCTTGGCGAATTTTGAGACATCCATGGCTAGCAATTCACTATATTATAGTTTTTCTACTCATATTGTGTGTAGCGGAATTGGTTCCAGAACAAACACCAGAAGTTTTTGAATACGTTTTCCGAAAAATCCCCTGCCTTCCACCGGAACTCTATCATGCACCACTTTATGCAGTTTTCGCCAATAATGCTTACTTTCATTTTTTCGCCTCTGCTTTCGTTATCATTATCGCTTTTTCAGAAATTTCCTTTTTTGTTGGGATTATGATAAAATCCTTATTAGGGCAACTAGAATCCAAGAAGATGTCCAAGAAAACATTTCAATTGCAAGCCAAATTTTTCATTGCTTTATCTATTCAAATGTCCCTCCCATTTGGTCTTTTCATATTTCCAGTTGTCTACACGTTTTACTCCAATGTTCTTCATTTTGTGAATCAAGCGGTCACTAATTTCATTTTGATCGGTGTCGGCTCACATGGATTTGTGTCCACTATTGTTATGATTTTGGTGCATCGACCGTATCGGGATACTGTACTTTCATGGATCAAAAGGAGTGAAGAGAGATTGGTAAAGAAAAATTTGAGTGGTGTACAAACTTCAGTGAGACCACCTATTGTGACTACAACTTGAGGAATTATCGGGGAGTTTTTTTAAATTATACTTTTTTATGACCAGTGATCTACATAATCAAGAGTTTTAAGTTTCCGCTCCTGATTTTCTATGATATGTGTGATTAATGCAGATGTTTTATTTTCTCATGAATGAACATTGATGTAAACAAGTTTAATTTTAATGATTTTATTATCAAAATCAATATGATATAATGTTTTTTGATGATAAAAATGTGAAATATTAATTTTTGTTGCGTTGTCTTCATTTTATAGAACTGAAAACACAAAGTATTGTTTAAAAAAAGGGTTGCTCGTAATTTTAAAGACCTAGGTACGCAAACACGCTCACGCAATATCACAGACGGCCGGTTATGAGCCCGACCACCGTTACCGTACCGTAGCTTAGCTCTCCGTAGCTTAACTCCCCTTCATGGATTTTGTTTTTGGTTCGAAAATGGAAAATTAGTGTATTCACAACATCTTACGACAGATTTTTTTTCTTTCTTTCTCATAATTTCTTCTTTATCAGTTAAGAAAAAATGTTTTATTTGTGAAAGCTACAATCTCATAACTTGGTGACAAAAGTTGGTCCAACTGAATTCTTCACGCTTTTCGTATTCTCTGGTTTTTTCCTCCTCGCAACCAATGAAATTACAGTATCCCGATATGGCCTATGCACCAAAACCATTATAATAGTTGACACAAATCCATGACACCCAATAACAACAAACGTCAAGTTGGTTATTGTTTGATTCACATACTCGAGTGAATTGGAAAATAAAGTATAACCAACTGGAAAGATAAAAATAAACAATGGAAATATCATCTGGATTGATAAAGCTGTGAAAAACTTGATTTGCAATTGAAATGTTCTTTTGGACAACCTCTTTGAATCTAGTTGTCCTAATAGAGATTTGATCATGACAATCACAAAAAATGAAACTTCGAAGCAAGCGCCGACAGCTACATAAACCGAGGCGACAAGGTAAAAAAGATGAGATTCTTCAGCTATAACATAAAATGGAGCCCTGTATAGCTCGGGTGGGAGACAGGGAACCATCTGAAAATATTCGAAGCGGTTTGATTTTGCATTTTCAAAACAAAATCTACCCGAAAAACGAACTCATAGACTTCTGGTGTTTGTTCTGGAACCAATTGGGCCACAAGGAATATGAGAAGGAAAACTACAATATAATGGGTTGCTAGCCATAGATGTCTCAAAAGCCTCCAGTATTCCATTAGACGGAAATTGCAGACAGTATTGAAGCGGTTTTCAAAAACTGAGATTATCGAGATGCACATATCTGAAAATGATGGCATATGGGGTTTCATGACCGCATTGTCAAAAAAAAAGTACTGCTCCCGCGAATTCGACTGGATCCAAACTAGTGGGGTTCCTAACAAGGCACGCCTGTCGTGTGCAAGGTGGCCGCGTGTAGTTTTGCACGGCAATTTTATTTGAACGTGATTTGAATTTTTTTCGCAATTTTTAATTTTTGATGATCTCATTGCGTAGCGACTCTACTTTACGTGCTTAAGCGGATACGTAGCCTTCATTTGCATAACAAACTGAGTCGATACTCAGCAAATTGAAGAATTTGCGTCCACTACAAAAATAGAACGCGCGGAAAAGAATTCAAAATCATGTTCAAAAAATTCACCGTGGTTTTGTAGGAAGTACAGTTGCGAGCAAGCCTTTGCAAAAATGGAACTACTCGCAGCAACCTTGCACACGATGGGCGTGGCCTCGTTTGAATTCAGTCAAATTCGCGGGGTGGGAACTTTGTTTTTTTGAAAATAATTCAATTTATTTACATCCAAATATATTAAAAACTATAAATACTTGAAGCACCATTGGGACATCAAAGCGACTCAAGAGCCCTAATGAGTACAGAGCCGCTGACGGTGCCAAAAGATATGGGATCAAAAATATGTCCAAAGAAAAGTCAAAAAGTATAATCCAAGTGTGTAAAACTAATAAATACGGCTTAACCGACTTCATTTCATTTGGTGTCTTGAATAGGATACAGTATAATCCAATGATGTGGATAGGGGCTGAGATTACTGTAACGATGTGCATAGATAAGGATAAAAATTCAGGGGAATCGAAATAACCGTAGTCCGAAATGCAAGTTATATTCATTTTGAATTGGTCGGATGGAATTGAATGAGCTTTCCATGAAAAATTTTGCAGAAGGAAAAACATCTGCATCAATCAGATGTGTCATTAAAATTTCTTAGAAAGAGCCTTGTTTTATTCATTTTTGATCAAAAAATCTTGTCATTTTTTGATTTTTTTTTTTTGGAAATTATCTAGGCTTTTAACAGAAAAAACCGTATATGTCGTATTGGGATTTTTTTTATTCAGAAAATATTCAATTTTTCAGAAAATGTTCATTTTTTATTCAGAAAAAATTTTCTTATTCAGAAAGCACAAAATGATCAAGTTGTGGTCACAAAGGTTGGTCCAACTGAAGTTTGTACACCACTCAATTTTTTCACCACCAATCTTCCGTTCCTCCCCCAAATCCATGCAAGTACAGTATCCCGATAAGGTCGGTGCACCATGATCATGATAATAGTTGATACGAAGCCATGTGAACCAATAGTAACAAAAATCATATTAGTTATGGATTGATTCACATAATTGACCGCATTGGAGAATAGTGTATAAACGACTGGGAAAATAAAAATCAAGAAAGGAAAGATCATCTGAACAGATAGTGCTGTGAAGAATTTGATTTGCAATTTGAATGTCTTTTTGGACATTTTCTTCGATTCCAGTTGTCCTAAAAGGGATTTTATCATGAGACCAACAAAAAAAGAGACTTCGAATGTGGCGGAAACGGCAACATAAACAGAAGCGGCAACGTGGAAAAAAGGTGATTTCATAGTCACCAGGTAGAGTGGCGCCTTATAAATTGAAGGTGGAAGACATGGAACTATCTGGAAACAGTTTGAAATTAATTGGAAAGATTTATATGAACAATACCCTGAAAACATGCTCAAAAACTTCTGGAGTTTGTTCTGGAACTAATTGAGCCACGCAGAGCAGTATAAGAAATATGACAATATAGTGAAGTGCCAGCCATGGATGTCTTATCATCCGCCAGTATTCTATTAAACGAAAATTACAGACAGTATTGAAGCGGTTCTCAAAAACTGAGATTATAGAGATGCACATATCTGAAAATATTAATTTGGATAGCGCAAGAATCTGCTCAACTTACATCCAAATATATTAAAAGTTGTGAAAACTTGATAGACCATGGGAACTTCAAAATAGCTCAACAGCCCCAAAGAGTACACAGCTGCGGATGGTGGCATGACATAAGGGACCAAGAATATCCCCAACGAATAGTCAAAAAGTACAATCCAAGTGTGTAAAACTAACAAATATGGCTTCACCGACTTCATTTCATTGGGTGTCTTGAATAGGATACAGTATAATCCAATGACGTGGATAGGGACTGAGATTACTGTAATGGCGTGCAAAAAAAAAGAGAGAAATTCCGGGGAATCATAATATCCATGGTTAGAAATGCATGTTATATTCATTTTGTGTTAGTTGTTGAAAACGAGAAAAAGTGTCTGGAAAAGGTTTTTTGAGAAGTTAATGTTCAAAAGAAAAAAAAAACATCTGTCTCAATCAGACTTGTAATGCAAAAATATATGCAGAGACCTGAAAAGCTTCTTGGATCGTTGAACATAGACTTTTCTCGGCTCTTTTTGGTTTTACTGGTCCCTATACCCGGGTCCCAACGACTCGACACGGGTCCCAACGCCTCAATACGGGTCCCAACGCCTCGACTCGGGTCTCAACGCCTCGACACGGGTCCCAACGGTCCCAAGGTTCCAAAAATTCGGCTGGTCCCAAAGAAAAAAGTTCGTCCCAAAGAAAAAAAAGAAGTCGCTCCTAATTGTTGGGACCACTTTTCTCTTGGGACCCGTGTTGGGTTGTTGGGACCCGGGTCGAGGCGTTGGGACCCGTGTCGGGGCGTTGGGACCCGTGTCGAGTCGTTGGGACCCGAGTATAGGGCTTGGGACCAGTAAAACCAAAAAGAGCCCTTTTCTCTATATTTTTCAACGTATATCATTACAGCACAAAAGAAACTCTTGATTTTCAAGAACAGAAGGGTACTATGTGCTTAGTGTCGCAAGCCCTAAAAAAACTCTCTAAACTAACATGGACTACTGATAGGATGCGCATCACTGACGAGACAACAATGCTTTTTTTTCGTGTTTGAAAATAAAAAATTTGAAATAGCCTGAAGAAAATATCCTGGAAACTTCCTGGAGTCCCAGCACCACTGGGCGTGGCCTTGCAAAACAGGAAAACAAGGTGAGGTGAAGGACGGAACCCGGCGGATATCGGCTGCTGAGCGGCAGCTATCGCTGTCGGCTAACTGAGGGCGAGTTGCAAAAGGAATAGCGGGAATTTTTTCAATCTTTCCAAATCTCCATTTTCGAACTGTTCCGATGGTTCCCAGCTGATCGCAATTTCTCGGAATGCTTTTTTATCAGGTGAACTACAGGGTTGAAAATTGCGAGAAATCGCGAAAAGGAGAAATTGTGATACGAGTCAAAAGCGAACTTTTGCGAGAACATGACAAGACGACCACTTTGCAAGACAAGGCCAGACGAGTCCAAGGCGAGACGAGCACAAGGCGAGACGAGCACAAGGCGAGACGAGTCCAAGGCGAGACGACTGCGAGACGAAACGTGAATGGTCGTCTAGCGAAACGTAGATCACAGAAGGTTACGGTCGAAAAAGAGTTATTGGTAACGTTCAATTTGGATTAGTGTACCCCTCCTTTAACTGCACTCACAAAGAAATATATTGAGTAAAATAAAAAACGAATATCCCATATTTATTTCCAAGTATTTCATAAGGCCCAAGAAGCACACAGCTGTGAACCCTACCAGAAAATAAGGGATCAAAAATAACCCTAAAAAATAGCCAAAAACGACAATCCAAGTGTGTAAAACTAATAAATATGGCTTAACCGACTTCATTTTAATCGGAGTTTTGAACAGGATACAGTATAATCCAATAGCGTGTACTGGGACCGAGATTACTGTAACAAAGTGCATAGATGAAGACAAAAAGGCAGGCAAATCGAAATAATCGTAGTCCGAAATGCATGTTATGTTCATTTTGAATTGTTGTTGAGGAAGTGAAAATGTAAATGTAAAACTTAAAAAAAATCATATTCGAGACGGGGGTGGAAAAATACACCTGTCTTAATCAGGTTTTCGTCCAAAATTATTTACAGGAATAAATAATTATAAACATCATGTTTCCTGGAGATGTATTTGTGAGTTTTAATAATTCAACTAGTGAGTACTTTGAAATAAAGAATATGTGATTTAAAATGACTATTTGACAGAGGAAAAAATGTTTAATTATGAGAAACATCTGCTTGATTATGACTTGGCGAATGAGCCGAGAAAAAACTTTATTCATAAAACACAAAATTCAAAACACAAAAATTATCAGATTTTGGTCACGAAAGTAGGTCCAGCTGAAGGTTGTATACCACTCAAATTTTTAATCGCCAATCTTCCGTTTCTCCCCCAAATCCATGAAAGTACATTATCCCGATATGGTCGATGCACCATGATCATGATAATAGTAGGCACGAATCCATGAGAGCCAAAACCAAAAATAAGACAAAACGACAAAAAAGAAAAACGGAAGTATCATCTGGATAGATAAAGCAATGAAGAACTTGATTTGCAATTGAAATGTTTTTTTCGACATTTTTTTTGGATTCTAATTGTCCTAAGAGGGGTTTGATCTTAAAACCAACAAAAATTAAGACCTCAAAACTAGACAAAACGACGACGAAAGCGGAAGCTATTGATTGAAAACGAGGAGACTTTAAAGCTAAGGCAGGTGAAATTTGAAAAAAAATCTAATTACTCAGAGAACACAAAAAAAGAGTGTTCGAGTTTTGGTCACAAAATTCAGTCAAATTGGAGTTTGTGCATCTAAAAAAATTTTTAATTTTACCAATTTAAGGATCAAAGATCTCTTCTATATTTCCGAACAAAAGTTTTTTTCAAATTAATGTGCAAAACTTTGCATAATTGACTATTTTTGATTGAAAAAAAAACACAGTTTGTACAAAAAGCCTGAATGAATCAACTTTTTATTAGGGAAACACAAAAATTATCAGATTTTGGTCACAAATATAGGTCCAGCTGAAGGTTGTATACCACTCAAATTTCTAATCGCCAATCTTCCGTTTCTCCCCCAAAACCATGAAAGTACAGTATCCCGATATGGTTGATGCACCATGATCATTACAATAGTTGATACGAAACCATGTGAACCAAAACCAATAAAAGCCAAATTGGAAACTGTTTGATTCACATAATAAATTGCGATAGAAATATAAAAATAGGTTGATGGTACCACATAAACGAAGCATGGGAGGATCATTTGAACAGTCAAAGTGGTAAAAAATTTGATTTGCAATCGGAACGTTTTTTTGGACATTTTCCTGGATTCTAGTTGTCCAAACAGTGATTTGATCATGAGTCCAACAAATAATAAAACTTCGAGACAAGCTGAGATGAGGACGAAAAAAAAAGAAATTACTGTGAAACGTGGGGACTTTGTAGCAATTACATAGAAAGGAGCCTCATAAATTTCAGGCGGCAGACATGGTATTACCTGGAAATATTTCGAATTAAAACATTTATTATTTGCGAACAATCTGTGTTTTTTTTCGAAAAAATTTCTTGTAAATTCGAAAAATTACAAAAACTGACCGACATTTGGAATTTACTCGGTTGTTCATCGTGAACTCCACGTGGGTAATCAACTCAAGCTGAGCAATCTAAATATTGATCGGAGCAACCAGAATTTTGAGCTGAGCAATCCTATTTCAAAGTCTGAGCAATATGAATTTAAAGCTGAGCAATATGAATTTAAAGCTGAGCGATCTAACTTTCAAGCTGAGCAATCTAAATTTTAAGCTGAGCAATCTAAATTTTAAGCTGAGCAATCTAAATTTTAAGCTGAGCAATCTAAATTTTTAGATGTGCAATCCTATTTTGAAGGCTGAGCAATATGAATTTCAAACTTAGCGATCTTAGTTTTGAGCTGAGCATTCATTATTTTGAGCTGAGTTATCTAAATTTTGAGCTGAGCAATTTAAATTTTAAGCAGAGCATTCACAATTTTGAGCAGAGCGAATCAAATTTCAAGCTGAGCAATCTAAATTTTGAGCTGAGCAATCTAACATAATAAGTTTATCGAAGTTCAACCAAAGCACACACTGCTACCCCATTAACCCGAAAAAAGGTTACCCGAAAAACATGTTCATAAAGTTCGGCTGTTTGGTCAGGGGCCAATTGAGCTACACGTTGTAGAATAATAAATACTACAATATAGTGAATTGCTAGCCATGGATGTCTCAAAAGTCTCCAATATTCCATTAGACGGTAGTTGCAGATTGTATTGAAACGGCTTTCAAACACAGAGATTAAAGAGATGCACATGTCTGAAAATTTTGAGTTTTAAGTACTGTCAAAAGTCTGTCATACTTACAACCGAATATATTGAAAACTGTGAATATTTGAAATATTATAGGTATTTCGAAATAGCTCATGAGTCCTAATGTATACGCAGCTCCAGTCGGCAACAAAAAGTATGGGATTAGCATTATCCCAAAAGAATAGTCAAAAATAACAACCCAAGTATGTAAAACTAATAAATATGGCTTAACCGACTTCATTTCATTAGGTGTTTTGAATAGGATACAGTATAATCCAATGACGTGGATTGGGGTTGAGAATGCTGTAACAGTGTGCGTCGCTAAGGATAAAAACTCGGGGGAATCGAAGTAACCATAGTCCGAAATGCATGTTATATTCATTTTGAGTTGACTGACAATGGGAGAGTATGACATGTTATGTATATTGAATTGAAGTTAGTTGTGCGGAAGAAATGTGGCTGAAAAAAAATTCAGTGAGAAATTAATTTTCAAGATGGAAAAAGAATAAAACATCTGTCTCGATCAGATTTTGTCATGCAAAAAAAATGTACGTCTTCGGCGTTCCGCAAAATTGAACGTCGATGACGAAAATAAAAGTTTTGGTCAAAAAGTGATACTAATCTGCAGAAAGGCTCACCAATGTCGTCCTATCTAATAGGTCGAAAAGACGAGAAACTTCGGTAAAAATTTCAAAACTATCTTGTCCTCTCGGATTACACGATGGGATTTCTAGGCCGGAGACTATAGCCACTTCGAAGAGTATTGGTGTTTTGTTAGTTTTCTTAGGGTTAAAAAATCTTTCGAACAAGATTACCACAGAAAATGGTGAAGAGCTTCGAGTCTATGCCTAAAAACAAGGCTCAATTTAGATCAAAATGAGAAAATTATTTATTCCGAAAACCCTAAAATTATCAAATTTTCGTCACAAAAGTAGGTCCAGCTGAAGTTTGTACACCACTCAATTTCTTCACCACCAATCTTCCGTTTCTCCCCCAAAACCATGAAAGTACAGTATCCCGATATGGTCGATGCACCACAATCATAATGATAGTAGATACGAATCCATGTGAACCAAAGCCAATAAAAGCCGCATTGGAAACAGTTTGGTTCACATAACCAATTACTATAGAAATAGAAAAATAGGAGGATGGTACTACATAAACGAAGCATGGAAGGATCATTTGAACTGATAAGGCAGTGAAAAATTTAATTTGCAATTGAAATGTTTTTTTGGACATTCTCCTGGATTCTAGTTGTCCAAACAGGGATTTCATCATGAGGCCAACAAATAACAAGACTTCGAGACAAGCTGAGATGATAACGAAAACAAAAGAAATTACTATGAAAAGAGGAGACTTTATAGCTATTATAAAGAGAGGAGCCTTATAGATTTCCGGAGGCAGACATGGTACTATCTGGAAATGTTTTTAAATATACAATCTATTATAGTCAACGAAATCGTTTGCATGCCTAATGTCAACCCCGCGAGAGAGCGACCAGACACGTCCACTGTCTGCGTGTCTGACCGCCCTCTCCAAAGTGAGCAAGATTTTGACGAGGTGGGCGGGGTTGACATTAGATCGGGTATGCAAACGATTTCGTTGACTATATTTGCTAAGAAACATACCCGAAACACATACTCAAAAATTTCGGATGTTTGCTCAGGAGCCAATTGAGCTACACGTAGCAGAATGACAAAGACTACAATATAGTGAATTGCTAGCCATGGATGTCTCAAAAGTCTCCAATATTCCATTATACGGTAGTTGCAGATTGTATTAAAACGATTTTCGAATACAGAGATCAAAGAGATGATCATGTCTGAAAATTTTGAGTTTTAAGTATTGTCAAAAGTATGTCATACTTACAACCGAATATATTGAAAACTGTGAATATTTGGAAAACCATAGGTATTTCGAAACGGCTCATGAGCCCTAATGTATACACAGCTCCAGACGGCAACAGAAGGTATGGGGTTAGCAAAATCCCAAAAGAATAGTCGAAAATTACAGTCCAAGTGTGCAAAACTAATAAATATGGCTTAACCGACTTCATTTCATTGGGTGTCTTGAATAGAATACAGTATAATCCGATGACGTGGATTGGGACTGAGATTACTGTAACAGTGTGCATTGATAAGGATAAAAACTCGGGGGAATCGAAGTAACCATAGTCCGAAATGCATGTTATATTCATTTTGAGTTGACTGATTATGGGAGAGTATGACATGTTATGTATATTTATTTCAAGTAAGTTGTGAGGAAGAAATGTGGCTGAAAAAAAATTTAGTGAGAAATTAATTTTCAAGATGGAAAAAGAATAAAACATCTGTCTCGATCAGATTTTGTCATGCAAAAAAAAATGTACGTCTTCGGCGTTCCGCAAAATTGAACGTCGATGACAAAAATAAAACTTTTGGTCAAAAAATGGTACTAATCTGCAGAAAGACTCACCAATGTCGTCCTCTCTTATAGGTCGAAAAGACCAGAAACTTCGGTCGAAATTTCAAAGTCGGCTTGTCCTCTCGGATTACACGATGGGATTTCTAGGCCGGAGATTATAGCCACTTCGAAGAATATTGGTATTTTGTTAGTTTTCTTGAGGTTAGAAAATCTTTCGAACAAAATTACCACAGAAAATGGTGATGAGCTGTAAGTTTAGGCTCAAAAACGAGCCTCAATTTAGATCAAAATGAGTAAATTATTTATTCCGAAGACACTAAAATTATCAAATTTTTGTCACAAAAGTAGGCCCAGCTGAAGTTTGTACACCACTCAATTTCTTCACCACCAATCTTCCGTTTCTCCCCCAAAACCATGAAAGTACAGTATCCCGATATGGTCGATGCACCACAATCATAATGATAGTAGATACGAATCCATGTGAACCAAAGCCAATAAACGCCGCATTGGAAACAGTTTGGTTCACATAACCAATTACTATAGAAATAGAAAAATAGGAGGATGGTACTACATAAACGAAGCATGGAAGGATCATTTGAACTGATAAGGCAGTGAAAAATTTAATTTGCAATTGAAATGTTTTTTTGGACATTCTCCTGGATTCTAGTTGTCCAAACAGGGATTTCATCATGACGCCAACAAAAAATAATGCTTCGAGACAAGCTGAGATGATAACGAAAACAAAAGAAATCACTATGAAAAGAGGAGACTTTATAGCTATTATAAAGAGAGGAGCCTTATAGATTTCCGGAGGCAGACATGGTACTATCTGGAAATTTTTTTAAATATACAATTTATTATAGTCAACGAAATCGTTTGCATGCCTAATGTCAACCCCGCGAGAGAGCGACCAGACATGTCCACTGTCTGCGTGTCTGACCGCCCTCTCCAAAGTGAGCAAGATTTTGACGAGGTGGGCGGGGTTGACATTAGATCGGGTATGCAAACGATTTCGTTGACTATATTTGCTAAGAAACATACCCGAAACACATACTCAAAAATTTCAGATGTTTGCTCAGGAGCCGTAGCAGAATGACAAAGACTACAATATAGTGAATTGCTAGCCATGGATGTCTCAAAAGTCTCCAGTATTCCATTCTACGGTAGTTGCAGATTGTATTGAAACGGTTTTCAAATACAGAGATTAAAGAGATGCTCATGTCTAAAAATTTTGAGTTTTAAGTATTGTCAAAAGTATGTCATACTTACAACCAAATATATTGAAAACTGTGAATATTTGAAATACCGTAGGTATTCCAAAACGACTCATTAGTCCTAATGTATACACAGCTCCAGACGGCAACAGAAGGTATGGGATTAGCAAAATCCCAAAAGAATAGTCAAAAATTACAGTCCAAATGTGTAAAGCTAATAAATACGGCTTGACCGACTTCATTTCATTGGGTGTCTTGAATAGGATACAATATAATCCAATGACGTGAATAGGGGCTGAGATTCCTGTAACAATGTGCATTGATAAGGATAAAAATTCGGGTGAATCGTAGTAACCATAGTCCGAAATGCAAGTTATATTCATTTAATTGGGATCAGTTGTAGAAAAAAAAAATGCAACAGGTTTGGTGGGAAATTAATTTTCAAGATGGAAAAAAATTAAAACATCTGTCTCAATCAGACTTGTCATGCAAAAAATATACGAGCAGAACCCTGAAAAATCTGGTTCTTTGGTCAAGAAGGCCTGATTAGAACAGGGGCAAAAAATGTCGTCCCATCTCATAGGTCGACAGAAACTTCGGTCAAAATTTCAAAGTCGGCTTGTCCTCTCGGATTACACGATAGACTTTTTACGCCGGAGACTATAACCACTTCGAACAGTATTGGTATTTTGTTAGTTTTCTTAGGGTTAGAAAATTCTTTCGGACGGAATTATTACAGAAAATTGTGATGAGCTTCGAGTTTATGCTCAAAAACAAAGCTCAATTTAGATCAAAATAAGAAATTTATTTATTCCGAAAACACAAAAATTATCAAATTTCGGCCGCAAAATTTGGTCCAACTGAGATTTGAACACCACTCAACTTCTTCTCCCCCATCTTTATTTTCTTTTTTTTGATTCATGAAAGTACAGTATCCCGATACGGTCGATGCACCCAAATCATGGTAATAGTTGAGATAAACCCATGAGCTGTCATGTTAGTCAATAAAATATTCGTTATCTTCTGATTATAATATGTATAAAACACTGATATGATGATATAGACAATGGGAAATATAAAAATTGTCATTGGAAGCATCATCTGGATGGATAAAGCTGTGAAAAATTTCCATTGAAGTTGAAATGTTCTCTTGGACATTTTCTTAGATTCTAGTTGATTTCTGAGGTATTTGACCATGAGGACCACAAAAATAGTGACTTCAGAAGTGAATGAAACAACAAAAAGAATGGAAGCGGTGACATGAAATAAGGGTGTTTTATTCGTCACCACGAATATTGGCGCTTCATATATTGATTGAGGTAGGCAGGGGAGTAACTGAAAATTTACTGTCCTGATTCACAATTTCCGACAGTCTGATAGCGCGTCGCTGACCCTGGGGCCGCTATTAGCAGTCCGATTTTTATGGGACCTTCTCAGTTAGATACACAATTTTATCGCGATGATGCCCGTCTTTTTTGATTTTTGATTGGAGCTCTGGGAAGCTCTGTGCCATGCAACAAGCCTAAGCGCCGCTCCCGTCAACTGTCGGCCGCTAGATTTTCTTATTTTAGAGAGTTTGCTGCCGCCGCCGATACAATTACATACAGTAGGCGGCGTAGTGTAGTGGTATAAAAAATTTTGGCTCTGTTCCAGAATAGGGGTCTCTTGATTTTCTGGGGGTCCCATAAAATGTCCAAGGGTCCCATAGAATTTCCAAGGGTCCCATGAAAACCTCAGGGGTCCCATGTCATCCAGGAAAAATTTGGAATTCATGGGACCTCTGGCAAATCCATGAGACCCTTTAAATTTTTCATGGATGGCATGGGACCCCTGGGGATTTCATGGGACCCTTGGAAATTCTATGGGACCCTTGGACATTTTATGGGACCCCCAAAAAATCATAGAACCCCTATTCTGGAACAGAGCCGTAACAACTTTTTTTGAAATTATGACGACTACGTGCCGGAAACCATCTAGTTGAAGCCTATTTTCAGAGAGTTTTTCAGGTTATTTTCCCAAATTCCTAGCTCAATTCCAGGCCTAACTCAACTTACCCTAAAAATATATTCCAACACTTCCTGAGTTTGTTCTGGAACCAATTGGCTAACTCTGAGAAGCACTAAAGAGATTACTACATAGTGGGCTGCTAGCCATGGTCGTCTCCAAAAAGTCCAATAATCCAATTTTGTGAACCCACAAATTGTATAAAACCGGCTCTCAAATATGGAGACTATTGAAATTGCCATGTCTGTCATTTGGTTTTTTTTTTCCAAAGCCTTGGCGCTAACTTACAGCCAGAGATATTCAAAACCATGAGAGTTTGAACCACAATTGGCACATCGAAATGTTTCAAAATCCCCAATGGAAATCCTGCCGCAGCTGGGAAAAGTACAAAAGGGACTGTTAAAAATCCCAAAGAATAGTCAAAGAGTATAATCCAGGTGTGTAAAACTAATAAATATGGCTTAACCGACTTCATTTCAATGGGTGTCTCGAATAGAATACAGTATAATCCAATGACGTGAATAGGGGCGGAGATTACTGTAACAGTGTGCAAAGATAGGGAAAGAAATTCTGGGGAATCGATGTATCCATAGGAAATACAAGTTATATTCATTGGGGTATGCGAAAGTTTTTTTTTATCAGAAAAAAAAGTCGGGAAGAAAGAGAGACCAGGCTGCTCTATAGAGTGTGGTCTCACCCTTTGAAATTAAGAAATTTTGATTAAAACTTGTTTTTTTTTGGTTGAAAATTAAATTTCTCAAAAAAGTGAAGGAACAAACATCTATCTGTCGGATTTCGTCTAGTTTGCCTCTCCCACATTCACTGGCTCGATCTGATTACTTCTATGGAAAAATCCAAGGAAAACCTTTTTCAAAATGTCTGTATGCTGAATATCCCTTCTTAAAGATTGAAATCTTTCGAAGTTTGCCAATAAAAAAGTCAATTGAATAATAACCGGAGTTGATAACATATCCAAAGTAGAAAAACTAACAATGCGGAATTTTGCTGGTTGGGATATTAACAATATCTTGTAGGAGATATATTTCCACTGGAATCGCTTCATTTTTATGGTTTTTAATGTTTTAAAAAATGAAGAAAAAAATTACCGTTTCCGAGAGGAAAACTGCAATGCTCTGATATAATATGTACCGATCAGATCGCTTGTAGAAAATTTTTATAAAAATATTTAAAAGCAGAGAAATCAATATGATGCAGTAAAAGAATAAGAATTCGATCTGAAAAATGTTAGAAATTTAAAAAAAAACAAAAAAAAAACAAAAAACATTGATGTAAAAAAATTGGTGCTGTTCTAAAATCACGGTCCCAGATTTAAAATCACGGTCCCAGATTTAAAATCACGGTCCCAAAGATAAATTCACGGTACGAAAAAAAATTTTTCCAAAAGAAGTCTCAGTGATTTTATTTTTTGAACCGTCATCTTAAAATTGAGACCGTGATTTTAAATCTGGGACAGTGATTTTATTTTTGGGACCGTGTTTTTATTTTTGGGACAGTAATTTTTTTCTGGGACCGTGATTTCTTGGATGGGACCGTGATTTTAGAACATTACCAAAAAATTGAACCTGGGATCTTCTGCTCATAAAACTCCCCTTTTATCCACTGAGCCACGCTGCAGCTGTGGAATGCAGCGCGCCCCCGCAGCGCAAAACACTAGTTGCATTGTGACTCAGTGGGTAAGAGAGATGACTTTGGAGCAGAAACTCCCAGGTTCGGTTCTTTTTGAAGCGAATATATTTTGTTTTTCTTGGAAAATCTTACTTTCATGATTTTATAATATATTTCCTCATATTCATCAATTTTCATCATTAATTTCAGTATCGAACAAAAAGCGAATAGTAAATAGAATCCAAAATAAATAAAAAAGAATATCCAATTTATGAAAAATCGTTTTAGTTTGATCCCGAACATTTTTTGAACGGATAGTAAAAATAAGATAATAAAATGTGCATTTGAAAAAGCAAACCAAGCATACACGAAAAATTGAGAGAATACTTCGAGAATTGATATTAACTTTAGAAGTTTAACAAAATGATAATACAAAAGAAAGTCTATAAACAAACTTAAATTTATGCATATATAAATAAAAATTATAGATCTATATACGTGAATTAATACATAATTATCACATTTTTCAGATCGATAAACAAAAACAAAATAAGGAAAAACGATAAAAAATATGACGTAATAGGCCGCTTGAACTAAAATCATAATGAAAAGTGTGCCAAACTCCAGAAACCAAGGAATGTCAAAATAGGTTCTGGTTTTATTAATTTTCAGAAACAAAATAAATAAAACACAAGCTACAGCGCAATACAGGGCAGGTGGAAATTAAAAATTTTGCATATTCAAGAATTATATGCTAATATTTTTGGAAGGTTAAAAAATTTTGAGACGTTAAAAACTGAAATATATGTGGAACATTATTTTTCTTCAACTTTTTATTCCGAAATTTGTCAGAAAATAATATCTTTAGCATCTCAAATCACACCTTTTTCGAACTTTAATTCAATGGACTCATCTTCTGAAAAAAAGCTTCTGATGACTTCTACTCCTTTGTGTTTTGGAGGCAAATATTATTTGCGTTTCTTTTTTTTTTCCTTTTCTTTGGGAGGGTTCATTGAAAAATTCCTTGTGACAAATAATTTTTTCTCAACTTTCTTCAAAACCAAAACCTTATTTTTTGTCTAGTTTTTGAACATTTCAATGGATTAGGAAAAATTTTGGATAAATGGAACTTTTGAAAAGTGTTACAATCTGATTTTTCAAAATGAGCGCAAGAATCGCGCCTTACGGTAGAACTTTGGAACCTTGGTGTAATTTATTGAACTTTTTTTTTGATTTGCCGTGTCCGAAACTGTTATCATGATCGGATCTACGTGATGACCTGAGAAAAAGATAATAAATAATTCATATAGACCAACGGTCAATCATATGCCCACAGACGTAGAACAGGTATGAAACGGATAGAGAAATGATAAATGATCTTCAGTCTACCCTTATAAAAGATAGGAGAGACAATTATTTTATCAGTTTCTCTGATCCAAAACTAAACTATTTTAACGATGACGAATGAATCTGAAGACGAAATAACTGTGGTTTTTTCGGCTATTGCTGTAGATGCCAATGGTCTAGGTGAGCTATCTCACTATTCTAATACAAAAGTTCCGTGCGTCGTCGATCATGGAGAATTTTCTAGAAGTCTGAGTTCGATGGGACCTTGGTCGATACAGAATTTTATTGCGATGTCGGTTTTTTTTTTTTAATTTTTGATTGGAACTCTGGGAAGCGCTGTGCTATCTATGCTCCAAGCCTGAACTCCGTCCCGTCAACTGTCGGCTGCTAGATTTACTACTTTTGAAGAGTTCGCTGCCGGTTCAATTAAACACTGTTGGCGGCTTAATGTAGTGGTGTGAAACAAAGTTTCCCGGTTAAATTCAGCATCCGGGTTCGATTTTTCGGTTGGCCAATAATTTTTGTTTTTTTTTGTCTTAAAAAATAAAATAAATTGCGCCGAAAACCATATGATACGAATCTTTTTTCAAGCTGATAATCCTTTAATTTCAGACAAAATCGAAAAGCTGATCGGATTCACAAATGAATTTCTCAAACTGGGAGCATTTGTGTTTCCAAATGTGAAAGCGGCACTCGGAGTTGTTACTCTGGTTGGAGGATTTGTGAAAACAATGAGTGCAATTGGTCAGAAAAAGAAGGAGGATCCAATTATGGTGAAATTGGGCGAGTTGGAAACAAAGATTAACTCTGTGAGTTTCTAATATACCGTAAAACCTGTAGTTGAGCGGCTCTTTAAATGAAGGTCTCCAGAGCGGTACCCTTAATTGAACGGCCCTCGAAAACAGCACAGGCAACCGGACCATTACTCGGTGACCTTTTTATTTTACAGCTCGCCTCACAAATGAATTCCAAATTCGAAGACTTGAAATCCTTCATCACTGAGATCAACTTCCATGAGAGTGTCATTCAACCCACCTCCAAGTTAACCCGCTATATGATCGACTGTCTAAACCACCCGGGCGAGGAATCCCTCAAAAATTTCCAAGAAGCTTATGAGAAACGGAAGCCTTTAGACCTGGCTTACACTCTATTGGGGCTCATGGATCACGATTTGACAAACCCTTTGAAAATGGCAATGAACACGGATCTATTGAAAACCAAGACAACTTTTGAAAAGTGGGATAAAACTATCAGAAGTGCCTTGGGTCATTTTGTAAGCAGGTTTCAAATGTAAAAAAATTGAGCAGAATTTTTTCAGCTTTTCCTAGAAGGGTATGCCAATGGACTTATCGGTGATAGCAGCCAGTTCGACGCTAAACGGATCATAGAAGGATCGGAAAAATTGTTTGCACAAATCGATTCGTGGAGAGAGGACTATATAAAAACTGATGCTTATTGGCAAGGCATGAAGCCTTACTTGGAGAAATTTGTCGATGAAAATCAGAATAAAAGCCTTTCAGAAAAAGCGAATCTCTTGAAAAACGTTATGGAAACAGTATTGTCATCGTAATATTTAGCATAATTTCTGTAAAGAAAAAAACTTTTAGGGACGCTTTCTACATTGTGGTCATGAGTGGAAGTGCAGAATGGCACAAGACTTATACTTATCATTGCCCGAGAGCCAACACCCAAATGGCTGGTGTTTGGAATAGAAACGGCTGTTGTGCATTTGTCTACCGTAGTCGTCAGGCCAAAGACAAGCATCCGCTGGAGTATAAGTATATGACGAGATTAGTGGATATTTGCAAAAACGGGAAACTAAATTAGTAAGTTCTGATTCTGCGCGGAAAAGGACCACTTTCTACTTTTTTCAGCACCCACTCAATGGAAAATGCACCAAAGTCTGTCGTGGACAACCCAATTTTTGATGCTGGACTCATTTGTTGCATCAACACTGTCAACCAACCCGAGATTCGATCTGCAAATTGTCCGGGAAGAGAGTGGGGACCAGGATGGTGGATCAGTGCCAACATGTGGTCCGTCGAGTATAAATTTAACATTTCTGTTAAATTGATTGCCGCGTTTGATTGATTTGATTTTGTTAGATTTTTATTGTGTTGTGAATGGGATAAAAAGTTGTGCAAAATTTGATGGCTCACGCTATGATACTGTCTATTTATTATACAATTTTTAACTTCTCAAAATCGGAAATCAGATTTCATGTAAATATTTTTTTTTATCGAAAAAAGACATACATTAGGATTCTAGGGTCCCTACTTAGTTCCTTAATGGCCCAACTTGATTATTTTTTCGGAAAAATCCAGTGATAACCCTTTTCAAAATGTACATGATCCCAATCTTCCTTCTTATCCATTGAAATTTTTCGAGATTCGACAATAAAAAAGTAAGTTGAATGATAACTGGAGTTGATAACATATCCAAGGTGGAATAAGTAACAATACGAAATTTCGCATATCCTGATGAAAATGGTTCGAAAATTGATAATATCTTGTAAAAAATATACATCGACTGAAATTTTTTCTATTTCAAAATGGAAATAAAAAAATACCGTTTCGGATAGAAAAATTGCAATTGTTTGATAGAATACAAATCGATCAGATGCCCTATAGAAATTTTTCACAGACATATTTAAAAACAGAGAAATCAAAATCATGCAGTAGAAAAATAAAAATTCGACCTGAAAAAGGAAAAAAGAATTGGTGCCTGGCGCCTCCTGCTCAATGAACACCCCTCTTATCCACTGACATGTATTACTTCCCAAGTGACACGCAGGGATTCGAATGGCTGTGGGTGCAAAAGTTAGACCCCCCAAAATTTTTAATCTCAAATTTTTAGTAAAATTTTGAAAATTTTCAAACTTGTTTATTTCGATGAGAAATGATAAATTATGTCGAATTAAGTTAATTACAGGTGAAAAAAGCCAAAACAACCCTTTGGTAAGACTATACATGTCCCTAAAACCCCTTAAAACCACACAAATAGTCAATTTTTTGTGCAAATTTGAGGTTTTCTCAAAAATTCCGAGGTAAAAAGTTCTGAAAATTTGTGATTCTACCTTCTTTTATACGTTGAATCGTTTGCGCAACATTAGAAAAAAAGTTGTGGGCGTTGGTTTTTTGAGTTGCTCTTTGGAGCATCTTTTGGCTCTTTGGTCGTGACCCCATAATAACGGTGCCTGAAGTTAAAAGTTGTATCACAATTTTGTCTACAATTTCGTATTTTAACTTTTTGAAAATCTCAAAAATTGACCGAGATACGGTAGAAAAACCGATAATTTTTGCAAAATTAGAAAAATCATGATAAATACAAAAATAGACCGTTTTCCAAAAATGCTTTGGTGAAAGTTCTTACGTTTGGGGGGTCTAACTTTTGCACCCACAGCCATTCGAATCCCTGCGTGTCACTTGGGAAGTAATACATGTGAGCCACACGGCCGCGAAGAATTAGCACTGTGGCGCGCTCTTCTTCAATTAGTTCTAAAGTGGCTCAGTCGGTAAAAGAGACAAGTTTGGAGCAGAAGGTCCCGGGTTCGATTCTTCTCGAAGCCAAATTTTTTTGTTTTTATATAAAACCTTACCTTCATAGTTTCATAGTATAAATCCTCGTATTTATCGATTTTCATCGTAATTTTCAGAATGGAAAAAGCAGCGAAATGTACATAAAATGAAAAATAAACAAAAAATAATATCCAGTTTATTAATAATCGATTCGGTTTGAGCCCGAACATTTTCTTGAAAGATGATAAAAATAAGATAATACAATGTGCTCTTGAAAAAGTAAACCAAACATACTTGAAAACCTGCGAAAAAGCTTTCAGAATGTGATTTATCTCTGGATATTTAATAATATGATAAAACAAAATAAAGTCGACAGACAAACTTAGAATTATGCAAATATAAATACAAACTACAGATCTATAAATATGAATCATTATATAATCATTACATTTTTCAGATCGATGAATAAACACAAAATATGGGAATACGGCAAAAAATAATATGTAGTATGCCGTATGTACTAAGAGAATAATGGCAAGTATAAAAATATTTGAAGCCCAAAAAATGTCGTAATCATCCAAGGTTTTCTTCATTGCCGTGATTGAAAAATGAGCACAACAAGACACACGACGGCAGGTGGTAAATACATATTGCACATATTCAGGAAATAAAATGGAATATTAAATTAAAAAAAAAAAAAAGTTTCGCTCCCGGGTGGGCTCGAACCACCAACCTTTCGGTTAACAGCCGAACGCGCTGCCTATTGCGCCACGGAAGCACGCTGCGCTAGAGGGCGAATGGCCGTTAGGAAGGTCAGGTATCCTTGTAGGCAGCCCATCATAGTTTAAGGGCATCGTGATCCGTGTTCGGGTGTGCTTCCGTGGCGCAATAGGCAGCGCGTTCGGCTGTTAACCGAAAGGTTGGTGGTTCGAGCCCACCCGGGAGCGAAATTCTTTTTTTTTTCTTGTTTTTTAATCCCCACTGTTTTTCCTCATTTTTCAAACCTAAAAACAACAGCAAACCTCAAAAACATGTACTCATCGGGGTTTCTCACCAATGAATTAGTCATGTGTGAAAAATGACAGCAGGTTTAGGAAAAAAAGAAGAGGAAAAGTGATTTCCGATTTTGAGAAATAAAAAACTGGAAAATAAAAATAAATGAACAGGAGCACAAATCACACTGTGAATCATCATCTGTTTTTCAACTTTATATTCCGAAATTCGTAGTATTTTCAGCATCATAAACCACACCTTTTTTGACCTTGATTTCTATGAACTCATCTTCTGAAAAAGAGATTCTGATGACGCCGTGTCGTCTTCTGCACCAGATGACTCTTATCAGAATTTTGCTCTTTAATGATTTTGAGAAAAACAAAAGCCATCTTGTTTTGGAGGCAAAGATTGTTCTCGTCTCTCTGTTATTCTTTTCTTTGTAAGGGTTAATTGAAAAATTTCTTATTTTCTTTTTTGTGAAATTTTGTGGAGTCGGAACTTTTATTTTTTTTTCTCATGGCTGACCCAACTGCATTTTTTTTCAGGTAAAGGTTTTTACGTTTTGATAATTTTTAGAAATTATCGGAAAATTTATCAAATTGGATGAAAAATATCAAATAAATTGTCTGAAATGCCTCAAAACATACATAAAAAATTCGAAAATAAAAAATTTCTCAAACTTCTTTGAGAAATTTCAAAAAATCCCCAATTTTTTGCAAATTCTAGGAAAAAACACCTAAAGAGTGTAAAGTTAATTCAAAATGTTTAAAAATGTTCAGTATTTTTTGAAAATGTAAAGGCTGTATCAGTAGTGCATGCCCCTTTATTTTTCAACCTCTTCATCCGGAGGAAAAATTGAAGGGGCACTTTTTAAAAAAATTTCAAAAAATTCCAAAAGTGTTCCCGAAAATTTCCCAATTTTCAGTAACCTGGTCCTCACCGTCGGTGCCTATGAGCACATATTTGCTATTGCTGATCTTCTAATCAACACTTTCCACGTCTTCATTCTATCACGTCGTCAGATGCGAACGTCTTCTATGAATTCCATACTTTTGGGTATCGCTATGGCAGACATGGTTTTTCCGATAATTGCCATCAAAAAACGCGTGAGGATTTGGATTTTTGGCACGGGGGAGTGGTAAGTTGCGGGGTTTTAAAAAAGGGCGGGAATTTGAAATTTTGAAAAAAAACGGAATAAAAAAATATGTTTTAGTAAATTTTCAGTGTGACCCCACAAGGAATCATCGAAACAAATATCGATTGGTTACTGTATACATTGCGGGATGACTTCAGAAGATGCTCCACGTGGCTTGGCTTGATGCTCGCTGGGGTCAGAACAGTGGCAGTGAGAAATTCTATGAACCAAAACTTCAACTACATCTCCAAACCCTCATTCGGCTGGAAAATCAACCTCTCCGTCGTCGCTTTGAGTTGCTTCTTATCGATTTTTTATTATCTCCGGTTTGAAATGGTGGAATCTGGCACCTTGTGGACACCGCCTATCGGGTACGACTCATCAGATTTGAATAAATTTCAGACAAATAATTTTTCAGCTGTCCCGGGTACGAAATCGGGTTTTCTGTACCTAATGTAAAGTACCAGGAACGAGATTTTTACAAAGCCGCAAATGGTTTGTTCCGAAAAATAAACTTGCTGGTGGTCGGTGCTTTGGCAAAGTTTTTGCCATGTATTTTATTTCCGACGCTCACTTTTATGTTGGTTAGAGAGTTAAGGAAAGCACGGAAAGCCAGAGAGAAGGCCAAGAAGGAAGGGAGTACAGGTGGCAGGTTTGTCTGTTTTTTTTTTTTGGAAATTTCTAATTTATGCTCTTTGAAAAACTCCAAAAATACAAGAAAAGGAAATTTCCAGGAAAGAACTAACCACCCGTCTTGTTATCTATATGACCGTATCGTTTTTCGCTATTGAATTCCCAATTGGAATTTGTTTTTGGGTGGAGGCGGCGGCAAGTGTTTATAATGAAGGGTAAGTTTTTATAAGGTTTTAAAACCTGTGATTTTTGTTATTCAAAATTTGCCAGAACATTTACTGGAATCCAAAAAAGATTTACCGCAAACTTTTCAAAATTTACCGGGAAATTACCAACAAACTATTTCCTAAAAATTTTACCGACTAATTTTTTTTAGTAAAATTGCTGTAAATTTTCCGATTGTTTACCAATTTTTCGGGAAATTTACCGGAAAACCCGCTAAACAATGCGCACTAGTGTAATTTCGGAGCATCGTTTGTCGGCGCTTTTTTATATTCCGCACCAAAAAGCTACTCAAAAAATCGGAAGTTTCCCGAAAAATTTACCGAATTTTTACCGGTAAATTTTTTGTTAAATAAACCAAAAATTTACCGATAAATTTTCCGTTAAATTTTCCAGAAAGTTTACCGGTAAACTTTCCGCTAAATCTGCGAAGAAATTTTCCGGTGAATTTTCCGTAAAATTTGCCAAGAAATTTTCCGGTAAATTTTCCATTAAATTTGCTAGAAAATTTACTGGTAGATTTCTCGTTAAATTTGTCAAAAAAATTTACCAGTAAACTTTTCGTTAAATTTGCCAGGCAATTTACCGGTTTTTCATCAAACCCATCGAATCTTTACCGGTCCGGCACACTGGCGTCAACCATAGACACTCAATATTCTCGATAAATTCTTCACTTTTAGGCATCATTTAAACGATTCCACTAGTTCTCTAATTTTTAGAAGCATCGCCACCAGCATCATTCAACTTCTCAACATGATCTATGTTGTCATGACCCTAACCCATTTTGTTATTTGTTTTTCAATGTCATCACAATACCGGAAGACCGTCAAGAGACTATTCTCTCGAGGGTTATTGACCAAAAATCAAACACTGTCAGTGGTCAGTGTCATACAGAACCCGAGATCCCTACACAGTTCAAACATGTGATTATGATATTTTATTACTCAGATTAATGAAAATTACACATTTTATCATAATTACAATTTTCCAACAACAGTCAAATCGAAAGAAGATGGAACTCCTGGATCAATATGGACACCTGGTGGTGGAGTAGCATCAACTGGTTCATGAATGGAAATGTAGTCGTAAAGAGCTGCATCCGATGGTCCAACTTTTTTGATCTTCAATTTGTCTGGGGCAACAAAGACGTAGTTCGAGGAGTCGACTTTTTTGCCTTTCTGGAAAAAAAACACTTTTTAGCCGAATGTGAAAGCGGCATGCCGATATTAAAGTGGAATGCGGGTATTAAAGTGGCATGTCTATATGTGAGCCGCAAGCCGACAGACATGAAAGCGGCAAGCCGGTATGAAAGGTGCACGCCGTTATAAGATCGGCATGTAATTATGAAAGCGGCATGCCCGTATGAAAGCGGTTTGCCGATGTGAAAACCAATGTGAAAACGGCATGTCGATGTGAAAGCATCATGCTGTTATGAAATCGAAATGCCGATACGAAAGCGGCATGTCGTTATGAAAATGACATGCCCTCCAGAAAGCGGCATGCCGATATCAAAGCGGCAAAAAGTTTTGAAAGCGGCATGCCGATATGAAAATGACATGCCCTCCAAAAGCGGCATGCCGAAATCAATGCAGCATTGACTAGTTTAAAACCCACCTCATCAACCCACGTTCCCTTATTGGCTCCAGTCAAATTCCACGTCTGCTTCTTTCCATCCGGCAACACTCTAGTGAACGCCTTCACATCTCCAGAAGTTCTGACGGGGATTGTGAAGTCCTTTGTCCCCTTTTCCAATGCGATTCCAAAAGCAATTGCCAGAGAAACGATGGAAAAAAGAATAAGAATAGTCTTCATATTGAATGAGTATTATCTTTTCTTCTAGGATGAGGGGTTCTTTTATATGAAGAAACGGAGGTTGACCCTGACCAATAGACCAGGAAGTGATAAGGGTTTTCTGAGAAAAGAGAAGAAGATAAGAGAGATAAAATCAGTTCCTGGTTGATTTGTGGATTGTGATTGTTTAGTTCGTCCTTTTTACATCAGATATTAGAGTAGATTAGGGTTTGGAAACTCACGTGAATATCATTGTCCAGGTTCGTGGATTTTTCGGTGCTACCCCTAATCAGAACTTTTGACGAATCAGAACCGGATGGATCAGAACTGGTCAAATAAGAACTGTACCTTATCAGAACTGCATAGTTCTGACACTACTTCGCTGCAATGGCCTGCAAGCAGTGAAAAATGTCCAAAAACGAGCATCTGAAAAGTTTTTATCCGGGCAGTTCTCAACCAATCAGTTCTCATTTGTCCGGTTCTGTTTTGTACAGCGTTCTGATTCGTCCTGAGTCCTGATTCGGGTAAGCTCTGGTTTGATATACCCCCATTTTTCCCAAAATTTTTCTATAAATTTATCTTTATAATAAAACTATAAAATTTCATAGTTTTTCCTTTTCCCCCTTATATTTTTGGACAAATATTCCAAAAACGTTTTTCAAAAAAGATTTTTTCCAAAAAAAAACACAAAAATTTGCATTTCGGGTTTTACGCCAATGTTTCATCTTCATATGTAGTTTTGGTAGGGTTTGTAGCTTCTGTAGTCTGTTGAGCCTTTGTGGACTTTTTTGTTTTTTTTTTCAAGTTTTCGGAGCCCCCTAAAGTTAAATAGCCAAAACGCTGAACAAACCTTAGAAAAAGTGAAAATTCTTATTGATTTTTTATTTCATTTATTTATCAATTTGAAAAAAAAACACAAAAGTATTACAAATGGATCAGAAATCATAATCAGTCCAATTTCGTAAAAACAATCAACTCAACAGAAGTTGGACCTCCTTTATCAGCAATAATAACCCCTGGTGTTGGCTCTTCACGAACTGGAGCTTCGATGGGGACGAAGTCGTAGACACCGGCATCTGCTCCTCCGATTATTTTGATCATCAATTTATCCGGAGCAACGAAGGCATAGTTCGATGAGTCGACTTTGTTGCCTTTCTGAAAAAAGACTAGCTTGATTTTTCTAATTTTTGGCATGTTTTGACTAGCGCAGAGGTGGAAAAAGATCAAAGTGCGAAGGCCAAAAAAACCCGAAGGACCAAAACAGAAAAAAAGAAATGTGGAAGTTTGTGAGGCCGAAATTCGGTATTCAAACTTTAACATAATTATGTCAAAATCAGTACCTCTGTTAATTTTTAGACAGTTCTCGAAAAAATTCTAAATTAAAGTCACTGGTTAGACCAACTTTTACTGATTAGAGGGAGTTTGAACTGGTTCTAGGCCGATTTCAAACTTCAATAACCAAAAAAGGACTCCGTGACATTCACGATTTTGTGAGCGGTTTGGAAACGTCTGGTTTCAAAATGACACCGAGCCCTAAAAATCACCCACCTCATCAACCCATGTTCCCTTATTATCTCCAGTCAGGTTCCATGTCAACTTCTTTCCATTCGACAACTCTTTCGTGAACGCCTTCACACCTCCAAAAGTGTCGTGAAGTCCTTGACTCCGTCTTGCAGAGCAATTGGCTCTCGAAGACCGTAAACCATTGTAATTATAGATAGAAGAAGAAGAAGGAATATAGTTTTCATGTTGATTGAATATGTGTCAAACTTTTTCTTTTAAACGAAGAAAGGGAGGTGGGCTTCGATTGATAAATCAGGAAGTGATAGGGTATTTCGAGAGAACGGGAAAAGATAAGAGATGAAATCAGTTCCTGGTTGAATTGTGGATGCTGATTTAGAAGAGTTTACGTGAACTTCACAAATAGAAATCTAATTTTTCTCGGATTTCTCAAAATTTTCCGGAAATTTATTTGATAAAAAAAAAAGTAAAATTCGCTTTTGATAATATTTTCGAGCAGCTTTTTTTGCATTTCTTCGATATTTTTTTTCATATTTTTTATCTCCATTCAAGGAATATTTTAACCTTAAGATTTTGTTGTTTTTGTACAGGTTGTAGTCTTTGAAGTCTTTATAGTTTTTGTAGTTTCTGTATTTTTTTATAATCTTCGCGGTTTAGTAGCTTTTGTTAATAAGAAAAACAGATTTATCCTTGAAAAAACCCAAAAAATTCAGGAAAAAGTTGAAAAAACAATATAGTTTTTTATTCAACTTTCAATTCAATTCCAGTCCTCATTGGTTCCACATCCACAAAAACACCATCTGGAAGGTTCTTCTGAACTTCTGTGACATCCTTAACCATCACAAAATCATAAAACCCAGCATCTGCTTTGGTCACGTTTTTGATGATTATGGTACCAGGAGCTTTGAAAGAATAGTTGGAGGATGGGATGATTTGACCTTTCTGAAAATGGGAAAATGTGCAGAAATAGCTGAAAATAACCAAAAAAAAGAACCTCAACCAAAAAATATGAAATGGATCTAAAATATGGTCCTGTATTGAAAAATATGGTCCGGAATTGAAAAATATGATCCAAAAGCCAAAATTTTGGTCCGTAACTGGCGAAAAATATAGCTCAGGATCAAAAAATATGGTCCGAAATCAAAAATTTGGTCCATAATTGAAAAATATTTCTCGTAAATGTGAAAAATGGTCTGGACTAAAAAGAAAAAAAAAATCTGGTCTGGAACCAAAACAAGCATGGTCCAGAACTAAAAAAATATATTCCTAAATTGGAAAATTTGGTCCGGAATTCAAAAATTTAGGCTGGTTGAAAAAAAATAAGTCCATAGTTGAAAAATATGGTCCGGAACCGTGAAGTATTTTCCAGAGTCAAAAAATTATGGTCTGGAAGCAAAAAATATGGCGTGGAACGCCACGATTTGGTCCAGAACTGGCAAATCTGATTCGGAACCAAAAAATAAAGTCCGGAATCTGATAATATGTTCTTAAACCAGAAAAACTCACCGAATCAACCCAAGTCTTCTTTGCAATATTCCATTTTTGAACATCCGTACTTCCTTCCAACACTCTCGTTATAACTTTCACATTTCCAGATGCCAATTTCAGTTCAACATTTTCTTTTCCAATAGGGATTTCCAGATTTTCCAAAGCTTCATAGCAGAAGGAAATAGAAAAAAAAGAGAAGAATAGGAGAAAAGTTTTCATTTTTCTTATGAGAGAAAATAAAAGAAAAGAAGATCTATGTGTCCTATCGCCGAGAAACTTTTTGCTTGTGTTCTATATATTTTTACACAAGAGATAAGATAAGAAAAGAGATGAAAAGGCCAGGAAGTTATGTGTGTGGTGTTTGATGGAAGGAAACTAGCGAAAATGTGTTCCTAAAAAAATACTAAAAATATGGTCTGAAAAAAAATATGGGTAGAAAGCTAAAAAAAAATTGGTCCGGGAGGTGAAAAATATGGTTCGAATGATGGAAACATGGTCCTAAATCCAAGACTGTGGTCCAGAGTCAAATTAACTGTCCGGAAGCTGTAAAATATGTTCCCAAAGCTGAAAAAACGGTTCGAAATCTTGGATTTTTGAGAAAGTAAAAAAACTTTTGAAAAGTAAAAAAACTGAAAAAATGTGGTTTCGAAGCTGAAAACTTGGTTCGGAGTCTGAAAATGACACACAGAAGCTAAAAATATATATTGAAACCTAAAAAAAACCATTTTTGCAGAATGAATCTGAAAATTCACGCCAAAATAGCCCATTTTTCGAATTGACTTATTTTCTAGGCTACAAATATTTTACTTCAAAAATCTGACTTACTTTTCTCTTATCAATTAGTACACAGCTACGTTTATAGTTTTTTACTGTTTAGCTTAGATAATGAAAAAGTGCAACACTAGATGATTTATAGTTAAAAAACCAGGAATCAAAAGATTGATTTTGAGCATCAGAAATCCCAGAATTTGATCTTTCGATACTTCTCAACATGAAATAATTGTATAGTTTTTCATCCTTGTTTGCATTTCCTTGAATGTGTCAGTACGTGATTGATAAGAAATTCGATTTTTTGATCCGGACCAAAAAAATACGAAAAGTACCTAAAACTTGAATCAAAAAATGGTCCTGGAGTAGAAAACTTAGTTCGGGACTGAAACGTATGACATAGAACCAAGAAATGAGGTCTCGAACCAAAAAAAAAGGTACGAAACCAAAAAATCTGACCTGGACCTAAAAAACACAATAGCTAAAAAAATTATCTGATTTAGAAAAAAAATACTAACAAAATTTTTATAAACACCCGAATTTATTATCACCAAAAAAATTAATATTGATTAGTCGTCGCTGGTGGCCATGAATCTCTCGGCCCGTCTGGACTTTTGTATGGAACAAAAGCAAAAATAATCGATAAAACTGATCCAATAAAGAAGAGGCATGCAGCTCCGAGATCAATGTAGACACATGCACCGACCTGGAAAAATTGAAATTTAAGCATGGTCTAGGTCCGGAAGCTGATGAAAAATGGACCGGAATTGAAAAATATGGTTCAGAAGCAGAAAATAAGGTCCGGGAATTTGAAACATGATTCGGAATCTCAAGAAAATTCTAAAAACCAAAGAAACTTACGTTAAATTCTCTAGAATAAAAAACATGAAAAGGCGCATTGCAGATGAACAAAACGAACGGAATTCCGGCTTGTACAGAGACTACAAAAAAGAAGAAGGCTACTGCAAAGTAGTAGGTACGGCAAGTCTGAACGTCATCATCATCGAGGAATTTTTTTCTGGAAATCACAAAAATTGTAGTTTTGTAGTCTGTGAGCAAGACGTACAGTAAGAACAAACAGAAAAAAGTAGTCGCAATGCCAGAGAGCATTGATGTGCACATAAAGTAGAAACTCGTTGGAACCCAATTGAATTGATAGTATATGAACTGAAAATAAATTTGACATTTTTAATAAAAACTGTAACAAAGCTGCCGGCCGCCCTATTTTTCACCAGTGTGCTTCACCGAAAAATTTTAACCGGTTAGCGAGTGTTTCGAGAAATTGTCGACAAATTTACCGGAATGAACTCACCGGAATATTATCGGAAAATTACCGGAAAAAAATAATAAAATTTCCGAGAATTTTCGAAAAATTTTCCGGAAAATATTCGGAAGCTTTCCGATAATTTTTTGGTTTATTGGATAACTTTGCGGAAAATCCGCTAAACAATGTGCCTTGGGGGATTTCGGAACATCGTTGCTCGCTGATTTTTATATTTAGCGTTAAAAAGCTACAGGAAAAATTTCCGACAATTTTCCGGAAAACGTACCAGAAAACTCAACGGAATTTTGCCGGTGAAAAAAAGTTTATAATACTAGAAGCAGTACGATTTTTACTGAAAACCGTTGAAGAAATTTAAACCAACTTTCAGGGCAAAAAATTATTTTTTTCTATTTTTTTTGTTCAGGGGAAAACATTATTTTTTTGAACATTTTTTTTCGCGGATTTTCATCTACTAATTTGGCCTATTTTTTCCAAAATAAAACTTTATCGATTTTAAGTATAAACCCTCCAGGAAAAGTTTCGAAATTGGGCTGAAAGTCGGGAAAAACGTGCTCCAAAAACCAAGAATTTTTCAAATCCGGGCCGGCTAAGATTTTGAAAAGTCTGGTTGAAAATCGGTAACCACGAATTCTCTTCTGAGAACAGGCCGTTTTATTTAAGGGACCGTTTAAAAAAAGATGCCGCCCAAGTACAGTATTGACGGTTTTTTTCTAAAAACTCCAAGGCCAAAACTAACCGATAGGTTGACTGAGACGAATTCACCATCCAATATGGTAAAAAGAATGCCAATATATCAGCACCTGAAGCCGTAAGGGCTACAAAAAAAGAAAATAAGGGGTCTTCGGTCGCTTTTTCGGGGAGTTCCATTTGAAAAGAAAACCATTTTTTGAAATTTTGACCGAGATTTTACCGAGAAGCCTGATTCTTATAACAACTGAAAAAAAAATTGGGCGGTTTTTTTCGGAAAAAAAAGTACGTGATTTTTTGTGTCGGTATGAAATCATTTCCACATTTATTGATTTTTTCATCGCGTATTGAATGAAAAGAGACCAAGCCGGACACTGATAAGAAGGAGGTGAGTCAGATTCGTAAGACGCTATGAACACTCTAGGGAGAATATATTTTGAACAAAAAAAAGACCATCGTTTTCAAGATTCCAAATTCAGCTTTCGGACCTTACTTGCAGCCGTAGTTTTATCTCTTTGATCATATTTTTAGATTCCGGGCTACAATTTCAGGTCCACGACCATACTTTTGTTTTCCGGACTATTTTTTTAGTATCCAGACCAAATTTGTAACTTTCGGACCACATTATAGGCTTTCGGACCATTTCTTTTTAGCTTCCAGATCATAATCTTCACTTCGGGGGCCGTTTTTTTTTTGAAAATCGGGCTGTATTTTTCGATTTTTGGATCATATTATTGGATTCTGTGCGATGATTTTAGGTCGAGGACTATTTTTCTTTTCAAGCCTTCAGACCAGACCAGACTGACCATACCATAGATCATTTGGTTCATTTTTTTTAGTTTCCGTGTCTTTTCTTTGATTCCAGATTACCAGTTTATTCGCCAAGCTACATTTTCTGCTCTTAGACCGAATTTAAAGCTTTAGGGCCAGATTTCCAGCTTCCTTGACTCAATACTGAGTTTTCGATGCGTAACTTTTCCTCAGCTTTGAATTCCAGTTGGAGTTCATTCTCATTTCAATTGGTTTTTATCGATCATTAAAAGAGACCTGTAAAAGCAATTGAGCCAAACACTGATAAGACTAAAATGAGTCAGGTACTCCAAATACTTTGGAGTTGGAAAATAGTGACGAAAAAGAAAAGAGTGGTCTTGAATACGTTAAAAAAGCAAAAAGTGATTCCTCGCTACACGCCAAAGTGATTCGTTTTGGTCTGCTATCTGCTAATTTTATCGCTTTCTGCTGATACTTGTTACTGATAAAAAAAATTGCGATGAACTTGACGAGTACAAAAATTTTGCTGTGGAAAAGGTGGGGTCAGAAAAAAAGTGATTGTCAGAAACGAATGAAATGGAAGCAAAAGTAAATACGGAAGCTGAAAATGAAGTTCATAAGATAATCTTCAGAAAGGGCTGTAAAATGCTAGAAAAAAAAACCAGTGAACCAGTGAGAAAAAACAGAAAGTTGTTGTCCGGAACCGAAAAATAAAATCAGGAATCGAAAAATCTGGTCTGGAATCAAACAAAAAAAGTCGAGAATAATAAAATATAGTCCAAAACCAAAAAATGTGATGCGCGATCAGAAAATATGGTCGCGAATCAGAAAAATTGATAAAAAAAACATGAATCAAATCATGTGGCAAAAGAAATCAGTATTTTTAGAGAGCCATTTTTCAACTGACACCAAAAAAAAGGACCGACAAATTATTAAAGAACACCCGAATTTATTATCACCAACAAATAAAAAATTAATATTGATTAGTCGTCGCTGGTGGCCATGAATCTATTGGTCCATCTGGACTTTTATATGGAACAAAAGCGAAAACAATCGATAAAACTGAGCCAATAAAGAAGAGGCATGCAGCTCCGAGATCAATGTAGACACATGCACCAACCTGGAAAAAAAGACTCTGAGTGTGGGAGCTAAAAATATGATCCGGGTGGTGAAAATATGGTTCCGGAAAGTAAAAATACAATCCGAAAGCCCAAACAATGCCCAAACAGAACCTCGAAAATCAACGAAGAGAAAAAAACTCACGTAGTATATTCCACTTGGAACACCAAAATTCCAAAATTGATAGGGAGTGTTGTAAACGAATAAAACGAATGGGACACCAGCTTGGACAAAAACGATAAAGAAGAAAAAAGCCACTGTCAGGTAGTATGTTCGGCATGTCTGAACGTCATCATCGTGGAGGAATTTTTTCCTGGAAATTACAATGATTGTAGTTTTTGTCACTTTTCATAATGAATTCACTCAAAAATCACTCTAGTTGTCACTAGGCCATCAATCGTATCTCGGTCATGTTTTCAAACGCTGTATTGTATCGTTCAGAGCAGACGGGCCGGGCCGGGCCGGGCCGTGGTTCAATTACTAATTTGGCCTAAGAAGGAATTTTTAAGCGATTAAGTGGAAAGGCCTAGAAAAATTTTTCGAAAAAGGATTAGAAATCAAGAAAAACAGGCTGAAAAAAATGTAACCCGGGCCGGGCCAACACCTTCGTCTACCGGCCCACATTTCGATAAGTCTGGTTTAGAGTGATTACACGGGCATGCACAGCGGAAGATAGCAGAAACACGCTCTATTGCTAACAGCATTGAAATTTCAAATTTGCGCCGAGATATTTCTCTGCGTCTCGTTTAGCACGCTATTTTCAGACACGATTCGCAGACCGCGACGCAACTCCAAAAAAAATCTCTCGCGCCGCTTCGAACGAACCTGCTGCTGTGCACCCTTGTGCGATTTTTGAATGAATTCCCAATAAAAAAAGGAATAAGGATGTAAAACCACGTCGAAATTGAAAAAAAAAGTGATCACAGTCCTCTTTCAATGAAACTTACAGTAATAACAAACAAAACACAGTAGCCGCAATTCCAGAAAGCATCGATGAGCACATAAAGTAGAAACTTGCAGGAAGCCAACCATATATGTAGTAAAGTGCCTGAAAAAGTTTTCTAGTCAAACTTTTTCGAATAAAAACTCACCGAGCCATATGGAACAAGTCCTATTGCTGTCTGAGGGTTCAATACCATCCAATACGGTGAAAAGAAAGCTAAAGTATCAGCAACTGAAGCCGTAAGGGATACCAAAAAGAGAATAATTGGTCTCCGGTCGCTTTTGCGGAGAGTTCTATTCGAAAGGAAAACCATTTTTGAAAATTTGACCACGATTTTACCGAGAAGCCTGGTTTTTATAAGAGCTGGAAAAAATTGGGCGGTTTTTACGAAAAAAAAGTACGTGAGTTTTTGTGTCGGTTATGAAATCACTTTCACATTTTATCGACTTTTTATTGCGTGCTGAATGAAAGAGGGCAATAAGTGTTTCGGCGACCAAGCCGGACACTGAGAAGAATGTGATGAGTCAGATTCGATGGATGCTGTAAAAACTTTGTAGAAAATAGGAGGACAGTGGCATAGTTTCAGCTTTTGGACCATATTTTGGCCTTTTAGATCATGTTTTTAGCATCCAATCGAGTTTTTAGCTTAGATAGGTTCCCGAATTCGAACCAGATTTTCAGCTCCAGGGCACTATTTTCAGCTTTTCGACCAAGATTTAGACTTCCGGACCATTTTTCCGGCTTTCGGACCATTCTCTCGGTTTTCTGGACAATATTTTCATCTTTGGACTTCATTTTCGGTTTTTGAACCGTACTTTGAGCTTCCGGACCATAATTTTTGCTTCTGGGTCCTAATTTTCGGCTTCGGACCATATTTTCATTTTACGAACCAGACTCTGAGCTTCCCGACCACATTTTGAGTTTTCGAACCATAAAAACCAAAACTATCTCTCTACGTTAACACGTACTTTGATACCGACCTGCAATTTTGATGCGTAATTTAAATTCCTGGTGCAGTTTCCATATAGTTTTTATCGTCCATTAAACGAGACAGGTAACTGCGCTGAGCACTGATAAGACTAAAATGAGTCAAGTACGCCAAATACTTTGTTGGAAACCGGCTACAAAAAAGTGGTCTTGAATACGTCAAAAACTCAAGAATTGATTCTCTGATACATGCCAAAGTGATTCATTTTGTTCTACTCTCTGCAAATTTTTATTGGTTATTGCTGATACAGGCGATAGTTTTCTCTGTCTTTCTCAATTTTTTTGGCGTTCTTTCACTTTCCGTCCTGTATTTTAGGTTTTAAGAAGAAGAAATTGAAGAAAAAGACAAAAAAAAACTCCGAAAAGCAGCAAAAACAATGAAGAGAAAACAAACTGCAGTTGTCCTCGTGAACTACACGGTTTCTCTTCCACCTGCCCGTGTAGTCCGAGTGGACTCGGCCACCGAAAGTAAATCTATGCCAGGCAATGCAATTTTATGGTTTTTGGAAAAGTATTCGTGATTTCAGACAAGAATAATTTGATTCTGTTTTAAATAATCTACCAGAATTACAAATATAAAAACGTGTATTCACTCCTCCTTTAACTATTATCCCAGTGGGATGCAAATCGGCAGGATCAATTTGAAAAGTTGAAATATACGAAAAAATTTTCCCCCGAGTTTCTGTTTTGTTAATGTTCCGAATCTTTCGAAAACTCGGAAGACGGAGGGCGTAAGTTAAGTTAAGTTAGTTAAGTTTTTATTGATAGAAGGGCCGCAGCCACTGATACTAACAATCAAAGGGTGGTTAGAAGATAGATGTTAGAAGCTAATTAGATTGGGGTAAATAACATATGATGAAGATAGCATGACTATAGCAAGAGGAAGTATACATAATATATACTTAGAGTGAATGACCGGGTTAAGATTTATAATCAATAAACGGGAGGCAAGATAGTAGTGCACTCGGGTTCAGCGGGAGAGAGGAAGAAGATTTAGTAATTAAACTCATTTAATGACAAATATTTTGTAGAGATATTGTTCGAAGACGAGTTCGGAAACACTCGGCAGTAGGTATAGATTGGAATACGCTATCTGGGAGAGAATTCCAACAGGCGAGAGATCGGATTGATAGGCTTTGGTTGAAACATTTCGATTTGTTAGGCAGCTTTGTCCGAACATAATAGTTGTGTCTCCTAAGTTGAGATAATTGTGGATAATAGTAGTATAATTGGCTTGGCATTATAATCTCTTTTGTAACAAGGCATTTGTAGATAAATGATAGATCAGCCAGGAGTCTACGGTATTCTAAGGTTTCCAGACCACATTCTTGGATGGATGAGAAATAATTTTTGTACTCCTTGCCAAATTTTCTATAACATCGGTATATAAATGACTTCTGAATATTTTCAATTTTTTTAATGAGATCTTTTTGAACCGGCGAGAAGACTACAGACGCATATTCAAGAATCGGTCTAGCATAGATGATATAACATTTGATAAAGATTTCCAGTGGAGCATATTTCAAAATGTTGAAGAGTATGTTGATTCTTCTTTGCGTATTTCTGATTATCATAGATATATGCGAATTAAACAGCAGGTCTCCTGTAAATAAGACTCCAAGGTCGCGGATTAGGCTGACTGCCGGAATATCTGTTCCATTGAAAATAGCACCATTTGCAACCGGATTTGAGAAAGATTTCATGTGAGAAAATTGAATAATGTTACACTTGTCAGGAGCTACCTCCATTTGCCATTTATCACACCATTTTCGAAGTGATTCCAGATCTTTATCAATACTTTCCTGCTTGTTTGAGAACATTTTCAAGTCATCTGCATATAGTAGAGCATTTGAATGGAAGTTGTCACTGATGTCATTTATATATAGAATGAAAAGAAGGGGTCCCAGGACTGATCCCTGGGGCACCCCCGATTTAACTTCAATAGTATTAGAGAAAGCAGTGTCAACATTCACAGACTGAACTCTGCCGGACAAGAAAGAATTTAACCAATTTAATAGATTCAGCTTGATTCCATAAATTTTAAGCTTTTGAGTGAGCTTTGGAATAGAAACTTTGTCGAACGCCTTCCGAAAATCTACATAAACTGATAGACATGACTTGTTTCTACTACAGAGCGATAAAATATTTCCTTGGTATTCAATAAGTTGGGATTCGGTGCTTCTGTGAGATCTAAACCCAAACTGAAAGGGACTCAGTAGCTTGTTAGTATTGAGATAATTGACTAATTCCTTTCTGATTAATCTTTCCATAGTTTTGCATATAGAGGAAGTAAGAGAAATCGGTCGGTAATTGTTGGGATCGGAACGGGAACCTTTCTTGAAAAAGTAAGGCGGGACAATTTTTGAAAATCCGGAAGACGGAAAACAGAAAAGAAAAAAGCTCGGAAAACGGAATTGCGCTCATGTCTGGTCGATACAAAATTGCACAGCGAGCATGCCCGTCTTTTTTAATTGGAGCTCGGGGAAGCTTCTAACACTACCTTTGTGTCATTGCAAATCTTATTCTTGGACTGCCGTTATTAATTTTCTGAACTTTGTAGACTCCGAAATTGTATTTTCAAATCTGACTAATTTCCCTCTTATCAGGCCCGTTTCCAATCTCGCAGTCTTGTCAAACAAAACCGCCCATTTTTTTCAGTTTGCATTTAAAGATTTAGCTTTGTCATAGAACGTGTATAATTCATTATGATTTCTATCAAAAGGAAAGCCCAAATACGTTACTTGATTCTCACATTGGTTTCCGTTGTCGGTGCTATTTTGAGCGGCTTAGCCTTTTTCTTACCGTATTGGGTTGTCACTTCATCTCAACACTATAGTGTTCTTTCTTTCAATATTGTAAGTTCTGTGATATTTTAATTTTATTATTTCTTTTCCTAGTCTTTCAATAAAACCCAAAAAAATTTCAGCATCTGAATTTAAAGACCGAATGGGTTTATGCGAGTCAGTGGTTCATGTCTACTTCGTTCGGCTGCAGCATTGGGACAATACTCTTGTACCTAATAGTGTAAATTGAGATTAAAAAAAAATACAGATTTTCTTCCAAAACTTTGTTTTCAGTATTCTCCAATTGCATAGAGGGGAAGCAAGAGCCACTGAACTTTTTCAATACGTAGACTTCTTTTTGTTTCTTATCAATTTTGCGTTGCCGCTCGTTTCATTCGTCTTATCCATCATAAACACTCCCTACTATCATGTTGATGGGTTTCAATAGGTAAGATCGTTACCATTCTAACAAGGGACGCTACTTTAGATAGTCTTTGGGAATTTTCTGAAAATCTGCAGAGAGACTGATTTTGACCCCCTGAGAACGCAAATCGACATTGAAAACGCCAAAAATTCCGTTAAAAAGTTTTCATTTTTTTGTCCGGAAAATTTTCAGACAAAAAAATTAAAACCCACATTTTCCCCCAGAAACGCGATTTTGGGGCTCCCAGTAAGTGTACTGAACACATCTCAAGCAATTTTCGATAGTTTTTTGATTTTGAAGGCTCTTTTTCAAAAATTCAAAGATATAGAAAAATAGCTCATTTTCAGTAAAATCGTAGTATCTTTTCTGAAAATGATTCGTGATGCGAGAAATTTTGTGAGAAAACATTACTGAAACCCCTGTTAACACCCAAGAATTTTCAGACGATTCCGAAGAAGTTTCCGAGTTTATTTCGCAGCTTTAGCCCAAGTGTTAGCTTGTGAACCATATTTTTACCATCCAGACTAAAATCCGGAAATTCTGTTTTTCCAACTGAAAGTTTCAGATATTTTTCTCTTCAACAACTCCGTTTCTGACTAAATACGACGCAGGTGTATGTGTTTACTTGGCCCTTGGAACTTCATGCGTCTTTCTAGGAGGTGCCATTCTATCGATTATTCTTGCTTTCATTCAACGTAAAAGTCCGAATGTACCACTAGTTTCTGCTCCAAACGAACTGACTAATAAATATTGATTTATGTATATCTCTTTGTGTCTTATAAATCACTGCGCAATTCTTAACTGAGAACGTACAAAAAATATGATCGAAATGAATTCGCGCCAAGTCGAGCTGCCGGCAGAAGATTTCACATTTCTAAATGATGTTGATGTGAAAATTTTCTGGAAAAAAGCATTTGAAAATTTTGTTTTTTTTTTTTTAAGAATTACGGCAAAAGCTCTAATAGACCAGCAGTCTCTGAAAGACCGGTTCCCCCGATAAACTGGCAATCAACAGTAAATGAACAAATGTCTTAACTGCTGGACAATACTTACAATATCCAGACTAGGCCAGTCCATAAATCTTTTCATTTATTTTTTCTAGTTTCCGGGCCTTTTTTTTGGTTTCAGACTACGTGTTCAGTCTCCGAACTGGACTTCCCGCTTTTTGCTGGACCAAATTTTCAGCTCTCGGACCATATTTTTAGTTTCAAGACCGAATTATTAGGTTTTGGGCCTTTTCTCAGGTTCCTGACCATTTTTCCAGTTTTCTTGACACAGCACTGAAATTTGGTTGCTTTTTTCACAGCATCAAAGTCTTGGGGCAGTTCGTTCTCATTTCAATTGGTTTTTACTGTCCATTAAACGAGAGAGGTAACAGCCATTGAGGCAAACACTGATAAGACTAAAATGAGTCAGGTACTCCAAATACTTTGGAGTTGGAGAATAGTGACGAAAAAGTGGTTTCGAACACGTCAAAAAAGCAACAAGTGACTCCTAGATACGTACCAAAGTGATTCATTTTGGTCTTCTATCTGCAAGTTTTTATCGGTTTTTGTTGATACTCGTTACTGATAAGGAGTTATTGCGCTGAAGTCGACATGTGGAAAACTTTCGAATTAAAAAAAAAAAGTAAAAACAGTTTTCATTGAAAAGTTTATTTTCTTTATAAGGTCAATCACAAGATTTTTCTCTCTCAATTCGAATAGACCGTTCTACCACTAAAATGGATAAGTGGTCAGTTGAAGATGGAATCGGAAGACGGAAAAACTCATTTTCTTGATTTTCAGCTCCAAACGCGGCTCTTATTTCAGCAAAGTTGAGCTGCCGGGAGAAGATTTCACACTTCGAAAATGATGTCGATGTGAAAATGTTCTGAAAAAAAACGGTTTTCAAAAACTCTATGGTTTTCCAAAATATTATAGTAAAATCTCGAATACACAGGCGCCCCTAATAGAACGGCGGTTTCTAATAGACCGGCACCTTTAACAAACCGGCAGGGATCAGTAAAAAAGCCAGTTTTCTTATTGAAGGAAATAGAAAAAAATGTTCAATTTCAGCACAGGTTTTCTGGAATTATCCCAAAAATGCTTTTCAAGAGTTGCTTGAAAAATTCGAAAACATCTAATAGAACTATACCTCTAATAAACCGGCACTCTGACAGGTTCATTGAATAGTAGAACGGCATGCCGGTGTAATAGAGGTTCCACGGTATATGCATTTTTCGACATTTTTCGTTCGAAGACTCACATTTTTCAGCCCAACCATAACATCCCTTGGTATTGTTTTCAAAGTCACATAAAATTTTTCAAAGTGATAAAACTCCTTGATGTCAGTTGGTTTGATACCAGGACGACTTTGATTTTGAGATATTTCACGTGATTTTGAGATATTTCACGTGAAATTGAGAGTTGAAGACTTCAGAAACATTTTTTATCTCATCCATGAAATAAGTCTCTCGATTCGAGTCGACGTTAATTCGAAGAAAATCTTGAGGCGTCGTTGGTTGATTCAGAAGAACTTTCATATCATTTACAGCAGTTTTCATAAAATTTCCTCCATCAATTCTAATTTTTTGCTCATTGTACCAAAGTAAATGACCTTGATACGTTGTCTGATAAGATATACTATCATTTTCGAAGCGTAGCGCAACGTAATCGTCAGAAAATTGAATTCGATTACTGGCTTTTGTGAATCGATGACGGATCGGAGAGATTTACAGACGCGGCAAGAAATGAGTCTGAAAATTTCAAAAAATTCAAAGAATGACAATACTGGAATTTTTTCAAGCTGATTCTAATTCCCATAACAAAATTAAAAAGAAATCACCAACTACAGTTTGGTAGCCCAAATATCAATTTCGAAAAATTCCAAAATCTCAATTTTCGAAGCTTTTACGCCGCTTTTTTTTCACGGTATATCAATGTCTCGGAGCCAAAAAAGACGGTTTTGAAAATTCGGAAAGCATGTTTTGTTTTTCATTTCACATTCACCGTAAAACATCTGCTAGAGGTGCATCTTTGATAGAAGTGCCCCTTCAATAATGGTTAAATTCAACAATTTCGAGCTGAAAACGGTCCCGAACTTGAAAAAGTCGATGATAAAAAAACACATTTTTCAGTTTTTATGTCATTTTCGGAATAAAAAAAAACTGTTAATGAAATCAGATCGAAAAATCTCAATATTAAAAAATAAAATAGATCTAAAGGTAATCAGCTGGCAAGTGAGAAAGTGTCAAACGTTTCTTGTACAACTTGACGTCTTCCTTTGATTCCAAATTTCCGTATCGGAATCTCATGTACCAAAATTCGAATTCATGGTACTCCATAGTTTCGGGTCCCATTCTATTGCAGAAACTTTTGAATGAATCGAAAATTGGTTTGTTTCGAAGAATTTCGTACTTGATGAAATTGAGAATAACGGATTGATCGCTTTTAAGAAAATCGAGCAGTTCTTTCATTCGGAACATATAAATTAGTAAGAAATGATTAAAGAGTGTAAAAAACAAAGGGTGTTCAGTTAAAAAAAATACGATTTTGTTTCCTTTTTTCGTAATTCGAGAAAAAACATCTAAGAAAAAAATTTCGTGCCAACCATGTCAAAATACTGGAGTTTCAAAATTTTTGATTTTTTGAGTATTTTTCCCCGATTTTCAGCCCAATTCCGAAAAAGTTTTCCACCTAACATGTAAGCGAAATAATTTCAGCCCCGAATCGCGGGCCGGGCCATAAAAACTCCTCCAGCGGCCTGTGACAAGTCTGATGAACCCTGTTTTCAGAAGTTTTGAAAAAAAAAATTCAAAAACAGTTCCAAGAAATGAAAAACGTTTTTTCTCAGAAAAAGACATGTATAAACTCAAAAAGAATACGGGGAAAGGGGTATTAGTGGACCACCCTGACGGGTACAGCGAGCAGATGGTCCCCCTCCTTAGTCCCTTGGCAACATCTGCTCATTGTGGTGACCTTTCTCGGTGCTACCCCGCATTAGCACTGGCCCGCATCAGCACCGCGCCCGCATTAGCACTGGACGCATTAGCACTGGACGCATTAGAACTGCCCGCATTAGAACTATCGCGCGCGCGCGCTGAAATTATCACCAGGAGGGCGGCTATTTTTTTGATATTCGAATTCAAAGATATATAATTTTGTAGAGAAAAAAATTCTCTATCGAATGACATATATTGTGCCCAGAGTTTCTGCGAATTTTGTAGCGAAAACGGCGAAAAACTTATTTTTTTCAAAAATTTTTGTTTTCTTTTTTTTCCACCGAAATTTTTAGAGATACCTACGTACAATGTATACCATTCGACAGAGAATATTTTTCTCTACAAATTAATATATCTTTGATATCAAATGTCAAAAAAAATAGCCGCCCTCCTGGTAATAATTTCAGCGCGCGCGCGCGATAGTGCTAATGCGGGCAGCTCTAATGCGTCCAGTGCTGATGCGGGCCAGTGCTAATGCGGGCGCGGTGCTAATGCGGGCCAGTTCTAATGCGGGCCAGTGCTGATGCGGGGTACCTTCTTCCGCTTCCAAAACGTTTCTCATGCTCTCCGAAATTTAATAATATTTTTTAGATGCTCGAGTTCTTCGTAGAACTTTGAGAATGTTTTTTTCAGATTTTTCAAAGAAAAAATTGGCATTCTCAATTTTTATCTTCGGAATCAGAAAATGAAAAAGCAGCACTGTTCTTCGATTTGGCTAATATATTGGGAGGTACGTTAAATAACCGCGAACTGGCGGAACTGACTGAAAAAAAGGTTTCCGAGGTGTTACTTGGGTTTTAGGTTAAGAAGTCGGAGAATGATATTGCGAACTTGATTTTTGAGAACTCGGGACAAATATAGCCTCTCCCCCTTCAGAGCTTTCGACTATTTCCGTCCAATATCATTCATAATTCGCTCAAATTTGCTCACGCCGCTCTTCGGGCGGCTAGTGGTAAGGTTTCAGATGCCTAAGCCTGAGAAAAAGTATAATACTCTGAAACGTTTTTTTTTGTTTGCGTTTCTATCAGCGTTCTTATTCATCCGTGCCGAGTTCTCCTATTTGTTTGATATTTTTTGTTTGATATATGGCGAAAGGTAGAAGAGAACTTTTTGAGGAATCAAAATGGGTATGTTTTACATATTATCTTCGCCACAATTTTGTTAAAACATTTTTAGGTTCCTGACAATGAATATAATAATTCCCTTTCCGCATGTTTTCGGAATACTCGGCAGCGAGCTGAAAAAGAGGGGCTTGGCGTTTCTCAAAACTTGATCTTTTGAATTTGTAGTCAGTAACTCAACAACGAAGATCCAAACGGAAGATCAATTCAAATTCACTATAAACTGTTCGAGAAATCGACATGATGAAAACATTTTCATGTTTTGTCATTCATTTTCTTAATTGATTAAAGTTTTATGCAGAGCCATAAGCTAAGGAAAATTGCTTTCTTCGTCCGTTCTCAACAAATTCGGCCAATCTTTAACAATATCTTTTTTTCGAATTGCAGTTTTTCCCTAATCTTTTCGTGCATAGATAGCACAGAGCTTCATAGAGCTCCAATCGAAACAGAATAAAGACGGGCGTCATTGCGGGGAAATTCTGTATCGATCTGTCTTTGTTCCATGAAAATCGTATTTCTAGGAAAGGCTCGAGGGTCCTGGAAACACAAACATACTGACAGACAGACGGAATTCTATATTAGAATAATAAAAGATCCAAAGTTTCAAATTTAACTTTTAGAAACAGCATTTCAAAATCATTTTATATTCCACTCAGACCCCACTTTGAATCAAAAAAAGATTGCATCTCATGTTAGCATATCGAACTTTTTATGGAATTTTTCTCTGATAAACACGCACTGAAAATTTCAAAGGTTGCTTTTTTCATGTCCAGGAACTAGATTTCTTCGTACTACACTACTTCTACGGAAACTTGTAAAAAGTCTTTTCACAAAGACAGTATCTATTCTATCGATGATTTGTTGGATGACTTTGTTCGACAATTAAGCCATCCAAAAACCTTTGGTAGAATCAGGCGGTTTGACCCAAAGCGCTGTAAAACGTGTTGTGCAACCTATTTTCTGATTAGTAGGAAATGTTTCGAACTTTTATTCGAAATGCCTCGAAAAGTGTCTTCTCCGTTTTCTCATTCATTTTACATAGTACAGGGTGGTTATTTAGTTCGGGCAACACCTCTTCCAAAGTTTGTCGTTTTGGTGGAGCCGTCCATCACATTTTCATTGGGCCGTTACTCATTTTTTTACATAGTTTATCAAAATAAGGATAATTGCCATATCTTAGGGTGACTGGATTGGTTTCAGAGAAACGAGAACATTAGATGTTGGGCGCGCTAAAATTGAAACGCTTTCGAATGACACGCAAAAAGCCAAGGTTTTGAGGAGCCGTTCTTTAACTTAAACATGATTCTTTTTAAGGCAGATGACGTTCTAAAAACAAGTGGAAATATCAAATAGGTAAACGAGGAGAAGGAAATCAAAACGGAATCAATTCCAGTTGTGAAAAATACTTTCCTTGGCATAAAACAACTTCGAAACACAATATCAGAAGCTCTATAAACACAAAATTCGACACACGCTGTGTTTCAAATTAATTCATAAGCTTTGTCAAAATTTACTCTCTTTCCTTATCTCAACAGTCCCATAGTTCAAATGACATGATCTTCTTTCCTTCTGAAATTCTTTAAAAAATCACGTGTCACTTTTTCTCTTTTCCTGCCCCCGCAAAAACACTTATCACAGCGAATCTGCTCCGGATTATAGAATTAGCAGAGTTGTGATAATGTAGAAACTCCACTTTACTTTTCATTTCGACACAAAATGAATTCTCAAATACTTGTTCTTATTTCTGTTCTAGCAATTTCTGCGGATGGAGCCATCCAGCTCGGATGTACTACAACTCCTATGTCAAAGGTGAATGGGGTCTGCCCATCCGGAACTACGTTGGTTACCGGAGGAGATTGCTGTCCAGATGCTGATGTTTACAGTGAGTTTTTAGTTTGATATGAAGCGATTATGTTTCAAAACTCCTAACTACGGTATTCACTTACTACAGTAATCGGCGCTACCACCACTACAACAACGCCAGCTCCCACCACAGCTTCCTCCGGCTCCTGTCAAGATAAACTCAACCCACAAACAGGAGTCAGTGATTGCCCAAATATGAAAGGATACTGTCAGAATCCAGCCTATGTCAAAATCATGAAGGATCAATGTCCAAAGACCTGCGGATACTGTAGCACCCCTGCCTCGACATGCGTTGATAAGATCAACCCACAAACTGGTGTTAGTGATTGCCCCGGAATGAAGGCGTACTGTCAGAATCCAGTTTATCATGATGTCATGAAGGATCAATGCCCAAAAACTTGTGGATATTGTTAAATAAGAGAAATCTAATAAAATAATTTCATCATGAAGTCACTTTTTATGAGTTTATACCAAATATTTTTCTGAAACTCCACTTTTCCTGTCCTACATCTTAAAAATTCTGCCTCACCTGAACAGCACCATTGACCTTCATCATTTTTCCAAGTCTCCCTGAATATCGTTCCATTTCTTCTCATTCAGATAATAATCATGTAGGTTTGAAGCCAGGACATTTTGAAAGTGGTCACAGATTCCTTCAATTTCTCCAGAATACCGCTTTCCGGCGTAGTGGAAGCACAACTGAGCAAGCATGTAAGCAGATTCTATGTCAGAAGGCTCCAAATCAATTAGAAGGTCTATATCACTAACCAATCCTCGGGCACGGACACCATAAATCTGGAAGATGAAAAAGTTAGGCCATGAGCCGACCGATAAAAAAACATACGTCAAAATTTGAGTTATAATTGCTCATCCAATCCGCGTCCACTGTCCGTCCACTGTTCTTATCCGGCGCATGAGGGTTTTTTAACGGTCGGTTCTTATAAGGGTTAGTTCAGATTCGCCAGTTCTTATTCGGCAAGTTCTCATTGGTCCGGCTCTGATTAAGGGGAGCACCGAAATCGGAACACTAATAATTTGTTGGGAAACAATATGCGATATTCGGAAAAAGGGAAACGGAATTCCGTGAAGCTCTGTTGTAAAGCCTTCCCAACGCCAAAACATTTCAGACTCGTCACTCGCCACGTGTCCAAATCCCTTCGTTCCAGTGTCGATCGTCAAAACCCAAATGCAGACAAAGTCGAAATCTGCATTCGTCAACGTTGTGCATACGTTCGATTCAAAAATTCTGGACATCGAAGAGAGGCTCACATAGGATTTGGAGAACGAGATGATGGATGTGAAGTTTACTACAAAAATGCAAGATTCCATGTGGGAGAAGGACATTATTTGAAAATGAGATTCAACGAATTGAAACCCATTCTGATCGGATAAAAACGCGTTTTATATTGTTTTAAAGTGGAAATTCAAGATGAAAATCTCCAGGGAAACGAAGATTTCATCCGGAAGTTTTTTGCCAGTTCTAACTCTCAATTCCAAGCAAAATCCCTAGAAATTGTTAGCCACTGGGCAAAAATTTCTATTCCAGTTTTGAAATCTTTGAAGCCAGGAGTTTCGGAAAAGTTCACAATTGGCACATATGTGGAAAACAATGATTTTGTGGAAGTTTTTGTCGATGAAAACTGTCGATTTTGGATTGTGGGTCGCAAGTTTTGGTGCCGATGATCTCCAAAAATTTTATCGTTTTGACGAATTCACGATGAAAATGGACACGGTTACAAAGGATGGATTAATGGAGTTCAAGAATAATAGTTTTTGGAGCTTTTGTATTAGCTATGCAAAATAATGAGCAGCCGCGCCCCACTGAACTCAGTACTTGAATTTTTTGAATTCATTTCCCAATTTTCGCACCAAAAATGACTATTTTATGGTTTTTTCACCGAAAATTGAAAAAAAATACAAACTTTGAGAAAGAAATATTCTATTTTTCTAGGTTTTCAACCATATTTGGGTCAGAACAAAATGTGAAACTGTGGTTTTCAGTCGAAAAACGCATTTTTCAGATAAGCATAGAAGTAAAATGATGCAAAATGGTTTTTTTTTTTGGTGAAAATCGGAGATATCTCCCAAAAATCGAAAAACCACGAAAAAATTGAAAAAAAAAACGGAACGAATCGAAATAAAACTTGAAAACCAAAAAATCGCTGAAAATTAAAAAATTTCAAAAATTAAAGAGTCCAGTTGGGCGCGGCTGCTCATTCATTTACAATAGACAGTAACTCCGTGATTTTTCAGCACATTCTCTCTACCCCTTCATTTATAAAATGCTCGATTTTAATACGACGATTAGAACGACAGTTGTATCTGGAGCTGAAATCAAGGAGAAAAAGGCATTTCAACTAACAATAAAAACTTACTTTTTTTGCTTTTCAATGAAATTTTATTTAATAAACACCCAATTGATTCTTTGATTTCTTCCTTCTGTTTACACATCAAACTATGCACGATGAGCCACTCTACGCAAAACGAAATTGATAAGAAAAAAGAAATTATTAATGTTTCGGGTTGTTGGAAATGTGTCATACTAAAAACGAAACGATTGTTTACCGAACCAAAAAGACCACAAATCAATGTTTGGCATACTTGCAATTTTCCGGACCATTAAATTCTTCGGCCCGGATTCACATATATTTTAGAAATTTTGTAGTCGTTTTTTTTTGCATTTTGAACGATTTTTTACTTTTTACGAGTTTTATACTCAAACGCAAACTTTTTCTAATGAAAAAATCTAATAAAAAAAGCTAATCATACGTACCAGAGTTGAACGGAATTCTGCTTTCCGCCACTGTTTTTCACTTCCGTCTTCCGTTTACTGCTGAAAAGTTCAGAATTCCGAAAATATTCCGCCAAATTTCACAATGTCTTTTCTTCGAAAAAAAAAATGGTTTTCTTACAAAAACCAGCGTGAGTTCCTTCCCTCTTCAGTGCTGATCCGATTTTTCATGGACAAAAAAAAATGTAAAAATTGTTGCGAGAAAAACGAGAAAAACGCAAGTTACAGTTCGATGACCGTGTCCGAATGGCCGAGAACCCAACAGGCATTAAATAACTTTCCAGATGATTAAACATGGTGCATCGACCGGTCCGGTGGGCTTGCTTCTCTAGATGTTTTTTTTCACACATTTCACGTGTAAAGTTACTTGAGTCAAACATTGTTTCTGCTTTGAAATTTTACGCCAGTGACGGTTTTTACTTTGCTTGAAAATCGCTTTAAACCGCGAAAATTGTTCTGAAAGATTGTACTAATTACAGATACCGCTTCAATCACCGTGGCCTCCTGGCCTAGGAATCCCACTGTGTAGTTCGAGAGGACAGCAAGTCCTGTGAATCAAAGGTGGAATGCCTAGGCTTTCTTGTCCTCTCGAACTACAAAATCACAATTAAATCGTTTTCAGCGTAGAATTTTGAAGCACAATCAGTGTTAAATTGAGATGTGCTAATTCTTCTTTTAATTATGTCATGAACAAGAAACTCTATGAATCACTTTCATTTTTGATTCCGAGTTCACGGAAACTCGGCTTGTCGTTTGTAGTTTTATGTGTACATAATGAGTAAAACATCGGAATTAAATGAACTGATTCAAAAAGCATCATGCAGTTCTTCGAAAACTTTTCCTTCCCTAATTGAGTCATTGATTTAAGCTCCGCCTCCTTGTTGCTTCAAAAACTCCCGGCACAAATGATAATCATCATTCTCTTCTTCAAACAAATTTCAGTTATGGTTTGGTTCATTTTTTTAAGCAGAAGAACCCACACCACCCCTGCTCCTAGTGCTCCTAGAGTATATACCGGATCTTATAAGCCACCAGAAACGAAGCCAAAAATTATTTGGCTGTTTTCATTTGTAGCGCTAGTACTCGTTTGGCTGTCCAGTTTATTGCCATATTGGAGAGTCGTTGGTCGAGAGAATATCTATCCGATAATTCCATACGATGGAGTAAGTTGAAACATCGCTTTATATTCAGTACCAGGCTGCTTTTCGCGCCTCCGGCGCTTCAAAAAACTGCTCTATACTGTTCGTCGCTGCGCTCCTCACTTTTTTCACTTTTTTCAATTTTCACCGCAAGGTTTCGTGGTCCCGTGGCACGGTGGGTGAGCGCGTGACTGTCCCTCGCAAGGGGTCCGGTTCGAACCATTTTGAAGTCAAAGCCCTTTCTTTCTTCTTCCAGTTTTTGCATTAAAAAAGTATCTATTCCAAAAAATATTTTTCACTAAAAAATCGAGAAAAAAAGAAGTAAATGCTTTTCATGGTTTAACGGGTCCCCGGATAATTGACGGGTCATTTTGGGACCCGTTAAACCCTCTGATAACTTACTACTATCGTGAGCGATCTTCAAGAATCTGCGGCTCTCCAAATATAGCTTTTTCTATCCAATATCAGTCATTTTTCACGCGAGTTTGCTCACGACGCCCACCGGGCGGCTAGTAGTAGGTTTTCAGAGGCCGAATACTGGGAAAAAGTCTTTTGGAAAAAGTTTGAGTGGAAAGTTTGGTACTATTCCGGTTTACTGGTCCCTTTTTTTTTTATTTCCAGGTCCCACAAGTTAATTTTTATTGGACCATAAGTACAGTAGGGCGCGGCTGCTCATTATTTTTCATGGCTATAACCATTTTTTTTCAGGAGGACTTCGACAACGAACAATGGGCTTATGTGGGTGCTATATTTATGTATATCTCGATGGGAACGTATTTTGTAACTATTTTTCTGCCATGCTCCTGGGAAGCTTTTGCTAAATCATCAAGTCGACGTCTCATTTTTTATTTGATGATGGCAATATCCTTCATGGTCAATTGTCTGCTCACTTTTATTCCCTTTATGCTTTTTGTGACTCAAATAACGGTAAGGGTAGACACTTCAGAGAAAAGGTTTGGTAAATTTTTCGAACCATTTTTCAGAAATTTATCGGAAAATTTACCGAAAAAATTGTCGAACTTTTACCGGAAAAAATTTCGAAAAATTCTCAGAAAAATTTTTGTTTCCCGGCAATTTTCCGATAATTTTCCGAAAAATTATCAAATTTTTTCAGTAGTTTTTTTGCGAGAAATTTTTCAAAAAATTCTCGAAACTGTTCCACACCATTATTCTTTTTGACTTTTTTTGACTAATTTCAGCTCCAATTTATTTCAGCCCGGCGCATGTGAATTCCTTGCTCTCTCAGCCTCTCTGGTGTCACTACTTGGAGCGATTTTCTCAATCTATTGCTATAGAACGGACAAAGGACCTCCGGAATATTAAGATTTTCTTGCTGCAAATTTCCTAATGAATGATTATTTATTTTTCATTTCATTTCAATCATTTATCATTAATTTGCACTCTGTGAAACTGAAATGATAAGAAAGAAGGAATAATTCATGTTTGGGTGTTGGAAATGTGTCATATTTAAAATGAAACAATTGTTTACTACTTTTTTCCGAGGTTGAACCTCAACCCAGTTTCATAGTTAACGAGTGTGAAACGACCTTTTTCTTATGGAAAGTTTATTCAATTTTTACAACTTTTAATTGTTAAATAATGATGATCCTCATAATAAAACTCCACAAAAATTTCGAGATATTTTGGTTTCCTCTTAGATAGTTTTTGGATTAATTGACGAAGAATGTTTCTGGATGATTTCAATGGAATCTCAAATTGGAAAGCCTTCTTTTCCAGAATTTCAGCTCCAAAAACTGCTCTGACGTCATCAATTTCAAAATGATTAGTTACAATTTTGCATTCGATGAAAGATGGTGATGTGGTAATATGCTGAAAAATATGAGATATCAGTGGTGCGAAATTTCTGGCAAAGCGCTTGGATTTCGAGTATTCCGAGAGTGGCTGAGTGTTTGCAGCCCTCGGCCACGGAAAATGAAATATACTGTTGATAAAGTAAAGTTGGCATCGAGCCAACAACCTGCGCTTGAAAAACGCAAAATCATATTTGTGATGGGCCGGGCCGAGCCGACTGAGGAATTTCTACCGGCCCGGCTGGCTGGGGGTCGAAATTTTTTGACACTGAACTTTTTGACACTTTTTTTCTCGTCTTATTATTTTTGATAACTGTAAGAGTAGTTTTCTAGAGAAAATTTTGGATTTTTCCAGTAAGAAAAAGCCAGAAATTTCATCAAAATCACCAAGAAAAAAATTTCCAAATCTTCACAATTAAAAAAAAATTCCAAGTTTTCACAATTTTTTGAATCCGGGCCAGTCGACGAGCCGAAGAGGGCCGGCCCTGAAAATCACAATATGCGCAAAATGAAACGCATATACTGTTGAAAAAATAAAGCTTGTGCCGCGCGCCCTTTCTTTTCACGCCCCCGCGTTTTTCTGACATTTCGAGTTGTATATAAAGGCAAAAATCAAGAAAGTAAACTGAGTGCGGGGGATTTGCAAAAAAGCGCGCCGCACTTTGCGTTTTCAAGGGGAGGTAGTTGGTCCGTTGCCAACTACAATATTCCTTGCGCTCACTTTATACTTCCAACAGTAAATATCCAGCAAGTGGCCTACCTCATCAGATTTTTACTTTTTTCCACAGAAAACACTTACATTTTTCAACTCAACCAACAAATCCCTCGAAAGTGTTTCCAATCGCGCGGAAAATTTATCGAATCGAAATAAATGATAAAGTTGTGCAGGTCTCAACCCTCCTTTTGTGTAGACATCCGCGATTTTTGCCTGTTTGAACTGCTCCAGTTCCACTGTTTCATCAAAAAATCCATTATCAATGGTTTCGAGAAATGACGCGCTGATTCTGATTTTCTCAAGGGTTCCGGGAACCAACATTTTCAAAATTGGGTTGACACAAGCAAAATGACTTTGAATATTGATATATTTGACGTGAAGTTGAGAATCAAAGTGGAGACTCTCGAATATTTTCTTAGTGACGTCACCGCTATATTCAAACTGATGACTGATCCAATATTCAAATTCATCTATTGTCCCATTATTGACGATTTTTTTCAGCTCATTAAAGGCGAGTTTCATATAATGAACACCCATAATATCAAAGCTCCCGCCTCTTGTATCATAAACGTGGCATCCATTTTCGATTTTTTGAAATCCAATGTGTTTTTCGCCGAATTTTTCGCTTTGAAGTTTTAAGTAGACATTGTCGAACAGCATGTGAATACCTATTTTGATGATAATTGGATCTTGGTGATCGATATGGGAACGAAGGGATCTGCAGACGTGGCGCGTGAGGATTCTGGAATTTTTTTCAAATGATTTTTTCTTGAGTGGTGCGCTTTTCTGAGAATTGACATTCTTCTTCAAGTACCATAAATCACAGCAGTACCCCTAATAGAACGGCACCCTTAACAGGTCGACATCCACCAGTTCAGGAAAAAAAATTGGCACTGTTCTAAAATCACGGTCCCATCCAAGAAATCACGGTCCCAAAAAAAAAATCACGGTCCCAAAAATAAAATCACGGTCCCAATTTTAAAATCACGGTACCAGATTTAAAATGACGGTCCCAACAATAAAATCACTGAGACTTCTAGTGGAAAGTATTTTTTCGGACCTTGATTTTATTTTTGGAACCGTCATTTTAAAATTAGGACCGTGATTTTATTTTTGGGACCGTGATTTTTTTTCTGAGACCATGGTTATTCGGATAGGGCCGTGATTTTAGAACAGTACCAAAAAATTTTCTCATTGAAAGAAATAGCAAAAATAATCAATTTCAGCTTCAATTTTTGCCACGAAAATTTTTGAAAATGTTTTCAGTTTCCACTTTTTGGGACAAAAAAAAAACCTTTTTTTTAATGATTTTGGCCACAATTTTTCAAAAGAATCATTAGTTTTCGAAACAACAAATCTTCTACTGAATTTATTTTTTATTCGAAGATTAAAGCGGTAGTCCCTAATAGAGCTGCACCTTCAAAACTAACCTCGTGACCGGATTCAATTCCTTTACAACCCTATCAATAATATCGTCTGGAAGATCAGAGAACGCCAATGATTTCTTTTTCTTATCACAATCTAAGTCGAGTTCACCATTTGAAAATCGCATGAACCAAAACTCGAATTCCTCGTATTTCATTATCTCGGGGCCCAATGTTTCACAAAAGCTTCGATATCCATCGAATATTGGCTTATTCCAAATGACTTCATATTGGATGAAATTTAGAATTGTGGTGCGATCGTTTATCACTGATTCAAGGAGTTTTTCCATTCTGAAAGCCTAAAATTATAGAAAAAAAGTAGTTGAAAAAAAAGAAAACAATTTCAGACAGAGGGAAGGAAAATATCGAGAAAAAAAAAGAAATAAGTCCAGTAGTACATTAATAAGACCTCCAGTAAAATATCTTCGCAACATGGTCCGTTCGGAGAGGAGATGTGGAGAGTGCGAGAGAGCGCACGGAGTATAGAGGAATAGAGTAAATAAGAAAGGGAAGCAGATGTTGTCAGTGGGGTTGAGGACATTGGCCATCTGTCCCCTTAGGTCGGGTCAGTCTTCTTTGCAACACACTCTCTTCCTCAACACCCGGCTTGCAAGCCCCCTTTCTCATTTTTTTTTGGACCAGTGTTGATTTTCAAGTGTTTATTATGTTTGTTGGTACTATTCCGGTTTAAGGGTCCCATAAAAAAAACCGGGTCCCTTATTTCGATTTTCTAGATCACCAAAAATATATATGGGTCCCATAATTTCCGACTTGCACCACTCGGGTCCCATCTTTCGATTTCCGAGTCCCAATAAATCTTTCGGATCCCATAAAAATCAGAATCGATTTGACTATATTGAAGTTTTTTTCTCATGACCCAAAACGGCCAATGTCATACTGTAAATTTTTTCATCGATCTAAATCGAGAAAAAATTTATATTTCTCAAGTTTTCTCATGGGATCTGGAAGATTTTTTGGGACCCGGTTTTTTTTGTTATGGGATCCGTAAACCGGGATAGTACCCAAACTTCATAACAAAATCAATCTTGGACCTTATGTTTTCAGAATGGAAAAACTCCTAAATTCCGCCAAATCCGATCGGAACACTCTTCTCAACTTCATCAAATACGAAGTGCTTCGAAAAAAACCAATTTTTGATTCATTTCGTAATTTTTGTGAAAGAATGGGACCAGAGACCATGGACTACCAAGAATTCGAGTTTTGGTACATGAGATTTTGTAATGGGGTGCTGGACAAAGATTATGATTCTCAGAAGAAACCACTGACTTTCCCCGAGCTCCCGTTGGAAATAGTTGACAAAATCGCCAAGAAGTTGGATCCTTTTGATAGGTAGGTTGTGTTTTTTTTTGTTTAAAAGCGTTCTGAAACTTCTAGTTGTACTTTGAAAAAAAAAGGTACTTTGAAGTTTTATCTATTAGCTTTTTGGAATGAGGAGCAACCGCGCTCCACTGCACTCAGTACATGAATCCACTTTCAGCAAATGAACTTTTTTCGGTGTTTTTTTTTTAAGTTTTCGCGAACAAAACCGCCTACTGTAAACTTTTTTTTTTCGACTGAAACCGAAAAAAAGTAAAATTATTCAACTAGAAGATTTTCGTATTTTTCAGATTTACATTTAGGCCAAAAATAAGGCTGAAATTGTGATTTTCAGTCGAAAAAATGCATTTTTCAGATGATTTGAGTCGAAAAATGTGGCAAAAAAAAATCGCAAACATCTCCAGAAAATTCTTTAGCTGGAAATGAAAAAAATAAATTCAAAAATTAGTTGAGTCCAATGGGGCGCGGTTGCTCATCATTTCAAAAAGCTAATGAAGTCATTCCTGGTTTAATTCGTAATCAATATTGAGAAATTCAAACAAATTTATTAAGAGCTTTTTCAGAATCATTGCTCGACGGGTGTCCAAATCACTTCAATACTTCATCGATCGTCAAAAACCTACCATTGACCGATTCGCGATTCATATGTCGATTGGACATTTGAACTTTTATCTGAAAGGGGATGATTTCAATAACGAAGATATGTTAGAATACGAATGGAGAGAGAATGGGTGTTCCTTGAGAGTGGACAGAGAAATTCAATTCGAAATTAACCAAGGGCATTTCATGACTATCGCTTTCAAGGATATGATGGCTATTTTTTCGAGGTAGGCTCAGTTAACAACCCACCGAGTTATCGAACTCGGGTGCTGAATTCTTGGGAAATTTTTTTAGACCACTACACTACGCTGTGTGTAACTGAACTGGCGACGGCAGCAAACTTTCTAAAATTAGTGAATCTAGTGGCCGACAGTTGACGGGGGCGGGGCTTAGGCTTGGAGCATAGATAGCACAGAGTTTCCCAGAACTTCAATCAATATTTTAAAAAACGGGCATAATCGCGCTAAAAGTCTGTTTCGGCCTGTCCGGTTCCCTTCAAAATCAACCTTCTGGGAAAGGTCGGTGACATGAGAATAAAACGATTTTTCAGCCAGAAAGAGCCCATGAACCATCTAAAAGTGTGCATCGACTCGATTGGCAATGACGAATTCATCGGAGATTTCAACACAAACACTGAAGTTTTCAATGACAAACTCCACGTCAAAAAACTGGAAATCGAGTGTCATTTGGACCCTTTCATAGCTTTTCTGAAAATTTTGAAACCTGGAGTCCTTGAGGAAGTTGAAGTTTACACATGCCCTGGATATGATGAAAATTTTGAAGGAATCCCAAAAATGGAGCAATGGAAGCAAGCGAAATCTGTGGATATTTATCGATGCAGAACATTTCCACCGGAGGAATTAAAATATTTTTATCACTTCGAAAAGTTTTGGGTTACTGTGCAAAGTACTCCAAGAGATATACTAATTGATTTGAAAAATGTAAGTTTTTGAAAAAAATTTTACCAATTTTTTTTTCGTTTTTTTTCAGAACATTTTCAACTCCACCTCTTTTTCGCAATGCCAAATTTTTTGTGACCCACTTGACCTTGCTGAAATTCAAGCCGCATTTGGAGCTGAACTTCAGGAAAACGTGATTTTCCGCATTCCGATTCCATCGTCATCTGAAACTCTTTTAGTCCAGGCCGGAGACGGTTCCATTCGATTGGAGCGGCATCAATTATAATATTTTTTGAAATTTTGCCAATAAAAAAATCTTATTGTTCTGAGGAAGTTGTTTTGTTTTTAGTTTTTTTCTGTGTCGCTGACTCTAGAGCCTTTCTTCGAAATCCGAATTGGATGGGACCATGGCAGATCGATGAAGAATTTTACCGCAATGGTGTTCTTTTTTTTTTTAATTGGACCCACATTTTTTGATTGGAGCTGTCAGCACATCCAAGGCGCCGAGCACCGAAAAGCGTCTGGTCTTATCTACTCAAAATTGTTGAAATTTGAGGTGCGGTCCTCTCGCTGATCACTTCCTGTAAGAATCAAAAGATGCGGCGTTTCGAAATATTTGCACATCCCATAAAAAAACCACCCATATCAAACTAAACATGACCAGCAAAAAAAAAATGTATAAAAAGTGTTGATAAGAGTTATGTTAAGGTGTTAACCATGACCCGATTCATCTATGCAGAATCTCGTGGTAATACTGGAGTTATTGCAATTAGCAACAGCCTCACTATATTTCATGACAAAAAACCTAGAATTCTGTTAGCCATTGTGGCAATTTCCTGGGTTTCGGACATGATCGCTATTAGTTTACCATTTTGGCTGCCGTCCATCAATGCGGATAGTCTTGTTCCGGTTAGATCGGTAAGTTCTAATCATTTTTAAGGATGCTTTCGCTTTTCATAAGTACATTACTTGAAAATCGCGCGAAAAATCGAAATTTGTTGGCCGCAGTCGAAAATTTGACAGCTTCCGTTTTTAGGTCTCGAAGTCTGATTCTTTTGGGACCTTGACAACTAGATAAAGAATTTTACCGCGATGATGCCCGTCTTTTTAAATTTTTGATTGGAGCTCTGGGGAGCTCTGTGCTGCCTATGCACCAAGCCCTAGCCACGCACCCGTCAACTGTCGGCCGCTGGATTTACTAATTTTAGAGAGTTTGCTGCAGCCGCCGGTTCAATTACACACCGTTGGAGGCATAGTGTAGTGGTGTGAAAAAATTTTCGTTAGGTTCAGCATCCGAGTTCGATTCCTCGTTCGGCCGATTATTTTTGGTTTTCAATTGAATTACACAATGAACATAATTTTCGGGAAACCCAGGCGGTTGAGGAGCGGAACAGCAAAAAACGTTTGGTGTGAAAATAATAGAAAGTTGAAAAGTTTTTTAAAAAAATTTGAAATGGATGGATATAGATCTTTCGCGTCCGGTCCGTTACCTTTTCACCGTTGCACGTCGTAAAACATCTAAATCAGTATCAAAAAACGGTTTGATTACGACACTTGAATTACGACGCAGCGTCGAATGCAAACATCGAAACTATCAAGCCGTTTGTGAATCCAAATTCAAAATAGTTTGCCAACAACCTTTCGACCACGGCCGACCGCGGTCGACCGCGGCCATGGCGGTCGGGCTATAACTGGACCGCGGAATGAGCGATTGTTCCAAATCAACTCAATTTTTAATAGGTTTCTTTATGGAAAACAGAATCAGCATGAAAAAATGAACAATTTGGATTTCACTTTTTCCAGAATCGAACCTTAGCAATGGTTGGTACGTATCTATTGTTCTTCTCAATAATCACAGCCACTATCACATTCGTTGGATGTAAAATTACACAGTAAGATTACAATTCTTTTCAGCCGAAACTTCAAATAATTTTTCCTGGAATTCAGAAGAAAAGTGGAATTCATCCAGGACAAAACTTTGCACCGCCCATATTACAGAGTTGTGGCGGGCACATTCATGGTCAATTTCATCGTACTTTTAATCGCATTCATTTTCATTCAGACTCAATGATATTATTATTCTCCAAATATGAACACAGTTCAGGTAACTTAATTTTGGAAACTTGGTTTTCAAAAAGAAATTTCAGATTGCAATCTGCTCCTATTTTGCTCTGATGACGGCCGTGTTCTTTTTGATCGGGGCTATAACTTCAGCGGTTTTCGCATTCAAATACTGTAAAAATGAAGAAATCCCTGCTCCACGGAATGATGTGGCATCTCCATCAGCTCCAGCTGATCATTCTTGGTATTGAGTTGTTGAAAAGTGTGAAGCAAATTAATAAATTTTTTGAAGCATTTTTGGTTTTTCCTGTAAATTCAAATCGCAATCAGAAGACTGGTAGATCCCATTAGAAAAAATCTGGATATCAGACATACTTTAGGCTTTATCAAACTTTTTCAGGCTTGCTAGGTCCCATCTCGACATGGTTCACTTTTCTTTAGGACCTATAAGATATCCGAAATTCAACCGGCACCACTTAAAACGGGCTCATTCTTCACGTATTTTTCTCTTATAACCGTGGTCTTCAGGTTTCTAAGTTTCGAGAATTTTAAGCTTTTCAGGCCCCTTCAGGCTTTTCAGGCTCATTCAGGCTTTTCAGGCTTTTCAGCCTCATTTCGACCTTCCTCTAGTCTTTTCCATGAACACCCAGGCGGCAGACGCCGCCCCCTCCTATTCTTAACGGACTTGTCTCCCCCTCCCCGACCGTGCTTCCGTGGCGCAATAGGCAGCGCGTTCGGCTGTTAACCGAAAGGTTGGTGGTTCGAGCCCACCCGGGAGCGAAAATTTTTTTTTACTATTTAAAGAAATGAACAAATATATTATACTTGTTATTATCACAAATTTTCAAATTTAAAATCATTTCATATCAATTATCATTTAAGCAACCTTCGATTATCACCATGCCTTCCTGCGAAACAACTCTTTGGCTCCGGCTCTCAGTAAGTTACTGGTCAGCAGCATAGTGAATGTTGAGCATGCTCCATGCTCTTGGATCATCATGAAACAAGTATAAGCGACGTCTGAAATAAAGAAAAAAAAAAGTCTGAAGCAAAAAGAAAACAGCCAATTACATATACTGTCAATATAAATAAAATTTACGCAAATGTAGATCACGAGAGGGATGAAAAGAAGGATAAAATGGACCATGAACTGAAAATTTTGAAAAGTTCAAATTATTTTTTAATGTTTTATTTTTTTCATGCTGTTTGTGCTCAAAGTATCAAGTTAGAGATTGGTGACCGCGGCGGCCGCTGGCCTAGAATCCGACTTCCTATTTTTCATTCATTTTGCATTGCCGGAAGCTGTCGGATTCTAGGCTCCACGACCGCAGTGATAAACTCACAGCTGCAACCACACTCCAAAGCAAATTTTTCTGAATTTCAGCTGTCTTTTTTGATATTTTGAGATTCTTTGAATGCAGTATTCTATATGTGACCAGAGCCGAAATACCCATTGATAAAATCGCTGTCGTAATTGTGGTATAAGCAGAAACAAAGAATAAAATGAAAAAAATCGAGTTGAAAATCATAAAAACGCAATTGTTGCACCAGAAATAATCCGGAAAAGTTCCGAATTCCAATTCCATTTTGGCTTTATACTCTGTCTGATTATTCAGCCCATCTCTGATAAGAACTGATAAAATAATTGAAAAAATACAAAATACACAAAAAATATTGCGGAAAATGACTGGGACACTCTGGAATTTGCAGTTGTCCGCATACAAAATCACAGCTCTCATTCGATGAATTAATATAGAAACTGCTGAAATTCCAGTAAACATTAGAAGATATACGAATATTTGAAAATTGTCTGCTGGGTAATTAGATGATAATCCAAAGGAACAAATGATTGGTACCGGCATGATCAGATTCGCTTTCCAGAATATGCACATACAGTGGGGAGCAAAACTGAGTGTACCTTTTGTTTTTTGCTAATAACTAGGTCAAAAGTAAGCCGATTGGTCTGAAAATTTTATTGGGGACTCCTGGGTAGACCAGGAACATAATCCGAGTTTTTTTTCTGAAAAATCATTTTTGCGCGGAAAAATTTTTCTGATGACTGCTGAGATTTCAGGTGACACTTTTGAAATTTTTTTTTGGTCAACTGGAGGTATTCTTTTTTCTGTCTTAAAAAGTTGTCCCCAGTCCCAATAAAACATTTCCGTCAAAATATCGGATATGCCGCCTCCGTCCGTGACCTTATTTCAGTCAACATCATTTCAGGTGTGTTTGCTCTGGACAGAATATCTCGGCTGAAAATGCTCCAAATGGACTGTAAATTTGAGAATGGGTCACTTTTGAGTCCCTAAACAAAACTCTATAAATAGAAATAGGTTTGGAAAAAATTTATTTTTTGACTTTTGTACTGATTTTGGATTGTATTGAAAATCAACTGAAAAGTCAAAAAGTGAATTTTTCTAAACCCAATTCTATCTATAGAATTTTGTTTGGGGACTCAAAAGTGACCCATTCTCAAATTTACAGTCCATTTGGAGCATTTTCAGCCGAGATATTCTGTCCAGAGCAAACACACCTGAAATGATGTTGACTGAAATAAGGTCACGGACGGAGGTGGCATATCCGATATTTTGACGGAAATGTTTCATTGGGACTGGGGCCAACATTTTGAGACAGAAAAAAAAATACCTTTAGTTGACCAAAAAAAAGTTTCAAAATTGTCACCTGAAATATCAGCAGTCATCAGAAAAAATTTTCCGCGCAAAAATAATTTTTCAGAAAAAAAAAACTGGGATTGTGTTCCTGGTCTACCCAGGAGTCCCCAAAAAAATTTTCAGGAAAATCCGCTTACTTTTGACCTAGTCATTAGCAAAAAACAAAAGGTACACTCAGTTTTGCTCGCCACTGTATGGATTTCCAGTAAAATCCCACTGAAACCTTGAGGAATTGTTTTTTTTAATCACTGATACTTAAGGCTTCTATTCGGCCGAAAATTTAGCACTCCGTGCGCCGTCCGCCGGCGGCGCACGGAGTCCGAAACACTCCATTTCAATTCAAATCGTTCCACCGCGAAAAGCTGGGTGCAATGGGGCACGTTTGCTGTTGTTACGTCTTCATATGTTAAAATCGGAAATCGCGAAACGAAGTTTAAAGGAGGACTGAAGTCAGAAATTTTTTTCATTTTTTCCGAATTATTTTGTGATGCTGAATTCAACTAAACACGTGAAAACTGCCAAAAATCTCTCTAAATGGCACAGAACCGTGTCAAAAAACAATGCGTTCGATTCTGATGGAAGAGTTTTCTTTCCCACTGTGTACTACTCTCGGACAATCGAGTTTCTCAAAAGGTCACTTTCTGATGATTTTTGTACAATAAGTTGTGATTTTCCTTGTTCTTCTGTTATCTGGAGCGAAATCCATAAAGATTGTAACATTTCCAATCAAAAAATCATCAGAAAGTGACCTTTTGAGAAACTCGATTGTCCGAGAGGAGTACACATCAAGAAATCAATTGTCCGAGAGTAGTACACAGTGGGAAAGAAAACTCTTCCATCAGAATCGAACGCAATGTTTTTTGACACGGTTTTGTGCCATTTAGAGAGATTTTTGGCAGTTTTCACGTGTTTAGTTGAATTCAGCATCACAAAATAAATCAGAAAAAATGAAAAAAATTTCTGACTTCAGTCCTCCTTTAATCGACTTTAGCTCTTTCGCGCTAAAAACAAAAACCGAGCGTTTTCTACTAGTTTCCTTAACAGTACATATACTTTTAAAAGTTTTTTCATGTTTTTAAGATCAATTTCAAAACATTTTCAAACGCCCATACTTCCCGCCAAAAATTAGAAAGAGTGCACTTGCTTTCAATGGACTGTTTCGGACTCCGTGATGCGTCGTCCGCCGCCCGGTCGCAGCCAGCCATTTGTGTGTGACTTAGCGTCGGCGTGACTACGTACTCGACCCACTATTTGACGACAGTTGCGACATTTTCTATCAAGTTAAGGCACAAAAACTAAAAAATTCATGATATTTAAATGGTTTTTAATGATAAACATGTGGATTATTAATTATTATTGCATTATCTCTCTTTTATAGAGCTAAAAGCATTAAATAATGTCAAAAAGAAGGGGTTGCTCGTCATTTAAAATGCCTGGGGTACGCAATCACGCTCACGCAAATAATGCAAGCGGCTGGCGGCCGAGTAACTTCACTTCAGCCGGATGGAAGCCTTACTGATACTACTTACGAAAAAATATGAGAAACCAAATAATTCCTATATTTTTGGTCGAAATGCTTTGGACACTTGAAAAACAGCACCAATAATGTTATTCCATACACTGGAATCGAGAATATTGAACTGAAATAGTGGATAAAACGGATGAAAAATGGCTCTTCCGGATGACAATCTGTCATTTTCGAAGGAAGTTTGAAATGGAATGAACGGGTGTCGATACCTTCGAATTTTCAAACTATGCACAAAAAATAGCAGGTGAAATAATAGTAAAGTGGGCGCAAAAGTTCAATTTGTTTTCCAAAAATTGTTTTTTTTTTTTCGTTTTTTCCAGATGTGGCTTATGCCTTTTTTATGATGATTCAAGAGCATGGAGCATGCTCAACATTCACTATGCTACTGACTAGTAACTTACCGGAGCCAGAGAGTTGTTTTTTGCAGGCATGATGATAAAGGATTACCAAAAGGATAATTGATATGAAATAATACAATTTGTGATAAGGACAAATTTAAAATATCTGTTCATTGCTCTGAAAATTCAACCAGTTTTGAGGAGATCTGAAGCTACATATTTTTGAAAGTGAAGAACTATTCCAAGCCGCTCCCCAACAAAAAAAAAAGAAAAAAAGATTTCGCTCCCGGGTGGGCTCGAACCACCAACCTTTCGGTTAACAGCCGAACGCGCTGCCTATTGCGCCACGGAAGCACGGTCGAGGAGAGGGAGAGAAGGTCGCTAAGAAGGAGGGGTCAGGCAGTGTTTGTCGACTGATTGGCGGTCACGGAAAAGACTGGGGAAAGGACCGAAATGGGCCTGAAGGGCCTGAAAAGCCTAGCAAGTCTGAAAAGTCGAAAAATCGAAAGTTTTTTAACACAATAAAACTCTATTACACCGGCATGCCGCTCTATTGTTCGAAGTACCTGTCCGAGTGCCGTTTTACTAGGGTTTCCTGTTCTATTTTTCGACTATTTTTTGCGGTTTTTTTGCGGAATTCCAAAGATTTTAGAGGTAATACAATGTGGCCCAATTGTCAAATTTTGGCAAGTTACTCGTCGTTTTATTCAAATTTTCAAAAATTTTTATATTTATTTGAAACAATTCAATTTTCTTTCTTCTTCTCTTTTCCCCCATTCCTTTTCTGTGGAGCAATATTGAAAATCGGTACTGTCCATGTCAATGGTGGATAGATAAAGTACAAGGAAATTGTTGTGGCATTCACCAGAAGAACTGCCATATTGGACATCTGAAAATAAGAAACTTGGGCTGAAAATCAGATCGTTGATAGATCTTACTATCATGAACTGTTCCCCTTGAATCACCGCAAAAATGGTCCATTGAAAAATTAGCGCAAAAACGGCAAATTGAATTTTCGCCTGGATGTATTCAGTGGTGTTCATGGAGATTGCACGGGTCTGGAAATATCGGGTTACTGTAGGTATGTATAGTAATCCTTATTTTCTTGTGGGTTCACGGGTTCTTGGGTAGATTTACGGGACCCTGTGTAGATTTACGGGGTCCTGTGTAGATTTACGGGACCCTATGTATATTTACGGGACTCTGTGTAGATTTACGGGTTCCTATGTAAGTTTACGGGACCCTTTGTAGATTTACGGAGCCCTACTTACAATTTCGTAAATTCCACCGGATAAATTAAAAATTTGTGCTCCGGCGGCCATGGAGCCCATTACAGTAACCATAGAGTTCTCGTCAACTGTGTCCACATAGCTAAACGCCAGTTTGGTAATAGTCGCCACAGCCAGAATTTGACAAATGAGGTTTTTCTAAAATTTTCGAAAAAAAAATTGAGGATCTTAAAAGAAAAAGTTACCCGTCTTGGCTGGAAATATGCAAACGCAAATACATAAAAACTGTATAAGGTAAGACTAATGGCATTGATTATCACAAGGATTTGATTATTTGTCATGAGTGAGTAGCGGAGCCAGAAGGTTTGTCTGAAAAACGATTTTATGATTTGTGGGCGTTTTTGAGACACTAAGACCTGTAATTGAGCGACCCGTCTAATCGAACAGCCCCTGTATTAGAGCGGCTCTTCTAGAGGCATAGTGAGAATCCTTGAAAGTCCTTGAAAGCGAATTTCAAAGAACTTGTAAAAAAATCTTTGACTTATTTTACATTTTTGTGATGAAAATTTCGTTTTTTTTTTCGATTTTCGGCAATTTTTCAGTAAAAATCATAATTTTCCGACTGTTTTTCTATTCAAAATCGGGCAGTGAAATATATAGCGGCCCTGCAATATAACAGTCCTCTAAATAGTGCACCCCCCCCCCCCCCTAAATACAGTGAGAAGTTGTGCTGCCTGCCGCTCTATTGAAGGTAGTTTTACAACATTTTGAGACACTTTAGACTTACACCATCATCGGAAGGACCAGGGTAACTGAACTAAATCCTTCTGCGGTCCCTTTTTTTTTCCAGTCCAACACCAGAAAAATTGGCATCGCAGTGAAGCCAATTGTGAGGAGCATAAGCCAAATAGTGAAGATTTGAAGGAACATTTTCTGAAAACCCACTTATTTTGAAATTTTTTGATGGAGTTTTTTAAGACGTGGCAGTTGACAGGATTAGAAAAAAAAGTTTCGAAAGAAAAATTGAAAAAAAAGTTACTTGAAATTTTCTCTATGAAATCTAAAAATTTTATCATTTTTATATTTAAAAAAAAGTAAGATGACTTTATTTTCTTTTCTTTAACGTTTGCCTTTGTTGAATACTTATTGCACAACGTTGGGGGAAAAGGGGGGGGGGGGGGGGGGGGGGGAGGGCAGTGGTCGATGATCGTTCTTTGTGTGTGGTCTCTGTCAGGGTGGTCTATGGGTTTTGTGATAAAAATTGTGAACATTGGTTCGAAAAGTTTGATCTTTGTGAAACAAGATTCTCATAACCAAAAATAACGTGAAATCGAAAAAAAGTAAAAAAAGTTTTTAAAAATGAATTCTGTCCAAAATAATAACAAAAAATAGCTTTTTTTTCACTAAAATTAGATTGATTTTGCAACAAAAAAAAGTTGGCAAAAACCCAAAAAAATACTTTCAGAAATTTTTTTTCCATCATTTTTTCAATTTTTTCTTTTTTTTTTACTGACTGTAATTTTACAATAGAAAAGATCGATAAATTGGAAATTAATATATTTCGAAAAAAAAAGGTTTTTTTTCAGAAGAGCAGTTTTTCTTTAAAAAATACACGGTAGTTGAAACTGAATAAAAATTTTTGTTTTTTTTTTTCAAAAACCGACAAATTTTTAATTTTTCCCGGAAAAAAAAATTATTTTGTCACAAAAAATTTTGAGGATAAAATTTTTGAACGAAACATTTTTTTATTTTCCATTTCCCAAGTTCATTATTTTGCTATCTCTCACTGAAACCTTCTCACTAATTCCCATTTCCCCCCATCCTAATTTTCAAAGACCAAACCCAAACTACACCCCCCCCCCCTTTTCTTCTTCCTCCTTTCCCTTCAAAGCGCAACGTTGTGCAATACTTCCACGAGTGAGTGAGTGTATATGTGTTTACTCTTTTTCTCTGCCTCTCCTTTTATGTTCGAACATATAAATATCAGCTGACACTCGTGTGTGTTGGAAGGGATGACCAATATAAAAGAGGAGATTCCCTGAAAAATTTCACTTTTATTTTTGGTTTTCGAAACCCTTTTTTGGTGGTTTAATTTGATTTTTTTTGCAAATATGGCTTTGGATGATGAAATTTTTTTTGGTTATTTTTTTCGAGTTTTTTCAACAAATTTTTTCTCAGTTTCATCGCCGGTTTTTTTTCAGATTTCCAATTCCAAAAATGATTAATCCAGCTGCTCCAACTGCTCCAGTGGGTGTCCAACCACCTGTGGAGGTTGCCAATCTTCAAAATCCAGCTGCTCCTGAAAATGTTCGAGATAATAAGTTGCCGGCTAAAGTGAGTTGTTACTTTCGGAAATTTAAGAAAAAACAAAAATAAAATAAAATTTCGCAACTTTGGGGAAAAAAAATTTCAAAATTTTTTCAATTTTTCCATTTTTTACCATACTTTTGGTTAAAATCGGCTATAATTTTTTTTCCAACTGTAATCCTCTCCAGATGAACCACGCCTACCCAACTGAAGCTGTCAAACGTGTCCATGAGAAGCCGACTCCAGCTGTTCAGCCTCCGTTTGTTAACCGTGGAGGATCAAGTGGCGGACAACAAAGATTCATGCCACAGAAGCAAAATCATTAAATTATTTGAAAAAGTTTTGATCGGGACTAATGAATATTTTCCAAAAAAAACATTTAAAAAATAATAAATCATTTCGCGCAGCACAGAATCGCCAGAGCGCCGGTTCGTTGAGCCCGCGAAAATTCTTTTTTGAACGAATGCGTTGCGTGTCGCGTCGCGTCTACTGGACTCCAGTTGATTACGAAGTTGACACAGTGCCAATAATTAAAATTGAGATGGAGCGTTGTTGCATTAATTGGCTCTCGGCTACCAAGTGGACCGCAAAAGAGACAGTGGAAGATGGAGATGGGCCTGAAAGCCTGAAAAGTCTGAAAGGCCTGAAAAACCTGAAAAGCCTGAAAAACCCTTCTCTCATCCTTCTCCTAGTTTTCCCGTTACCCCCCACCCGCCCTTTGAGTCGACAGACACCGCTTTGCCTCTTGTTCTTTACCGCTCTGTCTCCCCTCCTCGACCGTGCTTCCGTGGCGCAATAGGCAGCGCGTTCGGCTGTTAACCGAAAGGTTGGTGGTTCGAGCCCACCCGGGAGCGAAATTTTTTTTGTTTTTCTTTTTGAAATAAGGCAATGTTCTATTATGAAATTAATTAGTTTATTTTAAAAATTTTGAATTTTTTTTTCTGTGGAGCACTATTAAAAATTGGACCATGTTAGTGGTGGGTAGACGAAGAGCAAAGAGATTGTTGTGAAATTTACCAGAAGTACTGTAGTTGTGAGAATCTGAATGAAAAAGGGTGAAAAAGGGCCTAGAATAGCCTGAAAAGCCTAAAAATCTTACCCAAAGCGACCAATGTGCCCCTTCGTAAGCCGCGTAAATTATCCATTGAACAATTAGTGCAAAAAGGGCAAAGTTGATCCTTCCCGGGACGTATTCAGTGGTTTTCAAAGAGATTGCACGTTTCTGAAATTGGATTACAGTAGTCTTGTTTCGTGTGGATTTACGAGTGCTCAGGAGGCCCTGTGCCTTTAAACTTACAATTTCATGAACTCCACCAACCAAATTGATTATTTGTGCTACTGTAGCTATGATCCCCATCACAGTAATTACAGAATTCTGATCTACCAAGCTAGAAACCAATGTGGCCATAATCGCAACGAAAAAAATCAGGGAAACGAGAGTTTTCTGGAAATTTTCTGGAAAATTTTTTGAAAAAAAACAAACATTTTTCTCTGAAATCTTACCCGTCTTGGCTGGAAATGTGTTAGTGCATGCGAAAAAAAGTGGTAGAAAGTGAAACTGATAATGTTGATGATAATGAAAATCTGAATATCTGTCAGATATGAGTAACGAAGCGAGAAGCTTTGTCTGAAAAAAATTAGGTTGGGCTTTTTGGCACCATTTGAACATACACCATCATTGGAAGCACTAGGGAAACTGGACAGAATCCTTCTACTGTCCCTCGCTTTTTCCAATCCAATATCAGAAGAATTGGCATAAGGGTGGTTGCAATAGTGAGGAGGGCCAGCCAAACATTGAAGATTTGGAGGAGCATTTCTCTGGAAATTTTCTCCAAGCTGTTGATTTAAAAAAATCACAAAACAAACGTGGCTGTGCCCGGGCATTGAGATGGCCTAGAAACCCACAGCACGGGAATCCAAGAATTTATAATTTTTCTTATTTATTTTTATTAATTGCGGCTTCTCGGAAGCTGAAATCAAAGGTATCAGCGTCTATCAACGAAAATAAATGAAAAAAATCTTAAAATTTTTGAATTCCCGCGCTTTGGGTTTCTAGACCATCGTGGATTCCTAGGCCATCTCAGTGCCCGGGAATAGAGTTCAATCGCAATTTCTTGCAGAATTGAGCGATTTTAGGGGAGTCTCAAATATAAATATAAATACTAAAAATTTTTGAGTACTTTCTATCAAAAAATTGACCCCTCTAACTCAAAAACAAAAATGAACATTTTTGTAGTCGTTCGAAAAAAAAAATGAATTTTTCAAGTTGGAAACGTCATTTTGTGTTATTAAAACCAATTTCTGACCAAAAATTTTATACGGGTCTTTTTTTTCTTACGGTATCGGTTGAAGGATATTAAGCAAAAAAAAAAAGAAAAAAAATTACAACAAATTTTTTTTGTCCACGTGGAGTACAAAAAACATTTACAAACGAATAATAGAAAAAACGGAGAAAAAACGCTTGCTGAAGTTTGAATATAAACAAAAAGTCGAGCATTTTTTTATGATTTTAAATCATTTTCCCGGTGACAAATCATTGCACAATCTTGTGGAAAAAGAGGAGTGAGGTGGAGAAATGTGCATTGGTTTTGTTTGATTTGTGATCATTTTGAACTTTTGGTCTCGAATATCTGGGTCTAAAGTTTGCATGAAGTCATAGAATGAGTCACATGTATTTTTCAAATTTTTTTCAAAAAATTTCAAATTTCTCTAGAGATTATTTTGCTGAAAAATGATGAGCAAGTATAATATTTTAACCGTCAACAAAAATATTTTTGCGGAAAATTTTATCTACGTCATCTGTAGTCTTATCAGTTTTGATCGTCTTTATCAGCGAGAAAAACTGGCGAAAAAATCATTTTTTCTCTAAAATGTTGGACCGAATGCCTGATTTAGTGTTGGCTCAAATTTTCGAAAAATTGAATTATTTTCAAATGTGAGTTTTTTTTTCAACTTTTTTTTTCTCCTAAAAACTTTGCTTTTTTCAGTCAAAATCTACGAAAAACGTGCCATAGAATCCGTAATTTTTTCGACGAAAAATACAAAAATAAATCAGAATGCTTTGCAAATTTTGTTCGGATTACTGTGAGACAACGATCCATAGAACTTGGAATCGACAAAATTGCCATAAATTATACTCAAAAATGCAATGGATGCTCGGTGAAAGCTAGAAAAAATCGAAAATTTTTGGAAAATATGGAATTTTCGGACATTTTTTTCCAGGATTTTCACCTATTTTTGAAGTTTTTCAACCAGAAAATTCATACTTTTCACCTGGAATTCAATGAAATTGAGCAATTTTTGGAATTTTTCAAAATTTTGCCACGTATCGAAATCAGAGATTTTCATCTGACAGCTAACAATCAATTTTGTCTTACATCAAAATGGACTCTCATTGAAGATGAAAAAATTATCATAAATTCTTCGGAAAATCATTTTTTTGATAAAATCGATATTGGCGAAATTGCGGAGGAGCAGGAATGGAAAATTTTGAATGGATGTGTTTTGGCGCCAATTCAAAAATTTGCGTCGAGAATAGTTTCTACTGGCGATCTACTGATTTTGAAAGAGGTAATTTGTAGCATAGTGATTTTTCTTGAAAACTAAATTGTAAAAAAAACGTACGAAATGCCAGAAACCCTTTTGTGGCCGCCAGCCGCACCGTTCGCCGGCCGGCCGAAGCCAGCCGTTTGTGTGTGATTCAGCGTCGGCGTGATTGCGTTACTCGACTGAATTTTGTTGCATTATTTTTCCTTTATGAAGGTAAAAACACAAAATATTGTCAAAAAGAAGGGGTCGCTCGTCATTTAACACTGACTATTTATAACCACTCGAATAGCCAATTCACCGGAGCCGAAATGTTTTCCGATTGGGCTCAATTTTTTACAGACATTCATCTAGGGCCCAAATAGTCAAAAAATACCAAATTCGAGTCTGTATCATTCTTGCTCCAGGAGCTGGAGCACGATAAAGAGCCAAAAATGAAAATGGTCGGATTGACTTCAAAAACGTTTTCCCGACGTTTTTTGATATGGAGATTACGAATTTCACATTTAAATCACTTGGTATCAATTTTAAAAGGTACCTGTAGTACTAAATTTTTAATTTTTGGTCATTTTTGGACGTTTTTTTCTGATCCTGAAAAATTTAACGTTTGAGGTGCAAAAACAAACGCCAGAATCAGATTCTACGCCCAAAATTACGTCGATTTCCTATATGAAACCTAAAATCGAGATATACAATCATCGAGATAAATCGGCTTTTATGCATTTTCACAACGTACCCCCCTCCATGGTGAAAAAAGTCATAGTCTCAGATCCGTACAAAAATTTTGTCACATGTTTTTCCTATCCAAATGTGACTTGGTCATCAATTTTCAGCATCGGAAAGTTCGATTTGTAGCCGTGATACCACTTCAAAAAAATCCTTCTCCCGATCCTGGATCAGAAAAAACAAAGTTTTCAAAATTGGTTTTTTTTGAGCGGAAAGTGCTGGAAAGTGGTCAGGAAGTTTTGAACAATTGTTTCAGATGAAAATCCGCTCAGAAATATGACGTTTCCTTTGTTAAAACATCAATTTTCCAAAAAAAAATTTAAAGTTGCTTCAACAATAAAATATGGCTGGCACGTCATATTTCTGAGCGGATTTTTATCTGAAACGATTGTTTAGGACTTTCTGAGCACTTGCCGACACGTTCCGCTCAAAAAAAACCAATTTTGAAAACTCTGTTTTTTCTGATCCAGGATCGGGAGAAGGATTTTTTTGAAGTGGTATCACGGCTACAAATCGAACTTTCCGATGCTGAAAATTGATGACCAAGTCACATTTGGATAGGAAAAACATGTGACAAAATTTTTGTACGGATCTGAGACTATGACTTTTTTCACCATGGAGGGGGGTACGTTGTGAAAATGCATAAAAGCCGATTTATCTCGATGATTGTATATCTCGATTTTAGGTTTCATATAGGAAATCGACGTAATTTTGGGCGTAGAATCTGATTCTGGCGTTTGTTTTTGCACCTCAAACGTTAAATTTTTCAGGATCAGAAAAAAACGTCCAAAAATGACCAAAAATTAAAAATTTAGTACTACAGGTACCTTTTAAAATTGATACCAAGTGATTTAAATGTGAAATTCGTAATCTCCATATCAAAAAACGTCGGGAAAACGTTTTTGAAGTCAATCCGACCATTTTCATTTTTGGCTCTTTATCGTGCTCCAGCTCCTGGAGCAAGAATGATACAGACTCGAATTTGGTATTTTTTGACTATTTGGGCCCTAGATGAACGTCTGTAAAAAATTGAGCCCAATCGGAAAACATTTCGGCTCCGGTGAATTGGCACTTCAGTGGTTGTTGAGTGGTTAGAAATAACGAATGTTAAAATGTCTTGGTATGCAATCACGCTCATGCAACTATTGCAGACGGCTGGCGCGGATCTGTTCCAAAATAGGGGTACCTTGATTTTTTGGGGGTCCCATGAAATGTCCAAGGGTCCCATGGAATCTCCAAGTGTCCCATGGAAACCCCAGGGGTCCCATGATTTTTCCAGGGGTCCCATGCATGCGACAAGGGTCCCATCAAATTAGAGAAGCTTCGCAACTTTCTGGAAACCAAAATAAGAGTTTCACAACCAGACTTTTAGAAGTTTTCATTAACTTCTATCGTTCCCTTATGTTTTGTAGTAGCTTTTTGTCATTTTCGGTGTGTTTTGAAGATTGTTTGGAGAATTTTTTGGCCACTTATTACAATTAGGAGATGTTCAACAACTCAAAAAGTTCGCCATCCTGACTCCACAAAACAAAACAAACACTGATATTTTTGATCGGATACCAGTCTCTATTGAAGTTAAAAACTCAATGTGTAATGTCACCAGATTCATTGTTGAAGACCTGAGGCAGCGAGTTCTCAGACACAAGTTTATCAGTGGTCCACGGCAAAGTTTCAAAACATACCAAAAATGAGGAAAAAACCACGAGAAACAGCATTACTCAACTTTAAAAAGTTCTAAAAAATTGTTGTTTTGATGGGATCCTTGTCGCATGCATGGGACCCCTGGAAAAATCATGGGACCTTTGGGGTTTCTATGGGATCCTTGGAGATTCCATGGGACCCACAGAAAATCAAGGGACCCCTATTCTGGAACAGAGCCGCTGGCGCGGATAGCTGACGGCTGACGGCCGAATAACTTCATTTCAGTCGAATGGAAGCCTTACAGGGATTTAAAAAAAACTTTAACGCGCATTTCAACCTAACGCTATATATTTTTTTAGGCCTTTCTCCAAAACAAAAATTTGGAACGCTATGAAACCAGTTTTAAAAATACGATCACACACAATCAATTGATTGAATCACTTGGCTACTATCAGATGCATACAGTCAGATTTAAGCCAAATGAAAAAGTGTGGTTTTTATGGAAGGAAAATCCTGAGGAAGACGAGAAGGAAGTCTTGAAAATTGAAATGCTCACACAAAATATTGAGTTTGAACGTATTGATGAATCGAATATTTTATTGTTTCATGATGATAGTTGATTTTTTTTTAAATTGTTTTTCTTCATTTTTTCCCAATTTCCAAATCAAAAATTTATTTTCAAAAAAAAATTTTTTTTTTATTAAATTGTCACCAGATTGCTATTCGTTCCAACTTTACCCGCCGAATTCAAAACCATAACTTTTGGTGAGCGACTCTGAAATAACTTTTTTTACTGGATACAGTAACCCAAAAAAACCTACAGTAGCCCAACAGAAAAAATGATTTTTCATCATTTTTTGGACATCTTTGTTCAATAAAATGAGGGTTAATGGGTTGATATAAGAAAAATTGGAAGAGAGAATTGGGTAAAAGCGGCGGAGCAATTTTCGGCCAGTGTCCTGGAAAAATGGGGGTTTAAGACTACAAAAACTACAATAACTACAAACTACAAAAACTACAAACTATAATAAATAAAAACTGCAAAGACTATAAAGACTACAAAGACTAGAAAAACTACGAAAATTACAAGGACTACATGAACTGCAAAGACTACAAAGACTACGAACTACAATAAATACAAACTACAAAAACTACAAACTACAATACCTACAAACCACAATAACTACAAAACTTGCAGACTACAAACTACAAACTTACATCCGGATTTCCAGCCATTGAAAACTCGATCCAGTAATAAATAAAAATTGTGATACACATCACGGATAACAAAAAAACATGAGCAGCCAGCCTTATTTCACGTTGCCGAAGGATACTTTGTTGTCTGAAACTTCTAGAAATTTTGGGCGGCGTTGCAAATGCGCTCTATTGACAACAACTCAAAATTCGGTTTGTGTACTCCTCTCGGACAAGTTTGAAATTGTCCGAGAGGATTACAAAAATATAGGTTTTAAAACTCACAAAACAGCTCGGCCAGATGAAGTTGTGCCACTTTTTCGAGTTAAAAATAGGATTCTTAAAATTGACAAGTACATAAAAACCACCAGAATAGAAGCCACTAGAAATGAGAAAATCACGATAAGGGAGAATGTCTGAAATTGTAGTTTTTGTAGCCTTTGTAGCCTTTGTAGCCAAACCTGCAAGTGTTCAGGAGCATTGACAATGAATAGCTTATCTGTATCTAAAAATTCAGCCTTGCTAACAATAAAAGCAGGGATGTACAGTATACAGGGTACGGTATAATGAATAAGGACCAAGACCAAAGGGTGAAGTTTCTCGATAAACTGCAAATTGTAGTTTGTAGTCTTTGTAGTTTTTGTAGTATTCAACCTACCGTATCTAGGCAACTGTCATGCCAGCATACTGTAATATATCTTTGAAAAGTGATCAAAAAGATGCCAAACATTCTGACAATAAACATGAGTGGACCAGTATTTGAGTGATAAGATGCTACTCCATATTGTTGAATTTTAAACAAAAGTTCATTTCCAATAGCAAAATATCTGGCCACAAGAAGGTTCATGATTGTTAGGATAAGGATAATATCAACGAGACCCTGCAGAAAAATAAGAAAATATGCTTAAAGTGACCCGAGTCGCTTGAAAACACTAATAGAACTGCACCTCTAATATACGAGCACCTCTAATAATCAGGCAGTCAAAGTTTTAGTCAAGGGTAAGCGGCGAAGAAATCAGCATGCCATTGTAATAGAGTTTTCACGGATTTTCTTCTTCTATGACTCACCTGAGACAACACCAAAGTATAATATGGGCTTCTAAACACAGTTTTCTTTTTTCGACTATTCCAAATATCCGCCAAAAGCAACACATAAATCGGGAAAATGGTGAAAAACTCAATGACGACCACATCCATTTGCCAGTAAATTGTCAGCATTGTGACCTGAAAAAGCAACTTTTTTATTATTAATTTCGATGGAATTTTTTATTTTTATAACATTCTATATTATAAATTTACTCAAAAATCACTCTGAACGGTGAAAAAATGGCGTTTGAAGGCATGGCCGAGTACAGAGTGATGGCCTAGAATCTGACTAGGCCATCAATCTGTACTAAGCCATGCCTTCAAACGCAATTTTTGACCCGCTTAGAGTGAATTTAAACTGAATTCATAGTGATTAGAGTGAATTCATAGAAAAAAAAAACGCCAAAACTCAGAAAAAAACGGATCAAAATGACGACGAACTAGGAACTTTCTTTGTGATAAACAAGTCTGAAAGACGTGAATCAGAAGGTGAAAATGCACTGATGTATAAGGGAAAGGATTTTCATACATGAGGTGACTTTTTGATATGTGTAGACACTGATCAGAACCATATAATTAGTCATGAGAAGTTTTTGGGACGGAGAACAAAGAATGTAGATTTACAATACTAAAAAATCGAACTAAAACATATCAAAATAGCATAAAAATTTTGTTAATTTATCTTGTTAGCCAAACTTTTTTTTTAAATTTTGAAAGCTCAAAAAAAAGTTGAGTTCTGCTCAAAAGCTGACCTGTTTTTTTCAGGCTTAAAAAATAAAAACACTAAAAAAAAAACAAAAAAAAAGCGTCAAAAAGCGGAAAAAAACAAACAAAGGATAAATCGGAAGTAGTCCTCGAGAACTACACAGTTTTTCTTCCACCTGCCCGTGTAGTCCGAGTGGACTCGGCCACCGAAAATAATTCTATGTCAGGCAACGCAATTTTATGGTTTCTGAAGTAGTTTCCGTGATTTCCGTCATTAAGAATCTGATTCTGTTTTAAATAATCTACCAGAGTTTGGATTGAAAGAATGATTTCACTCCTCCTTTAGTTTATTCAAAAATCACTCTGAACGGTACAAGACGGCGTTTGAATGCATAGCCGAGTTTAGCTTGATGGTCTAGTAATTCGAAAAAGAAGACGCGCGAGTCGTGGGATCCTAGGCCATCAATCTGTACGCGGCCAAACGCCATTTTGCACAGTACAGAGTAATTTTTCTATGAATTCTTGTTTGAAAATGAGATAAGGATAATAAACACGTACAAAATTTAAAAAAAAAAGTTGAAATGAGCCCCCTCTATTTATTTGCGAACGGGCTCCCAGTCGATGCACCATGTCGCCTTTTGGAACATGTAGTAAAGACAGTAATCTCAGAATGCGAACTGAAAAAAAGTTTTTCCAATTTTTCTCTGAACAAAAAGAACCAAAATGAGACATGAAAAATAGAATTGGGACAAAAAATACTTTGGAATCCCCTTAAAAAATTATTTTTTGGAGATTCTTATTTTCTGACGTCACAGTTAAAGGTCGAAGAGGAATGTTTATCTACTAATTTTTTAAACAGAACAATTTGATATCATCAAAAAATTCTTATTTTGAATTCTCGGAATTTGCAACAGGAAGTCGAAGCCAACACTAGCCTCGACCACCATAAACTAAGAAACAATGAATAAACCAAAAATTCCAAGAAAATTGGTCTACACTCGATCATTTTCCCACCCAAACACACAGAAAGTCTCCAAAAAATCATCAAAAAAAAGTGGAATACATATTCCAGAAACTCCAATTTCCCATATGTTGCATAAACCAATTTCCGGTGGGGAGAGGGCTCTCACGACGGATCAAAAGTTGCCATTCGGATGATTTTTCGGTTTTTGAGACAAAGTATTTTTGGAGGCATAAACAATGAACTCGAGATGCAACAAAAGATCTTGTTGATATCTCAAAGATTATGGAAAACATCAAGAAACTGATAGTAGATCAAAAATGTTCTGGTTATGGAAAAAGTGTCTAAAAGTGCGTCAAGTATCCTGAAATGTGCCATCGGTGCGAAAATGTGTCAACAATGTCAAAAAATTGTGTCTAATGTCTGCAAACACGCCTTGTTCGTATATATCCAAAAAAGCGCCATGGATCCAAAAACGCGTCAGGTATCCTGAAATGCGCAAAATATTTGAAAATGTGTCGAATATAGAAAAAAAAGTATGGAATATATGGAGACAAATAAAGATTTTTAAAAAAACTACATATACAGAAAAAAGCAAAGCATCCGAAAACGCGTCAAGGCGCCAGAAATGCGCCAGCACACGAAAAGTGCGTCAAGGTCATCTGATAATTGATTTAAGAGTATCTAGCGATTTGGCGTGTTTTTAGTGCCCTGGCGCACTTTCCGTGCCTTGGCGCACTTTTTGTGCCTTGGCGCGTTTTTTGTGCACCTCATTCCATACTGTTTTAACCGAAATTTTGTGTATCCTGAAAAGCGCCAGTGCACCAAAATTACGTCAAGGCACCCAATGTGCGCCAGCTCACCAAAAAAGCGTCCACCACATTTTTTGTTGTTGTTTTTTTTTAATTTTTCTTGATTTTTCCTTTGCGTTTGCTTTTTCCCACCCCCATTTTCAATTATTTTCATTTCAATTTTCGAAGGCTGAAATAACAAATTGCTGTTCTTTTTTTTTCTTAGAACCCCAAAAAAATAATATAAATGAGATTGTCTCAATTTTGATCATTGAGACAAATAAGGTTATTCTTCGAATCTATTGTGTGAATGAGTTTTGAACAACATTTACTTTTTATTTTCAGCTGTAAATCAGTTTTTTTTTTTCGTTTTGATTCTGTTTTTTTTTCATAGTTTCCTGTGTTACTTTTGGTAGTTTTAAAGGTATTTAACAAATCTAGGTCACCAAATGGAAAAGTTAGGTCATCAAATCAAAAAGTTAGGCCATCGAATCAAAAAACCAGGCAGTCCTTTCCAAAAGTTAGACCATCAGAGAAAACTGTATCGTCACTTGAGGAACCTAGACCCCTCTTTGGTAACTAAGTAGACCCTTGAGATTTCTAGGCCACTAGTCAAAAATTCTAGGCCATCATTTGTTAATCCTAGGCCACACTCCTCCCAAATTAAGCAATTCCCTTTTTTGTTCCAGTTCTCTCCATTTTCGTCATCCATCCATCCATCACCAAACCAGACACAAATTTCCTTTTTCCAAGTCTATTCCTGCTGTGAGAAAAAATTTCACAAAAAAAGGGGCGGTGCTTCAGTTTTTCCGATTTTTTGATACCCGGATGTGATTAGAAAAATATTGAAAACAGGAATTTTTGTGATCCTTGATTTTGAGAAAAAATGGCTTTTTGTTCAGTTTTTAGATTTTTTGAAAAGGGCGGGAAGTTTGAATAGTGACCTAATTTATATAATTTTTGTGTATAAATTTTCGATTTTTGATTTTTTTTGAGTAGATTTTAGACTTCCTGATTGAATAATAAAACTTTTTGAACTTTATTAATGACGGAAAAATTTGAATAGAGATCTGATTTTTATATGTTTTCGTGCAAAATTTTCTGATTTTCGATTTAAAAAATTGTTTTTTCCTATTTTTTATCTTTCCAGAAATGCTTACCCCCACGTGGCAAATGGACTTATTTATTTATCAAACTATATTTCTGGTTCCAATTTATATATTTATTTTGGGGGATTTCGTGGTTTCCAGAAACAAGCATAAGACCTTTAAAAGTCCTTATTATACGTTGATGATTTCTCAGGTGAGAGTTTTTGTAGTATTTGTAGTCTTTTTAGTTCTTGTAGTTTGTAGTTTCTGTAGTTGTTGTAGTTTGTAATTTTTGAAGTTTGATAAAATGATAAAACTTTCCAAAAAGAATATAAATTTTTAAGGATTTCGTACTTTGTAGCTTTTGTAGTTTGTAGCTTGCAATCAATTTTTGTAAAAATTTATAATGAGTTTTGGTATTTTGTAGTTTTTCAGACCCCAACAAAGTACTGTGAAGTTGGAACGTGAAAATTTTCCAATTTTCTGAATTTTCGTAAAATTTTAGGTTGACTGGGCATTTGCTCCGGTCTATTTGTTATTAGTCAGAGTTGGAAAGATGCAAAGTTAGTCAAGATGTAAATTTAATCTAAAATATGTAGTTTGAACTCGAAAATTTGGAGAAATTTGAAGGAAAAACGGGAAATATTGAGAAGCAATTGAAAATGGATAGAAAAACCTAAAAATTTATGAAAGGTTTTTCATTTTCTGTAAATTCAGTGAAAATAGCTTTTCGTTCAAAAAATTGCCGAAATTGGGTGAAAAAAGTCGAAAATTTGAGCTTCCTAACCAGAATATAGTTTTTGTAGTCTTTGTAGTCTTCGTAGTCTTTGTAGTGTTCGTAGTCTTTGTATTATTCGTAGTCTTTATATTCTTTGTATTCTTTGTAGTCTTTGTAGTCTTTGTAGTTTTCACTTCCAGGGCATTGCCGACATCGCTACAGTATCCGTATTTTCCTCTTTGGTTCTAGCCAGATATTTCTCATTTGGCAACCTATTTCTCTACTCTTTACGCCCTTTTATGCCAATTTTCTATGCAAATAGTGGTCCAATGATGTTTGTGATGAGAATAGTGGGCGTGTTTTTGATAACGACTCAGAGATACCTAACAGTATGCCGGGCTCACGGAGCACTAAATTATGTGAGTTTTGTAGTTTTTAGCTTGTAGTTTGTAGTTTGTATTTTTTGTAGTAGTTGCTGCTTTTGTAGTTTATATAGTTTTTGTAGTCTTTGTGGTCTTTGTAGTGTTTGTAGTCTATGTAATCTTTATAGCCTATGTAGTCTAAGTAGTCTATGTCGTTTTTGTAGTATTTATAGTCTTTGTAGTCTTTGTAGTTGTTGTATTCTTTGTAGTCTTTGTAGTTTGTGTAGTCTTTGTAGTCTATGTATTCTTTGTAGCTTTAGTAGCTTTGTATTCTTTGTATTCTTTGTAGTCTCTGTAGTCTTTGTAGTCTATGTAGTAATTTCAGTCTTTGTAGCCTTTGTAGTCTTTGTAGTTTTTGTAGATTTTGTATTCTTTGTATTGTTTGTAGTCCTTGTAGTCTTTGTAGCCTTTGTAGTTTTTGTAGTCTTTGTAATCTTTCTAGTCTTTCTAGTCTTTCTAATCTTTGTAGTCTATGTAGTAATTGTAGTTCTTGTAGTCTTCGTAGTCTTCGTGGAATTTGTAGTCTTTGTAGTCTTTCTAGTCTTTCTAGTCTTTGTAATCTATGTAGTAATTGTAGTTCTTGTAGTCTCTGTAGTCTTTGTAGTCTATATAGTCTTTGTAGTCTTTGTAGTCTTTGTAGGCTTTGTATTCTTTGTATTGTTTGTAGTCCTTGTAGTCCTTGTAGCCTTTGTAGTTTTTGTAGTCTTTGTAATCTTTCTAGTCTTTCTAGTCTTTCTAATCTTTGTAGTCTATGTAGTAATTGTAGTTCTTGTAGTCTTCGTAGTCTTCGTGGAATTTGTAGTCTTTGTAGTCTTTCTAGTCTTTCTAGTCTTTGTAATCTATGTAGTAATTGTAGTTCTTGTAGTCTCTGTAGTCTTTGTAGTCTATATAGTCTTTGTAGTCTTTGTAGTCTTTGTAGGCTTTGTATTCTTTGTATTGTTTGTAGTCCTTGTAGTCCTTGTAGCCTTTGTAGTTTTTGTAGTCTTTGTAATCTTTCTAGTCTTTCTAGTCTTTCTAATCTTTGTAGTCTATGTAGTAATTGTAGTTCTTGTAGTCTTCGTAGTCTTTGTGGAATTTGTAGTCTTTGTAGTCTTTCTAGTCTTTCTAGTCTTTGTAATCTATGTAGTAATTGTAGTTCTTGTAGTCTCTGTAGTCTTTGTAGTCTATATAGTCTTTGTAGTCTTTGTAGTCTTTGTAGGCTTTGTATTCTTTGTATTGTTTGTAGTCCTTGTAGTCCTTGTAGCCTTTGTAGTTTTTGTAGTCTTTGTAATCTTTCTAGTCTTTCTAGTCTTTCTAATCTTTGTAGTCTATGTAGTAATTGTAGTTCTTGTAGTCTTCGTAGTCTTTGTGGAATTTGTAGTCTTTGTAGTCTTTCTAGTCTTTCTAGTCTTTGTAATCTATGTAGTAATTGTAGTTCTTGTAGTCTCTGTAGTCTTTGTAGTCTCTATAGTCTTTGTAGTCTTTGTAGTCTTTGTAGGCTTTGTAGTCTTTGTAGTTTTTGTAGTTTACCATTCTTTTTTCCAGCACCTCAACCACTGTCCTCCCCTCCTTCTAATCCTTTTCCACTGGTTTCTGGGTACCGTAATCTACTTCCCAGCCCTTCTTCACTCGGATGCCACATTTGAAAATGAAATTTCATTATTCATAATGACTAGTGGAATTCATGCCCAGGTTTTTTCGATTACTGTAGCTGCCTCGTTTGCTACCATAGGCGTGGCTATAATTGTGATGTATTGGAAGATTGGAATGGTTATGATAAGGGCAAGAAGTGTCAGGATCACAGGGCAAATGAGGTGAGAATTGGCATAAAGTAGGTCAGGTGGGCCTAGAATAGGCCTGAATTTGGGCCTAAAACATGACCGAAATGGGGCCTAGTATCTAATTTAGCATAGGAGTGGTCTAGAGAAATTCTCTAAAAAGTCCTAAACGGTCCGGCCTTGGATTAAAGCTAGTCCTAAGTTGCGCCTAAACAAAGCCTGATCACGGCCTAAACTGGGCCTAGGCCTGAATGGAATGAAGCGGTTCCTGAATCAGGCCTAAGTCAGACCTGGATTGGGTCTGAGCTCGGCCTAAATTGAGTTGAAGCTAGGACTAACTTGTGCTAGAACTGAGTCTACATAGTACCCATTAGGCCTCAGTGAGGCTCAAATTGGGCCGTATCTAGGTCTGAAATGAGTGCAAACTAAGCGCAAGTTGGGCCTGAGTTACGCCTAAATTTGGACTGAGAAGCCTAAGTTGAGCCTAAGATAGGCCTGAATAAGGTCTAAACTGCCCCTAAGCTAAGCTTAAACTTCACCTAAAACAACCTTAAGCATGAAATTTCCAGCCGAAATCCTCTTTCCACCCGCGGCCAAGATGCTCGTCTCACATTTCACGTTTTCATTCTCATTGTCTTCTGTATCATTTGTTTTGTGTATTATCTAGGTGAATTCGTGTTGTCGTTTGATGAGGACGTAAGTTTTTTTTGAACAAAAATTGGAAAAAAACGTCTGGAACTTTCAGAGAACCCGTCTCAAAGCCTTCCGTCTCTATTATCCCACGGTATCTGGAAATTTTTCGTTTATCAATCCAATTTTACTTTTGACCCTGAATAGGGACGTTCAGAGCAGGTTGAGACACGTTTTTTGTTGCTGTTTTCAGTATGTGAGTGAAAATTTGATGCTACCCTTGTTCAGAACTGGACGATTTAGAATTTCCCATTATAAGAACCGGCCGTTTAAGAACTGCCCCGGATAAGAACTTTTCAAATGCTCGTATTTGGGCACTTTTCACTGCTTGCAGGTCGTTGCAGAAAAGTAGGGTCAGTTCTCATCCGGGCAGTTCTGATAAGGTACAGTACTAATTCGGCGCACGCTTCTGGAATGGTATACCCCCCCCCCCCCCCCCTTATTTAGACACATGGAAATTCAAATTGGGCATTTTTCAGAAGCCAAAAGTCACCGGATTGAGTGTGGTTGCGCAAATGAAGTCGACTAAAGGGGATGGTGTTTGATGGCCTAGCTTTTTTTTGATGGCCTAGCTTTTATCACGCTTCATTTTTTGAATGAAAATTGCTTTTTCTTGTTTATTGGGTTGAAAATAACTACAGAGACTGCAAAACCTATAAAGACTACAAAGACTATAAAGACTACGAAGACTACAAAGACTACAAAGCCTACAAAGACTACGAAGACTACATAGACTGCAAAGATTGCGTAGACTACAAAAACTACAAAGTGTAAAAAGCTTCAAAGAAAACGAAGGCTACAATGAAGACGAAGAATATGAAGACCGCAAAGACTACAAAGACTACAAATACTACAGAGACTACAAAGATTACAAAGACTACAAATAGTACATAGACTACAAAGTATACAAAAAATACAAAGACTACAAAGACTACAGAAACTACAAAAATAGCGACAGACAAACTTTGGTTGTTGCCCACCACCATTTCGAAATTCAATGTGAAAAATGACTAAAATTTGTCTGAAATTTCTGAAAATTCTCAGAATTCATTTCATTTTTTTTCTCTCCACGTGGAAATGAAAATAATGAGTAAAAACATGAATTTTTGGGTAAACAACTTTTTTCTCGAAATTTTTTTCCGAGAGTTTTTTTTCGAAATTTAGCGAACCGGAATTTTAATTTTAGAATTTTTTTAGTCTTTTTCTTTGGTATTGTAGTAGTCAGAAGTAATGTCCTTTTGATATTCTTAACGTCTTCTGACACAAGACGGCTTCTGAAAAATTAGTCATTTTGTTCTCTAAAAATCTTCGGGAATTCCGCACGTCTTCTGAATTCAGAAGCCCATGTCAATAATTTCAGATATTTCTGAAACTTCATTTCTTCAAAAAAAGACTTCAGATATGTTAACTCCAACGTGGCAAATGGATTTATTTATTATGGAAACTTTGATTTTGATTCCTATTTATATATTTATTTTGTTTGGGTTTGTGGTGTCGAGAAACAGACATAAGACATTTCAAAGTCCGTATTATACGCTAATGATATCGCAGGTGAGGGTTTTTGTAGTTTGTAGTCCTTGTAGTTTTTGTAACTTTTGTAGTTTTGTAGTTCGTATTTTTTGTAGTTCGTAGCATTTGAATTCATTTGTAGTTTGCAGTTTATGTAGTTTTTGTAGTCTGTAGTTGAACATTTTGGGACTAGTTTTGAGTCGAAATTTTTAAAATAATTTCTCAAAAAAAGTTTTAAACTTCAAAAAAAGAGACATTTTTTCTTTAAATTTTTTTTTTTAAAGCGTTTTGAAAAATGTTTTTTCTTGGATTTTTTTTTATTTTGGGAAATTTTGGCTTTTCACACCAAAAATGCCTATTCTAAAGGGTTTTTTTAATCAAAAATCAAAAAAAAAGATTATTTTTTTTTTCGGTTTTTTGACCAGATTTAGGTCGAAAACAGGGCTGATATTGTCATTATCAGTCAAAAAAAAATAATTTTCTTACCAAAAATCATTCCTTGAACTTTTAGTCCAACTCCAATTTTTTCTCTAATTTGGAGAACAAAAAGTGTACTAGCCAGTGTTAACACCCATCCAATGAGTTCATCAAAGCGTGAGAATTTGAGATCAGAACATAGTGAAGACGTCAGTAGAAGAAGAGGGAAAATGATCAAAGTAGATCAAAAAATACTGATAAAAAATTGATAAAATGAGGGATTTTTATTGGAAAAAATCCTACTTTCTTTCCTAAAAAAAAGAAAAAAAAGAAAAATTCTAAAGAAAAAATCCTAAAAACCCAATTTTCTGAATTTTTTTCTGGTATTTCGAAGAAAAATTCAAAATTTCAAACCCAATTCCTATTGTTTTTCATGAAATGAAAATTTTTGGATTTTCAGAATTTTCGTTTTTTTTTGCCCCTTCCATCTACAGTAATCTTCCAGGGTCTCGCCGATATCTCCACCATCCTAATATTTTTGTCTCTCATCGCCGCACGCTATTTCTCATTTGGAAATATTTTGATCTACTCGTTATCCCCTTATTCGGCTTATGCCTATACAAATAGTGGTCCTTTTATGTTCACTTTGAGAGGAGTGGGCGTGGTTTTGATAACTACTCAGAGGTATTTGACAGTATGCCGATCTCATGGGACGCTGAATTATGTGAGTTTTGTAGTTTGTAGTTTTTGTAGCTTGTAGTGTTTGTAGTTTGTAATGTTTGTAGTTTTTGTAGTTTGTAGTATACGTAGCTTCTAGTTTTTGTAGTTTCTAGTTTTTGTAGTTTCTAGTTTTTGTAATTTGTAGTTTGTAGTTTGCAACTAGTAATTCTTACTAGTTAGTTTGCAGTTTGCAATTTGTCTGTAACTTGTAGTTTATAAATTGTAATTTATCAACTGTAGTTTTTGTAGTTTGTAGTTTTCGTAGTCTCTGTACCCTCTTTTTCCAGCGCCTCAATCACTGCCCTCCTCTCCTCCTAGGCCTTTTCCACTGGCTCCTAGCATTTTTGATCTACCTTCCCGCTCTAATCCACACTGATACCCGTTTCGAAAATGAGATTACATTGCTCACAATTGCCAGTCGAACTCACCTACAGTATACCTCGATTACTGTAATGTCATCGTATTTTGTCGCTTGTATTACTGTAGTTTTGATGTATTCTCAAATTGCGATTGTGATGATTCGAGCGAGGAAGGTGGGGAATGGCGTGGCGATGACGAGGTGAGTTGGTTGAAAAGACTACAAAGACTCCAAAGGCTACAAAAACTACAAATACTACAAAGACAACAAATACTACAACGACAACAGAGACTACAGAGACTGCAAAGACTACAAAAACTACAAATACTACAAAGAGTTCAAAAACTACAATTACTACAAAACCAACAAGGGCTACAAAGAATACAAGAACTACAAAGACTACAAAGACTACAATTACTACAATTACTACAAAGACTACAAAAGCTACAAAGACTACAAAGACTACAAAGACTATAACGACTACAAAGACTACAAAGACTACAAAGACTACAATAACTACAATTGCTACAATTGCTACAATGACTACAAATACTACAAACTACAAAATTTTTAGCAGAAAATCCTCAAAAAAGCTGAAAGATGCTCGTCTTACCCTCCACGTTTTTATTCTGGTCATTTTTTGCATAATTGCTTTTTTCTTCTACATTGGAGAGTATGTTTTGGCATTTGATGATGATGTAAGTCAACCTGTAATATTAGGGCACCTCTAATAAAAAGGCAGCAAAGAAATCCATGCCCTTGTATTAGAGGTGTTTTCTGGACTATCATATTTCCAGGTCTCCCGAGTCCGTGCCTTCCGTCTTTACTATCCTACAGTATCTGGAAACTTATCATTTATCAATCCAATCATGCTACTAACATTGAATAGAGATGTTCAAAGTGCATTTTGTTGTCGGATCAAGGTACAGTATCCTAGGGTTACTGTAGGAAAAAAAATGGAAAAAAAAGTTGCAGAAACCTCCAAGCACATTATCACTGATAGGTGGTGGCGGAAAAAGAAACGGGAAATCGACGACGGGAAATTAAAATTTCTGATTTTTTTGTTTGAAATTTAATAAAATATGAAATACAGTAATCCCAGTTTAAAGGCGTATGAGCAAAAAAACTTTTTTTTTTCTCAAAAACACATTTATTACCCCAAAAAAACACAAATTAATACACAAAAAAAGCAAAAAAATTTTACAAAAAAAGCACATTTTTACACAAAAAAAGTTATCCTTGATGCGAACTGGCAACCATGAACGAAGAAGACATTGTCGGTTTCGGTGATGAAGTTTTTATGGAACGAGTGACTCTTGGTGATGCACTGATAGTGGCCACAAATATGGTAGATCGAGAGTTGCAAATCCAATTACGGAATTCACGGTTGAAGATTATGACGACGGCTCTGAAATTGAAAAAAAAAATTAGGCGGGATTTAGAATATAGCTTCAGGGAACTTCTATGCCGTTTTAGAACCATACTACAGTTCTAAAACTAAAATTATCCCGTCTGTATGTCTGTGCTTCACCGAACCCTGGAACCTTTCTTAGAAGCCCATTTTTGATGGGACCCTGACAAGTCAATGCAGAATTTTACTGCGATGATGCCCGTCTTTTTTGTTTTTCGTTTGGAGCTCTGCGAAGCTCTGTGCTATCTATGCTCCAAGCCTAAGCCCCGCTCCCGTCAACTGTCGGCTGCTGGATTTTCTCATTTTAGAGAGTTTGCTGCCGCCGCCGGTTCAATTACACACCGTTGGCGGCGTAGTGTAGTGGTGTAAAAAAATTTCGGTAAACTCAGCATCCGAGTTCGATCCCTCAAGGGGCTAAATATTTTTGGTTTTTTATCGTGAGTAGAGTATGAGCAAAATTTTTGTGAAGGCCTGAGGGTTGAGGCGCCGAGCGCAGGAAACCGTCAGGTTTCTAGGCCTAAAAACTTCTGTCCAATTGATAGTCAAGCTCTCATATCGACTTTGCTTTGTGTGTTTCTGAGCCAAATTCAGCGAGTTCCATGGCTTTTCAAGCCGTAGGGTTTCCATTTTGGGCGGGGGAAAAACGGAGACCAGCCGCCCGCCTGTGCCCCCAGACGGTCAAAACGCCTCCCGACTGGAAACCCTACTAGGCTAGGTTAATACTTGTCTGAAGCCTTTTTCAGACCTTTGAGGAACAAAGCCTTGCCAAACTTCTACGAAAATGCAAAATTTTGAGTTGGCTTCAAGCAAGCCCCCTGTCCCTCCCGTTCAAACCCGCGTACTCCCCACCAAGACACAAAACTACTCACGGATCAAAAATCATCAGCAAATTCGACGAAAAAGTCGTGCAAAAAAACAATTTCCATGCAGACGGCGCCCCGGGCAACCACGTAAACGCATTTGATATCCAAATTCCATGAAAATTGAATACGACTCCTTGAAGCATGACTTGAAGTGTGAAATTTCTCTCCGTTCGTCTCGCGTCCGCGCTCATCGAACCCAATGAATTTCTTTTGAGAATTAGAAGGGTCAGGGTGGACATATCTGCTACCAGAATTAGAAAAGAGAGAGCAGATTGGGTGGAGAGAATAAAAGTTTTGAATTTGGCGCCACACGTTGCGATGGTGAGATCGGAGGTGAAGAGCCATCCGAAGTGCGAGAAAGCGAGACGGCAATTCACTGAAAATGGAAGGTTGAAGGGGGAAGTTTGGGGCCGGTATGGACAAGATTTAAGCGGGATTTTGGGCAGGTTTAGGCTTAGGCTTAGACTAATTTCAGGCCAATTTCGGGCCATTTTTCAAAAATTATTTTTAAGTTTTTTTTTTAAGCCTTGTTCTGACTATATTCAAAGAGGGACTGAACTCACTTTTTTATTATCTAATCCCATTATTCATTGTGAATTCTCTCAAAAATCACTCTAAACGGTACAAAAGGGGTATGGCCAATTACATATCAATGGCCTAGAACCCGACAATTTGGCGATTTGCGCGCTTTTTTTCCAATTAAGAAAAATACTGATAAAACTTTCAAAAAGACAAACTGGTGCATCGACCGAGAGCTTTCTTCCAATTCTTCGAGAGGGGGGACTAAAAATAAACTGTCGAATTCTCAGCCATGCTTTCAAACGCCGTTTCGTACCGTTTAAAGTGGTTTTTAAGTGAATTTGTGATAAAGAGTGGAATCAAGAAGAAAAAATGCTTGAAAAAAACTTACATCCAAAAATATAATAACATGAAATTCCACCTGGAATAAGCCAACAGAAAAAGACAAGGATTAAGACCATTTTGTGCCTAAAAAAATTTTTAGGGCTCCAAACCCTCTGAAAAAAGCTTACCCAAAAAATAATTTATAATAAATCGGGATGCAAATTGCACATGTTCGATTTAACGAGATCAACAAAAAATTTGTGGTGATCACAGTCAAAATCAGTGCTGAACAGTTCCCAAAATACTCGGAATGCTCCACAAGGACGCGGTAGTCACTAAAAAATTGAGTTACGGTAATTTTGGGCCCAAAACAAAAAAAACTTACAAAGTGAGTCCAAGACTGTAGAAGATTACTGTAGACACGCAGGCAATGAGTTGGGAGAAGTTTTGATTGGCGGTGAGGATACCAAAAGAGCCACGCATAGCTGGGATACGGTAGCAGCCAATAAGGACGGTTACGATGAGGATGAAGCCAGTGAAAACGATCTGAAATAGAGGATTCTTAGGTATGGTTGGGTTATGGGCTTATGATACTAGGAGCCTAAAGACTTTTAGGTCATAGCTCTGGGCTTAGTGACCTATTATTGCTGCTTTACAGTTTTTGGGCCCTTAAAATTCAAGCCTATAGTCCTGGAACAGCTAAGGATCACAGTCTTACAGTTTTCAGACCTACAGGACTTTACCTATGAGTCTATAAACCTACAAACATATCAAACTACAGACCTATAAACCTACAGGCCCATGAGCCTACAGGCCCATGAGCCTACAGACCTATGGGCCTTCAGACCTATTGGCCTACAGTCCTAGAAGCCTACAGGTCTTTGAGCTTACAGACCTAAAAGTTTACAGACCTATGAGCCTACAGACCTAGAAGCCTACAGAAATATGAGCCTCCAGACCTAGAAGCCTACAGGCCTAGAAGCCTATAGACCTAGAATCCTACAGACCTATCAGCCAACAGGCTTATGTAAAAATCTGCTGTTAGGCCTGAATTCTCACAGGTGGCCACAGGCCTAAAACCTAGTGAGGCTAGCAACTTCATGAGCCTATAAAATTGTGAGCCTACACAGCTACCAGCCTACACCGGTACCAGTCTACAGACCTACCACCTTACAAACCTAAAAATCTTCCAGAACAAAAAAAACCTACCCCCGAAATTAACCCGCCAACAATGACGTCATCAGCAGTATGCTCCATCGTCGAGTTCATCACTTTGAGACAAGATTGGTAGTGGCTACCTGAAAATATTGAATTCTCCTTCTTTTTTTCTTCCGCTTCAAATGATAGTTCACGCCTCTAAACAAGTTAATGAGATAGACAATTGAAGCGGAAATTTGGGTTTGGAAAAAACAGGAAGTTATCGAACGGATGAGAGTTTTTTGACAGTTTTTTCAAGGTTGAAATTTGGACAAACAAAAAAAATGAAATTTTGCAATGAGGGTGCAGTGGAGCGTTGTTGCAGGGTGCAGATATGTTTATTTTGGTGATAATGAATGATATAATTTGAAAATTTGAGAATAAAATAGAGAAAAAATATGAGTATAATTACAGGGTGGCGATTAAGTATACAACGTTTTGTTCCTTGAGTCTTGGCGGCGTGCCAGTGGGAATCCTTAGGGTGTTCAAACTTTTTTTGGTAGAAAACAACACGAGCTAAAGTATTTAGACTCAACTTATCATTAATATCAAAAATTTGGGGTTTTGCACCATCATCACTCTATTTTGGTCTTTTTTCAGGTCTTTTTTGGCCAACTTCTAACATTAATATCACCAGAATCACTTTTTAGAATCTCCTACAAATTTTACTGAAGGCTAAGTGTTATAGGACCAATTGGTTGAAAATGTTAAGAAAGTTCTTGGAAACCTTTATACTCGAAAAAAATTGAGTTGTATATGAGGACTGTTAGGGTGCGCCGCGGTGAACTGATTTTTTGAACATCGAGCAGAATATCAATTGTAAACTCTTTTCTATGACTCCAAACCTTGAAAATCTGTTTGTACGATGTTATTGAAAGCTTTTGACATGCCATCCAATTTTTAAAAGCATTTTTCCGATTATCAATTTTCATTCGATTTGAGAAATTCCGAAATTTGGAATTTTCACCGGTTTTATCGAATTTCATCACAAAAATTGAATCGATAATGCCGGAAATGGTTCAGAGAAGTATAACTTCAATTCTTCTGACAGTTGAAAACGTTTTGGTCCTCTCAAAGTCTTGTAACACAACTCCAAGGCTTCAATTCCGCCGCATGGCCTTTCAGAGGTGTGCCACCTGGTTTTTGAACATGTCAAAAAGTTCAGTTTTTTCAGATCTAAGTATTGTTTGATTGGTTTTCAAGGTCAGGGCTATGAAAAACAAGTGTCGAACAAAACTTTTAGCATCTTTCCGTTCATAAAACGCCAAGCTCCATCTAATCAACAGTCAGATCAGCATCGACGCGCCCCGGCGCACTACTGATATTTTCGGTTCATGTCTGAAGACGTGGATTCAGACAGAAGACTCCCACTTCCGTAAAATTTTGGGAAATCAATTTTAGGACTATTTTTCATCATTTGGTAAATCCCTCTCTAGAAGAAATTAGTTTTTATTGAAGCAACACGCAACTTGAAAACGTTGTATACTTAATCGCCACCCTGTAAAACGAAAAAACACGAAAACTACAAAGCTATAGTATCCTCAGATAGTCTACAGTATTCCTAAATGGCATACAGTATCCTTAGATAATCTACAGTACCCCTAGATAACCTACAGTACCCTTAGATGGTCTACAGTCTACATAGATAAGCTACAGTATCTTTGGATGACCTACAGTAGCTCTAAATGGACTACAGAACCCCAAAATAGCCCGCAGTAACCCTAGATGCAACCTATAACCCCCGGAAGAATTAATGTACGTCTAGATGACTCCCAGTATCCCTAATTGACTTGCACAGTACCGGAAGATAATCAATAGTATCGTTAGACGTCCTACAGTAACCCTAGATACCATCCAGTATCCTTAGATGACCTATAGTATCCCTGGACAATAGGAAGTATCTCAAGATGAGCTACCGTATGCATTACTTGATTTTGTACAGTAACCTCAGATAGCGGACGGTATTTACAGATAACCTACAGTAAGCTCACGCAATTCATAGTATCACCAGATGACCTACAGTAAGCTCAGGCAATCTACAGTATTCTCAGATGACTCACAGTAAGCTTAGTAAGTCTACAGTATCCTTGGATAGCCTACAGTATTCCAAGATAACCTACAGTATTCCAAGATGACCTACAGTAGTTTTTCTTTGTTATTTTTGCCTATTTTTGTCATTTTTGCACTATAAAGCCTACAGTAACTCTACAATATAATAGCACAGTAATCATACAGTATTCCTAAAGTAATCCTACAATATTCCTACAGTAATCCTACAGTAATCCTACAGTGACCTTTTCTTCCAAACTCCACACAAGTACACATCAATAACACTCTTTTTTTCACGTCAAAAGATCCAAAATCAAAACCATGACGCCAAGGAGAAAAAAAAGTAGGCGTTGTTGACAACTTCGTCAAAAAAAAAGTGATAAGAATCATCGAACGAATTCAGAATCCATACGAAACTCAGAAGGCGTAACTTCAAGGAATTCAGGTATTCACAACGTCTTCAGAAACTCATCAGAATTTGACGTCGTCAGGAATCACTACTGCCCTATTAGATGGGCCCTTTTAGACATCTTACCTAGTACGTCTTCTGAATCGGAATTAATTTTTTTTTCGTCTTCTTCTTGATGAAAAAAAGTGCAATAGTGGAGGTTTTTGTCTAGTCTGATCTTTTGAAAAAATATCAAAAATTTTTTTTAAATTCTGACACGGATCTAATTCTGGGCAGCACGCTCTTTTTATACTCGTTTTGAATAGGTAAAAAGGGGCGGAGCCTATTAAAATGTAGTCCATAATCCGTTCCAGTTTGTTAAGGGGTGCATTTAGAAGGGAAGGAAGGAAGGAGGTGATTAGAGTGTGGCAGAAAAGTCAAAAAGTGATTTGAAAAAAAAAAGAAGATGACGTTGGAGAAGAGCTGAAAAGGGAGGTAATGATGATGGCTGAATATGGCTGAAAATAGGCTAATTAGCGGTTTTTAGGACCAAAAAAATTGAGTTGAGAAGGCTTGTTCAGTTCTTTCGAAATTAGGCTAAAGGGACCAAAAAGGACCATAAAAATAATCCTTTTTAGACCCTAAAAGGGACTTTTCGGACTTAGAAAAGTAGGCTTAATAGGGCTTGTTAAGCTTTCAAAATCAGGCTAAAGGAACCTTTGAAAGGCCAGAAAATTTTCTAACTTTGACATATTTTTTTCTGCCGCCTCCATTTTTAATAATGAATCCATCTAAAAATCACTCTGAACGGTACAAAACCTTTTTTGTAAGCATGGCCGAGTACAGAACTGATGGCCTAGTATCCGACAAATTTCCTAGGCCATCAGTCTGCATTTTTGGAAACGAGCTCCCAGTCGATGCACCATGTCGTCGTTTTAAAATTGTTATCAGTTTTATCGAAATCTGAACTGAAAAAACTGAAAAAGCTTTCGCAACTTTTCTCTAGACAAAAATGACGGAAATGAGCAACAAAACTAACGTAAGGTCTTGGTCTCATTCTGAACATTTGGTTTGGTCTCAAAACCAAAAAAAGTAATGTTTTGCAAATTTCCTCTTTTTCGTCTTTCCCCAATTAGCCTCCGCGGAATTTCCGTGTATTTCGTGTTTTGATAATGAGTTATATATCAATAACAAAATTTGAAAAAAAAATGTTGTGCTTTTTTATTTTCTCATGGTTTTTTTCTACAGGGAACCGTTACGATGATTCACTGGCAATTTTTATGAAAAATGACAAAAATAACGGAAAACATTCGATTTGTTCTTCAGTTTTCATTAATTTTTTTCAAGTTTAGGTCGATTTTCAGATTGATGTTTTTGAAGTTATAATCGGCAAAACTTGAGAAAAATTATTTTGAAAATGGGGCAACACTGTTGAAGAGGCAATACTTATTAAGGGACACAAAACTACTCGTCTGGGAGCAGCACTATTAGAGGGGCATTTCTATTTAAGAAGCACTACTAATATAGTTTTTACGGTATTTGACTTTATTCGTTTTTCCAATTGTTCGTTCATCAATTTATTATAAACTTGATTAGGAGGTCCTCGTCTTGTTCATAGCATTGATTCTTCCTCTCCTACCAATCCTTTTTCCTTTTTTTCTGCAATAAACTACCAAATCGAATTTTTATTTGATCACATCCGGGTTTCCCTTTTCCTCTTTTTCCAAAAGAAAAATCCCAGGAATAAAAAAAGGACAATCGTCTCAAGTTTCATTTGGTGGAAGTGTCGATGTTGGTGGTGTTTGTGCATTTCCGGAGAGCCCTAAATAAAGGAGGGGGGGGGGTACGTGCCAATTTTCATGTTTTTTGCCTGAACCGCTTTCTTCGATTTTGGCCTTTTTTTCGACTATTTCGGATTACTTTCGGTCTTATTCTGATCACAGCCATAGCCTGTTGCTCGTCTCCCGCAAAACCTCTAATGCACCGGCAGCCTTTCATAGAACGGCACCTCTAATTGATCGGCACTCGAAATCTTTATCCTAAGAATAGACCGGCACCTCTGACAGAAGAGCATCCCTAATGAAGTTTGAATGCTCAAAGAGAAACATGTTATTTTTCAATGGATTTGCACTGAATTTTTTAAAAAGTCATTCGTTGTTTTTGTTTAATTTTCTTGAAAAGTCCCTAATAGTACGGCACCTCTAATAAACTGGCAGGCACTTTGAAACAATAGAGTGGCATGCCGGTGTAATAGAGTTTTTGTGGTGATTTCAGACAATTCTGAGCGATTTTTCAGCATTTTTCCGTTCTGTTTTTAGTTATTTTTGACTCCAGAATCAGAAAATTCCTGATCTTTTGGTAAAATTCTTCGTTCCATCAAAATTGAACACTCCTCTCCAGACTCCGACAGACAGATTAAGAACAGAATATCTCTTCTGACATCTGGTGGCATGAGACCAGATGGCACGGAGGAAGTAAAATTAGACGATTTCAGGATCAAAACGTGCTGATTTTTCACAGGATTTGAGTGTAGAATTGTGCCTGGTCAGTCTCCGAAAACAGTCTAGAAATTTGAAGTTTTGAGTCTTTATGTCTATGTCTGGTACATTTGAAATTCGAAAATAAAAGTGCATTTATTTCGTATTGTATTTACTTATGGCTTATGATTCTTCTACTGAAAAAAGTCTGCAGACTGGAAGATGTTATGAATTTATAGTGCAAATGGAGTCAGAGGAAGGAGATCAAGAAGAGAATGATTCAACAATTTTTTTTTCAGAGGTAGCTGGGGGATATTGAAAAAAATGTTTGAAAATAGGGGACTACCCCTAATCAGAACTTGTCGGTTAAGAACTGACCCTTATAATAATCGACCGTTTAAAAACTGCCCCGGATAGGAACTTTACAAATACACGTATTTGGGCACTTTTCACTGCTTGCAGGCCATTGCAGCAAAGTAGTGTCAGTTGTCATCCGTTCAGTCCTGATAAGGTACAGTTCTGATTCAGCCGGTTCTTATTCGACCATTTCTCATTCCTCCAGTTTTGATTAGGGGTAGCACCGTTGCAGTAACACCGAAATATTGATATATCGTTTGAAGCAAGTTTCTGTATGCCGGTTTATTAGAGGTACTGCTTTATTGAATGTGCCGTTCTAATAGAGGTTGTAGCTCCATTGTGCTGCTTACAATGCAAATCCTTCAAAAAAAAACGATTGTTCCCAACTTGAAAATCTATGCGATGCCCGTTTTAATAGAGGCCCCATTATGATAGAGGGTTTTCAGACTTTTTCGGTTTCGGCAATACAAAGTGTTTTGATAAAGTTTAATGAAAAAAATTTTTCAAAAAAATTTTCGATGACTCAAAAACTGTAACTACCCTGAAAATTCACATAGAAAAATGTGTAAAATTGGCTTTGGGAGCAGATTTTCCGAAAACAGAAAATGCCAAAATCGAACTTCTCTGGAAAACCGTCCAAAATCGCAGTACCCGTTCAGAAACAGCGCAAATTTTCAATATAAGAACATCGTCTATCTGAAAATTTGAGGAAATTGCCAGATACAAGAGGGGTTGAATTGAAGAGAATCGTGCGCCGTTCTATTAGAGGTATGGCGTCAAAAGGGAGGTTGTGGTGCCTCGAAAACGTAGTCTTTAAAAAAATTTTCGGCAAAAAAAGTTCGAATTTATCAAAAAATGGAGAAAAAAATTTGAAAAAAAAACCTCCAAATTTGGAGAAATTTCTTTTTTTTTTTCCTTTAAAAATCAGCTCAAAATCAAAAAATTTTGGAATCATATTTTTGTAGTTTGTAGTCTACTGTCCATTAAAAAAAATTCCCTATTTCAGAACCTGACAACTGTTACAAAATGTTCCTTATCTATTTTAGAATGTCCAGGTACTGTAGCCCTTTAACATTTTTGTAGTTTGTAGTTTGTAGTCTATTTCAGTTCCACAAAACTACCGTAATCCTCATCCAATTCCTTTTTTTCCAATTCCCTCCAAAAAAGTTGTAAACATTCCTTCCGCTCCATCTTGGAATTGCCATTCTGCTCTTCTTTTTCCCTTTCCTCCGGCTTTGTTGGCTCCAAAAAAAGGTGAAATATGGCTCACTTTTCCATTTCCTCTCTTTTCAGAGTTTTTCACTTTTTTTCACTCCAAAAAGGAGCAGCTTCTTCCTTTTCCCCTTTTCTGGACGCCATTTTTTTCTCATTTTTTTCCCGTTTTTTTCCAGTTAAAATTAGAGAGTATAGTGTTTGTGGGAGACGCAGAGACCCAGGCGAAATAGTATTAAGAAGAGAGAGAATTAGAGAAAAAAGTAGGGAGGAGAAGCGCTCTTTGGTCAACACACACCATGAGCATGTTTGTGCGAATGTGCACGGCTCTCTATCTCCTCTTTCTCTACTTTTTCATCACTTTACATGGGATTATCAGAGAGGGAAAAGCTCACTTTTGGAGCCGCCAAATGAGCCTATTCGTAGTGATGAAGTGGCTGAAAAAGACTGGAAGAAATCATTCAAAAAATGTTTGTTTTTGGGGAAAAAGTGAGTCAGAATTTTTTGTTTCCAGCTTTCTTTTGTTTTCTCAAAACATCAGAAACATTGTTTTTTCTTTTTTTTTTTTAGTTTTGAGCTGGAATGGAAAAGTGAACTTTTTTTGATGGCCTAAAAATGATTTGAGAAAGTTAGGCCACCATAAGCAATAGTCAGATTCTTACTTTCTCTCAGGTTGGCCTGACTTTCTCTAAGAATGGCTTAACTGTTTCAGCATTACCTGATTTTCGCTATTCGTGACATAAGTTCTTTAGTCATGGCCAAACTTTTCCTAGGTATGGCCTAACTTTTTTTAGTCTTGGCCTAACTTTCTCTAGTCATGATCTAATTTTCTCACGAGATGGCCGAACTTTGTCTAGGTATGGCCTAACTTTCTTTTGTCATGACCTAACTTTCTTTTGTCATGACCTAACTTTCTCTCAATATGGCCTTACTTTCTCTTAGCACGGCCTAACTTTCTCTAGGCATGACCTAAACTTTTCTATGGGTGGCCTAATTTTTTCAGCATTACCTGACTTTCGCTATTTATGACTTAAGTTCTTTAGTCATGGCCTAACTTTCACTTAAGTTGATCAAATTTTCTCTAAGGATGTCCTAACTTTCTCTCAGGATGACCTAACTTCCTCGAAGCATGGCCTAACTTTTTCTAAGAGTGGCCTAACTTTCTTTTGAATGGCCTAATTTTCTTCAGTTATAGCCGAACTTTCTCTCAAGGTGGCCTAACACTCTCTAAGGATGGCCTAATTTTCCTTAAGATGGCCTAGTTTTTCCGCAATATAGCCTCACCTAGGCACGGCCTAAAGTTCTGGCGGACGATGGCCTAACTTTGTCTAGTCATTTCATAGCTTTCTCTCATCGTGGCCTAATTTTCACACAGGATGGCCTAACTTTTCTCAATATGGCCTTACTTTCTCTAAGTATGGCCTAACTTTTCCTAGGTATAGCCTAGTTCCTCTTATTACCACCTAACTTTCCTGAAGTTGGCCTAGTTTTCCACCCACTAGAAAACTAGGCCACCGTCCATTTGTGCTTGCAAATGTCCAGATGCCCTATTTTCGACGTATTTTTCTTCTATTTTTCTTTATTTTATCCAATTTCCCAATCTCTCTATAATTCTCTTATCTGTTTTCTCCGATCCGTTCTCTTCTTTTTTCTTTATTTTTACCACGTCACATGGTCAGTTCTCTCTATTATTTACCTTCTGCAATTCCCTTTTTTCCTATTTTCATCTTCTAAACCTAGTCATAAGACTCTTTTCCTTTTGGAAAACATCGTGATTTCTAGACTGAGGAGGCCAAAAAAAGTGCACCCTCCCATCTATTTTTCCCTAAACAACAATCACTCAAAAAATGAAAGTGCGTCTCTCCTTGAGATGAGAAAAAGAAGAGAAGGATGAGGAGGAACAGGTGTCACTTTTTTTTGTTTATTTTTTCATTTTTTTTTTTTTGAAAAAAAAGCAAGGGGCTTAGGCTGAGCTTAAAGGAGACTGAACTCTCATTAGCATGGCCGAGTACACTTTGATGGCCCAAAATCTAACGGGAGCTTTCTTTCGATTTTCTAGGTCATCAATCTGTACTCGGCGCTGCTTTCAAATGCAGTTTTGTACAGTTCAGAGCGATTTTTGAGGAAATTCCTAATGAAAAATAAAATTAGGATGAAAAAAAGCGTCGAAAATGCTTTTTTTTTAATTTTACATTTGATGGCCTAGAAACATCTGCTGGCCGAATTTGAAAAAATGCTGATTTTGTTGATTAAAAAAAATTATCAGATAAATGTCACGAAAAGGTAAATTTAGCAGAGAAAAAAGTTTTTGACTGATTCAGCTATCAGAGGTTTCTAGGCCATCAAATGTAAAACATGCTTTGAACCACGCGTTTTTTAAAAATTATTTCCGGGGTTAGCCGGAATTAGTGTTAAACTAGGCTCTCAAAGTTAGTCTAGAATTAACACCAGATGAAGCCTACATGAACCTAATATACCCTAATCCAACAATAGCCTAACTTTCCACCCATCCAAAACCTCTTCCATCCTTAATTCTCACAATAACCTAAAGGTTTGCATTCTTCTTCTTCTCTCTTTTGCTCAACTCTTAAAAATTCCAATTGTTACCCTTAACTTTTTCCTCACCCCTCCCCCTCTCTCTCTCTCTCTCTCTCTTTTTTTTTTCTCTTCATTTCCATCTCTACACCTACGTCTCCAAAAGTTTCATACACTCTCTCTATCTATTTCTCATCTTCTTGAGTAATTCTGCTGGCTGCTGCTGCTCAGCAGAAAAAATTCAACTCACCAATTATTACACCAGCCCAGAGCCTAAGCCTTAGAGAAGAGAAAGAGCCTCCAGTCAACACACACACATGCTGCTCATGCCTCAGAAATACACCACAGATGATGAGAAGAGGGGAAGAAGAAAACAACGAATTGATGAGATGCTTGCTCATTTTTTTTTCCTTGCTGATGTATGAGAAAAGGTTCTTGACTGAGAGCGGAAAGGTGTTTTTTTGAAGTTTTTTGAAGTTGACCTAGGTTTTCCAATCGTGGCCTAGTTTTCCCATGATGGCCTAGTTTTTTTAATAGTGGCCTATGTTTCCCATATATGTCCTGATTGTTCCTAGGTTTTCCTAGTTTTTCCCTAGGATGGACTAGTTTTTTTTCTATGGTGGCCTAGTTCTTTTTAATGGTGGCCTAGTTTTTTCATTGATGGTCTAGTTTTTCATTCATGGGCTAGGTTTTCCTTATGCTGCAGGACTGTCCCTAGGCTCTCCCAGATTTTCCTTAGGATGGCCTAGATTTGCCTAGTATGGCCTCACTTTTCTACGGTGTCTTGTTTTACCTTGGATGGCCTAGATTCATCCTGACTTCGCTGCTTTTAATCGGATAAACCACTTTTTTTTAAAGATGGCCTAGTTTCCTCTAGAATGATTTAAACTTTTTTGAGATGACTCAGTTTTAACTTAGGATGGCCTAGTTTTTCCTAACGATGGCCTAACTTTTCCTAAGAATGGTCTAACTTCTTCCTTGATAGCTTCACTATCCTTGATATGACCTAGTTTTCATTGTATGGCCCAACTTCTTCCATGATGGCCTACCTACACTTAGAATGGCCTAATTTTTCGTGGATGTTTTCTAGGATGGCCCACATTTCTCTAGAATAGCCTACCCTTCCATAGAATGGCCTAGTTTGCCTAGGGTGGCTTAGTTTTTTCTATGGCCGCCGAGTTCTGCTCAAAGTGGCCTATTTTTTTCTCAGGATGGTCTAGTTTTCTCTACAATGGCCTAGTTTTCCACAGTATGGCCTAACTTTCCTCAGGGTGGCCTAATTTTCCCTTATGTTGGAATAGTTTCCCCTACCATGGAAATGTTTTGGAACTTTTTTTCGAAAATTTTTATAATTGTTGAACAAATATTTCTCCCATTTTGGTCTTTATTTGGTTTCTATTATTTGACCCTATTTGCCAATTTTTTTAAACAAAAATGACATTTTTTTCCTTTTTCGAAATTTTTGGACCAAAAAAAAAACTTTGCTCTAAAAGTCCTCATTTTTTTCACATAAATGTCAGTCATCTCTTCAATGATTTATTAATGCCAAATCCCCCTTTCTGCATTGAAGCATGGAATTAGTAACTATGGTGTTAAGAGGGGAGAGCTAAGCTCCCCTCAAGAGCCATTGGCGTCAAGAGATTTGACAGGTGAAACTATGTAAATGTGCAAATGTCTAGACTTGAGCTTAAGCTTTTTTTCAGCATAGTCTGGCATTTTTGAGCTGATTTTTTCCGGTTAGTTTGCCCTAACTTTCCTAAGGATGGCCTAGTTTTCCTTAGGGCGGCCTACTTTTTCTTGAGATGGCCTAGTTTTCTAATTAGCATAAACTTATTCTACCCTAAATGTCCTAGATTTCTATGGGGGCCGCATTTTAGTTTTTTGGGGATGGCCTAGTGTTGCCTTAGGACGGCTTAACTTTCTCTAGGCTGGCCTAACTTATTTTAATATGGCCTAGTTTTACCACAGGGTGACCTACTTTTTCTTTGGATGGCCTAGTTTACCTAATTGTGGCCTAGCATGTCTCAGATGGCCTAACTTTTCTATACGGCCTAGTTTTCTCTCGGATGACTGTATTCTCCTTATGAGGGCTCAATCTTCCTATGCTACCTAGCTTTTCATAACATGGCTCAAGTGTTTGAACAGCATGACCTAATTTCCCAACTAGGATGGCCTAACTTTCTCTAGGCTGGCCTAATTTTTTCAGGATAATCTAGTTTTCTCTGGAGTGGCCTAACTTTATGAAATAAGGCTCAATTTTTCTAAGCATGGCCTAACTTTTTTTATTACTGGCCTAACTTTCTCTTAGCATGGCCTAACTTCCTTCATTCATGACCCAACTTTTTTGTCTTTTCAAATAATATGGCCTAACTTTTCAACAAACATGACCTAATTTTTCGAAAAGTGGTAGGCGTCTCTCCTGAAGGTCTAGTTCTGCATGACCTAACTTGCCATCCTAGCCTTTCCAATAGGATGGCCTAACTTCCCATACGATGACCTAGTTTTTCTTGCTATGGCCTAACTCGTTTAGGACAGCCTAGTTTTCTGTTGGGATGACCTTGTTTTACATAGGATTGCCTAGTTTTCCTGACGATGGCCTAGTTTTCCCGAGGGGTGGCCTAGAATCCCAAACTGCCCAAAATCCCCAAATTTTTCTAAAATTCAAAGGGTCCCAGTTTCCGGACGGACGCTTTTCCTCCTCCCCTCTAATCTAATCCTCATCCTCCCTTCTTCCTGAAGTCAGTCCAAGAGAGCGTCCAACTACGTACATCCGTTGCTCTTTCTCTCTTCTTCTTCTCCCAAATCTTTCTTTCCTCCCCTATAATTCCAGCTGCTCCTCCTCCTCTTCTGCTCTTTTTGCTCCATGTGCAAAAAGAGCCCAAGAAGCCCTTTTATCTGGATTTGTGATGACGGACGGAGAGAGTGAGAGAGCTAAGCACAAACTTCATGTTTCGCTTATATTTGCATTAGCTTGATGAGTTTTTCGATGGAATGTTACATTTTTGGATTCCTAGGCCACCAGTGTTTGGAGATTTTTAGGCCACAGAAGTTTAGGCTTTCTAGGCCACCAATGTTTGGGGACTTCTAGGCCACCAAAACTAAGGTTTTCTAGGCCACTAAGGTATAGGCTTGCTGGTCGCAGTTGTTCTTAATTTCTAGGGTACTAGGACAAAGGATTTCTCGGCCGCCAATCTTCGGGGGTTTTTAGATCACCAAAAGTTTTGGATTTCTAGGTCACCAAGATTTTTGGATTTCTAGGTCACCAAGATTTTTGGATTTCTAGGCCACCAAGATTGTGGACTTCTAGGCTATCAATATTTCGGAATTCTACGGCGTCAAAATTTAAGATTTTTAGGCCACTATGATTGAGGGTTTCTAGGCCACTATTTTGTACTAGAGAGTGTGGACTAGAAAATTAAAAACCTAGGCCATCAAAGTGTAAAACTTCTAGGGCCGTAAATGTTTATCATCATGGTTCAGGATTTCTAGGTCATCAAATTTCAAGAGTTCTAGGCCACCAAAGCTTAGGATTTCTAGGTCACCAGTTTTCCGAACTTTAAATCCACCAGGATAGAGGGTTTCTAGGCCGCGATGGTTTAGGATCACTACGTCACTAGAAAAAAAAATGAATTCTAGGCCAGTTTGAGCTATGTACTACCGAACTTTGAAAACCGAAAAGCTAGGCCATTATTTAAAAAAAATTTAGAAAGTTTTGTTATTATTATTAAAAAAGTTTTGTTATTATAAGGAAAACTTGGCCATCTCAGAAAAAACTAGGCCATCTTGTGAAAGACTAGGCCATTAAAAAACTAGGCCGTATTAAGAAAACCTAGGCCTTTTCGGGAAAAATTAGACTATTCTAAGAATCCTCGAGAAAACTAAACCGCGCTATGGAAAAGCTAGGCCATCCTTCGAATTTCTAAGCCACCACTTTGAGAATCCTCGACCATGTAAACAAACCCCATTCCCCTGTCTCCCACCAACATCCCAACAGTCCTTTTTTTTCGACATTATCATCTTTTTTTTTCTCTTTCTATCTCTGCGTCTCCCACTATCCTCCTTATCTCTAACTTTTTCGTTTTTCGCACGTGTTTTGTCTTTCTTTCTGTCGCCTTTTTCTCCCCTCTTTTCCACTATCATCGTCCCCTTCTTCTTCTACTTTTTCTCGATAATGATGATGATGATGAGAATGAGAATGACGGCGATGAAATAGATGAAGAAGAAGACCACACACACAGACGATATTATCATTTTATTGCCTTTTGACCGCCCGGGAGGGAGGGGAAGTCATCAACATTGCTTCATTGATTTATTTTCATTTTTCTCTGTTTTTTCGTTAAAATTTTGATTTTAAGCGTTTTTTTTTGACATTTTTCCAAAAAAAATATCCCGGAATCTTCCGGCCATGTTTTCCGAGAGGAGTCCAAATAGTTAAAAATTCAAATTTTTTTCATCATTAAGTTTCACACCGTTTTTCATTCGCTTTCCGTTAGTTTTGCTCGAATCTTTATTAGCCATGCAAAATAAGGAGCAACCGCGCCCCACTGGACTCAATACTTTAATTTTTTCCATTTTCAGCCAAAGAACTTTTTCCCGCAAAATTAACGGGTTTTGCATCAAAAACCCCGATTTTGAGGTAATTTTTCACCGAAAATCAAAAAAAAAAAGTTTCTTGAGTTTTTTTTCTTTTTTCGAGGTTTTTAACTAGATTTAGGCCAAAAAGAGGGCTGAAACTGTCATTTTCTGTCGAAAAACGCATTTTTCAAGTAATCATAGCCGGAAAAAACGACGTAAATAGGTTTTTTTTCGCTGAGAATCGGAAATATCTGCAAAAACTTCTCAAAAAATCCGCTGAAAATCAAACGAAAATCGCTAAAATGAAAAAAAAATTCAAAAAAATCGCTAAAAATGAAATTTGTTCAGAAATGTTTTTTTTTCGCTGAGCAAAAAATTTCCAAAAAAATGAGCTGCGTCCAGTGGGGCGCGGTTGCTTATCATTCAGCAAGGGTAATAAATTTTTTAACTTTTTTTTTTGAAATTTCCTGATCATCTTTTCCGAGAGGAGACCAAAAACTAAAAAATTCAAAAATTTTTGTTCCTGTAGGTCTCACAGCGTTCCCGGTTCGTTTCAAGACACTTTCACTAGAAATTTTCAACTTTTTTCAATTATCAAACTTTTGTACTCCACTCGAATAAACTCTTTTTCCCGCGCTTTTTTTTTGGGAAATACGTCATTCCCTCTTTTTTTATCTCTCTCTAACCAATTTAATGTGCTTCTTCCCGACACGTTTCTTCTGCCAAAGTGTCCTCCGGTGTTATCACTTGACCAGTTATATAAATATGGCTTTTCGCACGGGGCACCCACCATGTGATTTTGGGTTTTTTTATCGGGTGCAAAAAATTGTTTTTTGACTTTTGATGGCTTTGTAGCCTAGCTTAAGACGGAGGAAAGTTAGGTCATTCTTGTGGAGATGGCCAAGAAAAAGAAGAATTTTAGGCCATAGAGAGGAAAACTAGGGTATTTGACCGAAGAAACAGCTGAATTGAGCAAAGTGAAAACCTAGTCCATTCAACATAAAACCTCGGCCACCAGCCCAACTTATATAGCTTTCTAGTGAAAAAAGTTAGGCCATTTCCGAGCAAGACATGGTGTACTTAGGAAAGATGGCCTAGAAAACGACAAGTTTTAGGCCATTTTCCAGTTAGGTTACGAGTTAGGCCATAAGAAACCACAAAATTGGACCGCGTGAAAACCTAGTCCGCCCAGTAGAAAAATTCGGCCATCAATCTTTTTTGTAAAAAAAATCCCTGACAACAAGTTTGGCGAGGACTAGAAATACTGATCCAACTAGGCCGTAAATTCCCTCAGATGAAAAACTAGGCCACGAAAAGCAAAACCCTTGGCTGGTGCAAAAGCTAGGCCAGCAAGCACAGAACTTAGTCCGCTCGCTAGGAAATCTAGCGTGACCAAATCAGAAGACCATAGAAAACCTAGGCCATCAGGCACTTTTTCAGGGAGACGGGATCCTAGGCCACACAACGTGTTAAAAACCCTGGCTGATGTAAAATTTAGGCTATTTTAGTCTATTGTAATTCGGCCAGAAAAAACGGAAAAAGAAAAACTAAGCCACGGGAAAAGTTAGTCCACCAAGTCCAAAAATCTTTTCAGCCGCTAAAAAAAAACTCTTTCAACTAGAGCTTAGGCCATTCGAACCAGGATCTAGTTTAGCTTGAAGGAAAACTCGGCCATCTTGCCGAAAACCTAGGCCACATCGAAACAAGTTGAGCCCCGTCCAAGAAACCAAACCCCCTTTTCCCGTCCCTTTCATCTCACAACACTTCCCTTAATCACACGCTTCATATTCCGGTCAACACTCGCCTCTATTTGGCCGGCCGGCCGCATCGCGTCGCGTTGCGTCTCTAATCCTCTCGATCTCTCGCCCCCTGTGTGTGTGTGTGTGTGTGCAAAGTCTCTGCGTCTCCCTCTCTCTCTCGCTTTTTCTCTGCGTCTCCCTACTCTCTCCGTCTCTATAGCACTCTCTCTCTTTCCCATTATCTCTCGTCGTTTTTCCCGGGGCTGGCCGGCCGCGTAGGGCCAAGCGCTCACACACACATGAGACCCCTCCGAGGAGACCGAGCGCTCACCACCATCACACTCACAGCCACACACAGAAATACACTCACATTGGCCTCCCTTCCATCGGAAAAAGAAAAAGGGGGAGACAACAAAACTGGCGGAGAGACAGAGTTTTATATTTATACCTCGTGTCGTCTGCCTGTGGGAGAATTTTTTTTTCTCGCGTTTCCCACCAATTTTTTTTTGGTTTTTTTTCCAATTTTATCCATATCAAAATTTTGGCCACGCCCCTTTTTATGCAGTTTTTCTCGTATTAAAAAACTGCGCCTGAGTGAGGACTTTTTTTGTTTCCCACCGATTTTTTTGCCGTTCTACTGGGTTTTTTCCAATTTTTTTTTTCAAATTTCGATATCAAAATCCTCAGGCTCCGCCCCTTTTTATTCAGTTTTTCTCCTATAAAAAAGTGCTCATATGAAAAGAAAAAAGTGGAATTTTCAAATTTTCGCCTTTTTCAGAATTTTTGTGCCATTTTACTCCGTTTTTTGCCAATTTAAAAAAAAATCGAAATTCTGAGGCTCCGCCCCTTTTTTTTCAATCAGTTTCCCGCCATAAAAATGTTCAAGCAAAAAGCTGGAATATTCAAATTTGTTGCCTTTTTCCAAATTTTTCCCTGTCCCACTTGGTTTTTTTTTCCAATTTTTTTTCAAAATTCGATATCGAAATTCTGGAGCTCCGCCCCTTTTTTCCCAATCAGCCTTTCCCAACCCATAAAAAATGTTCAGGCAAAAACTGGAATATTCAAATTTTTTGCCAATCTGGTGACTTTTTAATCTGTTCGCTCTCTCTTTCTCTCTCTCTTTCTTTTTTGTCACATTTCTGATGTTTGCGCTGACACATTTCCTTTCTAAATTTCTCTTTTTTTTTTGGTTTTTTTTTGCACCGCCCAAAAATTTTTTTTTTGGATTTCGATGAATTTTTGTGGTTTTTTAAGCTTTTTAAGATGTTTTCATTGCTTTTTTAACACTGATGACTCGAAAACGCGTCGAAATTCGAAAAATTCCAGCTTTTTTCTATTTTTTTGAGTTTTTTCGATTTTTCGACGAATTTTCTCATTTTTTCTGACATTTTCGACAAGTTCTCAGCATTTTTAACGTAAAAATTATGTCTCGGTGTATTTTTCACCTGAAAACTCTTGAAAATCCTGAAAAATTACCTGAAATCTGCTTGAAATCAATGAAATCCCGATCCGATGACGTTTCTAGAAAATTATGCAAATGCGCTCCATTGATAAAAACTTGGAAGCGGCAAATTGACACGGTGAATTTCCCACTACCGGTTGGCACGCTAGCTCATCCACGGTCAGCGACCCGCGGACTAGTTTTTAACACTAAAAAATTTTTTTTTCAACTTTGACGAGGAATTTCTCAAAATTGAGTCCATAACTTTTTAAAAGCTCTCCATAAACACCTTAAAATTTTTTAAAGAATTTACAGTAAAAATTTTATCCCTCAAAAAAGTGTCCTTGATACCTAAAACTCGTGCACACTGAAGGGTGGCCGAGCTTTCATGCCGTTAAATCAGGGTTTTTCTGTGCGGCAGTTGCGACAAAGCGTGCCAGGACTTTGCGCAACTCGCTGATTATTGGCTAGAAACGCCCATATCCATTGCTTATCGGCTAGACACGCCTCTTTCGATGGACTAACTCCTCAAAATCGTGTTCAACTAACTGGTAGTGAGAAATTCACCGTGATTGAAATCGGTTTTTTATCGGCTTTTTTGTTTTTTGTTTCGGGTCGATTTTCGTCATTTTTCATGCGATTTTCAGTGGATTTTAAGTGTTAAAAAGACAACAATGTTAAAAATTTAAAATATTTCAAAAATTCGGCGGTACTACACAATAGAACTGTGGGGAATAGAACTGCTACAAAATAGAACTCGCTACGCAATAGAACCGTGGAAAATAGAACTGTGAGAGAATAGAACTGGGGGAAATAGAACCGGGGGAAATAGAACTGGGGGGAATAGAACTGTATGACAATAGAACTGTTACAAAATAGAACTCCTTAGTTCGACGCTCCTGGCTCTATTTCTGGAAGAAATTTTTCAAGCGACCACTTAAAATATTCGCCTTCCTAAGGTCTAATCTGCTAAAATTTTGAAAATTTCCCAAACCGTCCCAGAAACGGCTCCTGAAGCAATCACGCTCTACCGCACACGAGTTCTATTTTGTAGCAGTTCTATTTCCCCCAGTTCTATTCCCTCACAGTTCTATTTTAATACAGTTCTATTGCGCACAGTTCTATTTCCCACGGTTCTATTGCGTAGCGAGTTCTATTTTGTAGCAGTTCTATTCCCCACAGTTCTATTGTGTAGTACCGCCAAAAATTCGCAGTTAATTTTGCCGATAGATGGCTCTTTGCTTTGAAGTTCCAAAAACTGTGTTTTAAAAAAATTTTAAAGAAAAAATAGCTCGTTTTCAATGTTTTTCGCCTGTAAATAAACAAAATCGCTACCAAAACTCTCTATTCTCTCGAAAAATGTTTTAAATCAGCAATTTTTTTATTTCACGATTTTTCACTTTATTTCACACAAAAACTCCATTTTCCTACCAATATTTCATGATTTTATGCGCTTTCTGTGCTTTTTCATCCTCAAAACATTCATTTTCACTCTTTAAAATCATTAAAATCGCTAAAAACTCAAAAAAAAGTTGGAAAAAAGCAAACGCGCTCCACTGAACTCGCCATTTCGCGCATTTTTTTGAAAGTTTGTAGCTCATTTTTCACCGATTTTCTTCATTTTTTCAAGCTAAAAACATGAAAAATCAACATTTTCAATTGAAAAAACCAAAATTTCACATATTTTTCTCATTTTTTCATATTAAAACCCTCTTATTTCCCCTGCCCATCTGACCCAGTTTTCGCTTTCTTCTTATCATAATTTCATGATAATCACCCTTCTCTCTCTTGCGGGCGGCCAATGCGGTCTCGGCGGGCAATCAAAAATCGATATTTTGTTTGCATAGAGACCACTCTCTTTCTTCGCCGTGTCTGCGCTCTCTTTTCGTCATTTTCCCTCGTTTTTTTTTTCTCATTTTTAACATAATTTTTTTTGCAGAAGACCTCCGAAGACGTGACGTCGAATATCAGAATCCCAGAATAACAAAAAAATCAGAAGAAAATGCACGGAAGCGGTCACAGTCTGACGGGCGCTCCGCATCAGATTCCGCCGCCACGTACGCAGGGCGCGGCGACGGGCGGCCAGCAACTCTCCGCCACCGCCAATCAATTTGTCGACAAAATCGATCCGTTTCATAATAAGCGTGGCACTTCGAGACGATTGTAAGGAGATGAAAATTTGAAGGGAAAATCGAGAAAAAATTTTGATTTTTCGTGTAAAAATAGCATTTTTATCGGGTTTTTGCCAGTAAAAAAGGCAAAATATTGTTAGAATGCCTTCAAAATTGCTATTTTCGGGTTTTTTTTACCAAAAAATGCAAAAATTGCCACTTTTTTCCCATTTTTAGTCGAAAAAATAAGAATTTCAAGCAAAATTTGCCAAAAATTAGCAGAATTTTAAATTTCCCGCCAATTTTTGCCGCTCCTAATTCAATTTTTTATATTCCAGGCGCATCAACAACAGCAGCCGATACAATGTCGATTCGGCTCAAGAGCTCGTCCAGTTGCCATTGATCAAAGGTAAGCGAAAGAGAGTTTGTGTGACGTGACGTGGCCCTGATGGCCTAGAAAAACGTCAGATGGAAAGCTAGGCCATCTGGAAAAAAATTAAAATCTTGAATTTTTTTTCAAAAACTATTTGGTTCAATTCTCAGAATTTTCAGCTCCCAAGTTGATAGAGGGAGCTCAGAATTCGAAAAATATGGAATTTCTTTGTCAATTTTCAGGGAAAAACCTTGAAAATAAGCTTTCACCATGAGAACCCCACTCTACCCCAGAAAACGGGCCAAAATAGTAAAAAACGTCGATTTTAGTCAGTTTCCATCCCGAAAATTTGATTTTTACACTCATAAACAGCTCAAAACTAGCGAAAAAAGACGGTTTTTGCTCATTTTACCTCACGAAGTCTTATTTTAACTCCCGAAATGAGCAAAAATCACGATTTTTGCCAATTTTCGCCCTGAAAACTCGATTTTAACTCTCAAAAGAAGCCGAAAACTAGCAAAAAAAATGACGGGTTTAGCTCATTTTATCACCAAAAATCGCATTTTTGGCTCAAATACTTGCAAAAAACACCATTTTAGCCAGTTTTCGCCATGAGAACCCTATGTGCACGCCCCAAAAACCCAAAAAAAAACGGCACAGCACAAAACTAGCGAAAAAACGACAAAGTTAACTCGCTTTTTTTTTAGTGAATTCGTCATTTTTCACCATGAAATTCCCTCCAAAGTCAGTATTTTCAACTGTCAAACTGACAAAAAATGACGATTTTAGTCAATTTTTGCGCTGAAAAATCGGTTTTGACCCCTGAAAGCGGCCCAATACTAGCTAAAATGACGAATTTAGCTCATTTTACCTCGAAAAATCTCATTTTTAGCTTAAAAACATGCCAAAAATCACGATTTTTGCCTATTTTCACTCTAGAAACCGAGGTTTTACACTCGAAAGCAGCTCAAAACTGCCGAAAAATAACGCTTTTAGCCAAAGTTTTCCTCTGAAAGTTTCATTTTTTGCCCCTAAATTAGCAAAAAAAAAAAAAAACGATTTATGTTCATTTTTACTCTCAAAACTAGCGAAAAATGATGATTTCAAGCTCATTTTCACCCCTAATAACCGCTTATTTCTAATTCCAGACAGAAACTCAAAATGACTTGTTTTCCCAATGAATTCGTCATTTTTCACTCAAAAATTTGCGAAAAATGACGATTTTTACTCATATTTCCTCCCAAAATTACAATTTTAACCCTAAAACTAGCCGAAAAATGACGATTTCAAGCTCATTTTCAACCCTAAAACCCCCATTTTCCATTTCCAGACACACCATCAAACGAGCAATTTTTCCCCAAAAAATCTCATTTTTGCTCGAAAACTAGCAAAAAAAAAACGGATTTTGTCTATTTTCACTCTAAAAATTACCGAAAATTAACGATTTTAAGCTCACTTTCACCTTCAAAACCCCCAATTTTCACTTTTTCCAGACACACCATCAAACGAGCAGCCAGCACTGGTCATCGAAAAACTAGTCCAATGTCAACACGTCTTTGATTTCTATGATCCAGTTGCCCAATTGAAATGTAAAGAAATCAAAAGGGCCGCTTTGAATGAGCTTATCGATCATATCACATCGACAAAAGGCGCCATCGTTGAGACTATTTATCCGGCAGTGATTAAAATGGTCGCCAAGAATATATTCCGTGTGTTGCCACCATCGGAAAATTGTGAATTCGATCCGGAGGAGGATGAGCCGACTCTTGAAGTCTCGTGGCCACATTTGCAGGTTTGTGGAAGAGGAATTAAGCGAAAAAATGGAAAAAAAATGAAGGAAAATGGAAGAAAATTGGATTTCTAGGCCACCAAGAGTCACAGCTTGTTTTCTAGGCCATAAAATCCCAAATTGAGTTCCTAAGACATTATGCCTCAATTTTAGTTTTCGAGGCCGCCAAAAGTCAAATTTCCGATTTTTAGTCCACTAAATCCCTATTTTGGGTTTCTAGGCCACCACACTCAATATTTGGGTTCCTAGGCCATCAAACCCCAAACTGGGCTCTTTGGGCATTAAGCCTCAATTTTGATTTTCAAGGTCGCCAAAAGTCAAATTTTGGATTTTTAGGCCATCAAACCCCGAATTGGGTTTCTAGGCCATCAAACTCAGCATTTGGCTTTCTAGGCCACCACACTTAGCATTTGGGTTCCTAGGCCGCCAAGCTTTTGTTTTGCATTCCCAGGCCACTAAAATTCAAGTTCTAGGCCACCAAAAGTCACAGCTTGGCTTCTAGGCCTCCAAGCCTCACTTTCAGATGCGCGACCCCAGTTTTGGTCACTAGGCCATCAGACTCAAAGTTTGGGTTTCTAGGCCATCAAACGTCCACTTTAATTTTCAAGACCACCAAAAGTCAAATTCTAGGCCACTGAATCCCTAATTTGTGTTTTTAGGTCATGAAATTTTTGATTCGTAATCCTAGGCCATCACGCATTTGATTGGCCGAATTTGGGTTCCTAGGCCACGATATCTCAAACTCGAAGTTCTATCCCTAACTTTTGGATCGTAGGCTTTGAAATCTCGATTTTGAATTTCTAGGCCATGAAAACCGGAATTTGGATTTCTAGGCCACCAAATACCCGTTTTGAGGTTTTAAGTCATGAAAAACGTAGTTTGGATTTCTAGGTCACCAAAAACCAAATCTTTGTTTTTTTTAGGTCACAAAGCCTCAGTTCTGAGTTCCTGCACCTAGTATTGAGGTTTCTAGGCCACTAAAAGTTCAATTAGAATTTCTAGACCAACAGAATCCAATTCTATTTTTTTTGGACTCTAAATTTGAGTTTCTAGGCCACCAAACCTAAAATTCGGGTTTCTAGGCCATCAAATCACAAATTTGGATTTCTAGGCCACCAAACCTCGAATTTGGTTTTCTAGGCCACCAAATTCCAAATTTGGGTTTCTAGGCCACTGAATCTCCGAATCCCTCTTAATTTTCTTTTTTTTCAGCTAGTCTACGAACTATTCCTTCGTTTCCTCGAATCGCCAGACTTCCAAGCATCCATTGGTAAAAAGTACATTGAGCAGAGATTCGTTCTCAAATTACTCGATTTATTCGATTCGGAGGATCCACGTGAGCGGGATTTCCTCAAGACGGTCCTTCATCGTATATATGGAAAATTCTTGGGTCTACGTGCATTCATTCGCAAACATATCAATAATATGTTTTTGAGGTGCGTACTTTTTTTCAGCGAAATCTAATCGAAAAAGCGAGGTTTTATGGTTGAAATTGGTTAGAAATCGTGTAAAATAGGCTGTTTTTGACTTTTTCTGACTGAAAAGCTGAAAATTTTACAGTCAAAATTGGGTCTAAACCCCACTTAAAAACTAAAAAATTGCAAGAAATAGTGAACATTTGACCGTTGCCGTCTTGAAAAATCATACTTGTGATTTTCCGGGCTGACCCGGATTCAAAAAATTTTGAAAAATTGGGGTCATTTTTTTCAGTTTTTTTTTTGGTGATTTTGATGAAATTTCTGACTTTTTCTTACTGGAAATACCCAAAATTTTTTCTAGAAAACCATTCTCCCAGTTATCGAAAAATAGACTAAAAAAAAATTTTTTTCAGTGCAAAAAATTTTGACCTCTCTCAGAGCCGGGCCGACCGGTCCGGGCCGGGCCGGTAGAAATTCCTCAGTCGGCCCGGCCCGGCCCATCACAAGTATGGGAAAAATAACTTTTTGAGTCGAAAAAAAGTCCAAAACCCTCAGAAAGCGATAATTTTTATCGTTTTGTCTTAAAATCCAAATTTCGATTTCAACCTGAAAATTGTAAAATTTCATATTTTTTCAAAAAAAAAAAAATGAAAATTGGCTTTTTTTTTGAAAATTTAATAAAATTTCAAAAATTTCGTTTTTTACGTTTTTTTTCAGTCATTCGGTGGCCTAGAAAAGCAGCTGCCGTAAAAACTAGGCCACGTAACGAACAATTCGAAAACTTGACTTCAAATTTTTTTCTTTAAAAAACTGACAAAAATCACAGTTTCGTGCTTTGAAATCGCGTAATTTACCAGTAATTTTGGTCTCTTTTTGGCTTCTTTGGTCTCAAAATACCGTTTTTTTCCCATTTTGTTTTATCGTTTCAAACAGAGCGGTTTTGAATTTTAAAAACAGTCTGAAATTCACTAAAAATCGTTATTTTTCCCGGAAAAATTTTGAAAAATCCCGATTTTTTGCTTAAAAACACCCAAAAATCGACTTTTCAACTGACAGATCCCATCAAAAACCATAAATTTTGGCCTAAAATTCTCCAAGAATCACCTCTTAAATCCCTCTTTTTTTCCAGATTCGTCTACGAAACAGACTCATTCAACGGTGTCGGTGAACTTTTGGAAATACTTGGATCGATTATAAACGGATTCGCTCTTCCGCTGAAACAAGAGCATAAGGTGTTCTTGGTTAAAGTGCTTCTGCCACTTCACAAACCAAAATGTCTATCGCTTTATCATGCTCAGGTAAGGGTTGAAAATGATTGAAATTTGGGGAAAAAATGAGTGAAATTCGAGAATAATTGGCTGAAAATGGCTAAAAATCAAGAACATTTGGCTGAAAGTGACGAAAATTTGAGAAAAATCGGCTGAAAATGACTGAAAAATCAAAAAAATCGACAAAAATTGGCAAGAAATCCAAAAAATTTGTCTAGAAATTGGCTGAAAGTTGCGAAATTTGGCTGAAAATAGTGCGAAATGAGCGCATTTTCAGTGATTTTTCCACTAAATTTTCAAATTTCCCGCCAAAAATCACAAAATTCAGCACTAAAAATCCAGATAATTTGGCTGAAAATCGGTCAAAATGGCTAAAGATTGACCGATTCGAGCCATTGCTGGCCAAAAATTGCTGAAATTCGACTGAAATTGGCTGAAAATCCAAAACAATCGGCTGAAAGTGGTCAAAATCGGTCAAAATGGCTGAAAATGACCAAAATTCAAAAGAAAATTGCAAAAAATGGCTAAAAATCTGGAAAATTCGAGAAAAATCGGCTGAAAATGAATGAAAAATCGTCAAAAATTGGCGAAAAATCCAAAAAATTTGTCTGGAAATTGGCTGAAAATTAAGAAAATTTACAAAAAATCTCGAAATTCAGACTAAAAATGAACCAAAATGGCTGAAAATCAATTGAAAATGGTCCAAAATGAGCTAAAAAAGGATCAATTTCAGTCATTTTTTCCCGAAAATTTCAAATTTCCCGCCAAAAATTGTTCAAAATTTTCATATTTCAGCTCGCCTACTGTGTCGTTCAATTCATCGAAAAAGACTCGTCACTGACTCCACAAGTCTTCGAAGCATTGCTCAAATTTTGGCCACGTACATGCAGTAGCAAGGTGACTAATGGGTACCTGGGAACCCCCCGCCCCCTTCTTTTTGTGGGCGTGGCCTAGGCTTCAAGGGCGGAGCCTGTTCCTGTAGAACGTACCGGAAGGCTCCGCCCCTTTCTGTGATATTCAGCGAAAAAAAAATTTTTTTTTTCGAATTTTCGAACCAGAAAGACGCATGCCCTGCTCCTTTTCTTTGAGGTAAAAAAATGAACTCAAGCCCCGCCCACTTTTCTTGTGGGCGTGGCTTGAACTCTGTGGGCAGACCTGACAGAAAACTTATCATTTTTTGCATAAAAACTATTGGGAAAAGCGAAAACGTAAGCTCCGCCCCTTTTTCGCGTTTTATGGCAAAAAAAGAAACCAAAGCCCCGCCCCTTTTTTCGAGTTTTGTGGCAAAAAACCCAAAGCTCCGCCCCTTTTTTGCGTTTTGTGACACAAAAAACCAAGGCTCCGCCCCCTTTTTCGCGTTTCGCGGCATAAAACTAAAGCTCCGCCCCTTTTTCGCGTTTTATGGTAAAAACCGAATCTCCGCCCCTTTTTCGAGTTTTGTGACAAAAAAACCAAAGCCGCGCCCCTCTTTCGGGTTTTACGGTAAAAACTAAAGCTCCGCCCCTTTTTCCCCCTTTTCCTCAAATTACACCCACCTAATCGTGCTCCGTTTTCTAAAAAGGAGGTAATGCTCATGCTCCGCCCCTTTCCCATGGGGGCGGGGCTTGAGCTCGGTGGGCAGTCCTTAAAGATTTGAAAATTTCAAAAATGTATCATTTATTGGCATAAAAGCTATGAATGAAAGCGCAATTTAAGCTCCGCCCCTTTTTTGTGTTTTAGAAAAAAGTGGAAAAAATTTAAGTTTTCAATCATAGAAAATTTCAAAGCTCCGCCCACTAAAATCAAATTTTGAGCCTTAAAAAAAATGAACCCCGCCCCCTTTTTCCCCTTTTCCTCTCAAATTTCACCCACCTAATCGTGCTCCGTTTTCTGAAGGAGGTGATGTTCTTGGGCGAAGTGGAGGAGATTCTCGACATCATCGAACCGGAACAATTCAAAAAAATCATCGATCCGTTGTTCCGTCAGCTGGCCAAATGTGTCAGTAGTCCACATTTCCAAGTTGCCGAGCGTGCGTTGTATTTCTGGAATAACGAGTATATTCTATCACTGATTGAGGATACAAGCAGTTTGGTGAGTTTTTTTTTCCGGACTTTTTTCAGATATTTGCTGGAAATTGGTCAAAAATAAAGAAAAAACACGAAAATTAGACTAAGAGAGCGATTCTCGAAGTGGCGATGCTGAAAATTGGCTGAAAATGACCCGAAATTCGATAAATTGAAACAAATTGGGTCTAACTGAATTCTGAAAATTTTTAGTAAAATAATCGAAAATAGAGAAATTTTTGTTTTTAAAATCAAATTTAGGCCTATTTTTTATAAGAAAAAAAAATTATTTTTGAGTACTGTAGCCACGGCAGGTTACTGTAAGCCATTCTCGGTTACGGTGAGACCAATCACAATTTCCACAGAATTTTGTCTCTAAAAACTTATTTTTCCGTTTAAAAATGCGTGAAAAATCACTAAAACAGCATCGCGGCCTAGAAATCCCCATCGTGTAGTTCGAGAGGACAAGATGACCCAAAAAAAAAATCGCTGCCGAAAATTCTAGACCAAATTATCCTCTTGGAGTACACGACGGTATTACTAACCAATGAAGTTATTAGTTCGAAGATGGCCTAGAATTCCGAGTTTGAGTGGCCTAGAAACCCAAGTAACAAACTCAGCCATCAATTTTAAATTTCAATGAATTATGTTTCCAAATCACATTTCAGTTGACCTAAAAACCCAAATTACAGTAGGTTGGATTTCTAGGCCACGAATGATAACCCCGGCGAAATTTTTTCATTGAAAGACTTGGGTCTCACAGCGAAAATATAGTATTCGTTCAAGTATTTAAGGAAAATCCAAATTAAGCCGACATTTTGAACAAAATTCGCTTCAGAAGCACTATTTTCTCATAATTTCAACCAATTTTGCTCTAATTTCAAGTTCAAAAGACCTACAGTAACCCCCCTCGATCTACAGTAATCCCCTTCTTTTTTCCAGGTAATGCCAATCATGTTCCCCGCCCTCTACCGTATCTCAAAAGAGCACTGGAATCAGACAATTGTGGCATTGGTCTATAATGTCCTCAAAACATTTATGGAAATGAACGGAAAATTGTTTGATGAGCTCACTTCAACCTATAAAGGAGAAAGAATTCGGGAAAAGCAAAGAGAAAAAGATCGTGACGCATTCTGGAAGAAAATGGAGGCGTTGGAACTGAATCCACCGCCCGAGGGAAAAGAAGTGACGCCGTCGTTGTTCCCGGAGAAGTTGACAGATTATATGAAGAAGGTTCGTTTTGAGCTGGAATTTGGCTGAAAATTGAGATTTTTTAACTAAAAATTGTGAATTTTTTGGTAAAAATTGAGTTTTTTTTAGCAGAGAATTGACCATTTTAGTAGAAAATTGACTATTTTGGGCCGAAAATTCACTATTTTTTGCTGAAAATTCTTTATTTTTGGATGAAATTCCACTTTTTCTGCCGAAAATGGAAAATTTTTGGCTGAACACAGAGCATTTTCAGCCGAAAACTAGCCTTTCTAAGCTGAAAATTCACCTTTTTTGACAAAAAATCAACTATTCTCGGCTGAAAATTGAGTTTTTTTTTCAGCTTGAAGTTGACAATTTTTGGCTGAAAATGGAGCTCTTACAGCTGAAAATTGACACCTCACCTAAAATCCGAGCTTTTTCAGAATGGAAGTTTACTAATTTTGGCTGAAAATTGAGCTTTTTTTGTCTAGAAATGAACTATTTTTGGCGAAAACTTTGACTATTTTTACCTAAAATTTCATTTTTTCTGACTGAAAGCCGAGCAAAATATCGTATTTACCACTATAAATACTTTTTTTCAGGACGGACATGTTCCCTTGGCTACAGCGGGTGTTACAGCCGGTGGAGGTGGTGACAAGTCGCCGTCGACAGTGAAGAAGACGTCGACTGGATCCGATTCGGCGACGCCGAAGAAGTGAGGAATTTTAAGGAAAAATTGTAAAAAAAATCGCCATTCTGGCCTAAAATCGACTCCGGGGACTAGTTTTGCCAACATTTGGATTTCTAGGCCAAATCACAGTCAAAAACTTTATACAACGCGTTCTTACCAAAAAAACGGGGACTACATACGGAGTTTTAGAATTTTTATGGCCTGAGAAAACCACAGAGACTAGTTTTCCCAAGATTTGGTTTCCTAGGCCACCAAAATCAAAAGTGAATACGCGACACATTGCTTGAAAAAAAGATGCAGAAGTATGGAATTTAGAAACTTTCTGCCATAAATAGGATATCGGGGACTAGATTTCTTATGTTATGGTTTTCTAGGTCTCCAAACGCAATAAAGAACAGCCCAGAAAAGGTCGAGGACTAGTTTTTCGAAATCTTGAATTTCTAGGCCAACCAACCCAAAAAATTACAAAACAAAAAACCGCGAAAAGTAGGCAGAACGACTATTTTCAAAATTTTGAAATGATAAACGTTCCGTGGACTATTTTTCCATATTTTCGTTTTCTAGGCCATGCAGGTTTCCAATCATTAAAAAAGACGAAAAAACCGTGGACTAACTTTCCACTTTTTTGGTTTTCTAGGCCACCAATTATCAATTTTTTCTTCCAGATAACTTCTCTTCATCAAAATATTCATCAACGTCTTCTTCTTCTTCTTCTACTCGATATCAACGTTCCCCTCTTTCCCTTTCCCCATGGTGATTCGCGCTCTAATGATGATTTTTTTTCGATACCGTAACCCCTTCTATTCTTCTTTTTCTCTGTAATCTCTCCATTTTCCACACTCTCTCTCTCCTTTTTTTTCCTCTGCGTCTCTTCATTTCTCTCACTCTCTCCCTCGCAATCCCCGTCTATTCTCTCTCTCCATTTTTTTGAAACAAAATCAATCGATATAATTGTATATGACCATTAATATTATTTTTTTTTCTCTGATTTTCCCCCGCTGAAAATTGGCTGGAAATGGCTGAAAAAAGCTGAAAATGAAAAAAAAAATTTTCCTGAATTTTTTTGGACCGTGGCCTAACTTTTCAAAAAATTAGGCCATGGCCTAGAAAATTGCAAAATCTCGGCCATCGTCACTTTTTCAGTCATTTTTCAGCCGGTTTTCAGCCAATTTCAGCAGATTTTTCTCCACTTTTTTTTCTGAAAATTCGTGTTTTGCTCACCATGTCTTCGTGTGTTTCTTCTTCTTCTTCTTTTCTTTCTCTGTTTCTCTAATTCTCTTCACTCTCTCCACTCTCTCCCTTTATTACATTCATCATAATATAGCCCTTTTCCCACAGAAAAAAGTGAGTCCTACAGTCAAAATTTTCAGATTTTTATTCTATTTTTTGTGTATTTTTCTCTCTACTCTCCACTTTTTCCACAATCTCTCTCTTAAAAAAAATTTTTTTTTTTCTGAAATATTTTTTATTTGTAGCCCTCTCTATCTCTCCCCAAAATCTAAAGAATATAGTGTCTCTTCTCTCATCCCCAAAGATTGCAAAAAAAAAATCAATTTTTTCACTATGAATTTTGATTTAAATAATTTTTTTTTCGGATTACTGTAGTTTAAGCAGAAATTTTCAGATTTTCCATCGATATTTGAAATAATTTCAGACAAAAATTTCCAAAAAAAAAATTTTCAGACAAAAAAAACGGGTTCAGGGAAAACACGAAATGAGTAGGAGCAGATCGGATTCCAGAGAGCGAGAGAGTAGTAGACGCAGACATCGAAAGGTAGATCAAAAAAAATTTTCTGAAAATCTTGAAATTTTTTTCCAGCACAAACACAAATCGCGTCGATCGCGAAGCCGCAGTCGATCGTATGAACGAAGCAATGGATCGTCCTCTGGAGGGGGCGGAGCTTCCGGAATACATTTTAATCCCGCTTTTGGGTACGGTAGTTTACTGTAGGGTCACTGTAGGGACAATTGAAACTTCGCGAAAAATTCATTTTTTGGCTCTGAAAAAATACGAAAATTTTCTTTAAAAAAAATTTTCCCAAAATTTTTGAAAAAAATTTAAAAAACGTGTTTTTTCTTGATTTTCGAAACTTTCGATATATTTTTTTTCTGTAAAAATGATGAATTTTCATTAGCAAAGCGGAAAGCTTTCAAAAGGAATTATCGGTATTTTTTTTCTGAAAAGTGAGTCCGCAAAATTTTGAAAAATACGGTGGTTTACTGTAGAGTTACTGTAGGGGTGAAATCGGGATTTTGCAAGAATGTTCTGATTTTTGTAAAAAAAAACACGAAAAACTCTGAAAATACGAAAATTTTCCAATTTTTTGAAAAAAAAAATTTTCTTCGATTTTCCAATTTTCAATGAAAAAAAAAATACTCATTGCCTAAAAATGATAAGATTTTTCTTGAAAACATGAAATTTTCAACCAAAATTAACCTTCTTTTTTTTCTGAAAAGTAGGCCCGCAAAATTTTGAAAATTAAAAAAAACTTTCCAAAAAATTTTTTCCCGCCAAAAACTTAGTTGAAAAAAGCATGGAAACTTTTCAAAAATTCGAATTAGGAAGTCACCATTTTCGAAAAAAAAATCTCCACAGAAAAATAAAAAAAGTTCGAATTAAATACCTGGGAATTTCATCTTTTTTTCAAAACTTTCAATAATTCCACTGAAAACACGCAACAAATTCTCTGAAAACTACATTTTTACCAAAAAAAAAATTCTTTTTTCCTTCAAAAATTTTCAAAAAATTCAACATTCTCGCCCAAAAATTCCCCACGATTTCTAAAAAGTTTACTTAAAAAAGGACTATTTTTTCCTCTGTATGACTTTTTTCACTGAAAAAAATTCAAATTCCCGCCAAAAATTCCCCAAGTTTTTTCAGAATGCCACCACCCCAACAATCAGGCCACGCCCACCACGGAGGACCACCACCCTCTTCTTCTCAAATGGGCTATTCAGCATCACAACTTCTTCAAACAAATAATCTACTTGAAGCGGAAATTTGTCGCCTGAAAAACGCCGTAATGGCTGAACAAGGACAAAAACAAATTGAGAATCAGAGGAGTCAAATGTTGCAACAAGAGCTTCGAAATGCTCAAATTCAGCGGGATAATGCGAATAAACGAGTTAATGAACTAATGTCCGAAAGACGAATGATGATGGATTCGAAAAATGAATTGAATAAAGTATGGACTGAAAATGGCCTGAAAAGGGCTGAAAATCGCTGAAAATCTGGAAAAAAACGACTATAAAAGCCTGAAATTGACTGAAAATATGGAAAACTTGGAAAAAAAAACAGTGGAAAATGTCCAAAATCACAAAAAATGTATTAGCCTTCCGAAATGAGGAGCAACCGCGCCCCACTGGACTCCGTACTTTTTTCAAATCTTAGCGGATTTCGCACCAAAAACCTCTCATTCAAAAGTTTTTTTTCACCGAAAATCGAAAAAAAACATTTTTTTTGTTTTTTTTTCTTGATTTTCAATCAGATTCAGGTCGAAAAGAGCGCTGAAAATGTCATTTTCAGCCGAAAAATGCATTTTTTATGTAATTTTAGTCAAGAAATGGCCTTTTTCCGAAGCAATTCGGAAAAATATCCAAAAAATTAGCTGGGTTCAGTAGAGCGCGGTTGCTCATTATTTTGCTAGACTAATAGCTCAAAATTGAAAAAAATATCGTGAAAATAATTTCTGGAAAAAAAATGCAAATTTTAAACCAAATCATCGAAACTTTGACTGAAAATTACGTCAAAGCAACAATTGTTTGTAGTATTTGTAGTCTTTGTAGTGTTTGTAGTATTTGTAGTCTTTACAGTCCCTACAAATCTCCTATTTGTTCCAGAGAATCAACGAGTTGGGAATTGCGAACCAAATGCTCCGTACCGATGCCAACGCCGCTAATCAGGCAGTGGAAGGGAAGAATGAGGTGAGTAGAATGGTTTGAAAATGGCCTAGAGTGGCCTAAAATTGGCCTCAAATCGGCCTGAATCCAGGCCTAACATCGACGTGAAATCAGGCCTGAATCCGCTTAAAATCCGCGTTAAAATAACTTGAAAAAAGCATTAGAAACTCCCAGAAATTACCTGAAACTGGCCTAGAATCGCGCTGAAGTTGGCCTAAAACCTGTCTAGAAAAAGGCCGGAAACAAGCTCTACCGACCTAAAACTGGTTAGAATCTGCCTGAAATCAGCCTCAATTCGACCTGAAAGGGGCCAAAAAACAGGTTATGAACAGCCTTAACCGCCCTGAAATTAGCCGAAAGTCGTCCAAAAATCGGTCTAGAATCTGCCTAAAATCGGCCTTAAAACAGCCTAAAACCGACCTAAAAATTTCTTTGGAATCGGCCTAGAAACAGGCCTAAAAACTTCCAAAGATGACCTGAAACTGGCCTAGAATCGCCCTGAAGCTGGTCTAAAACCTGCCTACGAATAGCCTGGAAACAAGCTTTAACGGCCTAAAATTGGTTTCGAAATGGCCTGAATATCGGCCCAAAATCGCCCTAAAAACAGGCCAAAAAGGACTTAAAACTACCTGAAATCGGCCTGCAAACGGCAGAGTCAGACTAAAATCAACCTAAAACACGCCTTGAAAATTCTTAAAAATCGACCCGAAACAGCCTCAAAATCTGTCTATAAATTGCCTGAAAACTGCCTAATATCGGCCTAAAAACCGGCCTGAAATTAGCCTAAAAGCAGACTAGAAACGACCTAAAATCGGCCTATATGCAGTCCTAAACAGGCCTAAACCCCAGCCTCAAACTTGCCTCAACACAGCCTAATCCCACCCGTTTTTATCTTTCAGGAAATCCGTGCAATAACCTATCAATCCGAAATAGTTCGTCAACAAATGGCGGCGCTCAACGAGCGAAACGCCACACTCAAAACGAAATGCGAGACGATGGTCGCCCAAAACAGGCGGCAATATGAAGAGTAAGTAAGGCGTCCCGACGGTGATGCACGCTTGGCCGAGTGGGTAGTGCGCGCGGCTGCCAATCAGCCGCCGCACCCCTCTCGTGGGTTCAACCCCCACCCACTGCACCTTGCACTCTACGCCTCTCCTCTCAATGGGTTGGTTAGATTTATAAAGGATGCGAAAGAGATTTCGGGAAGTTCGAAGACTTGCGTGATACGTTTCTTCACGACGCCGCGAGTTCAAAACTATCACCACATTTTGGTTTTTTTTTCAGTTTAATAGTTTTTGTAGTTTGTAGTTGGGAGCTGTTTGCGATAAAATTTTCGAAAAAAAAAAGAAAATTTTAGTAAATATTCAATAATTTTTGCGATTTTCTTTTCATTTTTGAGCAAAAAAAAAAAAGATTTTTATGAGAAAAAAAAAGTGAAAATTTGATTTTAAAATAGTGTTTTGCTTCAAGATTATGAAATTTTCAATGCTTTTTTAGAGTAGAAGCTTGGGATTTTAAACATTTTTGAACAAAAAAAAAACACTTTTCGTCGGCCAAAAAAGATTAAATTCGAAAAATTAAAAAAAAAATTGCAGAAATTTTTGAAAAAGGACCCATTCCCACCAAAAATAACCTGAATCCATGAAAAATAAATAGAAAATAAAAAAAAAATTAAAATTTGAAAATTTTTAAATTTCATGTAGAAAACCTGAAAAAAAATGGAAATCAATTTTCCAATTTCTTTTACCAAACCAAAAAAAAAACGTTCTAACCAAAACAAAAATACAAAATTTCTGGAAATTGCAAAAACAACGTTTTTTACGAAAAAGCGTAAAAAACGTTGTTTTTGAATCTTTTTTAATTTATAAATGCCTTTTAGATCGCTAAAACTAAAAAAAGCTTCCAGATTTTAATCAAAAATTTCTCCTTTTCATCAGTTTTTTTTCAGACTGGAAGCCAAACAAAAGTTTGTAGAAGCAGCTCAGCTCAATGTCAGAAAAGGCGAGGCGGATTTGCAATGTGCCAATTTGGAAATTCAGTAAGATTTCCATACTTTTTTTCCCAAATTTTTAGGCTCCACAGAGCTCGAATTTCAGCCTATTTCAAGGTATCCTCCACCCCATAAGCAAGCTCATTTCCAGACGTTTGCTCCGTGAGCTCGAAACTTCTCAACGAGTGGAATCCACGAGTCTCAATGATAAACAGGCGGTGGAAACGATCCTTCAACAAAAAGAAGACGAAATTCGTATAGCAAACTTCAAGGCGGCCAGTGATTTGAAAGCAGCAAATGAGAAGATTGAAAAATTGGAAGCCCGACTGAAATTGGAGAAACCGGTGGCACATAATGAGTTGACTGTGGTCAGTTTTTCGAAATTTTGAAACGAAATTTGAAAAAAGCTCACCGAGAGCTTCAAAATGAGCATAAACAAGCCTAGGTTCTGAAAAAAAAAGTTTGGGTCCCACCACGAAAGTTACAGTAACCCTCTAAATTTCTACGCGAGACCCATGAAATCGAGATATTCTTTCTCAGCTTGGCAAGCCATTCAAAATGAATCTAGTAATGATCAGGTTCGAGCCTGGTTGGGTCTCGCCGCGAAAACTACAGTAACCCACAAGTTCAATCTACCGTAGTCCTTTCAACTTCCAATGGAGACCCATAATACCTAGATATTCTTTCGCAGCTTGGCAACCCCTTCAAAACAAATATAATCATGACTAAGTTCGAACCGAGTTGGGTCTCACCGCGAAAACTACAGTAACCCTTCAAGGCGCATATGTCACTTCAAATTTCAAAATGTCTTTAAATGTGTCATGATTATACTCATTCGAAAGCTCTTGAGTCTCTAAATTCAATTTTTGAAATTTTGTCAACCCCGGGTTACTGTAGATTACGTGGTGGGACCCAAACCTTGTTTATACTCATTTTGAAGGTCTCTCTGAGCTGATCCCAACTAGCAAGACTACTGTACCTATCGATCTGAAAAATCACTTCTAACCCCTTTCACAAGTTCCAGGAAACCATCTACATTGCGATTGAAACCATCAAATCGACCTACGAAAAGCAACTCGCTCGCCTGGAAGAAGAAGTTGAAGAGCTGCGTCAACAACGGGATCAACAACAAAAAATAGAGGAACAAAATGAGCCCCCGGTTGAAGAAATGGAGCAACCGCATCAGATGGAAGAGCTTCCCGAATACCTACAGACACCAATGAGACCGGATCCGGCGAAAATGGGCGGAGTCAAGGTAAGCTTTTTTGATTTTTAGATTTTCAGAATCAGGTAGATGAGAGCTTTCGAATGAGTATAATCATGACTAGGTCTGGAAAAAAAGTTGGGTCTCACCACGAAAAGTACAGTAATCCAAGTTTTTTGAACTTCAGATTTTCGAATTCAGAAGGTCGAGAGCTTTGAAATAAGTATAATCATGACCTATTTCGAAGCGTTTTCAAGGCTCATGCGCCTTTAAATTTTTCGGATTACTGGGTTACGGTAGCTAGGAGTTTTCTGGCTTACTGTAGTTTGGTTTTCGTGACGGGACCCGATCCATTGGTTCCGAGCGGGTATCGAAAGGGTTACTGTCTTTTCAACTTTTGGGTTACTGTAGTTTCAACTTTTGGGTTGCTGTAGTTTCAATTTAAGGGTTACAGTAGTTTTAACTTTCAGGTTACTGTAGTTTCAAACTTTGGGTTACTGTAGTTTCAACTTTTGGGTTACTGTAGTTTCAATCGTTGGGTTACTGTAGTCTCAACTTTCGGGTTACAGTAGTTTCAACTTTTAGGGATACTGTAGTTTCAAGTTTTGGGTTACTGTAGTTTCAACTTTTAGGATACTGTAGTTTCAACTTTTGGATTACTACAGTTTCAACTTTTGGGTTACTGTAGTTTAAACTTTTGGATTACTGTAGTTTCAATTTTTGGATTACTGTAGTTTCAACTTTTGGTGTTACTGTAGTTTGAAATTTTGGGTTACAGTAGTTTTAGCTTTTAGGTTACCGTAGTTTCAATCTTTGGGTTACTGTAGTTTCAACTTTTGGGTTACTGTAGTTTCAACTTTTGGGTTACTGTAGTTTCAACTTTTGGGTTACTTTAGCTTCAACTTTCGGGTTACTATAGTTTCAACTTTTGGGTTACTGTAGTTTCAACTTTTGGGTTACTGTAGTTTCAACTTTTGGGTTACTGTAGTTTCAACTTTTGGGTTACTGTAGTTTCAACTTTTGGTGTTACTGTAGTTTCAATTTTTGGATTACTGTAGTTTTAACTTTTGGTGTTACTGTAGTTTCAATTTTTGGATTACTGTAGTTTTAACTTTTGGTGTCACAGTAGTTTCAACTTTTGGGTTACTGTAGTTTCAACTTTTGGGTTACTGTAGTTTCAACTTTTTGGGTTACTGTAGTTTCAACTTTTGGATTACTACAGTTTCAACTTTTGGATTACTGTAGTTTTAACTTTTGGATTACTGTAGCTTCAATTTTTGGATTACTGTAGTTTTAACTTTTGGTGTCACAGTAGTTTCAACTTTTGGGTTACTGTAGTTTCAACTTTTTGGGTTACTGTAGATTCAACATTTTGTGTTACTGTAGTTTGAACTTTTGGGTTACTGTATTTTCAACTTTTGGGGTTACTGTAGTTTCAACTCTTGGATTACTGTAACTTCTACTTTCGGGTTACTGTAGTTTCAATTTTTTGAATTACTGGAGTTTTAACTTTTGGGTTACTGTAGTTTCAACTTTTGGTGTTACTGTAGTTTCAACTTTCCGGTTACTGTAGTTTCAACTTTTGGGTTACTGGAGTTTTAACTTTCGGGTTACTGTAATTTCAATCGTTGGGTTACTGTAGTCTCAACTTTCGGGTTACAGTAGTTTCAACTTTTAGGGATACTGTAGTTTCAAGTTTTGGGTTACTGTAGTTTCAACTTTTAGGATACTGTAGTTTTCGCGTCGAGACCCACTGTTCAAACCTAGTCATGAGTATACTTATTTTGAAGCTCCCAGCCTTCCGAATTCGAATTTTCAGAAATCAAAAAGTATATGTCAGGATTACTGTAGTTTTCGCGTCGAGACCCATTTTTCTCGAAAAATAAAAAAAAAACATTTCAGAAAACAATCCAATGCAAAATCAAACTGGACACCACGCCCACCCCACATCAAAGCTCATCCCATTCGGACCATCAGGACCATCATCAGGACCATCCACCGCCACGCCCCTCCAGCTGCCCCCCGGTCGATAGCCCTGCCACGTGGCACCATCGAAAAGTACCATTTGAACGTCTCCCGCCAATGGTTGTCCCACTTTTTGGCACGTCTTCTGGATCGACTTCTGAAGCTATCCCGAGCACGTCTTCTGAAAATAAAAATGCCACGATTACTGTATCCACTGTATCTGAAGAGGACTTGTTGCTCCTTGGTGATGGCCACGGTGATATGATATCACCGAACCAAGATTTGGCACTGATTGAGCAACAACTCCTTGGAAATTGATCCTTTTTTCTCCAAATTAAAAAAATTCATTTTTTTTTAACTTTTTGATCTACACTTGTCTAATCATCTCGATCTCTAATGGTTTCCTTGTTTTTGTAATAAAAAATTTTTGTTTTCAATTTTCGTAATTTTATAGTATGAATTCAATAATTTTGGAAAAATAGAGCTTTCAGGAAAGTATAAATACGACTGAAATCGCAAAAATTTGGAATTTCAGGTCCCGCCATGAAAGCTACAGTAATCCGGTGAATTTCCATGCAGGACCAATAAAGACAGAAAATCTGGGTTTTGATGGTCTCTAATGGTTTAAGATTAGTCCGATTTCGGTTCAATTTGAAGCATGCGCCTTTAAATTTCGAGATTACTGTAAATTGAATTTTGTGGCGAGACCCGACTTATTTTCGGGGTGAACAATGATGACATTATGACAGTTTTATGGGATCACGGTAGCCGCTTGATGGATTACTGAATAACAGGTTACGGTAGCTTTTTTTCATAGATGGGTTACTGTAGTTTTCGTTGTGGGACCCAACTCAATTTTGAATGATTATTCCCATTTCCATTATTTCCAACGGTTGGGAGGCTTCATGGGTCCCGAACGGAATCCGAATGGATTACGGTATCTTTCTGTTTTATAGTTGGGTTACTGTAGTTTTCGTGGCGAGACCCAACTTTTCAGAAAAACAGGCTTGCTTATACTCATCCGAAAGGCCTTGAAAAAAAAATTTCACATTTCAAAAAAAAATATTCAAAGTAATGAGTTTTTTAAGGCTACTGTAATTATCGCGTCGAGACCCAGTTCGTGGAACGAGACAATTCCAAAAATGACTGCATTTTAAAGAAAATTTACAATTTTTAGTTCTTTTTTTTTCGACAAACTAAAGTAATACCTGAAACAAAAAAAGTAACTGAAAAACACAAAAAATGAATCAAAGTTTCCTAAGCACCATTGTGTGCTGGGTTTGTCCAAACAGGCCCTTGTAATGAAGGCGTGTCGAGTTGTAATCAAATGCTTCTTCTTGTTCTCCAGAATACGTCCCTAACCATTCGAAACCATAGAAAAGCATGCCGAGACGGATGGATCCGTAAATTCGATGGACGTTATATTGGATGGCATCCGTTCCAAAGGGGACACCCAAGAAGAGGAGACCTGAAGAGATGGTATCAGGAAAATCGGGATTGAAGAGGGAGAGAGATTTATGTGGAAAAAGTGCCTGCTTTGATGACCGTGGCCTCCTGTTCTTGGAACCCCAACTTGTAGTCCGACAGGACAATGTGACCTAGAGATTTCACCTGTGATTCCTAGGCCATCTTGCCCTCTCGAACTACACGGTGGGGTTCCTAGGCCAGGGGGCCACGGGTATTGAAGCGGTATCTGTATTCCGAACGATTTTTCAGAACAATTTTTGCAGTCTAAAGCGATTTTCAAGCAAAATCACTATAAAAACTGTGAGCAGGGTAGAATTTTAAAGCAGAAACAATGTTTTATTCAGGTGAGTTTTGTCTTCCTTTAAGCTTTGCAAAATGCGGAGCAACCGCGCCCCACTGGACTCGCCACTTAAATTTTTCCATTTTCAGCAAGAGGACTTATTTCGGTGAATTATCCGGTTTTCGCGACAAAAACTACTATAGTAATTTGCCACCGAAAATCAAAAAATATAAAAAATTTAACAGGGTTCTTTTTCTAGACTTTTCACCAGATTTATGTCAAAAAAAGAGAGCGAAAACTGTCATTTTCAGTCAAAATGTTTAAGTAATTGAAGCCGAAAATGGCGCGAATACGCGTTTTATTCTCCGAAACCCGGAAATATCTCAAAAAACAACTTAAACTTAAAAAAAATTTCAAAAAATCAAAAGAGTCCGATGGGGCGCTTTTGCTCCTTATTTTTCACGGCTAATAACAAACCAAAACCTCTCATCCTCACCTCCCTTTTTCAGCAAACACTTGATTTTCAGCATCTCTCTGAGGTCTCCAATTGGATCCAATGGATCCCCATATCTTCCTAATCCCGAGTGCTCAATCGACGAAAAACTGGCTGCAAAGTCAAACGAGTCAGCGTATCTGTAGTTTGTAGTCTTTGTAGTTTTTGTAGCTTGTAGCGCAACTTACTGCTGCCAATTTTTTGCCAGGTCTACTGGGTAAATCGATGATAGCCGGTCCTGGAACTCCTCTTGAATATCCAATGAGAAATATTCTACGGTGAGAAGCTTTTTGGCTCCTGGAAAATTATTTGTTCTTGAAGTTTAAGCTCAAAAAAATTATGCTCACCGTGAGTTAAAGCCATTACTTCTACCCATGGCTGCATGGATCCGACCACCATACCCGACATTCCATCCAGGCGATTTCCGGCCATCGCGTGGTACATGGATACTGAAAATGAGCAAAAATGAGCCAGCCTAAGCCAGCCTAAGCCAGCCTAAGCAAGCCTAAGCCAAAGCCTAAGTAAGCCTAAGCCAGCCTAAGCCAGCCTAAGCCTAAGTAAGCCTAAGCCAGCCTAAGCCAGCCTAAGCCTAAGTAAGCCTAAGCCAGCCCAAGCCAGCCTAAGCCAGCCTAAGCCAGCCTAAGCCATCCTATGCCAGCCTAAGCCAGCCTTAGCCAGCCTAAACTAGTCTAAACCAGCCTAAGCCAGCCTAAGCCAGCCCAAGCCAGCCTGAGCGAGCCAAAACCAGCCTAAACCAGCCTAAGCCAGCCTAAACCAGCCTAAGCCAGCTTAAGCCAGCCTGAGCCAGCCTAGACTTGTCTGATCGGCCTAAATCCCTCACCTGACTCCACTGGATACGCTAAATCAGCCAAGTCGGTTTTTGAATATTTCATCAATTTGGAAATCTTATCCCAGTTTCTTGGTTTATCTCCCCATTTTGAGTTCTTGTCGTTCAGATATCTCTGAAATTTTTTTTTTGGGCTTTTCAGGCTTTTCTTTCAGTCTTTTCAGGCTTTTCAGGCCTCTCCCGAAAAAACTTACCGAATCCAGACCAGCATATCCATTCAAAAGGAACTCATCAGTCCTCCGAATTGGAATCTCCTTTGGTGGAATATCAGGCTGAGGTTCTTGAGAAATTCTGAGCCACTCCGAAAATACTACGTCACACGTTGGCTCATTAATTATTCGAAGAGTTGGAACCGGCAGGGTTGGTACACTAATTTCATAACCAAATGATTTGTAGACCTGCCAAAAAAAATTTGGATTTTTTTTTTTTGGAATTTTTTTTTGATCTACCTTCTCGTTAAGCTCACTCAGAGACACATAGCCTTTGTGGGTCCTCACACTGTACTCGTTTAAGTCTGGCCCTGAGAAGATGAGACGGCTATTCTGGTGATAAGAAGGGTTATCAGTTCGTTCTTGATATTTTTCGATTCCACTGGATTTGAATCTGAAATATAGCCTAAAGGAGGAGTGAAATCACTTTTTTTATTTCGAATTTTTGTAGATTGTTTAAAACAGAATCAGATTTTTATTGTCTGAAATTACAAAAACTACTCAAAAAACCATAAAATTGCGTCGCCTGGCATATAATTACTTTCGGTGGCCGAGTCCACTCGGACTACACGGACAGGTGGAAGAGAAACCGTGTAGTTCACGAGGACAACCTCCGGTTTTTTCTTTTTCTTTCTTCATTTCTTTTGCGTCTTTTCGACCTTCTGACCGGTTTTTAGGTTCAAACAGGAAAAACACTGAAAAAAGCGGCAACACGTGGGAAAAAAATGAAGATAAGAAAAGAAAAAGGCGGAAGTTTTCCTCGAGAACTACACGGTTTCTCTTCCACCTGTCCGTGTAGTCCGAGTGGACTCGGCCACCGAAAGTAATTGCCACGCAATTTTATAGTTTTTGGAGAAGTTTCCGTGATTTCAGATAATAAGAATCTGATTCTGTTTTAAACAATCTACGAAAATTCGAAGTAAAAACAGTGATTTCACTCCTCCTTTAAAAAGAGCCAAGCTAGGTTTTGAAATTTTGAGTCCCACCACGAAAACTAAACTACAGTAATTTGAGAAACTTTGAAGTTCGGGGACACCTCATCAAGGTTCAAATTGGTTCCCAATTTGGTCTTAATTTGGAACGTGCACCGCAAAAATTCTCACAGATCAACGGGTGTATCGATAATTTTACCGGTAAGTTTACGAACAATTTACCGGATAATTTCGAAGTTTTGCAGAAAATTTGCCAAAATTTGCTAAACAGCGAGTTGCTTTTCGTAGGTCGATTTGTGTTTTTTTTTCAAGATTTCGCGCCAAAATGCTACTCGAAGAACGTTGAAACATTTACAGAAATTTGAAATTTTTACGTGCGCCTTTAAACTTTTGCGGTTACGGTAGTATTTTCAGAACGACCCAAGCCATGTCATGAGTATAATCATTTTGAAATGTTTTTCTTATAGTTAGCCGATCAAGAAAATTCTTGAACATTTTTCTTCGGGTTACTGTAGTTTTTGAAAAAAACTTACACCATCAAAGTAATACATAGCAAAATGATAACCACAAAAATCGGTGTCATTTTTACACAAAACGGTGTTAACCGTGTGGAATTGCCCATTCGAATCATAGGATCTGAAAATATGAAAATTTTGGAGGAAAAATCTGAAAACTTCAAATTCTGAAAATATAAATTTCCAGAACATCTGAAAATCTGAGCTTCAGCTATCCTGAAGCATTTATTCATCTCAGCATCGGTAAAAATTCAACAAAATTCTAAAAATCGCGAAAAACGGGGAGAGAGAATTGAAAATATCTATCTCTCTCTCAATTTTCCATCAAAAATGAGAAAAACACAATCTAAAACGATCCCCTCCCCCCCTCTTGGTTATCTCATTTTGAAATCTATCTTCTCTCATCAATATTCGAGATGTTTTGCGTCAAAAATACAGGAATCCTTCGTTCCCCATCCACGAGGCTTTATCCACTTTTAGTTCAGTTTTCATCCGTTTTTTCCTCAATATTGTGGAAAATGGTCAAAATCTGATATTGAAGATATAATCTGTGTTTTTCCGGTCTAGAAATGCTAGTGGAAAAGAGATATTGTGTTTTGGGATAAAGTATATACATGCATATGAAAAAATAAGTTTTATCAAAATCCAGCAAAAAGTGCACCAAGGTTTCATCTCGTAAGTGCCGTCATTTGAGATAGTCTATGAGAGTTTTCTACTCTAAATGGGCATTTCATGGTCTAGAAACTGGCAAAGACATGATTTTGTCAAATTGTGAAAAACACATAAGAACAATTTTTTAGGCAATCGGACTCACAGAAACCGAGTTATACGTGATTTCCTGAAGCTACTTCTGGAACTCACCGTTTTCGCGTTTTTCTCACTTCCAGTTGGCTTCCTTCTACGCATGCGTCCTCTAGCTTTAAGAAGCTTTCTCTGTAAAAACGAGACTTTTCCCACTAGGCCTTGGCACAAAAACAAAAAAACTTATTACAATTCAAATGATTGTCTGATAGTATGTACCCATAGGTTAAGTATTTTCAAAAAAGATAGCACCAAGTTCATGTGACGTCATCAGGCTGAGATAAAGCTCAAAGTAGGCTTCACAGTCCCAAAAGTGGATTTTTTCAACTTGGAGATAACTTTCTGAAATTTTTGGGAGATCATTTGGCAAGTTTAGCGTATGCTGAACAATTTTCAGCTCACTACGACCACTGAAACCCAAGTTTTTGGTTTTTTTGGTTTTTCTTGAAAATTTTCAACTCTTCCACGGTCTCAAAATTTTTTTCCAGATTCCCCATGCAATTTGCTACAAAAAAGTTTCTTGGACCTCCCCCCCCCCGCCCCCCCCCCCGGTTAACGGACTCATTTTTGCGCGATTTTCTGAAAATCACATAAGGGAAAATTTATTATGAGAATTATGAAAATTATTCCCCTTATGAAAATTTATTTTTGGAAAAAAATGAAATTTTTTTTTCCTTTGAAAATTTGATTTTCTTGAAGAATTTGTCATAAAATGCCGTCTGACAGAGTTTCAGACCTCAATTTCAACTTTTAGCCGAATTAGAGTTCACAATCTAGAAACAAAGAATTTTCCCATTACTTTTTGAAGGATTTGCCAGATTGAACTCTAATTCGGCTAAAAGTTGAAATTGAGGTCTCAAACTTTGTCAGACGGCATTTTATGACAATTTCTTCAAGAAAATCAAATTTTCAAAGGAAAAAAATTTTTTCATTTTTTTCCAAAAATAAATTTTCATAACCCTTATGTGTTTTTCGGAAAATCGCTTATAGCAAATTTGAGTCCTCGAAATTCGGTATGGTCCAAGAGACTTTTTTGTAGGAAATTGCATGGGGAATCAGAGAAACTAGTTTCTAACTACCCGGACTTTGGAAAATTTTTGAGAAAAATCAAAAAAACGTTAAATTTTTTCTGAAAAACATGTTTCCAGTAGTTAAAGCTGGCTGAAAATTGTTGTGCATGTGCCCATAACTTGCTAAATGGCTTCTCAAAAATTTCGAAAAGTTATCTCAAAGTTGAAAAAAAAATGCACTTTTCGGACTGAAAATCCGTATTTCAGCTTTATCTCAAGGTGATGACGTCACATGGACTTGGTGGTATCTTTTTTGAAAATACTTCACCTATGGTTACATACTATCAACCAATCATTTGAATCGGAATAAGTTTTTGTTTTTGTGCCAAGGCCTAATGCAAAAAGTCTCGTTCTTAGAGATTGTTCCTCTTAAAGGAGAAGTGTAACCAATTTGTTTATTACGACTTCGGGTAGGTTATTTGAAACAGAATAAGATTGTCTGAAATCACTGAAAATACTCCAAAAACCATAAGATTGGCATAGAATTACTTCCGATGACCGAGTCCACTCGGACTACACGGGCAGGTGAAAGAGAAACCGTGTAGTTCTCAAGGACAACTTCCGATTTTTCTTGTTCTTTTTTAATTTTTTCTTGCTTTTTTTAAATTTTGTACAACCGAGTAAATTGGATTTCGCGTTTCAAAACGTTCTATTTTGATGCTCGTAGAACTCATGAATATTGCTCTTTCCTTCATTTAATCATTTAAGACTGGTTATAAACAACAGAACACAAACTACAATGTTTGAAGGGCGTGTATCAGAGTTGCACGGAAGTGAACGTTTCTTAGACGGAAGACGGAAGTCGGAAGCCGGAAGTGAAAAAAACCGGCGGAAGTATAAAATAAGAGGTGGAAAAACTCACAAAATTGTGGAAAATGGCGGGAACTTTAGTAATTTTGATAGTTTTACCTACTTTTCACGTTTTTAAATTTCTTTGAATTTACGTAGAAATTCGAAAAAAAAAATTCTTTCTAAAACTTCCGACCGTGTAAACTTTGGTCTCAAAACGGAAGTCGGAAGTCGGAAGACGGAAGTGAAAAAAAAATATGGAAGTCGGAAGTCGGAATTCCGTGCAACTCTGGCGTGTATAATCGAAACCAAGAAAATTCTTCGAAGTGCAGCCCACTTTTCTCTCAACCAGAAATCTTCCAAACATTTAATTTTGGAAAAGTTTATTTTAGGGAAACTCTTGTGTTTTCTGGTCATACTGCTCTTATACTGGTGTGTATGTCTGTCGGGTTGTGGCACATTCTGTGGACATTTTCCTCATTTTTCACCTGCCTCAAAAACTTGTTACTCATTTTCTTTTTTTACTCATTCCCGCCTTCTATTCTCCTCAAAGTTTCGACCTCTCAACAATGATTGTGTTGGACTTCACCATCCCAATATGGCTAATAAACTACTATCACATTCTCGGAGTCATCTCATTAATTTTAAACTTTTTCGGGATTTATTTGTTAGTTTTTCAATGTGAAAAACTAGGAAATTTCCGGTTTTTACTGCTGTTCTATCAGATTATATGCTTTTTGACCGATGTTCATCTCACAGTATTGATGCAATGGGTACCATTGTATCCGTTGATGGGCTTGTATACTATGGGAATATTGGGAAGTTGGTTCGGAGTGGCACCCCATTATAGTTTGGTGAGTTAATTGGAATAAAAAACTGAAAAAAAAACTTGACCTTACATATATTACTTCCCAAGTGTTACCCGGGGATTCCGACGAGACTATCTGCAAAAGTTAGGCCCCCTTGATGTAAGAACTTTCCCAAAATATTTTCTTTTAATTCATAGAAGTTTTCGATTTTTTTATGATTTTTCTAGTTTCGCAAATTTTTTCGGTTTTTCGACAGTATCTCAGCCAATTGTGAAGATTTTTGAAAAGTTAAAAAAAAAAGGAAAGACCGAAACTTTTTGCTCCGGACATCTTTGTTATGGGCTCACACTCAAAGAGCCAAAAGATGCTTCAAAGAGCAACTCAAAAACCGAATTGCACAACTTTTTTTCTAATGTTGCTCAAAAGATTCCCCGTTCAATTTTTAAAATAACCTCATCATCCAGCCGTATGTCCGGATGTTCGCATTTTTTGGGCAAGAAAAAAGAGAGAATTGCCCCCAAAAAGTATCGAACCTCACCCCTCGCGGGCAACAGGTCAATAAAAGGGTTGTTCCTGTGTAATTATTTCACACAGGCGCGAACCATATTTCACCTATTAGGTTGGTTCATAAGTCCCCGAGGATTTTCACATGATTTTCAATTGTATTTTTGGGACAGTTGAATATTAGATAAAACTTATTGTTTCTAGTATTGTATTGATCTATTATCACTGTTTACTGGTTTCGGTTTCTAGACCAGCTAGGGACGCTACGCCTAGATATTGCGAAAAGTAGTGGCCTGTCGCGTTTTGATGAGCGTTTTTCGAATGAGTGTATTTCGGAGACATGGCTATCTCTGTCTAATATTTTTTGTGAGTGGCAACTAGTGAGTCAATACTGCAAAATCATCAAATCAGATCAATCCAATCGCATTCAACAATTTGGATATAGGCCCTCGTTCCAATATGTGTAAAAATCATCACTGAGCATTCAGAGTGAGAGGCAGATTTTCCTTCTCTTGAATGCATTCAGAACACATATTTTGTCGATATGGGAGAATATTGTTGGTTGATTGTCCTCAGAAGTCACTGGGATCTAGTTACTTGGATAAGCCTTCTCAAAGTCAAAAAAGGTGCGATTCTCGGAAGCAACTTGATTGATAGACTGTATCTCTCTTGAAAATGAATGAATCAAAACAAGACTCGGATGGGTCATAGAGGTGCAGTACATCTTTCATAATCACCTACTTACAAATATTAAACCAATCTATGGCAAAAGTTATACTTCAAATTTTTCAAATTAGCACGACTTCCATTGAACAAGCTATCGTAGAAAATGTGAGAATAAGTTGAGTGATATTTTATACCGAATGGTGATTGCTAAATTTTAGATAATTTATATTTGAATGACTTCTGATAAAAGCTCGATATTCATCAGGACCCTGATTAGAAATCAAATATTCCAGTTCCGTAATGAGGTCTGGAGTATAGGTGACAAACCAAACCTATGACTGCTTTCAAATGAGGATAACTCATGACAGAACAGAAAAGCAGCATTTCTGTTTCTGGGTTAAAATACTGTAACCTAAGAAGTTTGAACGCCATAAAAACTTCGGATCATTCGTTACTTTCTGTGGAAAAAAAAATGATGTTACATGTCAACTCCTCATAATGAGTGAAAAACTGTAGTGAATGATTCGGCTCTTGCTTCCGTAGTAGGACATGGGAGCTTATTTTCGACATAATTTTTAAGGTGTTATAGTGTCCCTATATGACGGTAAAAAGACTAAGTTCAACACTCACTACAACCCTAAATACGACTCTCTCAAAAACCATCACAAAAATCCTCGGGGACTTATGAACCAATGTCGCGGGCCAGCTGCCCGGCCCGCGTCAAGTATGGTTTAGAGGAGCGCAGCGCCGATCTGTGCGCCGCAGACGCAATGATCAGGCTGGTTACAGATAAAATCAGACAAAATAACTCTTTTTAAGACCAAAATTAGCGATAAAACCCCATAAAAACCACACAAATAGTCGTTTTTTTGTTCAATTTCGAGGTTTTGTCGACAATTGTCGACAATTTGTCGATTTATTTGTCGAAACTGATTGTCGATGATTTGTCGACAACTTTTCGACAAAAAGCTTCTAAAAAAAAACACTTCTCGATAATTTATCGGAGAGTTTGTCGACAAATGTCTCGGAAAATTTGTCAGAACGGTGTCGATTGTACACACTGTACCCTACAAACAAATTTTCAGTACATTCTTGAGTGACGTCATCAAACACTTCCCTAGTAAGGGTATTGAACATGACACTTGTTTGTTACTAGGGAAATGCCACTGCGCCATTTTGGCTTTTTTTCTCGAAATTGTCCGAGGTTTAAATGACATTTTTTCCAGTTTTTTTTTATAAAAAACGGCTTTATAGTCAACTCAAGCGTTTGCATATCCGCTCTAATATCAACCTCTCCCACCTTGGCGAAATAGTTTTCACTTTGGAGAGAGTAGTCAGACACGAAGACAATGAGGTGTCTGGCCGCTCTCTCCATAGTGGGACTTTTTCGCCGAGGTGGGCGGGGTTTGCAATAGAGCGAGTATGCAAACTCTTGCGTTGACTATTTAACACTTTTCAGCTCATCGCCGGATGCATTCTCGTTACGCAGTTCCAAATTTTGGTGCTCTGTTTTATCGAAAAATATCAAGTTATCTCGAAAATTTCGCAAAGTCTGGCATTTCCCGAGTGTTTGAAATACTTCTATATCGCTTTCTGTGCTGTGAGTACTCCAGTTGGCGGCTTATTTTTTCATTCGGTTAGCCTAACAAAGGATGCGCAGTGGGGGTTATTGGAGAAGGTAAGTGAGATAAGGTTTGAGACTTTTGAACTGGGCGCAAAGCACAGGTGGCAGAGTTGCACGGAAGTAAAACGGAGTTTTCCCGGAAGAGCTCCACAGCTCTTCGACTAGCAGTCGGATTAAAAAAAACATTAAAAGAGGACTAATTTCTCAAAATCAATTTTTTTTTTTAATTCTACCTCGTAATTCCATTTTTCATTATGAATTTATTTGAGAGTCACTCTAAATAGTACAAAACGGCGTTTGAAAGCAAGGACAAGTTTGATGGCCTAGTATCCGACAAGTGAGCAACTTGCGCTCGCTACTTTTTGAATTACTAAGCCATCAATCAATTCCCTCCAAAGAAATGCATAAGATTTTCAGATCTGCCCTCCTCTTTCTTGGAAAAAAGAAGATGTAACTCACGGGCAAATATTACCATAACCCGTAGAAATGTCCCAAAAAATGTATTCAAAAGGTTTCTTGGCTCAGAGAGGATCTTTTTGCATGCTCTTTGTTTTTGCTCGACAGGAAATCTTTTCGAGATAAGACGGAACATTTTTTCAAGCGATCGCGCTCGCAGAAGCTGCGTTACAGGAGTTATTCTGAAGCCACATGTTGTGTCCTTGGTGGCACGAGAGTAGATGTATAATAAAGGTCTATTTACATAGGAAAAACCGCAACTAAAGAGTTCCATAAGCTTATATAGGCAGTTCTTATCGCGACGACAGATCTGGAGGGTCGGCGGTCATTTGGCCAGTTCACGCCACAACACCTCCTCTTCTTCAAAGGAGGAGGGACAGGAGATTTTCAGGGAAAATTTTGGGGAAGTAGTGTGCATTCTGTCGTATGATGTGGTGTATGCACTAATTTGTCAATTTTCAATATTTCCAAGAAAACCGAAAACCATTATCAACCTAGGGTTCGAACTAGCACACAGGCTGGATTGGCCGCCAAGCGCGTTCCCGGCTGAGTCACAGAGGCCAAAACGCGGCCGCCCTCTGAGAGCTTATATGAACTTGTTTCTCTCGCCCACAGTCTAGGGGCCGTCATAGTTTTGGTACCGGGCAAGTTATGATGTTCGGGGTTTCAAGAATGGGTTTATAAAGACCCATTCTCTGAGTATAAATTGTTAGGACGAATTTAATTTTTTTATATCCTGCCTCCTTTAACAGAAGATTGTGTCTACTGTCTTCTGTCCAAATTTTGCGTCTTCTGTCTTCTGTCCAATTCATCATCGAATCGTCCTGTGACAGCGCTGCTCAGACACCACAGCTTTCATCTTGACTGAATCCAATCACAGTCTTACGAGTCGTTGCCTTTTTAGATCCCTTGATCTTCCGCAAACGAACTCCTGCCGTCAACAAACCATCATCGGTTATAGCATGGAACCAGATGACACCCCATAATGTAACTACAGCTAAATGTCTGTCGCGCCAACTCACGGTTACATACACGACCATTCACGAGTACATCGAATCATCTTGATATTCACTGCGAGTACCTCGATCGTCTTGATCTTCTTTCCAAACTGCGGTCCACTGCTTCGCACTACGTGATCAAAACTGATCTCGAGCAGTTTCTACTTGCTTTCCAACCCACGACGGCTACGATGAAGCAATTCAGCTCAGCGGGTTTTCCCTCCCCTCTCTGCACACGGACGTTGTCCGTTAGATCCACACAAGTGGGATCCGTCTTCGATCCTGATCGCCACTGTTGGGTCCTTGGTGGCACGAGAGACGATGTATAATAAAGGCTTACCAGACGGTCCGCTGGGTAACGTGATTTTGACTATGTGTATAGATAGCACAGAGCTTATCAGTGATTCTACCAGGAAACGGAAAAGACGAGCATCATCTCGTCAGCATTCTCTATCGGTCAGTAAAAATTTTATGAAATTCCGTTTACTGAGACCCTCGTTACGGCTTCCGACGGACGAACAAACAGAAACACGGAATCTTTGTGGTAATAATAGTAAAGATTTACATAGGAAAAACCGAAACTGAAAAGTTCCACAAGCTTATATAAGCAGTTCTTATCGCGACGACAGATCTGGAGGGTCGGCAGTCATTTGGCCAGTTCACGCCACAACACCATCTTTCTCCGTTCTTGTGCTTTTCTCACTTTTAGTGAGCTTCCTTCGACGCCTGCGTTTTCTAGCTTTGACGGACCACAGGTCCGAAAAAGCTAGTCTATCGATTGTAACAATGTACTTTAAACAAAGACTTCTGCTGAAGTGAAAACACGGAAGTAATGCCAGAACTTCTTTCAGAATAAATTATTTTGAACGTTTTTTTTCGTTTCAATTGGTAGATCTGAAAATGTTCTACATTTCCTAAGTGATTAGTTTTTCGATCAGACCACTAATCGAAGAACCATCACTCCATTTTTTTCCGTGCAAGTCTGATAGGAAGACAAAATTGTTTTAGTCGTTCGTACTCGACGTGAACCAGAAACATTTTTCGTGGAACACTTGGATTGGCCCTGGGAAAATGTCCACCGGTTCGGCCCGATTTGGCGCGGTTGAAATTTTTTGCACTGAAAAATCTTATTTTTCGTGTTTTTTTCTGATTTTCTGATTTTCTAGAGAACATTTAAAAAATTTCTAGTAGGAAAAAATCAGAAATTTGATCATAATCATCAAAAAAACGTGACCCCAATGTTTCAAATTTTTTCAAATCCGGGCTGGCAAAATTTTCACGCGGCACGGCTTGCCGAATCACAATTGCACTGTTTTACAATCTTTGACCCAACAAAAAACATCGTGGACTAGAGTTGAGGTTCGCTTATTGCCTGTTTGTTGAAAAGAGTCAAAACTAGTTAGAACAAATCAGAACTGGTCGAATAAAGACTGGACGAATCAGAAATGAACAGAAAAAAATTTTCAGACTGTGCCCCAATTCCTCCATCAATTTCAATCTCTTCCGAACTTTGATGTGTACGAAAAAACGCTAAAATTCTACCTTTGTTTCGCTTATTTTGGATTTCTAAACTCGTTTAGTGTCATATCTTTATTAATACTAATCCTAAATATATTCCGAATGATGCAAAAGCTGAAAATTCGAATGTCCGCCGTCTCATTTCAAAGACATCAGGAAGCTGTTCGCAGCCTCACCGTTCAAAGTGCCACGTGCCTTTTATGTATGGCTCCGCCCCTTCTCATGTCGACTTTTATTTATTTGGAAGTGGAGCACTCACAAATTATAACAGAGTTGTGTATAGTATCGATTGCAAGTCATTCGTCGTTCAACATGATTGGGCTATTAATTTTTTTCGATCCATATCGAAGTTTTGTTCTCAAAGAGTTCAAAAAGTGAGTGAAAGTTGGGAGATGGTTTGTAGTTTTTTGTAGTTTTCAAAGTAGCGTAACTCCTGTAACTGAAGCCCATGGTCGTCCATTTTCTGATGTACCTCTGGGCGTGTGCTAACATTACAGGTGTGCTTCTAATAAAAGTGGGCTTATATTTTTTTTTACCCCTTTTTTTTTCTAGTCGCGTTTCCACTTTCCCAATTTTTGAGAAGATTCGGCTTTGTTGTAGTTGAGCGGTTCCTGGGAAATTTAGCGGTCGAAAATATTTTTGGAAAAAAATTTTTTTTTCAGAAATATTGAACTTTCCAAAATTACAAAAGATTCCAAAACAAAACCAATTTTCAGAATCAAAAAATTATTCATTTTCAAAGCTTTCCCTGTAGTTATTGTAGTTGTAGCAAAAATTCTACCAACTGTATCTGTAAATTGTATTATATGTACTTTTTGTGTTTTCAGAAAACGACAGTCTATACGGCAAATGCACAACGCAAGAGTTTCGGCAAATATATTTCCTGTGGCTTAACAAAAATTAAAAATTTTCAGTGAAAAAAAATGTTTTGCTGTACTTTGAGTGTTTTTTAGTTTCAGAATATTTTCAGAATAGGGACCAGAAATCTGTTCTCTACTTTCTAATTTTTCATTGGAAAAATGATTTTTTTAAATCTTGATCTTCCTTTAACCTGTAATAGAGCGGACCCTGTATAAGAGCGTCCCCTCCAGAAGCCTAGTGCAAGATACAGGGCCATCTCGAAGATTTTGAGTCGGAAAGATACTCTGATTGTCGATGGAATGCTCGGATTAGCATTCGGGATTCAAGTGGTGGCCATCTTTCAGGAAAAATTTGGAAATTCAATTTTCAAAACCAAATTTTCCACCACAAAGAGAATAAGTCTATGATTCAAACGGCATTCGTTAAGCCGGAAGGAAAACGACATTTGCTCGGTCATGAAAATCTTGTATTATTTCACTCGGAGTATTTTAGATCTACTAACGTGCGCGGTCGCGTTTATAGAAATGTGGATGACCATCCGAACAGTTTGGAAGACGTGGAAAAATGCTATCAAGACTACAAAAACTACAAAGACTACAAGAGAATTCTCTACACAAATTTCCGGACAGATTTCGTTAAATTTTCCAAAATTTTTCCCCGAAATTTGCCATTCAGCTTTTTGGCGCTAAATTTAAACCAAGCAACGATCCTCCGGCAATTACGCTAATGCGCACTGTTTAGCGGGTCACACGGAACATTTTAGTAACTTTTACCAGACGGTTATCGGCGCTCCGCGCCTCCTACCTAACCCTTCCATGGAGGCGAGGGTAAATGAATGCCCTTAATTTCGCCTCACGCCTCGAACGCCTCACGTTTGCCTCTTCGCCTCTCAATTTTAACGTGATTTTTTTTCTGTTGTTTTTTTTTTCAATTGTTTATTTAAAAGTGATATGTTTTCAATAAATAAAATGAAATCCGTCAAAAAAATTTTTACGAAAATTTGAAGGAGGCGAAATTGAGGGCGAGGCGTGAGGCGGGCGAGGCGTAGGGCGAGGCGAGGCGACCCTTCCCTCGCCTCCATGGAAGGCTTACTCCTACCGCCTGGCTTCACTTTTTTTAGAAATGAAAAAACTGTGATAAGTTTCACGAGGTTTATTATATTCACGTGGCCCCCTGCAAGGCTGTCAAACGGCCGGCCGTCAAAAAGCCGCGGCCGGCCAGCTTTTTGAGAGTTTGAGAAATGAAGAAGCCGCCCGTAAAAAGCCCACCGCGGCTTTCAAAAAAGCCGTGATTAGTTTCATTTCTAAATTTCACCGTTCAAATTTAGAAATGAAATTTCTCAACACTGCATTTCACGGCTTTTATTTATTGTCCGGCCGGCCGCGGCTTTTCAAAAAGCCGTAAAAAAGCCGTAGAAAAGCCGCGGCTTTTTCACGGCCGGCCACGGCCGGCCGGCTACGGTTAGCTGTGAAATCTGACAGCCTTGGCCCCCTGTGTGACTCTCTTTCCAATTCAAATTTCAAAAAAAACCGGAAAACGTAGTTTATTGAACCTGCTGACCTCATTCCGTTTGATTTCAAAAAATTTAATAGACGGGCATCATCGCGTCGCAATTCTCTACCGGTCTGTCTAGGTCCCAAAAAAATCGGTTCAGTGAGAAGCTCGCTAGAGTCGGCGACAGACACACAGACACACAGAATCTGTCCAGTAATAATAGTAAAGATTCAATGATTTTTCCATAATTTTCCGTGAACTTTTTCCAGTAAATTCACCGTAAAACCTCTATTACATTTCACAAAATGATTGTGTTGGCGACCAGTCCTCGAATTATGATACAGGTCAAGTTTTTCCAATGAGGTGTCTCAACGATCTTGTCTATTGATAGCAAAGATGACATATATTGTACGTGGGTTCAAGTACTATAGCATTTGCATGATTTGTTCTTGAAGACTTGTTCCATATATTACAAACTTTTCAACTGGGAGCAGAGAATTTCTGGACTGTAGATGAAATTCCAGAACTTTCAGAATCCGACCTCCGATTGTTTTTTTCCAGATTTTTCAGAGACATTCTTCTTTTGAAAGTCTCTGATTATGAGCTCTTGAAAATAGATGCGATCGAAAAATAATAATGCCTCCCTAATAGTAAACCCCCCCCCCCCCCCCCCCCCCCCCCGCTGTTCTGAACTATTGAACTTTTGTATTTGTTAACATATCATTTCCGTCGAAATATTGGGTTTTTGGGTCTACATGAGAAAAGTAAACAAAACGCGTTCCGGAAAAATAAACAGTCTGAAATCATATAAATAAAACTGAAAAGTTTGAAATTTCACGTTTGAAAAAATCGTAACTTTGAAAATGAAGTTTTTCATTTTATTCTTTACAATCGTTGCTATTGTAACATGTGCTACATTGAAGTCCAATGATGATTTTCGTAAGTTTCTGTAGTATTTGTAGTCTTGTAGTATTTGTAGTCTTTGTAGTATTTGTATTATTTGTAGTATTTGAAGTCTTCGTAGTAATTGTAGTGATTGTAGTATTTTTAGTATTTTTAGTATCTGTAGTATTTGTAGTCTTTGCAGTATTTGATGTATTTGTGGTCTTTGCAGTATTTGATGTATTTTTAGATGTTTGTAGTATTTGTAGTTTTCGTAGTAATCGTAGTGATTGTAGTTTTCGTAGTAATCGTAGTGATTGTAGTATTTGTAGTGTTTGTAACCATTTTTAATTCCAGCTTGTAAAGTATGCAAACCATTCTACAACATGACTTGTCAAGGTATCAATCCGAATGATGTCACTTCTTGTGCCACTGCTCAACATGCCAAAGTCAAATACTATCTTGGGTCCCCCCCAGATGGCAAGGGCGGTAGATGTATTCCACAAGGATCTTGCACGTAAGCCACGCCCCTTTTGTAAGGGTAGGGTTAGAAAAATATACGAGCAACCTGAATAACGTGGTGAATAGGAGGGACTAGGAAAATTAGCAATGACCTAGAAACCCAAAAGCTGGAATTCAAAAAAGCTTTTTTTTCAATACTATTTTCATACTGAGCCAGAGATGAACTTATTGCAATAGGAAAAAGAAAAAAAATCTGTTGAAAAACACGAGATGTACAAAAAATATGGCATTTTGAGGTGAATCAGATTTTAGGGCTTCTCCCTGGTCCAAATACAAAAACGCTTTTTTGAATTCCCGCATTTAGATTTCTAGGCCATTGCTGGTTTTTCTAGTCCCTCCTGCTAACCAGTCTTATTTTCATCATTGTGAAATTTTGAGCGGGAATTTTTTGAAATTTTAAACATGCTTTTAAGGTTTTGCTACCTATCTTAACTATTATTACCAAAAGGATTCCGTGTGTCTGTTTGTCTGTGTGTCCAGAGCAATAGCTAAGCTCCTACTGAACCGTTTGCCATAAAATTTTGACTGATCGATAGAGAATGCTGACGGGATGATGCCCGTTTTTTCCGTTTTCTGATAAGATCACTGATAAGCGCTGTGCTATCTCTGCACATAGTCAAAATCGCGTTTCCGAGCGGAAGCCAGTCGGTTAAGTTGCGAAGCGCCGGAAACCGTCTGGTTTTGACATATTTCGAAAAAAAAGTTGTACCCCTTCAATACATTTTTTATAGTTCAGACTTTCAGGATGAATTTCAAATGTCCAAAAGGTACACAAACTCACATCAAAGTCGAAAAATTTTCGTTAAATCCCATGGCATGGTGTGAGGAAGATGGACCCGATGCGGGCGTTTGGTACACCGGACTCAATTGGATAACTCGTTTTCCAATGCTCTATTTTGATGCTTGTAGAAGCCCACAGTATAGCCCTTTTCTGTATTTGAATTGAAGATCGGCTATAAACTACAAACTACAAACTACAATGGTCGAAATGTTTTTTCTTCGAACCAAATAAATAACTTTTCTGGAATTTCCCAATTTTTCCCTCAAATTTTCATTTTTTTTTCACAAAAAGCAGAAAAGATTTTGAATGTACTCAGTGCACATTTATAAGTGATGTGCAATCTATTTTCCTCCTGACCAAAAAGCTTCCAAACCCCTTAATTTAGTATAAATTTTAAATTTGTTTTTCAAGTTTTTCGAAAATTTATATTTTGTCTGGTCACGCTCCTCCTACATAATTGATGTTTATATTGGGGAATTTGGAAGGAGATTTGTCATTTTTTGAAAAATTTTCAACTTTTTGTTATGGAAGATTGGAAATTACCGTATTTTTCTCATGGTTACTGTAGAAAAAGTGTAGTTACTTTATCTAAAAAAACTTTTTTTGGTTGGGAAAAAGTTACCGTACCTTATTCCATGAAATTATTCCATGAAATTTTTTGAACCATGACTACTGTAGCGGATGCACCATGTTGAAGGCTACTGTAGCTTTGATTAGTGCATCTCTGTTGGGTTACTGTACCTCTGGGTTACTGTACCTTTTGTGTACTGTAGGTTAACAGTATAATTGTGTTTTGAACAACTATGTTCCTGAACTGATTTTTTGGATCGCTGTACATTTTTGGGTTATTGTAAATTTTTTAGAATTACTGTACTTTCCTCATATCACTGTGCTCTTTTGTTAGGATTGCTGTACTATCTCTCAGATTACTGTACATTTTTTTAGGTTGATGTGCCTTCCTTGATTCTTTGTTCCCTCTATGGGTTACTGTAGTTTTGTTGAGTTACGTTACCTTTTTCAGATTTCTGTTTTCTGTGGTGTAAAGTACTTTCCTTGGGCTGTGAAACCTTTCCCAGACTACTGTATCTTTTTCGGACTACCTTACATCTTTTGGATTACCATAATTGCTCTCGACCACTGTTCCCTTCCAAACTACAGTACCTTCTTCGGATTACCATATCTTTTTCAGACTACAGTACCTCCTCCAGATTACTGTAACCATGGAAGTCTCCTATCTAAGCTCACCCGAATTCTACTCTTTATCTCTCTTCATTCTCGGCTCCATATCCCTTCCAATCCACCTATTCGGCGCCTACTGTATCCTATTCCAAACCCCTGATACCATGAAAAAAGTGAAATGGGTTATGTTTAATTTACATTGTTGGAGTTGTTCTCTGGACATTTTATTAGGCATTTTGGGACAACCTTTCATTGTTCCACCGGTATTTGGAGGTTCTCCAATGGGGTTATTGCATTTGTTGGGTGTCGATCCGGGGATTATGGTCTATTTTATGGTGACAATGATGTTGAGTGAGTTTTGTAGTTTGTAGTATTTGTAGTGTTTGTAGCTTTTGTAGCATTTTCAGTCATTTTTGTCTTTGCAGCCTTTTTAGCCTTTGTAGCCTTTATAGTCTTTGTAGATTTTGTAGCTTTTGTAGCTTCTGTAGCCTTTGTACCTTTTGTAGCTTCTATAGTTTTTGTAGTCTTTGTAGTTTTTGTAGTCTTCACAGTTTTTGTAGTCTTTGTAGTTTTCGTAGTCTTCGCAGTTTTTGTAGTCTTTGTAGTTTTCGTAGTCTTCGTATTTTTTGTAGTCTTTGTAGTTTTTGTAGTTTTTGTAGTTTTTGTAGTCTTTGTACCCTCCATCTTTCAATTAACCTTTTTTCAGTGGTCTCCATCTCAACTGGCGCCATTTTCGAAAATCGATTTTTCCTACTTTTCGCTGAGAACTCATGGTGGCGATATGGCCGATATCCGTATTATCTTATCAATTGTGCATTGGCTCTTTTGTATTATGTACCGACTATGATGGGAATTCCGGACCAAACTGAAGCCAGGGAGTGGATTTTTAAGGTGGGTTTTATAGGTTTTGTAGTTTTTGTAGTTTATGTTGGATTTGCAGTCTAGGAAAGTTTTGTAGTTTTTGTAGTGTTTGTAGTATTTGTAGTATTTGTAGTTTAGATACTTGAATTCTAAGCATCGGAGTCTGAAAAAATGCAGAAAATTTTTTATAACTATGGAATTCACAAATTTTTTTTAACAAAAATTTTTTTATTGGTTTAAAAAATTTCAGGTTTTTTTGAATCCAATTTTTTTCAAAAAGAATTACAAAATTTTCGAAAAATTTTTCAGAAAACAAAAAAATTCCGAATTTCATCATTTTCAAACTTCAAAACAATTAAATTTTTGCTTTCCAACCACTACATATTTGAGCGAGACTCATAATTCATTTGTGTAGTTTGTAGTCTTTGTAGTTTTGTAGTTTTTGTAGTGTTCGTAGTCTTTGTTGTTACTGTAGTTTTAGTTTTTGGATCCTCAGCATCGGAGTCTAAAAAAATTCTGGAACTCATTTTCAAAATTTTCAAAAAAAAATTGTAGTCTTTTTACCCTATTATTTCCAGATGTACCCCGAAGTCCGTCGTTTTGACACAGAGGATCACCCAATTTTCGTCGTTGCCTATGAGAGTGTGGCCAGGGATTGGATTGGAATTCGTATGATTATTAGTGTTCTGATAGTTGGCTTGGAAGGTCTCACATTTATTATTTTATTGATTTGGAAGATGAAATGGGCGGTGAAACATATGACAATGTCTGAAAAGACACTGGCGGCGCAAAAAACCTTTTTGAGAGCGGTTTATATGCAGGTAAAGTTTGGCCTTGCGAAATAATGAGCAATCGCGCTCCACTGGACTCAGTATTGAAATTTTCTCATTTTCAGCGAATGAACTATTTTAGAGAAAATTTCCCGGTTTTCGCACCAAAAAACTTATTTTAGAGCAGATTTGTAACGGGCCGGTCCGGGGATCAGGGCAAAACATTTTTTTTTTGAAAATTTGTTTTTCGCGAGGTTTTTCTCCTTTTTTGGCCTATGTTTTCAAGGAAGAAAACTGATTGATTTTCAAGAAAAAAAACCCAGGAAAAGTTGCAAAATTGGGCTGAAAATTGGTAAAAAAAATGCTGAAAAATTAAAATTTTTGAAACCCGGGCTTGGCCGGACCGGCCCGGATTCCGACAAGTCGGTTTTAAAGTTTTTTTTCACTGAAAATCAAAAAAAAAGTAAAATTGTTTAACAAAAAATTTTTCTGGATTTTCAATTAGGTTTAGGTCAAAAAGAGGGCTGAAAATCTTATTGTCAGTCAAAAAAATAGAAATTTCCAGAATATTCTAGTCGAAAAGCTGAAAATCAAAAATTTTTTTTTCAAAAATAAATTGAGTCTCGTGCGGCACGATTGCTCATTGTTTCACATAGGTAACACAAAAGCTACTACAAAAACTACGAAGACTACAAAAACCACAAAATTCCAGGTGTTCATCCCTGCGGCTATCATTGCCACCCCTCAAATCGTCATGATTATCATTGGATATCTCAACCTAAATACCCCCGAAATGAATAGTATCGCCTATATGACAATGTCCATACATGGTGCATCGGCTACCGTAGTCATGTTATACTGTCATACACCGTATCGCCAATTTTGTAGAGGGCTGTTCTGTCAGAAATGGAAAGAGCTCACGATTGGAAAATGGACCCCCTCGGTGACGGCTTCTTGAATACTGTATTCTGTAGGGGTGCTGTATTCTAGGTTACTGTAGTTGACTTGAAGAACTACAGTAACCCGTAACAATATAATAACAGTAATCTCATTTATTTATGTATCTGACAGTAATAAAGTTACTATGAAATGCTGGAGAATAAATTTTTTGAAGTCTAATAAAAGTTCTTTGAAGAATTGGAAAAATTGGACTACAAAGACTACAAAAACTACAAAAACTACAAAAATTCATTCTCAAAAATTTTTGGTTAAACCACAGGAAATGTATTCGATGAGACTCTTCCACTGATCACTTGCCTTGTAGACTGTCGTTGCCTGAAACTACAAAGACTACAAAAACTACAAAGACTACAAAACTACAAAGACTACAAAAACTACAAAGACTACAAAAACTACAAAGACTACAAAAAACTACAAAGACTACAAAAACTACAACAACTACAAAGACTACAAACTCCCAAAATCCCACACATCACTCACTTTTTAAACTCCTTCAACACAAAACTCCGATATGGATCGAAAAAAATCAATAGACCAATCATATTGATCGATGAATGACTGGCAATCCATACTATACATAATTCAGTCAAAATCTGCGAGTTCTCCACTTCCAAATACACAAAAATCGATAACAGAACGGGCGGCGCCATGCAGAAAAGGCACGTGGCACTTTGGACGGTTAGGCTCCTGACGGCGTCCTGATGTTTTTGAAATGAGAGCGCGGACATTTGAATTTTCAGTTTTCGCATCATTCGGAATATGTTTAGGATTAGAACTGATAAAGATAATACACAAAAAATGATTAGGAGGCCAAAAAGGGCAAAACATAGGTAGAATTTCGGCGTTTTTTCGTAGACATCGAAATTTGGAAGGGCTTGGAATTGGGTGATGTACTGGGGAACAGCCTGGAAATTGGAAAGTTCTAAGCGAAAAAAAAAACGAAAAAAATATTGGACCACCAAGGGTCCGAACTTCGGTGTTGAGATTACCGGTCATCTCTTTACATCACTACACCACGGTGCGACCCTTACAATATTGACCCAGGGCGCGGCGCCAAGCACTCTAATATGACTAAATCGAGCAGCCGACATAATCCGGGTTCACGATCACCCCTAATCCTTGGTTCAGGGGGCGTGGCTTAGAACCCACCTTCTTCAAAAACACCCATTGCTCATCTTTCGGCAAGCGAATCGAGTGAAAAAATGCGCCACCAACTGGGATACTCACAGCACACATGGTTATATAATAATATTCCAGACACTTATGAAAAACAAAACTCTTAGAAATTTTCGATATAACCTGATGCTTTTTGATAAAGCAGAGGACCAATAGTTCGATTTGCATTATGAGGATGCATCCGGCGATGAGCTGAAAAAGTGGTGAAAATTCATTCGAAAAAACCCCTCTAATCCTTCTAAAAACCTTGTGAAATCCATAAAAACCAAAAAATTTCACAGTTTTCAAAAAGTGGCCAAGTGGCTCAGTGGTATTTTCCTAGTAATCAATAGGCCCCGGGTTCGATTCCCCTCAAGGAAAAACTTTTTTGTTTTTATTTATTGAAGCAAAATATTGTTCAAAATCTTTCATACCGCTCTAAAAATCCAAAAAAAACCTCTAAAATTCATAAAAACCTTCAAAATATGCATTTTTGAAAAGCGTTCAAATGGCTCAGTGGTATTTCCCTAGTACCCAAGAGGTCCCGGGTTCGAACCCCCACTGGGGTCAAAACCTTTTTTTCTTATTTGTGAGCTATTTTGAACAAATAGTCATCCAAAATACTCCATATCACTCAAAAATACTCGAAAACCCCTTTTCAAAAAAAGGGTCCACGTGGCTCAGTGGGATTTCCCTAGTACCCAAGAGGTCCCGGGTTCGAACCCCCACTGGGGTCAAAACTTTTTCTTCCTTTTTTTCAATTTTTTCTTACCAACGAATAATGCGGTGCCACGCCAAACCAATTTCCTAATATTCCCATAGTATAGAGCCCAATCAATGGGTACAATGGTACCCATTGCATCAAAACAGTCAAATGAAAATCGGTCAAAAAGCATGTAATCTGATGAAATAGCAGTAAAAATCGACAATTTCCTAGCTTTTTACATTAAAAAACCAATAGGTAAATGCCAAGAGAGTTTAGAAAAAAGGATATTATTCCAAGAATATGATAATAATTTATGAACCATATAGGGATTGAAAAGTTCAGTACAATCATTGTTCAAGAGCAAAAATCTGAGAAAATAAAAGACGGAAATGGCTGAGAAAAATGTGAATAAAAAGTCTTTAAGACAGGTGAAAATAAGGGGTAAATGTCAAAAATTTTCCTTTTGTCACGTGGAAAAAATCTTGATTTTCTTAATGACCAGACGATTTTCGGTTTCGAACTGCTTGATTTTTTTCTACAATGTAAAAAATAATAATCAGCCAGATCACTCTGGTTCAATGTCGGGGCGCTTAATCACTTGCATACGACTTGGTCTCTTGGTCAGGGTGTTGTATTCAGTAGAGCAGTATTTTTATACTGCGATCTGTTGAGACTATCCTTTGATTGAGTTTTTTGTTCACCCCTCCTGCGGATAAAAAAATCTGTTTGGAACTTAATTATGTCAAAATTGGATGCTCGCCCGGGCCCATCTATTTTTTTCCAGATTCCCCATGCAATTTGCTACAAAAAAGTCTCTTGGACCCCCAGACGTTTAACGGACTCTTTTTTGTTATACGCGATTTTCCGAAAATCACATAAGGGTCCCCCCTTATGAAATTTTTTTTTGGGAAAAATTTGAAAAATTTTTTTTCTCTGAAAAACTTCTATTCTTGTAGCAAATTGCATAAAAACTGTCTGGCAAAGTTTGAGATCACAAATCCAAGTGTAAGTCGGGTTATTGTCGATTAATCAGAACACATTTATTCTGCCATAAGTTTCATGTACAGTTTAACGAAACAAACGATAACCCGACTTACACTTGGATTTGTGATCTCAAACTTTGCCAGACAGTTTTTATGCAATTTGCTACAAGAATAGAAGTTTTTCAGAGAAAAAAAATTTTTCAAATTTTTCCCAAAAAAAAATTTCATAAGGGGGCACCCTTATGTGATTTTCGGAAAATCGCGTATAACAAAAAAGAGTCCGTTAAACGTCTGGGGGTCCAAGAGACTTTTTTGTAGCAAATTGCATGGGGAATCTGGAAAAAAATTTTGAGACCGTGGAAGAGTTGAAAATTTTTGAGAAAAATCTAAAAAACCAAAAAAATTCTTTATAAATTTGGGTTTCAGTGGTTGTAGTGGTAGTAGCTGAAAATTGTTCAGCATACGCTCTAAACTTGCCAAATGATCTCCCAAAAATTTCAGGAAGTTATCTCAAAGTTGAAAAAAAAAATCCACTTTTGGACTGTAAAGCCTACTTTGAGCTTTATCTCAGGGTGATGACGTCACAGGGACCTGACGGTAGGATTTTTTAAAAACACTTGACCTATAGGTTCATACTATCTAAAAATTATTTGGATTAAAATACCTTTTGTTTTTGTGCCAAGGCCTAGTGGGGAAAGTCTCGTTCTTATAGAATGTTCCTCTTAAAAGTAGAACGATGAAATCGAGTTTTTGAACGAAAAAGGTCCAGTTTTTTTATTGATTGATTGTAATATTCAAAAAGGATAACAAGTCCAGCATAAACAACTGGGACTGCAAACATAAACAATGGAACCAGTATTTGTATTATCAAAGCTATAAGAAAAGTTTTGTGTAAATGATACGTCTTCTCGGACATTGTTTTCTTTTTGAGCTGAGATAAAGTGTACCACAAAAGATAAAAAGTAAAAAATAAAGTTTTAGCGCCAAAAGTGATAAAGAACACAACGCAATTGCCTACAGGATAGATTAATTCTTCAGTTAGATTATAATTGTCCGCTTTGTAAATGTTTTGGGGTAGACATGGAAGTTTCTGGAATCTCAGTTTTGGTGATGATGAAAATAATAAGAGCTCCTACATGATACATGTTCCTTTTAGCCTGTTCTTGATCTGGAAGAAATAAGAACCAAGATCCAAACATACAACTTCCGGTGATATGAAAAGCTATCACTCAGGGTCGCCTCAACTTTTTCCATCGCTCTCTTCCCGGGAACATGCAAATAGTGTAGAATCGATTTTCGAAGAGCATCGATATCGATACGAGCATATCTGTAAAAAATGAATCATCGATGTTTTTATTACTTATTCGCGAAAGCCTATAATCTATGTTTAAAGGCGCAGAGATAAATGTCTATCAGGTCTTGTCACGATTACAGTAATTCTCCGTTGGAAAGGACTGTAAGCGTGGCGAGACCCGATGGATACTTAACGGTAAACCAAATTTAGGACTTACTTGCCAAGAAAACAAAAACTAGAACAATCTGAACCAGTGTGGAAACTCCGAAGTGTCTTAGGACACCTAGTGGATGCCCGGCGAAATGAGGGACTAATAAAAATGGGATAGTTAAAAAACTAAAAGAGTAGTCAAATATAACAACCCAAATATGTAAATTCACTAAACACGGCTTCGCAGATTTCATTTGTTGTGTAGTTTTAAACAAAATACAATAGAATCCAAACAAGTGAATTGGTGTTGAAACAGTAGAATTTGTGTGAAGAGCCATTGATAGGAAACCTTGAGAGCCAAAGTAGCCAACATCAGGGATACAAGAATAATTCATAAATGAGGGAAAGATTGCGAAATGTATATCACCATGCTTTGATTTTTGTTCTGACCGAAAATCACCTGGCTCTTTTTTGATATTTAACTGGCAATGAAAGTTTACTGCGTGTAATATTAGTTGATTGAAAAACCAAACAATGCTTGACGTGTTTTCTCAAAAGATACCGTAAAACCTTTATTAAAAGAGCCCTTTTTGAGAAAAGCCCCTCAAATACAAACTTGGCACAATAAAAGAGCATGCTTTTCTAATACAGTCATTACGATAATTTTCATTCTACAATCAGTAAAACAAGTTAGGAGCATTCCGATTGTCATGAAAAGCACGTTTGGAAACATCTTCCGGATTCGTAACTTTCGTCTTGAACAATCCTAAAAGTGCCGCTCTATAAGGGCGATCAGTGTGCCTTACCGGAAAAATTCCGTTGAATTTTCCGGAAAATTTTCCGATAAATTTTTCGATAAATTTTCCGGAAAAAGTTTGAAAATTTTCCAAACTTTTTCCGAAAAATTTTCCGGAAAAATTTTTCGGAAAAATTATTGATTTTTTTCCGGAAATTTTCCGGAAAATTTCCAATTTTTTTCTAGTAGATTTTTGGAGCAACGATACTCCGGAATTACGCTAAAGCGCATTGTTTAGCGGATTTTCCGGAAAATTTTCCGATAAACCGGAAAATCATCGGAAAATTTTCCAAACATTTTCCGGAAAATTTTCCGGAAAAATTATTGATTTTTTTTCCGGAAAATTTTTCGGAAAATTCTCGGAAAATTTATTTTTTTCCGGTAATTTTCCGATAATTTTCCGGTGAATTTTTCCGGAAAATTTGTCGACAATTTATCAAAACACCCGTTTACCGGTAAAATTTTTTTTCGGTAAGGCACACTGAGGGCGATGTGCAAATATCATGACTAATGAAGACGTGAATCCATGCATTGATAACATTATTACAGCGATATTAGTTCCCGATTGATTGTAATATTCAAAAACTACAGTCATCCATATATAGGTCACTGGAAATGCAAACATAAACAATGGGACCAACACTTGGTTCGTTATCGCGATAAGGAAGGATTTGTGTAATCGAAATGTTTTTTGTGATATCGTTCGCCATTTTAATTGGGGCATTGTATTCCATAAAAGATAGAATGCGAGGGAGAGAGTTTTGATGCCAAAGGTGATAAAGAATACAACACAAGTTGATAATTGATAAAAGATTTCTTCAGTTAACACATAGTTATTAGCTTCGTAAATTTTATGAGGTAGACATGGAAGCTTCTGAAAGATGGGGAATGTTGATGAAGGTTCTAAAGAAGCACTGAACTCGTGTATTTTTTTTAAATTTCAAACCCCGACGTATTTTTTTGTTCGGGTTCATTTTCTTTCACTATTGTTGGCGTAGAAATTTCGCCACTCGGTAAACGTCTACAACTTCCGCCAGCATGTTACCCATCTCGCAACTTTCGCACAACTTTGTCACAACTTCCGCAAGCAAATGTGCGCCTAGTCACCTCCTGCCGAGTAACTCACAACTTCTGCCCACATTTTGCTGCTTCCACAACTTCCGCGCGCAAGTGGTGCAACTTTCTCTTGAAAGTTGTGGTGTCCACAACTTCTGCGAGCCTTTCTGACAATTTTCGCAGGGATTGTTGTATATTCGACAACTACCGCCAGCACTTTAACAATGCAATGGCGCCCCAGATTCACCTCGCGAACAAATTATTTTTACAATGTTTTGTCACTTTTTCTTGGTTTTTCCTTTTACATTATTTCGGCAAATTTAATATTTAAGGTTTCAAAATTAAAAGAGGGACTCAGCCGACGAGACTAACAAAAAACGACATCAAAATGGTATTGAGGAGACTACAGCTCCGGATTTAAGAAATGACGCTTTCTGGTAAGTTGCTCAAACATTAATAAAAAGTTAAATGAGTCTGATTTCAGAACGAATTTCGATAGGACTCTGCGTCATCTAACATGTAATGCTTCCATACTTCGCCCCTCCGATTCCAGATGTTATGGGGGCAAAAGTTAGGCCCCGGGGTGGGTAAAATAACCCGCCAGTCAAAAGTTTGCCAAATTGATTTTTTATCGATTTATTGATTTTTTTTCACTTTTACTGGTTTTTCGACCGTATCTCGCTCAGTTTTGAAGATTTTTTGAAAGTTAAAAAATGAACTTGTAGACAAAAACGTGCTCCAACTTTTTGCTCATTGCACGAAAAAATTTGGAGCATGTTGAAGAGCCGAAATCTTGCTCCAAAGTGAAGTCAAAAAATTCGAAAACGTTGAAATTTTTTGATTTTTTTGAAATTAAGTTTAGCACCTAAAATGAGCCATATTGCCAAATTTTCAAAAACTTTCTCCATTTTTTGAGGGAGAAATTTGAGTTCAAAATGTATTTTTGTATTTTTCGGGTATTCAAACTCAAAATTTCAAAAAAGTGGTGTTCAAAAAGAGCAAATCTTGTAGTAGCCCGTAAAAAGACGCATCTTTTCGTTTTTTAACCATTTCGAAATGTTGAGTTTGAACCGAGTTGAGTAGAGTTGAAACCCTGCCGCTAAACCCATTCTGACAAGGTTTGCAATTACTGTAAGGGTTTCAACTCTACTCAACTCAGTTCAAACTCAACATTTTGAGATGGTTAAAAAACGAAAAGATGCGTCTTTTTACGGGCTACAAGATTTACTAACACCACTTTTTTGAAATTTTGAGTTTGAATACCCGAAAAATACAAAAATACATTTTGAACTCAAATTTCTCCCTCAAAAAATGGAGAAAGTTTTTGAAAATTTGGCAATATGGCTCATTTTAGGTGCTAAACTTAATTTCAAAAAAATCAAAAAATTTCAACGTTTTTGAATTTTTCGACTTCACTTTGGAGCAAGATTTCGGCTCTTCAACATGCTCCAAATTTTTTTGTGCAATGAGCAAAAAGTTGGAGCACGTTTTTGTCTACAAGTTCATTTTTTAACTTTCAAAAAATCTTCAAAACTGAGCGAGATACGGTCGAAAAACCAGTAAAAGTGAAAAAAGTCAATAAATCGATAAAAAATCAATTTGGCAAACTTTTGACTGGCGGGTTATTTTACCCACCCCGGGGCCTAACTTTTGCCCCCATAACATCTGGAATCGGAGGGGCGAAGTACGGAAGCATTACATGTAAGATGCTTGGACGTTGGCCGATACGTTAGGATTCAGAACAGTTGCACGCTCTGGATCGACTCAACAAAAAATGTAAAAATTTCTTTTCTTTTATATCTCATTTTTACTTGTAGTATATACCCATTTTCCTCCTCTCCTGTCTTTTTCCTTTTTTTTTCTAAATAAATTATATAATTCCCTATATTGTTTTGAAACTTGAATAAAAATTGAAATACAGGAGTACAAGAGCGCAAGAAACCCCCGTCACGCACCTTCCGCACCCCTTCCTCACAACTTCCGCCAGCCTCTGCCACAGAGGGAAACAAAGTGGTTTTTTGCCGGTTGTGTGGCCTCCGCGCGGAAGTTGTGGGATCGGCGGGCAGAAGTTGTAGACGTTTACCGAGCAAGTGCGCCCCATGGCTAACTCATCGATATGGCCAAGAAAATAAGTTGGAAAAGTCGGAGCCTCGGCGACCCCGCACCGAGGCATCGACTCTTCCAGCTTTCCGTTCTCGGTCATATCGATGAGTTATCCGTGGGGCGCACTTGGAGCACGCCCACAATATGGCATCCCTCGAAAGACACTATAAATGGTAGAAAACGGTGTTAGACAGCATGGCCGAGTACACATTTATAGCCTAGCAACCGACCAAATTACTAGGCCATCAAAATCTGTCCGCGGGCATTCTTTCAAACGCCTTTTTCTACCGTTTAGAGGGATTTTTGAGTGTAATCGTAGTGAAAGAAAATAATCAGTTTTTAAAAAAATATTTTGGAATCTGAAACAAAACACCCGAGTTCAAACCTGCCAACCTGATACAAGTGCTTCTTTGCCAATTCCTGTTCTGGTATGATAAAGAGCCAAGATCCAAAAGAGATACTTCCAGCTAACTAGGGAATGGTCAGAACTTAAGGTGAGCTTTTGGGACGTGTGATAGCTCATTTGAACGCTGAGAGCACGCTGATCACGAATCTAAAGTCAGTTTTTGCCACCGACGCTTCAGAAAGGAGCTGTGACCTCGATTCTGGTCAATTTTCGTCGAAATCACTACTTTGGAGAGGCTTTTGAGCACGATCCAGTGGAAGTAAAGTCCCCAAATTGTGTCAAAATGTCAAACTAACCATCCGCTAACACCCCAAAACTTTTGGAAAAAGTTTGAAAAAAAAATTTTTGGACTCAAAAATTTTTTTAAAGCCCATACCCGAGGTTACAAAAATTTTCAGTCTAAAAAAATTTTTTTTTTCAAAACTTTTTCAAAAGTTTTGGGGTGTTAGAGAATGGTTAGTTCTGCATTTTGACACAATTTGGAAACTGTATTACACTGGATCATGCTCAAATGCCGCTCCAAAGTACTGATTTTGACGAAAATTGGCCAGAATCAGCTCCTTTCTGAAGCGTCGGTGGCAAAAACTGACTTTAGATTCGTGATCAGCGTGCTCTCAGCGTTCAAATGAGCTATCACACGTCCCAAAAGCTCACCTTAAGTTTGGACCATTCCCTAGTAAATGAAATGCGACAATCCAAACACGTCTCCATTTTTTCCATAACTCTTTTCCGGGAAATGCGCAAATTGTGTAAAATCGACTTTCAAAAACCATTGTTATGGATACGAGCATATCTGAATGTGAAATTTCATATCCAGTTTCCAAAACGAAATGATCACTGACTTGCCATAAAAACAAAATCCATCACGATTTGCATTAATGTGGGAACTCCAAAATAGCTCAGTATCCCCAAGGGATGCCCCGCAAAATAGGGGAATAACACAAATGGAATAGTTAAAAAACTAAAAGAATAATCGAATAATACGACCCAAATATGTAAATTGATTAAACACGGCTTCGCTGATTTCATTTGTTTTGTAGTTTTGAATAAAATACAATAGAATCCAAATAAAAGAATTGGAGTCGAAATGATAAAATTGATGTGAAGAGCCATTGATAGGAATTCTTGAGAATCAAAGTAGCCGACATCTGGGATACATGTGTTATTCATACTCGGAGTGACTGAAGAAAATGGCGCCAGTTGACGCTTCATCGTTGAAAATCACCTGCGCCTCTTGTAATGATTATTCATCGAGTGCGATTTTGATTGATTGAATTTGATTTCAAGACTTTCATTTCGAGATTGCTCGTAGATTGAGTTTGAGCAGAACTTCTGTCAGAGCCATCGTCGAACCTACTAAGCCTATATTTCAAAAACCATTGTCAGGTGAGACCAAGGGTGTTTAACTGGCTCTGTTCGTGTATCGGAGGCCAAAACGGTAGTCAGTTAGAAACCATAAATGATTTTCTTCCAATAATAAATGGAACTTGTTTTGTTTTGTAAATGACGAGGCTCTAGCTATAAATGGACCAAATGAGACCGTTTTTTTTGTCATATTTTTTTCCAAAAACGAAAAATTTATAGGTTTTTCGGTCAATGAACCGTAACACCAGTATCAAAAGGGCGCCTTTGTAGGATACTAGGTCAAATAACTGTTTATCTATCTGCTACAGTAATAGCACAACGGACAAGAAAACAACGTTAAAAAATGATGAAAGTTGAAAATTCGGGAAAGTCGCTGAGGTCTAACATCTATCGATTGAAACTTCCAGCACATACAGTCTTGGAACTTTTTCATCCCAAATTGTGGAATTGCCTAACATGAATTATTATCAATTCAATAGGCTTGAACCATAAACAAACCTGTATTAGCAATCACACCGAAATGCTCCTCACCAATTGCGTTAAAACAAGAAAACTCAGAATTCAATGGATTTTCAGCATGGAGCTGCCATGTGGCAACAAAAACAAGAACGTATTGGAAAAAGAGTATTCAGAAAGAATATATATAAAATATGAATCTGAAAAGATAGCTACGGAACACAAAAATAGTTATTTTCAGTCAATAAAAACATGTTTTTACTGGACTTATGTAAAAAAAGAATACAATAAAAAATAAAAATTAAATTTCACAAAAAAAGATTAAAGACGAACCTTGTAACCAAAGAAATCGACCTGTGAACAAAAAAAATCGACTTTTTCAACAGAAAAACGACTTTTTTAACTTTAACAAAACAACTCGATCTTTTTAACGAAACAACTCGACCTTTATTTGCAATTAAAAAAACTGGACCTTTTTCGTTCAAAAACTCGATTTCATCGTTCTACTTTTATCCAGAATTTTCCTGATTTTTAGTTCCAGTCTAAATTTCTCTAATCAGAATCCTAGTCAGAATCAGAATCAGGTATTACGCAGACATAGATGGGCCCGGGCGAGCATCCAATTTTGACATAATTAAGTTCCAAACAGATTTTTTTTTTATCCGCAGGAGGGGTAAACAAAAAACTCAATCAAAGGATAGTCTCAACAGATCGCAGTATAAAAAGACTGCTCTAATGCCCCCGGTTTGTCCCTCTTAACCATTAAATCAGTACAACAAAAAGAACCGAAGTCCTGTTTCATTAATCCATGATGTTCTAATCAAGCAAGCGCTTGTGTTGAGCACTCTGATTTATTCAAGGTAAACCTGCTGGCAGTTGAAGAGCGAACCCAACCTCAAACCAGCAAATTAGAAGACACGACTAAAGTTAACGTAAATTACGAACTGCAGCACGTATCCTATATCCAACTACGAGCTTTTTACCCGCAGCAATAACGAGATACACTAGAAGAGCTGGAATTACCGCGGCGGTTGGCACCAGACTTGCCCTCTCCTTGCTACTCAAAGAATCATTTGTATTCAACTCAATTAAATAACTTACCCAAAAGGATGAGTCTTTATATGTTTAGTCACTATCTCATACTCAACAGTGGATAAGTTTCGCGCCTGCTGCCTTTCTTGGACGTGGTAGCCGTTTCTAAGGCTCCCTCTCCCGAGTCGAACCCTTACTCTCCGTTACCCGTAACAACCATGATAGGCCAGTGAACTATCATCTAGTTGAAAGGGCTTTTCGGATAGAGTCAGTCGAAACTGACAGTAAACTGCTTTATTTAGAATTAACAAACAATGACCGAAAACGTTTGTTCTGTTCGAATAATTGCAACCCGCCTTACGTTGGGGTTTAGTTGCATGTATTAACTCCAGTATTTACGCAGTTATCCATATGAGGAAATTCCGAATAAGGTGATATCTGCTCTAATGAGCCGTACGCAATTTCATTAATGAATCAAAGCATGCATGGCTTAATCTTTTACTTGAGCATATCGCACTGATAGAATCAATCAGGTTTTACGCACATAGATGGGCCCGGGCGAGCATCCAATGTTGACATAATTAAGTTCCAAACAGATTTTTTTTTATCCGCAGGAGGGGTAAACAAAAAACTCAATCAAAGGATAGTCTCAACAGATCGCAGTATAAAAAGACTGCTCTACTGAATACAACACCCTGACAAAGAGACCAAGTCGTATGCAAGTGATTAAGCGCCCCGACATTGAACCAGAGGATCTGGCGTTGGCAAGCATCGCAGAGTTCACTACGACGCCAAGGCCACACATAGGGCATAATCTCTCGTGTTGCTACGAGATAGAGATGCCTCCCGACACCGGGGAGCAAGAAATGATCGCCTTGACAAGGCGAGATTCTAACTTAGAGGCGTTCAGTTATAATCTCTCAAATGGTAGCTTCAGACCATTGATCTGTCGATCAAGTCTATAAACCAAATGTTTGAACCCGCTGTTCCTCTCGTACTAAGCAGTATTACTTTTGCAATAACAAGTCAACAGTAGGGTAAAACTAACCTGTCTTACGACGGTCTAAATCCAGCTCACGTTCCCTATTACTGGGTGAACAATCCAACGCTTGGCGAATTCTGCTTCGCAATGATAGGTAGAGCCGACATCGAAGGATCAAAAAGCAACGTCTCTAAAGACGCTTGGCTGCCACAAGCCAGTCATCTCTGTGGTAACTTTTCTGACACCTCTTACATGAAACAATCAGGATTAAAAGAATTGATAGGCCACGCTTTCGCGGTCTGTACTCGTACTGAGAGTCAAGATCAAGCAAGCTTTCGCCCTTTTGCTCTACGAGCGGTTCCCGTCCTCTCTGAGCTCGCCTTAGGACACCTACGTTACGATTTGACGACATACACTACCCCAGCAAATAGTGTACAACGCACACACAGCAAGCAAGACTAACCGCCACGCAACGACAGCGACTCTCCTCACATACTATACTCTCCCCATGCCGCGAGTGGTTCATATAAACGACAGGCCTCCCCACCACTTGGATTTTCCCTCGGCTGCACGCCTGCCTTGTACCCAGCCCTCCCCTTGTGTTTCCCCTCCGCTGCACGCCTGCCTTGTACCCAGCCCTCCCCTTGTGTTTCCCCTCCGCTGCACGCCTGCCTCTTACCCATCACACCCCTAGCGTTGCACGCCTGCCTCGTACCCATCTCACCCCTAGCGTTTCCCCTCCGTGCGCACTGCACGCCTGTCTCGCCTGCCTCGTCATAAATTGAACCGACAAAAATTTGGGAACTGACAAAAAAATGGGAACCGACAAAAAATTGGAACCTGACAAAAATTGGGACCAAAAAATTGGGACCTGACAAAAAATTGGGAACCGACAAAAAATTGGGACCAGACAGAAAATTGGGACCTGACGAAAAATTGGGAACCGACAAAAAATTGGGACCTGACAAAAAATTGGGACCTGACGAAAAATTGGGACCTGACTAAAAATTGGGACCTGACAAAAAATTGGGACCTGACTAAAAATTGGGAACCGACAAAAAAATGGGAACTGACAAAAAATTGGGACCTGACAAAAAATTGGGAACCGACAAAAATTGGGAACCGACAAAAAATTGGGAACTGACAAAAATTTGGGAACTGACAAAAAAAATGGGAACCGACAAAAAATTGGAACCTGACAAAAATTGGGAACCGACAAAAAATTGGGACGACAGAAAATTGGGACCTGACGAAAAATTGGGAACCGACAAAAAATTGGGACCTGACAAAAAATTGGGACCTGACAAAAAATTGGGACCTGACTAAAAATTGGGACCTGACAAAAAATTGGGACCTGACTAAAAATTGGGAACCGACAAAAAATTGGGAACCAACAAAAAATTGGGACGTGACAAAAAATTGGGAAAAATTTGAAAAAAAAATTGGGAAAAATATTACGAAAAATTTGGACCTGACAAAAAATGGGGACCTGACGAAAAATTGGGAACCGACAAAAAAATGGGAACTGACAAAAAATTGGGACCTGACAAAAAATTGGGAACCGACAAAAAATTGGGAACCGACAAAAAATTGGGAACTGACAAAAAATTGGGGACTGACAAAAAATTGGGACCTGACAAAAAATTGGGAACTGACAAAAAATTGGGACCTGACAAAAAATTGGGAACCGACAAAAAATTGGGACCTGACAAAAAATTGGGACCCGACAAAAAATTGGGAACCGACAAAAAATTGGGAACTGACAAAAAATTGGGACCTGACAAGAAATTGGGAACCGACAAAAAATTGGGGACTGACAAAAAATTGGGACCTGACAAAAAATTGGGAACCGACAAAAAATTGGAACCTGACAAAAATTGGGACCTGACAAAAAATTGGGAACCGACAAAAAATTGGGACCTGACAAAAAATTGGGAACCGACAAAAAATTGGGAACCAACAAAAAATTGGGACGTGACAAAAAATTGGGACCTGACAAAAAATTGGGAACTGACAAAAAATTGGGGACTGACAAAAAATTGGGACCTGACAAAAAATGGGGACCTGACAAAAAATTGGGAACCGACAAAAAATTGGTACCTGACAAAAAATTGGGACCTGACAAAAAATTGGGAACTGACAAAAAATTGGGGACTGACAAAAAATTGGGAACCGACAAAAAATTGGGACCTGACAAAAAATAGGGAACCGACAAAAAATTGGGACCTGACAAAAAATTGGGGACTGACAAAAAACTCGCCCTCTCGCGCTCTCGCACTCTCGCGCCCTTGCGCGCCCTCGCGCCCTCGCGCGCCCTTGCGCGCCCTCGCGCCCTCGCGCGCCCTCGCGCGCCCGACAAAAAATCGCGCGCCCGACAAAAAAGGAACCGACAAAAAATTGGGAACCAACAAAAAATTGGGACGTGACAAAAAATTGGGAAAAATTTGAAAAAAAAATTGGGAAAAATATTACGAAAAATTTGGACCTGACAAAAAATGGGGACCTGACGAAAAATTGGGAACCGACAAAAAAATGGGAACTGACAAAAAATTGGGACCTGACAAAAAATTGGGAACCGACAAAAAATTGGGAACCGACAAAAAATTGGGAACTGACAAAAAATTGGGGACTGACAAAAAATTGGGACCTGACAAAAAATTGGGAACTGACAAAAAATTGGGACCTGACAAAAAATTGGGAACCGACAAAAAATTGGGACCTGACAAAAAATTGGGACCCGACAAAAAATTGGGAACCGACAAAAAATTGGGAACTGACAAAAAATTGGGACCTGACAAGAAATTGGGAACCGACAAAAAATTGGGGACTGACAAAAAATTGGGACCTGACAAAAAATTGGGAACCGACAAAAAATTGGAACCTGACAAAAATTGGGACCTGACAAAAAATTGGGACCTGACAAAAAATTGGGACCTGACAAAAAATTGGGAACCGACAAAAAATTGGGAACCAACAAAAAATTGGGACGTGACAAAAAATTGGGACCTGACAAAAAATTGGGAACTGACAAAAAATTGGGGACTGACAAAAAATTGGGACCTGACAAAAAATGGGGACCTGACAAAAAATTGGGAACCGACAAAAAATTGGGACCTGACAAAAAATTGGGAACCGACAAAAAATTGGAACCTGACAAAAATTGGGACCTGACAAAAAATTGGGACCTGACAAAAAATTGGGACCTGACAAAAAATTGGGAACCGACAAAAAATTGGGAACCAACAAAAAATTGGGACGTGACAAAAAATTGGGACCTGACAAAAAATTGGGAACTGACAAAAAATTGGGGACTGACAAAAAATTGGGACCTGACAAAAAATGGGGACCTGACAAAAAATTGGGAACCGACAAAAAATTGGGACCTGACAAAAAATTGGGACCTGACAAAAAATTGGGAACTGACAAAAAATTGGGGACTGACAAAAAATTGGGAACCGACAAAAAATTGGGACCTGACAAAAAATAGGGAACCGACAAAAAATTGGGACCTGACAAAAAATTGGGGACTGACAAAAAACTCGCCCTCTCGCGCTCTCGCACTCTCGCGCCCTTGCGCGCCCTCGCGCCCTCGCGCGCCCTTGCGCGCCCTCGCGCCCTCGCGCGCCCTCGCGCCCTCGCGCGCCCTCGCGCGCCCTCGCGCGCCCGCGCGCACGCGCGGCTATATATATTAATATTAATATTAATATTATGATTAATATATATATTAATAATAATATTAATATTAATATTAATATTAATATATATATTAATATTAATATTAATATTAATATATATATTAATATTAATATTAATATTAATATTAATATATATATATTAATAATAATATTAATATTAATATTAATATTAATATTAATATATATATTTATAATAATATTAATATTAATATTAATATTAATATTACTATTAATATATATATTAATAATAATATTAATATATATATTAATAATAATATTAATGTTAATATTAATATTAATATGAATATTAATATTAATATTATTATTAATATATATATTTATATTAATATTAATATTAATATTAATATTATTATTAATATATATATTAATATTAATATTAATATTAATATATATAGCCGCGCGTGCGCGCGGGCGCGCGGGCGCGCGGGCGCGAGGGCGCGCGAGGGCGCGCGAGGGCGCGCGAGGGCGCGCAAGGGCGCGAGAGTGCGAGAGCGCGAGAGGGCGAGTTTTTTGTCAGTCCCCAATTTTTTGTCAGTTCCCAATTTTTTGTCAGGTCCCAATTTTTTGTCAGGTCCCAATTTTTAGTCAGGTCCCAGTTTTTTGTCGGTTCCCAATTTTTTGTCAGTTCCCAATTTTTTGTCAGGTCCCAATTTTTTGTCAGGTCCCAATTTTTAGTCAGGTCCCAGTTTTTTGTCGGTTCCCAATTTTTTGTCAGGTCCCAATTTTTTGTCAGGTCCCAATTTTTTGTCAGGTCCCAATTTTTTGTCAGGTCCCAATTTTTTGTCAGTCCCCAATTTTTTGTCGGTTCCCAATTTTTTGTCAGGTCCCAGTTTTTTGTCGGTTCCCAATTTTTTGTCAGTTCCCAATTTTTCGTCAGGTCCCAATTTTCTGTCAGGTCCCAATTTTTTGTCGGTTCCCAATTTTTCGGTCCCAATTTTTGTCAGGTTCTAATTTTTTGTCGGTTCCAAATTTTTTGTCAGGTCCCAATTTTTTGTCAGTCCCCAATTTTTTGTCGGTTCCCAATTTTTTGTCAGGTCCCAATTTTTTGTCAGTTCCCAATTTTTTGTCGGTTCCCAATTTTTTGTCAGGTCCCAATTTTTTGCCAGGTCCCAACTTTTTGTCAGGTCCCAATTTTTTGTCAGTTCCCAATTTTTTGTCGGTTCCCAATTTTTCTTCAGTTCCCAATTTTTTGTCAGGTCCAAATTTTTTGTCGGTTCCCAATTTTTTGTCAGGTCCCAATTTTTTGCCAGGTCCCAACTTTTCGTCAGGTCCCAATTTTTTGTCAGTTCCCAATTTTTTGTCGGTTCCCAATTTTTTGTCAGATCCCAATTTTTTGCCAGGTCCCAATTTTTTGTCAGGTTCCAATTTTTTGTCAGGTCCCAATTTTTTGTCGGTTCCCAATTTTTTGTCAGGTCCCAATTTTTTGTCAGTTCCCAATTTTTTGTCGGTTCCCAATTTTTTGTCAGGTCCCAATTTTTTGTCAGTCCCCAATTTTTTGTCAGTTCCCAATTTTTTGTCAGGTCCCAATTTTTTGTCGGTTCCCAATTTTTTGTCAGGTCCCAATTTTTTGTCAGGTCCCCATTTTTTGTCAGGTCCAAATTTTTCGTCAGGTCCCAATTTTTTGTCACGTCCCAATTTTTTGTTGGTTCCCAATTTTTTGTCGGTTCCCAATTTTTAGTCAGGTCCAAATTTTTCGTCAGGTCCCAATTTTTTGTCAGGTCTCAATTTTCTGTCAGGTCCCAATTTTTTGTCGGTTCCCAATTTTTTGGTCCCAATTTTTGTCAGGTTCCAATTTTTTGTCGGTTCCCAATTTTTTGTCAGTTCCCAAATTTTTGTCGGTTCAATTTTTGACGAGGCAGGCGAGACAGGCGTGCAGTGCGCACGGAGGGGAAACGCTAGGGGTGAGATGGGTACGAGGCAGGCGTGCAACGCTAGGGGTGTGATGGGTAAGAGGCAGGCGTGCAGCGGAGGGGAAACACAAGGGGAGGGCTGGGTACAAGGCAGGCGTGCAGCGGAGGGGAAACACAAGGGGAGGGCTGGGTACAAGGCAGGCGTGCAGCGGAGGGGAAACACAAGGGGAGGGCTGGGTACAAGGCAGGCGTGCAGCCGAGGGAAAATCCAAGTGGTGGGGAGGCCTGTCGTTTATATGAACCACTCGCGGCATGGGGAGAGTATAGTATGTGAGGAGAGTCGCTGTCGTTGCGTGGCGGTTAGTCTTGCTTGCTGTGTGTGCGTTGTACACTATTTGCTGGGGTAGTGTATGTCGTCAAATCGTAACGTAGGTGTCCTAAGGCGAGCTCAGAGAGGACGGGAACCGCTCGTAGAGCAAAAGGGCGAAAGCTTGCTTGATCTTGACTCTCAGTACGAGTACAGACCGCGAAAGCGTGGCCTATCAATTCTTTTAATCCTGATTGTTTCATGTAAGAGGTGTCAGAAAAGTTACCACAGAGATGACTGGCTTGTGGCAGCCAAGCGTCATTAGAGACGTTGCTTTTTGATCCTTCGATGTCGGCTCTACCTATCATTGCGAAGCAGAATTCGCCAAGCGTTGGATTGTTCACCCAGTAATAGGGAACGTGAGCTGGATTTAGACCGTCGTAAGACAGGTTAGTTTCACCCTACTGTTGACTTGTTATTGCAAAAGTAATACTGCTTAGTACGAGAGGAACAGCGGGTTCAAACATTTGGTTTATAGACTTGATCGACAGATCAATGGTCTGAAGCTACCATTTGAGAGATTATAACTGAACGCCTCTAAGTTAGAATCTCGCCTTGTCAAGGCGATCATTTCTTGCTCCCCGGTGTCGGGAGGCATCTCTATCTCGTAGCAACACGAGAGATTATGCCCTATGTGTGGCCTTGGCGTCGTAGTGAACTCTGCGATGCTTGCCAACGCCAGATCCTCTGGTTCAATGTCGGGGCGCTTAATCACTTGCATACGACTTGGTCTCTTTGTCAGGGTGTTGTATTCAGTAGAGCAGTTTTTTTAGGATTGCGATCTGTTGAGATTATCCTTTGATTGTTTTTTGTTTACCCCTCCTGGGGATAAAAAAAAATCTGTTTGGAACTTAATTATGTCAACATTGGATGCTCGCCCGGGCCCATCTATGTCTGCGTAAAACCTGATTGATTCTATCAGTGCGATATGCTCAAGTAAAAGATTAAGCCATGCATGCTTTGATTCATTAATGAAATTGCGTACGGCTCATTAGAGCAGATATCACCTTATTCGGAATTTCCTCATATGGATAACTGCGTAAATACTGGAGTTAATACATGAAACTAAACCCCAACGTAAGGCGGGGTGCAATTATTCGAACAGAACAAACGTTTTCGGTCATTGTTTGTTAATTCTAAATAAAGCAGTTTACTGTCAGTTTCGACTGACTCTATCCGAAAAGCCCTTTCAACTAGATGGTAGTTCACTGGCCTATCATGGTTGTTACGGGAAAACTCTGTGCTAAAAAAAAATAAAAAATACAAAAATATTTGGCACACCGAGTTCAAGCTTGGAGCAGAGAGCACAGAGCTTTCCAGAGCTTCAATCGAAAAATAACTAGGAAACCTTTTACATGAAATATTTGGATTTGGTATGAAATTTATATGGATAGATAGCTGACAGTCTGCTGATTCCAAATCCGTTTTCCGTTTTTGCTGAGGGTCCATTTTGACCGAGAAATTCGGCTCCAAACAACATTTCAGGTCTACAAAGCTTTCACGTGAACCCCTTATTTTGCTCATTTTTTCAATATTCTGCTAGTAAAAAGATAGTTGACACCTGCGATGGTCTGAATATCATTGAAATTGCCGAAAAAATTTGTGCAAATCATTTGACTGTAGGTCACAATGGGCTTCAAGAGCAAGACATAGAAAAATCCACAGAATTTTTCGAAAAAAATTATCAAAATAAAGGGTTCACGTGAAAGTTTGTATGGGCCTGAAATGTTGTTTGGAACCGAATTTCTCGGTCAAAACGGCTCCTCAGCAAAAACGGATTTGGAATCAGCAGACTTTCAGCTATCTGTCCATATAAATTTAATACCAAAATCGGATATTCCATATGAAAGGTTCCCTAGTAAGAAGAACGGGCATCATTGCGGTGAAAGACTGCATCGACCTGTCAATGAACCATCGAAAGCGTGTTTTTTGGAAACGGTTCAGGGTCGGCGACACACAAACGTCAGACAAACAGAACTTGTGTAAAAGAATATTTCGATTAAGACTCACTGTTCGATCCCTTTCTCGATTCTCTCGAAACACTATCACAAAGATCGGAAAAACAGAAAATTGAATAACTGGAAGGGAGAATGCAGTCAAAGCCATTGTACAGCCTGTTGAGACAGCTCCAATCTTTTCAACAATAGTTAGGTTATCGAAAAAATCCGCGCCCTTTGATAGCTACCATTGAATTACGAAAGCTTTAAAAAACGCTTTCTACTTGACAGAGAATGAAATGAGAAAATGCAATAATTTATTGAAAAGGGGTGTGTAAAAAAAGTTGGACGGAGAGAAAAATCACCTGCGACGTGTCCGAATTTCCGAAAAACCCCCGAATTTTTTTCTCTGAAAAATTTGAGAAGGAATTCCTCAATTCGTCCTTTTTTTGGAATCCTCATGAAAACGAAAGTTGCTCCGGTAGGCTTGACTATTATCGATTTTAAATGACTGCCACCTCGTGACGTCACTTTCATGAGGATCCAAGTTGGAAAGTATCATGGTAGTTAATTGTTTTTTTCGGGATTTTTTCAGGCAGGTTTCGCTCGCACATTCAATTCTTCTCCACAAAATAAAACTTCTTGATTATAAAAAAATATTTTTTTTGCACGCGAAACCTGCCCGAAAAAATTACGATAAAATTACCATGAAAGTTTTCCAAATTGGGTCCCAATGAGAGTGACGTCACGGGGTGACAATTCATTTGAAACCGATAATAGCAGCAGCATTTTGCCTGAATATTCATTTACAGTTTTTACCATTTTTTTTTTCAAAAAATGACGTAAAATGAGTTCTTGATCTCCGTTTCTGTCCCTATCAGTTCAAAATCAGTACACAACTTTATCACTTTTTTTTTGAAAAATGAAAGTAAAATCACGAATTATTTTATAGACAAATGCTGATAAGAAGCTTACACACCCACAATGATGATATTGCGGAGAAGAAAAGATAGATGAAAGTTCGAAGCACAAAATACTGAAAAATGAAGGCAACCTCAAAAACAGTGAAAACCTTATTACAAGGGCATACCCGCTCTATTTTTCAATTGATCTAGGTGCCGGTTTATTAGGGGTTGATGGTTCATTTTTAAAATCTTTCTTCGGACTTTTAAAGCGAATTTTGCTCAAAAAAAAAATACAATTTTTGAAAAATGTTTGATCAAAATCATTGAAAATTTGACGTTTTTCTTTTTTATGCACGCAGACTAGAATCATATTTTAGAAAACTAAAATTTTTTTTGAATTTTTTATCAATGCGACAAATTTTCTTCTTTACTGACGGTCTATTAGGAGTGCCGCACTATTAGAGGAGCCGTTCTATTAGGGGTGCCGGTTTAATTTTCAAAAAGTCTTCCCTAGACCAACTCTACCAAGACAAAACGTGCCGATTATCACAAATAAAAAAATCATTTTTCCCCCTCAACGCCCTTTTTTTATCACCTCCCCCTCCTCCTTCTACTATCATTATCATCATTTTCTTGTCTATAAAATACTCTTCCTGATCACCAGTAAAATGAAATCATTTCCCACGCACAAAATGAATTCAAAACTATTGATTTTGGCACTATTAGTCCTGATTTCTTCAGGATTTGCGGCGCCAAATGGTGAGTTGAACCACTTTTTTTTTTCAAAAATTTCAAAAAAAGTTTCAGTCTGCAAAATGGGAAATATCGTCAATCGTCCTTTCACCTCTACATATTCCTTCCCATCGAATTGGAACGAAACCCATTCTGCACCTCATTTGGCAGCCGGCCAATCCTGTAGTTGGGTTATCACTATCCCTCAGGGGTACTATGCAAAATTGATAATTGGTGGAAAAATCAATGACACTGTTGGCCATTTCCAAACTGTTGATGCTACTGGAAATATTGTACAGTAAGATTTTTGAGAGGGTTACTGTATTTCACTGGAGAATTTTGGAACTCAACACGAGAACAAGGAGCCGTGGTACTTTCCGACACCAAAGTTCACACTGATTGTAAACAATGAGGCTCCGGCTACATTGGGATTCAAAGTTGTTTGGGTGCCATGTAAGTTTTTTTTGAAAACAAACTTTGAGTTGAAAGTTTGAAATTTGAAATCAGCTCGCTGAGAGCTTCAAAAAAAGTATAATCATGGCATATTTTAGATAATTTTGAAAATTGGTGTCAAAGTGCAGAGAAGCCAGACACTCTAGCCGTCTGCGCTCTCTTTCTTCCTAAATTCTCGTCGATGGAGGTTAGACAACTAGAGACACCTGTCGATAGGGAGATCGAGAGAAGAAGAGCGCAAAAAGCTAGAGTATCTGACTTCTCTGCTCTCTCTCTCTCTTCTTCAAAAAAGATCAGAGCACAGAGAAGCCAGACACACTGCGTCTCTGACCCCAAATTTCAAAGTGCTCCAAAATATGTCATAATTATACTCTTTCAAACCGTCTCACCAAACTGAATTTAAATATGATATTTTCAAAATTGTCTAAAGTCAGAGTGCAGAGAAACCAGACACTCTGCGTCTCTAACCCCATATTTCAAAATACTACAAAATTCATCATGATTATACTCTTTCGAACCGTCTCGCAACGCTGAATCTGAATTTTTCAGTCCCTAACATCAATCTCTACGACGCCGGTGTCTACATGCGTCCCCACGTCGTCAACATCACTAAGGACATTTTTGGAGCCGAGTTCAGTGCCGGCAAAGCCTCTCTTCTAGCTTTCCCAGCAGACCCAAAGAATCACCACACTCTAAGAAGTGTTATGGTATTCCAGGGACAAAATGCCAATGGAACTTATTTGACAAAGTGAGAATAGACTACAAAGACTAAAAAGACTACAAGCTATAATTTTCAGTTTGTGGAATATTTACAATGCACGTACACAGTTTATTGGCCCAAATGCAGTTCTTTATGTTGTCAACTTGGAAGCCAGCGGGGTTTTGGATTTGTTGCTGGTTCAGGATTCGGAATGTAAGTTATTTATGGGAAAAACGGGCATGAACCGGGCATGAACCGGGCATGAACCGGGCATGAACCGGGCATGAACCGGGCATGAAACGGGCATGAAACGGGCATGAAAAGGGCATGAACAGGGCATGGATCGGGCATGAACCGGGCATAAACCGGGCATGAACCGGGCATGACCCGGGCATGAAATGGGCACGAACCCGGCATGGACCGGGCATGAACCGGGCATGAACCGGGCATGAACCGGGCATCACTCAAAATAATAAAATTTTCAGTCACCAACGATCTCAACCCATACAAGGAGCTTAGCTGTGGAGTAAGCTCAACATGCTCCAAATTCCTTGGCGGCGGAACTGGAAAATCTGGATTAGTCTACGTGGGAAATCAAAACCAAACCCTTACCAATATTGCGATGGACCAAAACGCCACTTTGTCTGTCTATTATGGTGGACAGACTTGGGCGGATCTGTATCAAACTTATAATGGATCTTCAATTCAATCTATGTTGCCATTGACTTTTTCTGGAGGATTTGTGAATCAGTACATTATTAGCAGTGGAAAATCGACGATGACCTTTACACTTTCTGGATGATTTTTTAAAAGTTTTATGGGTTGAATTTAATGAAGATGTTTTATTGCAAATAAACATTTTTTTGACTAAAAATTAAAAAAAAAAGCCAACTACCATAAAACCTCTAATAAACCGGCATCCCTACTAAACCGGCAACTGTCAGTAAAGAAGCAATAGGGTCAAATTGTTGAAAATAGAAAGATATTAGATTTCAGCACAGATTTTCTGAAAATTTTCTGAATAAATTATTTTAAAGTGCATGTCAAAGCGAAAAACGCCAATTTTTCAATGAGTTTGGCCAGAGTTTTTCAAAAAAAAAATCATTTGGTTCGAAACATAGAGCGGGAACCCTTAATAGAACGGCACCTCTAATAAACCGGCAGATACTTTCAACAATAAAGTGGCATGCCGGTGAAATAGAGTTATTACGGCACATTGGAAATAGCTTGACCAAACTTTTTTTGCCGAAAAAAAAGTTGTTAAGAAAAAGTGCACCAGTGCACTGCTATTTATCAGGAGATGATAAACCATTTTGACCTTCTTGAAAAAAAAATTGTTCTTGGTCTATTTTAGTGCTAGACGGCAATAAGCAGAATAATTAACATTTGTTCAAAATCAGGTTTGAGGCACGTATCCCAGTATTGTTAATTATTATTCCACCTGCCTCTCCTCTGGCTGAGATCGAAGACCAAAAGTCTAGAGGAATGAGAGAAAATAAGAGTTCCGGGTTCTTGTATCGTATTTTTTTGTTCATGAGAAAGCGCGCCCCACTAGACTCAGTTCATTGTTCGAAAAATTTTTTCCAGTTTCGTGAAATGAGTTTTTTGGAGATATTTCCAATTTTCGCTGAAAAAAAACCTTTTTCTGTCATTTTTGGAATATACATTTCTCGATTGAAAATGACATTTTCAGCCCTCATTTCGACCTGAATCTGGTCAAAAACCTGGAAAAAAATGAAAAATTTTCCACTATAAAATTTTACTTTTTCTCGATTTTCGGCGAAAAAATCTTCAGAATGGGTGTTTTTCTTGCGAAAACCGGAAATACTCCAAAATAAAAATTCATTCGTTGAAAGTGAGAAAAATTGAAGTACTGAGTCTAGTGGGGCGCGCTTGCTCATGAACAAAAATAAACAATAGTCAATTGAATTGAATTTGAAAAATCAATGTTTATTAACACTACTATCACTCAAACTATCCGGTTCAATTCGAGACTTTCTAAAAAGTCCAATTAAAAAATGTCCGAATGAACTGTTTCTTCTCAAATTGTCCACTTTTCTTGGGTTGGATGATAAATATGAGACCTGGATAATAAGAGGAGTTGAAATCGCGTCAAAAAGGGCGGAGCAGATGAGGTACTAAAATATAAAAATTAAAAAATAATTTGTTGAGGAAAAAACTTACATGCTCCATCGGTATTAGTGGCTTCTTCCCAATACATATGACCCATATATGGCACTAAAAAATAGTTCACTAGGGAAGTGTTTGAGGACGTCACTCAAGAACGGGCTGAAAACTTGATAACAGACTATATCGACCCTCCGGAATCCATTTTTGAAGTCAGTTTGGTCCGATCAGCCTTTTCATTTTTTCGGTCTTTTCAGGCTTTCTCTGGACTTGTAAAAATTTTTGAACCAAAAAATTTTTCTTGAAATAATTTCTCAAACTAGTCGAAAATGATAGAGAATGGTCAGAACATGGGCTCAGCTTTGCTTTCAAACCCTACGAGTGCAGAACGACTCTTAAATATGGTTTTGGAGTCATAAGTAGCTGACAGGTGTCTTGTAAAGTGTGCTTCAAAATGCCGATCGGACCAAACTGACTTCAGAAATGGATTCAGGAGGGTCAATATACCCTACAAACAAATTTTCTGCCCATTCTTGAGTGACGCCATCAAACATAGTCAGATCAGATTTTAAAAAAACACAAAATATGATATGTTTTTTTGTTATTTACCGTAAATATTCTATTACACCGGCATGCTGCTTTATTGATCAAAGTACCTGTCGTAATGCCGTTCTATTAGGAGTTGTTGGTCTATTTTTCCAATTTTTTCTTGGATTTTTCAAAAAAATTGAACTAAATTTCCAAAAAATTTGTGTCGAAATTCAAAACTTTTTCTATTTTCATCAATGAGACAAATTTGTTTTTTTATTGATGGTTCCCAGTTCATCAGAAGTGCCGGTTTATTAGAGGTGCCCTTCTATTAAAGGTACCGATGTATTTGAAGTTTCAGGGTACTTACCATCTTAAAAAAAACTGTTAATACTGTCTGATATATAAAACACTTCTCAAGTGGAGTCTGTCGAATTCCGGCTTCTTTTTCAATTTTCCGATTTCGAAAAAGTATAACAAAGTTCAGGAAACAAGAAATGAGTAGAAGGATACTTATGAATGAATAAACCATCTGCAACATGACACTACAAAGACTACAAAGACTACAAAACATACAAATAGTCCTTTGATTTTGGTATCCCAACCATTGCAAAGCATCAGAAAAAAAACTTCAATGAATGGTAGCAGCCATAAAAATTTCAAAATTTTTTTGAATCCAAAATTTTGAACTGAATTAATACTTGGAAACATAAAAATCAATATTTTCCGGATTAATAGCATAGTCAGAACAATTTGATAAATAGTCGAGAAGCGTGACAAAAATATGGGGGAGAGAAGAGATATAGCGATTGGGAATGAAACAAAAGTTCTGAAAGTTTTGGAAATATATGGAGAAAAAAGATTGTTTGAAACCCAAATTTTCAAATTCATCTCGTTGAGACAGTTTGAATGAGTATAATCATGGCACGTTTTGGATAACTTTGGATTTTTAGTTAGAGACGCGGAGTCTCTGGTTTCTCTGCGCTCTGACCCCTCACGATTTTGAAAATAATTTATTCCAGTTCAGCTCGTCATCGCGGTTCAGAAAAGTATAATCATGGATAGGTTGCGATCATTTTGAAAACTCGAGGTCAGAGACGCAGAGTGTCTGGTTTCTCTGCTCTCTAACGGGAAGTATAGGCGAAAGCGTAGCGAAAACAGGCACTCTAACTAGCTGCGCTATTCTCTCTGAGTATCGTACTTAACTTTCATCAGGAAAAAGCTAGAGGACGGAGGGCGCAGACAGTTAGAGTGTCTGGTTTCTCTGCGCTCTGACCCAAAATTTCAAAATACTTCAAACCATTTCATGATTATACTTTTTCAAACCGTCTCAACGAGTCTTATTCGAAAACCTGCTTCCCAAAAATCAATAAAGCTACAGTACCCAAAAACCATCTGATGTGTACCGTAATAAACCATCACAACGCATGGAATGACAGCCAGAACCAATGAGAAATTCCAAAAACATACAAATCGATAAAAATGGTTCATAACCGGAAAGAGATAATTCTAAAAAAAAAAACGTTGTAGTTTGTAGTTTTTGTAGTCTTTTTACCTCTGTGTCTCTTTGTCGATTTCCACGGTAAACATTGAAAAAGTATGGAAAAATGACAAGTTTGAGCATTATTATGAGAAAAATAATGAATAAAACTAATGTCAAAATCTTGGCGATTTCAGTGTTTTGTAAGAAAGATTCAACCATTGGGGAGTAGTTGAGGGTAAAGTAAATGGAGAAGTCCGTTGAAATATGAAAAATTCACCTGTTTTCTATAATCGAAAAATGGAGGAGGGCAAGAAAACGCAGGCTCCGCCCAGAGTTGAGCGGAATTCCTTCCGCCTTCCGCCTTCCGCCTTCCGCTTTTGTTAGTCAGTGTAGAATACCAATCTCTCAGTTTGATGGCCTAGGAACCCAAAACGGGAATTTGGCCACCTACAAAGCATTGAGGTTTGAAAGCATTGAGACAAAATTGAGATTTGTTGGTAATGAAATCCAAATTTGTTGGTCAAATAATCCATTTGGCGGCTTGGTAGCCTAAGAATCCTTAGTTGAAATTTCACGGTTGCTGCTAACTGCGAAGCATACTACTATTTTCCTAGAATTCCAGCCCCTGTGGTCTCTTGTACCCGGAACTTTTCATAAAAAGGGGCGGAGCTAGTTTTTTTTCGTCTCCCCTGAGTTTTTCAATTATTCTCAGACCAGGTGAAAAGTTTCCGACTAATCCTGAATTTTCCCATTTATTCTTGTTCTCTATCGTGCCTGAATGATTGAGTCTGTCTTGCAAGATCCTCAAACCGCCCTACCTGCTTCATTTGTTATAATACTTCTTTTTCTTATTTTGGTCCTCAAATTTGTCATTTTTCCATACTTTTTCCAAATTTACCGTGCAAATCGACAAAAGGACAATGAGGTAACCAGGGGACTAAGGCTACAAACTACAAAAAGTTTCAGAATTATCTTTTTCCGGTTATGAACCATTTTTATATATTTTTATGTTTTTGGAATTCCTTCTTGGCTTTGACAGTCATTTTGTCATTTCCGATGTTTTATTACAGTAAAAAACAGGTTGAACCTGGGTACGGTAACCCTAGAGAGAGAGAGAGAGAGAGAGAGAGAGAGAGAGGGAGGGGCCAGAGCCCGGAGAAATCAGACGCTCTGCGTCTCTGACCTCAAACTTCAAATTGATCACATTCTGCTCATGATTATACAGCAGATCATTCTCGAAATTTCAGGCCTCCTCTTATTGCATATCCATTTGCATTTGCGTTGATGTTGCTTGCCTCTTTGTCACGTTTCTCAGAAGTTTACCAACTCGTTTTATCTCTGCTATCAATCCGAAAAATATTGATTCACTTGTTCCCAAGTGCTCTGTGGATTCAAAACTTGAAAATCAAAAGAGCTCTTAGAATTTTCTGGCTATTGCCTTTTATTGAGCTAACGTTTTGGGCTTTTTGTAAAAATCGGTATATGGCAATCGAGGGAATATTTGTAAGTTTTTTTATTGGCCATGCAGAAATGTAAGCAACCGCGCCCCACTGGACTCAGTACTGAAAATTTCAGCGAATTTACCGGTAAACTTTTACCGGTAAATTTACAGTTTTTTAATCGTATTTTTTCACCGAAAATAAAAAAAAAAGTGTTCTTTTTGAGTAGGGTTTTTTTCTATTTTTCTAGATTTTCAACCGGTTCTAGTGAGTCCGGTGGAGCGCGTTTGCTCATTATTTTGCTGAGCTCATATTCTTATTTTTCAGATATTTTATTCAATTACCAGCATCGTTTTACTCATCTCTTGTTTTTTGAATTTTATAACATTTTTTCGGTGTCGGAAGATCGAAAAAAATTCTGGAATTGAGCTAAATCTATTAGAAAAATGCTTTACATATCAGACAATTTTTACGGCATTTTTCAAATTGGTAAGTCTCAGAGTTCCGTCCAGCGAGACGATTCCGGCAATTCTCGTTTTGTCTTGCAATCGTCCCGCCTCGGGTTCTTCTCGCCTCGTCTCGCAAAAGATCGTTTCCGTCTTGGATCGCAATTTTTGTAGTTTGTAGTTTGTAGGTTATACATCAAATTTCAAAAAGTCAAAATTTATTAACAATACTATCACTAAAAGTATGAGGTTCAACTCTAGACTTTTTAAAAATTCCAACAAAAACTTTTCCAAATGATGAATTCCTTCTCAAATCTTTCAATTTCTTCGAATTGGACAGTATATATGACATTTGAATAATCAACGGAGTGGAAATTGCATCGAATACGTAGGAACAGAAGAGGTACTGAAAATTTTCATTTTGAGAAAAATTTTCATTGAGAAAAATTACATGTTCCATCGGTATTATTGGCTTCTTCCCGATCCACATAACCCATATATGACTCTGGAAAATTTTAATTAAAAAAAATTTATAGTTAAAAAAAATCTCAACAGTGTTGAGATTTTTTTTAACTATAAATTTTTTTTAATTAAAATTTTCCAGAGTCATATATGGGTTATGTGGATCGGGAAGAAGCCAATAATACCGATGGAACATGTAATTTTTCTCAATGAAAATTTTTCTCAAAATGAAAATTTTCAGTACCTCTTCTGTTCCTACGTATTCGATGCAATTTCCACTCCGTTGATTATTCAAATGTCATATATACTGTCCAATTCGAAGAAATTGAAAGATTTGAGAAGGAATTCATCATTTGGAAAAGTTTTTGTTGGAATTTTTAAAAAGTCTAGAGTTGAACCTCATACTTTTAGTGATAGTATTGTTAATAAATTTTGACTTTTTGAAATTTGATGTATAACCTACAAACTACAAACTACAAAAATTGCGATCCAAGACGGAAACGATCTTTTGCGAGACGAGGCGAGAAGAACCCGAGGCGGGACGATTGCAAGACAAAACGAGAATTGCCGGAATCGTCTCGCTGGACGGAACTCTGAGACTTACCAATTTGAAAAATGCCGTAAAAATTGTCTGATATGTAAAGCATTTTTCTAATAGATTTAGCTCAATTCCAGAATTTTTTTCGATCTTCCGACACCGAAAAAATGTTATAAAATTCAAAAAACAAGAGATGAGTAAAACGATGCTGGTAATTGAATAAAATATCTGAAAAATAAGAATATGAGCTCAGCAAAATAATGAGCAAACGCGCTCCACCGGACTCACTAGAACCGGTTGAAAATCTAGAAAAATAGAAAAAAACCCTACTCAAAAAGAACACTTTTTTTTTTATTTTCGGTGAAAAAATACGATTAAAAAACTGTAAATTTACCGGTAAAAGTTTACCGGTAAATTCGCTGAAATTTTCAGTACTGAGTCCAGTGGGGCGCGGTTGCTTACATTTCTGCATTGCCAATAAAAAAACTTACAAATATTCCCTCGATTGCCATATACCGATTTTTACAAAAAGCCCAAAACGTTAGCTCAATAAAAGGCAATAGCCAGAAAATTCTAAGAGCTCTTTTGATTTTCAAGTTTTGAATCCACAGAGCACTTGGGAACAAGTGAATCAATATTTTTCGGATTGATAGCAGAGATAAAACGAGTTGGTAAACTTCTGAGAAACGTGACAAAGAGGCAAGCAACATCAACGCAAATGCAAATGGATATGCAATAAGAGGAGGCCTGAAATTTCGAGAATGATCTGCTGTATAATCATGAGCAGAATGTGATCAATTTGAAGTTTGAGGTCAGAGACGCAGAGCGTCTGATTTCTCCGGGCTCTGGCCCCTCCCTCTCTCTCTCTCTCTCTCTCTCTCTCTCTCTCTAGGGTTACCGTACCCAGGTTCAACCTGTTTTTTACTGTAATAAAACATCGGAAATGACAAAATGACTGTCAAAGCCAAGAAGGAATTCCAAAAACATAAAAATATATAAAAATGGTTCATAACCGGAAAAAGATAATTCTGAAACTTTTTGTAGTTTGTAGCCTTAGTCCCCTGGTTACCTCATTGTCCTTTTGTCGATTTGCACGGTAAATTTGGAAAAAGTATGGAAAAATGACAAATTTGAGGACCAAAATAAGAAAAAGAAGTATTATAACAAATGAAGCAGGTAGGGCGGTTTGAGGATCTTGCAAGACAGACTCAATCATTCAGGCACGATAGAGAACAAGAATAAATGGGAAAATTCAGGATTAGTCGGAAACTTTTCACCTGGTCTGAGAATAATTGAAAAACTCAGGGGAGACGAAAAAAAACTAGCTCCGCCCCTTTTTATGAAAAGTTCCGGGTACAAGAGACCACAGGGGCTGGAATTCTAGGAAAATAGTAGTATGCTTCGCAGTTAGCAGCAACCGTGAAATTTCAACTAAGGATTCTTAGGCTACCAAGCCGCCAAATGGATTATTTGACCAACAAATTTGGATTTCATTACCAACAAATCTCAATTTTGTCTCAATGCTTTCAAACCTCAATGCTTTGTAGGTGGCCAAATTCCCGTTTTGGGTTCCTAGGCCATCAAACTGAGAGATTGGTATTCTACACTGACTAACAAAAGCGGAAGGCGGAAGGCGGAAGGCGGAAGGAATTCCGCTCAACTCTGGGCGGAGCCTGCGTTTTCTTGCCCTCCTCCATTTTTCGATTATAGAAAACAGGTGAATTTTTCATATTTCAACGGACTTCTCCATTTACTTTACCCTCAACTACTCCCCAATGGTTGAATCTTTCTTACAAAACACTGAAATCGCCAAGATTTTGACATTAGTTTTATTCATTATTTTTCTCATAATAATGCTCAAACTTGTCATTTTTCCATACTTTTTCAATGTTTACCGTGGAAATCGACAAAGAGACACAGAGGTAAAAAGACTACAAAAACTACAAACTACAACGTTTTTTTTTTTAGAATTATCTCTTTCCGGTTATGAACCATTTTTATCGATTTGTATGTTTTTGGAATTTCTCATTGGTTCTGGCTGTCATTCCATGCGTTGTGATGGTTTATTACGGTACACATCAGATGGTTTTTGGGTACTGTAGCTTTATTGATTTTTGGGAAGCAGGTTTTCGAATAAGACTCGTTGAGACGGTTTGAAAAAGTATAATCATGAAATGGTTTGAAGTATTTTGAAATTTTGGGTCAGAGCGCAGAGAAACCAGACACTCTAACTGTCTGCGCCCTCCGTCCTCTAGCTTTTTCCTGATGAAAGTTAAGTACGATACTCAGAGAGAATAGCGCAGCTAGTTAGAGTGCCTGTTTTCGCTACGCTTTCGCCTATACTTCCCGTTAGAGAGCAGAGAAACCAGACACTCTGCGTCTCTGACCTCGAGTTTTCAAAATGATCGCAACCTATCCATGATTATACTTTTCTGAACCGCGATGACGAGCTGAACTGGAATAAATTATTTTCAAAATCGTGAGGGGTCAGAGCGCAGAGAAACCAGAGACTCCGCGTCTCTAACTAAAAATCCAAAGTTATCCAAAACGTGCCATGATTATACTCATTCAAACTGTCTCAACGAGATGAATTTGAAAATTTGGGTTTCAAACAATCTTTTTTCTCCATATATTTCCAAAACTTTCAGAACTTTTGTTTCATTCCCAATCGCTATATCTCTTCTCTCCCCCATATTTTTGTCACGCTTCTCGACTATTTATCAAATTGTTCTGACTATGCTATTAATCCGGAAAATATTGATTTTTATGTTTCCAAGTATTAATTCAGTTCAAAATTTTGGATTCAAAAAAATTTTGAAATTTTTATGGCTGCTACCATTCATTGAAGTTTTTTTTCTGATGCTTTGCAATGGTTGGGATACCAAAATCAAAGGACTATTTGTATGTTTTGTAGTCTTTGTAGTCTTTGTAGTGTCATGTTGCAGATGGTTTATTCATTCATAAGTATCCTTCTACTCATTTCTTGTTTCCTGAACTTTGTTATACTTTTTCGAAATCGGAAAATTGAAAAAGAAGCCGGAATTCGACAGACTCCACTTGAGAAGTGTTTTATATATCAGACAGTATTAACAGTTTTTTTTAAGATGGTAAGTACCCTGAAACTTCAAATACATCGGTACCTTTAATAGAAGGGCACCTCTAATAAACCGGCACTTCTGATGAACTGGGAACCATCAATAAAAAAACAAATTTGTCTCATTGATGAAAATAGAAAAAGTTTTGAATTTCGACACAAATTTTTTGGAAATTTAGTTCAATTTTTTTGAAAAATCCAAGAAAAAATTGGAAAAATAGACCAACAACTCCTAATAGAACGGCATTACGACAGGTACTTTGATCAATAAAGCAGCATGCCGGTGTAATAGAATATTTACGGTAAATAACAAAAAAACATATCATATTTTGTGTTTTTTTAAAATCTGATCTGACTATGTTTGATGGCGTCACTCAAGAATGGGCAGAAAATTTGTTTGTAGGGTATATTGACCCTCCTGAATCCATTTCTGAAGTCAGTTTGGTCCGATCGGCATTTTGAAGCACACTTTACAAGACACCTGTCAGCTACTTATGACTCCAAAACCATATTTAAGAGTCGTTCTGCACTCGTAGGGTTTGAAAGCAAAGCTGAGCCCATGTTCTGACCATTCTCTATCATTTTCGACTAGTTTGAGAAATTATTTCAAGAAAAATTTTTTGGTTCAAAAATTTTTACAAGTCCAGAGAAAGCCTGAAAAGACCGAAAAAATGAAAAGGCTGATCGGACCAAACTGACTTCAAAAATGGATTCCGGAGGGTCGATATAGTCTGTTATCAAGTTTTCAGCCCGTTCTTGAGTGACGTCCTCAAACACTTCCCTAGTGAACTATTTTTTAGTGCCATATATGGGTCATATGTATTGGGAAGAAGCCACTAATACCGATGGAGCATGTAAGTTTTTTCCTCAACAAATTATTTTTTAATTTTTATATTTTAGTACCTCATCTGCTCCGCCCTTTTTGACGCGATTTCAACTCCTCTTATTATCCAGGTCTCATATTTATCATCCAACCCAAGAAAAGTGGACAATTTGAGAAGAAACAGTTCATTCGGACATTTTTTAATTGGACTTTTTAGAAAGTCTCGAATTGAACCGGATAGTTTGAGTGATAGTAGTGTTAATAAACATTGATTTTTCAAATTCAATTCAATTGACTATTGTTTATTTTTGTTCATGAGCAAGCGCGCCCCACTAGACTCAGTACTTCAATTTTTCTCACTTTCAACGAATGAATTTTTATTTTGGAGTATTTCCGGTTTTCGCAAGAAAAACACCCATTCTGAAGATTTTTTCGCCGAAAATCGAGAAAAAGTAAAATTTTATAGTGGAAAATTTTTCATTTTTTTCCAGGTTTTTGACCAGATTCAGGTCGAAATGAGGGCTGAAAATGTCATTTTCAATCGAGAAATGTATATTCCAAAAATGACAGAAAAAGGTTTTTTTTCAGCGAAAATTGGAAATATCTCCAAAAAACTCATTTCACGAAACTGGAAAAAATTTTTCGAACAATGAACTGAGTCTAGTGGGGCGCGCTTTCTCATGATTTTTAGGCCACCAATGCTCAAAATAAGGGCTCAAAATAAGAAATTTGGTATTCTAGGACAATTACAAATTTGAGTTTTTAGGCCATTAAAATTGCGATTTGAAAACCCCCTTTTCTCAAATTTGGAATAGAGTGCACCAAATGTTGAAGCTGTTTCCCCGGTCACCAAACCTTGAATTTGGATTTCTAGGCCACCTAACTTTACGTTTGAATTTCTAGGCCACGAAACTTCAGCTTTGGTTTTCTAGGCCACCAATTACTTTCCAGACACCCGCGACATCAACCCATACCAAGAACTCAACTGTAACCCGTCTTCCACTTGCTCCAAAACCCTTCACGGAGGAAAATCGAAGTCTGGAATGGTTTACCTTGGAAATCAAAACCAAATTCTTCTAGATATCAATATGGACTCGGTAAGAATTCTTGTTCGATATTTTTAATTTTTCAAAAAATTTTTACAGAATGCCACTCTATCGGTGTATACTGGATCACCAAACAACTTTGGCTTCGATCAATCTTTTACGTGAGCAATTTTTTGAATTTTTTTCCTGAATTTCAGCCAAATAATTTCAGAGGCAGTACGATCAGATCAAAACTCCCACTGACTTTCAAAGGAAGTCCAACTCAGTTTATTTTGAGCAGTGGAAAAGCAATGTTCACTTTTAAACTTTCTAATTGAATGAATTTTTGAAACAAATAAATTTTAGGCGATGGTTTTTTTTACAGCACACTCATATTTGTGTCAATTCTACAATAATTTTCGACTGAATATGACAGTTTCAGCCCTATTTTCTACCGAAATCTTGTTAAAAATCTATGAATTCTGAAGAAATTTTATTCAAAAATTTTACTTTTTTTTTCGATTTTTGGCAAAGAAACTTTAGAATAATTGTTTTTGGTACAAAAACCCGAAAATTCCCCGAAAAACCTTAATTCGCTGAAATTGAAAAAAAAATTAAGTGCAATGAGTCCATAAGGGCGCGGTTGCTGCTAATTGCGGAGCGTACTACTATTTTCCCTAAAATTAAACCCCGTGTGGTCTCTTGTACCCGGAACCTCTCATAAAAAGAGGCGGAGCTGGTTTTCTTTGTCTCCCAGAGTTTTTCAATTATTCTCAGACCAGGTGAAAAGTTTCCGACTAATCCTGAATTTTCCCATTTCTTCTTGTTCTCTATCGTGCCTGAATGATTGAGTCTGTCTTGCAAGATCCTCAAACCGCCCTACCTGCTTCATTTGTTATAATACTTCTTTTTCTTATTTTGGTCCTCAAATTTGTCATTTTTCCATACTTTTTCCAAATTTACCGTGCAAATCGACAAATGGACAAGGAGGTAATCATTTAACAAAAACCACAAACTACACAAAGTTACAGAATTATTTATTCCCGGTTATAAACCAGTTTTATATATTTTTATGTTTTTGGAACTTCTTCTTGGCTATGACTGTCGTACTGTCCCCACCAGTGTTTTATAACGCCATAAAACATGTTGAACGGTAACCCTATGACTATCGCGACTTGTTTTTTCGAATTCAGCTCGTCGAGCCGGTTTGAAAGAGTATAATCATGACCTATCTTCGACGAGTACGAAATTTCGGGTCAGAGACGCAGAGTGTCTCTGCGCTCTAGCCCGCTGTAGAGAGTGCAGAGAAGTCAGGCACTCTAACTGTCTGCGCTCTCTTAGCGCAGGTCGCCTAATAATGCCAAAGCGCAGAAGGTTAGAGGTTCTCGCTTCTCTGCCTCTCTTCCTCAGGCCAGAGCGCAGAGAAACCAGACACTCTGCGGCTCTGACCTCAAATTTCAAAATGGCCAGAGCGAGTTCATGGTTATACTTTTCTGAACCGTATCGACAAGCTGATTTCAAAAATCTGGCTTTCAAAAAGAGCAGATCATTCTCGAAATTTCAGGCCTCCTCTTATTGCATATCCATTTGCATTTGCGTTGATGTTGCTTGCCTCTTTGTCACGTTTCTCAGAAGTTTACCAACTCGTTTTATCTCTGCTATCAATCCGAAAAATATTGATTCACTTGTTCCCAAGTGCTCTGTGGATTCAAAACTTGAAAATCAAAAGAGCTCTCAGAATTTTCTGGCTATTGCCTTTTATTGAGCTAACGTTTTGGGCTTTTTGTAAAAATCGGTATATGGCAATCGAGGGAATATTTGTAAGTTTTTTTATTGGCCATGCAGAAATGTAAGCAACCGCGCCCCACTGGACTCAGTACTGAAAATTTCAGCGAATTTACCGGTAAACTTTTACCGGTAAATTTACAGTTTTTTAATCGTATTTTTTCACCGAAAATCAAAAAAAAAAATTGTTCTTTTGGAGTAGGGTTTTTTTCTATTTTTCTAGATTTTCAACCGGTTCTAGTGAGTCCGGTGGAGCGCGTTTGCTCATTATTTTGCTGAGCTCATATTCTTATTTTTCAGATATTTTATTCAATTACCAGCATCGTTTTACTCATCTCTTGTTTTTTGAATTTTATAACATTTTTTCGGTGTCGGAAGATCGAAAAAAATTCTGGAATTGAGCTAAATCCATTAGAAAAATGCTTTACATATCAGACAATTTTTACGGCATTTTTCAAATTGGTAAGTCTCAGAGTTCCGTCCAGCGAGACGATTCCGGCAATTCTCGTTTTGTCTTGCAATCGTCCCGCCTCGGGTTCTTCTCGCCTCGTCTCGCAAAAGATCGTTTCCGTCTCGGATCGCAATTTCTCGTTCTCGCAATTTAACGAGCATTGCTAGAAATTGCAATTCTATTGCGAGAAATTGCGATCCGGGACAAAAACTATCTTTTGCGAGAACGAGTCGAGACGAGACTCGTGAATACTGTAGCGAGCCTCGCAAAGTTTCTCGCCCTCGACAAGCACCAATGCTGGCGAGACGGTACACTATACGTCTCGCCAGCATTGGTGCTTGTCGAGGGCGAGAAACTTTGCGAGGCTCGCTACAGTATTCACGAGTCTCGTCTCGACTCGTTCTCGCAAAAGATAGTTTTTGTCCCGGATCGCAATTTCTCGCAATAGAATTGCAATTTCTAGCAATGCTCGTTAAATTGCGAGAACGAGAAATTGCGATCCGAGACGGAAACGATCTTTTGCGAGACGAGGCGAGAAGAACCCGAGGCGGGACGATTGCAAGACAAAACGAGAATTGCCGGAATCGTCTCGCTGGACGGAACTCTGAGACTTACCAATTTGAAAAATGCCGTAAAAATTGTCTGATATGTAAAGCATTTTTCTAATGGATTTAGCTCAATTCCAGAATTTTTTTCGATCTTCCGACACCGAAAAAATGTTATAAAATTCAAAAAACAAGAGATGAGTAAAACGATGCTGGTAATTGAATAAAATATCTGAAAAATAAGAATATGAGCTCAGCAAAATAATGAGCAAACGCGCTCCACCGGACTCACTAGAACCGGTTGAAAATCTAGAAAAATAGAAAAAAACCCTACTCCAAAAGAACAATTTTTTTTTTTGATTTTCGGTAAAAAAATACGATTAAAAAACTGTAAATTTACCGGTAAAAGTTTACCGGTAAATTCGCTGAAATTTTCAGTACTGAGTCCAGTGGGGCGCGGTTGCTTACATTTCTGCATGGCCAATAAAAAAACTTACAAATATTCCCTCGATTGCCATATACCGATTTTTACAAAAAGCCCAAAACGTTAGCTCAATAAAAGGCAATAGCCAGAAAATTCTGAGAGCTCTTTTGATTTTCAAGTTTTGAATCCACAGAGCACTTGGGAACAAGTGAATCAATATTTTTCGGATTGATAGCAGAGATAAAACGAGTTGGTAAACTTCTGAGAAACGTGACAAAGAGGCAAGCAACATCAACGCAAATGCAAATGGATATGCAATAAGAGGAGGCCTGAAATTTCGAGAATGATCTGCTCTTTTTGAAAGCCAGATTTTTGAAATCAGCTTGTCGATACGGTTCAGAAAAGTATAACCATGAACTCGCTCTGGCCATTTTGAAATTTGAGGTCAGAGCCGCAGAGTGTCTGGTTTCTCTGCGCTCTGGCCTGAGGAAGAGAGGCAGAGAAGCGAGAACCTCTAACCTTCTGCGCTTTGGCATTATTAGGCGACCTGCGCTAAGAGAGCGCAGACAGTTAGAGTGCCTGACTTCTCTGCACTCTCTACAGCGGGCTAGAGCGCAGAGACACTCTGCGTCTCTGACCCGAAATTTCGTACTCGTCGAAGATAGGTCATGATTATACTCTTTCAAACCGGCTCGACGAGCTGAATTCGAAAAAACAAGTCGCGATAGTCATAGGGTTACCGTTCAACATGTTTTATGGCGTTATAAAACACTGGTGGGGACAGTACGACAGTCATAGCCAAGAAGAAGTTCCAAAAACATAAAAATATATAAAACTGGTTTATAACCGGGAATAAATAATTCTGTAACTTTGTGTAGTTTGTGGTTTTTGTTAAATGATTACCTCCTTGTCCATTTGTCGATTTGCACGGTAAATTTGGAAAAAGTATGGAAAAATGACAAATTTGAGGACCAAAATAAGAAAAAGAAGTATTATAACAAATGAAGCAGGTAGGGCGGTTTGAGGATCTTGCAAGACAGACTCAATCATTCAGGCACGATAGAGAACAAGAAGAAATGGGAAAATTCAGGATTAGTCGGAAACTTTTCACCTGGTCTGAGAATAATTGAAAAACTCTGGGAGACAAAGAAAACCAGCTCCGCCTCTTTTTATGAGAGGTTCCGGGTACAAGAGACCACACGGGGTTTAATTTTAGGGAAAATAGTAGTACGCTCCGCAATTAGCAGCAACCGCGCCCTTATGGACTCATTGCACTTAATTTTTTTTTCAATTTCAGCGAATTAAGGTTTTTCGGGGAATTTTCGGGTTTTTGTACCAAAAACAATTATTCTAAAGTTTCTTTGCCAAAAATCGAAAAAAAAAGTAAAATTTTTGAATAAAATTTCTTCAGAATTCATAGATTTTTAACAAGATTTCGGTAGAAAATAGGGCTGAAACTGTCATATTCAGTCGAAAATTATTGTAGAATTGACACAAATATGAGTGTGCTGTAAAAAAAACCATCGCCTAAAATTTATTTGTTTCAAAAATTCATTCAATTAGAAAGTTTAAAAGTGAACATTGCTTTTCCACTGCTCAAAATAAACTGAGTTGGACTTCCTTTGAAAGTCAGTGGGAGTTTTGATCTGATCGTACTGCCTCTGAAATTATTTGGCTGAAATTCAGGAAAAAAATTCAAAAAATTGCTCACGTAAAAGATTGATCGAAGCCAAAGTTGTTTGGTGATCCAGTATACACCGATAGAGTGGCATTCTGTAAAAATTTTTTGAAAAATTAAAAATATCGAACAAGAATTCTTACCGAGTCCATATTGATATCTAGAAGAATTTGGTTTTGATTTCCAAGGTAAACCATTCCAGACTTCGATTTTCCTCCGTGAAGGGTTTTGGAGCAAGTGGAAGACGGGTTACAGTTGAGTTCTTGGTATGGGTTGATGTCGCGGGTGTCTGGAAAGTAATTGGTGGCCTAGAAAACCAAAGCTGAAGTTTCGTGGCCTAGAAATTCAAACGTAAAGTTAGGTGGCCTAGAAATCCAAATTCAAGGTTTGGTGACCGGGGAAACAGCTTCAACATTTGGTGCACTCTATTCCAAATTTGAGAAAAGGGGGTTTTCAAATCGCAATTTTAATGGCCTAAAAACTCAAATTTGTAATTGTCCTAGAATACCAAATTTCTTATTTTGAGCCCTTATTTTGAGCATTGGTGGCCTAAAAATCCAGAGTCGAAGATTCATGGCCTAAAACTCCAAAAATGTTTTGGTGGCCTAGAAAACTAAGCTAAAAATAAGGTTGCGTAGAAACTCAATGTTTGGGGTTCGGTGACCTAGGATTCCAAATCTCAATTTCGATGCCCTAGAAACCCAAATCTCTATTTTATGGCCTGGAATACTAAACCTTTGACTCGGTGGCCTAACATTAAAAAAACTAAAATTTGGTGGCCTAGAATAACGAGTCTCAAACACAGTGACCTAGAGACCCAAAATTAGTTTTTGCTGGCCTAAAAACACAAAACTGGGTTCGGTGGCCTAGGAATCCAAATTCGAATTTCGGTGGCCTAGAAACCCAAAAACTTACATCCAGCTTCCTGAACCAAAATTTCATCCAAATCATCCCTCTCCTCAACATTGACGATATAGATAGTCGGACTACCTGACAACCATTGCAGATGAGTCTTATGAATTTCGTACATACTAGAATAAAATATTGATTAGATAAGCTCCGCCCCTTTTCTCCCTAACCTGTTAACAAATCGTCCATTCCAATCATTGCCTTCAAAAACCAAAACACTTCTCAGCGTATAATAGTTTTTAATATTTTCCGGGAAAGCTAACAAAGAAATTCCAGTGACAGCGGTATAGATAAAAGCAAATCTTTCCTGAGTGATATAAGCAGTCTGTGGTTGCTGGCCAACTGCAAAAGTATTGGTGGGAATGTCCTGGACTGAAAAAGAATTGACTGAAATTAAAGAAAAAAGTGGTTCTCACATGACTCCCAGGTGATTTTGAATGCAAATGTGGCCACTGATTTGGTATGAATAGAGATTTGGAATTCTGGATGTGGGAAGTACCATGGCTCATTGACCTTGTCATGATCAGCTCTGGAATAGGTTTGGACTGGATTTGGATATGATTTGGACTGAATTTGGACAGAATTTGGACTATATTTGGACTGAATTTGGACTGAATTTGGATATGGTTCAGACTTGATTTGGATATCATTTGGATTGAATTCGGATACGATTTGGACTGAATTTGGATATGATTTGAACTGAATTTGGATATGATTTCAACTGAATTGGAATATGATTTGGACTGAATTTGGACATGATTTGAACTGAATTTGGATATGATTTGGACTGAATTTGGATTTGATTTGGATCGAATTTGGATATGACTTAGACTAAATTTGGATATGATTTGTACTGAATATGGATATAATTTGGACTGAATTTGGATATGATTTGGACTGAATTTGGATATGATTTAGATTGAATTTGGACATAATTTTGATCCGGACTACAATTTGACTTTTGGACTGAATTTGGATATGATTTGGAATGAATTTTGACATGATTTGGACTGAATTTGAATATGATTTGGACTGAATTTGAATTTGATTTGGACTAAATTTGGAAATGATTTGGACTGAATTTAGATATGATTTACACTGAGTTTGAATATGATTTGGACTGAATTTGGATATGATATGGATATGATTTGGACTGAACTTGGATATGATTTGGACTAAATTTGGATATGATTTTGGATTGAATTCGAATATGATTTGGACTGAATTTGGACATGATTTGGACAGAACTTGGATATAATTTGGTCTGGATTTGGATATGATTTGGAATGAACTTGGACATGATTTGAACTGAATTTGGATATGATTTGGACTGATTTGCATATAATGTGGACTGAACTTGATTATGATTTGGACTGAATTTGGATTGCATTTGGACTGAATTTGGATTTGATTTACACTGAGTTTGAATATGATTTGGACTGAATTTGGACTGAATTTGGTCTTGATTTGGACTGAATTTGGATATGATTTGGACTGAATTTGGATATGATTTGGTCCGAATTAGGATATGATTTGGACTGAATTTGATTGAATTTGGATTGAATTTGGATTGAACTTGGATTGAATTTGGACTGAATTTGGATTTGATTTACACTGAGTTTGAATATGATTTGGACTGAATTTGGATTGAATTTGGATTGAATTTGAACTGTATTTGGATATGATTTGGACTGAATTGGAATATGAATTTGACTGAATTTGGATATGATTGGGAATGAGTTTGGATATGATTTGGACTAGATTTGGATATAGTTTGGACTGAATTTGGATTAGACTTGGACTGAATTTGGGCTAAACTTGAACTGTATTTGGATATGATTTGGATTGAATTTGAATATGATTTGGACGGAATTTAAATATGATCTGGATTGAATTTGGACATGATTTGGACTGAATTTGAATATGATTTGGACTGAATTTGGATATTATTTGGGCTGGATTTTGATGTCTTAGAACTGAATTTGGAAATGATTTGGACTGCCTTTGGACTAGACTTGGACTGAACTTGGGCTAAACTTGAACTGTATTTGGATATGATTTGGACTGAATTTGAATTTGATTTGGACTGAACTTGAATATGATTTGGACTGAATTTGGATATGATTTGGACTGAATTTGGATATGATTTGGACTGAATTTGGATATTATTTGGGCTGGATTTGGATATGATTTGGACTGAAGTTGATTATGACTTGGACTGAATTTGGATATGATTTGAGCTAATATTGGATATGATTTGGACTGAATTTGGATATAATTTGGACTGTATTTGGATATGATTTGGACTGAATTTGGATATGATTTGGACTGAATTGTAGTATGATTTGAACTGAATATGGACTGGTTTTAGTCAAATTCAAAATCAAAAACTCACTCATAAACCATTCCATTTGCATCGGTTAATTGAAAGTACGAAGAATTATCGCCAGTTTTTCCACTTATCACCAATTTCGCATAGTATCCAGTTGGAATTTGTACATACCATTGGCAGTATTGATTTCCCGCCAGATGAGGCGCCGTCTGATTTTCATTCCACGTGGGAGGCCAATAGAATGGTTGGTTATTGTCCGGTTGAGAGAGGACGCCGCCCGAGCATTCTGAACTTTTTTTTGTTTGACGCAACCCATATAGATTAAAAAAAAACTCACTGTTCTCCACGGAATAAACTGTAGAAGCAGCCAAAACTAGAATCAAAGTCAATACGTACATTTCCAAATTGAGTCTTATCTTTAAAAACGATGCAATTTGTAGAAAAAAATTGATGATTTTTTCCGTTTGCCAACCAACATTTTTCGTTATCAGTGACTTTTTAAAATAGCAATCTTTTGATACTTTATAATCTGCAGAATTTGTGTGTAGTTTGATATTTTTTGAGCTTAATTTGTTTTTTTTTTGGTTTTCGTAGATCAAATGTTTTTTTCTTCAGAGAAGTGAACTTTTTGCTTAAATTCCAAACTCTGGTAGATTATTTAAAACAGTATCAGGCTAATATTGGCTGAAATCACGGAATCTACTCGAAAAGACTGCGTCGCCTGGCATAAAATTATTTTCGGAGACCGAGTCCACTCGGACTACACGGGCAGACGGAAGAGAAACCGTGTAGTTCTCGAGGACAAACGCCGACTTTTTCCCGCTTTTTGGCGGTTTTTTTTCAGTGTTTTTCCTTTTTGAATCTAAAAAACAGGTCAGAAGGACGAAAAGCGGCAAAAGAAATAAATAAACAAAGATAAAAAGACGGAGGTTGTCCTCGAGGACTACACGGTTTCTCTTCCACCTATCCGTGTAGTCCGAGTGGACTCGGCCACCGAAAATAATTCTATGCCAAGTGACGCACTTTTATGGTTTTTGGAGTAGTTTCCGTGATTTCAGACAATAAAAATCCGATTCTGTTTCAAATAATTTTCCTGAATTCGGAATTTGAAAAAAGTGATTTCACTCCTGCTTTGAAGTCAAAATCGCCCAAACTCTACTTTTAAGCCTAAATACTTTTTTGGCCGGGCTGGCTGGTCACTGAGGTGGGTCAAAATTTGTTGGCACTGCGAAAAAATTTTTTTCGTCTTTTTTTTTTCAAAATTTAGGCTATTTCCAGTGAGAAAAAGTCAGAAATTTCATTAAAATCGCCGAAAAAAAAAACCGAAAAAATGACCCAAATTTTTCAAAATGTTTTGAAGCCGGGTCAGCCCGGAAAATCACAAGTATGCTTCTATTGGAGGTGTCCTTCTAATAGAGGTTTTTCTGGAAATATGTAGCTTGCTTTTTTATATTTGACCACACATCACAACCCGTATTTTCTTGCTAAATTTGCAAGAAACGCTTTTCCTAAAACGGGGGGTTTATTGTTCCGATGAGTATAAAAACTCCCCGGGTTGAAACATGATCTTTCGGAAGAACACGATGAAAATTTTCTTACTTTTTCTAACTTTATCATTTGGATCAACTATTGCAAAGGGATCTTACTCTTCTTCTAGTGAGTCTTGCGAGGGTAAGGATGATGGCCTAGAAAATTCTTTTGGAGGTTTTTAGGTCATAGAAAGGGTGGCCTAGATTTTGAACTTTGATGTCAAAGTCACTAAAAATTTCATTTCCGCAATCGAATTGTCAAATGTTTTATAGTCCCAAAGGTATAAAACATAGGACAAAGCTTGATCTTTTGAGAAAAAAAAATCATGAAGTTTTTCTTTTTTTCTATTCTCCTATCACTTTTCTTATCAATTTTTTCCGCAAATGGACATGTCTTTGGGAAAAAAGTTCACTCTTTCTCCAGTGAATCCCATGAAGGTGAGGCGTGGCCTAGAATCCGACTGAAAAAAATCCTAGGCCATTTATAAACCAATGGATTTCAGATAGCCGGGATCATGGCTATGGAAACGGCCACAATCACGAGTATGGTGGAGGGGAAGGCGGAGCTAATGTAAGCTTAGACACTACAAATACTACACTACAAACTACATTTTCCAGCGCGGCTGTCCCCGTGGTTGGCGTCGTTTCAACCGGCCGTCTGGTGGATGGTGTATAAAAGTGTTTGGTGGGATGCACGATCCAGCTGGAGCTGAAACTCAGTGCCAAGCTCAGGGAGCAACGTTGTCAGGCCTACAGAATGAAGCGGAGATTGTTTGGATTACTTGTAGGGCTCGAGTATTTTTTTTTAATTGGAAGTTAAAATTAGCAAAATTGTCAAAATGCGGGCCGGTAGTCGAAAGTGTCGGCCCGACGCGGGTTCAAAATTTTTCATTTTTTTCAGCATGTTTTTCCCGATTTTCAGCCCGATTTCGAAACTTTTCTCGAGTCTTTTTACTTAAAAAAAATCAAAATTTCTTTCTGGAAAACATAGACCAAAAAAGTAGAAAAAAACCGCGAAGAAACATTTTTTGAAAAAACATGTTTTGCTTGAATCTTGGGCCGAGCGGACCAGGCCGGGCCGGTAGAAATTTCTCCAGCGATCCGGCTCGACCCGTGACAAGTCTGGAAATAAGGATTTTGTACAAAATGGAACTCCATATCGATTGGTAGTCTATATTTCTGTTGGGGTTTCTGTGGAATTTTTGAGCAAAAAAACCAAAAATCCTCGTTAAAAAAGTGGTTTCTGACTTTTTTGGCGAAAAAATCCATTGCAACTTTAGTCAAAGCTACGAATCGATAGAGGAAAACATTTTCTATCGATTGATATGAACTGTGATTGGGATTTCTGTGAAAATTTTTGTTGAAAATGTAAAAAAACATTTTTTTTCCATTTTTCCCACAAAATGTCCACTGTATCCCTGGATAAAATGGCTCTGTTGTAGTTGAGCGGTCTCTGGAAAATCCAGCAGTCCCCCTGAAATAGAATGGTCCTCTTAAACATTTAGTGGTTTCCTGAAAACTGAATGGCCCCTTAAAAAATTGAACAGTCCGTTCAGAAACTGAATGGTCCTTTTAAAACTGGATGGTCCCATGAGAAATACATTGGTCATCTTAGAAATATGAAGGTTCCTCTAGAAGTGAAATGTTCACCATTGACTTTTAATCCTGTCTTGAGAACTGAATTTCTCACGGGTTCACTCAATTTCTAAAAGGACCATCGAAAATTTAAAAGGACAATTTAATTTTTTCGCGACTGCTCAACTACAACATAGCCGGCAAAATCTTCACCAAATCGCAAAAATATTCTGATTTTTCTAGAAGTGTAAAGTGTTGATAAGGAGATCTGTTATAGCGAATAAGTGCTCATAGGCACCGACAGTAGTTACGAGGTTGCTGAAACTGAACAGTTTAAAGGAGGACTAAAGTCATGTTTTTTTATTGTTGTAATCGAATGTATAGGTTATGATCATTGTTTAACTGCATACGAAAAGTTATAAAAATTCCTCTGCAACGCGCACTAAAACGGCCAAAAACGAGATGTATATTTTGTGCCGATGGCCTAGGAGGCGCCAAGATGACTGGGGTCGATTTACTGGGCATTGTCACACTCATCATTGTTTTCATTCGTTTTTGCTTTTTATTCAATTTTTCCACTAAATTTTGCCGAGAAGTTTTTTTAAGTTTGAAAAGAAAAAAAGAAAAACGTGAAAAAATCGAATATGAAGCGATAACGAATGAAAACAATGATGAGTGTGACAACGCCCCGTTAATCGACGCCAGCCATCTGGGCGCCTCCTAGGCCATCGGCCCTCGGCCAGAAAATATAAATCTCGTTTTTGGCCGTTTTAGTACGCGTTTCAGAGGAATTTTTATAACTTTTCGTATGCAGTTGAACAATGATCATAACCTATGCATTCGATTACAACAATAAAAAAACATGACTTTAGTCCTCCTTTAATTTCAGCCCAAGCCGTTCCCCTCATGGCTCCCCATCCCTCTGGCTCTCTCTGGATCGGCGCTCGACGGGCTTCCGCCAACTCGTTCAGATGGACCGACAACTCTGCTACAGGCACGGCAGGCTTCCTCTGGGAATATCGACAACCGGACAATCAACACGGAGGCACCCAACAATGTGTGGTCCTTTTGGCTGCTTCCACGCCCACCGTCAGAGATGATTTGGGGATTTGGAATGCTAACCGGTTGGATGATGTGGGATGTATATTTCCTCGTGGAAGAGTTCAGCGATTGGTTCGAGGATATGTTTGTGGAAAGAGAGCAAGAGGATAATTCTTCTTGGTTTTTTGGGCCTGAAAATAAAGTTTGCTTGTTCTGAAAATCCATGTTTTGTGTTGTTTTTTCTAGAAGTTTGATTTTGACGAATCTTGGATAGATCGATAGAGAATTTGAAAAAATGACCCCAATTTTTCAAGTTTTTTTAATCTGGGCCGGTTCGGAAAATCACAAGTATGCTTCTATCGAAGGTGCCCTTCTAATAGAGGCTCTTCTAGAAGTATGTAGCTTGCTCCTTTATATTTGACCACACATCACACCCCGTATTCTTTTGCTAAATTTGCAAGAAACGTTTTTCGAAAACAAAAACGGGGGGTTTATTGTTCCGATGAGTATAAAAACTAGCCCGGGTTAGAAACATGATCTTTCGGAACACAATGAAAATTTTCTTACTTTTTCTAACTTTATCATTTGGATCAACTATTGCAAGGAGATCTTACTCTTCCTCTAGTGAGTCTTGCGAGGGTAAGGATGATGGCTCAGAAAATTCCTTTGGGGGTTTTTAGGCCATAAAAAGGTCGGCCTAGATTTTGAACTTTGATGACAAAATCTGTGAAAATTTCATTTCCGCAATCGAATTTTTCAAAAGTTTTATAGCCCCAAAGGTATAAAACATAGGACAGAGCTTGATCTTTTGAAGAAAAAAAATCATGAAGTTTTTCGTATTTTTTATTCTCCTATCACTTTTCTTATCAACTTTCGCCGCAAAGGGACTTTTTTTCGATAAAAAATTTCACTCGTTTTCCAGTGAATCCCATGAAGGTGAGGCGTGGCCTAGAATCCGACGGAGAAAATTCCTAGGTCATTTCTAAACAAATGGGTTTCAGATAGCCGGGATCATGGCTATGGAAACGGCCACAATCACGAGTATAGTGGAGGGGGAGGCGGAGCCAATGTAAGCTGTTAGACACTACAAAAACTACACTACAAACTACATTTTCCAGCGCGGCTGTCCCCGTGGTTGGCGTCGTTTCAACCGGCCGTCTGGTGGATGGTGTATAAAAGTGTTCGGTGGAATGCACGATCCAGCTGGAGCTGAAACTCAGTGCCAAGCTCAGGGAGCAACGTTGTCAGGCCTACAGAATGAGGCGGAGACAGTTTGGATTACTTGTAAGGCTTAAAGTTATTTTTTGTTTTGGAAGTTTAAAATAAGCAGACTTGTCAAAATGCGGGCCGGTAGTCGAAAGTGTCTTTTTTACTGAAAAATTGATCAAAATTTTTTTCTGGAAAACATGGACCAAAAAAATGTTTTGGGCCGAGCGGACTGGGTAAGTCCGGTAGAAACATCTCCAGAGATTCGGCCCGACCCGTGACAAGTCTAGAAATAAGAAGTTTGTACAAAATGAAATTCCCTATCGACTGGTATTCATTTTGGCTGGGGTTTCTGTACAATTTTTGGGGGGAAAAATCAAAAAACAACGGTGTTTCTGTGAGAAATTTCGTTGAAAAAGTAGAAAATTAAGAAAAAAACCAAGTTTTTTCCATTTTTCCGACAAAGTTCTGAAATGGAATGGTCTTTTAAAACTGAATGGTCCTATGACAAATACATTGGTCATCTTAGAAATAAAAAGACCATTCATTTTTTTCGGGACTGCTCAACTACAACAGAGCCGGCAAAATTTTCACCAATCGCAAAAGTATTCTGATCTTTCTCATCCTAATTTCAGCCCAAGCCGTTCCCCTCTTTGCTCCCCATCCCTCTGGCTCTCTTTGGGTCGGCGCTCGACGAGCCTCCGCCAACTCGTTCAGATGGACCGACAACTCTGCTACAGGCACGGCAGGCTTCCTCTGGGATTATCGACAACCAGATAATCAACACGGAGGCACCCAACAATGTGTGGTCCTTTTGGCTGCTTCTACGCCCACCGTTCGAGATGATTTGAGGATTTGGAATGCTAATCGGTTGGATGATGTGGGATGTATATTTCCTCGTGGAAGAGTTCAGAGATTGGTTCGAGGATATGTTTGTGGGAAGAGAGCAAGAGTATAATTCTTTTTGGATTTTTTTGGCCTGAAAATAAAGTTTGCTTGCACTGAAAATTATGTTTTGTGCTGACGAAATCGCTCTGAAGCGCACAAAATGCGCGCAAAATCGCGCGTCACAGATTGGCGGCCGCGGCCGTCTGGCCGAGAATCCCTCAATGAGGGGTCGTTTTCCCTATTTTTTCGCTTTTTTCATACGTTATACATGCTAAAATAGAAAAAGATTGAAGTTTCGTTACAAAAAAATGTGAAATGAACGAAATCAAAGCGAAAAATATGGAGAAAACTGCCCCGCGCTGTGGTTTTTCTTGGTCAGACGGCCGCGGAAAATCTGTATTGACCTTTCAAGGTACCATGAAAATCGGACTTCTAGGAAAGACTTCAGGGTCGGCGATACACAGACATATTGACAGACAAGCGGAAACACTTTGTTAAAATTGTAAGATCAGAAATCTTCAAAGTGATGTCACTATCATTTCCAAATTATCATTTGTGGTATCGGAAACGAGTGGCAAATGGCAAAATTTTATGGTTTGCCGTATAAAAATGCTCCGGTTTCATAGATAACAGACAGCTTGCATTCGAGAATGTACAGCATCAATATTTTCCTATTTATTTCAGCATTTTTGGCTTCTTCAGCTCATTCTACCGAGTTTAGTGAGTTAAACTAATATCTTTTCATGTAAAAGGTTTGAACGTCGCTATTGGCTTTCTCGAATCAAGTTTTGGAATACTTTCGTTACTTGAAAATTTCAAAAAAAAAAAGAAGCATAAACTTATTGGAAAAAATCGATTAGACTTGCCAACATGGCGCTTCACGACGCAGTTTTCCAGCTTCGCACTGGCTGCCGACAGTTTTTTTTTTCACATTTTTTTTTTTAGAAAACTTAACTGACCTTTGTTGAAAAGTTCACACTTTTGTACGAATTTCAAAGTGGGCCGCATAATAAGACTAGCATCAAGCGCATGCAAAAAAGATTACTTCGCTACAGAAACTTCAAAACAATTTCAGGATGCTCTGGTGGTATCATCCAAAAAGATGATATGCCCGTTATTTGGCCAACGTCTTGGAATGTCAATCAACCAGCACCTCATATAGCTGGAAATCAAGATTGCCGTTGGGTTTTCAACTTTTTTCAACAATATAACCCCCTCTACACAAAATTGGTGATGAGTGGAAGAACTGGAGACAATGCGTCGCATTTCCAAATAATCGATGCTTCGGGCACAATTTACGAGTGAATCGTCTCCGCCGGTGTAGTTTTCATTTGCTCCTTTTCAGAGTAGATCATGCAACAGCTGAAGAGCCATGGTACCTTCCATTCCCAACTTTTCAACTGAATATTCACACCGTTGCAACAGCAAAGTTTGCTTTCGAAGTCTCATTGGGATCAAGTGAGTTTGTTGGAAAAAGTTTCGTTGGTGTAGAAGAACCCGGTGACGGCGCAAATGTGCAATCTAACTGTAATTAGTGCTTACTTGGTTATTCTGTTAGTTTTTCGAAATTATACGTAACCGCGCCCTACTGAACTAATCTTTTCATAGGGGTTCTTCGATATTCTGATAGTGCTATGGATTTTCTGAGGATCCAATCGAGGCTTCAGCGGGCGGGCCAATACACGTTCAGTAACTACATTGATCCATAAAATTTTTGTCTCATTCCCCATGTTTTGCAGTATCTCTAGAAAAAGCGGGAAAGCTTCGAACTGACAAAATGCTCCAAATGTTTAGTGATTTTGATCCCCAAGAGCCCAGGGAATGAAAAAAATTGAAAACATATTGAACTTTTTGTGAAAAACCAATTTGGCGATGCACAAAAGTTTAGCCTCACCCTGTAATTTTTACGAAAAATTGGGAATGCTGAGAAACTAGGTCGATAACTCTGTCCAAAAAAGTTTAGGTGAAAAGTGTTTGATTACAAAGTTGTTTCAAATTACTAACTGATACCAACTGGCAACTTCTCGGTAGAATCCTTGCACAGCGCACTTGTTAAAACTGCTTGAGTTCATTCCGGCAAAGTATCTGCGTATCAGAAAAACACATTTTCTTATTCACCTCACACAGGCTCTTGCCTCAAGAACCTAACACCTTTTGAATTGTCTCTCAAAATGAGTCATACGAGGTTAACATCTATCGCGGAAAAAAACAATGTCTAAGTCCCAATGTAGGGCCGTACCTTGGCAGCGGGAGGTTGAGATAAAAAGTGATCAACTAAAAACTTGTAGAAAATGGAATATGAAGCAATTGATAATCAAAAATTTTTCACAATAACCTTATCGGACAGAGTTATCGACCTAGTTACTCAGCATCCCCAATTTTTCGTAAAAATTACAGGGTGAGGCTAAACTTTTGTGCATCGCCAAAACTGGTTTTTCACAAAAAGTTCAATATTTTTTCAATTTTTCATTTTTATTCCCTGAGCTCTTAGGGACCATAATAACTAAATATTTGGAGCGTTTTGTCAGTTGGAAGCTTTCCCGCAGCTCTTACCGTTCTCGAGATACGGGAACCAAAAACGTTAAACTTTTGTGGAGCACTGTAGTATCGAATGAAGCTCAGGAGTTTTTTTGCATGAGGAAATGTTAAACTTGGAATCAAACATTATACTAATTTCAGTGTCTGACCTCCATGAAGAGAACGGATGCGCTGCTGGAGTAAAACCATGCGTCATCTACGCTACAAACCAAACAATGTCTACTGGTTTCTACGCAGCCACCGGAATCTCAGTTCTTTCCTTCCCAGCAAACGTTAAGAATTATGGTACTTTGAGAAGTGCACTTGTGTACGAAGGATCTTACCATGATCGTTATGTAAATAGGTAAGTTTTTTGACATTTCGCCTGAATAAGTTTTTCAATTTTGAGCCTTTATGAACTTCACAAAACAAATGGTCAATGGTTGTCGAATACTAATGGAATTTCCATATACAACGTGGAGGGTAGCGGAGTTTTAGACAAAGTTTTGGTTCAGGAAAGCGGATGTGAGTCTTTGAATTTTATTGAAAATTTTTGTTTTAATGGACTTGATTTTACTGTTTAAAAAAATACTCAAGTTCCGCCTGTTTGGCAATACCCCGACGCTGGAGCCTTTTTTAAAAGGCCGATTTGGATGGGACCTTGACTGGTCGATATATAGTTTCATTGCGAGCTTCGAACTCTGAGAAGCTTTATGCTATCTATACACCAGAGCTGGGCGGATCTCCGACTTCCGACTTCCGACTTCCGACTTTCGTTTTGAAACCGAAATTTAGACGGAAGTGTGGAATAGAGAAAAAATTGAGAAAATTCGCGAGATTTCGGGTGAAATGAAGCTCAGAAATTCGTTGGAAGTAGTCGAAAACATGTGAAAATCGATACATTTTTCGAATTTTCGCTCATTTTCGACAAATTAGACCAATTTTTTGCTCTCGGATTCCGACTTCCGACTTCCGTCTTCCACCTTCCGCTCTTTTTTCACTTCCGACTTCCGACTTCCGACTTCCGTTTAGAAAAATTTACTTCCGTCTTCCGACTTCCGACTTCCGGCTAAGAAATTTCACTTCCGACTTCCGTTTTAAAAATTTTCACTTCCGCCCAGCTCTGCTATACACCAAGGCTAAGTCCGGCCCCCGTCAACTGTTTACTAATTTTAGTGTTTGCTGCCGCCGCCGGTTCGATTATACACTGTTGGGGGCGTAGTGTAGTGGTGTAAAACATTTCCAGTAAGTTTAGGATCCGAGTTCGGGCCTAATATTTTCGGTTTTTTATTTCGAGAAGAAAATTAACAAAACACTTGTGAAGCCTGAAAAAACAAAAAAAATAAAAAGAAATATCCTTATCCATTTGAAACAAAACGCTTTTTTTCTAGATACCCAAGACATCCACCCATATCATGGAATCAACTGTGCTCCAAGCTCTACTTGTTCTAAAACTCTTCACGGAGAAAAAGGGCGGTCTGGATTAGTCTACGTCGGGCCCCAAAAACAAACAATTTTGGATATCAACATGGACTCGGTACTATTTTAATCCCTCAATGAATTCTTTGATTTTTTTCTACAGAATGCCACTTTATCCGTTTATTATGGATCTCCAAACAGTGCTGGCTTTTTTAAATCCTACACGTGGGTTTTAATAAATATTTCAAAATAGGGTTAATCTTTTTCAGCGGTTCCACAATCAGATCACAACTCCCATTGACCTTCCAAGGAAATGTTACTCAATATATCGTCAGCAGTGGAAAATCAATGTTCACCTTCAAATTTTTTGATTAGTTGAATATAAATTTTAAATAAACAGTTGCGGTTTATAAGTAAAATTACATTCGATGAAACTTTGAACTCAAAAATTTCTATTTGTTTTTAAAAATCGCTTCGAACCATAGTTGGGTAACTGTGCCGAAAAAAAATTGAAAAAAATGGGTGACATCAACTGATTAGAAAATTAGAAAACCCAAAATAATTTCACTATAAAACCGCGACGCAATGTTCACGGAATTAACTGTGTAAGCAATCAAAACTAGAACCAAAAGAAACCAAAATTTAAAATCAATGTGCTCGTTTTCAACCGCCGCGTTTTGTACGTAAGAGTTGATGATTTTTTGGTTTGCCCACCAACATATTTCTTATCAGTGACTTCTCTTCCGATTCAATCTTTTGATACTTTTCAATCTGCAAAAATGGTGTGTAGTGTGACTTTTTTCAACCGGCAACTTTGTGATTTGTTGTTTTGTTGATCAAATTTCATTGAAAAATATATCTTCAGAGTGAAAAATTTCAAAAAAAAAAAACAATTTTTTCATTGACGGACCGTAAATATTGTATTAGAAGGGCACTTCGGGGCATGGTTGAAAATAGAAAGACAGTTTTCAAAACTTTTTTTTTCATAATTTCATTCTGCTTCCCGTAATTTTTGAAGAAAGCAACAGTTTTTGTTCAAAATCAGTGGGAATTTTTAGCCTGTTGAAGCTTTGAAAAATGAAAAAAAAACCTCTAATAGGGGGCCCCTGTAATAAAAGGACACCACAATAGAACAGTTGTGAATAGAAGAACATGCCCGTCTATTATAGGTTTCACGGTATATGGGAAATTAACAAGAATTCACTTACTTACTAAGAAAACTTCTCATCTAACTAGTAAGCTTTTTGGCGCCAAATTTGCGCGTTTGAACATTTTTTGGAAATATTTTCAAAAAAAATCTCAATGTATTTTTTTAAATCTTCCTGATTCTGATCAGTCTGAGTTCAATGCAAAATAATGTTTCGTTTTTCCTTTCCGGAAAACCAGCCATTTTCCGATTAAAGGTGGCGGGACATGAAAAAATTGAATGGGTAGTCACTTGTCTATTATGAATAATGGACCATTCTAAATGAAGTTCGGATAATCATAACTAGTAAGAAGAGAAAGTTATCATGCTACCCAGATTGTGAGCGAGAGAGGCAGGTTCATAGACGCCAAGAAAGGGCGGCCGCGTTTTGGACCCTGTGGCACAGCCGGTAACGCGACCGACCACCAATCGGCACGGTAGCTTAGCTCGACCCCTTAGATGGTAATGGTTTTTGTTTTTCTTAAAAATTGTCAAAACTGACAAATTAGTGTATACACCACATCTTACGACAAAATGCATACAAAGTCTACAAAAAAGTCTACAAAGCTTTGATGTCCCCCCCACCTTTAAACTACGTATTGAACCTAATGATAAAGCCGCTGCGCAATGAATTCGGGGAAAATGTGCTCCAATGATCAGACAACAATTTTTAAATATTGATGGGCAATTCATCATTCCGTGTTACTCATTTTCATACTATACACATCATTATTGTAACTTCTAACCGGAGGAAATGAAACATCTGCAGCAAGTCACAAAAAAGATTAAATGAGACCTCCTTTGATAACCGAACAAATTGCGTGGCGAAAGACAAATATTAGTCATTTTCTCCCTGTATAAAACCACAACGGTTGTGCTGATAACTTCAGTTTCGGAAAATGATCAACACTTTTATTTTGGTTCTTTTGGCAGTGACGGTCCCCACTCTGTATTCTTCTTCGGGGAATAGTGAGTTTCATCAAGTTTTAGAATCGCCAATTTTTGAGGGTACACAAACTTTTTCCGAAATTTCCAGGATGCTCTGGCGGAACTATTTCCAAGCCCGACAACGGTAACATTGTCACATGGCCCATCACATGGAATGAGAACCAGACGGCTCCTCATTTAGCCGGCAACCAGAATTGTCAATGGTCGGTCAGTATCCCAACAGGCTACTATGCAAAAATAGTGATGAGCGGAAAAACTGGTGATAACACGTCATACTTTCAGTTGGTCGATGCTTCAGGAACTATTCACCAGTGAGTAAACACATTTTTCCAAGAGTTTATTCAGAAATTTGATTCAGAATTGAACATGAAACAAGCCAACAGGCATGGTACTTTCCGTTCCCGAAATTTAACATCAATATTAATGTCAATGCACCAGCCAAATTTGCATTCCAAATAACATGGGGAGCATGTGAGTACTTTCGCTTTTTTTTTGCAATATCTGGTTTTGAACTTCTTGCAATTGAAGCCGGCACCGAGTTAAGATCAGGGGTACCGCCTGCCTAAATTCCCCATTGAATTGGTCTTATTCAAAAATACTTTGGTTCTTTTTTTTGAACTTGCACTGTGCATTCGCGACCTGAACACAGTAATGAAGTTGTTCTCATTCAAGTGATTATATTCCGGACTCGGAAAATTAGTTCATAGGGTGCATTCCTCTTTTCAGACACCCGACTTCAACTTTACGTTACACTTTTTTTAAACTAAAAAATGTACTTCAGTCGGCAGCATTGATAGCTGAAATTACACTATCGGAGTGACCCCGTATAAGTATTATCCCACAAATACGAAGACTTCAAACAGATTCATAGCAGTAACTGGAATCTCGCTACTCATAATCCCTGCAAATGTTACAACTGAGTACACATTGAGAAGCGCCTTAGTGTTCGAAGGAAACGATTGTTATGGAAGATACGTCGGCAGGTGAGAAACAGAATTTATTTCCGAACAAATGATTTTCTTTTAACAGTCTCTATGAGATTTATAAAACTCACCAGCCATGGACGTCAAACGGCCAAAGCATCTACATTGTTAATGTTGATCACACATTGGCGTTAGATCAGCTTTTGGTTCAAGAATCTGGATGTAAGTGTGAACTGTTATCTCCTTGATTAGGTATAATCAAAAACAAAGTTTAAAAAATGCGCTTATCGAATTTTGTGTACTGACTTTAATCATGGACTTTAATCATCATTAATCATCTTCAATACCGTCGAAGGCCGTAGGCAAATAGGGTGGCTAGTTTTCGTGGTCAGATTGCGCCACAGATCGTTCGCGTCCGGTCCGTTACGCCTACACGAGACATCGTGAAACATTCAAATCGGTATCAAAAACGACGCGTAAACGGATTGATTACGCCGCCTGAATAGTAATTCTTTTGGCTACACGCATCCGACTTTTGCAGTTCGATTTATGTACTTTCGACTTTTTTAATGAAAAACTTTTTGCATCTGGTTTGTGAGTGTAAGAATAATGCTTATAAAAATTTTGCCGCTTTTTTCAACTGACAGTTCTAGAAAATGGCCTTTTCAGACGTGCAAGGCATAAACCCGTACAAAGGGCTGAACTGCGCCCTATACTCCACCTGCTCCACATCTCTAAACGGAGGTGCAACTAAATCTGGGCTGGTATACCTTGGATATGAAACACAAACTTTGTTAGATATCAATATGGATGCGGTGAGTCTTTCGCTGAAACAATATATCATTGAAAAATGTTCCAAATTCCAGGGCGCCACCTTATCTGTATACTATGGATCGCCAAATTCGGCCGGATTTTATAAATCTTACAAGTACGATTTTTACTTCTTTGGCAAAATAATTTACGTAAATTTTTTTAGCGGCAATACGATCAGATCCCAACTCCCACTGGATTTCAGTACAAGGAATCATGTTACTCAATATATCATCAGCAGTGGAAAAGCCATGTTCACTTTCAAAATTACCTACTAAACAATATTATTTTGAAATAATTCTCCATTGACTACAATAAATTTCATTTCATACCGCACCCAGTTTAAGCAAACAAATTAAAATTTCGAAAGAGGAAGAAAAGCCAAAGTCACAAGAACTTTTGAGAAATTATCACTGATAAGAGAAGGGGAAAACGCGTGGCAAATAACCAATATCAGCAATTGGCCAGTATAAAATATACTGATATCACTGATAACAAGTAGTTTACATTTGTGAAATGTACAACGTCAATTTTTTGGGTTTGGTTCTATTTGCTGTAGTTTCTTCAGTTTATTCTGTGGGGAATAGTAAGTTTCATGTTCCATTTCAGGCATGCCCGCGCTTGCAACCGTAATTGCGTCGATTCGATGGGTGTCGAGGAGGACCTATCGAAAAGGCATTTCGCGACGCGACACGCAACGCGCCCTCGGGAATAGTTTTCCGCCTTTTAAAATTCAAAACGACGTGAATTTCTATAATTTTTTTCGATAAATATATAGATTATTTTTTTCTCTATCGAATGATATAAAGAACGTTGAGTTTTTTGTCGAATTTGACAAAAACTCAACGTTCTTACATGCTCTGTTGAAAACAGTCTTTGACTTTTTAAAATCCGAAACGACAGGACTTTCTATAAATTTCTTCGATAGAAAAGTAGATTTTTTTTCTCTATCGAATAATATAAAGAACTTTGAGTTTTTGTCAAGTATGAACCGAAAAACGGAGGATGTCGATTCGATGGGTGTCCCTTGCGTTTTGGTTGCGTGGGGTTGCATGGAGCGGACATGCCTGTTCCATTTAATTAGGGTGTTTTGCCTAATCAGAACTGGGCAAATCAGAACCGGAAATGCCAGAACTGGCCGGTTAAGAACTGACCGAATCAGAACTACCGTGAATCAGAACTGTACCTTATCAGAACTGGCCGGATGAGAACTGGCACAACTTTTCTGCAATAGCCTGCAAGAAGTGAGAAGTGCCTAAATACGTGCACTTAAAGAGTTCTTATCCGGGGCAGTTCTTAACTGGCTAGTTCTGAATTTTCCGGTTCTGATTCGTCCAGAATTCTGATTTGGGACAATTCCGATTCGTCGAATTCTGATTAGGGGTAGAACCTCAATTAGAGACTCTCTTTTTTGTTCGACATGTTTTTTCGGAAAAAAGTGGCTCCTCCGAAATTTCAGTATGCAACGGCGGTAGCGTCTCTCAACCGGATAATAACCAACCATTCTACTGGCCAACCACGTGGAACGAAAATCAGACTGCACCGAAATTGGCGGGAAATCAGGGTTGCAATTGGTATGTCAGTGTTCCAACAGGATACTATGTGAAGCTGGTGATAAGTGGAAAAGTCACGGATGGTGACAGGAATTCGTGGATTCGCCTTTATGATTCATATGGAACCGTTTATCAGTGAGTGAAAGAATGTGGCATTGCTTCCATACTTTCAATTCAGAGAAGATCATGACAAGGCCAGTGATCCGTGGTTCTTCCCAAGTCCAAGGTTCCAAATTAGCGTATACACCCAATCAGAGGCCACATTTGCATTCAAAGTCTCTTGGCACCAATGTAATTATGTTTTCTATTGTTTTTACGGGTGCCGCTCCACATGCGCTTTTTTTCAACTGAGTAGAGCGCATATGGAGCAACATCCGTATAAACAATACTTCAGTCTCGACATGTTTTTATTTTCAGACCCCTCGTCATCTTCTACTAACAAAACCGCCATTGGGGTTAACCCCCAGGTGGTCAGTATTACCCAAACTCAACGGGCTTATACATACGGCGCAGTGACCGGGATTTCGTTGTTGGCTTTTCCTGAGAACAAGAACTATTACTCATTGAGAAGCACCCTGGTATTTGAAGGAAGTGATTGGAATGGCAGATTTGTGAATAAGTGAGAATAACGTTTTGTTCTGGAATTTAGGATGTTGTTACAGTTTGTACGAAATCCATAAGACTGGGCAACAATGGATTTCCAGTGGCAACAGTGTCTACATTGTGAATCTGGAGGCTAAGAATTCCTTGGACAAGCTCTTGGTTCAAGAATCTGGATGTAAGTCTAGGATTTTCTTTTTAGCATCAGTTTAATATAATAACATTCAAAACTGAACAAAGTCACACCCCAATCTAGTCCGAATATGTTCAAAAACAGTCCAAAGCCTGGCAGTTGGCTGCGCTTCAACCGCTTTGATTTCGAGCCATTTTTTACTCATTCTGGACTCGAAATCAAAAACCAAAAATACTTGGCCCACCGAGGAACCGAACTCGGATGCTGCATTTACTGGAAACATTTTTACACCACTACACTACGCCGCCAACGGTGTGTAATTGAACCAGCGGCGGCAGCAAACTCTCTAAAATTAGTAAATCTAGCAGCCGACAGCTGACGGGTGCGGGGCTTAGGCTTGGGGCATAGATAGCACAGCGATTCCTGGGGCTCTAATCGAAAAATGAAAAAGATGGGCACTATGGCGGTGTAATTTCGCATCGATCTGTCGATGCCCCGTCTTAATAAGACTTCTAGAAAAAGCTCCAGGGTCAGGCGACACACAAAATACTGATAGACAGACGGAAATTGTGTATTAGAATATTAAGATTGGCGTTAATTTAGGCCAGGTCATACCAAAAGTCTGAATTTAGTCTGATTATTGTTTGAAAATTGTCCTAATCTGGCTCTCATTCAGCTAAAACTCATCCGGAATCCAGGTCTAGGCCCACAATTTTAGCCCCAAACTAGTCCAGGCAGATTTAAATGTGATCTCAAATTATTGCGAATCTAAGCCGGATCTATTCCAAACCCGTTATTTATCGACACTATATTAGTTCAAATCCATATAAAAACAGTGCAAAACTAGCGCCCATCCTGTCCTAACCCGACGCTTTCCAGACACCGTAGCCATCGACCCTTATCAACAAATGAACTGTGCTGCAAGCTCAGTTTGCTCCAATACCCTTCACGGTAAGAAGTCGAAATCGGGATTGGTCTATGTTGGAAGTCAATATCAAACTTTGTTGGATATCAGTATGGACTCGGTGAGCATCTTTTTTTGAGTATCGACACCCGGAAAAAATTTTCAGAATGCCACGCTTTCCGTCTATTATGGCTCACCAAACAGCGCAGGGTTCCATACTTCTTATACGTAAGTAATAGATAGACCAAGCAACATGCCCTTCTAATAGAGATTTTTTCAGCGGTAACACAATCCGATCCCAGCTCCCATTGACATTTGGCGGATCTGTGACTCAATACATCGTCAGCAGTGGAAAATCAATGTTCACTTTTAAACTTTCATAATTTTGTTTTTCGAGTTATCATTTTTGAGAATGAATAGTTTACTTCCTGAAGTGCAGAGACTACAAAAAATACAGAACACAATCAGAAATTCGAAACTTCACCAGTCGCGTTATCGAAGAATTCACCTGAAAATTATTGGCAAATTACTGTAAAAAAAATTACCAAAACTTTTTTGACAAGCTTCCCGGCAGCTCGGTAAATTTGCCGGTGAAATCGAAAAATTTACCGGTGAAATCGGAAAATTTACCGGCGAAATCGGAAAATTTACCGGTAACTCGGCATTTTTGCTGGTAAAGTCGGAAAATTTACCGGTGAAATCGAAAAATTTACCGGCGAAATCGGAAAATTTACCGGTAACTCGGAAATTCACCGACAGCTCGGCAAATTTACTGGTAAAGTCGGAAAATTTACCGGTGAAATCGAAAAATTTACCGGTGAAGTCGGAAAATTTACCGGTGAAATCGAAAAATTTACTGGTAAAGTCGGAAAATTTACCGGTGGAATCAGAAAATTTACCGGCAGCTCGGCAATTTTACTGGTAAAGTCGGAAAATTTACCGGTGAAATCGAAAAATTTACCGGCGAAATCGGAAAGTTTACCGGTGAAATCGAAAAACTTACTGGTAAAGTCGGAAAATTTACCGGTGAAATCGGAAAATTCACCGGCAAATCGAAAATTTACCGGTAAACCCCCAAAAAACGATTAAAATGCTCAAAAACTTTATTGTCCCGAAAAAAATTATGCCAAATTATTAAAAATCAATCAGAAAATTGGAAAGTGAACGAAGATTTCCCACTGCTCACAATATAATTGGTCACATGTGCATTGAATGTTAATGGCAGTTGAGATTGGATTGTGGAACCGCTAAAAATGATACTTTTTTTTTTCAAAAATTCAAATTTGCCGCCAAAAAAACTTACTTATAGACCGAATCAAAGAAGAATGGTACTTGAGAGCCATAATAGACAGAAAGTGTTGCATCCTGGAAAAAAATCAGTAAATTTTCCGAAAATTTTATTTATTAAAGAGAAATTAATCGGAAAAAAATTTGTATGAAAAATTTATCGGAAAAATTTTCTGAAAATCCGCTAAACCATGTGTTTTAGCGTAAATTCGGAGCATCGGTGCTCGGTGTTTTTGAAATTTCGAGCCAAAAAGCCCCAAAAATTCCCAAAAGTTCACAGAACTTTTCCCGATAAACTTTCCGATAAATTTACCGGACTTTCACCGGCCAAGCACACTGGTCCTGAATTACCCACCTGGTCCATTTCAATATCTAAAAGTGTGTGATTTCTTCTTTCAATTGACACAAAAGCAGACTTTTGGCCAGCAATTCCATGAAGTTTTTTGGTACATGTTGCGCCAGATTGACAGTTGAATTCTCGGTATGGAATGAGATCTTGGGTGACTGAAAATGACTTACATTTGGACTAAATTCAGGCCTAAAACTCACATTTCGAAGACTGAACCAACAATTTGTCCAATACATTTCTAGGTTCCACATTGATCACATAAACTCCGGTGGATGAGCTGATAAACTGATCCGGGTTCTTATGAAGCTCGGCCAAACTGAAAACAAAACTTGTAGTTTTTGTAGTCTTTTCAGGGTTTACTTGTTAATGAATGGGGTCTTTTCGTCGATTCCCGCGAAAACTAGAACACTTCTCAGGGTATAGAAATTCTTTTCGTCTTCTGGGAACGCCAAAAGAGAGATTCCAGTATCGCAACCGAATGCAGAAGCAAAGACATCTTGGGTGATATTGACAAGATGTGGAACTTCATTGATACCCGCGATTACAGATTGAGTTTGTGGGTCTAAAAATTAAAATACTCAAAATCAGCTCGTTGAGACGGTTCAGAAAAGTATAATCATGCCATGGTTTGGAGGAATTTGAAATTCGGGGTTAGAGCCCAGAGAAGCCAGACACTCTAGCTGTCTGTACTCTCTCCCGGCTTTTCTAGCTCTCTTGTAACTTGTTAGGCACGCAGAGAAAAGGAGAAGGGAACGCAGACATTTAGAGTGTCTAGCTTCTCTGCGCTTCAGCTCTCGCCCGCAGAAATGTCAGAGCCCCAAAGAAGCCAGACCCTCTGCGTCTCTAACCTCAATTTTCAAGCTTATCCAAAATACCTCATGATTATACTCATTTTAAAGCTCTCGTGGAGCTCTACATCACTGTATCACTTACATTGAGCCCAGATAACCTTGAACGCAAATGTAGCCGGAGCCTCATTATTCACAATCAATGTGAACTTTGGAGATGGATAGTAATATGGCTCCTTGTTTTCGTGTTGAGACCTAAAAACTTTTTTTCTTTTGAAATTTTCTTCAATAAACTCACATAACAACATTTCCATTGATATCAACTAATTGAAAATGGCCAATGGTATCGTTGATTTTTCCACTGATAATCAGCTTTGCATAGTATCCCTGGGGTACTGTAATAGCCCAACTACAAGATTGATCCGCTGCCAAATGAGGCGCAGAATGAGTTTCATTCCAACTTGTTGGGAAGGAATATGTAGAGGTGAAAGGACGATTTACGATATTTCCCATTTTACAGACTGAAATTTTTTGAAATTTTGGAAAAATGTGAGTTGACCTACCATTTGGTTTTGCAATTACGGTAGCGCAGGCTATAGCCAAAAACACAAAGATTCTTGTGAAGAAAACCATTTTCAGTCTGATTTCTCATCTGATAATAAAAATCTTATATACTGAAAAAAAATGATGATAAACTTTTTTCTTTCGAATTATCATCATTTCTGGTGTACGCCCTTCTTTTGATTGTTTCTCTTTTTGAGGCTCAAAAAATCATTTTTCGTCAGAATACAGGCTACGATTCCATTTTCTTTTAAAAAATTATCGTTTGACAAAGGTCGACCTGATCAAAATTTCTCCCGCGATGCCTTTTTTTTCTAAATTTTGATTAGAGCTCAGGGAAGTTTTGCGTTATCTATGCTCCAAGTCAAAGCGCCGCACCCGTCAGATGTCGTCTGCTAGATTTCCTAATTTTAGAGAGTTTGTTGCCGCCTCCAGTTCAAATGAACACCGATGGCTGCATTGTGTAGTGGTGTAAAAAATTGTTCGTTAAATTCAGCGTCCGAGTTCGATTCCTCGGTGATTTTTTTTGGAATTTTTGGTTTTTAATTTTGAATTAAGATTGAACTCAATTTTTTTAATTTTGAATTCCGATGTATTTCTTATATTCTGATGTTTTGCTTTCGCTATGTCTTCACTGAAAATCCCTCTAAACGATAGAAAGCGGTGTTTGAAAGCATGGCCGAGTACAGATAGATGGCCTAGTAATTGAAAAAAAAGCGCGCGCAAGTCTCCCATTCGTCGGATCCTAGGCCATCAATCTATACGCGACCATGGCTTCAAATGGCGTTTTTTTAACCGAGAAGTCATAGTTTTTGAGGGAAGTCATAGTGAAATAAAACAATTTCAAAAAAAAACTTGCTGTGTTCAAAAAGTGCGTGTAGTGTGTAGTCATTGTAGTCTGTGTAGTTGGACCATGTACCTTTAAAAATGGTTGAATATATACAAAAAATTGTACGGAAAAAACACTCCGAATAAGAAGAAAATGGAAGCATTGTGAATATGTTCTTCATCACTGCCCGTTTAAAAACTAACATTATTCGACCAGTTATGACTCGGGGCACTTCTGATTCGTCCAGTTTTGATGAGAGGTAGCACCAAATATTGATGTTTCCGTAAATTCTTAGTATTGTTCATACAAAAAGCAAAGTTTATACGAAACGAACATTTATTAAAAAAGAAAGAGTAATTTTCGCCTTTTTTCGTAGTTACAGAAAATTGGAACACATTTTGGAACATAAAAATTGAATAATATCCTGCTGATTCGAACAAAGTTTGAAAGAATTTAAAGAAATGAACCGGATGATCACGTCGAAAAGTTTTCGATTTCCGTCTTAAAAATGATTTTTTGGTACTTTTTCTCTCTTATCAGTAATAAATAATGTCTTATCAGGGGCACATAGTACGAAAAATGATCAAATTTATGATTTCATATTCAGAGTTTTCCGGATTGATTTTTTCGTATAAAAAGGAAGTTTTGCACAGAGAAAAATGAAGCAAAATGAAGATTTTTATATTGATTTTTATTTTGGCTCTCGTTTTTTCTACTGTCGATAGTAGAATAAATGGTAAGTATTACCGTAGTTCAAGATATTACTGTAGTTCAAGATATTACTGTAGTTCAAGATATTACTGTAGTTCAAGATGTTACTGTAGGCCAAGATATTACTGTATTTCAAGGTATTACTTTAAACCAAGGTATTACTGTAGTTCAAGAATTTACTGTAGTTCAAGATATTACTGTAGTTCAAGATATCACTGTATTTCAAGGTATTACTGTCAACAAAATAAAGTTTGGGCAAGGAATTCAAATTTTTATTTTCGCGGGCGGTCCGCCCACTTCAATTGGAAACTGTAAAAATTCAAATTTAGCTTGCAGGCGACAATGGGCGGACCGCCCGCGAAAAATAAAAATTTGAATTCCTTGCCCAAACTTTATTTTTTCAACAGTACTGTAGTTCAAAATATTACTGTAGGTCAAGATATTATTGTAGTTCAAGACATTTCTCTAGTTCAGAAGGTTACTTTAGTTCAAAATATTACTGTAGTTTCTGGGTATTAATGTAGTTCAAGATATTATTCTAATTTAAGATATTACTGTTTTTCAAAATATTACTGTTTTTCAAAATATTACTGTAATTCAAGATATTACTTTAAACCAAGGTATTACTGTAGTTCAAGTAATTACTTTAGTCCAAAATATTACTGTAGTTCAAGATATTACTGTAGTTCAAGATGTTACTGTAGTTCCAGATATTACTGTAGTTCAAGATATTACTGTAGTTCAATATATTACTGTAGCTCAAGATATTACTGTAGTTCAAGGTATTACTGTAGTTCAAAATATTACTGTACTTCAAGATATTACTGTAATTCAAGATATTACTGTAGTTCAAGATATTATTGTAGTTTATGAAAGTACTGTAGTTTAAGATATTACTGTATTTCAAGAGGTTACTGTAGCTCAATACATGGCTGTACTGCAAGATACTACTGTAGTTCAAAATATTACTGTAGTTAAAGACATTACTGTAGTTAAAGATATCACTGTAGCTCAAGATATTACTATAGTTCAAAAACAAATTTTTTGAAAAAATAATTTTCTTACAGTATGCCGTACCGGAGTCGTCGTCAATCGTCCTGTAAACGGCCAACCCTACTATTTCCCATCGTATTGGAATGAAAACCAGACCGCTCCTGATTTGGCCAGAGACCAATCCTGTAGTTGGATTGTAACTATTCCAAAAGGATACTATGCAAAATTGATAATCAGTGGAAAAATGGGAGACAACGTCTCTCATTTTGATACAGTTGATCACGGCGGAAATTTTGTTCAGTAAGGTTTTCAAAACCGATTCAATCCAATTTTTCAAAATTTTTCAGAACGAGTGAAGAAAACATGGAGCCATATTACTTTCCAACGCCAAAATTCACATTGGCCCTCAATAACGAGGCTCCGGCTACATTTGGATTCAAGATCCTTTGGGCTCCATGTAAGTTCTGAGCTACAGTAACTAAAATACTCGAGATCATCTCGCCGAAAGCTTTGAAAAGAGTATAATCATGGCATATTTCGAACTATTTTGAAATTCGGGTTAGAGACACAGAAGGTCGGGTTTCTCTGTGCTCTAGCCTAGCCCTAGGCGGGGAAGGCGAGATGGGGTGAGAAGGCAGAGAAGCCAAACACTCCCAATTTTCCCTCGCTTTCTCTGCGCCTCCTACCTGCGTGAAAGCCTGCACGAGAGAGTACAGACAGTTAGAGTGTCTGGTTTCTCTGCACTCTAACTTGAAACTTCAAAATCTTCCAAAGTATGTCATGATTATACTCTTTCGAACCGTCTCAACGAGCTGATTCTGAATATCTTGGTTTCATTTCGATCGGTCAAATTTTTTTTCTGATTTCAGTCCCCAACTTCACCATATATGATCAGGGAGTCGCACTGCAACCTTATGTTTTTAATATTACTGACAAAATAACCACTGCTGATTTTGCCTCCACCGTTGGCGTTTCCATTTTTGGCTTCCCTGCGGACTATAACAATTATTATAGTTTGAGAAGTGTCATGGTGTTTGATGGCAAGAACCCGGATGCTGCTTATGTCAATAAGTGGGTTTCAAACATATGAAAAATTAAAAAAAAAAAAACTAATTTACAGTCTTTATGAGCTCTACAAGGCCAAAAATCAGTTTGTGAGCGGAAAAAACATTTATCTTGCAAATGTGGAGGCAAGACATGCGGCTGACAAGATTATGGTTCAAGATGCAATGTGTGAGGAATTTTTCTTTCTTCATTTTCGGGAATCTCGGGAGTCTCGGGACGGGAATAACTTGATTCCCAGCATTCCCGAAATCCAGTTCCCGAGAATCCCGAGACACCCGAGAATGAAAATTGGGATTCCGGGAAATTCTAAGGATGGGAGGTTCGGGAAACGGGTAATATTTCTGGGATTCCCGGGACTCGGCCCGAAAATATAAGTTTTTTTGAATCCGGACTACACCTATCCCTAGTTCCAGTATTACTCTGGGCTCAATCCAAACTAAATTAAGACCGAATCCAATTCAAACTTTGCCTAAATTTGCAGGGACCAGTTACATAAATCCATATAAACAGCTTGATTGTGCTCCAAGCTCCACTTGCACACAATATTTGGATGGCGGCAACTCGTATTCTGGTTTTGCCTATTTTGGATATCAGAATCAAACTTTGGTCGATATTCAAATGGATAAGGTAAAGAAAATTTGATTTACTGTGCCTTGCCGGGAAAATTTGGTTAAATTTACCGAAAATTTTATCTAAAAAATTCCAGTAAATTTTCCGAAAAAAGTTCGGTAAATTTCTCAAAAAATGTTCCGGAAAATGCTCAATTTTTTCCTGGAGCCTTTGAAATTAGCAAAAAGCTGCGAAGCTCCCAATTGTCGCTATTGTGCATGGTTTAGCGGATTTACCGGTAAATAGTCCGATTTTACCAGTAAAATTACCAAACTTTTACCAAAAAATTTTTCGGAAAAATTCCGGTAAATTTTTTCTTCGGTAATTTTCCGAAAGTTTTCTGGTAAATTTACCAAACTTTTACAAGAAAATTTACCGGAAAACATTCGGTAATTTCTTTCCGGTAATTTTCCGATAGTTTTTCGGTAAATTTTTCGGTGAGGCACACTGATCTAATAAACTTTTGACTTTAATTTTTATGAGAGTTTTTTTTTTCAGAACTCCACCCTAACTGTCTACTATGGATCCCCTTGCCCATACGATACTCATGACGATTATAGGTAAAAATTCTTAGAGTTTTTCTATGAAATTTTCCGAAAATGCGAAATTTTTTGGCACTGTTCGCAAATCGTGGACCCAACAAAAAAAAATCGTGGACCCGAAAAAAGATCGTGGACCAAGAAAAACAATCGTGGACCGATTGAAATCAGTGATTTTGAAAAAATCGTGGACCGAGAAAATCGTGGGCCGAAGTTGAGATTCTGTTCTTGCCTACTTGTTTGAAAGAGTCAGAACTAGCTAGAATAACTCACAACTGTCCAGTTCTTATCCGACCAGTTCTAACTAGTTCTGACTCTTTAAAACAGGTAGGCGGAAATGAAGCCTCAATTTCGGTCCACGATTTTTTTCAAAACATAAATTTCAATCGGTCCACGATTTTTTTTGGGTCCACGATTTGCGAACAATGCCAATTTTTTTTTCAGTGGTAGTACAATCCATTCAAAACTTCCTCTGAAATTCAAACCTGGCTCCACTCATTATGTGATTGATAGCGGAAAATCGACGTTTACTTTCAAGTTTTCTGATGATTAATTATGTAAAAAAATGAAAATTTTTGAAGGTTTATTCCAGAAAATTGGCAAACATAAGAACTCTATTACAGTGGCATGCCGCTTTATTGTTTAAACTAGCTGTCTGGGGCCGTTCTATCAGAGGGGTAGTTCTGGGCTCAAGTTTTTCTCTAGTCAAAGTACCTACAGACAAAGATCAAAACCAAAACCACATCGCCATCAAGAAAATGATGATAATTTTCAAAAAATTGATAAGAAAATTATGATTCCATTTGCTTTTTCGCACGTTATTGCTCTTCCTGATTTCAATTGACAAAGTGGAGCAGAGCACAGCAGGCTTTTGGAAAGAAGAAAAAATTGACAGAAAAATAAAAAATTGAATAAAAAATAAAAAATGATAAAAAATGATAAAAAATGAACGATAAAATAAAGGATAAAAAATTGAAAACAGAATAAAAAATATAAAAAAACAAGACAAAAGAAGATTTAAAAAAAACTGGCTGCAAGAAATAAAAAAAAACTAAAAAAAAACTACAAATAATTGAGAAAAAAAAAGGAAGTGGTTAATTTTCTAAAAAAAAAAACTTTCAAGAACCAAAACTCAAATTTCCTGGCTTTTCCAACTCGATTTTAATGTCTTTTCGTTCACAATTTCAAGACTACAAACTACAAAAAACACAGTAACTATCTGAAAATTTGGTCAGTTTTCGAAAAAAAAAAAGCCCGCTTTCCCCCGACCAAAACTCATAATTTTTCTTTGAATTTTTGAACTTTATCTTTGATTTTCCCTCTTTCTTGTTCTACAAATAATCATTCTCTCGTTTTCTCTCTTCCCTCTTTGTCTGAAAAATCATCATTTTTCAGTTTTATGGGTGTACCATGCACCGTCACTTTTCAACACTTTGGGAAGTATAAAAAGCCTTTACAAACCTCAATTTTTTCCTATCACCTCCTATCAAAATGGTTTTCCAAATTTTAATCTTAACCTCTTTTGTCCTCTCCACTTCCGCTTACAGTTGTCTGGACACGAAGCTCCTTAACCCCCCGACTGACTTGACCCAACCTCTTTATTATCCATCTGATTGGAATGCAAACCTCCCAGTTCCTACTTTGGACTACAATCAGACGTGTTTCATGACTATCCGGGTCCCGTCTGGATATTATGCAAATGTCACTTTTTATCGACAAATACCACGAGCAGGAGGAAGTTATGTACTCTATCCAAATAATAAATTGAAAATGTGAGTTTTTTATTAACAAAAATCTGAACAAAACGGAAAAAAAATTTACCGATAAAAATTGACTATTCATAGAAAAATTTGCCGGTAAATTTACGATTTATTGGAACATTTACCGGTAAATTCCTGATTCATTGTAACATTCACCGGTAGAATTTTAACTAGTTTACCGGTAAATTTACGATTTATCCGAAAATTTGCCCGTAAATTTACGATTTATTGAAACATTTACCGGTAAATTTTTAACTAGTTTACCGGTAAATTAACAATTTATTGAAAAATTTACCGTTAAAATTTTAATGAATTTGTCTGTAGATTTGCGATTTGTCAGAAAATTTACCAATAAGAAATCAACAAACTTACTGCTAAACTCACAATTTATCGGAAAGTTTACCCGCAAAATATTAATAAAATTACCGGTAGATTCACAATTAACGGAAAATTTACCGGTAAATCTGCGAATGCGCACCCACATGATTTCTGGGCGCCCTTCTTGAAATTTGGCGGTTTGGAAATTTGCCGGTAATTTTTTTTCGAAATTTTACCGATTAGTCGTACTGTATACAAAAACTATTTTAAAGTTCGTATCATTTCCAGACTCGAAGAAAACGACACCAATCCCTACATCTTCTCATTCCCCCATTTCAAACTGAGCGTTACAACCGGCGCGACCCAAGACACCGATGGTCAATTCGCTTTCAAAGTTGTCTACACTTCATACCCATCAATATCCAAAAAGAAAATTGATATTTACCCAGGAAAACCGCCAGTTGTAGTCTACCCAAATCAACAATTGACAACTTTTGTGGGGAATAAAAATTCTGCAATGTCTCTAATGGGGTTCTCATTGATTGACCCCACGCAGAGATATCTTCTGAGACAATCATTGATTTTCGGTGGCGATTCTTTCTACGATGATTTCATTGGCACTTTGGACCTAGTTTTGTCTGCTGATATACCCCTAACTGATTATGGAAATAAGATTTCCGTCTACACATTTGGCCTGAGCAATATTATCAATTACCCGCTATTCATGGGCTCCGATGCTCAGGATGTGCGAAGATATCAGAAATATCAAGGAGAAAATTGTCCATCAACTGGGGATTGTACCATTAGATTTGATGGTCAATATGGAGACTCTTTATGGGTCACTGATTATGATGGATCGGAAATTATCAAAGGATTTGATACTTTCCCAAGTGCTATCACTGTTAATGTGTATGAGAATAGTATTTCGAATTCCACAAGAATCGCCAGTTTGACGTAAGTTTTTTTTTTCAAATGGTTACTGTAGAAACTCTTATGAAACGGCATTGGTCAAAGTGCCTGCGAAGTTGAAACCAAATTTTGAATTTGGAACCAAATTTGGAAATTGGAACCAAATTTTGAAGTTGGAGCCAAGTTTCGAAGTTGGAGCCAAATTTCGAAGTTGGAACCAAATTTTGAAGTTGGAGCCAAGTTTCGAAGTTGGAACCAAATTTTGAAATTGGAACCAAATTTTGAAGTTGGAACCAAATTTTGGAAGTTGAAGCCAAATTTTGAAATTGGAACCAAATTTTGGATTTGGAGCCAAGTTTTGAAGTTGTTGCCAAACATCGAAGTTGGAGACAAGGTTTGTAGTTGGAGCGAAATTTTGAAGTTGGAACCAAGTTTTGAAGTTGGAGCCTAACTTCGAAGTTGGAGCCCAACTTTGAAGTTGGAGCCAAATTTTGAAGTTAGAGCCATTATATTAGGGGTGCCGGTGTAATAGAGGTTTTATTAGTTATTTTTATAAGACAAGGGTATGCATTTCTAACCATTTCCTATTTTCAGAAGCAACAACTATCTCTCCCAACTACCATTGGAAGTCAAAGGAACAATGAAATTCTACGAAGTCATCGGATACGGTACTCATAATATGACAGTGACCCGGGATACCACCACAAGAGCTTCAAGAATTTCAGTTTGAAATAATTATTTTAAAATAAATTCATGAGAATTTTTTTTCGTGTAAATTTGTGTTCAAAACGGGATTTTTAAAATGGAATAAAAAAATTTTTAAATTGTAAATGAGTTGAACAAAAATAAACAATAAATCATCATAGCACAGAATCTGTAATAGAAGGGCATGCCCTTCTATTTGCGAATTTATGAAAAGTTTCCCAGTTCTTTGAAGATGTCTTCTTATTACAAAAATAGAGTAATTCTGATGAAGAAGATCTAAAAAAAAAACAAAAATATTGTGTTTTCAAAGTTTTTTGGGGTGCACTAGTATTAGAGGGAGCTGGCTTAACTAGAAATTTTGTCTTAAAATAATGACGTAAAAACTAAAAAAAAATCCAATATTTACACACACTATTAGAGAGGGCACCACTATTAGAGGGAGGCACCACTATTAGAGGGGGGCACGACTATTAGAGGGGGCACGACTATTAGAGAGGGCACTACTATTAGAGGGGGCACCACTATTAGAGGGGCACCACTATCAGAGGGAGCACCACTATTAGAGGGGGTACCACTACTTGAGGGGAGGGGGCACCATTATTGGAGAGGGGCACCACTATTAGAGAGGGCACTACTATTAGAGAGGGTACCACTACTTGAGGGGAGGGGGCACCATTATTGGAGAGGGGCACCACTATTAGAGAGGGCACTACTATTAGAGAGGGCACTACTATTAGAGGGGGGCACCACTATTAGAGGGGGGCATCACTAATACAGGTTTACGGTATTCCACTGTCGAACGATGTGCCCCTCAGAAAGGGGTATGATGATTTTCCAGAAAAATCTCCGAAACTGTAGTTCGTATTCTGATGAAAAATGATTTTTTGAGTTTTACGAATAGAAGAAGGGCGTACACCAGAAATGATGATAATTCGAAAGAGACGGGAAAATCAAAGTTTATCATCATTTTGACAGTATTTAAGTCTTTTTATTATCAGATAAGGAATCAGTCTGAAAATGATGTCCTTTTCAACAATTTTTGTGTTTTTGGCCCTGGGCTCAGCAGTATTTGGTGCTCCAAATGGTAAGTTAAACCAATTTTTTTTCAAAAATTTCAAAATTTTTTCAGTCTGTAAAATGGGAAATATCGTAAATCGTCCTTTCACCTCCATGTATTCCTTTCCAACCAATTGGAATGAAACTCACTCTGCCCCTCATTTGGCTGCTGATCAATCCTGTAGTTGGGCTATTACAGTACCCCAGGGATACTATGCGAAATTGATTATCAGTGGAAAAATCAATGATACCATTGGTCATTTTCAATTAGTTGATATCAATGGAAATGTTGTTATGTAAGTTTTCAAAAAAATAAAACTTTGAAAAATAAAAATGTGTTTAGGTCTCAACACGAAAACAAGGAGCCTTACTACTATCCATCTCCAAAATTCACATTGATTGTTAATAATGAGGCTCCGGCTACATTTGCTTTTAAGGTTATCTGGGCTCAATGTAAGTGGTGGAGTGTTGTAGAGCTCGACGAGAGCTTTGAAAAGAGTATAATCATGAGGTATTTTCAATAACTTTGAAGTTTGGGGTTAGAGACGCAGAAGGTCTGGTTTCTCTGGACTCTGACTTTTCTGTGTGCGAGAGCTGAAACGCAGGGAAGTCAGATACCATAACTGTCTGTAGTCTGTTATTTCGTTTCTCTGCGTCTCTGCGGAGACAGCAAGAAAGCTACAAAATCGTGGAGAGAGCGCAGACAGCGAGAGTGCCTGGTTCCTCTGGGCTCTAGCCTCGAATTTCAAAGTTATCCAAAGAACGTCATGATTATACTTTTATGAATCCTCTCAACAAGCTGAATACGAATATTTCAATTTCCAGATCCACAAACTCAATCTGTAATCGCTGGCATCGGAGGAGTCCCCCATCTTGTCAATATCACCAAAGACGTGTTCGCTTCTGCATTCGGTTCCGACGTCGGTATCTCTCTTTTGGCGTTCCCAGAAAACGCAAAGAATTTCTATACCCTTAGAAGTGTTCTAGTCTTCGCGGGAATCGATGAAAAGAGTCCATTTGTTAACAAGTAAGTCTGGACTACAAAAACTGCAAAATCTGCAAACTGAAATTTCAGTTTGGCCGAGATTCATAAAAATCATGATCAGTATATCAGTGGACCCAATGGGCTTTTTGTGTTTAATGTGGAGGCTAGAAATGTTTTGGACGAGATGTTGGTTCAGTCTGCAAAATGTGAGTTTTAGGCCTAAACTCTGTACTAATCTAGGCCATCTCAAATTTGGATTTCTAGGCCACAAAACCTCAAATGCGAAATTCTATACCAGTGTAATTTGAAATTTGGATTTCTAGGCCATCAAGCTCCATTTTCGAGTTATATAGGTCAAAAACTTATTTTAAGGGTTCTAGGCGATCAAGCCTCAGCTTTGACTTTCTAGGCCACCGAACCTCAAATTTGAAATTATAGGCCAGTGTAATTCAAAACTTGGAGTTCTAGGCCACCAAATTTCCAATTTTGGTTTCTAGGCCACTGAATCTCAATGTTTATTTTCGAGGCCGCGAAACATCAAGTTTTCATTTTTACTCCACTAAACATGAGATTTGGGTTTCTAGGCCACTGCTTTGGTATCTTAGGCCATAGAATTTCCAAATTGGATTTCTAAGCGAAAATTTATTCCAGACACCCAAGACCTCGTTCCATATGAAGAATTCAACTGTAAATCTGGCGCCACATGCTCAAAACATCTTCAAGGAACTGCTGGCCATAAGTCTGCTTTTGTGTCGATTGGAAGAAGAAATCACACACTTTTGGATGTTAAAATGGATCCAGTAAGAACATTTGGCTTGAAATTTCTTAAAATTTATTGATTTTTTTCCAGAATGCCACTCTATCTGTCTACTATGGCTCTCAAGTACCATTTTTCTTCGATTCTAGCTATAAGTAAGGCGGGAAATTTGAAAATTTTGAAAATGTTTTTAATTTTTAGCGGTTCCACAATCCAATCTCAACTACCATTAACATTCAATGGGGATGTCACCAATTACATTGTGAGCAGCGGAAAATCCTTCTTCACTTTCCATTTTTCTGGTTGATTTCATAACTTTTTGGCATAATTTTTTTATGGGTTGATGAATTTTTCTGTATATTTTTATTTTTTTGAAATTGGGCAAAACCTTGGGCAAAATGGCAAGAAAAGTGAAAATGGGCAAATATAACTTGCCCTTTTTTCTAGTCAAAGTACCTACCAACAAAGATCGGAAACAAAACCAAGAGTTCATTTGCAAATGATGATAATTCTTAAGAATTGATAAGAAAAAGTACGACTTTCTGCCTCGGCACGTTTTGCCGTCTCTCTCTCTCTCTCTCTCTCTCTCTTCGCTCTGTTATTAGTTATAAGGAAGACCAGGGCACTAGAGGCATCAAAATTATTTGAAACAAAGAGAAGAAAACTGTTCTGTGAGTGGTCGAGAGCTCAAAAGAGGCCTGGGAATCCCACCTTATAGTTCGAGAGGACAAGAAGGTCTAGGAATCACAGGTGAAACCTATAGGCCACGTTGTCCTCTCGAACTACACGGTGGGATTCTTAGGCCAGGAGAAACAATGTTATATTCAGATGTGAAAAGTCCTAATTTTACAATAGAGAATATTTGCAAAAAAATTCAACATTTTCGAGATAAAAAATTCATTTTGTGAAAAAAAAACTCATCAAAAATTCAAGAAGATTGTCTTGTCACTGTCATGTTGTAGACACCATATCCAATCAATTCGTAGAATCTCATGGGTCCCTTGACATGAAGAGGAAGTTGTTGGAGATAGTTGGAGCTGCTGAAAAATGAACATATGTTGAGGAAAAACTGGGCTGAAACGTTGCTGAAAGGGTCAAAATCAAAAAAAAAATCAAAAAGCTGTCCACCCTGCTCTCAAACGCAGTTTTGCACCACGATAATAGAAAAACGTGAGCTTTCAAAAATAAAAATAAAAACTTACCTCAAAGAAGCCACCTTATTTTTTTCCGAGACCAAATTCTCATAAATATTGATAACGGCAGTACTCGGAAAGCTATCAAATCCAGTGATAATCTCCGATCCATTTGAATAAGTAACAGTCATGGAATTCCCATATTGTCCATTCAAAATTACATTACATTTGCCATCAGGTGGACAATTTGCACCTTCGTATCCAGTGTACAAAATCACATCGTTCACATCTGAGGCCATGAACAGAGGATAATTGATAATATTGCTCAGACCAAAAGTGTAAATGGACAACGTGGATCTATCAGAAGTCAGGGGTACGGTAGACGTCAAAATCTGGTCCAGGGTCCCTATATAATGGGCGTAGAAAGATTCCCCGGCATAAATCACAGATTGTCTTAACAGAAAGTTTTGGGAAGGGTCCGCCAATGAAAAAGCCATCAGAGCCACCCGGGAATTTGTTCCAGTTCGAAATGTAGTCAATTCGCTATTGGCCTGTACTACAACTGGAGGTTTATCTCGGTAAACATTGATTCTGTTGGTAGAAGTATTTTCCGGAACTCGAATCCAGTTGATTTTGAAGGCGAATTTGAAAAGAGCAGTTGAATTTTTGGAGGATTGAATGTTGACTTTGAACTGAGGGAATGGGAAAATGTACGGGTTACGGTCGTTGTTGCGGATCCTGAAACTTACGGAAATGAATATGTTTGAAACTGTTTCGAAAAGACTAAAAATATCGGAAGATTATAAAAAAACTGCGCTGAAACTACCGAAAATTATTTCTAAGAAGTCTAAAAATATAATGGCCTAGAAAACTAGAATATTATGAAAAAAGTCTCAAAATTCAGCAAACGATTAGCTCAAAAATAAGAAGAAAACCCGAAAATAACTAGAAATAGATGAAAATCTAGAAAAAGTCGTCCAAAAATGTCGGATAACAAATTTTCTACCGTAAAGTATGTGTTCCGATAAATTATCGAAAAATCTTCGGGAAAATTTAGCGGAAAATTATCGGGAAAATTTAGCGGAGAATTATCGAAAAAGTTTAGCGGGAAATTACCGAAAAAAAATTATCGGAAATTTACCGAAAAAAAAAACGCTAAACAATGCGCAATTTCGGAGCGTTGTTGTCTTATTTTCCTCAAGTTTCGCGCCAAAAAGCTACTGAAACATGCTGAAAAAAATCCGGTACATTTTCCAAATAAAGTTAGGTAAACTCGTCAATTTTTTTTTTCGAAAAATTTTCCTGATTTGTTTAAAACTCACTGTGCCATTTTATTACTCGGGTAGATTACTGTACTCCCAGCATTGTCTGCTCCATTATCCATGTAAAAACTGACATTGGCAAAGTATCCATATGGTACATCCACAAATAAAAAGCAATTTTTGGAATCCAATGTTGGTATCGGTTTGTTATCAGTCCAATCAGAAGGATAATAAGTCAATAAATCCAAATCTGCCGGGGGATAGACTTCAGCCCTACCATTTGAGCAGTCGTAGCAGTTTATGGTGATAAAAAGAGATAAAAATATCAAAAAAATCATGTTTATGGATGAAATTTTACAATTTGTAATAGCCATTTTATAGTTTTTTTGATTGTACACAAAATAATAGTAGCCTACAAAAAATGGAGCCATAATGACAAGTTTTCTGATTTTGTACCGAAAGATCACTTTTTACACTATGGGCACATTCCGAGTTTTAATTAATGATCTAATACACGTTTTGGGAGATATCTAAATATTTAGGGAGTACCCCTAATGTTTCTTGAAATCTTATTAACGTAAAAACTCTATTACACTGGCATTTCGCTCTGTTTTTCATGGCTATCTGTCAGATTGCAGTATTATTAGAAATGCCGTTTTGTTAATGGTCGCCGCTCTACTCTCTAAATTTTTTTCGGACTTGGAGAAACATGAACTCTTCAAAATTTAATAATTTAAAAAAAATCATTTTTTCAAAATATTCCAGAAACCCTGTGCAGAAATTAAAAATTTTTCTTTTTGCATCAAAGAAACGAATTTGCTTCTTCACTGATTGGTGCCTGTTTATTAGGAGTGCCGGCCTCTCAAAAAATTCCTGTCATTTTTTGGAAGAAGTTAGCTTCAAAATGGTGGTCAATTACATGTAATGCTTCCATACTTCGCCCCTCCGATTCCAGATGTTATGGGGGCAAAAGTTAGGCCCCGGGGTGGGTAAAATAACCCGCCAGTCAAAAGTTTGCCAAATTGATTTTTTATCGATTTATTGATTTTTTTCACTTTTACTGGTTTTTCGACCGTATCTCGCTCAGTTTTGAAGATTTTTTGAAAGTTAAAAAATGAACTTGTAGACAAAAACGTGTTCCAACTTTTTGCTCATTGCACAAAAAAATTTGGAGCATGTTGAAGAGCCGAAATCTTGCTCCAAAGTGAAGTCAAAAAATTCAAAAACGTTGAAATTTTTTGATTTTTTTGAAATTAAGTTTAGCACCTAAAATGAGCCATATTGCCAAATTTTCAAAAACTTTCTCCATTTTTTGAGGGAGAAATTTGAGTTCAAAATGTATTTTTGTATTTTTCGGGTATTCAAACTCAAAATTTCAAAAAAGTGGTGTTAGTAAATCTTGTAGCCCGTAAAAAGACGCATCTTTTCGTTTTTTAACCATCTCGAAATGTTGAGTTTGAACCGAGTTGAGTAGAGTTGAAACCCTGCCGCTAAACCCATTCTGACAAGGTTTGCAATTACTGTAAGGGTTTCAACTCTACTTAACTCGGTTCAAACTCAACATTTTGAGATGGTTAAAAAACGAAAAGATGCGTCTTTTTACGGGCTACAAGATTTACTAACACCATTTTTTTGAAATTTTGAGTTTGAATACCCGAAAAATACAAAAATACATTTTGAACTCAAATTTCTCCCTCAAAAAATGGAGAAAGTTTTTGAAAATTTGGCAATATGGCTCATTTTAGGTGCTAAACTTAATTTCAAAAAAATCAAAAAATTTCAACGTTTTTGAATTTTTTGACTTCACTTTGGAGCAAGATTTCGGCTCTTCAACATGCTCCAAATTTTTTTGTGCAATGAGCAAAAAGTTGGAGCACGTTTTTGTCCACAAGTTCATTTTTTAACTTTCAAAAAATCTTCAAAACTGAGCGAGATACGGTCGAAAAACCAGTAAAAGTGAAAAAAATCAATAAATCGATAAAAAATCAATTTGGCAAACTTTTGACTGGCGGGTTATTTTACCCACCCCGGGACCTAACTTTTGCCCCCATAATATCTGGAATCGGAGGGGCGAAGTACGGAAGCATTACATGTTAGGGGAGCTGGTGAACTAGAGGTTTTACTAATTAGATCATTTTCAATGAGCTCGAAGTACGGAAAATAGAGCAAATTTAGTACCGGTCTGTGGAAATGCATACTGAATTGCGAAATAGGGCACCATTTTCATACTTTGTAGGCCCCTAATCAATCTTTTCTTTAAGAGAAAAAGAGCACAAAGTCAATGAAATTGACAAAAAGCAACGTCACCTTTTGATTTCCCGATAATTTCTTATCAAAAAATCGTCACTTTTGGATACTGACGGCCCCCTAACGATAGGAGGATTCAAATAGGGGGAAGCACTATAAAACGAGTTCTGAAACGCCCAAAAAATCATTCCTTGCCAAATGTTCATGCCTACATTATTCCTTCTTGCCTCTCTGGCCGTTTGCACATTTTGCTATCAGTGTCCGAGCACTGTGAGTGCTCCAAGTGACCTGACCCAGACAACATATTACCCTCCTACATGGTTCGAAGGCCAACCAATACCTACTTTGGATTCTTATCAGCATTGTTTGATATCTGTTGCTGTACCATATGGATACTTTGCCAATGTCACTTTCTATCGACAATATGTTTATGATGAAGGAAGTTATGTGATCTACACGAATAATAAGATTTCACTGTGAGTTTCTTTCTTAAAGTTTGTGAAAAGTCGATATATATACACAACTTCCGTGTGTCGCCGGCCTTGGAACTTTATCTAGAAGACCGGTTTCGATGGGACCTCGAAAAGTTGTTACACAATTTTACCGCCGCCTTTTCGAGTTTTTGATTAGAGCTCTGCGGAGCTTTGTGCTATCTGTGCACCAAGCCCACACTCCGTCCTGTCAACTGTCGGTCACTAGATTTACTAACTTTTGAGAGTTTGCTGTGCCACCGGTTCAATTATACACTGTTGGCGGCGTAGTGTAGTGGCGTACGAAAATTTCTGGTAAATTCCGCATCCGAGTTCGATTCCTCGGTGGGCCAATTTTTTTGTTTTTCATTTCAAGTAAAGAACTAACAACATTTTTGTTGAATTCCAGCGCAAAGCGTCGGAAAACATTTGGTCTAAGGCTTCCATTTACCGTAAAAACTGTATTAGAAGGACACCTTCAATAGAAGCACACCTGTAATAGAAGGACACCCTCGGGTTATGATTGAAGAATAGAAGGACACCCTTGAATAGAGGGACACCTTTATTATTTTCCTCGGAAGCTTCAACAAAATTTTTCGAATTTACAAAATATTGCTGTCATAGAAACTGTTCTTTCCGTTTTTCTTATTTTCTCCCGCTTTTTAATGGGTTGCGGTGTCAAAATCGGAGCAAAACAACAGTTTTTGTTCAAAATTGGTGGCGATTTTTAGCCTGACAGAGCTTCGAAAAATAAAAGGACAGCCTCTAATAGAAGCACACCTGTAATACAAGGGCACCAAAATAGAGGGGTTGAGAATAGAAGGACATGTCCCTCTATTACAGGTTTTACGGTAGCCAAATTCTTGTCCGTCCTCGCCGTCCGCTTTCATCCGCTTGCGAAATTTTGTGCAACAAAAACAATTGTCGTAATTAACTGACGACAATTGTCGAACTTTCTTCCCGAGCGAGCTATTTTTTCGTTCCAGAACCATATTTTTTTTTACAAAAATCCAAAATCGCAAAACCGGACGAAACCGGGCAAGGACAAAAGCGGACGAACGGCGGACGAAGTTCGCCCATTTCACTTTTTTCCGGAGAGGAAGTCTTAAAGGAGGACTAAACTCATTTAAATTAAACATTGTTTCTGAATTAAAATTCTATGCTGATCACGATTTTCATAGTGGTTTTGCTCAAAAATCGCTCTGAACGGCTAAAATTGTTCTGAAAAATCGTACAAAATACAGATACCCCTTTAAGGGCCGTGGCCTCCTGGCCTAGGAATCCCACCGTGTAGTCCGAGAGGACAACGCGGCCTAGGAATCACAGGTGAATTCTCTAGGCCGCGTTGTCCTCTCGGACTACACGGTGGGATTCCTAGGCCAGGAGGCCACGGCCCTTAAAGGGGTATCTGTATTTTGTACGATTTTTCAGAACAATTTTAGCCGTTCAGAGCGATTTTTGAGCAAAACCACTATGAAAATCGTGATCAGCATAGAATTTTAATTCAGAAACAATGTTTAATTTAAGTGAGTTTAGTCCTCCTTTAATTTGGCCAATGATTGTTTTTTGATTTGAAACAAAATACAACTTCTGTTAACTTTCAGAATCCGCAACAACGATCACAATCCATTCATCTTCGTTTCGCCACAGTTCAAAGTCAACATCAAAGCAAGTAACACCACAGATCCCTATCAATTCGCCTTTAAAGTCCAATATATCCCAATTCCAAATGTAGACTCCAGAACAATTGATATCTACCAAGGGAAACCACCAGTTCTACAAAATCCAAACGAATACCGCCTCACTTTGAGAACTGGTTCAAATTCTAAGGCAGCTCTGATGGGATTCAGTTTGGAGGACCCTTCAATGAACTATTTGCTAAGACAATCTGTGATTTACTCCGCTGAGACTTTCCACGCAGAAAGTTACCTTGGAACTTTGGAACAAGTTGCGCAAAATGGATTCCCGTTGATTTCTCCAACTAGATATGTTACCGTCTACACGTTTGGCCTGAAAAACCTCATTAATTATCCATTGTACATGGCTCAGGATTACATTGATGCCAGACAATACAAAGTTTATCAAGGCGCAAATTGTCCATCAACTGGAAAATGTCGGATTGATTTGAATGGAAGATATGGGGACGCAATGGTTGTCACTTATTCCAAACAATCGGAAACTCTTCTTGGATTTGATAATTTTGCGGATACTGCCGTTATCACTGTTTATAATGATAATTATTTGTCGGTCGATAATGTTGTTGCCTATTTTGCGTAAGTTACCCCTTAAAACCTGCAATCGATTGTCGTCCCGTGAGACTCGTGGCTTGACGAGACCGATAATTTTGTCGAGTTTCACGAGAATTCAACCAAGACTAGTCTTTTCTCGGCTGTATTCGTATCTAGGACATTTTCGTTTCGGCTTGTATCGATTTTGTCTTGTTCTCGTCTCGTTTTTTCTTGGTTTTTTCCTGTCTCTGACGTGACGAAATTGAGACAAGGACGAGACAAAATCGAGAAACTGACTGAGACCGGACGAGATCAAAACGAGACAAGTCGAGACGTTCCGAGACTCGCGAGACACGCGTGGCTGTTCTGTTACAAGTTTGACAGTTTTTAGTTTTTATTCTACAATAAATTCGGGAAACATGCGAAAATAATCTGAAAATCAAAATTTTCTCGACATATTTGTTATTTTTTCTCCTCATATATTATTTTCAGTAACCCCAACGACCTTCAACAACTGCCACTTGAAGTCAAGGGCCCTTTGAGGTTCTATCGATTGGCCGGTTATGGCGAGTACAATATGACGGTGACCAGAGATGTTTCTAGAGCCTCAAGGAATTCTATTTGAATATTGCTTTGAAATAGTATGAATAAATAATTCTGAAATTTTGTTTACTGGACTCGGAGCAAAAAAGGGGAAAGCTGATTTTAGTGTTCTACAGGGTGGCTCATTGACGTTTTGAAAATGCAATTTTTTGGCTCCGGCACGCGCTCTCTGCAAGGCACACCATACCTACACTATAACTACGCCTCCCGCCAATCACTTGGCACGGCATCAAGAAGCTGAAATAAAAGCGTCCTATACTTTTCAGTAGCCCCGTAGTTGTTCTAGGCTTATGATCCGCGAACGTTCGTCACTACACACAATAAAGTAATGGTTGTAGCTCTGTCGTTGGCCGTTCATTCTGACTCTTAAAATATTATGGATTTCAAAAAATAATAACAATGTCAATTTGTACTTCTGAACTTATAGAGATTTCCCAGAACGGTTATCAGACTGATCGAAGTTTTCCGTTTTTATTATGGTGTGCTACCGCTAATCAAAACGAGGCGAATCAAAACTGCCTAAATCAGAACTGTACCTTATCAGAACTGCCCGGATGAGAACTGTCGGTACTTTGCTGCAATGGCCTGCAAGCAGTGAAAAGTTTTCAAATACGAGCATTGGAACAGTTCTTATCCGGGGCAATTTTGAAATGGTCGGTTCTTATGACGGTCATTTCTGATTCGTCCAGTTCTGATTCGTCCACTTCTGATTCGGAACAGTTCTGATCGGGGGTAGTCTCTTTCTTATTTATGAAAGCTCAGAGGTATCGTCTGCCATTGCACACACCTATTCTTAGAAACAGTTTCTTGGAAAAAAACGTTTTTTGGACCGGGAAACACAAACGTGCACAATGTCAAGGAAAAAATCCGAAAGACAACGTCATTATTTGATACCAAAACTGATTTTTCGGTCATTTCTTATCAGAAAATCGTCACTTTTTGATACTAACGCCCTCGACTAACACCCTTATCGAAAGGAATCAAAGATGGAGAAGCACTATAAAACTATTTTTGAAACGTCCAAAGAAATCATTTCGAATGTTCAGGCCTACATTTTTCCTGCTAGCCTCTCTGGCTGTTTGCACATTTTGCTATCAGTGTCCGGATACTGTAGATGCTCCAGATGATCTGACACAGACAACTTATTACCCTTCTACTTGGTCCGAAGGCCAACCAATACCTACTTTGGATTCTTATCAGCATTGTTTAATTTCGGTTACTGTACCATATGGATACTTTGCAAATGTCACTTTCTATCGTCAATATGTTTATGATGAAGGAAGTTATGTGATCTATACAAACAATAAGATTTCACAGTGAGTTTTTTCATGTGGATGAGTTGGGAAAATCGATAATACTGGTCCAAATCAGGAAAGGATTTCGAAAAAGGTTTTGAATTTTTGAGCGCATTTTTCCCAATTATTAGCTTAATTTAGAAACTTTTGCTGGGACGAAAAAACGAAAAATCTGTTTTGATTGAAAAAATCGATTTTTTTTAGATGTTCTAGAGTTCAGACACTAATGAACCTATTCACAGTGTTTGTTTTTTTCGATTTATTGCCGACTTGTTTCGAAAAATTCTAGTTACCTCACTCGAAAATATGGGTCGCTTCCAAGATACATGCGCCTTTAAGCTCGGGTCGATTTATGGGGTCGATTTACGGGGTCGATTTACGGGTCGATATACAAGCCAACTAATTTATGTTATTTTTCGAGTTTTTCATGTTTTTCTCTTTCACGATTGTTAGAAACTTAGAAACCATCGGAAGGTGAACACAATTCAAAAAAGTGAAAAGAAAAACGTAAATTAGTTGGCACGGTAAACCGACCCCGTGAATCGACCCGAGCTTAAAGGCGCATGTATTCTCTGGGTTACAATATGTGTAACCGACCTAAATGTTTGGGTGAAATAACCTGAATTTTTCGGGATTTTCAATAGTCCGTGATATGAAAAAACATGCGTCTTTAAGCTCGGGTCGATTTACGGGGTAGACATACGGAGTCAATATACGGACACACCCATTCGATGAATAAACCCCAAAAAATAAAAAATTCTGGAGAAAAAACTTTCAGAATCCGCAACAACGATCACAACCCATTCATCTTTGTCTCGCCACAATTCAAAATCAATATCAAAGCCAGTAACACCACGGATCCATATCAATTCGCCTTCAAAATCCAATATTTCCCAATCCCGGATGTCACCTCCAAAATAATCGATATCTATCGAGAAAGTCCACCAGTCCTTCAGAATCCAGTTGAGGAATTCGTCACGTTTAGAGCTGGTCCTAACAACCAGGCAGCTTTAATGGGATTCGGTTTGGAAGACCCTTCTCAGAACTATTTGTTGAGACAATCCGCAATTTATGCCGGTGATAATTTTCATTCGGATTTTATTGGAACTTTGGAGCAAGTAATGGAAAATGGATTCCCATTGCTCTCCACTAGTAGATATGTTTCTGTCTACACTTTTGGCCTGAAAAACATCATTAATTATCCATTGTATATGTCTCAATATTCGATGGATGCCAGAAGATACAAAGTTTATCAAGGGGCAAATTGTCCATCAACTGGAAAATGCCGTATTTTTTTAAATGGAAAATATGGGAACGCTATGGTTGTTACCTATTCAAGAAGCTCGGAATATCTTCTCGGATTCGATAATTTTGCTGATACGGCTGTTATCAATGTTTACAACAATAATTTCATGTTGTCAGAGGATAAGGTCGCTTCTTTGTAGTAAGTTATAACGATGAGGTTTCCATCAGCGGCCGGAAGGCGGACGTCGCGGCTGACGGACGGCGCGGCCGGCTCAATTTTTGACCGCTTGAAAGCCTTTTCCTAGTTTTTTCAAATCGCTAATTTCCACCATTTTTTTTCAGTGGCACCGACTATCAGAAAAACCTTCCACTCGAAGTGAAGGGACCAATGAAATTCTATCAGTTGGTTGGATATGGAGAATATAATATGACGGTGACTAGAGATGTCTCCAGAGCCTCTAGAACGGCTATTTGAACATTCTTTCTTTGAAATTCTAATGAATAATTTCGAACATTCGCTTGAAATTTTTTCCCAGCACAAACATTGATCGCATCGATCGCGAAGCCGCAGTCTAGCAATTGATCGACATCTAGGGGCGGAGCTTCCGGGATACGTTTCAAACCCGGTTACGGGTACGGTAGCTTTTTATGTAGATTTAATGTAGAGAGAAAAAACTAGAATTTGGCGAAAAAAGTTTTTTTTTATTCCGAAAAAAAATAAGAAAAAGTCTGGAAATTTGAGAAGTTTCTAAAAATTTCTGGTCCAAATTTTTTTTAATTCGAAAATTCCGAAAATTCCTAAAAAATCTATTCCAAAAATACAAAAAAAAAATGTGAAAAAATACTTTAGATTAGACGTTTCAGTGCGAAAACTGAAAATATTCACGGAAAATAACTCAATCGCTAAAAATGAAGAAAGAGTCTACTGGGGTGCAGTTATGAAGCTGATACAAAAAAAGAAACCTTAAAAATAGCTGAAACCCGGCGATAATTTACGAAAAAAGGCAATTAGAAGAGCAGTCTTCAATCGAAAAGTCCTTTTGGCATCGACTTGAAATTAATTTGCTGTTGTTCTGGAAACCAAGCTATATGTATATATATATATATATAGTTCCTTATCACGTCAAGATTTTGCTGAAATTGCTGGAAATGATTTGGGATTAATTCTCAGACATCAGAAGAATCAATTGCATTTATTGCAAATAGCATTCCCAGAGACTTTCAAAAGAAGAATGTCCCCGAAAAATCTGGGAAAAACAATCGGAGGTCGGATTTTGAAAGTTCTGGAATTTCATCTCAAATCCAGAAATTCTTCGCTCCCAGTTGAACGATTTGGAATGTATGGAACAAATCTTCGATAGCAAATTATGTAAATGCTACAGTACCTGGACCCACGTACAATTGATGGATTGTACTTGGAACATGAGAAAAGAGAGAATGTTAGTCTTCCTTTGCTATCAATGGACCGAATCGTTGAGAGAGCTCATTGGAAAAATATGAGCTGTATCATAATCCGCGGACTTGTTGCCAACACAACGATGGATCATTTCGTGAAATTTACGCACACCGAATTTGATATCAAGGAAGTTTCTGTGGAGGATTTGGAGCTTATTAAAGACGTGAGTTACCTCAAAGCCTGTAATTGAACAGCCCTTATAATTGGACGGCTCCTGTATTAGTGCTGCTCCTTCAAATTGAGTGCCGACCTCAAATTTCGGAAACGGAAGCTCTATCATCAATTAGAGCGGCCTGTTCTCAGAAGCCAAACACAAAAAGTTTGTGAACTTTTATGAGAAAAAAAGAGTGAATTTGTTTTTTTGTTCTAAAATGTTTTTACATATCTTAGCCAAAGAAACGACCAATATTTCTCTATTTTCGAAAAAATTTTCGAGCTGTGCGTTTCCAAAAAATTGGAAGAAATAATTAAAAAAAAAACGTAAAACGGAAAATTTTTCAAAATCCCAAAACTTCCGAAAACCAACCGTAAAATTTCGGCAAAATTTCTGTAAAAATTTCTCGAAAACCTCACTATTTTCAGATTAAAATATAAGCATTCAAGACGAATTTCCTTTAATTTTTTTCATTTTTTTAAAATTCATTTTTGGCGTTCTGAGTAACCAAATGGAGACGAAATGTATGAAATTATCAGTCAACTTTTCGAAAACAAGATTTTTTCAGTTCAAATGGCCAAAAATTGCCAAATACAGAAACAATTGGCAAATTTTTTTTCCAGAAAATTGGCAACTTTCAGACGAAAGCATAATATACTATCATCAGATATCATCATTTTTCAAAAAAAATCCATTTCCAGACCCTTCTACAACGGGGACCACGTGATGGGGACGGCTCGATGCTCATGTTTTGGTTCCAATACAGATATTTCAAAAACGAGAATCAACTTGACCGATGATTGGGAAGAACTTTGAGGGCTCATGGGGACAGACGAAAGTATTATGATTTTCCAAATGGTCAAAACGAACTAGAAATAGTATTCGCTGCAAACCACCGTCAATTTGCTTTCAAATCCGTGCCAAAATTTTATTAAACTTTGCCTTTTTTTTCTTACTGACATGTACTTCGGTATTTTTTTTTCTCGGTATATTTTGAGTTATTTTTTTTGCTTCATAACTTTTAATTTTCTAAACTAATTCCGTTTTTTCCATGTTTTTTGCCATTTTTTCATGAAGTTTTTCTCTATGCCCGAGCAGCTTTGCTCGGTTTCCAAGGCAACAGGAGAACATTTTTCAATAAATTTTTTTGCCTCTTTTTCTCTCAACTTGTCTTTTCACACAGCCATGTTTGCGAAAAACATATAGCAACACACCTGGATATAGACGCAGACACAAAAATCACAATATTTCGTAATTTTACTAGTTTTCTGTGAAAATTTGCCATTTTAAGCGTATTTTCTCAGTTTTTCGCTATGAAAATCAAGTTTTTTTTTTTAATTTTTTGAAAAAATTCCTTCTTTTTGGTTTTTTTCTCATGTTTCGCAATATTTTTCAAATTTTTTTTCGATTTCTTCAGAAAAATGTCAACAAAATCAGCTCCAAACCTTTCAACAATGCCATCACTAATACTGGATAAAATAATGGCAGGTTTCGAATTGAAAACTGTGTGAGTTGAGGTTTTTGTAGTTTTTGTAGTCTAGACCAGACGGTTTCCGGTGCTCCACCTTGATTTCTCAAAAGTTAGTCAATTTTCTACTTAAAATGAAAAACCAAAAAAATTTGGCTCACCGAGGAATCGAGCTTGGATGTTGAATTTACCGGAAATTTTTTTACACCACTACACTACGCCGCCAACGGTATGGTGTGTATTTGAACCGGCGGCGGCAGCAAACTCTCTAAAATCAGTAAATCTACCGGCTGACAGTTTCCGGGGCGGGGCTTAGGCTTAAAGCATAGATAGCACAAAGCCTCCCAGAGCTCTAATTGAAAAATGAAAAAGACAGGAGTCATCGCCGTAAAGTTCTGTATAGACCTGTTAAAATTCCATCAGAATCGGACTTCTAAGAAAGGATCCATACTGAACGACAAACGAAAAATTACAAAATAATAAGATTCTCGAAGTTTCATTCAAATCGTAAATTCAAAAAAACGTTTTGTGCACATTTTCATAGCTTCAGAAGGGATTTGATCCAAATCCATTACCTCAAGAATATATTTCAATTCTCCGGACGATTTCACTTTCTTCAATAGATGATTCTGGGAAAAAAATTAGGTGGGAAAGAAAAAGAAAAAGAGCTCACCAAGACAAATCTCATATTAGCCATGATAGCATAAAAGTCGATATTAACTTGAAAATCTTTTTGAATATACTGCAATTCACAATATCGGATCACATTTTTCAAACTTCCCGCATGACTAATCACTTGTATGATTTCATTTTCTGAAAGAAAAAACCGTATTTTGTGTCTTTTTCAGTCTGCGTTGTCCGTAAAAACTCTATTAAAACGGCATGCCGTTCTATTTTTCAATGTTCTTCTCTTGGCTGCCGGGTTAATAGAGTATAAAGTATGTGTATTATTTGTAGTATTTGTAGTCAGAGTGCCCTACCGAAAAAGTTTTAAATTGCCGAAAAATTACTGAGAAAAAGTTTTCCTTGTAATCTAAAATTTTCCGTGTAATCCGCTAAACAGTGTGCAGCGTAATTGCGAAGCATCGTTGCTCGGTTTAAATTTGGCGTCAAAAAGCTAAATGGGAATTTTCCCGAAAAAGTTTTCGGAACATTTACCGAAATCTGTTCGGAATGTGATCCCAAAATTTTTGGAACTTTTTTTCGCTAACCTTACTTGCAACGAGCCGGTCCGATTTGAGAACTTCCTCCGGCCCGGCTCGGCCCGACCCTCTGTTTTTTTTTCAGTAATTGGGGATATCCCTTTTTGAATAACATTTTTGACTATTTTTAGTTATGAAAAGTCAAATATTTCGTAAAATTTGTACAAAAAATGAGAAAAAAGGACCTCAATGTTTCAAAATTTTTTCGGGCCGGCCCCGATAATTGCAAGTATTCCGCTAACCGTAAATTTGACTTAATTCTACCGGCACGGCACACTGTTGGTTGTCTGTATCGTATATGTATTTTTTATAGGCTATGTAGTTTGTGTAGTTTTTGTAGTCACTCACCAGTCAACTCCACCCTCACACCATGAGCAATTTGATAGCATTTTTCCACATGTTCCAATCTATTCGGATGAGTACTCACATTTCTATAAACGAGACCGCGCACATGAGTAGTTCGGAAATATTCCGAATGAAATAACAAAAGTTGCTCATGACCGAGCAAATATTGATTTCCTTCCGGCTTCACAAATGCCATTTGAATCATAGTTTTATCCTCTTTGTGGTTGAAAATTTGATTGTGAAAATTGAACTTCCAAATGTTATCCTGGAAAATGGCTATCACGTGGATCCCATATGCCAATCCGAGCAATCCATCAACAATCAGAGTATCTTTTCGGCTCAAAATCTTCGAAATGGACCATGGAATTCCCAAAAGTCGGGTCGTTGGGTTCATAATTACAGTATTTTCCATCACGAAACTTTCCGGATCCTCATTATTATGGATATTGAAAAAATAACGGACTTTGAAAGTCAAATTTGGGTCCGGGTGCTCGAGATATATAAGTGGGATGATGGAAGTGACAATTCCGTTGGTTTCCACCACTTCATAGTGAAGGTGCCTGGAAGCAATTCAATTTTTTCAAAAACGTATTATGTCGATTGAAAAATTTAATTTCGAAAATTTGAAATATTGTAAAATTTACCGATGAATTTACCGGAAAATTCGGAAAATTTACCGATAAATTTACCGGAAAATTCGGAAAATTTACCGATAAATTTACCGGAAAATTCGGAAAATATACCGATAAATTTACCGAAAAATTTGGAAGGTTCACCGGTTAATATTCCGGAAAACGGTTGACAAACTTATCAAACTTTTTCCGACAAATTTTTTGAAAATTTTTCGATAAATTTGATAAACTTTCCGGAAAAAGTTCGGTAATTTTTTCCAGTAAATTTTTCAGAAAAAGCTCTCGGAAATAACTTTTTTTGGTAAATTTTACGAACGGATAACGACGCTCCAAGCTTACGCCAAAGTGCATTGTTTAGCAGATTTTTCGAGAAGTTTTCGACAGTCGGGGAAAAGTATCGGGAGTTTTTCAGGTTTTTTAACGGATTTATTTTCCGGTAAATTTATTTATTTTCCGGTAATTTCAAAATTAGTTTCCGGTAAAATTACAAATGTTTTCAGTTGCTTTTTGGCGCAAAATTAAATGAAAAACACCTGCCCGACGACACCCCGACGCTACAGTGTGCCGCATTGTAAATCGGATTTCCGGAAAATTTGCCAAAAATTTTTATCGCGATATTTTCCCGATCATTTTCCGGTAAATTTTTCCGATGAAGCACACGGCGCACCACGGAAATGAATTGAATGCCCCACTGAAACAGTTCTTACAAAGTACTCACCATCCATCAATTCCTCCAATATCCAAGCTGATCAGTCTAGGTTGTGTAGAGCCTTCCAAAGATTGTGGAAAATTCGCAATACTTGTCATTCCGTATGTTGAGTCTAAAATGGTTTCTTTTCTACTTTTTTGAGCACCAAACAAACTCACATTTTTCGCGTTGATTGGCAAGCATTTCCAGAGATGAATTTGAAATTGAGAAATGATTGTAAAAATTATAATTTTGAAAAAATTAGTTTCCGTCACGTCACGTGGAATAAATTTGTTGTATTAACCTTGCAAAATGAAAAACAACCGCGCCCCATTGGACTAGTTTAATTTAAATAAATTATTTTTCCTGCGAATCGATTTTTTCGCCATTCAAAGAAAAACTTTTTTTTTGATTTTAGGTGAAAAAATACATTAAAATTGGCGTTTTCGGTGCAAAAACTAGAAATTTAATCAAAAAAAAAATTATGAGTCCAGTGGGGCGCGGTTGCTCGTTATTTCGAATGGCTACTATTATAGTCCACATTTTTCAGCCAAATCCTGCGAAAAGTGTGCCACCATCTCCGTGACCATATCGATAGTACCCAGCTGGACCCAGAAATCCCCTACGTCACCATCAGTCCAAGTTCTGACAAGAAAAAATCGATAAATATCCAATTGCATTTCAAAAAACAAGAAATGATCCTTATTTCTTATCAAAAACACAGAAAAGGATGCCTTTTGAAATACCAGGACCAGGAAAAACTTTTGAAAAAAGAAAATTTTGCTGAAATTGCTGGAAATGATTTGGGATTAATTCTCATGCATCAGAAGAGCATTTTGAATCGGATCAAGATGGAATTTGCTCAAAAATCTGGGCTCAAAACTATTGGAAATCGCTTTTTGAGCAGTTTGGAACCCCATTTGAAGTCCCGGAAATCATTGATTCCAGTCAAAGAACTTTTCATAGAAGGCCTCAATAAACAGACGCAATTTCTTCAAATCCTGCCTTATTTGGACCGAAACCACTTGAAATTTATAAGAATTTGGCATCGAAAAACCAAAAAATGTCTTAAAATTGATAAAATTTCGGAGTTGGATCAATGGAAAAAAGCTACAAATATCACTATTGATAAGCTATTTGTGGATGGAAATTTGAAAAATTTTCATCATTTTTCAAAAGCTGAATTTGGGCTTAAAAATATTTCCACAGCGGATCTAATTGGTTTGAGACGAGTGAGTTTTTTTTTCAAAAAAATTTTATTTTTTATTTTTTTATTTTTAGAACCTTTTTAATTGCCAGACTCCATTCGAAAAGTTTGTGATACATTATCAAAATTTTCGGGACAAAAAGCATTTTGTGCCCCGATTTGGAAAACCGTATTCTGTGGAAAAATTTATAAATTGGTACTACCGTATACCCGATAGCGAGGAGATTCTTCAAATAAGTTGGAACGAAAAGAGCAAATTATTTGTGATTGGAACTTTTAACCAGGTGTATCTTCCAGCGGATTTCGATTGAAGATAATTTTTATAAATCGATTTATTCGCACATAAAACGAGTTAAAGCTATACAAAAAAGTGAAGGTTTAATACGAGAGAAATAGATTTTAGGATAAAATTCAATAAAATTCAAAAATGAGTTCACAAAAATTGAGTTCAAAGGACATACAGTACTGGCCATAAAAATTGCGCGTTTGGCATTTTTCAGTTGAAAATGATAGGGCTCGAGAATTTCTCAAGAATTCTCAAGAAATTCTCAAGAAAAATTCAAAATTCTCGAGAATATTCGAGAACTTCTCGAGAATTTTTTCGAGAATTTTTCGAGAATTTTTTTCAAAGGTTATTTTTCAAACTACCGTGAAACAGGCAAAAAAGTTCAAATTATTGCTAATACTGAGCTCTTGAGCGTATTCAGACAAAAATGGCGTTTTCAAAACAACTTTATCACGAAATGAAATAAAATTCTCGAAATTTTTTTTGAGAAAACGAGAATTCTCGAGAATTTCTCGAGAAAATTCTCGAGAATTCTCGATAAATTCTCGAAAAATCTTCGAGAAATTTTCGAGAATTTTTTCTCGAAAAAAACATCTCGAGAAAAAGTATTCAAGTTGATTATCCAAAAAAGTCATGGACTACAAAAATAGAACTATAGAGTGGTAGAATACCCTCCAAAAAAATTTGGAGCCCCATGTCAATCCCTCTCTTCGTGAAAAGATCACGAAAAAACCAAAAAATCACGATTTACCACTGAAAAAAGAAAAAACGCGCATTCCTTATGGCCAGTACTGTATCAATGTGATATCAAGAGCTGTGATTTCGTCCCTTGAAATTCGAAAAACTCGAAATTTCAGACCGTTTTTTTTGTATTTCTCTTTTATATATTCATTTTTCTATATTGATTCCATAAAGAAATTGTGTTCACTGTTTTAAAACGTGACTCAAAACTTCATTTCAAAAAGAAAAAATCAATAATTTCCAACAAATTGGTTATCCCAAACATCACTAGCTTCAACGGTATGGTATCCAAAAAGTTTCTTTTTTTCATGCCAAAAAATTTCCAATCCTTTATCACTGTTTGGTAATTTGTAGTACCAATTCAAATTGCCTCCATCATCACTTCCTGGATACGGTCTCCCGAATCGATTCAAAAAGTGTTTTTTATCCGAAAAGTGTCTGAATTTGAAGTAATAATAGTCTCTTGTGTGGCTGGGTTTGCGGTTGAGAACGGCCTGAAATAAAATTTGTTTTTAGAACTCTTGTTAGCCTTCCGGAATGGGGAGCAGCCGCGCTCCACTGTACATAAATTTTTTCATTTTGAGCGTATGAACTTTTTTTGGTTAATTGTCCGGTTTTGCATCAAAAAAGCTGTTATTTTAAAGTTCTTTTCGACCAAAAATTCAGAAAAATTTTTTTTCGATTTTTTTATTTTTTCATCCACATACAGTTCAAAAAAAGGCTGAAACTGACATATCCAGTGGAATGCATTTTTCAGATAATTATAGTCAAACATGGAGCGGATAGGCGGTTTTTCCGGGAAAATCGAAGGTATCTTCAAAAAATTATTTCGCTGAAAATGGAAAATAAATTTTCAATAAACTGATTAGGTTATACCTGCAATTTTCCAGGCCGGCCCGGATTCAAAAAATTTTGAAATTTTGAGGTAATTTTTTTGCATTTTTCATACGAATTCGTAGAAATTTTCGACTTTTCACAACAAAAAATAGTCAAAAATGTTATTTAAAAAGCTATATTCTCAATAACTAAAAAAAAAAACGGGAAAAATTTGTGCAAAAAAAATTTGTGCAAAGTGCAAAAAACTTTGGCCCCTGCAGGACTCGGGCCGAGCCGAGCCGAGCCAAGCCGAGACAAGCCGAGACGGGCCAAGCCGGGCAGGAGGTCAATCCTCTAATCGGTCCGGCCCGTTGCAAGTATGAATTAGGTCCAGTGGGGCAAATTGGTTATCCCAAACATCACTAGCTTCAACGGTGTGGTATCCAAAAAGTTTCTTTTTTTCATGCCAAAAAATTTCCAATCCTTTATCACTGTTTGGTAATTTGTAGTACCAATTCAAATTGCCTCCATCATCACTTCCTGGATACGGTCTCCCGAATCGATTCAAAAAGTGTTTTTTATCCGAAAAGTGTCTGAATTTGAAGTAATAATAGTCTCTTGTGTGGCTGGGTTTGCGGTTGAGAACGGCCTGAAATAAAATTTGTTTTTAGAACTCTTGTTAGCCTTCCGGAATGGGGAGCAGCCGCGCTCCACTGTACATAAATTTTTTCATTTTCAGCGTATGAACTTTTTTTGGTTAATTGTCCGGTTTTGCATCAAAAAAGCTGTTATTTTAAAGTTCTTTTCGACCAAAAATTCAGAAAATTTTTTTTTCGATTTTTTTATTTTTTCATCCACATACAGTTCAAAAAAAGGCTGAAACTGACATATCCAGTGGAATGCATTTTTCAGATAATTATAGTCAAACATGGAGCGGATAGGCGGTTTTTCCGGGAAAATCGAAGGTATCTTCAAAAAATTATTTCGCTGAAAATGGAAAATAAATTTTCAATAAACTAATTAGGTTATACCTGCAATTTTCCAGGCCGGCCCGGATTCAAAAAATTTTGAAATTTTGAGGTAATTTTTTTGCATTTTTCATACGAATTCGTAGAAATTTTCGACTTTTCACAACAAAAAATAGTCAAAAATGTTATTTAAAAAGCTATATTCTCAATAACTAAAAAAAAAAACGGGAAAAATCTGTGCAAAAAAAATTTGTGCAAAGTGCAAAAAACTTTGGCCCCTGCAGGACTCGGGCCGAGCCGAGCCGAGCCAAGCCGAGACAAGCCGAGACGGGCCAAGCCGGGCAGGAGGTCAATCCTCTAATCGGTCCGGCCCGTTGCAAGTATGAATTAGGTCCAGTGGGGCGTGGTCGTTCATCCTTTTGAAAAGTTCACACCCTTTTTGAAAAATGAAAACTTGCCTCTCTCAACTCGATAATTTCATCTGTAGAATTCTGTCTTATTTCAAAACCTCCAAACTCAAAATGCACAAAATTTTTCAATGGTGCCATTGCAGTCAATCTCGATTTTTTGATACTTCTCGCCTTTTTCCATTGCTCCAATTCTAAAATTTCATCCAATTGCAAATTTAGAGTTGGAAAACTCGCAAAGTTCCTAGAGCCTCGTATTGTGATATTTTGCAAAGTGTCGGGCTCGAGATACGGTAGAACTCTCAAAATTTGATTTTCTTTTCTCGTTCCTGTTATACCAAAAGTTCTAACTTTCAATCAAGAATTTCGAATTTTTAAGTGTCGCTCAAAACTGGCCAAAAATCGTCCATGCGGGGTTTCTAGGCACTCTTGGGACATTCTTTTCCTTGTAACTGGTCTGAATTCTATGAAAAGTTCGTTGAGAACAGATTTATGGTTTTTCAAATTAGATCCCACTTCATTTCCAATGACAGTAGCTGGATCCAAGTTTTCCAGAAGTTTCGCTTCGTTTTCGTGCTTCACAAGACATCCATTTTCATGTTTCTCATAACTAATTCTGATTTTCTGGTGTTCCAAATAGTATTCTAGAACCATTTTAGACTCTTTGTTGTAGGCATACTCCTGGATAAAAACTTTTTGTAGTTTGTAGTCTAATTGAGTGCGATCGATATGATGGCGGAGAGGACGGCACACTTTTCGAAGAACTTGACTAGAAAAAATGAGAAATTTCTTGGAGACTACAAACAAACAAAAACTTACATGGCAACCAAATCGGAATCCTTCAAAACCATATCTAATATGATAGTTGGCATAGTTGGAGACGGCATTTTTGATTCTGAAAAATTTTTTTTAGAGTTTTCAAAAAGATTTTTAGAAGAGAGAGAGAGAGAGAGAGAGAGAGAGAGAGAGAGAGAGAGAGAAAGCAAAGAAAAAAATTGAGGAAATTGATAAACTGGAATGTTCTCACACCGCGAGCCCAACGGGTTAAAATACGACTGTTAAAATAATAAGGTTTATGCAAAGAATTTCAAACTTGGCACCGTGCCAACTCTCTCCTCTTCGATGGCCACTGCTTGTTGTTTGTAAAGGAAAAATTGATTTTAAAAAACTGACGAGAAAGTTTTAGAAATCTCAAAAAATCAAAAATTTTCCGAAAACGTACGAAATAATTGTGAAATTTCGGAAAATTGAAATAAAACAACACTTGAGAACGCTGATCAGAAGTGGAGGGAGCAGAGAAAACGATAGTGATGATATCATTTGGTATCAATGAAACTATATCTTTTCGTGTGGGTCATTGGTGTTTGTTTGGTTGATATTGCAAAAAAAAATATTAAAAAAAATTTTTTTTTAGGCTGAACGATGAATTTAGATAACCTTGGAGCCAAATTGTCAAAAAAAATGTGATTTTCCCAATTTTTCGAAATTTTTTTTTCGGGAAATTATTATTCTTTACCGATTTTCCAGTAATTTAATTTTTGTTATGTTGCAATAAAATTAATGCGCAGAAAAATTAAAAAACCTAATTTTTTCGTCACATTATCATCCAAACAAACACCAATGACACATACACAAATAAGTATAGTCTGGTCGTTTTATTTGATAAGAAAACTGTCTTTTTCTCTTATTTCTCTCTATTTTGATTGATTCTGTTCTGTTCACACTATAAGCGCTTTTTGGCGTTTCATCACTTTTTTTCCCAGTTTTTCCTTGGAAATTTCACAATTTTTTAAATATTTTTTTCTGAAACTTTTTGTAGCATTGAATTATTTTGATGAATTTTGTTTTTTTTTCTCCAAAAAATAAATTCTGCCAATTTTAGATCGGGTCAGCTTTCTCACTATTTTGCTCCTTATTTCTTTCAGAATGTCATAATTTTTTCTGCACTTTAAGGAAAATTTTCAAAGTTTTAAAGTTTTTTTCAAATGAACTTTGTAATTTTTTTTTGCAAAAATAAAAAAGTTAACTTACTGTAAATCGGATCAGCTTTGTCATCTTCTTTCCATTTTTTCCAGTCATTTTACAGTTTTTTTTTGTGTTTTTTTCCGAACATTTTCAAAATTTTTGGAATTTTTTTGATACATTTTTGTTACTATTTTTTTTTCAAAAATTTTTTTTTAACTCTAGAGCGGGTCAGCTTTATCGCCGTCTTTTTTTAATCCTGCAATTCACAATTTTCTCGTAACTTTTCAAAAATTTTCGGTTTTTTTAATGTTTTTCCATTTATTTTCCTCATTTTTAAAAACCTTTTTTTCATAAATCTCGTAATATCAAAAATTTTTCAGAATTCAAAAAATGACACCTCCGACTCTTTCAACTATGCCAGCTACTGTTTTGGATGCCATTCTGAAGGATTCCGATTTGGTCACTATGTATGTTTTTGTGGTTTGTAGTCATTTTCAAAAAATCTCATAATTTTCAGCCAAATACTCCGAAAAGTGTGTCACAACCTCCGCGATCACATTGACCACGCCCAATTTGACTACAAACTACAAAAAGTGGCAATTGAAGAGCACACTACTGGATACATCACTTTGGAATACTATTTTGGAGACCAAAGAACCAGAATTTATTATCGAAAACATGAAAATGGATGTCTTGAAAAATATCAAAACAAAGAAAAACTTCTGGAAAATCAAGACCCGGCTACTCTAGCTGGTAATGATTTGGGACTCGTTTTAAAGAACGAAAAGTCCCAAATTGACGCATTTTGGCTTGAATTTCAACCAATTTCTCAACGAAGATTGTCAGAAGAATGTCTGGAAACACCTATGGGAAGGTTTTTGGCCAGTTTTGAACCATATTTGAAGAGCAGAACTTCTCATTTGAAAGTTATGGATTTTGAAATAAAAGGGACCAAAGAAGAGCGTCAAATCCTAAAGTTGCTACCGTGTTTTGAACCCAAAACACTTGAAAATATCGAGATACGATACCAAAAAAGATCGTGGCAAGACGCGAGTCAAAGTTTCAACTTGGACGAAATCGTCGAGTTGGAGCAATGGAAAAAGGCTAGACATATCCATATTGATGGATTGAATGTGACGTCATCATTGATAAATTTTGTGAATTTTGAGTTTGGGGAGCTCGAAATGAAGCAGATAACAATAGATGACATTATGGCGCTGAGAGAAGTAAAATTTCAAAAAAAAAAAAGTTTTTAAATAAATTTTTCCAGGCTGCTCTTAACCGCGAGCCCAACTACCGTAACCATTTCCGTGTCGAATACAGACATTTTGTGGATCAAAAAAATTTTATAAATCGATTTGGAAAACCGTATCCTGGAAGTGATGAAGGCAATTTGACATGGTACTATCGATTTCCAAATAGTGATAGAGGTTTGGATATTTCTTGGTGTGAAAAGGGAAAGGTTATTGGATGCCATATTATAACGGCGACTCATTATGAAGATAAATATTTTGTTGGAAATTATTGACTTTTTTGTTTTGGAATAAATTTTTTTTGCCTTGGAAGTTAAAAGTTTCATTTTTTATGATATCTGAAAAAAAAAGTTTGTGAAGAAAAATCAAAACTATATCATTAATTTTTCAATTTTTCGACAACCCACGAAAGAGCAAACTTCATATAGAGCTCCATATAAAAAATGGACATGTGATGTGCCTGGAACTGATGAAACTATTCTTTCTTCTTTATCTGGTGATAGTGAAAATTGGACGTTTGGAGTTAATCGGGTCAAAAAATGCCCTGATTGAAACATTTTCTGAATGTTTTTTCGAATATAAAATGTTTGTTTTTTTTCAATGTTAATCAATTTCAGTAATTCTAAAATTAAAAGTGTTGTGCAAAAAAAAAACTGAAATTGGCACCGAGCCAGAAAATGCAAAGTGTGGCACGCATTTTTTGCAACACCTACGCGCGAAGCCTAGTGAAAAAGAGTAAGAATATAGCTTAAAGGTGGGGACACATGAAAGCTCGAACTAAGCTACCGTCCCGATTGGTGGTCGGGCGCATTACCGGCTGAGCCACAGGGAGCAAAACGCGGGCGCCTTCTCTTGGCGCCTATGAACCTGCTTCTTGCGGCTACAATTTATAATGCGTGATAACTTTCACTTCTTACTAGTAATGATTATTCGGACTTCGAATATGTGTTGAGAATGGTACATTCTTCATGATAGACAAATAACTAGTAATTAAATTTTTTCATGTCCCGCCACTTTTAATGGAGCCACAAATAGGTCCCACATTTACAAAAACGTGCACTGTCATCATAAAAGCTGAAATTCGCATTGCGCGCGGAAACCCTGCAAAAAAAAAAAGACGCGCCGCTTTTTTCGTTTTTGGGTGAAGGGCCTTGGCTTGGTGCCAACTTTGAAATTTCTTACACTTCATTTTTCGAAACAATCTGTTATGTAACTAATTTACGAATCTAAAATTCTACTAACCACTGGGAGCAGGGCTGGGCGTAAAATTTTTATTTTACGGAATCCGTAAAACGTGAAATTTACGGATTGAAAATCCGTAAAAATCCGTAAAATCCGTAAAAAACGTAAAATTTGATTTAGAAGCTGCGGAGCATGTGGTTAAGGGTAAAACCACTGTTTTAGGCGTTTTGCTAGCCATTTCAGGCGCATATCATGAAAAAATGGCTGAACATTGAAATTTTTAAATGTATAATTTATTCCCTATCCAACTTTTTTTTCGCTTTCAAAATTTTCAACTGGGATTTTTCTAAGTTCCATCTTTTTGAGTTTTTTTCATTCGAAAAAACAAGCACTGCAACTTCCGAAACTAATTTTCAACAATAAATCAGTCTAAAAACATGAAAATTCGGCTCAAAATGCTAAAATGAGCCAAAACATTTTTTTTACGGATTTTACGGATTAAATTTTTACGGTCCCCGTAAAATTTTACGGATGCTCAAAAAACCGTAAAATCCGTAAAATCCGTAAAAACCGTAAACGTAAAATCCCAGCCCTGACTGGGAGCGAGATCAGTCTAGACTGTTGGGCGAGCACCGCCTAATTTGAAAAGAAAGTGAATCCAAAACAGTTTATTAGTCCTTGACACATTTCGAATTTCCATAAATCGGAAACAAACGATCTCTCACCGTCAATTTTGCAACAATAAAGTGGGATGACGATGATAAGGTATATGGGTATGATCCTGTACGTCCAAGGTGACATCCGATCACAAAAGGAGATAGAAACGAAAACCTGAAGAATCAGCAATGCGGAAGTAGAATAGATCAAAAAACAATGACAGGAAGATAATAGTTGGCAAGTTTAAATTTGAAAAATATGAGCATAATTTATGCTGTAAAAATCGTTGTTGAAAAGTCCCGAGTGATAGAAATTTCTCGCTTTTAATTGAAAATTCGTACTTTCTCGAGAATCGAAACCCGTTTTTCATTTTCTTTGCAATAAAAGGCGATTCCCTGCCTTATAAAGATTTCCTGAAATAAAAGCTGGTTCTGAAATTATTCTTAGCAAACACTTCAATTTTTCAAATACTACCATACATAGTTCGTAGTTTTTCTAGTCTTTATCGCTAACCCTTTTTACAAGGCACCACTAATAGGCGGCCAATTTTAGAAGCGATTTTGAGGAAATTCAATAACAAAACGCTTGAATTTCGAAGACAGCAGTTTTTTCCACTTCTCGATTCATGATGGTTATCCCTATCTTCTTCATCATTTTGATCTCGTTTCCTTTCTTCCCCCGAAACTTTGTTTCATGTCCTAGATCGCACCCGACTTGTCCCTAGCATGATATTGATATCACTTTCACCTTCCCTGACGGCAATCCTATATATTTATCGGTCATTTCTTCAATCATAATATTCCCCACCTTGCAATGTTTCTTCGAATTTTCATACTGTTATTTTCTGTGGTTACTGTAACAGAAAGCTGTATGGCGATGACTCCGCCAGATGGAGGTTTTATTACTTCTACAATGGAGCCGGTGGAAGAAGGTGAGGCGGTTTTTTCCATGGATTTTTCAAAATTTACTTTTGATACAACGAATTATTGGCTTACATTATTGGCTTGTTAGGTATTCTCAAAATCGATAAATTTACATGAACAAATGACGAAAAATATATAGTTCGAATTATCTACCGATCTGCCGGTTTATTAGAGGTGTCTCCCAATTTGCCGATTATTGACTTATTGAAAAGTTACACTCGTCGGCCCGTACACAAAATATTTGAAATCTAGAGGATGTTTTTCCACATTTTTCATGATATGATTCATAATACTATTGCTCCCATCAAACTTTTTCGCCATTTTCGGGCTAGTCTTCGTGATATGTGGCAATGAGAAACTGATTCATTTTTGCCAACCAGAGTTTGAACAAGAACTTATAGAAATGTGAGCACATAAAGATTTTCAGATTGCACAACTTGCGACATTGATGACATTGCTCCAGAAAATTTGGAAATGGGAACCACTTTTTCATCTGAGTGAGGGTTTTCATATTCATCCATGGAAACAATTACCTTGTCATTTACAGGGAAGTGACTGTACCCGCAGGAGAATGCAAACAGACTACCGTAACCTGCAAAAGAACTGATGGTCAAAAGTGTGAAGCAATCCGTATAAAAGTAAACTTATATAGAATTGAATCCTCTAATAATAGTGTTCAGGCTGAAGCTGAGTCTGAAGACGGTAGAGTAAATCTTGCATCAACAATGAATGGGGATACTGTAATGGCAACATTGGAATGTGGCGCCGACGGTAGTTATGGAATGGGAGGCGTGTAAGAAAAATAATTTTTTGACAGGAAAGCGATTTTTTTTTTTGAATTCTAGAACAGGAATCAATCAACTTTTTTGCGACTTTGCCGGTTGTCAACCGGAACCAACAGGTGAGTTTTTGAAAGGCTGAGAACTTTCTTGTGGAAATGAAATTAACGTAAAACCTGTAATAGAGCAGCTCTTTTAATTGAACGACCCCTGTATTGGAGCAGCAGCTCTAGAGGGATCGTAAAAATAGAGCGGTCCCTTGTCCTGAAAAGCGAATTGCAGGGAATTTGGGTGAATGACTCCGTGCAGTATAATGGTCCCCTAAAATTAGGAGACCTCCATTAAAAATTAACTGTACAATAGTGCGACTAGCCGCTCTATTACAGGTTCTGCGGTAGTCTGCATAACGTTTATTTTTTGAAGGTGATTGTACAACATGCGACATCAACACCATTGCTCCGACAATGGATATGGGAACTAGTTTCTCATCTCAGTGAGCTTTGAATTCAGAAAAAAACGATTCAAATATTTCACATTTTAGAGAACAAGCTGAGGCTGGAAAATGCAAAGAAACTGTGGCGATATGTTCGAGAGACGACGGTAAAGTGTGCAAACTTGGAATAACGGTTCGTACAGAAACCCACTTTTTTGAATCAACAAGTATTCAGGGAACTAATCCAACTGAAACTATCAGTATTGCTGATGAATTCAATGAATCCCAGGCGGGGTCGGTATTGACATGCGATGCAGATGGAACATATAAATGGAAAACGTTGTGAGCGCATGTATACATATATTGAAAAATTGATATGGACTCTGAATTCCGTGAAAAATATAGTCAAATTTCTGCGGTTTTTGCGGCGGTATGCTTCCTGCGCTATAACTGTACCTTCAGCACTGTCCCGTATCAAAACTGTGACCATATCAGAACTATACTGCATTAGAACTGCCCTCTTTCAGAACTGTACCGTTTGAGAACAGGGAGTTTGAAATATAAAAACGACATTTTCAGGTCTGTTTCGGTAAAGTACTGATATGAGTTACGATTCTGATATGGGACAGTACTGATAAAAGACCCCACAATACTACCAGTGGGCTTTATCAAAAAAGTTTTACCAAAGAACGGGTATTTAGATCAATTATTGATGATTTACGGTAATGCCAATTGTGAGAAATTTCTCTACTGTAATATGAATTCAACTGCTAAAAAATGTGCTAGCATCACAATTTCGGAGTGTCGTTGTAAAATTTTTTATAAAGTTTTGCCTCTGAAAACTATCGTAACTAACCTATTTTTTCGAAAAATTTCTTGATAAATTTACCGATTATTTGTCGTCAATTTTATCGAAAATTTTCTCAAAAGGTTTTTCGATAGATTTATCAAAGTCCTTCCGATGAGATACACTGTTCACTAGCCCAAAAAACAACTTCGAAAAAAAGAAATTACAAAAAACTTGATTGAAAGCTTTTTATAGAACTGGAATCACTCGGATTGGTTGTACATTTGACAATTGCAAAGGTGAGTTGTTCTGAGTCGAAAAATCGAAAATCAAAGAAAAAACAAATTGCAGAGAAATGTGAGACGTGCGACATTTCTAAAATAGCCGCTCAAGTCACAGAAACATGGGAAGCATTCGAATCCGTGTGAGCCTTTCTTCGACACTGTTCTGAACCACTGTCCCAAATCCAGAATCAATGTTTTCAATTCGAAACCACGGTCCCAATTTTAAAATGAAAATCCGAAATCCAAAACTCCATATTGAAAATTATTCTGTCACTTTTTAATTAGGACCCTCATTTTGTTTTTGGGATTGTTTTTTTTTCGGAGGCTCGTTTTCTTCAATAAGGCTGTGGCTTTAGAACAGTGAACTTCTTTTCCCTAGTTACACAATAATTTTTTGATAATTTCAGAGAGGAGACTGTGCCCGCAGGCACTTGCAAACGAACTATTGTAACCTGCAAACTAACAGATGCCCGAACCTGCCAAATCGGGATCGAGGTAAATTGTCTCACGACATTTTGGGGGTTAATAGAAAGATTTAGGCTGATGCTGACTCTGAAGATGCGAAAGTGAGCCTTGCGTCAACAGGGGATGGTAACACCGTATCTGCAACTTTGGAATGCGGAACGGATGGTACATACTCCATGGGAGCCATGTAAGAGCAATCGTTGATACAAAGTTTACGGGTTCAACATTTTTGCATTTACACCAGAGCTTCACGGAAAAAAATTTCCCGATTTCGGAAAAAGGAGAACGGAAATCGGAAAACATTTTTTGGTTCTAAGAAAAACGGGAAAAAAATTCCGCAAAATTTCCAACTGAATTTGGCAGAAATAGAGTTAATTCAGCAAATTTAAAAATTTTCCCGTTCGTATATTTTTTGAGTGAGAGACTGTTCAAAAGTTCCAAAGTTTCTAATCTTTTTTTTAAACGGAAATCGGAAATCGGAAAATCGGCTCTGCTCCAGCTTAGGGGTCCCTGCTATTCTCCTGGGTCCCTAAAAAATACATGGGTCATTTTGTGGGTCCCTGAAATTTGAATGGGTCCCTGCTTCATCAAAAAATGTTTCGTGGGTCCGTGAAAATTGTTATGGGTCCCTGAAAAATACATGCGTCCTTGGAATATTTGCTTCACTGTTCTTGAAATACAGATTTCCTATCCCAGAGACTGATGTATTTTTGAGAGACCCACGGAACATTTTTTGATGGAGTAGGGACCCATGTAAATTTCAGGAACCCATGAAAGTTTTGGTACTATTCCGGTTTACGGGTCCCAAAATCTTTTTCGGGTCCCAACTTTTTGAGTTTGCACCAGTCGGGTCCCATCTTTTTATTTACGGGTCCCAAAAGTTTTTTCGGGTCCCAACTTTTGGGTTTTGTTCCACTCGGGTCCCAACTTTTTTTTGACGGGTCCCAAAATCTTTGGCACTGTTCTAAAATCGTGGACCCAACAAAAAAAATCGTGGACCCAAAAAAAATCGTGGACCAAGAAAAAAAATCGTGGACCGATTGAAATTTGTGTTTTAAAAAAAATCGTGGACCAAAACAATCGTGGACCGAAAAAAAAGATAGCGGACCGATTGAAAAATGTGTTCTGAAACAAAATCGTGGATCGAAAAAATCGTGGACCGAAGTTGAGGCTTAGTTTTTGTTTATTTGTTTAAAATGGTCAGAACTAGCTAGAACAACTCACAACTGGTCGGTTCTGATTTTTCCAGTTCTTATACGACCATTTCTAAATTGTTCTGACTAGTTCTGATTCTTTAAAACAGTTAGACGGAAACTAAGCCCCAACTTCGGTCCACGATTTGTTTGGTCCACGATTTTGTTCAAAACAAAAAATTCTATCGGTCCACGATTTTTTTTCTCGGTCCACGATTTTTTTTTCTGGTCTATGTACTATGTATGTACTAGAAAACATGCTTAAACGTTCGAAATCAGGTCGATTGACTTTTCTAAAGGTCATTTTTCATTTTAAGTGAAATGACTCAATGTGCGATTGTGAAAGTAAAGTGTTATTAAAAAATGAAGGAAAATTGAAATTTGACATAATTTTTCATTTTCATGGGACCCGGAAAAGATTTTGGAACCCGTGAAAAAAAAGTTGGGACCCGAGTGGAACAAATCACAAAATTTGGGACCCGGAAAAAGTTTTGGGGCCGTAATTTGAAAGTTGGGACCCGAGTGGTGCAAACCCAAAAAGATGGGACCCGGAAAAGGTTTTGGGACCCGTAAATAAAAAGCTGGGACCTGGAAGAAATTTTGGGACCCGTTAACCGGAATAGTACCAAAGTTTTTAGGGACCCAGGAAAGTCTCAGGGACCCCTAAACTGGAACAGAGCCGGAAAATCTTTAAAATCATGAGTCCCATACCTTTTCACGGGCCCCAAATTTATCACCATAAAAGCTCTACGAAATTTTCAGATTTGGTACGCATAAAATGCGTGAACCGAACAGATACTCAACCCTTTTTTTTTAAGTAGAAAGAGAAAAAGCAATAACTAATCTTTTTTTTTCAGAACAGGAATCTCTCAACTATATTGTAATTTCCGCTTTTGTCATAGTGAGTAATCAGCTTCAAGTTATAATGAATGCAACAATGCGTATGTGCGCTGCCACTCACAAGTCCAAAAACCGCGTGTGAAATAAAGGAGCGGAGAACAAAACTTCTCTGCGCCTCTTCATTTAACACACTATTTTTGAAATCGAGCTCAGGGCGCATATGCAGATTTTTCGTTCACTATACTTGAAGGGCGGGCAATGATGATTGTACTTTTGAACTTTCTTCATTAGCTCATCAGAAACAACTCGGATTGCTCTCAAAAAGTTTATGATTGAATACAATTTGATTAGCCGTTGATTATCCTGAGACCCGTCGGGCAATAGAAATTTTTTTAGACCAATTCGAGTTGTTTTTGGTGAGCTATTAACGGAAATTTAAAAGAACACTCATCGTTGCCAGGCCACTGTAGGAACTTCGACACTTTAGAAGAGAAATAATCATTCTTGCAGAAATTTGCGAAGCATGCTCAACTGCTCAGCTCAGTCAAAGTCAAACACCTGTGGGCACAGAGCTTGTAATAGAGTAAGTATCTTCAATGTGTACCTGTATAATATCTCTCTTTTTTTTCTTAGAAATATAAATCAGCCTCTTGGTGAGTGTCTAATGAAATACGTGATCTGCAGAAGAACTGATACAAAGGTCTGCGACGATGTATCGCTAACGGTGAGCTAAGATCAGGGGCGACAGGCAACGCAAAATTTCGGCAAGTTGTCGGCGATTGCCTGGTCGAAAAACCGGCAACTTTCGGTATTTTTGTAAACGTTCCGGAGATCAGAGACCTAAGCTTTTGCTGGTTTTGTTCGAGAATAATGATCACTAAAACTGTTCCATCTCGAAATTTATGGCAAAGTTCTACGAAAATCGGTTTTTTTTTTGCAATTCTGTTACCGCTCGCCCCTGCCTAACATCGAATAGATTTTTCTCCAATGAAACTGTTTTTTAGTCTGTGACGGGAACGCAAACTGTGATAGTCGCGACGGGGCCTGGGACGGCTGAATTGAAAGTTCCAGTGATGTGCGGTGACGATAAAGCATGGTATCATGACACAATGTGAGATTTTTTTTGTAATTTGAGTGTTTTTAAAATAATTTTCTTACAGGAAGCTCGAAGGCATCCAATGTCAGTGGGAATGCCCATAAGCTCGCCGGGTGGGATCTCTCAACACCATTTTTTGCGCATTTTTCGATAAGAAATGAAAAGAAAAACTAATAATTATTGATAATAAAGTGTTATAATCAACTTGTGATGTATTATGAGTCATTTGGAAGCTGATAGCACGTCGGTCACGAGTTTGAAGATTGAAAGTGCCCTTCTATTAGAGACTGTCCTCCTATTATTTTCAATGATGTTCTGGGGGTGTCCTTCTCTTAGAAGTGTGCTATTAATTAAGGTGTAATTCTAATACAGTATCTAAAGTATATCAATTCAAATCTATCCCAAAACACGTTTTCTTTCTCTCTAATCTGTGTACTAAATGTGCGTAGTCCATGGGTACAAACAATGATAAAGTTTTCACATTTTATCCGAAAATTTTCTGACGATTGAAGATGTTATCAATGATTCCTGAGTATCTGGTCTATTGATTATCTTTTTTTTTTTGATCCAGGAAGTGTCAACTTTTTGTGGGTTTATTGAGGAAAAATTGTAAAAAATATTAGATGATGAGAAAAAGGCTATGAAGTTTAAAAAATACCAAAATTTTTCTGTTTTGGATTTTCCAAAGTCGGGATTTGTCTGGAAACTTTCATGAACCGAATTTTTTCCGGTATACTGCATAATTTTAGACGCTGAACTCAAAAAAGTTAGTTTGAAAAACTTTTGTCTAACAATAATATTCGAAGTCAAGATGAGTAACGCTCGAAAAACTGAAAATTAGTAAATCGACACGGAAACCATTTTGCCAAACTTAATTTCGGCTGTTCCAAGTTTTATTAACTTCTTGAAATGAGAAGCAACCGCGCCCCACTGGACTCAGTACTTGGATTCTATCCACTATCAGCGAATGAAATTTTTTCGGTGAAACATCCGGTTTTCGAAACAAAAACGCCTATTCTGAATCATTTTTTCATCAATAGAAAAGTAATCATTTCTAATGAAAAAAAAATTTAATTTCTTTTTCTTATTTTCAATTTCCAAATTTTCGATCAGCGCGCTATCCTCTTTTAAATGACCCATAAAAAGCTGAATTTAACACTTTATTAATAAAAATTATTAGTTTTTTTTTTCATTGATCAGAAAATGCGCCAAAAACGTCAAGCTTATGGACATGTCCATTGACATCGGAGGCCGTCGAGCTTCCTGTAAGAAGAATATTTTAAAAACATTCCAATTACAAAAAGAATCTCACATTGTGTCATGATACCATGCTTTATCGTCACCGCACATCACTGGAACTTTCAATTCACCTGTCGCAGGCGCCGTCACAACTATCTCCGTCGAAATTATATCAGTTCCCGTCACAGACTGAAAAATTCTTCATTGGAGAAAAGTCTATTCGATGTCGGCCAGGGGCGAGCGGTAACAAAATTGCCAAAGAACCAATTTTTCGTAGAACTTTGACATAAATTACGAGTTGGAATTTTAAACGTTTACAAAAATACCGAAAGTTGCTGGTTTTTCGACAAGGCAATCGCCGATAACTTGCCGAAATTTCGCGTTGCCTGTCGCCCCTGATCTTAGCTCACCGTTAGCGATACATCGGTGCAGACTGTCGTATCAACTCTTCTACAGATTACATATTTTCTTCGACACTCACCAATAGGTTGATTTATGTCTCTAAGAAAAAAAAAGAGATATTATACAGATACACATCGAAGATACTTACTCTATTACAAGAACTGTGCTAATAGGTGGTTCAAGTTGACCAAACTGGGCTGTTGAGCATGTTTCGCAAGGCTCTGCAAGAATGGTTGTTACTCTTTTAACGTGTTGGAGTTCATACAGTTGCGGGAAATGATGAGTGTACCTTCAAACTTTTGTTATTAGCTGACCAAAAACAACTTGGATTGGTCTAAAAAAAATTAGTCTAAGTGTATTCGGTCACAACCTTTTTGAGCAGTGATAATGAGAGTTGGGGACTGAGAGGCAAGCCATCCTCCTCCCACTATTCGATTCGACTTTTCGCCAGGCTTAGGCTTCTGAGAACCTACTATAAGCCAGCCGGAGGACGGAGTAAGCATGTTCTTTGAGAGTTCTTCGAAAAGCACCCAACTCTCAATATCACTGCTCAAAACGTTTGTGATCAATTACACTTAGGTGAGCCGTTGATTATCCTGGGACCTGTTAAACAATATAGATAATTCTTTAGAGCAATCCGAGTTGTTTCTGATGAGCTAATGAAGAAAGTTCAAAAGTACACTCATCATTGCCTGCCCTTCGAATATAGTGAACGCAAAAATCTGCATATGCGGCCTAAGCTCGATTTTAAAAATAATGTGTCAAATGAAGAGACGCAGAGAAATTTCGCTTTCCGCTCCTTTATTTCACAAGCTGGAAAATTTTTCTTGAAAATCATTAGATTCTTGTTCCATTTTCAAAATGCGTCTTGAAGTGTTTGCAACAAAAAATCCGTTTATCAAAAATGTCTGTAGGTATCATGTTTTCGAGCAAATTGTTGACTTCTTTCTGGTTCATTCGTACAGAAAAACCGATTTTTTGAATTCACGGACTTTGGTTTCTAGGCCATCGTTGATTTTTGGCCGCTTTCGGAATTTTTTGAGCGAGTTTCAAAATCCCCCCCCCCCCCCCCCCCCCCATCCCGCCCTTCAAAACAATTTTACTCACTTCTACAAAATGTATAGTCGCAATACAGTTTAGTGATTCCTGTTCTGAAAAATTATCAATGATTTTTTTTTACCTTGTACACGATCTTACACGGCTCCCATTGAGTAGGTACCATCCGCTGCACATTCCAACGTTGTGGAAACGCTATTTGCATTTGCAGCCATTGCAGATGATACAAGGGTCACTTGCGCAGCGTTCGAGGCAGCGTCCGCCTAATCGCATTTATTATAGGTTGCCAAATTTTAGTCCTACCAGAATTTCGATTAAGTAGCATCCTGAGTCATCTGCTCTTTTGCAGGTTACGGTCGTTCGCTTGCATGCGCCAGCGGCTACTGGTTCCTCTCTGAAATCATTGGGAATTTCCGCCAAAACTCTTGTTGGAGAGCATTTTCTTTTTATTATTCAAAGCGGTAAGGCTCTCGAGTGGGCTCTTCTGATACGTTTTACACAAAATTTCACATAGAGTAGGAATCAAAACTTACTTGAACTCGAAAGCTGCTCCTGGATCCGCCACTGTATCAATATCAGGAGCAATTTCAGTGATGTCACACATCTCACATTTTTCTACAGTATTTATCATTTAATTGACCTAAACAGTTGGAACAACTCACCTTTGCAATTGTCAAATGTACATCCAATCCTAGTGATTCCAGATCTATAAAGAGCTTTCAATCTTTTGAAATTTTTTGTAATTAAGTTTTCGGAGCCGATTTTTTATGCTGAACAGTGTGCCTTTTTGTGAGCACTTCGATAAATCTACCGAGAAACCTTTTTGAGAAAATTTTCGATAAAATTGACGACAAATAATCGGTAAATTTATCAAGAAATTTTTCGAAAAAATAGCTTAGTTACAATAGTTTCCAGAGGCAAAATTTTTTAAAGTTTTACAACGACACTCCGAAATTACGAGGCTAGCACATTTTTAAAGACTTTTCTTCATATTTTAGTCAAGAAATTTCTCGAAATTGTCATTACGGTAAATCATCGATAATTGATACAAATACCCGTTTTTTGGTAAAACTTTTTTGATAAAGTTCACTGATAGTGTTGTGGGCTCTTTCTCCCTCTCTTCCCTTGTTGTTAAATCCACTCACAATGCATTCCATTTATACGTTCCATCTGCTTCACATGTCAATAATGCTCCTGCTTCAGACTCATTAGTTTCATCAGCAATACTGATAGTTTCAGTTGGGTTAGTTCCCTGAATACTTGTTAGTTTAAGAAGAGTGCGTGGCACTATTCCGGTTTACGGGTCCCACAAAAAAAATCCGAGTTCCATCTGTTTTTAAGGGTCCCGAAAATCTTCCGGTTCCCAAAATTTCGGACTCGCAGCACTCGGGTCCCATTAGAAAGAATTTTTTTCGATTTTTTTTATTGATATTGAATCAAATATCAAGAAGATTATGGGATACCAGCCTGTTTGTCGCGCCTCCGGCGCTTCAACAGGCTTCTTTAAACTGTTCGTCGCTGCGCTCCTCACTTTTTTCACTGGTCGCGGCTTCGCCGCTCCATATAACTGGAACCCGTTGTCACCTGTAGGCAAACAGGTCCCCCAGTTTTCGTGGTCCGGTGGGCGCAGTGAATGAGCGCGCGCCTGTCGTTCGCAAGGCCGCGGGTTCGAACCCTTTTGGGGGCAAGTCTCTCTTTCTTCTTGCCCGAAAAGTGCGAACATCCTGACAAAGCTACGGACATACGCCTCTGGCTTTATATATATAAGAATGATATCATTAGACCATTGAAAAACGATGTCACATACTGATAATGACCATTTCGGTTGATAAAACTTAAACACGTTCCACCCTTTATTTTTCGTCTCCTTTTTTCCAGATTTTCTTTTTTCCAGACGTTCCAACCTCCCAGAACTTCTCAACTAGTAGAAACCTTTAACATAAGCTTTTATTTCAGCATTGTGAGGATTCAAAAAATTGTCAAATCGATTCTGATTTTTTGAGACCCGTAAGTAAAAAAATGGGACCCGAGTAATGCACATCGAAAAAGTTGGACCCCGGGTTTTTTATGGGACCCGCCAACCGGAATAGTATCGAGTGAATTTCTGTACGTACCGTAATTCCAACTTCGCACACTTTACCGTCGTCTCTCGAGCACAGCGCCAAAGTTTTTTTGCATTCTCCAGCGTTAGCTGTTTCTCTGGAAAATTAAATTCTTGAAGCGTTTTTTTTCTGATCTAAAAGCGCTCACTGAGACGAGAAACTAGTTCCTATTTCCATATTTGTCGGAGAAATGCCATTGATATCGCAAGTTGTACAATCACCTTCAAAAAATGTGCGTTTTTGAGACTAACGCAAAACCTGTAATAGAGTGGCTGATCGCACTATTGTACAGTTCATTTTTTATAGATGTCTCCTAATTTGAGGAGACCACTATACTCCACGGGACCGTTCTTTATTTGAGTGTCAGATTTTGAAATGAAAAAAATTTCTGATACGCGAAAAAGTACGAATTGCACGGCAAAACTCACCAAAAAATCAGGAAAAAAGGAGACTTCTTGTCACTAAGGTGTGACAGAAATAAGTCAAACAATTTTTGATAAAAAAGGCCCGCTCACTATTTTTTTCAACATAAAAAACATTCGTTCGACCGTTCAGAATCAAGGAGCCGCTCTATGACAGGTTTTACGGTAAATTCATTTCCAAAAGAAAATTTCTCTCAAAAGCCCACCTGTTGGTTCCGGTTGACAACCGGCGAAGTCGCAAAACAGTTGATTGATTCCTGTTCTAGAATTTAAAAAAAAACAATCGATCTCTCGTTAAAAAGCTGTTTTTCTTACACGGCTCCCATCCCGTAGCTTCCATCGGCGCCACATTCCAATGTTGCCATTACAGTATCCCCATTCATTGTTGATGCAAGATTTACTCTACCGTCTTCAGACTCTGCTTCAGCCTGAACTCTATCATTAGAGGTTTCAATTCTATATAAGTTTACTTTTATACGGATTGATTCACACTTCTGACCATCAGTTCTTTTGCATGTTACGGTAGTTTGTTTGCAATCTCCTGCGGGTACAGTCACTTCCCTGTAAATAAAAGGTAATTGTTTTCATAGATGGGTCTGAAAACCCTCACTCAGATGAAAAAGTTGTTCCCATTTCCAAATTTTCTGGAGCAATGTCGTCGATGTCGCAAGTTGTGCAATCTGAAAAATTTAAGGCGCTCTCTATAAGTTCATTATTTCATTGTTTGAAGTACTTTGGGATTGGTTTCATGATATTAAACAATTAGGACAGAGTTGCGGCGTATGGCAAACCAAAGCTCACATTTCGAGAAATTTTTGTTGAAGGTGGTGTAAAGTCACTTTTTATTGGTTTCGAGTTCTGGTTGAATCAACTGAATCAGTTTCCCACGGCGCCTCAAGAATAAATTGCGCTTACCCTTGGCGTCATTTTCGTTCGGCGGTAATTTATTTGATTTTCAAGCTGATATAATTTTCTGCTGTTTTGCAGGCGGTAAACGAATATTTTAATCGAAAAAAGTACAGAAGAGAAATCAGAAATAATCAGCTGCTTTAACTAATAAATTTGTTTTCGGTTTGTGAAAAAGTTAATTCTAACGGATTTTCGTTTTATGTTGTTTGAAAGTATCAGCTATTTTTCTAATGCACAAAATAACACTTTTCTTGGATGATTCGAGAGCGAGAGTTTCAATGCCAAATTCTCGGCCAATGATTAATGGCTTCAGGATTTTTGGCTTCATGATTAATGGCTTCATGAGGATTAATGGCTTCATGAGGATTAATGGCTTCATTTCGGCCAAGTGGATTTTTGGCTTCATGGGATTTTTGTCTTCAAAAGATTTTTTGCTTCATATTGTTTTTTTGCCTTTTTTCCACTTTTTTTCGTTTTTTGAGACGTTTTTAGAAGAGATTAAAAGTTTAAAACCGGGCGGAAAGGAGAAAGTGCAGTCGAATTATGAGTTGTAAGAAATGTTGCTATTTTGAAGAAATTGGTTTAAAATTGGAGCATTTTTTCGGTGGTAGCTGGAAATTTCCCAATCATTTTTCACATTCATTTCTATTTTTGTTTCGCTGTTCACCTCAAACAGCAAGAATTGGATATCTGGAAAAACTCTCTGCCTTGTTATAAATATGTGTTTTCTGAAATCTCACTGGAACAAGGGTAACTCGCCGAAAATAAGAATTACGTAGCATCCTGAGACATTAAATATGGTATCCACGAACAATCTATTAAGAAATACGAATCCTCCTCGGTGCTTTCGCATCAGCTTGGCAATGTCTTCTTTTTTTTCTCATAAGCTCCATTCAAAATTTCATTCACATTTTCTTTCCATTCTTCCATTTCGTCTCTTTTTGAACAAGCTGATAAGTATACTTTGATGGAACTTGGAAAGCACTTGGCGATTCGGAAATTTAGTGTTTCGTTCTCTGAAAACACGCTACTGTCAATTTAACTGACAAATGCATGCCTGAGTTTCCCTTTTTGCTGTTTGAGGAGAACAGCAAAACAAAAATCAGAACAATTCTGAAAAATAATTGGGAAATTTCCAGCTACCACCGAAAAATGCTCCAATTGAAACCAATTTCTTCAGAATAGCAACATTTCTCACAACTCATAATTCGACTGCACTTTCTCCCTTCCGACCAGTTTCTCTTCTAAAAACGTCTCAAAAAACAAAAAAAAAAAACAAAAAAAAACGAAAAAAAAACGAAAAAAGGTGGAAAAAAGGCGAAAAAACAATATGAAGCCAAAAATCTTCTGAAGACAAAAATCCCATGAAGCCAAAAATCCACTTGGCCAAAATGAAGCCATTAATCCTCATGAAGCCATTAATCCTTATGAAGCCATTAATCATGAAGCCAAAAATCCTGAAGCCATTAATCATTGGCCCAAATTCTCCGGGAATATTTTCTTCAAAAACGATTAGGAGCAGGTGGAGAAGAACCTTGAGCGGAATATTTGCGACGGCTCGGGCCAAAAAAAAATTGATCGGAACCATATGAAAAATGTGAGAAAAACTGCCTCAAATTTCTAAATATTTTTTTGTTCCGGCCGACAACTGTAACTTAACCGGGAGGCACGTCTAATAAACCCCCAGACCCGTGGATATTTTGAAAAAATATTTTGAATATATTGAACAATATATTTCTGGTCATTTTCTATTAAAAATATGTCGCTTTTGAGAATAACACTTTTGCAATATTTCGTTGTGTCAAAATGAAAATTTTCCTTAAATAATTCATGGAAAAAAAAACCAACCTTCTTTCACCGGCTCCATAGTAGAAGTAATGAAGCCTCCATCTGGGGGAGTCATCGCCATACAGCCTTCTGTTACAGTAATCACAGAAAATAAGAGAATGATAATTCGAAGAAACATTGCAAGGTGGGGAATATTATGATTGAAGAAATGACCGATAAATATATAGGATTGCCGTCAGGGAAGGTGAAAGTGATATCAATATCATGCTAGGGACAAGTCGGGTGCGATCTAGGACATGAAACAAAGTTTCGCGAAAAGAAGGGAAACGAGATCAAAATGATAAAGGGGATAGGGATAAACATCATGAATCGAGGAATGGATTGAAATATGAACAATCGACCTCTGGATTTTCGCACTGGTTATTTGAAATTTCATGAAATCTACATCACGACGGCATGAAAATTTTCATTTTTACAAATTTTTTTCAGAAAAGGTTTCAAAAACCTAGTATGACTAATAATCTTACATTTCTCGTCATTGTTTCTTGATCTATTTAACTTCCGCATTGCTGAAGCCTCAGGTTTTCCTATTCTTTCTATTGTGATCTGTTATCTTTTTGCACGTACATGATCATGTCTATGCCCTATATCATCATCCGATTGTATTGTTGCAAGAAATCGTTTTTCCGATTCATGACGATTCGAATTGTGAAATAGATGGGCGAGCAGAGCTAAGAGTCCTTTTGAAGTATCTTTGATAACTCCCTTCAAACGGGCAGGATGCTGACGAGAGTTGTACGAAATGGATTTTGTTAATTTCGGAATTCGGAATCCGGAATTTGGAATAAACTCTATTTTCCCGGAATACGGAATTTGGAATCCGGAATGATTGGCTTCGCCAGATTCAAAGCTGATAAAAGCGATTGAGCTCGAAAATTAGGTTTGGCCCCGTTTTTCAGTGCATTTTAGGAACCAATTCATGCTAGACGCAGTGAGTATCTCTCAAATATTCTCTATAACTCTGCTTTTCTTCTTGACTTGAAAATTTAGAGCTGTAACGGAATGAATTCTGTTTTTACGGAATCCGGAACACGGACTTCGGAATGAAGTCAAAATTTTCGGAATCCGGAATTCGGAATACGGAATGAAAAAAGTCCCGGAGTACGGAATTTGGAATCCGGAATCCGGAATCCGGAATCCGGAATCCGGAATTCCGTACAACTCTGATGCTGACTGTGACTCCGCTTGTTGTTCGTTTAATGAGAAACAAATTAATATACATCAATAAATTACTATATACTCATTGCAATCGTTTGCATACCCGCTCTACTGAAACCCCGCCCACCTTGTCAAAATAGTTCTCTGTTTGATCAGACACGCAGACAATGACGTCATACAGAAGCTAGCGTTGACTATATTCGTTCGTGGCGAGAAAACGGAAAAACCGACTTTTCTCGGAAAAATTTTTTCAAAAATTAAATTTTCCCAAAACTATAACTCGAAAGTTTTTTTCAGCCAAGATTTTTTGAATCCAATTTTCGGAATCCGTAAAACGAATTGGAAATCAGCCAACGACGTTTGAAAAATTCGACCATTTTTGGTGCAAAACACCGTTTGTTTTATGAATGAAAATTGTCGAATTAAAGGCTATCAATCAAGAAGTTTAACGAAAAAAAAATCTTTTTTGAGAGTTTTCACAATTTCCCGATTTCTTCAAAGTGTCCGGAATCATTTTCCAGAAATAATATCGGATTTTGCATTTTTATCCCAATTTATGCATATACAGGGTGGGCCATAATTACTGCACTAACTTTCCGACGTCATTTCACCGAAACTACAAAAGCAAATAGGCTGTGATTCAAAAATATGTTTTTCTAGTGTCTAAAGATAAGGTTTGAATGATAAACTCCCGGACCCGTAACTATGTCCACACATGACTACGTCAAGAAGCCGTCAGTAGGTATGAACAGTGGCACGCAGGCTTATGTCGGACAACTCGTTCGACAACTTGACTAATTCTTATTTCTGAATTGCCTAACTTTTTTCGATTCTTCCTCGGACCCCATAGTACAATTTCTCAATCGGGCAAACCCGGCAAAATTGTGACCGGGTGTTTTTGAAGTCGTATGTTCACCCTGACGAAAAGCGGAAAATCAGTATTTTTTGAACTGTGGAGCCACATGAGGTTCCACTACTTTGAAATGAAGACCAATTACATTTTGAAATGAGTTTTTGAGCTCAAAAAATCAGAATATACATTAAATTTGAGTATTCTTCTGATTATGTGAGTAAATCGGGCTATCGACATAAATGTTTTGGTATTGGGGTTTGTAACATCTGACGTCTTCCTACAAGCAAGTTGGGAACTCTAATGAATTATTCAGCAACTCAATTATGTTTTTGATTCAATTCAGTCAATAATACTTCTAATTAGAATAATAATTTTATCTCCATTCAAAGAAATTCCTGGTTCAAAAAGGCAACACCCATATCGCGTTTTTGAGCGTGCCAAGCAAAAAATGCTTGTTTTCTCGAAATTGTATCTGCTTTTTGGCTCTGAATTAGCGCGTCCAAATTTCTATAGTCTAGATGATCACTGGGTGCTAAGGATATCTTTTTCACTTGGCAATTCGATTCCTTTTGTCATAGAGACAAAAAAGTTTTTGTCAAAAAAAAAATTGGTCGCGGACTCTAGAAATCAAAAAATTTTCAGATGAATTTTTGGGTCTCTTATAAAATCCACTTCATTTCTCGATCCGTGATGTCTATTCCTTTCATCTCCGTTGCAATTTGATCTCGTTTTTTTTCTCATTTGAAACACAAAATTTCATGTCTTAGACCGGCCCTCGATGTCGTCCTTAGCTTGATTTTGATATCACTTTCTTCCTCCTCCTGGCGTCAATCCAATATATTGATCTGGCATTTCTTCTAATTATCTATTTGTAATGTTTCTTCGAATTTTCATACTTTTATTTTCTGTGGTTACTGTAACAGATTGCTGTATGGCAATGACTCCGCCAGATGGAGCATTTATTAGTTCTACGGAGGATCCCGTTACTGTAACGGTACCCTTGGATGGTGAGTTCGTGTTTTTTTTCAACAGTTTTCAAAATTCGTAATATTTAGAAGTCATCTTTTTCAGATTGCAAAACGTGTGATATAGCGGATATTGAGCCAGATTCTACACCTGATGGGTCAATTTTTGAATTCGAGTGAGTCTTTTGTGTTTCAAATTAAAAAAAAATAGTTGTTAAAAAAAAATTTATATTTTAGAGAACTTACAGTGTTAGCAATTATACTGAACGAATTTTTTGGATTGATTATTTTTTTGATTTTTGAAAAAAAAAATTTTGAAAAAAAAACATTTGAAAAAATTTTCAGAGAACTAGCGGCAGCAGGAGCTTGTAAACAAACGTCAGTAACCTGCAAGAGAACCGATGGCCAAGAATGTGAAGGAGTTTTTATTAAAGTAAGTGTCATCTAGACTTTATTTCTATGAAAAAAGAGCTCAGGCCACAACTGCAAATGGACCAAAAACGATAAATTCTCTAATGGGGACCAATACCATAACTGCGACATTGGACTGCCAGGCTGATGGCACTTATTCGGCTAATGAAGTGTGAGTGAACTCACTTTTTATGTAAAATTTATTATTTTTGTGTTTTGAAGATCTGAAATTACGCAACTGGAATGCGCCTATGAGAATTGCAAAACCAAAGAAAGTGAGCGAACCCCGATTTCGTTTTAAAATCTTTTTTTTTGAATAATCTTTTTTTAGTAATTTGTGAATCATGTGATATCAATGCAATCGCACCGACCAATTTGGAAACAGGAGCCAGTTTCACATCTCAGTGAGTTTTGCAACGACAATAACCTTAGATAATTTCATATTCCAGAGAACAAGCCGACCCTGGAGAATGCTTAAACACTGCAGCATTTTGTCAAAGAACTGATGGTAAAGTGTGCACAATTGGGATAACGGTATGTACAGTAATCCTATAATTCAAATAAAAAAGTGTTAAGGGAACAAATCCAAGTGGGACTAGCAGTATTGCTGGTGACGTCCAAGAGAACGAGGCGGTGTCAGTGTTGGATTGTAAACCAGATGGAACGTATAGTTGGGGAACTTTGTGAGTTGGCTGAATTTGTAACTTTGAAATTGAAAATTTGCTTTTTTTAGCAATCAAGTCACCAAAATTGAATGTACATATACAGATTGTAAATGTGAGTTTTATAAGGAAAAACTTCCTGAAAAAAATTGACAATTCAGTGAAATGCGAGACATGCGATATCTCAAAAATTGTCCCGGACCCAGCTACCATTGAAACAGGAGGAGCTTTTGAACTCACGTGAGTCTTCCCTAGTTACCTCAATACATTCTCAAAAGTTTCCAGAGAAAAAACTGTAGCCGCTGGTGCTTGCAAACAAACTACCGTAACCTGCAAGAGAACGGATGGTCAAAAGTGCGAGGTGATTCGTATTAAAGTAGGTCCCTCCGGTTTGGACCCCTCTAATAAAAGGGCTTAGGCGACCGCAGATTCTGAAGACGGGCAAGTAAATCTCGCTGCCAAAATGAATGTTGACACTGTTTCGGCGACTTTGGAATGCGGCGCCGATGTGAAGTATTCTTTTGGAGGAGTGTAAGTGAAAAAATAAAAATCAATATCGGAAAAATTTTTTAAAACTTTTTTCAGAACAGGCATTAATCTGCTGGAATGTGCGTTTGAAGCCTGCTCTCTACCTCCACGTAAGTTTTAAGAAAATCAGAATATCTCTAAACGAACCATTTTCAGCCCCCTGTGAATCATGCGACATTAATGCGATCGCACCGAAAAACTTGGAAATGGGTGCCAGTTTCTTTTCTCAGTGAGTTTTGCAATAAAAATTACTCCTAAACAATTTCATAATTCAGAGAACAAGCCGACCCGGGAGAATGCTTAAACACTGCAGCATTTTGTCAGAGAACTGACGGAAAAGTTTGCACAATTGGGATTACGGTATGTACAGTAATCCTATAATTCAAACAAAAAGTTGTTAAGGGAACAAATCCAAGTGGGACTAGCGGTATTGCTGATAGCGGCCAAGAGAACGAGGCCGTATCAGTATTGGATTGTCAGGCAGATGGAACATATAGTTGGGGAACATTGTGAGTCTATTGAATTTTGAATTTGAAAATTTGCTTTTTTTTTAGCAATCAAATCACCAAAATTGAATGTACATATACAGATTGTAAAGGTATGTTTTTTTCTGGAAAAGTGAAGACCGCTTCGCCCCTTAACCGCCTGCCTTTCACAAAGTTTTTGTTTTTTCTTCACTCAAAATGTAAATCTAAAAATTTGGCCTGCCGAGGAATCGAACTTGGATGCAGAATTTGTCGGAATTTTTTTTATACCACTACACTATGCGGTCAACGGTGCGTAATTGAACCGACGGCGGCAGCAAACTCTCTAAAATTTACAAATCTAGCGGCCGACAGTTGACGGGCGCGGGGCTTGGAGCATAGATAGTACAGCGCTTCCCAAAGCTCCAATTAAAAAATTAGAAAGACGGGCATCATCGCGTCGAAATACTGCATCGACATGAAAAGGTTATATCAAGACCGGACATTTATGAAAGGCGAAATTTTAAATTTTTTATAAAACTTTCAGAACGGTGTGAGTTGTGCGACATCGAAGCGATTAGGCCAATAAGTTTGGAAGGCGGAGCTGTTTTTTTCCGTTCTCGTTTGTGAGTCTTAAAATTGAATATAAACTTAGACACTTGCGGCTTTCAGGGAGCAACCCGGAGAATGCGCGAGAACTCGGGTAATTTGTAGCAGACTGGATCAAAAATTGTGCGCGAATATTGATGTTACGGTGGGCACAGTAACCCTTTTTTCTCGACTGTACAATTTTTAGGCAACTACTGCAAGTGGGACCAGCATCATTACGGATGTGAGCGATGAATACGACGCTAGCTCTACATTAGTTTGTGATACGGATGGCACCTATAAGTGGGGAACACTGTAAGTTAATTAAGAGAGAGAGAGAGAGATCCCGACGTTTTTCTTTGATTTCAGAATTCAAATCACACGACTTGGATGTGTATACACAAGCTGTAGTTTGTGAAAAGGTTTGTTGTTTCAAAAATCAAGAAAAAAATCAATATTGTAGAAGAAGTTGGGACGTGTCACATTGGTGCAATGTGCAAAGTAGAATCTCTCTCGAGATTTTCAAATCAATTTTTTGCACATTTTGTACCAAACGGTTTTCTATTATTTGTAATGTCTTACATTTTAATAACTAATAATAAAATACTATGAATAACATGTTCATAATTCAAGTGGCATGCATCGAACTTTATAAAGAATTCAACTTTTTAAGGGAAAAATCCATACCTCTTTAAACACAAGTACAAACTTCTGAAAAGGGATTGAAGAAAAATACTGTTGAAAAAATGAAGTTTGGGCAAGGAACTCTAAAGTTGGCCCCGAGCCTTGGCACGGTGCCAAGTCAAAACTTTTTCAACAGTATATAACCAAATTAATTACTGTTTTTAGCTTCCACTGATCCTGATTAGGCATTTCCCAGGGTTTCGAGAGCAAAAAGTTTATAGAAATTAATTGAAATTCAATCCTTATTTTTCGTTTCAACTGACTAGAACAATGTTCGTCCTAGCACCTACAGTATTACTGAACACACCCAATCTCGGATCGTAAAAACCCTGAAAAATGATCTAGGAATTACACACGAATCAACACGTACACGCTAAATAAAGACAGACAACCAAAAAATGAGAGGAGGCAAAAACCTGATAAAGGGCGGATACGGGAAAAAAGATCGAAAACAACCTTGGCAAATGATAAGAAGAGAGAATGATCTCGGCCAGATTCTGAACATTTGTTTTTTAGTTTCTTTTTTTATTTAAAAATCAAACTACAAAATTTTTCAGGTTCTTGAAATATGAAAATCAATTATGAAGATCAAAATCTTATCAAATTCTTATTAAATTTTTTTCAATCTTTGTACATGACGTCTATCTTTTTTTGTCAGTCTCACTTCGTTCTTGTTTTTCCGCGCGCGCGCGTCCAAAATTTCATTTTCTTGATTGTCGCTAGATTGATTATAATGATGTCTTTTTCGCTTGGCAATTCAGTTTATTTAAAGGTGGGGGGGGGGGGACATGAAAGCTTTGTAGACTTTTTTTGTAGACTTTGTATGCATTTTGTCGTCAGATGTGGTGTATACACTAATTTTTCAATTTTGATTGTTTTCAAGAAAAACAAAAAACATTACCATCTAAAGGGTCGAACTACGCTACCGTACGGTTTGGTGGTCGGCCGCGTTACCGGCTGAGCCACAGGGGCCGAAGCGCGGCAGTCCTTTCTTGGCACCGATGAAGCTGCCTCTCGCGTTGAACAATCTAGAGTGCGTGATAACTCTCACTTCTCACTAGTTACGATTATCCAGACTTTCAATATGAGTTTAGAATGGTCCATTATTAATAATAGATGAGTAACTAAAAATTCAATTTTTTCATGTCCCGCCACCTTTAAAGGAGGACTGAACTCGGGTTTTTTTATTTCAAATTCTGATGCAGCTTTTTATTCTGATCATTTTCTTTCACTACGACTACACTCAAAAATCCCTCTAAACGGTAGAAAAACGCGTTTGAAGACATGGCCGCGTACAGATTCACGGCCTAGGAATTTGAAAAAAAGCGCGCGCAAGGCACATTTTTGTCGGATCCTAGGCCATCTTTCTGTATTGCGTGCTTCTTTCAAACGCCTTTTTCACCCGTTTAGAGTGATTTTTGAGTATAGTCGTAGTGAAAGAAAATGATCAGAATGAAAAACTGCACCAGAATTTGAAATAAAAAAAACCCGAGTTCAGTCTTCCTTTAATCGGGGAAAAATCCTAATCCATTCCAACACATTATTAATTTCATTCTGGGTTTGCCGAAAATATCAACTTCTTTCACCGGGGGTTAGTTGTCTCCCCTTTGACAGAAGGGTCCCTTCAATAGTGGGGCCCCACTTTCAACATTGTTTTAATTTCATACTTCATAATTTCCCATTTTTGAGAATATTCGACTAAGAACGATTCCAAACTTGAAAAAAAAATCGTCAGCGAAATCAGATCATAAATCCTCAAAATTTGGAAAAAAAAATGAGCGAAAAATAATGGTGTCCCTCTAATAGTAGAGCTCCTCTTCCTTCAAATTCTATTGATCGTGAAAAAGTAACACCAGACTTGGATCAAACTGATCAAAGTGATGATATCATTATCAACCTAGTGTGGTGATCTAGGATATATGTTTTATCTGTTTCGGAAGCATTGCGGGCGCGTCATCGGAAAAAGAACGAAGTAGACAGAAACACAAATCGGCAAGTGCAGAGATTGATAAAAACTGGGTTCTAGTGATAAGGATTGGCGAAAAAAGATTGAAAACAATTGGAAAAAATGATCTTTTGGGTCGATTTTTTCCAGAAAGAAAACCTTTTTTGAGTGGAAAACGTATCAATATTTTGAGGAATGTATTTTTTTAATTATCAAAACATTAGTCTATAGAGATCAGTTTGTTATCAATCAATCTTTGTACTTGCCGTCTATGCCTTCCTGTCTGTCTCATTCTTGTTTTCCTTCTCGCGCGTCCGTAGTTTCTTTTTTAAATTGTCTCTGGTTTGAGGAAAATGATATTTTATCGATAGGGACGGTATTTTGAATAGTTGAGGATTTTCTGGAAGTTTGCCAGGTAGGCTAAGTTGAATGTGGTCAAGAAAAAAAAATCATGTTCAAAACGGCCGGAATTTGAAAAAAAAAAGACCCACCGGACTCAGCACAACAATTTTTCCACTTAAAAAGCCTATTCTAAAGTGTTTTCGACTGAAAGTAACAGAAAAGTAAATTTTTCAGAGAGAAAATGTTCTATTTTTCCAGGTTTTCAACCAAATTTAGGTAGGATAGTGGGCTGAAACTGTCATTTTCAGTCGAAAAACGCATTTTTCAGATAATTTCAGTCAGAAAATGACGCAAATAGGGGGTTTTTTTTCCGGTGAAAATCGAAAATATCTTCGAAAAATTCATTCGTCGAAGATGTAAAAAAATTTTTTTCAAAAATTCAACAGAGTGCAGTTTTGCTACCGGATCGAACCGGGCCCGGAAAATTAAAAGTGCGTTATTAAATTTTTTTAGACTTGTTCCGCTAAAAATCAATTTTTTTCGAAAATCTGGAGTTTCCAGAAGAAAATTGCTCAATGAGTTCCCCACGATCCTGATAATTAATGCATTTTTTTGTATTTTTGAAGCTGCTAAAAAAATGTAGTGAAATACTGTTGAAGAAATAAAGTTTGGGCAAGGAATTCAAACTTTTATTTTCGCGGTCGGTCCGCCCATTTTTGCCTGCAAGCTAAATTTGAGGGTCTACAGTTACCAGTTGAAGTGGGCGGACCGGCCGCGAGAATAAGAATTTGAATTCCTTACCCAAACCTTATTTTTTTTACAGTAGTTGTCTCAAGTTCAGAATATCGGACGCTTGACACTTTCAGATGAAATTCATTTATCGAAACGCATAGTACAGTATCCCTTGAGACAGATAATCCCCGATCACAAAACTGATCGCTGATTGGCCGCGGGAGAAAACCACGATAATCGGTCCACCTCTCGTCAAAATGATCTGAGGAATAGTTTCCTTTTTATCACGTAGGATGCCCAACGGAGACAGACTGCCGAGAATAGACAGGAGGCAAAAACCTGATAGAGGGCATATCAATGATGCGGGAAAACGAAAAACAACTTTGAAAAAAGAAGAGAATGATCTCGATCACTTTTCGTGTACTGAAAATATTAATTTTTTTTGCGAAAAAAAAATTAATTTTGAGATCAAACTATAAACTTTTTCGAACTATATAAAAATCAAAATTTATCAGCTTCCTATCAAGTTTTCGCAATCTCTGGACCTGATGTCTATCCGTCGCTGTTTGTCGTAGTTTGTTCTCGTTTTCCCGGGACAAAAATTTATATCCTAGATCGAGGTTGATAATAATGATATCTTATTCACCTGCCATTTTCAATCCGATTTATTCATCGGACAATTCAATTGCCTTCAATAATCCCATCTAGCAATGTTTCTATATGTTTTTATACTAATTGTGTCTTGGGTTACTGTAACCGATAGTTGTATGGCGATGATACCACCGGACGGGGCTTATATCACTTCGACGGAGAAGCCAGTGACAAATGCTCCAGGAGACGGTTCGTTTTTTTTTCAATCAGAATTACATTTTCTGATAGCAGACTTGTCCAAATCCGGGTCGGCCGTCAGAGCCCGGTTGGCCCGGATTGGAAAACTTTTAAATTTCGCAGCACGTTTTTTTATGATTTTTAGCCCTCGTTTCGAAATTTTTCCTGGTTTTTTTTAAATCAAAAGTCGATCAGAATTTTCTCCCTGGAAACAGATACCAAAAAACTAGAAGAAGCTGCGAAACTCTCAGAAAAAACTTGAAAAAAACATGTTTTGCCCTGAAATTTCTCCAGCGGCCCGGCTCGTGAAAAGTCTGGTTATATGGTACTGTAACCGGTTTTTTTTAAAATCCCAGACTTTTTTCATTAAAATATTAAAAATCTTTCAATTTTCAGATTGCAAAACATGCGACATCGTGGAAATTGAGCCCGAAATCACACCTCCTGGAACCGTGTTCGAGACGAAGTAAGTCAAAGGGCGAGCATCCTCTTACCGTTTAAATTCAAAATTTTCCAATAAAAAAATCTTCATTTTTAGAGAACTCGCGGCAACTGGCGCTTGCAAACAGACATCAGTGACCTGCAGAAGAACTGATGGTCAGACATGTGAAGCAGTTGTTATTAAAGTAGGCGCCTATTGGAATGGTTTCCTCTATAATAATAATTACAGGCTGAAACTGATATTGGCGTAGTAACTATAAGCAATTTGATGAACACCGATACTGCTACAGTCACATTGGACTGTCTGGCAGATGGCACTTATCAATGGAATGGAATGTAAATCATATCAATTATTTTGTTGTTGTAAAATTTACTAGTTTTGTGTTTTTTTAGAACCGATGCAATCACTAAATTGGAGTGTGCTTATGAAACTTGTACCGGTGGCGGAGAGGATCGTGAGTTTTTTCTTGAAAAAATGGAAGAAATTTGAATTTCAGAATGCACAACTTGCGATATCAACACAATTGCTCCAACTATGCCAGTTGATACAAGCTTTGTGTCAAAGTGAGTCCTTTCTTCGTTCATCATCAAACTTCAACTTTATATTTCAGCGAGCTAGCTACGGGAGCGTGCAAAACCACCCAAGTTGTCTGTCAAAGAGATGATGGCCAAATCTGTTCAAAAGTAACCATAAAGGGTACTAATCCATCTGGTGAAGCTATTCTGATAGCTGAGGATAATACGGATCAAGCGACAACAACATTGACATGCGATGAAAATGGAATGTATTCTTCCGGGACTACATCTCAAATTTCAAAACTTGCCTGTGAATTTGACGGGTGTGTTTGTAAGTTTTACTATAAATTTTGGTTTTCGGTAACAAAAAAAGTGATTCAGTGCCATGCTCAACTTGTGATATCAACACAATTGCACCAAATCCTGCCAATCTTCCAGCAGACACCACTTTTGATTCTATGTAGGTGTCCAATTTAAAATTTTGAAAATTCAATGCTTTTTGTTCAGGGAACAAGCAACGGGTGGTTGTAAGCAAACTCAAGTAACCTGTAAGAGAACCGACAATAAAGCTTGCACGGTTTCGATAACGGTAGGTACACTAAACTAGGCAGTCTTAGAAGAATGTTACAGGATACAACTGCAACTGGCACTACCAACCTAATAACTGCGGTTGATGCGAGCCAAGCTTCTGCAGTATTAGTATGCAACGCGGATGCAAAATATGTTGGAGGAGTGTAGGCTATTCTTTGAGTTTTATCGAATCAATCTATTTTTTATGCAGAGACCCAATCACTCAACTCGGATGCACATATGACTGTAGACGTGAGTTTTTTGGGAAAAAAATCATCACCAAGTTATACGTCTATAGTTTCTGGCGCTTCGCGCCGAAACTCCCTAAAAATTTGAAAAAACCCTAAGAAAAATCACCGAGGAACCGGACTTTGGATGCTAAATTTCCCGGAAAGTTTTTTACACCACTACACTACGCCAGCAAAAGTGTGTTTAATTTACCCGGCGGCGGCAGCAAATTCGCTCAATTCAGTAAATCCAGCGGCCGACAAATGACGGGGCGGGGCTGAGACTTAGAGCACAGATAGTACAAAGCTTTCCAGAGCTCAAATTAGAAACAAGAAAAAACGGGCACCATCGCGCTAAGAATATGTATCGAACAGCCAAAGCCCCTCAAAATTGGTCTCCTAGGAACGAGGTCAGTCTTGTTAAAAATCGGGAATCGAATAATCCAATTTTCTGATTTTTCGACTTTTTTTCGGTCGGAATTTTTTTTTGATTTTTGTATTTTGGAAAACCGGGAAAAAAGTTTTGATTAAGCGTTTTATGACCAAAAATTTCAAAAATCATAGAAAAGTATCAAGTAAAAGCACATAGAATCCTAAACTAGCACAATACAATTATTTCAGCGCCATGCGAAAAGTGTGACATTACCACAATTGCTCCACTAATCAACCCGACTGGAACTGTATTTGAGTTCATGTAAGTTGTTCTCTGTGTGTCCCGTGCCACAGGCTTCACCCGTTTCTTTTTTTCCAGAGAAAACGTGCAAGCCGGCACTTGCACAAACGCAGGTGTGACATGCCGAAGAACGGATGGAGCCACATGCGCTAACATGGCGATTATGGCGACTCATCCTGGTGGAACTGCTCAAGTTAACAGTGCAACAGACGTGGATCTACTTTCTGCAATATTGTTCTGTGAAGGAGACGGTACCTGGGGGGACTCCATCGAGTAAGTCTTTTTTTGGCTTCGGAATATTTCGACACTAGACGTTTCGAAACCTTTTTGAAAATTTTAGAGTAAAAATATAGGTTTTCTTTAAAAATACCAAATGTTTATTGAATTCAGAACAAATTTTTTTCCCAGAAGTTATTTGCAATTCAGTGAATATCCTATCCTTTCACAGCGAGCTCATTTTTTAAGCTTTTTTCACGATTTTCTCAGCGGTTTCAAAATGACTCGTTTCGAAAAGTCGCGGTTTCGTTATGTCTGGTTTTGAATTATAGCGGTGCCATTTTTTGAAGGAAATTTATTGATATGAGTATTTGAAGAAAAGGATTCACCCGCCTCGAATGCGTCTACACGAATTGTCCTCGTAAGTTTTTTTTTCTGTTAGAATTCCCTCGCGCACTTTTTTTTCAAAATGAATTTTATGTTCAGTTCCATGCGAAAAGTGTGTGATTGCTTCTATTGCCCCTCCGATGCCTGGAGGCACAACATTTGAATCAACGTGAGTCCTTTGTGGTCCTGTACCTATACCGTCCCAATTTTCAGAGAACTAGCAACAGCGGGAAATTGCAAGCAGACGTCTGTAACCTGTCGAAGAACTGACAACCTTGTGTGCGGTACAGTTATTATGCGAGTGAGTATTAATTGAAAACCTTATGGATTTCACAAAAAAATTGGGCCTAAAATGAAAAAACAAAAATATTTGGCCAACCGAGGAATCGAACTCTGGTACTTAATTTTCCGGAAAATTTTTCTACACCACTACACTACGCCGTGTAATTGAACCGGCGGCGGAAGCAAACTCTCTAAAATGAGTAAATCTAGCGGCCGACAGTTGACGGGAGCGGGGCTGAGGCTTGGTCCCATGGTCCCCCCCCCCCCCCCCATAGGAAGGGCTCTAGGACCGGCGACACACAAACATAATTTCAGGGCATTGGACCAACTGGAAATGTACAGATCGCAGTTACAAATGCTGGGAATTCGGTGTCAGAAACACTTGAATGCAAGGGTGATGGTTTCTACGCATTTGGCACGACGTGAGTTGTTTTTCCGGGTCGGGAAAAGTTTAATCAAGAAGATTTCAGAACAATACTTCAATTGGAATGCACATTTGACAATTGCGTACCTCCTCCACCGCGTAAGTTGTGGGGAGTATGCGTTGCCGGTAGAGTCCCGTTAAATTTACCGGAAAAAAAATTCCGGTAAAAACGGAGCAAGGGAGCGGGGCTAAGACTCGGAGCATATAGCTTCTCAGAGCGCCGATCGAAAAAAGAAAATAAATGTGAAAATTTTGCAGCCTGTGCAACATGTGACATAAGCACTGTTGCCATCACTGCCGCGAATCCGGATATCCAGATTCAAATCACGTAAGATTATTGATTTCCAGTTTTATGAGTACACCCCCAATCAATATTTCAGTGAAGAGGGTTTTAATGGGAGCGGATGTAAACGGACCAGAGTGACATTCATCAAACCAACTGCTACTGACTGTCCGACGGGAAAGGACATTATTGCGGTGAGAGAAAAAAAAGCGAGAAAAAAAATTATCACTTGAATTAATGGTTCCAGACATTAGCCGGCGGAGGAAACCCTTCGATTGCTTTAGCCGGCAGTAGTATGGGGAGAGAAAAATCGCACCACCCCCGTGACGTCAGCTGGCCTCCTCCCGAGGGGTATCCTTAGACAGCTGCGCGGCTCCCCTGGCTGGCTCCCGCCCTGGCTGGCTGGCCGTGGCCTAAGAGAGAGAGAGAGAGAGAGAGAGAGGAGACGCAGAGAAAGAGAAAACAAAAAAGCGCGGGCTATTTAAAAAAGATGAGAGAGTGAAAGACACAGAGAAAAAAACAGTTTTTACTTAACAATGTTTTTTATTTTTTGAAAAAAATAAAAAATTCAAAAATTATTTTTTGAAAAAAATAAAAACTAGGAAGATATACTAAAACCCGTTATATTGATTTTTCCAAATGCATTATATACCCCTTCAATTTTCAATAAAAAGAAAACTTTTTACAACTTTTGGAAAAAAGTTTTATTTTTTTGAAAATTAATATTTTCTCCGATTAAATCAAAAAGATTTTTATTCATAATTTCTCCATCATCACAAACATTTCACTCACTACATGTCAAATGTCTGCACCTTTCACCTCGGTGTTGCGCGTGAGGGTGTTTGCGTAAAACTGGCCTTGGTCTGCACCTTTCACCCACGGTGTTTGCGGATCTTATAACATTTTTATTTTCAAGGCCCTTCCCGTCACTTTTCATCCATCTCACGTCGATCGAAGTGTCGCAATGGCTAAGAATAATTCCACAAAGGTAACAAAAATATTTTTTTCATTGTTAAATGTGTCATTTTTCAGCCTATTCGTGTAGAGGCCACTGAGTGTGTCAAGTGTTTGTCAGTTGATGGTCACTGCGTCAAGGCGGCCCAGAAACTCTATTGCTACGTTAAAACAGAACTGAACGTCTTCTATGAGGTAATAAAAATTTTTTTCGTAAATAATTTAATTTATCTTTACAGAAATTGGACGAGTATTGTATCAATTCAACCAAGGCCGACACCACCACCACTCCAATCACTGAGCCATCGTTCGCCACCAACACTACTGTTATCGCTCGCGATACGTACAAAGAGAGTAGCCAAGTCATCTCGATGCTCATTGGTTGCGTCATCATGATATGTCTTCATACAGCACTGAAAACCGCCAAGACCCCGCTATTCCAGCGTGGATTACGTGAACTCTGGAAGATTTCAAGGGAAATCTGTCACCAAATTCATCAATTCTCAACCTTCATGATCAGTTGGATCAGAGGGAAGATATCTGGAGGAGGAGTTGGACCAGCCACCCCATCCGACGCCTCTCACGCAACACAATTCGACAACAACGACAATCACTGGATTGAAAATGGAGGTGGAGCCGATTCGGGGACCCCTGAGACATCTAGTGTCGTTGCAAATGCCCCGCGCGAGGAGGAAGAGGAGCCTATCGATGAGAATTTCCGCAAAGAGGAGGAGGAGGAGGCCGGCGATGATATGAGTCATGTTGCCGAATGGCTCGCTGCATAAATTTCACCTGATCCACCACCACTATTTTTTTTAAATTTTCGGGTCACACGTAATGATGATCTCTTTTAAAGTTTAACCCGGTTTACCCTTATGCGTCTCCACTCTTGCTGTTAATCATTTTCTAAGTTCTTTTTTGTCATTTAGGTAGGTTTTACTTGTTATGATCTCCATCATGCTTGTTCCTGGCTCATCGCCCTCCTCTTGCCACTATTATCCCGCTTTCACCAATGCATCTCCACCACATGTTCTGATGATCTCTTATTTAATTCCAAATGTAAAACCGGTTTACCATTTCCCACACCCACTCCTTTCTGTTACTTTTTAGGTTCTTTTTGTTATTTTTTGTTATTCAGGCACGCAATACTTGTCTCGTCCCCCTCAACCGTTGTCCTTTCTCACTTTTCTCCGTGTTTTCACCGATGACCCGTCATCAACATCATCTGTACCCTATTATTGCACCATTCCCGATAGTTTATCGAATAAACAATTCGGATGACACTATTCTTTACTATTTATCTGAACAATTTCAATCTTTCTTCAACTGAAACTGCTCATTCTTGTTGTTTATCTCCTCAGATGTCGGCTGCTTCTTCGTCTTCCTCTGATAATTCAGATATTATTGTCGATCAGGTGACTTCGTTATTGTTATCACTTTCTGTTAATAACGAAAAGAAAAGCAACGATCTAGAGGTAAGTCGGTTTATTTTCTTTCAGACAATTCTCATTCACAGAATTATATCAAATCGATTTCTTTCCCACGATTTTTCCCTTGCGCCCCTGGAATCCTCAATGCTGAACTTAACGGTTCCGTGTGTTTCTACTGTCAAACTGCCATCGATATTTTGAAAAAGAATTTTGATAGTACCATCCAGAAAAAAATATGTAAAGCCACTATACATTTCTTCCCGAAAAAACATATTTCAGCTATCGTATACGCTGATGCAATTATCCGATGCCTCTACAAATCCGAATGTGGTGTCTTCTTCATACCAGTATTGACTGGTCTTAACCATCATCTTAAAGCTGAATTATCTCGAACTAGTTAAATAATAAATTTATTTTTGTTGTTTTACTTCAAAAGAAAATAACGAACGATTAAAAATACGATCGGGAAAAACAGATTAGGGGGTGACAGATGAGCCTCCAGATTCAATCGCAAGTGCAAAACTTGCACTTTGAGCACAATGTAATTGTCAGCTTCTTGTTGGGTTCGATGGCGATGGCGACGCGACATCCTTTGCAGAGGCGGATTCCGGTGACGAGTTTCTCCTTTACTGGAGCTGAAAAAGGATAGAATTAGAATACGAAAAGATACAAAATAGTTTACCTCTTCTTGGGTTTGACCCCTTTCTCTTGTTTCCTGGCGACTTCTTTCGAGGCGTTGGCAGTAATTGAATCGAATCCTCCTCTAGAGTGATCGTCTCGTCCAGGTTGATTGTTTCGTTTGCCGGCGGTGGTTGGTCCATTTTTATCATCTGTTTCCCGTTTGGTCGGGCTATTGGTTTCACCGGGCATGATGGGCATTCCACTTCTTTTGTAGGATTGTTTAGTGGATTTGGGAATTCTTGAAAAATGACAATGTTTAACAATATATAGATAAAAGAGCCTATACCTTTGCCTTGAGTTTCGAGACTTCCGAAAAACTCCTCAAGGAGTTCTACAGCAACTTGAGGTAATGGAGAGAACTGACGAGGTGGTTGGGCAGTAGCTGGGATTGGATCAGATAGCATCCTCAAACGAAAAACGTTAGAGGAAAGAGAAGGAATAATCCGAGTATGCAGATAGAGAACACAATTATGATAAAGTCTACGAGATAGATACTGAGAAGTATCAAGAGACGAAATAATCCAGTCTCCTCTAAGAACCGGAATGGTGATAGGGAAGTAATTATTAAAATCGGAGAGCCAAATAAAAGTGGTCACCGTCCACGACGAGGGCAAAAATGATGAATGAGCATTCTGCGGGAAGGGGTGATGGGTTTCAAAAAGGGGGCGGGGCCTGCGTCTTCATTGATTTTGAATACTTTCACTTTTCAAAATACGAAAATGGCTCCTGGATATTCTAAACTGAATTCGGAACAAAATGGAATATATTACATCGTTTTGGATGATGTCCATAATAGGAACAACCGGGTGAGTTACTGTATTTTATACTGTATTTTATACTGTTTTTTCTTAGTCTGGACCAATTGTTCGGTATATTGGTGGTGCCGGTGGTACTGGAAAATCTGAGCTCATCGCACATATAGTTCGCGCCATAGGTGCTCAACATATTATCCTTTGTGGGCCAACTGGTAGGGCTGCTCGCAATATTAATGGCTCGACTATTCATAGTCTACTGAATCTTGACCCATATTCCGAGGCAAAGGATAATGATCCTGTTCCGCCACATCCATTTCTACTACTTGCCATATTTGATGAAATATCCATGATTGATGCCAAGCTCTTCGCCCGAATTGAGAAAAGATTGAGACAAATGCTCCGAAGTGATGTTCCATTTGGTGGTTGTGTTGTACTTTTGTTTGGAGACTTGTTACAAATCCCACCAGTTATTGTGGATGAACCAGAAACTTTCACTAATGAGCAATGGATTTTTAAATGTAAATATATTCATTTTTATCAGAAAAAATACCTTTCTCATTTAGCCCCACTATGGAAGAAATATGTACAATACTATGAATTGGAAATGGTGATGAGACAAGAGGATGACCCCGAATTTGCACAAATGCTCAAGAGATGGCGACTTGGGATATGTAGTGAGGAAGATCACGAGTTCCTGAATGATAACGCTCGTGACCGCTCGCGTGACACCGTCGAGGAGTTTAAGAAGTACTTTCAATGTGAGAAGTCAATGATGGTTCTGGCTCACTCGAATGAAGTTATTGGAAAATTGAATAAGCAGGTAATTGTTTTCATGAAGATAAAAAACCTAAAACTTAATATTTTAAGATTACATACAAATTTTTCGATGAAACAGAGCTATTCGATATAGCAGAGTCAAGACATGTCCGTGAGGAAGGAGCAACGATGTCAAAAGTAACCCACAAAGTATCGTTCCAAGTGGCAGAAGGGAGCCGAATTCAGATAAGCAAGAATTTGACTGGGAGACTAGTGAATGGAGAGACAGGAGTTGTCAGGGACATTGTATCCATTGATAATCGAGTTGTTTCCATGAATATAAAGTGAGTTCCTGGTTACAAAGTTTCTAATTAAAGGGTTAATTCAGGCTTGATTCTGACATGAACACGGTCTCGATTCCTTATACAACGAAGAATATCAAAAGTGATCGGGGAAGGGAGGTGTGGACAAACGAATTCTCTATTCATCCCGCTTATGCGGTCACTTATCACAAAGCACAAGGACAGACGCTTGACGACGTCATGCTTGTGACCCACAGGAATCTTCCACCTGCACTATTCTATGTTGGCGCAAGTCGGGTTCGCAATCGAGAAGGACTTCATATTCTTAATTATAATTCTGGAGATTCAATTAGAGCCGATCCAGAAGCTCTAGAGGAGTATCAACGACTCAGAGTGTCAATCGGCAAACCACCTCTCCCATTATAAATCACTTTTTGTTCACTTCTCACTCGACTTTCTACTATATTAAATCATTAAACTGAGTTAAGGGTAATAAATCATATGGTTTCATTTCTTGATATTTGGCAAATGGTGGAAGTACCACAGAGTTCATACACAAAGTAATTAATCATTTTCTCACAGGGTTGAGTTGATCCTTAGCACGATCTCGACAGCTTACTCACTCGATTCTGAAAATTTCGGAAAGTTTGTATTGCTCAGATGGTTTGATTTCTTAATATATGATGATAAGTAGAAGTGAAATTGTGTTCACACGGGAAGTAATAAATCATTTTTCAAAGGGGCGGGGCCTAAACAAAGGGAAATGGACCTAAGGGATTCTCAATTGAAAGAGCTCATTCTTACACTTTATCACCGTACTAACGTGTGACTGCCTGACCTAATGTCAAACTCAACCGATAATTTGACTGATTACCCTAACGGGACTCAGTCGGAACCGATATTAACTGACTCATTTGATGAAGTTAGTCATCTCAATCTGATGCCATATGAAGATCTAATGGCTAAACACTTCCCTATCGCTGACTCATTTGATGAAGTTAGTCATCTCAATCTGATGCCATACAAGGAGTTGATGGTCAAACATTTTCCCCGTACCAATTCATTTGATGATGTTACTCACCTCAACTTGATGCCACATGACAAAGTGATGGAGAAGGTGTCAAGAAAGCGTCAGGATACAGCTGGAACTTCGAATCATGGCAGGAAACCTGAAAAAAGACCAAGACAATGTAAGTATTTGAAAGAATGTGACTTGTTTTTAAAAAAATTAGCTTGTTTTAAATGACCACCTTTCCAGATGGAGGAGGAGGAGTAATTAAAGAATTCAAGAAAGGCCACAGTTTCCCGTCAGCGAAAGAGAGGGAATTCTTTTTCAAATACGTGGAGCTATCTCAAGATATTCAGCTAAAACGGTTGAATTCTGTTTGTGTTGATCTACCCGTGATGAGAATGAAGTTTATCAATTTGGATGAAATTGAAGAAGATCAACTTCATGTTCATGTTGCCACACTCATTGACATTTTCATTCGGATGACGATTCAGAAAGCAAAAGGAAATTTAATTGACACCAAATACTGGTTCCAGTAAGTTTTTCTATCTTTATAAAAACTATTTTCGATGTTTTGAAGACTTCATCATCATGGTTATAAGGAGACTAATGGATTTTTCATAATCCACAAAACCTATAAGGCCGTTGACGGAGGAGTTATCATGAACCAAATATCTGCTCATATGCAATCTAACAAAGAGTTGAATTTGGATGAGAACTTCACTGTAGCCATGAATATTTTCAAAGAGAAGGATCGAAGTCCAGCGAGATTTAGAGGGCGTCTACGTGGGAGAGGTCCTCGAAAGAATGAAAAAATAAAGAATGCAGTTTTGGTGAGTTATTGTAACAATTTTTTGAGAAATTATAAGATGATTCAGGAGATGAATTTCGGAATCAAGCAAAACCGTGTGATCGGTACTTCTCATTGTGCCATAAAAGCTATTGTTCTTGGGAAAATGGAGACGGATTTTAAGTCTCTTGATATGTCCGATCCGGAAAGAAAAGTGCAAAGAAAAGCATTCGAAAATCTGATTAGACACAATGCTACCCTCCATCACCGTGCCCAAGTTCAACTTCAACTGGCCCAACAGTTTCTAGAAAGTTTGGGGATGGATCCTGACCAGGAAACACATGATCTGGACGATATCAAGGAAATTGCGGATCAAATGCCCGACTACCAGTTCGCTGTTTGGTCAGTCAAAGGACATCAACTAATTGCATCTGAGGAGGCTCGATTCAACCCTGATGGAACCAAATTCATCGGCCTCTTCTTCCGCAATAAGCACTATGAGTTCATCAGTCATTTGGTGAAACCAAAACCTTACAGGTGAGTCTTTATAAAAAACACAAACCTTTGCTAACCCTCTACTAAAAAGGTGAACTCACAACAAGTGAGTTAGTTTTTTAGTACTTTTTGGAAAGAAATACTTACAGCTTCTGTTACAAATGCTCCCAATTCGTGAACACTACGCATCACCGTGAGAGTTGTGTTGCTCTTTGTCGACGGTGTGGTTCCAGCAACTGCGAGCCTGGATCTTCCAAAATCCAATGTGACGAATGCAACATCGTCTTCAGAAGCCAGTCCTGCTTCGATTGCCACAAGGAGCCGACAGCTGGCAATGCATTGCCTTACTGCAAGAAATATTTTTAGTAAGTTATTCTTGTAAATAGTGGGTAGACACATTCTTTATTGTTTCTAGCTGTACAAAGTGCTTACTGATTGATCGAACAGACTCGTATCGAAAAGTCCCTCATAAATGTGGGACCAAAAATTTCTGTTTTGTCTGCCGGCGTAAAGTTGAACCAGGCCATGTCTGTATCTACCCCACTGTAACCGATGAAGAGAGGGGAAGGAGCAGAAAGAGACAGGAAAAATGGAAAATTCTAGCCTACGACATGGAGTGTATTGTAGCAGAATCAGGAGAACTTGATGGTACTTTTTAAAAAAATCTCTCAAAAACTCACTATTATTTCACAGAAAATGCTGTCCGTGGCCCTCGTCATGAGCCAAACATGATATGCGTCGAAATGTTCTGTAATGAATGTATTGATACGCGGATCTGTGACAAATGTCCCCCTCCATGGCACTACAGTTACGAGGACAATTCACCTCAAGAAGAGCCACGATCTCAAGACTTTCAAGTGGATACTTACAGTGATTCGGGAGACTCAGAGGATGAGTGCCTAGATGTTGAGCGAATTTTTGAAGTCGAAAAACGAAATACTCCACTGGCCCGCTTCTGTACATTCCTCCGGACTAGTCCCATTGCTAACAAGGCCATCGTCGTTGCACATAATGGACAAGGGTAAGGCAACTGGAAAATAAAAAACTTTACAAAAAAGACTCATCTTTTATAGATATGATCATCCAATGACTCTCGGAGAGCTAGATCGACAGGGAGGGACTATAGCGAGGGAGCCAAAGGTCAATCTCAACGGGATGAAGATCACCACTGCGGAATATCGTTATAAAAAACAGAGGCTATATTTTCGCGACTCACTTCTCTTCATTCCCATGTCACTCTCGAAAATGCCCGCTGCTTTTGGACTTGAAGGAGAGGAGAAAGGAAAATTTCCCCATCTCTACAACCATCCCGACCATTACAACATCATTCTTCCAACACTACCGCCGAAGGGCTATTATGGCCTGGGATTTGTGCCTCCGGCTGCTCGGGAGGAATTCGAGGAGTGGTATGAGGCTCATTACCATGACGGTTTCGTACTCCATGATGAGCTCCTGAAATATTGCCGGTCAGACGTTAGGATCTTAACCCTGACACTCATTTCCTATATTAAGGTAACCCGAATTGAGATAAGATTGTGTAAAGATTGTGTAAAGATTGTGTTTTAGATGTGTGGAGAGCTATTCAATGGTTGGAACCCTCTTGTTCAAGGATCAACTATCGCTTCTTTCGCTATGTTCGTGATGCGAAATGAGTATATCAAAGAAGGAGATCTAGGATATATCCCAGAAAATGGATATGGAAGTGACACGAACTCAATGATTGCCCTAAAATATCTACAATTTCTCGAGAATCAGGATTCAAGTCTACACCTGCAACACAAACTTCGTGGAGGAGAACATCAAGTAAGAGTGAATGGTCGGTGTTACAAAGTTGACGGATTCAATAAGGCCACAAATGAAATTTTTGAGGTATATATTTTGAAAGTTTACGGCACCTTTTAGAAAATCATTTTTAGATTTATGGATGTCTTTGGCATGGATGTGTGAAATGCAATCCTATCCGTGATCGGAAGAACAACATGTGCGATTTGACACCCCAGGAGCTCTACGATCGGACAATGAGAAGAGGCGAAGATTTAGTTAAAGCTGGTTATACCCTTCACAGCATCTGGGAGTGTGAAATCTATGAAGAGTTGGAAAAAAATAAGGAAATGAGAAGGTTTTTTGATCTGGTGAGTATAGAATTGATTTTTTTTCAAAATAGTATTGTCAATTTTTCTTAGAACAAGCACTATCGTCGTCTCATGCCAAGAGAGGGGGTTTTTGGAGGGAGAACACAGCCATTCCGAGCTATTACCGAGGCCACCGAGGACGTCGAGATGGACTATCTAGACTTTAACAGTCAATACCCATACTTAAATGCTGGAGGAACCGCATACCCCCGTGGCAACCCAAAGGTTTTGACAGACAACTTTCCGGATCCGAATAAACCGCTCCATCTTCGAGGGATCGTTTTTTGTGATGCACTACCGGGACCAAACTGCGAAATTGGATATCTGCCTGACCGAATTCGATCAAAGCTCATGTTTACCCTCTGTAGAAGCTGTGCGATCGATGAGAACACAAATGGACAGTGCACACATCTCAAGGTATCGGAGAGATACCTCACTGGAGTCTGGACCACGGAAGAGCTCAATAAGGCCATCTCAAAAGGCTATAGAGTTTTGAAATACCATGAAATTTGGTACTGGGAGGATAAGGATTGGGTTAAAGGAGGGTTCCTAGCGAACTATATCAAGCCCTTGTTGACAGTAAAATACCAAAGCTCCGGATGGCCCAAGGATGACATGACTGATGATGAGAAAGAAAATTATATGCGGACAATTCTCGAAAAGGATGGCGTTCAATTAGATCCGAAAAAAATGATCAAAAATGTTGCATTGAGGAGTCTAACTAAAATCTACTTGAACTCCGCTTGGGGTAAATTCGCCGAGAATCCTGTCAGGACCGAAACACGACTGATTTTAAAATATGATGGAGCCACAATGGCGAATTTTTTCAACGACCCGATGTATGAGGCCACGGGGATGGTGAAATGTGGTGACCACAAAGTGTGGATCTCGAGAAGACCAAAGAGAGCAGCTGCACATGGGGCTAGACATGCCAATTTAGTCATTGGTATAATCACTCCTTCAGCAGGACGTCTCCAGTTACTCGATGCCATTGAGAAAGCCGGAATCGAAAACACAGTCTACTGTGGTGAGCCTCTCTCCTGATGTTTTTAAAATCCTAATTTTCCTACTTTATAGATACCGACTCATTGATGTTCTTACACAAAAAAGGTGAAGATCCTCTACGCGAACTAAAGGGTGATCACCTTGGGAAACTGGCAAGTGAAATCCCCGAGGGCTGGAGACTACAGAAGACCGTGTGCTGTGGTCCTAAAAACTATGCCTATCAAATGATAAATGGAGAAACAGGAGCGACAAAACATGTGATCAAGTCGAAAGGGATCACCATGCATAGCGAAAATTGCCGGCGGATAAATTTTGATAATCTGGAGGCACAGGTAAATTAATAATATAAGAACCGACTTCAAAAAACTTCTTTTCAGATGAAAGAATTTATCGAGCATGGGGTAGTGGACCCTCTGGAGGGGGAGATGCTCAGGTTTAAGAGAGGTTCTCATGCCTTTGATGGACTTTGGACATGTATATCGAAAAAGGATGTCAACCCTCGAATGGACAAAGGACGTTTTGAAAATGGAGTCGTCACCCCCTTTGGCCAGCTACCTATAGGGACTAATCTCATCGATGATTATCCTTTTTATTGATTTTTATTTAGTTTTTAAAAATAAAATACTTACTTTCATCTTCAATCTATTCTTCATCGATTTTTTTGCGCCCTCATCCGCATCTTCTGCTTCACTTGTCCTTCTCGATTTCAGTCACAGATCTGAAAAAAATATTAGACAGACAATTAGAAAGGTATTATCAGAGAATATTCTCAGTCATTTAGAAAGAATAAAACATAACAGTGTTTAACAAGAGCGAATCTTTATTTTACCATGTGAAATTTTAAGAATTACGAAATAAAGATAGTTGAACATATAGAAAATTAAAGATTGAGCCATTGAATATATTGAGCATATTCCAATGAAAAGATGGAACCATTGAATATATTGAGCATATTCCAATGAAAAAATTGAACCATTGAATATATTGAACCATTGAATATATTGAGCATATTCCAATGAAAAAATTGAACCATTGAATATATTGAACCATTGAATATATTGAGCATATTCCAATGAAAAAATTGAACCATTGAATATATTGAACCATTGAATATATTGAGCATATTCCAATGAAAAGATGGAGAATTGACGATCGAGAACTAATCAGATTCCATTATTCCATTGAATTGATCGAAGAACTGAAAAACCAAAAATTGAAAAAACGTTCTAGCTCAGAATAAACTCACATCGATGCATTTTATTTCGGCGGAAATTCGCTCTCCCTGCGCATTATAGAATGCGATGTTGAGCCGGAGGGTTCGGACCCAGAACGCGGTGTCCCACATCACCCTCGTAGCTTCAGCTACGAGGGCGTTGAGACGCCGGTCCCAGATCTCCACCAGCTCCGGGAGCTCAAATGGCCCCCCCAGCAGCCTTGGTCTTCTGGGCCTGTAGACCTCCCTTTGGGCATCGCGAGGGGCCGCTGGGGGTTCCACGAGATCCTCGATCTCTTGGTCGGGCATCTTTTCCTGAATTCATGAGAGTAGAATTAGAATAGGAAAGAGAGAAAAAACTCACATATCTTTTTTCAAGCAAACCATATACTCGAAGATAGTACAACAGGCTTTGATTGGCCTCAGCGACGAGATCGTTCCCGATATTCCTGAGGAGGTGGGCCTCGCTCACAGTCCTCAACCATTCCCTGTACTTGAAATCAAGGCAGTCCGGCACCTGGGCGCCGTCCACCACGTTCACGTCCATGACTGAAAAGAAAAGATTGGTTTAACGGGAAAATAGTTTACGGAAATACATGAGAAAAATAATCATCTGGACGGGGAAAGTTCTCAGAATTTGATTTCCCCATTAAGTTTCGTTTTCTCAGTACGAAAACAAAATTAAACCATAAGAAAATGTGTCGTTACGAATTTAAAGAAAATAAATAACCCCCACCAAAAATGTACACACACACTATAACACCTTCTTGGAGACGAATCGCCGCGGTGAGCGGTGATGAGATGGAAAGAAACTAAAATTGTTACAGACCTCGGCACACTTGTTGTGCACCTCAGTCTTTCACAAAAAAGGGTTGTTGTTGGGTTAAGAGGTAAGGTGTTTTTTGGATGAAATGATGAAGGTGTATATGTCTAAAGAAAAATGAGGGATTTCTGAGTTATCTAGATGGAGAAAATTTAAGTTCAGGGGTTTTCAAGGGGGCTCTTTTAAAAAATCAATGAAAAAACCGGAAAGGAGAAATGACGTGTGCATACGGTGGAATATGACGACCCCCCTCCGTCCGAAGGGCGGCGCATTGCATGGGAGGGGAGGGTATGTGCGGGTAACAAAGAGCATGGCGTCTCTTTCCGGTCAAACCATAAAACAAGTGTTGTCAACGAAAGTAAGAAAGAATCACATTTATTTGAAATTTAAAAAAGAGAAAATGAGGGGTTACAGTACATCAAAGACGAATAATAGAATCAGTATTAATCCAGCTAGCAAATGATTCCGGTTGTCCTTCCCACAATACACGGCTCTGATGTTTTCCTTTCCAGATACGAGTCTCGAGCACTTTCTCAATTCGATAGACAGCATTTGGATCGTATGTGCATTTGGTTAACTCCTTGGTATAGAATATTCCTTCGATCTCCTCTCCATTCTTGTCAACCAAATTGTAGACTACAGGCCTCCTTTCGATAACTTTTGACACAACATAGATTTCGGTTGTCCATCCTTGTTCATATCCTTTATCAAATGTTCCTTTCTTTGCCGAAATCCTCACATGATCACCCACTCTGAACTTGATTCTTCCAGTCTTCCGATCAGGTAAGGGTATTATGAAGTCTCCATTTTCAACATCTACAGGTTTCTTCCCGATTCCTCGATTGATAGAGTTGTTGATCCCTTTGACGACCTTTTGAAGGACATTGATATACTTGTATTTGTATTTCGAAGTCATATATTTTGCAAGACGTGTTTTTAGGGTCCGATTTGCCCTCTCAATTACGGCACATTTCAAATCACTTTTAGGCGAAATGAGTGTGACCCCCTCCTTTTTAAACAGTTGTTTAACATGTGTATTATAAAATTCCTTTCCCTCGTCGGCATATACACTAATAGGAGAAGTACCAATTTCTTCAAATAATTGTGAAAGAGCTTCGGCTACTTCTTCACCACTTTTTGATTTCAAAGGTTTCACAAAGAGTCTCCTAGTGTATATATCGATGATTGTGAGAAGGAACGTGATGTCATCATTGCTTGATTTGTATTTTGACATGTCCACCAAATCAATTTGAAGATTTGCATATACTCCTGGAGAGAGTGTTTTTAGTCGAGGGAACCGTTTTTGATTGGGTCTATGTAGTGTGAATGATTCCAAATCCTCCAATACTTTTTCGACATCATCATATTTGAGCGTTTTGAATCTTGATTTCAAGTAATTGTGAATATTAGCAACAGAAGTAAATGCACATGGGTGTTTTGGATTAGACCAGGCATCCTTGATTGCGGCCTTTGCCCTGGAAGAAGTCATTTGAATGATTATTTTCGAAAGACTTTCACTTACTTTTATACACTAGAGTTTCCAGAGTTTACAATAAACACGATTCCCTGCGGGGGCCACAGTCCCTCGTCCCGTTCGTCGCTTCCTTTTTTTACCTTCTCCATGAGGTTTTTTGTGCTTAATTGATGTTCTCGGTAGATTCAATCTCGCCTTCTTCTCCTCAGCATCATCGGCAAATGTGATTTGAGCCTTCTTTTTGATAGCTTTTCGAAAATTAGCCTGTTGTTCTTGCTTTATGTCTCTTTTCATCTCTTGTTTGACTGGTTTCACCTCAGTTTTGATCGGTTTCACCTCTTTCTTGATGGGTTTAAGCTCCTTTTTGATAGGCTTTTCCTTTGGAATGACAAACTCTCGTGTAATCTCCTTCCTGTGAATTATTGGTTTTGCTTTTGGGTAGGGCTCATATCGGGAATCTTGGCTCCTTAGTTTAGGTTGAATGGCTCCAAAGTATGGTGATTTCTCTCCATTTTTTAAAACGACATTTTGATTCAACTCGTTTTTCAGTTCTTTCTTAATCTCTTGTTTTATCTCCTTTTTGACTTCCTTCTTAACTTCTTTTTTAGCTTCCTTCTTCTCTTTCTTCTTTTCGCGTTTCTTTTGAGATTTTGAAACTTTTTGGATAGGAGCGCCAACAGGTTCCGTTTTAACTTCTGGTTTCATTTCTACTTTTATTTCGGGGTTTTCTTCTTGTTTAACAATCTCTCTCTTCAGATCCTCCATATTGACATCCTTTGGTTTCTTCATTTCCTTTTTGATTGTTTCAATCTCCCTTTTGATTTCTTTCTTGATTTCTTTCTTCTTCTTTCTCTCACTTCCTTTATTCACTTTTTTCACAGGCTCGCCCTTCACTTCCGTTTTCACATTACTTATTGCCCCATCAACGGCAATAGGATCAGCCTCGAGAGCAATTGGGTGAGTGACAGTATCGGTCTTTATTGTGGCCTTTAGAGGGTTCTCCCCAGGAGGTGGTGGTGGTGGTGGGGGTGAAGATGTGGTCACATTACCCTTCTCAGTTTTCTCCTTGGAAGAAGAATGGAGTTGAAAGTTTTCTCGAATAATTTCGATTAAATCTTCGTTGACGATGGGGAGATTCATATTATGTTGAACTTTGTACAGCAAATCTTGGTAGAAACGACATTTTGCGGTAGCATCGAGTTGGTCATCAGAGAGTATTTTTTCCATAAAACGTTTAGCAGATTCAATAGGACCATCTTCATCATATGGAATCATATGATATTTGCGAAGGAATTTGGTCATTGTTTGAGATTGGTAGCAACAAGTGCTGGAGTAATGAATGCTGCTAGTTGATTTTTCGACAGCTTAAATAGCATTTTTCGAGCCGTGTCTACAGTGCTTGCCCCGGAAAGAGCCACCAGTCTTGTCTGAATTGGTCTCAATATTGCGAGCTCCTTGTTGTTGAGAGGTATGTTTTTGGAATTCAAAAGATTATACACAATTTCGACAAGGATATTCACTTGTTTGTTGTTAGCATTGAGTATAGCAGATCGATTTCGTTTCATAACTTTGTGAAGAAAATCATGATGAACAATGAGTTTTTCGGCCATGTTGAAAAATGGATTGTGATTCTAGATTTTTGTCTTCTTTTATAGTGGCTCATAGGCTATAGGATATTCATCAGTGAAATTTGAAAGGATTCTCATAGTGGGTGGTGAGATTGGATCATTATTGATTAGCATTGCTTGGTATGGTTTTGCCATAATTTCTTGATAGGCTTGATAGGCACCTCTCCATCTAATACCGAATTGCTGAACAAGTAGGTTCTTGATTTGGGCAGCATCTGATAGACTCCGCATCAGAATAATGTAGGTACTATTGTTTCGTGTGATTGGAGGAAGCGCAAAAGCAGATTGGACAAGATTGAATACAGCACAATTATAATGGTGTGCATGTACGGTGAATAAAGTGTTGAGAAGATTGAGATTCTCTTTTGTTTTCGAAAATTCGGTCATCAAATCATCACAAACAACAATATTTCGCTGATTTCGATTTTCCTTCAATAATTCCATGTCGGGGAGTCCTTCAAATACACGCAAATTCGGTAAATGATATGGTATACTATCAGTTCTCACACCACAGAACCAAAAAATATTTGATATTGGTTCATCGAAAGTTGACGAACTGTTTTCAATAATTTTTCTCAATAGAGTCGTCTTTCCACTTTGTGTTGCACCAATAATTGTAGTTTGAGAAGGGAATCTGAAGCGGAATCCCGGATTTAATGATGAGGATTTCTTCTTGCTTGATATCGGCTGAATAGTAAAATGCACGGACATAGGGCAAACAAGAAAGTTAGGCTAGCAAGAATGTTGATAGTGATAGACGGAGCACTAACTTGTTGCTGAATTGTCTCGTTTGTAGGAAACATTTCGTTATTCTGACTGACTTCTCTGTCCCTTTTATAGTTTCCTGGAGGGGGCCCCCAAAAACTATTTAAACTCTTTTAAAACCCCATTTTCATTTCAGAACCATGAACGACTTCTACGTCACTCTCCCTTCGAATGTGCCAAATGCTCCATTTCCGAATACATCGAGTCGATATGTCACAAGACTCCCTGAAGTACTTCAACTGAAAAGAGATGAATGGATGGTGGCTCTAACGGATTTGGTCTATCCACACAGTTTCATCAATGTTGGAAAACCACTCCACTATTGGGTTCATTTCAAATCGGATCGGAACCCCATCCGTATTACTTTCCCGGCTGCTCATTATAAGGATTTGGCTCAGATTCTGGCAACACTGAATAGAGAAAAACATATGCGTATGAAAAGGAGTGCAGTTGATGATTTTATTAATGAGGGGGTTTCAAAGACAAAACGAGAAGCCCCCGCGGTAACCTCTGCTCCTGACCAAACTGAAGAGGACGAAGAAGATGAAGAGGATATTGTGGCGAGCATTGATGAATTTATGGCAGAAGAAGAAGAAAGAAAAAGAGTTGAAGCTAAAAGACTTCAGGACGAGAAGGATGCTGAAGATAAGAGGAAGGCTGATGAGGAAAGGGAAAGACTTGAAGCTAAAAGACGCCAAGATGAGAAGGATGCTGAAGATAAGAGGAAGGCTGATGAGGAAAGGGAAAGACTTGAAGCTAAGAGACGTCAAGACGAGAAGGATGCTGAAGATAAGAGGAAGGCTGATGAGGAAAGGGAAAGACTTGAAGCTAAGAGACGTCAAGACGAGAAGGATGCTGAAGATAAGAGGAAGGCTGATGAGGAAAGGGAAAGACTTGAAGCTAAGAGACGTCAAGACGAGGAAAAAAGGCTCCAAGATGAAGAGAAACGTCGTCAGGCCGAAGAAAGAGAAAGAGTTGAGGTTAAGAGACGTCAAGATGAAGAAAATGCTAGAAGGAAAGCTGCGGAAGAAGCAGCGAAATCCGCCACTACAGTTCCCCCGATCACAACGCCAGCTCCTGTGGTAACACCAGCTCCGATTCAAACTGAAGAAGAAGAAGATGAAGAAGATATTGTGGCGAGCATTGATGAATTTATGGCAGATCAAGTAAGTGATATTTTACCTGTAAGGGTATAGTTTTCTATTTCAGAATGCGTCAAAGAAACCATCCGAATCGAGTGAAGATAAGCCTGTAGAAAAACCAAAAGAACCCCCTGCCCCGGACCAGACTGAAGAGGAAGAAGAAGAGGATATTGTCGTGACCATTGATGAATTTGAGGAAGAAGAAAGAAAGGCGAAAGAAGCTCAGGTCATTGATGAGGAAGCAAGATTGAGAAATGAAACTGAAGAGCGAAATAGACGTCTGCAAGAGGAACAACGCCAAAGAGAGAAGGATACAGAAGATATTGTAGCGACAATTGATGAGTTTGAAAAAGCCGAAGCCATGTTCCCTGAATATAAGAAGGTATCTCTACAAGTTTTGAATAGACCAGAAGATCCAACCACCTATAGAGACTTGTTAATTGAATTTGATAAGCATAGATCCCTAGTGAATGTAATTGCGCCTCAATTTGTTGCTAAGAATTATTTCAATTTTAGTGAAGAAGATGGTAGGCTCAAAGTTAATATTACACATCCTGATGTTTTGTTCCTTGAATTTGATAAGGGATCTTCATATTTCCTAGGATTTGATGATACTATTGTTCGAAATACCATGGTAGCCCCACATAAAGTCAACCTTTTCGGTGATGTTAGTGTAATTTATCTGTATTCTGACGTAGTTGACCCAATTATTGTAGGAAATAAGAAGACAAATCTTTTATCTGTAATCCCCTGTACTGGCCAACATGGTGCCGTAGTATACTATACAGTCCCAAATCCTCGTTATGTACCCCTCATTAGTAGCACTATAGATAGTATTCGTATTGAACTCTTGACAGATGGTGGAAATCCTGTACCATTCAGTTGGGGTACGACGATTGCTGTCCTTCACTTTAAGAAATTAGTCTTGAGATAAGCAAACAATGCCTAATTTTATGACCTCTATATGTCAATCGTTCACAGTTTTTATTACCTTCCGTTTGTCACGTCTTCTCCTTCCTGTTCATCTCGTCTCCGCTCACCGCGGAAATTCGATGACCAGGTTTGGGTGGTTTGTAAGGAATATGTTGTTTTTGTTATATGAATTTATTGAATAAACTAATTTAAAAATTGTGAATTGTTATAAGAAATCAAATTACTCACAAGGTAAAATACGGAATTTACATGGACGTTTGACTGGAGTCCGGTCTCTCTGGTTTCGTTGCTCGAGTGGTCCTCGGTGATTTTTGAAGATTCCTGCCATCAAAGGATCCAGGCGACCCGGGAGTACCAATTGGACGTAGTCATACCATCCTCGTAGCACACGGCTTGCTCCAACTTTGTATGGTGTTCCATAATGTGCAGTGAATACATGGCGCACGCAATTTTCAAATGAAGAGAAACATCTTTCACAACGGGGACAAGTCTTGTGACGTTGTCCTCTCAGGATCTGTAAAAGAAAATAGTAAATACATGGAATAATTCAGTTAATTTGGAAAAAATGACGAAATTTTTTAGAAAACTCACATCATCTCCTGCTTCGTGAAAGTTCCTCCTCACGGCTCGGGCCCAGTAATCTAGAACTCCTTGATCGGTCTGGGCCATTGGATTCGCCAGAGTGCGAACTGGATGTCTAGATTGGACGTGTTCAACCAGTTCGGCTATTCGGGGATAATGGTCTAGACAAACGGGGCATGTGTGAGACCTTTTCGCCGTACTCCATACTCCCATCTGTACGAACCCGGCTTCATCAATATTTGGTGGGGGCTGCTTGAATCCATAATGAATCATATCATAATGTGACAGTAGGTCATTTTTTGTTAAGAATAAAACAGAACATTCACGGCAATATTTTTCGAGGAGAGGCATAGTAAGGCAGCCACTCAGTAGGTCGAAAAAGAATTGAAATGAAGTGAATATTACACTATTTTTTAGTTGGTGGCAGCTGATACTTATAAGTGTCCCAGAGGTAGGACCGAATGAAACTGTCGTCATTTGTCATATTGTCCAGAAGGGAGCAGAGAGTTTGAAATGAATAACCACGACTCATCATCGCCAGGATGAAGATGACAAATCCACCACAAGTTATCTCGTTAGAATTTTGATTTTTATAGGTATTGTAATAGACTTTCGGAAAAGTCTTCAAAAAATTAACAACATGTTGATTTGGATCTTCACCAAGAGAACAAAAGAAGTGGCAATTTCGATTCGAGTCAACAGAAATACCCTGCCAATGTCTCCCCGATTGTGATTGAGTGTCGGTATTCAAAACAAGACTAAAGTTCTTCTTCTTCTTCGGGATTCGGACAAGTTCATCTGCTGCGTAGACTCCAATGAATGTTTTCTTTGTGTGTGGATCGTTCGATAGAATAGTATCGATCTCGTCGGAAAACATGTATAAATAGGTGAGTTTTTTGTCATTCTCACCCCTTTTTATAATGGCACCGTACCCGGTTGACCTCACTAAAATTGACTATAGAAGTCTTCTAAGGCATAACCTTTCTGGAACAGGCCCCTTTCTGGGGACTCGTTACCAGAGAGGTGGCAATATGAGAGGAGCAGGTTTAGGTGGAATTCTTACCGCGGCATTAGCAATGATCCCCCGATTTTTGAGTTCCGCTGCAGGCCAACATCTAGTTAGTGCCAGCAAGTCCTTAGCTAGTGAGATTGCAAGTGGAAATGATTTGAAATCTAGCATTAAGTCAGTCGCAAAGCAAAAACTGAAGGAATATGGGGGCTCTGGTAGGAAGCGTCTTAGAAAAAGTATAAAAGGACCTAGTGTAGCTGTTCTTAAACCCCATTTAGTTGAGGAGAACGCGCGTCAAAACTTTCTCTAAACATGTTGAGTCGTATTGATCCTAAAAGTCAGGATTATATTTCGGAAGAGCTAGACTTTTCAACCCTTCCTGCTACTCAATGTGGTATAATTAACTCGCGATATACCTATATCCCCCTCAAGAATCAACTCTCTGAAAATGGTCCTTGGGAATTGACTTTGACAAATAACAATCGTAGTTACCTAAACCCCAAAAAAACCTATGTAGTTTTTACTTTTGAAATAACTGATGAGAATGGTAATCATGTAGAACAAGGAGGTACTATAGATAACAAACTCCTTTATGCGCCTATTAATAATATAGCTCATAGTATTATTAAGAGTTACACCATGCATATTAACGGCCAAATGGTCTTTCATAACTCGACAAATTATGCCTATCAAAGTTATCTAGAATCAGCGTTGATGTACGGAGAAGAGGCGAAAAATTCTACTCTAACATCGGCCGGGTTCTTCCATGACCCTGTCATAGGTGATCCGACTAGTCCAGGATTCTTGGCGCGTAGTAATTTAGTTAAGAATAAGGGGCAAGTTCAAGTAGCCTGCAACATCTCTATTGACCTAATGAATCAAGCGAAAGTTTTGATTAATGCCTGTAATGTGAAGCTGACTCTATATCCCAATAATAGTGATTTCCTGATAGAGGGGTATAACCTGGGAGGGGTTCAATTGAAATTCCATGTGAGAGATGTGTACGCGATTGTGAATGAATTTGATTTGGCTGACGGTCTGTCTAACGAACTGGAGGCTGCTCTAATTGAACACAAAAACATTCAGTATCCTCTGATCTCACCCCAGGTTCGGAGTTTCTATATCGAGGCAGGAAGATTGGATTCCCCGGCAAATACTGTCTTCACATCTAAGATGCCCCGACGGATATTTGTTGGACTAGTCTCTGCTGACTCATTCAATGGGACATATGCCACGTCACCATTCAACTTCCAACATTTCAATTTGACGGACATTCACATCGACTACTGTGGACAGTCGGTACCAGCACGACCATTCAATCTGGATTTCAAAAGTGGAAAGTTTATCGAGCCGTATCTTCAACTACAGGAATCACTTGGACATGCTAGGACAAATTTCACAACAAACTCTATTAGTATGGAGATGTTCAGAAGTGGAGGATATACTATCTTTGGATTTGAATTGAGTCCAATCGCCCAGGATCATAATCTGTTTGAGCTTGTGCGTCAAACAAACGTACAAGTTCGCTTGAATTTTGGCGAGAAGACACCATCTGGAGGATTGTATGCGATCGTTTATGGAGAATTTGATAACCTGATGAATCTAAGTGATATGAGGGTTCCATTCATCAGCACTGTCGTTTAATTGGCCTTGATGGAAGGTCGCATTAGGGTGAGTCTCTGTTTCCATATCAATTTTTTTCACTTTCATTTAGATACCTGGTAATACCAACAAACTAAAATACGTCTGGAATACACCCATTTTCAACTTTTCAAATAACTGGTTACTTATCGTGAGTGGATTGTGAGTATTTTCAATTGCTCATTCTTACAGCATAGTGGATTTGCCGATTCTACAAAGGAAGTTCAAATTCACATCTATCTGGATGGTGACGTCACCAAAATACTTTACATCAAGAGTCTGAAAGCATCAGCTGTCTAGTTTCTATCCAGTTTTTCGCTTCGAGACCCAAAGCGTCAGCTGTTCAGACCACGCCCACTTTTCCATTTTGGCCCTCTCATTTTCAAAATCAGTCATTCTTACTTTTTGTTCTCTTGGATGGCGGCGGTTTTTTCTGCTCCTCTCGTCACCCATGCCTCGAAAGTCCTCGCCCGTCACTCGAAGCCAGATGGCTATCAAGCGACAAAGTCGCCAACAACTGAAGGCCCCAAGTCATCCCCCGATTCAACTACCAAATCTATCCCCCCTATTCCAACCACCAAGCCGGCCAGTGATGCAACCAAAAGAGGTCGCCCACTCAAAACCGGAAGGTGGAAGAGATCGCTCGCTGAGGCTGGTCTGGATGCTCAATCAAGTAAACGATCTCCAGCAGATGCTTCTGAGCCACACGCAAAAAGGGCACGAAATGGCTCTCCAGACGTTGGCGAAGTACTCAGCAGTATCGAGAGTCGTAAGGTATGTTGGTGGTGTCAAATCTAGCGTCCCATAATATATGTTTTGTTTTCAGAGATATCTTAGCGAAAGAGCAGCAAAAATAGAGTTGCCGACCGCGGAAGCTGCTGAACTAACTCCAAAATTTCTCTACGATGACCCAACTCTGGTCATTCATATGTGCCTTGATTGTCGTATTGCAAGTCGTCTCCTCAACATTCATGAAGCTGATAAGGAAAATCATCATCTCGGTAAGAGAAGACTTTAACTATTTCTGTTTTCTCAAATGGTTGAACTTTTCTTTTACAGTCATCAACCTCTGTACAATTTGCCGTGCGGCCCTCAAGTCTCATCAACGCCTTCAGTTCTTCCAACATGAACTCCCATGTTTCAAACGTCAACAGCTCCGTGAAGCAAAGTCAGCTAAGAAAGACCTGAAGAAGTTTGTTCTGTAAAAATATTCTCGCAACATTTAAACCCCATCATAGAGCATCTTGAGACAACCCCCTTTTTGACTTGACTTTTTATTACTAGGAAAATATAGCTCTGAAGGTGCTCTATTTTAAACATTAGAACCTCTAAAAGACTCACCCCCCTTTTTGACATGACTTTTTATTACTTTTTATTACTAGGAAAAACATTTTGAGCTTTATAGAGGTTCCATTTCCCTTTTGGATGTCCCCCTCATTTTACTCTCCTGAAAATTTATTGTATTTTTTATATTTATTCATACCATTTTATTAATAAACAAAATGCGAGAAAAAGTATGTTTATTTCAATTTTCCATTGGGCTTGAGCACCCTGTTCATATCTCTTTCTCCATCTCGGAGTTTTTATTCTTTTCCATTTCGCTTTCAGATGACCACTGCCGTAGATCCTGAAGTCTATGATGGAGCAAGTCTCAAGATGAAAAAACAATTGAAAGAGGTTATGAAGAATGTCCGACACTTGGAGAAGGTTGTGGTAAAATTGGATGACGGTCTTCCGATATCTGATAGGATTCTGAAACAAAACCTTGAAAGACAGAGAATAGCGTTAGAGAACTTGATGGACTCTCTTTGTTTTGTGGTAATTGCGGAAACCATCTAGAATCATTGTAAAGTTTAGTTTTCCAGTCGGAAGGGCAAGTTCGTGGATTGACGACCACAAAGATTTCTTCGGATAGACGGATCGAAGAGGAGAAGACCGCAAAATCTGAAAGGCCAAAGAAGGAGAAGAAGGGATGGAGGAAATGAATGTTCTCATTTTACTATTTTCTCTGGTTAATAAAATAGTTGTTGTTATATCTGTGCACACGGTGTCATGAATGTAGGGGAGGAAATGAATAATGGGGTCGCCATGTGTGAGAAAGAAGAAAGGGGTAGCAAACATCTTTTTCCACATTACAAGTTTCATTTTCGCTGGCTCAACACCGATTTCTTTTCCCTTTCTTTTTAGTTTCTTTTAATTGAGATTAGATTGCGTCTAGAATGTACACGAATTGTGATCAAATTGAGTAAGCTGTTTTGTAGGATATGAATATGCTTCCACTTGGTGCCGTCCCCATGATCCAATATTTGGATAAAAAGGGGATAGACTGGAAAGATGAGGAGGATCTCACGATGGCCAATAAGGCCTTGGAGCAAGATGGCCGAGTCGGGCTAGTCTTTTGCCACAACAAAGATATCCAGACGGGGATTCTTCAAATTTCGGATAAAGGGTGAGTTTTTTTATTTCAAAATGTAGAAATATACAGAAATGAAAAACCAAAAATATATTTCAAACATTTTAGCCCTGAATTCATGGTTGGCCCGCCACATCAGCGGCGGATGCTGGTGGAGGCCTATGAAGAGAAGCACCAAATTGTATTGGAGCATTTTGGCCTTCCATTGATTCATACGGCTGAAGAACCAAGCCGTCTTTATCCACCAGAGATGGTGTACGTCTTCCCAGTTGAGGAGGCCTACGCTCTCATCGAAGCGAGGCAGCAACGAATGGAACTGGACTGTTCTGCCAGGCTTCACGAGAAGCGCCGTCTTCAGCAAGAAGCTGAAGAGCTACTGTCAGCTCATGAAGAATTGGAGGAGCAACATCATGTCGAAGCGCTTGAGAGAGAGCAGAAGTGGCTTCGTGAGCAGGAGTCAGTCGCCGATGCATTGGCCTCGGAGATAAGAGAGCTGGAGATCAGAGAAGCTGTGGATGCCAAGATGGAAAGAGAGGAAAAATGGAGACGTGAGCGAGAACTTTCGAAGATACGCAAGGATGTTATCGCGAAAATGATGAAGGAGTTCGAGAAGGCTGATGTGGTTGAGACGATCCCACCACCGTGCAAACTCTGGCTCCGCCATAAGAATGAACTCCAACGTGAAGCACGTCAAGCACTCAATCGATACAAAGATGCCCGGGCAGCAATGATCGTGGCAGATGAGGAGCGTCGTACTGCACGCCAAAAAGTAAGTCATGATAGTGAATTGAACTTGTGAGTATGAAATTCAAATGGATCGAAACTCCGTTTGAATTTCTCCACTCGGCCATCTGAACACAGAAACATAATGTATCTTTTCCAGCTCATCTCATTCACCAGAGGATGCACCGGATGTAAACCAGAATAATTGGTTTTTGGATTTTTTATTTTTTTCAAAAAATAATTTTTGAGTTTTTATTTTTTTCAAAAAATAAAAAACATTGTTAAGTGAAAACTGTTTTTTCTCTGTGTCTTTCACTCTCTCATCTTTTTTAAATAGCGCGCGCTTTTTTGTTTTCTCTTTCTCTACGTCTCTACTCTCTCTCTCTCTCTCTCTCTCTCTCTCTCTCTCTCTCTCTCTCTCTCTCTCTCTCTCTCTTAGGCCACGGCCAGCCAGCCAGGGCGGGAGCCAGCCAGGGGAGCCGCGCAGCTGTCTAAGGATACCCCTCGGGAGGAGGCCAGCTGACGTCACGGGGGTGGTGCGATTTTTCTCTCCCCATACTACTGCCGGCACACCAAATTCAGTATTCACGATTCTGCTTTGTCAAAATGATGGGATGTACGGAGCATTAGCAACGTGAGTTTCAGAATCAAATTGATCTTGAAAATCGAAAAGTGACAACATTTCAGGCCCTACACTAAAGTTGTTGCAGTCCATAGCAATGTGCAATGCAATTGAAATAAAAAGTATTATAAAACTGGTTTTTTCTAAAAAATATAATAATGCATTACATTTACCGTAAATCCTTTGTTACAGCGCAACCCCTAATAGAACGGCACTTTTAATAAACCGTCACGTATGCCGCTCTATGAGGGGTTCTACGGTAGTTTTGTTTTTGTTCATATTTCTATTTGGGTCGTCAACACTTTCTGTACGTTCTTAATAAATTATATTTCTTTTTTTTCACCTAGGCCTACAGTAAGAAGTGGGCGTGGCCGTCCAGTCTATCAATTCATCAAACAAGACACTCGGAGTGATTTCGGATATACTCTCACTTATTCCTGCAGACAGACACGAAAATCTGATAGCGGACATCTGATCTGACTTGTGATCTGACTTCTTTGTCTTGGCTTTTTCGGTACTAGAGATGCCGGAGCAGAATTAGGATGATCTCGATCTCGGCCCGGATCCCAATTAATTTATGGTAGCTCTCATTGAAAAAAAAACCATGACTAACAGAATACAGTAACCCGGAACACATCAAAACCTTGGTCACAAAACAAAAAAAGAATTGAACTAATTGGCTGCGGAAGAAAGTGACGATAATTTGTCTATTTCCCGAAAAAATGATCTAAGGAATAGTCTCCTTTTTATCGCGTAGGATGCCAAAATGAAGACAGATAGCCGAGAATAGAGAGGAGGCAAAAACCTGATAAAGGGCATATCAATGATGCGGAGAAAATGATCGAAAACAACTTTGATAAGAGAAGAGAATGATCTCGATCACTTCTCATGTACGAAAAATTTTATGTTTTTTTTTGTGTAAAAAAAAAGGATTTTCGGATTAAACTACAAATTTTTCCAATTTTGGTATTGTGAAGATCAAATCTTGTCATTTTCTTATCAAGTTCTTTTTCTCAATCTCTGTACTTCACTGTCTATCCCTTCCTGTCTGTCTCATTTCGTTCTCGTTTCCCCGTACAAATTTTTATAGGCTATTGATAACGATATCTTGTTCACCTGGCAATTTCAATCCGATTTGTATATCGGACATTTTATTGGCCTTCATCGAAAAATGCTTCTTCGTGTTTTCATAATGAACACGTCAATGGTTACTGTAGCTGTGTGGCAATGATTCCACCAGATGAGGCTTGTGTTACTTCGACGGAGCCGGATCAGCCGGTCGAGCCGATCAAAAATAAGCCATATTGGAAAATCCTCTATTAGAACAGCCTAGTATTGAGTTCTTATTCTGTGGAAAAAACGAATTTCACATAACTACAATTGTTTTTGATGTCTTTTTTACCTATCATTTCTTTCAGATTTGTCAAAACCTTGGCTGGGTCGATGAAAAATTCTCCGGCCCGGACCGGCCCGCGAGCCCTGTTCCGATATCTTTTCTGGGTCTTTCTACTTAAAAATCGATCAAAGTTTTCTTCTAGAAAACATGGCCAAAAAGTAGAAAAAAACCGCGAAAAAAAAGTTAAAAAAACATGTTTTTGTCTGATTTTTCTTTTATCCTTCCCTAGACTGATCCCTGCTTTTATCACATTTTGTGTTATCAATCTCTCGACTAAACAGATATATCCCTGATCATTTTCCTGCTTTTTTGCCGCAGCATGTTGCTTGCCTCTTGCCAAAATATTTCATCTTCACTTCGAATCGAATTCATTTCGATTTTCTTTTCCCACCATGATTATTCGGATAACAATATTGATTTCGTGCTGCTTTTTTATCACTGATTGCTGTATGGCAATGATACCACCTGATGGCGCTTACATCCCTACTACTGAAGAGCCGGTGACGGATGCTCCAACGGGTGCTCCAACAAATGCCCCTGTTACAGTAACCAATGCTCCTGTAGACGGTGAATTTTTTTTTGAAAACTTTACCATAGAACAAGTTTTACTGATTTCTTATCATTTGCCTTATCAACTTTCATATCACTTTTTTGGGTCAAATTACTTTTCATTTCTATTTTCTTATTATGATTCTTAAGTTATTGATTCTGATTTTTTCCTTAATCCCTTCAATTCAAATGTGTATTGCAATGATACCACCGGATGGGGCATATATTCCTGCTACAGTGACTAGAGCTCCTGTTACAGTAACCCCAGTTACAGTACCGGCTGTTACAGTAACCCCAGTGACAGTAGCAACCAAAACACCGATAAAAGTAACTACTGCTACGGTATCAATAGCTACAGTAACCCCTACCACAACTGAGCCGGTTACTGTAGTACCAACGGATAGTCAGTTTCAATCTCATTTTGATAAACTTTTTTTTTCTTCAGATTGCAATGCTTGTGATATCAACACTATTGCACCCACTGGTATGGCAACTGGTACGAGTTTCTCTTCCACGTAAGCAAACACTACAAACTAAAAACTACCAACTACATTTTGCAGAAAAATTGGCTGTAAAGAAATGCAGGTGAATTGCAAGAGAAGTGATGACAAAACTTGCACGGTTTCGATAACGGTAAGTATTGTTAAATAGTGTTCCACATTAAAAAATTTTAGTCGTTAAAGGGTAGTTTCGATAAATTAACAAAAAAATTTACCAAAACATTCACTCTAAAAATATCGGAAAACAAATATTTTTCAGTAAAAGTTTGGTAAACTTTCCGCAAACTTTTTTGAAAAATTGAAGGTTTTCTGTTAATTTCCCTGTTTTCCGTTAATTTCCACAACGGAAAAAGTTACTAGGAAAAACTTGGAAATTTTCCGGTAAATTTTTTTTTTTGGAAAATTTCGGTAAAATTATCAAATTTTCTTCGATAAATTCAGGCTACTAATCCAACTGGAACTACGAATCTGGTAACTGAAGCCGATGCGAGCCAAGCGTCCACGGTATTGACATGTGGAGTGGATGGGAAATATCAGTCAGGAGCAACGTGAGCTGTTATTCTGGCTCCGGGACATTTCAAAACCGAATGTTTTGAAACCAGGTATTTTGAAACCGCTGAGAAAATCGTGAGAAAATCTTGAAAAATGGGGAGATTTTCTAAAATTTTGAGGTAAAAACGAAAATTTTCAATGAAAACCCCAAAATTTCAACGAAATGCAGATAATTTCTGACAGAAACCATTTATTCCGAGAAAAAAATTCATTTTTACTTCAAAACTTTTTAAAATCTTTTAATTTTCCCAGTTTTTTTCACGATTTTCTCAGCGGTTTCGAAATGTCCGGAAAAAAAAAAAGAAATCACCCGACTAGGATGTTTATACACTGATTGTAAATGTAAGAATCATTCCGAACTTTTGTCATGGAAAAATATCCCCAACAATTTCAGCGCCTTGTGAAACATGTAACATTGCAACGATTTCTCCACTAGTCAATCCTGCTGGCACTGTTTTTGAATCCACGTGAGTTATCTCGCATATCCGCTTTCGACAGCCATAAAAACTGAACGCACTATTAGAGCGCGAATTTCAAATAATGGGCCACTCTATTAGAGATTTTGCACTTTTTTTCAGTGAAAATGCAGCAGCTGGCTCTTGCAAGCAAACAACGGCTACTTGTCGAAGGACTGATGGTGCGAAATGCACCATTGCGATCATGGTAGGTGGAACAAGTCTGTATAATATTGCGTCGCCTGGCATAGAATTACTTTCGGTGGCCGAGTCCACTCGGACTATACGGGCAGGTGGAAGAGGAAGCGTGTAGTTCTCGAGGACAAGCGCCGATTCTTTTCTCTTTCTTTCTAGTTTTTTGCCGCTTTTCGACGGTTTTTTTACACCGTTTCTCTTCCACCTGCCCGTGTAGTCCGAGTGGACTCGGCCACCGAAAGTAATTATATATCAGGCGACGCAAATGTACAAGTTTTAAAGACGTTTCCGTGTTTCCAGACAATAAGAATCTGATTCAATTTTAAATAATCAGTTTGAAATCGGGGTTTAAAAAAAATGATTTCACTCCTCCTTTAAATCCGAGGGACTCAAATTTGGGCGTTCACGAAAGTTTGGAGAAAAAAAAATTTAGAACAAAGTTGGAAAAACGGAAAGGAAGCCAATACTTTATTCGAGAAACATATATAAAAAATTGTTGTGGCGTGAACTGGCCAAATGACCGCCGACCCTCCAGATCTGACGTGGTGATAAGAACTGCCTATATAAGCTTATGGAACTCTTTAGTTTCGGTTTTTCCTATGTAAATAAACCTTTATTATACATCGTCTCTCGTGCCACCAAGGACACAACAGTGGCGATCAGGATCGAAGGCGGATCCCATTTGTGTGGATCCAACGGACAACGTCGGTGTGCAGAGAGGAGAGGGAAACCCCGGTGGGCTGGATTGCTTCACCGTAGCCGTCGTGGGTTGGAGAGCAGGTAGTAACTGCTCGAGATCTGTTTTGATCACCCAGCGCGAAGCAGTGGACCGCAGTTTGGAGAGAAGATCAAGAGGATCGAGGTACTCGGAGTGAAGATCAAGATGATTCGATGTACTCGTGAATGGTCGTGGATGTAACCGTGAGTTGGCCCGACAGACATTTAACTGTAGATGCACCATGGGGTGTCATCTGGTTCCATGCTATAACCGTTGATGGTTTGCTGACGGCAGGAGTTCGTTTGCGAAAGATTAATGAATCTAAAAAGGCAACGACTCGTAGGACTGTGATATTGGATCCAGTCAAGATGAAAGCTGTGGAGTCTGAACAGCGCTGTCAGGACGATTCGATGATGAATTGGACAGTAGACACAATCTTCTGGTAAAGAAGAGGAGGTGTTGTGGCGTGAACTGGCCAAATGACCGCCGACCCTCCAGATCTGACGTGGCGATAAGAACTGCCTATATAAGCTTATGGAACTCTTTAGTTTCGGTTTTTCCTATGTAAATAAACCTTTATTATACATCGTCTCTCGTGCCACCAAGGACAATCCGAGGGACTCAAATTTGGGCGTTCACGAAAGTTTGGAGAAAAAAAAATTTAGAACAAAGTTGGAAAAACGGAAAGGAAGCCAATACTTTATTCGAGAAACATATATAAAAAATATTTCAGGCTTCCTCTGCCACTGGCACAAGCTCATTAGTAAATGATGTCAAAATTGGCCGATTAGATGTCAAGCTAGTTTGTCAAGGCGATCGTACCTATGCATTTGGAGCCACGTAAGATCTAACGTTTTTTGAAAGTCAATAATATCGATTCCCAGGACTGGAATTACTCGAATTGAATGTGTCTACACAGATTGCATATGTTTGTTTATTCTAGCTACAAAAAAATAAATATTTTTTGGTTTAAGTTCCATGCGAGACCTGCGACATCAATGCGATCAGCCCAACGCCAACTGCTGAAACATCATACGAATTTTTGTGAGTGTCTCGTGAGATAGAGTGTGGGCAAGTGAGAGACGCAAACTTTTTTTGTTTCAGAGAACAACCTGTAGCTCCAGGACAGTGCAAATCGACTCAAGTTAAGTGTCTGAGAACCGATGGCCTGAAGTGTTCGATTTCTGTTGAGGTTTGAAGAAAAAAGTTTTGTCGAACAACTTTTTTGTTTAGGCAAGCAGTCCATCATCGTCATCAACTGTTCTTGTTAGCCAAACTAAAGCGGTGGAAGCGAGCACAACATTAACATGCGGAACTGATGCATTATATCAGTCGGGAATGACGTAAGCCTTTGACAGTTTGACTAACGTAAAACCTCTAGTTGAGAGGCCCTCTTCAAAATCCTTATAAAGAGCGGCCTGAAGCAATTTCCAAGGGATTTCTGTATTTTTTTTGAGATGAATCAATTGTTTGCTTATATTTCAGTACTCAAATGAACGGAATCTCTTGTGGTTTTGCAAACTGTCTTAGTAAGCTTTTATTGTTTTTGAAATAGTTCGTCAAAAAAGTTTCAGTGCCATGCGAGACATGCGAAATCGGCCCAATCGCTCCAGTGAGTACTCCAACTGGAACAACGTTTGAAAGCCTGTAAGTCTTCATCTTTTGGAAAATTAAAATTCAGGCTTCCATCCGCGCAAAACGCTAGCGGACAGGTGTCGTCTGATTTCGTTCGATTTCGTCCGCTGTGCATGTCCTTTATTGCACATTTTACTGCCAGCTTTATTCAGCACGCAAACGCGCAAATGTACGGCGGACGGGGCGAACACCGGACGGGGCGGACACCGGACGGGGCGGACACCGGACGGGGCGGACACCGGACGAGGCGGACACCCGACGGGGAAGACACAGGACGGTGCGGACACCGGGTAGATTGGACATCGTGTCTGATGTCCACTTTCTTTTTCCCTGTGTCTCTATCGGTAACGCGCTTCGCTCCTAATCCAGCCGGTGTGCTACTTCAAACCTTTAGTTGATGATGGTTTTTGTTTGCTTGGAAATATTCAAAATTGACATATGAGCGCATACACCGCATTTCACGACACAATGCACGCTAATTCCGCAAAACCGCTGAAAATCTCCTGCCCCTCCCTTTTTTTAAACGATACACTTTTAGTGAAGTCGGTGTACCTGGAAGTTGCGGACAAATGAACATAAATTGTCGAAAAACAGATGGTGGATTCTGTGCCGGGATTGCTATTATGGTAGGCTGATGACATGGATTTGTACCTGTAACAAATGAGCATGAATTAAGGCTGAAACTGCAACTGGTCCCGTAACTGTTGCCAGTGTGATTGACCCGGAGACGCAAATTGTAAGTGCTAGACTGGATTGTTATTCAGATGCTTTGTACTCGATACCGGGAACAACTGGAATCGGTCAATTGTCATGTGTATTCACTGATTGTGTTTGTGAGTTTTACTAAACATTCTTGACTGAAAATATCCAGAAAATCTGATGTCCAATATTTTTTCCATAAAACTTTTTCAGAAACGTACAAAAATCGAGAAATCTTTTACTTGAAAGCTTGATATTTTTAATATACCGAGTTCCGTTTTCCGGTTTTCCTGCTATTCTGTTTTCCTTTTTCCGGAATTGGAAGACTTTCTCCCAATTTCCGTTTTCCGGGTTCCAAAATCAGAAACGAAGTTCCGTTGTCCGCTTTCCGTATTCCGGGTTTCGCATAATTTTTTTCGAAAGGAAAAAAATGGAATTCTTGAACTTTTTAAGCAGCCTCTCACTCAAAAAGATGTACGAAAAAGATTGCTAAAAAATTTTCCGAAATTCAAAATCGGGAAGATCAAAATCTCCGACGTTATATTTTCCTTCAAAAAAGTTTTCGTCGAGTTGGCTAACAATGAATTTCAGCTTGTCTAACATGTGACATTGCAACTATCACTCCGACAAATGATCCTGCCGGTACCACTTCTGGGACAACGTGAGTCTGCTCGTAAATCCAGATATCCGTCTCACTTTCAGAGAAACGGCTGCACCTGGAGACTGTAAAAACACTGAAGTGACCTGCCGGCGGACCGATGGCCTTGTGTGCGACGAAATTTATATGGAAGTAAGAAAGATAAAAAAATAACACAAAACACTCAAATCGAATAAAAAATTTCCAGGTCACTAATCCCGACGGCGTTCAGAAGTTGGCCAGTGACCCTAATGTTGACAGTTACACACGTGCATTTGTCTGCCGAGTCGATGGTACTTACCGAACTGGACCTATGTAAGTATTATGTTCTTCTAGCCTCTTTTAAAGCTTTTTTACGTTTTTCAGAAGAGAGATCAGTCAAGTGACATGTGGATACACTAATTGTCGACGTATGTTTCTTTGATTTCTAGGGAATTTTAGTGATTGTAAGTGTAAAAAAAGGTGTTATATGGTCTCAAATTGAGAGCCACCTCCGGCTCGAATTCATGTAGCTTCGCCCTCTACTCTTGGATTCCTGTAGTTTGGATTCCTGTAGGTTTTCAACTTTTGACAATCTTCGGGTGAAAAAAAATTAACTTTTGATAATCTTCGGGTGTGCGGCCGCTGTCCGTTCGAAAGGTCGCGGGTTCGATCCCCTTAGGGCAAGTCTCTCTTTCTTCTTGCCCGAGAAGTGCGAACAAGTTTCAGTAACTTATTTTATAGAGCCTTGTGAGCTCAGTGACATCAGCGAAATTGCCCCAACAAACCTGCTTGCCGGCCAAGCCTTTTTTTTCTTCGTGAGTGCAGAAAGGAAGAAAAATTGGATAGAATTTTTTTTGAAATTTCAGAGAAGAAGCCCCCGCTGGAACTTGCAAAGTGACAACTGTCGGTTGTAGGAAAACTGACGGTGAATGGTGCGATAGTGTTTTCATTTCGGTAAGTAACTGGTTTAGAAAAGCACAAAGAATCAAATAATCTTTGATTAAAAAAATGAAATGGAAGGACTAAAAAATAAGTTCGGCCAGGAGTGAGGGCTTAGACTCAGAGCCTAGATACAGAGCATCAGAGAGCTACAATCAAAAATTGGGGAAAAAAGGAAATCATCGCGGTAGGGTTCTGTATCTACCTGCCTTAATCCCATCAAATCGGACCTCTAGAAAATGCTCGAGAGTCTCGGGAACATACTGACGAATCGACTGAATTCCATATTTTGCAATAAGATAAGACAGTTTTAGCTAGGCTAATGCTTTTCAAAGACCAATTCCATTTATTTCCAACAGGGCACAACTGCAAGCGGCGAAGAAACTCTCGGCGGTCAGACTGCAATGGATGTGTTAGAAGGCTCTGGGAAATTGACATGCGAGGCAGATGGTACTTATCATGCTCCATCGGGGTAAACTTTTTTTTTGAATTCAAATTTAGAAAAAAAAATACAAATTTCAGAGCAGAAGTTACTCAACTTACATGTCTTTTTACTCATTGTGGTTGATATCGATTATTCTTGATAATTGATTGATTTTTTTGTTTTATTTTTCTCAGCAACAATGTGCATTAATAACTCCCTCTCACTTTTTCATTTGTACTTAATTGATTACAATAATTTTCACGTAACCTGCTTACGTATTCTAATAAATAAATAACTGTCTCCTGTTGTATGTCCGTGTGATAACATTGTTCTACAGCAGAGCTGGGCGGAAGTGAAACATTTTCCAAAAGGAAGTCGGAAGGGAAATTCCTTAGACGGAAGCGTGAAAAATCGGCACAAATTGGAATTCGTGGGCAAAAATTGGTCTAATTTATCGAAAATGAGCAAAAACCCCGAAAAATTATTGATTTTCGCTGATATAATGACTTCCAACAGTTTTCTTGAATATTTTTCTTATTCCACATTCCCAACTTCCGTCAGAAATTTGGTTCCAAAACGGAAGTCAGAAGTCGGAAGTCGGAATTCGGAAATCGGAAGTCGGAATTCCGCCCTGATCTGCTTTACAGGTTGAAGTTGACCCTTCTCATAATGCTCAATCTTCGAAAACGTAAAGTTTGACGAAAAAAAAAATCCAGAATTCATTGTTCCAAGATTGCATAGTGAAGTCTGTTTCGACTTTTTTGAAAGTTTAATATAAAATTGCTACTTGATAATATTTCGCCTTATAACGTTCGTATAAGTCTGACATGATGTCTCCGTTGTCATTTTTTTTTCTCTTTTTAATAAAATAATTTTGAGTAAGTGACTTTTTCTCATGAAGAACCTACAGTAAGAAATAGGCGTAGCCGTCCACTCGATCAGTTTATCAAACAAAACACTTTGAGTGATCTCGGATATATTATCACTTGTTCCCAAAGACAGACACAAAAACCTGATAACTGACATGACAATTGAAACTTGCGGACATCGAAATTGATATATTAGTTTGGAAGTGTTGAAAAATGGAAAATAATCATAAAAATGATAACAAAAAATGCTAAAACAGGAGAAACTCTTGATCAAACTACACACATCCCTCGGATTTTTTTTATTTCCATAAAAACTATTCTAGTCTATAGAGATCAACGTCTTATCAAGTTCTTCTTCTCAATCTCTGTACTTGACCGTCTATCCCTTTCTGTCTGTCTCATTTTGTTCTTTCTTGTTTTCCCCGTCGAAATTCGCGTCCGAATTTATATCCAAGATCGTCACTATGTTGATGATAACGATATCATTTTCTCGTTTCATTTTCAATCCGATTTATTTATCCGACAATCCATTTGCTTTCAAAATCCGCATCAAGTCATGTTTCTTCGTGTTTTTATACTAATTGTGTCTTGGGTTACTGTAGCTGAAATGTGTATGAGGATGATACCACCTGACGGTGCTTATATTACTTCGACGGAGGAGCCAATGGACGGTGGGTTTTATTTATATTAACTATGTCTTTAGTAGTTCAAAATTCCTGACTTCCAGAATGTGAAACATGCGATATTGATGAAATAGCGCCGACTATGGAAGCAGGAACAAGCTTCGAATCAAAGTAAGCCAATTAATGTACCGGTCGGCCCGGGTTTGAAAATTTTCGGTTTTTGGAGCACGTATTTCCCGATTTTCAGCCCTATTTCGAATCTTTTCCTGGGTCTTTTTATTCAAAAATATATCAGAATTTCCTCCCTGAAAACATGCAAAAAACTAGAAAAAAAAACCGCGAAAAAAAATTAAAGAAAAAACTTGAAGAAAACATGTTTTTCCCATGAACCTCGGCCCGGCCTAGTATGTGCTCCATTGAAAGAACAGTTTTTTTCATGTTTTTTCTTACTAAAACTTTTGTATTTAACTCAACAATTTTCAAAAAACAAGTCACTTTATGACGGCGCTGAAAGAGGGAACTGCTGGCTTTCAGAAATATCTGTAACTTTTTGAGCATTGTTGGTCGGCTCTGAATTGAGTCTCCATAAAAGTTTGAGCGCCAAAATTGATTCGAATTTCACAATTTGAACTGTGAAAATTCAAAAACTTCGAACTTTTTAGATTTTTTTTTGCAAAATAAGTTTCAAATCAAAAGAGGCACTAAAAATCCTAATTTGTAGATTTGAAACACTTCTAGGATTCCCAAAACTGAATTTCTCACTTTGTTCTTTGAGAAGTGAACTTTTTGTCCAAAAGTGTTTGCCGGTAAACCGACGAAAAGTTCGATTATTCCTCAAAAAACTAGATTTTTTCAACGATTTCCAGGGAGCTAGCCGCGACCGGAGCATGCAAGTCCACTCAAGCGATTTGCAAAAGAAATGATGGAAAAACATGTTCAAAAGTAATCATAAAGGGTACTAATCCATCTGGAGAAACTATCCTTCTCACTGAAAATAACAAGGATCAAGCCACAGTCTTGTTGACTTGTCAATCGAATGGATTCTATTCTTCCGGGACAACAACAGAAATCTCGGAACTTTCTTGTGAATTCGAGGAATGTGTTTGTAAGTTTTTTTGCTTTTTTTCGAATCCTTATTATTACTGATTCAGTGGCATGCTCTACTTGTGATATCAATACAATTGCTCCGGCTCCAGCAAGTCTTCCGACAGATACCACATTTGATTTTGTGTGAGTTTTTTTTTTTTAATTTTCAAAATCGCAATTTTTCAATTAAAGACAACAGGGAGCCGGCGATTGTAAGGAAACTCAAGTTACTTGCAAAAGAAGTGACGACAAAACTTGTAGCGTCTTGGTTACGGTAGGTACAGTATCCTGAACACGCCTCCAAAGATTTTACAGGGTACAAACCCAACTGGAACTAGCAACTTGGTGACAGTAACCGATACAAATCAAGCATCTACAGTGTTGACATGTGGAGCTGATGGGAAATATCAGTCAGGAGCAACGTGAGTGATATACATGTACTGATAAACTCTGTGCGAAGTTTAAGGACCACGATGCTCCGAACTGACGCTAGAGCGCATAGTTTAGCAGATTCACCGAACAACTTTTTTTGACATACCGGAAAATTTCCGAACTTTTCCTGGTAATTTTTTCCGGTAGCTTTTTAACGCGAAGTCTGAAACTCGTTGAACAACGATTCTTCGAAATTACGCTAGTGCGCATTGTTTAGCAAATTTGCCAAAATAAGTTCGGTAAATAAGTTTTTGGTCGGTAACTTTCCAATAACCAATAGGCTTCAAAATGAGTGGTTGGTCGATAGCTCTCAATTTTTGATAGAGCTCGAAATGGCGACCAGAATTGAACAAAATTCAAAAAAAATTTACAGAACCCAAATCAGTCAACTTGGTTGTGCATATACAGATTGTACATGTAAGTTTTCCCTTTTCCAGATTTATCGATTTTTGAATTTTCCAGCTCCATGTGAAAAATGTGACGTCAACACAATTGCTCCAGAATCAATGATGATGGGAACCGAATTTGTATCCACGTGAGTCCTCGGACGACTACAAACTACAAAATCTTGATTTTCAGAGAAAATGCGCCTGGCGGAGTTTGTAAATCGACTACCGTAACCTGTCGTAGGATTGATGACTCAGTTTGTGATGAAGCTATGCTTATTGTAAGAAAATTTTTCCACTTTTTTGAAATTTTTTAGTATTGCAGGGTACATCGGCAGCCGGGGAAACTGTATTTGCCAGTGACGCAACTGTGAAAGAAATTTCGGCAACATTGGAATGCAAAGGAGATGGTACCTACTCATGGCAAACAGTGACAGGAATTACAAGACTTGAATGTAGATACACAAGGTGCTTCTGTAAGTTTTCATTTACCGTAAAGCCTGTATTAGTGGTGCTCCTTTAAAAGAAGTGCCCCTGCATGCACTACTAATATAGGGCTTTTATAATTCTCTTTTTTATCGAACATTCGATTCATAACTTCAGTGCCTTGCCTGACATGCGACATCGGCCTTATCAGTGGACCTATTGTTCCTGGAGGAGATCTGGAAGTCACGTAAGAGATAGTGTGAGCCAGTGAGAAACGCAGAGAAAAAGTTTTACAGGGAACTAGCCGGTACCGGAGAATGCAAATCAACTCAAGTGAAATGTGTAAGAAATAATGGACAGTTTTGCTCAGTTTCTGTGGATGCTACTAATCCAACTGCCATAAGTTCACTCGTGACGCAACCAAACTCTGCAGAAGCAACTGCAATATTGACTTGTGACAAAGATGGTTTCTACACGTCGGGGACTGTGTGAGTTTTGAACCAAAAAATAGAAAAGGAAATTCGGATTATTTTGCTAGTTGAAAGTTTTTTGCTAGCTCCTCTAGTTTATGAGATACAACGCGCAGAAGTTCTGGGGTGAGAGCGCAGAGAAACCAGACACCCCCGTTTCTCTGCGCCCTCTTGCCGTCTCTAGGTCGGCAGATGTAAACTTTAGAGGGCTATAACTTGAGAACTAGGATAGCTAAAAAAATGAGCTCAATTGCAAAAGTGCTCAAAATTTCGAGAGTTACATTACGAAAGTATTTTTTCAGCAACCAAATCAGTGCTATCAATTGTGGCTTTACTAACTGTGTTGGTGAGTTGTCAGCTTTTCGAAGAAAAAAGATCAAAATATCAAAAATTCCAGATCCATGCCAAACGTGTGATATCATGGCGATCTCCCCACTGGCCACGCCCACTGGATCAGCTTTCGAAGTTTTGTAAGTTTTTTTTTTCGTCGTGCCGGTTTATTAGGGGTTGCCTCTGTGTTTTTCGATTCTTTTCTTTCGGATTTTACATTTTTCAGAAAATTTCCAAAAAAAAACTTTTCATTTTAAGACAACCAGTTCGCCGGTTACCGGTTTAGTACGGGTGCCGGTCTATTAGAGGTTTTACGGTATTCCCCATTTACAGAGAGCAAGGAGGCCCATGTAAGCAGACTCAAGTGACTTGTAGAAGGACAGATGGTGCAACATGTGGATCGATTTCTCTTATGGTCTGTTTTTTTGTATTTTTTTCCAACCACGAAATTTTCCAGGCCACAAATGCTTTGGGAACAACTTCGTTGATAAATCTCCCCGGCGTTGGTCAAGTTGGGGTCACCCTAGGTTGTGCAGGCAATGGAGCTTACGCATTTGATGCCACGTTAGTTTTTTTTTAATTCGAATTTTGAAAAAAAAAATCAATCGATTAACAGGACAGGAATTACTAGACTGGAATGTGTCTATACAGATTGCAAATGTAGGTTTATTTTCGGAAACAATTTTTTTCAAAAAAAAATAAAAACTGGTTTCAGTGCCTTGCGAAACTTGTGATATCGCTGCGATCACCCCGGCCCCTAGTCCCGGAAATGGTTTCGAGTTTTTGTAAGCGAAATAGTGTGAGCAAGTCAGAAACCCAGAGATTCTTTGTTTTCAGAGAAAATCCAGTTGCTCCGGGCACGTGTAAATCGACACAAGTGAAATGTTTGAGAACTAATGGGGAACAATGTACGGTTTCTGTTAGAGCCATAAATCCTTCCGGCCCAACTACTCTCGATCTTCAAATCAATGCGATGGAAGCAACTGCAACATTGACATGTGGCACTGATGGAAAATATCAATCGGGGGCGACGTGAGTTCGTTTTCGAATTGTAGAGCTTAAAATTTGAAGCATTTTTCCATTTTTAAGTTTTTCTCCAGCTACTCTAGCTCTCGAGATATAGCCTGTTAAAGTGTGAGGTTAGAGCGCAGAGAAACCAGACACTCTCGCTTCTCTGCGCTCTCTCTATTCTCATACGGCATTAACTTCAAATGGTTGTAACTCGAGAATTAGAATAGCTAGAGAAACGGGCTCAATAGGAAAAATGCTCCAAATTTTTGAGGATGTAACTTGAAATTGCGAAAAAAATTTTTTTTTTTCAGAACTGCGATCAGCGCAATCCAGTGTGCTTTCAACGGTTGTGTTTGTAAGTGCTCATCTTCAAAACAAAAGCCAATCATTATCCTTTTAGTGCCATGTGCAACGTGCGACATTTCCGCAATCACCCCAGCAGCCAACCCAGCCGGGACAACTTTTGAAGCTGTGTAAGTCTTCAAAACAAAAAAATGTTTAGAAATGTTTTTTTTTCTAAACAATTAAAAAAATTTGATAAATTTCTAGAACAACGTCCATGGCTGGAGCTTGCACTGAGGTGATGGTAACATGTCGCCGAACTGATACTCTTGTGTGCTCTTCCATAAGCATTATGGTAAGTGTGCTCTTTCATGGAATTCTTCCTATTAAAAGAGCCCGTTTCAGGGTACCTTTGCGGTTGGAACGACCGATCTGTCAACAGTGAATACAGCCGGTTCAACACAAGTTTCGACCACATTAACATGCGGCGCTGACGGGAAATTTTCTTCGGCGACCACGTGAGCTTTTTTCAAACATTCCAGTTAAAGATTCTACTGTATCAGTTTTCCAGAACTGGACTCACCGCCCTATCATGTGGATTTAACAATTGCGTTCGTGAGTTTATTTCATCAAGCTATTTACACAAAGAATGATTTTTCTTCAGAAAAATGTGCCTCATGCAATCCCATGGCAGTTGCTCCAACTATGCCTACTGGCACAACTTTTGAAATCGTGTATGTCTTTTTTTCTTGTTCAAATGCCCACTCGTATCCCAAATTTTTCAGGGGTCTTACAAATTCTGCTGCTGGTTGCAGGCGAACACAATTTACATGCCGCCGTACTGATGGTCTTGTTTGCGATTCAGTGAGCATGACTGTGAGTGTCACCGGGTCAAAAAGCTCTAATAAAAGAGGCAAATGTCTAAATAGTCAAAAAATTAGGATTCGTTAAATTTTTCAGGAACAAAAAAAAGTCTACAAATCACAAGTTTAGTACTGTGTCAAAAACTTTCGGAAAAAAACATGTTTAAAAAAACTTCGGGAAATAAAGTTTGATACCGTTTGGACCGTTTTTATATTGGGCTCTGTTCGGTGCTCCAGCTCGTTGAGCAAGAAGGTCGCGGACTGGAATCTAAAACGCTTTGACTATTTGGACCCATAAATTTTTTTACAGACCCAATCCGGACAAATTCTCACGACATCATTCAATGCGGACGCTTTCTCTGCAGCATTGACTTGTGGTGATGATGGTGCTTATTCATATCCAATTAGCGATATGTAAGCGAAAACTTTAATCTGCCAGTTTTTCACTTTCGAAGTTTTTTTTTTTGCAGAAATGGAATAACTGGACTCGTTTGTAATTTTGTTAACTGCAAATGTGAGTTTTTTTCCTTTCGTCAAAAATTCATATTAGACTTGCAAAATAGTGAAAAAAAATCTCAGTTGATTTTGAAAAAAAATTTTTGGAGAAACTCCCAATTTTCACCAAAAAAAAACGCCTAATTTTGTCATTTTTTAACTATAGTTTTTTATAAATGCATTTTTCGATCAAAAATGAGTTTTAGTCCTTCACAGGTCTCGTCAAAAATCTAGAAAAATAGAAGAATTTCCACTCAATTTTTTTATTTTTTTTCAGATTTTAGATGAAAAATCTTTACTAATAACAATCAAGAAATTCTGTGTGTCTGTCTGTCCATCTGTGTGTGTGTGTGTGTCGTCGGCCCTAGCGAGGTTTGTACTGAACCGATTTTTCTGAAACCTAGACAGTTGGACGTAGACTTCTGTCGCGATGGTGCCCGTCTATTTCAATTTTCGAAAGCATAGAAAATAAGGTCACCAGATTCAATAAACCACATTTTTAAGTAGGGTTTTCATTTCGGGCTGGGGAAAAAAAGGGCCGCCACCCGCTCGTGAAATATACCGCCCTATCCCGCCCGGCCCGCCCGGCCCGCCCGGCCCGCCCGGCCCGCCCGGGTCATACGGAAAGGTCAGCTTCACGGAAATTCACCGTTTTTTTCTACTGAAAGTTATTGAAAAATAATTTTTATTCGAAGCGTGAAGATGACCTTTTCCTGATTAGCCGGGGGCACGGTCGGGAAGCGGGCGGGATGTCCTCCGGGCAAGATGAAGGGGGCGAATCGCCTCCCGAATGGAAACCCCAAGGAGCGAGACACACAGGGGGCCACGTGAATATAATAAACTCCGCCAAACTGCTCACAGTTTTTTTCATTTCTAAAAAAAAGTGAAGCCAGGCGGCCGGAGGCGCGGAGCGTCCATGACCGACTGGTACTTTACAATAGGCGTTTTTAGTGTGAAAACCGGAAAGTTCCTCGTAAAAATTGCTGAAAATGGGAAAAACCGTTTGGTTAAATTCAAAATATGATGAAGTTTCGAAAAAAAAACTTTTTCGTTTAATTTATGTATCATCGGAAAGTTCCAGAAATTTCCGAAGCCAATTGAAATCAAACTATTTTCAGCACGATGCCAAACCTGTAACATTATCTCACTTGTTCCAACAATGCCTACTGGTACCGCTTTCCAATCTTTGTAAGTTTATCTGTTAGATTTCCGAACATCATTGCGTACTAGTGATAACTGTATTTGAAGAGCAGGCTCTTCTGTTGTTCCAAGCAGTGTCTGGAGAGTTTTTATATGATAGGTGGCTCTTCTAAAACAGTTTCTACGGTAGCTCAATTTTCTCAACTTCCAGAGAATTACCACCACTTACCCCTTGCAAACAGACGTATGTATCATGTCGACGAACCGATGGCCTTGTGTGCGATACAGTCTCTGTGGGCGTAAGTGCCCCTGCTTTCAAACTCTCTAATAGAAAGGCATGTGTTACAGACTTCAACTGGACAAACACTTGTGAGCGGATCGAATTTGAATAATGTCGGTACAACATTGACTTGTGCAGCGGATGGTACTTATTCATTTGCAATGATGTAAGCAGTCGTTTTCAATAGTCAGGCATATAATTTTTGAATTTTCCAGAGCTGCAATTTCTAAGCTCACTTGTAACTTTGTCAATTGTAGACGTAAGTTTGAAAAAAAATACTTTTTGATATTTTCTATCATTACCGACCATGGACAACCGGTGGCCGAGCTGTTAGTTTCCACAAAATAATTTCAGCAACATGTCAACTTTGTGACATGAGCACAATCACGCCACTCACTAATCCTGCTGGCACTACTTTTGAATTCACGTAAGTGAAAATTTTCAGCCAAAAGTTCAAAAATTCCAACAAAATTCTAGGACAGCTACCGTAGCTGGTTGCAGCCGGGTGACTGCGACATGTCGAAGACTCGATACTCAAGTATGCTCTTCTATAAGTCTCACAGTGAGTTACCTTCCTTTTGAAATTCTCTATTAGAAGAGCACGTCTTAGGGTACCACAGCTGCCGGAACAACGAACCTTGCCACTGTGAGTGCACCGGGTTCAACTCAAGCTTCTGCCATATTGACGTGCGAAAGTGATCGGAAATTCTCTGTAATCCCAACGTAAGTTATTTTTGATGGGAAAACCTCTAATAGAACGGCTCTATTTTTCAGAACTGGACTCACTGCCCTGTCGTGTGTATACACTGGTTGTGTTGGTATGATAAAAAACTTTAAATTCAACAAAAAAGAAGAGAATATTTCAGAGAAGTGCACCAGATGCAACGCTATGACACTTGCTCCAGCTATGCCTGCTGGCACAGCTTTTCAGGGCGCGTAAGTCTGGCTATGAATCGCTTAAAAGCAGTTCACAGTATCCCAAATATTTAGCGAACTAGCTCCAACTGGTTCATGCAAGCAGACACAACTGACATGTCGCCGAACTGATGGTCTTGTTTGCGATTCGGTCTCTGTCGCCGTAAGTTTCTCTGATTCTACACTCTTTAATAAAAAGGCACATGTTACAGACTTCAACTGGAACACTTTCAACTACAGCCAACGCGGACAGTGCATCTATAATATTGACTTGCTCTGCAGACGGTACTTATTCAGCTGGAATGATGTAAGCGATCGATTTTAGCAGTCAGTTTCATAATTCTAAAATTTTTTAGAACAGCAATCACTTCACTGACTTGTAATTTTGTTAATTGCAAACGTGAGTTATTATTCATTATATTACGGCGGCTGAGATCAAACTGTCCATGAGCAGCAATCGTGCAGACTCGCCGCTGCCAAGTTTATAGAGGTTTCATTTTAACCATTTTCAGAACCCTGTGAAAGATGTGACCTTACAGGCGTTACCCTACCAACTAACGAGGCTGGTGCCGTGTTTGAGATAAAGTAAGCCTTTTTTGACATATCAGAAGGACTTTTTATTTTCAGTGAAATAGCGGTGCCTGGGACATGCACGCAGACGGAGGTGGCCTGTCGGCGAACCGATGGTATGCTGTGCCTGGGGGTATTCGTCGAGGTGAGATTGATGGTGAAATTGGGCCCTTTCGCCAACAAGATGAAATTTTGTAACAAAAAAATTGAAATAAACGAAACAAAAGCAAGGGGGAAAGGGCCCTGCGCCTTCGGATTCTAGGCCGCGGTCATCAGTCTGAAATACGCGATGCCGGGCAAAATCTTAGAGCGATTCAGAGTGAATTTTGAGCAACTTTTTTTTTAATGAAAAATGGGATCAAAGTGGAAGGTTATATGAGCACTCAAAATTATATTTTTTAGACCCTTAAATGCTCCAACACAATTTCGAATTTTCGTTTCCTTTAACAGGAATCCACTAAAATCCTAGGAGCCTCCAGACTGAAGCAGAACCAGCTTCAGGAAATTGAAGAGCTTCATTTTTCAGGCCACAACTGATTTAGGACCAATTCAATATCAAAATGGACCTTTCGTAGATTTCTCTACAGCCACACTCATTTGCGAGGGTGATGGTACTTACTCAGTCGGACCTGCGTTAGTATTCTTTATAAGCTATTTTTGAATATATTTTTTTTTCAGTGGTGGACTCACTAAACTTGAATGTGCATACGACAATTGTTTCCGTTAGTTTTTTTTTTTTGAATTTCGTGATTTCGTTTCAAAAGAAATATATTTCAGCGGCATGCCAACTTTGCGACATGGGCACAATCGCACCACCCACCAATCCTCCTGGCACTACTTTTGAGTTTTCGTAAGAGAATTTTTTTTTCATCGAAAAATTCGAAAATTTCAATCATTTTCAGAACTGCAAACGTTGGTGGTTGCAGCGAGGTGACTGTCACATGTCGAAGACTTGATACTCTAACATGCTCTTCTATCATTCTCACAGTGAGTTAGATTCCTTCCGAAAACCTTTATTAGAGGGGCATGTTTTAGGATACTACAGCTGGCGTAACCAGGAACCTTTCCAGTGTGAATGGAGCGGGCTCAACAGAAGTTTCTGCCATACTGACGTGCGAAAGTGATCGGACATTCTCTTTAGTCACAATGTAAGTTTTACTTGTTAGGAAACCCTCTAATAAAACGGCACTTTTTTCAGAACTGGACTCACGGCACTGTCATGTGTATACAATGGTTGTGTTTGATTATAAAAAAAAACCGAACACCTGTTTTGAATTCCCGTTTTTGGATTTCTAGGTCATCGCTGGTTTTTCTAGTCCATGCATTTTTTTCAGTTTTCAGAGCGGATTTCAAGTTTTTTTGCATGAAATTCGTGTAATTCAATTATAATTTTATCTATTTTGACATATCTTCTAATAACTTTTTTTTAAATGTTTGACTCTGTGTAAATTTGACAAAAGTTCAATATAATAAAATTAATCTAATAAAAACATTGATAAGAAGCTAGTGAAATGGCATTGGACTGGGTTTTAATCAAGACAAATGATATCAGTTTGTACCTGCCCAAGAAAAGACAGACATCAGGCAGGTGCAAAAACTGGATATGAGAATGGTGATAAAATGAAAAATGAATAGTGATATCAAAAAGTGCATGCTATGAGAAGAATAAACAAGAAATCATTCTTATATATAAAAAGCCAAAGACGTATGTCCGTTGGTTTGTCGGGATGTTCGCACTTTTTGGGCAAGAAGAAAGGGTTTTTGCCCCAAAAGGGATCGAACTCACCACTTGCGCGCGACAGCCGCGCTCAAACCCTACTGCGCCACCGGACCTCAGAAACTAGCGGGCCAGTTTGTCTGTGTGTATGTTTCAGCGGCTCAGAGGAGCGCAGCGGCGATCTGTGCGCCGCAGGCGACAAGTACAATTAGAAAAAGTTTAGAAAATTTTCTCAAAATTTTTTTTTCTGAAACGCGAAAAAACTGACGCAACATTAGGATCGGCAAAAAGTGATTGATGTTATCACCAACAGTTTTTGAACCGAAACTTGTGGAAGGGCCCAGTATAGGCAGGAAAATCTGATAAGGGTATGAAACGGTACCAAAAAAAAAACATTTTGATCTTGAAGGAGGACTCAACTCGGATTTTTTTAAATATCCAAATTCTGATGCAGTTTTTTATTTTGATTATTTTTTCTAACTACGAGTACACTCAAAAATCACTCTAAACGGGTGAAAACGGCGTTTGAAAGACGCACACAATACAGGTTGATGGCCTAGGATCCGACAAGTGTGCGCCTTTTTTCAAATTCCTAGGCCATCAATTTGTACGCTGTCATGCCTTCAAACGCCTTTTTCTGCCGTGTACAGTGATTTTTGAGTGTAGTTGTAGTGAAAGAAAATTATCAAAATAAAAAACTGCATTCGAATTTGAAATGAAAAAAACTCGAGTTCAGTCCTTTTTGAAAAAGCTCTCAAAGATTCCAGACATTGTAAGTTTTCAGGATTTACGGTATGTTTCTATTTCCATAAAAAAGTTAGTTGATGTTCCGATTTTCCTTATCAGTCAATATTTTGATCATTATCAGCCTATCATTCATTGTGATATCACTCCGAAAGTCAATTTTCGATCTTTAGTTTATTTATCATGTGAATTCTTGTTTCTCCATACACTGATCCCTGTCTTATCCGTATCCTGTCTTGCTGTTTCGGGCAGATATTTTGTGTCGAGACCTGGCTTGTTTCCTACAGGAATATCATCTTATCATTTTGATTTACCGTAAAAACTGTATTAGGAGGACACCTATAATAGAAGAGCACTCTTGGAGAATAGTTAAAAATTAGAAGCACACCTCTAATAGAAGGACACCAAAATGCATGAGTTGAAGATAGAATGCCCCTCTATTACAGGCTTTACTGTAAATTCTTTTCAATCTCATTTTGTCGGAACACCAATTTTTCTGTTTTTTTGGAATTAGATAAAATCATACTAGTGATTTTCCGGGCCGACTCGTTCGGCCCGTCCGCACGGATTCAAAAAATTTTGAATAATTGGAATCAGTTTTTCAATTTTTTGATGTGATTTCGATGAAATTTCTGACTTTTCCCCACAGGAAATATGCAAGAAGGAGAACGAATTTTCTTTCAGTACACAAAATGCCGACCCCCCCCCCCCCCCCCCCCCCCCTCCCCTGAGACCAGCCAATCGGGCCGAACCGGGCCTAATCGGGACGGGCCGGGCCGGTTGAAACTTCTCAATCGGTCCGGTTCATCACAAGTATGATTGAAATGTAGTTCTGGAATAAAATTTGGAATAATGACGAAGATTTCCAACTTCAAAATCTTATTCCAAAAGATTTCATCCACATATCAGGTTCTACTTTCCCTCTCGGTTTATCAGCTTATCTTATCATATTGTCGGATTATACTGGTAATATATTTGACCCTTTTCTCTTTTTCTGATCATTTTGTTCCCATTCCGCTATTATGATTCTTTTTCTCATAGTATTATTCTCCCCTTTTCTTTTTCCTATCATTGAAAGTTGTATTGCAATGGTTCCTCCGGAGCAAGTGTTTGTTACTACCACCACTATGAACCCGACGACTAACACACCGCTTAGAGTGATACCAGTTATGGTATCCCCGGTTACAGTAGCCCCTGTTACTGTGACAACAGGCACGCAAGCTACACTAACCCAGGCTACAGCTGCCCCTGTTACTGTAACCGCTATCACTGATAAGCCGGTTACTACAGTAACTGATACCTCCATTGAAAGTTAGTTATCGATTGGGTTCTGATAAAGCATGTTTTCTGTCAGAATGCACAACATGCGTGATTAGTACAATTGCACCTACTAGTATGGCAACCGGTACTAGCTTTTCATCTACGTAAGCGTAGACTACAAACAATAAACTACAAACAAATTTCTACAGAGAAACTGGCGCCCCGGGTGCATGCGTGAAAACAATAGCAATGTGTAAACGAGATGATATTGAAGTGTGTACGGATATTAAAATTATAGTGAGCTTGGATTACTGTATTTCTGAGTAAACTATTGTTTTAGACTATCACCTCAACTGGATCAGTTGTCCTGGCAACTTCTACAGGGACAAATGTTAGAGAAGTGTCGGCAAACTTAACTTGTGAAACTGATAGCTTGTATTCCAATGATATAACGTAAGAATCATTCATGTTCGTGATTAATAACTAGTGTGCCCTTTCGGGAAGCAATTTCCCGGGAAATGGGAAAATGCTCAAGATTGCCAAACCCGGAAGTTCTCGGAATTCTAGTTTTCAGTTCCCGGGTATCCCGGGAGTCCCGGGAACGGGAATAGGGGGTCTCAAAACTCTCGAAAATCGGAATTAACAAATATTAAACATTTTTTGGACTTCAGAAATCAGAAAAGTTTTCCAATTTTGGAAAAATCGTAGGACGGAAAATTTTTTTCATTACGAAAAACAGACAATTCGTTGGATTTCTAACTAAATTTGGTAAAAATTGAAATTTTTTATGCAAAGTTAAACATTTTCCGGTAATTTTTGCGCCTTTTTTTGACTTTCAAAATCTCTAACTTTTATTCTGGAAAATGCATGAAAACTCTGCAAAACGGAAATTTAAAAAAGTTGCCGATTCCGGAAAACGGAAATTCAGATTATCGATTTTCAGAACGTCTCGAATTGGTCAACTCTCTTGTGAATATACTTGTACTAACCGTGAGCTCGTTTTTTTGATTTTTTTTTTGTTTTTCAAAATATCGTTTTCAGCTTGCACAACTTGCAACATTAATGCGATAAAACCAACCTTACTTCCGACCGGTGCTAGTTTCCAATCCAAGTAAGTTTTCTACCAGACGATTCCGCGCCTCAGCCGCCTAGATTCACCAAAAATTTTGATAAGTTCCTACAAAAAATGAAAAACCAAGTTTTTGGCCCACCGAGGAAACGAACTCGGATGTATTTACCGAAGCACTTTTTACACCACTACACTCACCCCACTACCACCAACGGTGTGTAATTGAACCGGCGGTGGCAGTAAACTCGCTAAAATTAGTAATCCAGCAGCCGACAATTGACGGGGGCCGGACTGAGACTTGGCGCTTTGATAGCAGAGAGCTTCCTAAATACAGACAGACAGACGGAAAAACTTCACTTGAATAATAAAGTTATTTTCAGAGACACCACAGCCGCCGGCGGCTGTGTGGAAGTATCTTCAGTGTGTCAACGAGATGATACTCAGATATGCACCGGAATAGTTTTGACGGTAAGACTACAAACTGGAGAAAAAAACTATGAGAAAATCCTGAAAAAAAAGTATGTTGTAGGCTACTACACCGAATGGTCCTGTAGTTCTTACAAATGCAATGGGGACTATGGTAGCCCAAGCCGCAGCCGCATTGATTTGTCAATCAGATGGCACATTTACAAGTGGAATGGCCACGGGAATAAATTCCCTGACTTGCGACTATACTTGTAAACCACCACCATGTAATTTTTTTTGCCTCAAGAATTCAAGATCTGAAAAATTAAAAGTTTAGCATGCACATCATGCGACATCAATACAATTGCTCCAATATTACCTTCTGGATTCAGTTACACCACTTTGTAGGTTGTTCAGTAGTACCATATCATCTTTGCTTGTTTCAGCGAATTTCAAAGTGCGCCAAACTGTGTTCAGACTCAAGTGAGATGTATACGAGATTCTGGTGTGCGTTGTGCAGTTATATCTACATCGGTATGTTTATCTATGAATAATCATTTTTATATATTGTGTATCCGCAATGCTTTGCGCGGCCGCCGGCATTTTCATCATGACCAAGCTTCCGGAAAGGTCTGCCACCTACGAAATGCGTGTGGGGTGTGTAAACTAGCTCTGCTAAGAAAACATGTTTTCAAATCGGAAAAAAATATTTTTGAAGAAAAGTGAAATATTTATTTTTAAGTTTTTGTCGATTTTTCCGAAAAATCTCGACTGGTACTCTCGCAAAAAACTTGTATTCTCTTTGAAAAAAAACCTAAGCGCATTGAATTTCGTTTTTTACTTTAGGACACCCCCGCCGCGGTGTTCTAAAGTTTTCACACGCGCGTCGCGGGCTCTGCAACCAGACTGGTGTACCAATGGACAATCCGATTTCAGATTATCTATGATGGAGGAACGAGGTCGCTTGGACAATCCTTCAATCAAGTCTCTTCCGGAAATGTTTATAATTGTGAAGCCGATGGGAGACTTTCTTATGGAGGATTCCTGTGAGTTGTTCAAAAAAACTTATGAAATGAAACAAGATTCTTTTTTCAGACTCGGTATTACTCGAATAATTTGCGACTTTCAATGCTAAAGTCTTTGATTTAAATTTCTGATTATGATATTTATTGTGATGTCACTCGAAATGTCCTTTTTCAATTTTTCTCTCCTTATACTGATCCCTAATCACTCAACTGTAAAAATATATTCATGATGATTTCCCTCTCTTTTTTTGCAATAGTCGCAGGATAAGCTTTTGGGCCGTATTATAGCGCTTTTGAACGCTAAAAGCTTGCTGAGCACAAACACAGTTTTTTTTCAGAAGCGAGGTCAGCAAAAACAAAATTCAAATTTGTGATCAGCAGGCTTTCAGATTTTTGTAGTACGTCTTAAGAGCTCATTCTATTTGTAGAACATTCCCTAGTCAGAAAAGTAATAAACTTCACAATCTGACCGAGCCGGCAGCTCCTTTCCAAGCAGAATTTGAGATTGGAAAAAATATACCTGTAAACTACTGTTATCAAACCTTCCCTTTGTTTGATACCTTACTCTGAAACGAATGCTTCTGTTCCAGAATACAGCCGAATCCCGACAGTTTATGGGCAAAGTTTTTTTGTTCTAAATTTTAAAACACATAAGAACGCAGAAAAGCTCAAAAGTTTGCAAAGTTTAAACTCAGTGAAAAACTAATTTTTGAGTATCCGCGAAAAGTAGCTTGAATTACCTTTAGGGCGCGCTTGCAAACTTTTCTGGAAAATTTTTTCGACAAATTTTGCGGTATTTTCACCGTAGTTTTACCGTCTAAATCTTGTCAAAAACGAAAAAAAAAAGTTTCCACTAAAAAAAAATTTTTTTTTGATTTGTGGTAAAAACACTTTCGAATAGATCATACCTGTATTAGTATTGCTCTTTAATTTTTTAAAATTCTTCCGCTGATGGTCGTGCTTCTAGATATCCGCTTTGAAAAAAAAATCATGCAGTACAAATACAGGGATGGCAGTGCATTACAATTTTTCCAGTTTTTATTAATAAAAAAAGTTTGCAATTCAACATTCATTGTAAGAAAAAAGTCATCAACAATTCAAGCCACATTTGATGTCGCGAACTCCAGTGCTAGAAAAAAAACTTTTTTTTTATAAAAAAACCTCTCGTCAACTCACTTTGAATCGATGGAATAAGAACCGTCAGGTTGACAGGAGAACACTGCTTCTGTGGTAGGATAAGCACGGAAGCCTTCGTTGCCAGTGAATAAAATTTCGACAGTACACGTGGTGAAAGAATCTGGGATGCAGGATACTGTAGTCTGTTTACAGTCTTCTGGATTATGTCTGAAAATTTAGGCTACAAAAACTACAAAGACTACAAACCACTTACTCATACGAAAATCGGAAGCCGCTGACCGGAGATGAAATAGCTTCCATGTCGCAAGGTGTGCAGCTTGGAGGGTTGGTTACTGTACCATTGGTCTCTGGTACTACAGTGCCCCCGGAGTACTGTAGACATGCAACTTTCTCGATCTTACCATCCGATCTTACCATTCTTACCATTCTTTCTTACGATCTTACGATCTTACGATCTTACCATTCTTACCATCCGTAGTTTCAGCCGTTACTCTGGAAATATTGACTTTTTGAAAAAAAAATCTAAATTCCTCACTTTTTCCCATTACATTTTGCCACGACATCAACTTTGTAACCGGCTGCCAAAACTACAGTATCAGAATAATTGGATCCAAATATATTGAATACACTTCCAGTATTTTCAGCTACCAATGCATACATATGAGCATCATTTGGGCATTCGAGGAAGGTATAATCCTTCCCATTTTTTTCCAAATGGCTGAAAATTTTTCAGCTGGTTCTATTTTGGGTCTGATATTATGCTTGGTCCCAGGTTTCTGAAGATCAATACATATAATTTGGATAGGCTCCACCCCTTTTAACTGAGGAATTCTTTAATACACTGGCACGCCTGATGGAACTCTAATAGAGTGGCATGGTAAACTAAATTTAAAAAAATACTCACGTAAACTTTGGTTTCCGGTTCAACTGTCCATTTGAAATTGGAGTAAAATCAAAATGCTTCAGTTTCTTGCAATCATTTTTGGAATTTAAGCTACCGTAACCCCCATAATCATACCCCAGGGATACTGTAGCCAGCACACACAATATAATCTTCGGAAGAAACATTTTGGTTTTATCATTCATCATTTTTCCAAACTTTATATCGTTTTCAGTTTTGTTTTGATTTGACACTTTTTTGGTTTTTCTTTCTCCTTCTTTTTTCAATCTTTATATTGTGCTCTAGATTGTTGTGATTTGATTCGGACACTATCTGATTTTTCTTTTTCATATCGACTTTTATCACGTATGACAAAGATTGAGTGCAAAGAGAAAAGATCGAGAACACTTTCAAATTGAACATTTTTCATTTTCAAAAAATTAACATCCCTCAAACTCGCAAATCACTTCCAACACATTATTCCTTTTAGTGTCGTATGAGTAGACGCCAGGGAATACAATATAACATGGAGCTAGCCGAAGATTGGTTGGCAATTTCAGACAATTGGAATGTTTCCGTGGCAGTTCGTCCTTTGAGCACAATTCTGGTACAAATGGTGTCGGATATGCATGCTCCTGCTGTCGCTTTACAGTCACCCGCCGGATAGTCTCTTGAACAGGATTGAAATTAAAATTAATAGCAAAGGAAGACTTAAAAATTCAATGTAGATCAAAATTTTCAAAGTGAATTTTTTTCAAAAATCGTTTTGAACCCAAGAAAAGGTTAAGGAATATCGATACTCCCTTAATGACGGTGGCCTCATATCCTCGGAGTCCGAGCGTGTAGTCCGAGAGGACAAGACGGCCACAGGCGAAATCTCTAGGTCTTCTTGAACTACCTAGGTATCCCACCTTGTAGTTCGAGAGGAGAAAGGGGCCTAGAGATTTCGCCTGTGATTCCTAGGCCGTCTTCTTCTCTCGGACTACACGGTGAGTTTTCTAGGCCAGGAGGCCACGGTCAAAAATAGAAACTTTCTACTCTTTTCCTAAAGATAAGACCGAATTGTGGTCCGCTTAGAATTTCGATGCCGAAACATAAAAACTCACGTGGCACGGAATGATTTTCCCGAGGGAAGATTTTGTGGCCCAATGGCAGTCATGTTGCATGTTTGGCACGGTGGAATTCCAGAAGTTGACGCTGAACTTGGCGCGAAATTATATCTGAGGCTCAGCCTTATTTAAACTCACAAGTAGGGGCCGAAGTAGGGGGAAAAGGAGGAGGGGGATTAGCTACAGTATCCCCGGAGTACTGTAGACATGCAACTTTTCCAATTTTTATCTTCTTTCCATCAGTTGTTTCGACCAATACCCTAGAAATTTTGGTTTTTAAGGGTAATAAATTTCAACTTCCTCACTTTTTTCCATCACATTTTGCAATGACACCAACTTTGTAACCGGCTGCCAAAACTACAGTATCCGAATAATTGGATCCAAATATATTGAATACACTTCCAGTATTTTCAGCCACCAATGCATAAATATGAGCATCATTTGGGCATTCGATGAAGGTATGATCCTTCCCGTTTTTTTCCAAATGGCTGAAAATTTTTAAAAATTTGAATTCCAAAATTTTTCAAGTTAGTTTTTTTTTGGTATGATATTATGCTTGTTTATGAACCAAAGGCTTTTTAATATTATAAATATAGTATTTATGATTAGGCTCCGTCCCTTTTTACTGCATTTTCACGTAAGGGACCCAGAGTCGTTGAGAGGGCTTTCTCAATTTCCCTATGGAATAAACCTCTATTACACCAGCACCCTAAATAGAACGGCACTTCTAATAGAGCGGCATGGTTAACTAAATTGAAAAAAAAAAAAACTTACGTAAACTTTGGTTTCCGATTCAATTGTCCACTTGAAGTTGAAGTAATATCAAAATGCTTCAACTTCTTGCATTCATTACTTGACTTTGAGCTACCGTAACCACCATAATCATATCCCAGGGATACTGTAGCCAAAACACACAAAATGATCTTTGGAAGAAACATTTTGGATTGATCCTTCATCTTTTTTCGTGTTTTATGCTCCTTTTTGTTGTTGGGAAAGTCCGCCAAAAATTGGATTTGGTCACGTATATCAACAAAATTTTTGGGGGAAAAAAGTGAATTGAAAACAATCTTGGGTGCAAATAAAAGGCAAGAGATTTTCAGATTTCCCTACTGAAAATGACGAAAATCTCTATTTTTTTCCTGTTTGTCGGAGTTGCGGCAGCGAATTATGGGGTTAGTTTCTTTTTTTTTTTTTTTTGAAATTAGAATTTCCAATTTTTAGGCTCCTGCCGGAGGAGGTTTAGTCTACAATGACAACTATTATAGTTCTGAGGAAGACCATTATAAAAAAGGCGAGGGACAAATTTTTTTTTCGAAAAAAAATTATTAAAAATTTTCAGATATCCGCAAGTTAAGCCAACTAGATGGTACCGGGATTTTTAAGGCTGATGTGAAGTGAGTTAGGCTCCGCCTTCCTTAGTTTCTTAGACTCCGCCCACTTTCCAAAATTTTCAAATTTTCAAAGTTTCCTTTTCTCACACGGTATCCCGAAGTTAGTTGAATTAGGCTCCGCCCACATTTTTCGAGCTTTCAAAAAAAGTTGTAAGCTCTTATTTCATTTAAGCCCCGCCTATTTTTTTTACTTTTACCAAATCTTAGTTAGCACTTAAGCTCATAACTTAAGTTGAGCAAATTTAGGCTCCGCCTACTTTTCTATGCTCTTCTTTACAGTTTCAGTAGCTCCGCCCACAAACACTAACTCTCATGGTTTTCATTAGACCACGGCCACAAACAAATAACAAATCGGTTTGATTTAGGCTCCGCCCATTTTTCAAAATTTCGAAAGAAACTAAGCTCCGCCCACAATTTACAGTCCTCAAAAAATCTCGTCCAAAACCAAAAATTAAGTGAACTCCAAGCTCCGCCCATTTCCGGAAACCATACAGTCTTAGTTTTGCTTACAATCTCCTAACCTTATTGACATCAACTAAGCCACGCCCATTTTCCCATCAAGCTCCGCCCACTTTTCAAACTCATCTCAACTTCCAGATACTACCACAACAAAAACGGTGATTATGCCCTCATCTCCTGCAAACCCAACCCGATCCCCAATCATATCACTTGGATCCTGGCTAACACTGATGAAAACATTCATGGATATCGAGGTGTACTTCCAGCTGATACATTGCCCTTAGCCGGTGGTATTAATATCACTTTTATGGCCAAATATGGTAGAGATGGAAAATGGAGAGGAGACGATATTTTGTATTCGGAGGAGAGAAAATTCCGTCGTGTTGGATGTCTTCATAGCCAGGATGAGGAGATGTTTGTGGAGAGAATCAGATAATTAATTGATTGGGATTTTTTTGATTTGGAATGAATTATTGATTAATTGGGAACATTTTGAGTTGGATACATATGAGAGACCTAAAAAGCTAATTAAATACTTGAAAAGTTCATTTGGACAACTTCATTGGAACTTAGCTGATGAGTTTCGGTCTATTTCCGGAAACACATATCTGAGTGCCGGTATATTAAAGGTGCCATTTTATGAGGGGTCTTAAGTAAGATTTTCGAAAATTGTTCTTGATGTTCTCTGTATGCACTCAGTCTTGAATTTATGTTGTGATGACATGTAACAAAATCTTTTTTTTCGAAAACAGAAAAAAATCATAGAGGAGATTTTGAGAAAAAGTCAGGGGAAAGGAGCATCACTATTAGAGGGGCACTTCTGTTGGAAGACCACTTTTATTAAAAGGGCACTTCAATCAAAGGGGCCCACTATTAGAGGGGCATTTCTATCAAAGATTTTAGCAGAAGATTCGAAGAAATCCAGAAATTTAAAAGAGAAATAATGCTGAAAATTGGGCACTACAAGTTGAAGGGCACCACTATTGTGGAGGGCACCACTATTAGAGGGGAACTTCAAAGGGGGCACTTCTATTAAAGATGCACCACATACAAACTTTACGATATTCGGTTTTTTTTGCACCCAGTCTTGCCTATACGTGATCAAATCAAATAGAAAAACGCTCCCAACAACAAAAAAGAGCATAAAAAGGGGAAAAAATATGAAAGATCAGCCTACAATGTTTCTTCCAAAGATCATTTTGTGTGTTTTGGCTACAGTATCCCTGGGATATGATTATGGGAGTTACGGTAGCAAAAAGTCAAAAAACGAATGCAAAAAGTTGAAACATTTTGATATTACTCCAACTTCAAATATACAATTGAACAGGAAACCAAAGTTTACGTAAGTTTTTACCTTTTTTTTCAAATTTTTCTTCAATTTTCAGACATTTGGAAGAAAATCGGAAGGACTTTGCCTTTATTGAATGTCCGAATGATTCTTTTTTATATGCTTTGGTGGCTGAAAATACTGGAAGAGTATTCAATATATTTGGATCCAATTATTCGGATACTGTAGTTTTGGCAGCCGGTTACAAAGTTGGTGTGGTGGCAAAATGTGATGGGAAAAAGTGAGGAATTTGGAATTTTTCATTAAAAAAAAACAGCAAAATTTTAGATTAATGGTGAAGACAACTGATGGAAAGAAGGTCAAAATAGAGCAAGTTGCCTGTATACAGTATTCCCGGGATACTGTAGCACCCACAACTACCGTATCCACCGCAGCGGTACCTACAAGTACCGTATCATCATCTACCGAACCCACATCTACCGCATCTTCGTCTACCGTACTCTCGTCTACAGAATCCTCCTCTACCGTACCATCTTCCACTGGGCCATCCTCTACCGTAACCTCCTCTACAGTCTCTTCGTCTACCGAACTTTCATCTACCATAACCTCATCTACCGTATCCCCCTCAGCGCCTACATCGACTGTACCTTTTTCAAGTACTCGTTTGTTATTCTTTCACGCTCAAAAATTTTTTAATTTTCAGACTGCAATTCTTGTAACGTTTCCTCACTTGTCTATGCTGTTAGCGGACCAGGTTCACTAACTTTCGCGTTAGTTTAGACTCTTTTGTTATAGTCAACGCAGGCTGTGCATACTCGCTCTAATTTCAACCACGCCCACCTCGTCGAAGTAGTTTTCAATTTGAAGAGAGCGGTCAGACACGTCACGGCCTGTGTGTCTGACCGCTCTCTCCAAAGTGAGAACTTTTCTGCCGAGTTGGGCGGGGTTTGCATTAGAGCGTGTATGCAAACGACTACGTTGACTATATTAAAAAATAACTTTAAAAAAAAATTCTAGAGAAACCACTACTGGCTCATGTAAGCAAGCAATCGTCACATGTCAGGCTTCCTCACTGTCAGTATGCTCGCGAATAACAGTCCTGGTTAGTATGAATTGATAACCAATCAATAATTATCACTCCCATCAGGGCCAAACCATGTATGGAGTCGTTCCTATTGGTGCAGGCTTTGAAACAATGTCAGCAAGTCGACTCTTGACATGTAATGAAGATGGAATCAGTTGGTTTGTACCTGGCCCGTGAGTTGATAAGGATGATAAAACTACAAACTAAGATATTCCTCAGATTGGTTATCACAGAAGTCTATTGCGATTTTAATGGATGTGGAGAGTGACATTGATTTTATCGATTTTTTTTCATGATAACATTGCTCCAATAAACGATTTATTTTCGCAAATCTCCCATTTTATTTTTTAAAGAGAAAATTCAATTTTGTACAGAAATTCAAACTCACAACCAGTGTGCAAAAAAAAATTATCTAAAAATAAATTTAACAGAATTTTTTAAAATCCCTCTTCGACTATACAGACTGCCCATAATGCACCATGTAGCTCTTGTTTTACTGTTTGTTGTTATACGTGACCAAATCATATTTGAAAGACAATCCCAACAACAATAAAAAACGAGCATAAAACGGAGCAAAAAAGATGAAGGATCAGCCTAAAATGCTTCTTCCAAAGATCATTTTGTGTGTTTTGGCTACAGTATCTCTTGGTTATGATTATGGTGGTTACGGTAGCAAAAATTCAAAAAATGAGTGCAAGAAATTGAAGCACTTCGATATTACTCCAGCTTCAAATGGACAATTGAACAGGAAACCAAAATTTACGTAAGTTATCACACATTTTTCAATGTCAAGCTGATTTTCAGACTTTTGGAGAGAAATGGAAAGGATTATGTAATGATTGAATGTCCGAATGACTCATTTATGTATGCATTGGTGGCTGAAAATACTGGAAGCGTATTCAATATATTTGGATCCAATTATTCTGATACTGTAGTTTTGGCAGCCGGTTATAAAGTTGGTGTCGTGGCAAAATGTGATGGGAAAAAATGAGTTTTTACAAAAACAAATCTTTATCATTTTTTTGAATTCAGAATAACTATTGAAACAAATGACGGAAGAAGGATCAAAATCGAAATTGCTGCCTGCATACAGTATTCCGGGAATACTGTAGGTTTGAGTACAACAACCGTGAGCCCCAGTACAGTGTCAACTTTCACTCCAGCTCCTCTAGGTGGGTGTAAATGGATTCAATAGGATAAAAGTGATCAGAATTTTAGCTTGCACAACATGTAACATCACAAAATTGCTACCAACAGACGTGGAAGAGGGTTTAAGTTTCAGCTATCAGTTAGTTAAATTTTTCTGTTTTTGAGCGAAGTTATTCGGCCAGTCGTTGGCCTGCCGCTTCAGCCGCTCTCAGCCGCGCCAGGCGCCTGCATTATTTGCGCGAGCGTGATTGCGTACCCAGGCATTCTAAATGACGAGCATCACCTTTTTGACTTTATCTTGTGCTTTTAGCTTCATATATGAAAGATAATGGAAAAAAAATTAAGAATTCGCGTTTTTATCATCCAAGAGCATTAAAATATCATGAACTCTTCAGTTTCTAAACAATAAAAATGTTGCAACTGTCGTCAAGTTGTGAGTCAAGTACGCAATTACGCCGACGCAAAGTCACACAGACGGTCGGCCGGCGGACAGCGCCGCTAACGGGCGGCGCGGCCGTCTGAATTTCCGTCCGAATGCAATCCTTAATTTTATTCTATTACAGAGATGAAACCGGGCCGGGTCCTTGCAAAAGAACAAGTGTGACATGTAAAAGAGATTCTGGAGTACCTTGCATATCGGCTGGTGTATTGTTCGATACCCCCGGAATGCAATATCAAGAACTCGATTTTGATTCTGCTATCGTAACTAGATCAATTGAATGCAATGAAAATGGAGAGTATTTCTTTGAAGGACACGGGTGAGCCACATAATTGTGAAGGGCGAAATTCTGAAAATATCGTTTTTAGACCTATCTCTGCTATGGGATGTGGATTCTACTGCCCGCCAACGTGAGGACCGACATTTGTGAACAATAAAAATAACTTTTGATTGTGTGGAATTTGAATAAATAAATCTGTTGAATGCACTTTTTTGGCTCAAAAAGACAAATGGAAACTTTTCTGACAAGTGCTTGCTGGTTTTTTGAATGCCGGTTCCTTGAAAGTGCCGTTCTATTAGAGGTGGCGGTGTAATAGAGGCATTTCAAAATATATTTGGCTTTACCTCCAGTCTTCTCTATACGTGATCAAATCAAAAAGAAGAACGCTCCCAACAGAAAAAAATAACAAAAAAAAAGCCATACAAAACAAAACTGAGAACGATATAAAGATGGAAAAAAGATGAAGAATCAATTGAAAATGTTTCTTCCAAAGATCATTTTGTGTGTTTTGGCTACAGTATCCCTGGGATATGATTATGGATATTACGGTAGCAAAAAATCGAATAGTGGATGCAAGACGTTGAAGCATTTTGATATCACCTTCGAATGCACAATTTAATTGGAAACCAAAGATTTCGTAAGTTTTTACATATTTCACCAATTTTTTTCTCAATTTTACAGAAACTTGGAGAGAAATGGAAAGGACTTCATCTTTATCGAATGTCCAAATGATTCATTTATGTATATATTGGTGGCTGAAAATACTGGAAGCGTATTCAATATTTTTGGATCCAAATATTCTGAAACTGTAGTTTTGGCAGCCGGTTACAAAATTGGTGTCGTGGCAAAGTGTAACGGGAAAAAGTGGGAAATTCAAAATTTCGAGAAAAACATTTTTAAAAAATCAATAATTCCAGAGTAACGGCTGAAACTACGGATGGAAAGAAAGTGAAGATCGAGGAAGTTGCATGCATACAGTACTCCGAGGATACTGTAGGATCACCGACCAATGGTACAGTAACCAATCCTTTAAGCTGCACACCATGCGACATTGAATCTATTGGATCTGCTTCTGATGGCGCGATATATTCCTACGAGTAAGTTTTCGTATACTTTGTAGTTTTTGTAGCCTAAATTTCAAACATGACCTAGTGGACTGTAAACAGACTACAGTAACCTGTACACCGGATGGTTTCACCTCGTGTCACATTGAAATTGTATTCACGGGAGACCAAGGATATCGAGCTTATCCTAAAAAGCAAAGTGTGTTCACCTGTCAACCTGACGGTTCATATTCCATCGATTCAAAGTAAGAAAACAAAAATTTTATGAGAAAACATTTCTTTTTTTCAGCACTGGAGTCCGCAATATCAAATGTGATTGTTGATGATTTTTTCTTACAATGAACGTTGACTTGCGAGCTTTTTTTATTAATAAAAACTGGAGAAATTATAATCGGATGTCATCCCTGTATTAGTACTGCATGTAATGTTTTTTTTTTGAAAATAAGAAAAATTGGAAATAAAGGCAATACAATATACAGGTTAGACCTATTCAAAAGTATTTTTTCACCGAACAAGCAAAAAAAGAAACAGGAAAAATAAGTTTTTTGAGTGGAAACTACGTTGAAAATAACGCAAAATTTGTCAGAAAAAATTATTCGGAAAAGTTTGATAAATTTACCGAACATCTTCCGGGAAACATTTATCGAAAAAGTTTATTGGTGTTGATAAAATTGTCGGGGAGTTTTTTCGAAGCATCCTCAATAATGCACACTGCACACAATGCACCTAGTATCCACCATCTTCTTTTTTGTTGATATACGTGACCAAATCGAAACTGAAGGACAATCTCAACAACAAAAAACGAGCATAAAACACGAAGAAAAAGTTGAAGAATCAATCCAAAATGTTTCTTCCAAAGATCATTTTGTGTGTTCTTGCTACACTATCCTGATTACGGTGGTTACGGTAGCTCAAAGTCAAATAATGATTGCAAGAAATTGAAGCATTTTGATATTACTCCAACTTCAAATGGACAAATGAATCGGAAACCAAAATTTACGTAAGTTTTCCCAACTTTTTTCAAATTTTCTTTCAGTTTTTTAGACATTTGGAGAGAAATGGAAAGGACTTTACCTTTATTGAATGCCCAAATGATTCATTTAAATATGTATTAGTGGCTGAAAGCACTGGAAGTTTATTCAATATATTTGGATCCAATTATTCTGATACTGTAGTTTTGGCAGTCGGTTATAAAGTTGGTGTCGTGGCAAAATGTGATGGAAAAAAGTGAGTTTTTCTTGAAAAAAAAAACCCTATCAGTTTTTGTGTTCAGAATAACTCTTGAAACAACTGATGGAAAAAAGGTCAAAATTGAAAATGCCGCCTGCATACAGTATTCCGGGAATACTGTAGCTTCGAGTACAACAACATTCAGCCCCAGTACAATATCAACTTTCACTTCAGCTTCAGCCGGGGATACGGTATCTTCAACCACTGATTTGCCAGTGACAACAAGTACAGAATCTTCATCAACTGTCACTACTCCAATACGTAAGCCTCCGAACAGTATCCAGTTTCTGTCTTAGTCAATGAACTTTCAGCCTGCACAACCTGTGATATCAGTTTGATTACCCCTACCAATATGGCAACTGACACTAGTTTTGAAGTCAAGTATGTTTTTTTGAAATTTTCCAACTAGAGAGGCTCTGGAGCTTCGCACTCGACTTGAAACGAAAAACCAAAAATATTTGGCTCACCGAGGAATTGAACTCGGATGCTGAATTTACCGGAAATGTTTTTACGCCACTGCACTACGCCTCCAATGGCGTGTAATTGGACCGGCGATGGCAGCAAACTCTCTAAAGTTAGAAAATCTAGCAGCCGACAGTTGACGGGTGCGGGACTAAGGCTTGGATCCTAGATATCACTTTCTGGAGATCTAATCTAAAATTCAAAAAGAAGGCGCTGTAGTTCTGTGTTGATCTGTCGAGGTACCATCAAAATCGGTTTTTTAGAAAAGGCTCCCGCGCGAGCGACACCGAAAATCTCAACAGAAAAAATGATTTTTTTAGTGAATTAGCTGCCTCTGGAGAGTGCAAAGTAACAGAATTCAAGTGCAAAAGGGACGATGATAAATTGTGCACAATTTCAATTACGGTAAACTTCAAATTTATATACAAAGTTTTTTTCAAAAATCGTTTTTAGGCATCATCCCCATGGGGTGGTTCTACGCTGATAACCAAAGGTAATACAGCTTCGGCGTCCGCAAACTTGAGTTGTTTAGAAGGTTACTATGTACTCGGATCGGCGTAAGTTCATCTATTTTTGAAAACTAAACAATTTTTTATTGTTCCAGAAGCCGATTTACCGGACTCGTTTGCAATTATTACGATTGCGTTTGTAAGTTTAGCTTTTATGATTTTTTCCTACTGGGTGTTTACCAAAAGTTTTTTCTACCGGTAAACTTTTGGTTAGTTAATCGGTATATTTTTTTTGATGATTTCATCGGTTATTTTTTTGGTATATCAGCTAATTGAATCTCTAAGTTTTTTGATAAATTTACCGGTAAATTTTCTGATGTATCTATTGATTAATTTATCGGTAAATTTTTCGATCGGCAAATTATTTCAATAAATTCACTAGTATATCTATAACAATTTTTTTGCTCCTCCTTGCCAAACCTGTAACCCTAATACCATCGCTCCATTTGATATGGAAACGGGAACCAGCTTCCAACATAGGTGAGCATGTTCTACAGACGTCAAAGACTACAAACTACAAACTTTCAGCCCCCACCCTGAATCAGGGTCCTGCAAACGAACTCTTGTAACATGTAAACGAGATGATGATCAGATTTGCGAGGCTATTTTGATGACTGCTACAACGTTAACAGCTGGTACAAGAGGCTTAATCCGTGGGAGTGGAGGTTCTGTGACTACGGATTTGACGTGCTCTAGTGATGGGACGTATTCAAATGGAGACACGTATGTTAATCTTCTTCATCTTTTTTTTTATGAAAATGATAATTTACTCTGAAATTTCGATAAATTGTAGAACAATTTACCGGTAAATTTTGAGAAATTGTATCGGTAAGACTACCAAAGGGAAATCTACCGGTAGTTTTGTCATAATCTTCATTAATAAGTTCACCGATCACTGTTCTCTATAAGTTCACCGGTAAATTTTTAAAATTTTATTTTTGAAAATTTACCGATAAATTGACCAGTATATTCTCAGAAACTTACTGGTGAACCTACAAGTAATTTTTTCAGAATCTTTCTCGGTAAGTTTACCGACAAGTTTTCTCTATGAATTTACCGGTAAATTTTCGAAAATTCATCGATAAATTAATAAGTGAATACTCAGGAACTTTATTGATAAACTTACCGGTAAATATCTAATAATTCATCGATAAATTTACCGGTGAGCTTCCCAAATTTTTATTCATAATTTTACCGGTAAATTTTCAAGATACAAATCTACCGGTAAAATCTCCAAAATTTTAGAAGTTATCAAAATTTTTTTATATTAATTTATAAATTTTCAGAACCCAAATCTCTAGATTATCCTGCGCTTTCTACGGTTGCGCTTCCCCTCCACCAGTGTGCAAGTCATGTGATATCAACGCCATAGCTCCAACAAATCTACCCTCCGGAAAATCTTTTTCATCCGTGCCGTAAGCCTCAAAGATACCTTGAAACCTCTATTACACCGGCACCCCATGCCGGTATAATAGAGGTTTCCAAAACTGGGCGTCGAAAAAGTGAGATTTTTTTAGTAATAACTCTGGTCCGTGTCAAACGATGACGATAACTTGCAGCAGTACTTTGAGATGCATGCAAATTCATATCAAGGTGAATTTTCAAAATTTTTCTGTTCATAGAAAATCGATTGATTTTTAGGGAAGAACAGCGGAGGTTTCAGATCTGACCATTAAAATGGAAAGTAATGTTTTTGCGGCATATGCAACGTTGACATGTGATAACTTGGGGCTGTATGCTTCTGGATCAGTGTAAGTGAAACCAGGGGTGCTTTATCGGTAAATTTTTTGGAAATTTACTGGATAGGAGAAATTTCCGGTAAATTTTCGAAAAAGATACCGGTAAGGCACACCGACTGTATTTAATTTCAACTGAAAACAAGTTTTTTAGACCTGGACTATTGGGACTATCCTGCACCTTTGTGGCATGTTAATTGACCATAAAAGGTTCTCTAACGGAATAAATCATTTTTCATAAAGACAAAATGTTCTGGATCTTTATATTTGCACGATAGATACGACTGAATCAAATACGAAGGACGTTCACCAAGAACAGAAAATGTCCGAATCTAATCAAAACAAAATGGAAAAAAACATGTTAAAAAGACGAATCCATGTTTATTTCAAAGATCATACTACATATTCTAGCTCGAATAATCCCTGAAAAATTTTTGACAAACGTGCCCAGAAAAGTATAGGTAAATAAAATATCAGGAAATTTACCGGTGAATCTGTTGAACGATGCTCAAGTTTCTAGCTTGGCTGTCGAAACATAACTTAGAATTCTAGATTTTTTCGAATCAAATTTTCGGTAAATTTACAGGAAATTTATCGGTAAATTTCTATGAATTTTATCGGTGAGTTTATAGAAAACTTGTTGGTAATTTTATATAATTTTAAAGGTAAATGTTGTCTAAATTTTCTGATAAATTGATGAGATGTTACCGATAAATTTATTGAAAATTCACCGATAAATTTATAAAAATTTTACCGATAAATTTATAGAAATTTCATTTATAAATTTATATAAACTGTACCGATAAATTTATAGAAACTTTACCAGTAAACTTCTAGAAAATTCATTGATAAACTTATCGAAATTTGTACAAGTCTTTCCGGTAGTCTTTCCGGTAAATTCGTAGAAATTTACCGATAAATTTGAGAAAATTTCACCGACAAACTTATAGCAAATTTATCGGTAAATTTATAGAAACGTTATCGGCAAGGTTAAAATAAATTTTTTGGAGAATTTATGGAAACCTTGCCGGCAAATTTATATGAATTCTAGCGTTTATCGGTAAATTTTTAAAAAAATTATCGGTAAACGTGTAGAACATTTACCGGTAAATTTATAAAGATTTTATCGGTCGTAAAATATAGATTGCGAACGAAAAGAGATTGCAAAACTTTATTAACCCAGACAAGAAATTCAATCACACCTAGTAAAATAGCAACCAATTCCTGTGATATGGGTTCTGAAAAAAAAACAATCATTCTGAATCTTTTTTTTGCCAACTCACGTTCCAAAATAAATCCAACTACTTCCATCATGACTACAAACCAAATTGATACTTGCTGAAGTCGTGTCAAAACCAGCGCCATAGAGATCCTCTCCAAAACTATGGTAGCCCTGAAAGCGATAAAAATAATTATCAATTTCCTACTTATCACTAACCATTAGCACAACCTCTGCACATTTTGTGTTGGATTGGCATGTTACAGTCGTTTGCTTACAAGAACCGATGGTTTCTCTGAAAAAAAACTTCTAATAAAGCGGCACCTTTTTCGAAGGACTTACGAAAAAACCACAGAACCTGTCCCTGACATGACTGATTGGCGCAATGAACTGACGTTGCAAGATTTGCAGTCTGAAAATTTTTTTTAATATTCTGAAAAAATTCGAAAAAAAAAGTTTCTACCTGGTTGCGGTGGAACAAATACTGGTGTAGTGGTTGTGGTGGATACGGTAGATGATGATTCTGTAGAAGAAGGGGGTACTGTAGACGAGGTTACTGTAGAGGAGGAGTCAGTTGAGGATGGTACGGTAGACGTGGTTACGGTAGAGGATGACTCTGTGGAAGATGGTACGGTAGATGAGGTTATGGTAGAGGATGACTCAGTGGTGGATGGTACAGTAGTGGAAGATTCAGTAGACGAGACTACGGTAGATGTGGTTACGGTAGATGATGTTACGGTGCTTGTAGGTACCGCTGTGTTGGATACGGTAGGAACTACAGCACTCCCGGAATACTGTACACAAGCTACTCTTCCTATCTTGACCTGCTTTCCATCAGTTGTTTTCACAATTACTCTGAAATTTCACCTTTTTTAAAGAAAGATTGCAAAGTCCTCACTTTTTTCCATCACATTTTGCCACGACACCAACTTTGTAACCGGCTGACAAAACTACAGTATCCGAATAATTGGATCCATATATATTAAATACACTTCCAGTATTTTCAGCCACTAATGCATACATAAATGAGTCATTTGGACATTCAATAAAAGTAAAATCCTTCTCATTTTTTTCCAAATGTCTGAAAAATAGAGAAAAGTTTGAAAAAACTTGTGAAAACTTACGTAAACTTTGGTTTTCGATTCAAATGTCCATTTGAAGTTGGTGTGATATCAAAATGCTTCAATTTCTTGCATTCATTTTTCGACTTTGGGCTACCGTAACCACCATAATCATAAGCAAGGGATACTGTAGTCAGAACACACAAAATGATCTTTGGAAGAAGCATTGTAGGCTGATCCTTCATCTTTTTTGCTCCGTTTTATGCTCTTTTTTTGTTGTTGAGATTGTCTTTCAGAATCGATTTGGTAACGTATAACAACAAAAAAAAATGGACGAAGGCTTCTAGGCGCATTGTGTGCAGTGTGCAAAATTGAGGGGGCTTCGAAAAATTCCCCGATAAATTATTCGACAATAAATTTATTAAATTTCTCGACAAAAAAAATTCGGTAAATTTATCGGGAATTTCTCGAAAAAATAATTGAAATAGGCGGTAGATTACGAAAGAAACATTTTAGAAAGTTTTTACAACGACACTCCGAAATTCCGCCGTAAGCGCACAGTTTTGTAGCTATTTTCACATTTTTCTCGAAAATCGACATTAAGTTAATTTATCGGAAAATTTGTCGGGATAATTTATCGAAATACCCATATTTCGATAATTTTTATTTCGCACACTGATTTCGCACACTGACTGGTTTTCTCTCTGGAATTGATTTTTTCTTCAACACTGAAATAAGAAGTTTGCGACAATGAATCGTTCATTAGAGCAAAGGTATTATGAAAAAAATCGATAAAATCGATGTCACTCTCCACATCCATAAAAATCGCAATAGACTTCTGTGATTACCAATCTGAGGAATATCTTATTATTCAATTTCATCATCCCTATTAACTCACGGGCCAGGTACAGCCCAACTGATACCATCTTCATTACAGGTCAAGGGTCGACTTGCCGACATCGTTTCAAAGCTTACAAAAATAGGAGCAACTCGAAAGCTGGCTCGGCCCTGAAAGAAGTGATAATTATTGATTGATTATCGATTGATACCCAACCAGGATTGTAATTTCCGTGCATACTGAGGAAGCCTGGCATTTGACGATTGCTTGCTTACATGATCCAGAAGTTGTTTCTCTAGAAATTTTTTTTAACTCTAGTCGAAAAACTATTTTGACGAGGTGGGCGGGGTTTGCAATAGAGCGGATATGCAAACGATTTCGTTGACTATAACAAAATACCTAGAGGTGGCACTGTGAATGTTGAAGTTGTGGGGGATACGGTAGATGAGGTTACGGTAGTCGACAATACTGTAGAAGAAGTTTCCGTTGAGGAGAGTACTGTAGAGGAGGCTACTGTAGATGATGATTCAGTTGGTGATAAAATGATAGTTGAAGATACTGTAGAGGAAGATGCAGTAGACGAGGGTACGGTAGATGATGATACGATACTTTTCGGGACTGAAGTGGTGGACACGGTAGTTGTGGGAGCTACAGTACCTCCGGAGTACTGTATACAAGCAACTCTTTCTACCTTGACCTGCTTTCCATCAGTTGTATCAACTATTACTCTAAAGTTTCGTCTTTTTTTATAGAAAAATTTCAAATTTCTCACTTTTTCCCATCACATTTTGCTACGACACCAACTTTGTAACCGGCTGCAAAAAATTAGGTATCCGAATAAATGGATCCAAATATATTGAATACACTCCCAGTATTTTCAGCCACCAATGCATACATAAATGAATCATTTGGACACTCGATGAAGGTATAATCCTTTCCGTTTCTTTCCAAATGTCTGAGAATTTAAAAAAAATTTGAAAAAATTGTGAAAACTCAGGTAAAAGTTGGTTTCCTGTTCAATTGTCCGTTTGAAATTGGAATAATATCAAAATGCTTCAATTTCTTGCAATCATTTTTTGACTTCGAACTACCGTAACCACTATAATCGTAGCCAAGGGATACTGCAGCCAGAATACACAAAATAATCTTTGGAAAAAACATTGTGGGCTGATCTTTCTTCTTTTTGCTCCGTTTTATGCTTTTTTTTTGTTGTTGGGATTGTCCTCAAGATTCAATTTGGTCACGTATGAAAACACTAAGGTCGACAAGTGAAAGCGATTTTATAGAATCGAAAAAAAATTGAAATAAATTTTTTTCAGTACAGAAAATTTTATTATTGCAATGTTCAACAAATTATAGTGCAACCGAATTGCCAAATTGTATTGCTGCAAGAAATCAAAATCAGTTGCTTTATCAAACTATATCTTTCCCCTTACAATCCTCCCTCAAAAGAGTAAGAACCATCAGATTGACAGGTGAATAAACCAGTAGCTGCATCCGGATTCTCTGGAGCTACAGTTGAGAAACCTCTGTTTGAAGAGAATTCGAGGTACGGAGTGCATGAGCTGCCAACATCTCTTCTACATGATACGGTAGTTTGTTTACAATTTTCTGCATTGTGTCTGAAAATGTGAGGTAAGAATGATAGGAATTCTGTGATATCAAGGCACCAAGTCTAAGCCCCGCCCCTCTAAACAATCGACTGCAAGATTTGCTAATTTTTGGGAGTTGGCCGTGGTCGCAGCGGTCGCCGCGGTCGCCGCCGCCGCCGGTTGAATCACACACGGTGGGCGGCGTAGTGTAGTGGCGTAAAGATATTTCCGGTAAATTCAACATCCGAGTTCGATTCTTCGGTGGGCCAAATATTTTTGGTTTTTCATTTTAAGTAAGGAAATAACAAAATTATTGTAAAACCTAGGCGATCACTAAGCGTTTGTCTGGTAGAAACTCACTCATAGACAAAGTTTACTCCAGCAGGAACAACTGAAGGAGCCATTGATCCTGTGACACATGGAATGCATCTTGGAGTTACGGTGCTGGTAGATACGGTACTGGTCGATACGGTGGATGTTGGTTCGGTAGTTGTAGATACCACTGTGGTTGTGGATATGGTAGTTGTGGGAACTACAGTACCCCCGGAATACTGTATACAAGCAACTCTTTCTACCTTGACCTGTTTTCCATCAGTTGTTTCAATAGTTATTCTGAATAGAAAAAATGAGAAAAAAAGGGTTTTTTTTTTCAATAAAATTCACTTTTTCTTATCACATTTTGCCACGACACCAACTTTGTAACCGGCTGCCAAAACTACAGTGTCCGAATAATTGGATCCAAAAATATTGAATACACTTCCAGTATTTTCTGCCACCATTGCATACATAAATGAATCATTTGGACATTCAATGAAGGTATAATCTTTTCCATTTTTCTCCAAATTTCTGAAAAAATGAAAAAAAATTGGTTTAAAAAATTTGAAACTTACGTAAAAGTTGGTTTCCGATTCAAATGAGCATTTGAAGTTGGAGTAATATCAAAATGCTTCAACTTCTTGCAATCGTTTCTTGACTTCGAGCTACCGTGACCACCATAATCATGTCCAAGGGATACTGTAGCAAGAATACACAAAATGATCTTCAGAAGAAACATTGTAGGCTGAGCTTCCATATTTTTTTCCGTTTTTATGCTCTTTTTTGTTGTTGGGGACGTTTGTCGAAATTCAATTTTGTCATGTTTAAAAACATAAGAGCAAAAGTGAAAAAATATTTTATTCGATGAACAAAGAAAAGATATTTTTTTGCAGTAGAAAAAAGCTTGAAAATGAAAAAATATGAAAATTGAAATGAGACAAGCAATATAACAAGAAAAAGGTGATCATGGATAAATACATTTACCTTGGGAAAACAACACGAAATGCGACAGAAATCAGAAATTTCGGAGATAAAACATGATATACCGTAAAACCCTGTGATAGAATAACACCCTAAATAGAGGAACAATTCTAATAGAAGGTCACTCTTGGAGTATGTTTGAAAAATAGAAAGACACCTCTTACCTCTTTTTATCGGAAACTTCAACAAGACCGTTCGAAGTTTCAAAAATAGCAATTTATAAAAATTCCCTACATTTTTCGTATTTTTCCTTGCGTTTCCGTTGTTTTCTAAAAAAAACTGGAGTAAAAGAAACTGGTCAGCGATAAAAACTTCTTTCCCGACTAAACTAGGCACGAGGAGAATACGAAAGAGCAATGCAATAAAAAGTTGACAAATTTCTTATCTTGTTACTTCCATTTGATGAGCACAGCAAAAAAAATGTGGAAATGATGTGAGAATTGTTTACGAAAATTATGTATAAAATTGTTGCTTTTACTAACTTTCCAAACGAGAGAATGATACTTCCTATAAGTTTTCTCCTACTTTCATTGGCGATTATTCAAAAATGTCGCCGATGAGCCATCTGCAGATGAGATGTGCAGGACGAATGGTGGAGGAATATTGGCTACGCTGAAGAATGCTATAGTGAGTTTACTTTGGCGTGCAGAAACGAGGGTACCTACGAACTTTTATCTTATTATTCTAATATACAGTGGCGAGCATGGGTGAGTGTACCTTTGAACTTTTGTTAATAACTCTTTTCAAATGTTTCCGATTGGTCTAAAAACTTTTTTGGGGACTCCTGGGTGTCCCTGGAGTACTCTCTGATGTTTTTTGGAAATGTCGGATTTTCACGAATTCTGAAGTTTTTCGATGAATTCTGAATTCTGAAAATTCAGAACAAAAATATTTTTTTGGATTTTCAGAATTCTTTTCCATTGTGCCCCAAAACACTGCTAGGGATACAACTAAATAATTTTTGACGTTAGATCAATAGTTGATTTTGTGACTCCGACGTCAGAACTCCAGAAGCCTGAACTATGATCTTTGCTTGGGACATCATAACGTGGCTAAAAGTGATCGGATCGAAATAAAAAATTATTCCTATACATACTTTGAACCACTGAACAAATTGCAATCAGTTTCGAAAGTTTTGGAAAAAAATATTTTCTGTCATTTTTTCAAGTTTTCATGAAATCAAAAATCCTGTAGAAAACGCGAAAAATATTTTTTTTCCAGAACTTTCAAAACTAATCGCAATTTGTTCAGTGACTTCAAATCTATATTGAAATCATTTTTTATCCCGATCCAATCACGTTTAGCCACGTTATGATGTCCCGCGCAAAGATCACAATTCGGACATCTGAAGTTCTGACGTCGGAATCACAAAATCAACTTGTGATCTAACGTCAAAAATTGTTTATTTAGATCCCTAGCAATGTTTTGGGCATAATAAGAAAAAATTCTGAAAGTCCAAAAAAATATTTTCATTCTGGATTTTCAGAATTCAGAATTCATCGAAAAACTTCTGAATTCGTGAAAATCCGATTTTTCCAAAAAAAAACATCAGGGATACTCCAGGACTACTCAGCAGTCCCCGAAACAATTTCTAGAGCAATCTGAATGATTTGAAGGAAATTATTAACGAAAGTTCAAAGGTACACTCACCCATGCTCGCCACTGTACAGGGTGGCCCATAAGTATGGAGACTTCTGTTTTCAAATATAATATGAAAAGTAGAGCAGTGTTCTAAGAATAAGTTATGTTTTCTGAATGCTGTGATCCCATACAACAGTTTCAAAAAAAGATTGGCACGATTTGAAGTTTTTTCTGAGCTGCACGTCTTCAGACGTAGTGACACCAAATCCCTTGTGCGGCACATATTTTTTGAGCTTTTTCGTGTTATACCTCGGGACGTTTCTGACCAAACCGCTTGAAAATTTAATCCGGGAATGCTTGTCCCATTGTTTCACAGTACTTGTAAGGATAAGTTGAACCGATCAGAGGGCGGCGCCCAAAATGCCCAAGTTCACACACAACTTGCAGAGCTAAAATTGTGTGACTTGGCAGTGCTTCTGAATCTGAACGCTGGAGACGGTCGCGCAGCCTTCTGAATGTTGGAAAGTCATGATTAGGTGATTTTATCAAAAAGTTCAAAAGGAATTTCCTAAATCTTTAGTATTACATGAACGCCAGGCTGTTCTCTCGATGGCTTTTAGCACTTGTGCCGCAGAACGCGTATTTTTTCAAACTTCTGGTCTGGAGAACCACCTATAAAAACGGAATGAGACTATATTTTGAGAAGTGCTGTTAATGTGAGTTAGTACACTATCTGAACTTCGTAAAAGTTTTGAGAGATCTAGGTTATGACACCTACAAAGCTCAAACCAAGCCAAAGAAATGTAGAACAAAAGTCTCCATACTTATGGGCTACCCTGTAGATTCCCGTGTGATTATCAGTATGTGGGTCCGGCGCCGACACTGAAGCCTTTCCTAAAAGCCGTATTTTTATCGGGAAAAGACAGAGCGACATAGAATTTTCCCGCGATGATCCCCGTCTTTTTTTATTGTCTGATAGGATCTTTGAGAAGCTCTGCACTATCTATGCGCCATGCCTGAGTCCCGCCCCGTCAAATGTCGGCCGCTAAAATATTGACTTTAGAGAGCTTGCTGCCGCCGTCAATGGCACACTGATGCCGGCGTAGTGTAGTGGTGTAAAAAAATTTCCGGTAAATTGAGGATCCACGTTCGATTCCTCGACTACCCTAAAACTAGATCACACCGGCATGCCGGTTTGTTGTTCGAACAGAAATTAGAGACTGACGGTCTATTCTTGGAAGCACAAGTTCGAGTGCCGATGTATTAAAGGCGCGAATAAATTGGAGCTTCTATTAGGGGAAACAAGTTCAGAGATGCCTTCTCTTCTGCCCGCCACAGCACAATCTAAACTTTTAAACTTCCCGTTTTCCGGACAATCGCGGCCTCATTGCCATCCTTAATGGTACTGACATCACCCGTGTTTGGTTGGGCATGACGTGCACTGGATTGTCTAAAGCAAGCTGTAAATGGGCGGACCAGACAGCTGTGGACTACAGCAGTTTTTCAAGTGGCTTCCCGGATGATCGATTTGGAAAATGTGTCTATTATTCAGCTGATGGCATCCCTGCATCCCAGTGGGCTAGTGGACCATGTGAAGAGTTGTTGCCTTATGTCTGCGAACTGCCGACAACAACTAATGGTAAGTCTTTGAATTCTTAGTTACTCCTCGAATCTGTCATTTTCAGATAGTATCTATGACTGTAATATCAACTACAATAACCACTGCTATCACAAGGACGCTGATCCCCTATATTTCTCATGGGCTCAACAGAATTGTGCAAGAGAACTGTTCAACAACGGAAATCTTGTCTCAGTCCATTCTTACCTGGAAAACCGATTCATCACTTCTCTTTATCAGAACTTTGAGGGCAATGTCTGGCTAGGAGGAATGGCTCCCGGAGCATCACTTATCATTTGGGCTGATGGATCAAAAAATGATTATTATAACTTGAAAGATGTCGCAAACGGTATTTGCCTTGCAATGACAATGCACATTGGTGATTCGGATGTATCAAACACGGGAGATTGGGTTTCCTATGATTGTACTTCTGAGTTTGTGTATCTTTGTAAACGACCGACTTGTTCGCTGTCGGGAACGTGCTAATGAATTTTTTTTTGCGGAAAAGTTTCAATAGATGTCTTCATCATGGAGAACAAAAAAATAAGAGGAAAATAACGTTTCTTAAATTAATTCGTTTATTAGCGAAAAAAAGACAAAATCAGTTTACAACTGTTGATTCAATTGGCCCAATTTGTGGTACAACTTCAGGATTTGTATAAAAACATGAAAAAATATTTCTCCATGACATCAAACGTTTCCAACTTTCCACATTTTTCTTATTGCTCAGTATATATGAAAATTGAACAGAAAGCGGGGTGCTGAAGACGTCAGCACATGCAAATACAGCTCCCAACTGAAAATGAAAACTATCAACGTTCTTAATCAAACAATTTTACCTCAGACGTTGTGAAAAGTTGATCGGTTTGCTCGATGTAGAAAACCTTGAAAATAGTTATATGGAGCTGAATGTTTTTTCTTTTCTCAATACGATTAACGACATAATGATACTTACAATTTTAAACACAACTATTGATAATGTTTGATAAAGAATGTACTTATGAGGTTTGTTCTGGATAACCGATGTCAATCGTTCGTGTTTTATAATACTGATAACAATTGGAATGTATAATGAAGCTGATAGAAATATAAATATTTGAAGAAATGTATAATAAAAACAATAGACGGACCATGAATTGACAATGTCAAAAAATTTGAAAAACCATAAAACGAACCAACCAAAATGAACCAGATAAGTTGTAAAATAGCTGAAAAATATCATTAATCCATTTTTCACACTATTTCCTTCCGTATCAGAATTTGAGAAAAAGTATAGATAGAATCGTCGAACAGCGAGCAGACCAATTATGAACGAATGAACCTGAGCATTTATGAGCATTGATACGCACAAAGCAATGAACACGATAGCAGGTGTAGTAAAGACGAGGACATCAAAATCAAAGTAAGAATAATGGAAAATGGAGTAGGCCAAATGAAAATAGAAAAGGCATGTTGCACGAAAGAAGTGTCGAATGATTGGGTACACTCCCGTCTGAAAAAAAACCTCAAACATCTTACGAGGGTCTTTTCGGTCCAGAATCTTCGCAGTTTTTTTTCACAATTTTTTTTGATACGCAATGCTTTGCGCGGCCGTGAACAACGACAGACAAAACTCTGCCATCCCCAAGTCCTCGGAGTCACCGCAAAATAGCTTTTTCCCATTGATTACGAAAAAGTAGGAAAAATCCCGATTTTCCCCGAGAATAAAGCAGATTTTCGTTTTCAGTTATATACAGGGTGCGGCCAAATTATTGCAACAAGTTCATTAAGTCATAAAATCTCTAAAACTAGTCCGATCAGGCTGGGAATTGGACACAAGTTAGCTGGTATGATTTGGAAAACAAAAATAATAAAGGTATCCATTCACGATTCCCTATTTTTTGGTTCCATCCTCATGTACCACAAGGTAGGCCTCGCTCGCGGCACGGAGGTATTTTTTACTTTCCCCGTCTTACAACTTGCTTCAAAATTTTTCTGAAGGCTTTAAAATTGTTTTTTGATTAGTTTATACATCTAACTCAAGGTTTTTTTTCTGAGAAGTTGGTAAAAATTTTCATGGTGACAAGGAACTTCGTTAAAAACCACTACCCAAACCGAAAAAAGCAATTTTGAAATGGGCCTGTAGCGATTTTTGGTGGTTAAGAGAACAAATTTTTTGATAGATTGAAAATAACTGAATGATACATTTAGCAGGGATAAATAGAAATGATACGCACTTGGAAAAATGCTTTCGAATGACTTTCAGGTCTCAGAATTCGGAAACAAGAGCGATTTGTTCCAATATTGCAACGTTGTAGATTACCGTGAATGAAGACACTTCTGATACTTTTTTAGTCGTTCTGACTATTTCATTTTTATCTCTAAACATATCAAAATGCTTTAAAAAAACATAGGAGTCGATAAATGCCTTGATTCTCGATCAGCTTTCCCCTAACTTACGAACTTCTCTCAAACTGAAAATGAGGGTAGTGCCTCTTTTGGCAGATCAACCACGAATTCAGTGAAAATGAAAATACAGCTTAGAAAATTCAGGGGAATAATACTGAATAGATGGGTAAAACTTTAGAAAAAAGTTGAGGTCATAATCAGTGTCCTAACACCTGCCATCTGGCGTCAAAGACGTCATTTCGTTGTTGCAATAATTTGGCCGCACCCTGTACAACTCTTTTTCAAAGTTTTACCCATCTATTCAGTATTATTCCCTTGAATTTTCTAAGCTTTATCTTCATTTTCACAAAATTTGTGGTTGATCTGCCAAAAGAGACACTACCCTTATTTTCAGTTTTTTGGCACGCGACCTAGGGACATGAGAGAAGGTCGTAAGTTAGGTGAAAGCTGATCGAGAATTCAGACATTTATCGACTTTTATGTATTTTTGAAGTTTTTTCTTATGTTTTGAGATAAAAATGAAATAGTTAGAACGACTAAAAAAGTATCAGGAGTGTCTTTATTCACGGTAATCTACAATGTTGCATTACTGGAAAAATTGCTCATTTTTCCGAATCCTGAGACATGAAAGTCATGCGAAAGCATTTTTCCAAGTGCGTATCATTTCTATCTGTTCCTGCTGAGTGTATCAATCACATGTAATGCTTCCGGAACGTGCCCCTCCGATTCTAGATGTTATGGGGGCAAAAGTTAGGTCCCGGGGAGGGTATAATAGCCCGCCAGTCAAAAGTTGTCCAAATTGATTTTTTATCGATTTATTGATTTTTTTCATTTTTACTAGTTTTTCGACCGTATCTCGCTCAGTTTTGAAGATTTCTAAAAAGTTTAAACACAAAATTGTAGACAAAAATGTGCTCCAACTTTTTGCTCATTGCACAAAAAAATTTGGAGCAAGTTGAAGAGCCAAAATTTTGCTCCAAAGTAGATCCGAAAAAACCAAATCTGTTGAATCATTATGAAACTTTGAAGTTAAATTTGGCACCTAAAATAATGTTTATTACCAAATTTTTAAAAAATTTTATCGATAAAATTTTGAGAAAATTGAGTTCAAAATATATTTTTGTACTTTTCGAACTTTCAAAATCAAAATTTCAAAAAAGTGGTGTTAGTAAATCTTGTAGCCCGTAAAAAGACGCATCTTTTCGTTTTTTAACCATTCAAAAATATTGAGTTTGAACAGAGTTAGGAGTGTTTGAAAGGTTGACCATAACAGCCAATCCTGTCAGATCGGGTATGGGTGGGGGGTTTCAAACACACTTAACTCAGTTCAAACTCAACATTTTTGGATGGTTGAAAAACGAAAAGATGCGTCTTTTTACGGGCTACAAGATTTACTAACACAACTTTTTTGGAATTTTGAGTTTGAAAACTAGAAAAGTACAAAAATTTATTTAGAACTCAATTTTCTCAAAATTTTATCGATAAAATTTTTTTAAAATTTGGTAATAAACAATATTTTAGGTGCCAAATTTAACTTCAAAGTTTCATAATGATTCAACAGATTTGATTTTGTCGGATCTACTTTGGAGCAAAATTTTGGCTCTTCGACTTGCTCCAAATTTTTTTGTGCAATGAGCAAAAAGTTGGAGCACATTTTTGTCTACAATTTTGTGTTTAAACTTTTTAGAAATCTTCAAAACTGAGCGAGATACGGTCGAAAAACTAGTAAAAATGAAAAAAGTCAATAAATCGATAAAAAATCAATTTGGACAACTTTTGACTGGCGGGTTATTTCACCCTCTCCGGGACCTAACTTTTGCCCCCATAACATCTGGAATCGGAGGGGCACATTCCGGAAGCATTACATGTCAGCTCCCCGGACTATTATTATACAGTATTCTACTGTATTGGATTGGTCTCTGTGCCTTTAAATTTATTGGGAGGTTACTGTATCTTGTCTCAAACTCCTGACTATATGAAATCTGTGAAAATAACATTGTTTAACTCACTTTTTTAGAGTTCTATGTCAGATTTTATATTCTCAATTGCATTTCAACCTTTCACATGCTCTCCCGTAAAGTATGGAGTGAAATTGGGAATTTTTCGATTTTCTGGGATAGATCAAACACTTGAAATGGCAATCTTGGTGACGTGTATTTTCAGTGAGTCTTGACAATTTTTGAAAAATTATTGAAATTCAAATTTTTTAGTGATGGGCGTGGCTACTGTATCCTTTTTCGAAAATCGGTTCTATCTGCTTTGTGCTCAGGGCACATGTTGGAATTACGTCCGATGGGTCTTTTTAACTACAAACTACATTTTGGCAGTGGTGAATTTATTGGTATCACCGTTGGTAGAGATGTCAGAGCAAGAATTCGCCAGGGAAGAGATTTTTAGGGTTGGTTAGGTTTCTAGGCCACGAAATATCAATTTTGGGGTTCTAGGCCATCTTATCGGAAGTTTGAGATTCTAGGCCACCAAAATTGAAACTTGGGATTCTAGTCCACCAAATCTGAAATGTGGTATTCTTGGCCACTAAACTTAAAATTTGAGTTTCTAGGCCATCCAGTTCAAAGTTTTGAAACTTAGACCACCAAGTTTAAAATTCGGAACTCTAGGCCGTCAAACCTAAAATTTGGATTTCTAGGCCATTGGTAGCAAAACCAGAAATTTCAAAACAGAAAATCGGTACACAAATTTATTATTTTTTCAGAACATTCCCGAGCTTCACAATTTTGATACCCCCGAGCACCCATTGATTGTTTTATCACTGGAAAGTTCATCAATATCAATAGCACCTATCATTATAATATCAATTTTTGCTTTTGAATTATTGATTTTTGCCGGAATGACCCATGTTTATCTGAAAAAAGCGGTGAAATTGATGACGATGTCAATGTATGCAGTGGATATTCAAAAGACATTGACAAGGGCAATAAGCCTTCAGGTAAGAAGAACGAGATTTTCTAAGCCACCAGAACTAAAATTTGGGTTTCTAGGCCACCAGAAATAACATTTGGGTTTCCAGGCCATCAGAACTAAAATTTGGGTTTCTAGGCCACTAGAACTAAAATTTCAGTTTCTGGGCCACAGGATCTAAAATTTGGATCTCTAGGCCACCGGAACTGAGATTCGGGTTTCTAGGCCACCAGAACTGAAATTTGGATTTCTAGGCCACCAGGACCTAAAATTTGGATTTCTAGGCCACCAACGTTTTATATTTTCAGATTTCCATTCCAATTTTTATCATGTTTATCCCGGAGGCAGTTGTTATAATATCTCGACTTTTCACCTACAGCAACCAAGAAGTTCGAAATTTCGCTACAATCGCGCCATTCACGGGGTTTGTGGAACTATTGTTATGCTGCATATTCACAAACCGTATCGGGATTACTGTAGGAATATACTTTGCCCTTGGAAAGAAGTTTTGAGGGCCAATCTTGAACGAAAGCGGGTTGGATCGATGTATTGAACTTTTTGTAAATTTTATTTGAAAATAAAAATAAATTTTCACAAAGGCTCCCGATTTTGAAGTTCAAGACATACATAAAACCAAACGTGCTCATTGCAGGTGAAACCTTTTCTGATTAAATGCCAGAAATTACTTCTGACTTTCCGTATTGTCATTTTTAGATTGTATACGTGATAGAAAATGGAGTTGACCACGAAAAAGCCAGTTGCTGACTTCTCCTGGACAGAAATAACGATCGACTTAGTGATAACTCTTTTTTTCATTACTCTTATACTGTTGATTATAGTGATATTTCCAGTTTTTATATTTGTCAGCTTAGTCAATCGAAATAAGGACAAAACGGTAAAAAACATAAACTAAATAGTTTGCGAAAAAAAGATTCAGACCGCTGTCTACCCTATAATCCGACACTTCTTTCGAGCAATTTGCATTCTGCATATCGTTATCTATTATACAATATTTCATTGTTATTTTTTTGATGCGCATCTCACACCCCTATTTGCCCGAAAAAATTTGATATTCGCCATACTGCTTCTTATTATTTTCATTAGCGTGCAAGTCCAATACTTTTTAATTGGACTACTGGCAATTCAAAGGTTCTACCTATATTTTTTCGCGAGACCAGATCCGAACGTCAACAGCAATCATAATAATGAAAACAACTTAATGTCAAGTATTCTCATGTTTCTCATTTACTTTTCGTTTTACCTGGCTCATGTTCTTTTCATTTTGTTTTACATAATGATATACAGATTCGATGAAACTGTTTTTTATAGCATTTATCAGGTAAGTATCTTTATCTTTAGCCTGGAGAAAAAAATTCGAAAAATCATAGCAAGATTTTTTTTCTCCAGATTTACTATATTAATCTGAACCTGTTTCTTCTCATATCTGCCTCTCTATACATCCCAATTATGATAAGCATTCGAAAACTCGGACATTTATCTTCTGCTGTCCAAAATAAACCACATCAGTATATAATCTATCAAACTGTATCAATCGCAGTATTTAAAATGGTGAGCATAATTTCTGATACCATTTATGTTTTTGTAGTTTCGAGTTACAGTTTCATGTACTTATCTTTCTGGTGATAGTACTCAACATAATGAATATGCCAATTTTTGACCTGCCTTATGTAAGAAGGCAAGACTCATATTCCTAATATTTATAAGCTTCAGACAAGTTTCATATTCGCCGTAGCTGACGTCTTCACGACGCCACTGTCTATTCAATCTTCTTATATTCTGAGCAACAAAAGAAATGTGGATACTTTGAGACGATTGACCTCATGGAGAAGTATTCGAAAATTTTTCCATAGACAATATCAAGTGGAACCTGGTATATTGCATTCAAGAACTACAGAAGAGAATAGGGATACACCTAGAGCGCATTAAAAAATATCGTTTTTTTTCCTGCAATAGATTGAAATTTCTTTGGTTTTTTTTCCATCTACTTCTACATCGACATATATGTCGACATTTTTTCCATCTACTTGAAAACCGTCAGAATAAAATAATTATAAAATTACACCTGCAATCTTGAAATAAACTATTCAATAATTTATTCCTGATCATGACTTTTCCGACAGGTGATAATTTATCGCTTGTTTTCACCGTTTATTTTTGTTGCCATGAAGCATGAACAACTTCTCTATGAAAAATGACTCTGACTTTTTCGATCAAGTTTCGAAAGGAAATTTTTATTTTTTGATACAGTTTCTGTTGTATCTGTCTACTGTATTACTAGTTTCGTCCTTTCCAATCTTTCTGTTGACTAGTATCCAGAATCGAGAGGAAGATAAAAAGGTCAAAAACTACTTGAAGTGTCCCGAGTGAAAAATGTATTCTTCTTTTCAGTCCTATTTTTACCCAGTTATCAGACACTTTTTCCGAGCAATTTGTTCATTTTACCTTTTATCTATCATTTCTATAATTTTTCATTTTTCTACTTTCGTTCCATCTAATATAAAATCAATATCCACGATCGCAGTATTAATTGGTGCTATTGAAGTTATCTGCGTTCAAATTCATCATTTTTTGACCGGATTTTTTGCCGTTCAACAGTTCCATAAATACTTTTTTTTTCGTGCAGAGCAAGCAATGGAAGAAAAGTTCCCAACAAGTATTTTCTATAATTCTTATCTGACTTTCTACTTGGGATTTTCTATTTCATTATATATTTTCTTTTTTGTGAGGGGTGTGAGCTTTATTGAAAACTTGCAAATTTATTACTTATATTATCTAATTTTGAATGTGTTCCTATTTTTTTCTGCCTTTTTGTACATTCCAGTTTTTATTAGGATTCGTAAATTGGAAAGTTTGGGTGTGGTGGGCGAAAACAGGCCAAGTCTTTATATTGTGCATCAAACTGCTTTTATTGCAGCTTTTAAAGTTGTAAGTTACTATACTATTGGTAACATAGTGAAAACCTAGGGTAACTAAAGATCATGAACATATATGATACCTTATGGTACAGATACTACCTCGGCATATCAAATATATGTCAGATAATTAAATAAAATACCGTCTGGTACTTTCAGATTCACATCTCCTGTATTTCAATTTATTACTCAAACGATGCGATTTCAAATCCTGAAATATGGATGGACCTTACTTATGTAAGCTCTCACTATTTACTGTAAACACCCTATAAAATTTCAGATAGTGCCTTGTCTTGTTTTTGCTGATACACTTGCGACACCTCTGATAGTTCAATTATCTTATATTCTGAGCAATAAGAGCAATTTTAAACCGGCAACTTGGAGAAGGATATGTACCCGTACGAGTTCACAAATAGTCCCGGCAGCTCTTGAAACACGTTTGGATAATCCTTGAAATTGCACCAGAATTTGAAAAAAAAATTTGTGGAATGTATCGTGTTGATCCTGGTATAATGCACATGAACTAATACATATACTTGGGTTTCCAGGCCACCAAAGCTAAAATGTGGGTTTCTAGGCCACCGAAAAAAAAATTGGGTTAGTAGGCCACCTATATTTTCAGATGTGTATCCCAATATTCATTATGCTCATTCCTGAAGCGATGGTTATTATTTTTCGACTTTTCACCTACAGTAACCAAAAAATTCGAAATTTCGCTACAATCATTGGCGCCATTCACGGAGCTTGTAGAACTATTGTCATGCTGTATATTCACATACCGTATCGAGATTACTGTAAAAATAAATTTTACCCGTGGAAGGATGCAATGGGGATTAAAGTGGGCAGAAAACGGGTTTGTTAATGAATAAAAGAAACCTTGACCATAAAATAATGTTTTCAAAAGAAATTTGTATGTTTTTTGGCTCTTTATGGCTTTTCTGGTCCCAAGGCCAAAAAGACTGGTCCCGAAAAATAAGGCTGGTCCCAAAAAAGTGAGAAGACGGGTCCGAAGAAAAGACTGGTCCCACAAAAATAAGACTGGTTCCAACGGACACTGGTCCCATCGAAGGAGACTGGTCCCAAGAAGAGAGTGGTCCCAAGAAGAGAGTGGTCCCAAGAGAAGAGAAGACTGGTCCCAAGAAAAGAGAGGTCCCGGAAAAAAGAGACTGGTCCCAACAAAACAGATAAGGCTGGTCCCAATAATAAAACAATACCAAATGTTTCCTTAGAACTTATTGGAAGAAAAATAATCTTTTCTTCTTTTCTAGTCTTTTCTAGAGCCATTGGGACCAGTCTCTTGGGACCAGTCTTTTCTTAGGACCAGTCTCCTCCGATGGGACCTGTCTCCTTTGGGACCTCCCTTTTTTTGGGACCAGTCTCATGGGACCAGTCTTAATTTTCTGGGACCAGTCTTTTTTTTTTCTGGGACCAGTCTTATTTTTGGGATCAGTTAAGCCGTAAAGAGCCAGTTTTTTTATCCAAAAAAAATCAAATTTTCAGGTTTTCAAAAAAAACTCAAAAATTTCAACTTAATTTTTTGTAGTCCAAACTCCACTTTTTTCAATAACAGCTGCCAAAAATGAGCTGTGCTGCTGGATTTTTTGTTTCAGGGGCTGCGTTACGAAAATTGTTCCAGCTGCTTTTCAAAAGTCTACAAAAAGCGAAAATATTCGAAAATTTTTTTTTAAATGAGCGAAAACGAGACCGTTTATTTCTTCCATGCAGTTGGTACACCAATGAGAATTCTTGTCGCCTCATCAGCACTTATTTTTTTCGTATTTGTTTTCCTAACCATTTTCATATTTCCATTCTTTCTTATTGTGAGTTTGATCAATCGGAAAAGGGATAAAGAGGTAAGCTCACTGTTTTGTTTTTCGCCTTACATGCCATGTTTCCACAGGGAAGAGTAAAATATCTCAAAACTTCGGCTCTTTAAAGGAGGACTGAACTCGGGTTTATTTATTTCAAATTCGGTGCAGTTTTTGATTCTGATCATTTTCTTTCACTAAGACAACACTCAAAAATCGCTCTAAACAGGTGAAAAAGGCGTTCGAAAGAAGCACGCAATACAGAGTGATGGCCTAGAATCCGACAAGTTTGCGCCTTGCGCGCGCTATTTTTCAAATTCCTAGGCCGTGAACCTGTACGCGGCCATGCCTTCAAACGCTTTTTTCACCCGTTTAGAGTGATTTTCGAGTGTATTCGTAGTGAAAGAAAATGTTCAGAATGAAAAACTGCATCAGAATTTAGAATACAAAAACCCGAGTTCAGTCCTCCTTTAAGAGTATATCGTTCCAGAATCGTGTTTCTAATCAGATCTCTCCCTTGTTCGAGTTGTCTTTAATCAGAACTACTTCACAAATAATAGTTCTAATTCGGGGGTCTGATTAGCAGCAATTCTAAAACGGAACAGTTCTGATTGAGGGCAGTTCTGATTTCAGAAAACTCTGATTTGACAGGCCCCAAATTTCGGAGGTTGTTGATGTGTACTAACAAATCTATGCTTGAAACCTTTATTACATAGGCTTCTCAAACAGAACTGCACCCCTGACAAACTGGGACCAATAGCAAAGCTGCTTCCAGACTGCAGTTTTCCCAATTATCAACAACTTTTTCTATGGGATGCTCTTTTTCTACGCTCTACTTCCTATTTTTGTCATTTGGTGGCGACATCGAGAAAATTCGATTATGAACAACATTGGCTGTTATCTTCTCATGTTTGAAATCGCCAATTTACAAATTCATTATTTCATCATTGGCCTGTTAGCTATCCAACGTTTCTATCTGTTCTTTTTCGTTGGCGACAGTTTTAGTTGTTTTGGGTGCAAGGCAAAAAATCTTACTTTAATTTATATAATGTTTTATCTCTTTCAATTTTTGCTCTTCTCAAAAGTGGTGAAAATTGAGTTTGAGAAAAGATTGCGTATATATCTGTGGTACTATTTGATCCTGAATCTTTTCCTAATGGCGTCTATCTTTTTATACATTCCTATCATGATGAGTGCCCTAAAATTGAGGAGAACATTTTCAGCTGTTCAATATAAACCGCATCGCTATATGATGTGTCAAACTGGGTCGATCGCTGTTTTTAAAATTGTAAGTTTGGGTTACTGTAAGCGATGTTTGTTAACCTACCGTAAGTACTGTAATTTACGCCCATGGGCTTCTATTTTCAAAGGCCACCTTGAGGTGGGCTTACATTACAGGTGGGCTTCAATTATAGGGTTTACCGTACATCATTTCGAACCACTGACCTTTGTACCGTAGCGTTTACGATATTTCAAAGGAGGACTATAGTCACTTTTTTTTATTCTCGTTCCTTGTTTATTTTTTTATGCGGATTCCATTGCTCATAAAGTAACTGCTCAAAAATCGCTCTGAAGCGCACAAATTGCGTCCAAAATAGCGCATTACAGGTTGGTGGCCGCGGCCGTCTGGCCGAGAAATCCACAGCGCGGGGCAGTTTTCTTTATAGTTTTCGCTTTTTTTCTACGTTTTACATGCTAAAACAGAAGAATATTGATGTTTTTCACAAAAACATGTGAAATGAGAAAAATTAAGGCGAAAAATATAGAGGAAACGGCCCCGCGCTGTCGGATTCTCGACCAGACGGCCGCGGCCGCAAGACTGTAACGCGCGATTTCGGGCACAAGTTGTGCGCTTCAGAGCGATTTTTGAGCAATTTTTTCATGCGCAAAGGAATTAGCACGAAAAAGTAAACAAAATGCGAAAATAAACAAAATGTGACTATAGTCCTCCTTTAAACAATGCCAGGATTACTGTAGACCTGGGGTACCTTTGTTCCTCAGGTTCATCTCATCATTCTCGTTATTATAAGCAACTTGGATTATCAGCCACTTTTACTGGAAAAAGTGTCTCGGTTAGATGTGAGTAAAAGTCGGTAAAATAGGCGCCACCAATTTTTTTTTCAGTTTGGACAATATCTTGTCCTGTTAGACATGATATCAACACCTTTATCAATTCAATTTTCTTATATTCTGAGCAACAAACGAAATGAAGATACTTTTCGCAAATTATTTTCTTGTGATTCTATATCTATGCTTCTTTTTGGAACGTATCGCGTTGATCCGGACATTATGCACATGAGCACTACTGTACAGAATTGAATTCCACAGACATTGTGAAAAATCTTTTCTAATCAAATAAAGTTTCTGCAAATCACAGCCATCAAAAACCACGTGTGCTTCTAGACAGGTGAAACAAATAATTTCTTCTCATTTTCTGAGTAGACACCATTTTTTGACATTTGTTTCGTATAAAAATTTTATGGAAACTACCACAGAATATCCTTATTTAGTAAACAGTGCTCCTTTACTAATTCTTATTTTTGTGATCGTTGTTTCCGGTGTGCTTTTTTTGTTATTGCTTTTCTTGGTTTTTCCATTTTTTGTGGTGGTTAGCATAGCAAATCGAGAGAGGGATAAAATTGTAAGATTTTGTTCCGTGATTGCTTTTTCGTTAGTACCGAAACGGCACAAATATACTGGGATTACAAACTAGAGCGATAGTCGGACCCGTTGCCTTAAGGCACAAAGCCTAGTGACCGGCGAAACCCGGCAGATGTCGGTCGCTTCATTGAGGGATTGAGGTCGGTTGGCAGCAGTGTGCATCACTAGAAAAGATGGTTTACCGTTGAACCGGTGCTGCGCACTAGCAAAATTTCGAAGCATAGTTGCTTAATGAAAATTTTCCGCAAAATTATTGGAAAATTACAAAAAAAATTTCGAAAAATCTGCTAATCAATACGCACAAGCGTAAATTCGGAGCGTCGTTGCTCGGTTGGTTTTTAACTTCACGGAGTACCAGGTGTACAATTTAAGCAAGCGCGTCCTAAAGATAATTCAAGCTACTTTTCGCGGATATTCGAAAAATAGTTTTTCACTGAGTTCAAACATTGAGTTCAAACAACAATTTTTTCACTGAGTTCAAACAACAATTTTTGAGCTTCTCTGAGCTCACAAGTGCTTTAAAACTTAAAACAAAAAATTAGAACAAATAAAAATTCATTTAGATTCATTTTTGTTCACTAAAAAGCATGAAAAATAAATTAATTATTTTGTTAAAATAAAGATATATTTTCTGTACTTTTGGCACTAATAATACTCGTATCCATTGAAAATCCACAAAATTTCATCCAAAAAACCCAAAAAATCGCGTCATTTCAATCTTCGAATTATATTTAACTCCGTATCGCGATTTTCGATTTTAACATTGGAGCGCAGCGAAAACGAAAAAACTAAAATTTGAACTCCCACTACTTTAGACGATTTAGGTGGGGCACGATTGCTCTTTAAATGTACACTTTGGAACTTCGTGTGTGCGCGCAAGACAGATTACGGAAAAACTTTTTCTGACATTTTTCCAGACAGCTGTGTACCCCATAATAAAACACTTCTTCCGAGCAACATGCTTCTATTATTTTGTGATCGTAATTATGGTTATCATATACTTCTCTGATAAAGTCGCCTACGGAAAACAGACGCCTCGAGACACTCTGCTGGCTATTTTTATTGTTATTGAGATCGTCAATGTTCAGGTTCATTATTTTCTAATCGGCTTATTGGCTGTTCAGAGATTTGGTTTATACTTTCTACGGAATTCCGATTCAAAAATTGATCTAAATGGATATTTGTTATTTTTTATTTATGTATTTTTCTATTGTTTCCACCTATTAACTTTTTGCCTTTTTAAGTTTTATTCGAAAGATTTGGTTATCGAAATTTACAAAGTATACTATGTTATTCTGAATTTATTTTTAATAATTTCTGCGTCTTTATACATTCCAATTGTAATTAGTATTCAAAAATTCGAGAATTTATCCTCTGCAGTTGAAAATAAGCCTCATAAGTATATGCTTTGTCAAACCGTATCTATCATTTCGTTTAAAATGGTAAGTATCATGATAGAACCTCTATTACACCGGCACAGCTGTAAACTAAACATGCCATTATAATAGAGGTACCGGTGGAACTCCAAAACAGTTCCGAATACTTTCAGGTACATGTCGGTGTATGTATAGTAATTTTAAACATTGATTCTCAACCACTATTGCAAAAACAGACTAGCTCTTCTGAAGTGAGACCCCTCACGAATTATAAACTACAAACTACAAATTTATTTTCAGCTCATGCTTGGAATAGTTCTGTTCGATTTGATCTCCACACCTTTATCAATCCAATTTTCATATATTCTCAGTAATAAACGAAACGAGGATAGTTTTCGAAAGCTGTTTTCATGGAAACATATTTCCACCTGTTTTTCTGGAAGGTATCGAGTGGATCCGGAGATAATGCATATGGATACTACAGTAGTTCATGAAACGTAGCCCTTATAATAGAGGATGTAATGAAGTTTTATAAAATGGTTCCATTAGGCAACACTGACAAAAACTGGGGACCGTTTTTTAGTAATCCAGAAAAAAGTGAACCTTCTAAAAGGCGGTGTAGTCAATACTAAAACAATTGCATTTACAGAAGCATGACTAGAAAATACAACTAAACAAAATCTAGATGCAATTTGTCCATATCGAAATTCAATCAATAAAAAATAGTGAAAACAGCCACTGGAATAAGAGCCAGAAAGGTGATACCCAACTGCGCAATTAAACTGATCAAAGCTTTTTTCTGCTTTTTGAAATTCACACTTGAAGTCGTTGACAACTTTTGAAGTTCACGGAGAATACTGAACATGGTAAAAGTCGTATAGGCAAAAATTAGTCCCGCATAACAAGTGACAAGAAATGTGCCGGATAAAAGTGACACCCAATAGATATTGAAACTGTACAAAGCAAAATCAGGGAGGCTGCGGAAACCGTCTTCTTGGTCCGGGTATTTCTGAAAAATTTTCACTGAAAATGCGCCAAGGCACCGGAAGTGCGCCAGGACTCCAAAAGTGTGCCGCAGGCACGGAAACAGGGTCAAGACACGGAATGGGCGTCAGGGCACGAGAAAATTTTTTTTTAAAAACTAAGAACGTAAAAAGTTTCAGGTCACGTAAAATGCGCCAGAGCACTGAAAATGCGTCAAGGCACTAGAAGTGCGCCAGTGTACTGATTGTGTGTTAAGCATCGAAAAATTTGAAGAGCAAAAAAGTGTGTTTTTCTGATGCCCTGGTGCTTTTTTCAGGTCTTCACGTGTTTCTCGTGTCTTGGCACAGTTCCGGGGCCTTGACGCATTTTTCGTGACTTGACGCACTTCTCGTGCATTGACGCGCATTTGGTGCTTTGACGCAGTTTCGGTGTTTTGGTGCATTTCCCGTGCCTTGGCGCACTTTTGGTGCCTTGACGCATTTCTTGTGCAAAAACTCAACTTACTTCTTTGATGATCTCAAACACTTCCTCATATCTCAATCCACACTTATATGTTATCACGACCAGAAAAACAACAAAACTACAGTATCCCGTTAAACTAATCGCAACCCAAGGATCTTTCCAATCTGCACCTTTTTAAGCTTTCGAAACATTTGATATTTTCTCATAAAACATAATAAAAGAGCACCAAATTGGCTACCCATTAGACCGATTATGCTCACCATCATCATATGAGAGGATACTAAATTTTTATATGACAGTAGGCCAGTACAAAACCCGGCTGATATTGGATGAAGGGGCTGAGGTTGGACGAGAAGGGTCAAATGGAAATCCACTAAAACACACATTATCTGAAATGTGTAGCTCGTAGTTTGTAGTATTTGTAGTTGGAAAACTCACTTGAAATCCTAACAAATTGTACTTGAAACTATCGATTTTATCAGTTTTGAACAAGATTTAGTACAATATAAGAATTTAAAAAGAATGATATAATTCCAACAGTATGATAATAATTGATAAGCCAAGCCGAAGGAAGAAAATCTACTTCAATTTTCATTGCCGGCAAGAAACAAGTGAAAATAAAATAAGGAAAAATCTGGAAAAAGAAAAGACAATTATTTTTTAATATCTGGAGTGAAGGCAGGTGAATTTTATTCAGTATGTATAAAATACACCCATTGATTGTTCTCAGAATTGCGAAAAAAATTTTGAAAATGAGAAAAATGGTCACTGGCGCACTTTCGGTGACTTGACGCACTTTCGGAGGCTTGGCGCACTTTTGGTGGGTTGCGCACTTTTCGTGAAGGAATCCCACCGTGTAGTCCAGGAGGGCAACGTGGCCTAGAGATTTCACTTTTGTTTCCTAGGCCTTTTTGTCCTCTTCAACTAGACGGTGATATTCCTAGGCCAGGAGACCACGGAAATTTAAACTGTTTACTGTGATAATAATATTATGATAAGGAGGAAGTAGAGTTTAGTCTAATTAAATTGTAAAAAATTTTCAAAAACATTTGAAATTTCTAAAAGTCTCAAATTTTTGAATCAATTATGAATTCTCTACCGTTATAGGCGTTTCGGAACAATGAATTTGAATAACTCAGAAAAAAAAAACATTGAAAATTTTTTTAAAGGAGGACTGAACTCGGGTTTTTTTATTTCAAATTCTGATGCAGTTTTTCATTCTGAACATTTTCTTTCACTACGACTACACTCAAAAATCACTCTAAATGGGTGATAAAGGCGTTTGAAGGCATGGCCGCGTACAGATTGATGGCCTAGGAATTTGAAAAATAGCGCGCGCAAGGCGCAAATTTGTCGGATCCTAGGCCATCACTCTGTATTGTGCGCTTCTTTCAAACGCCTTTTTCTACGGTTTAGAGTGATTTTTAAGTGTAGTCGTAGTGAAAGAAAATGACCAGAATAAAAAACTGCATCAGAATTTGAAATAAAAAAACCCGAGTTCAGTCCTCCTTTAAGGAGGACTAAACTTGCTTAAATCAAACATAATTTCTGTTTTAAATTTATAAATCTGATCACGATTTTTATATTGATTTTGCTTGAAAATTGGTCTAAACCGATAAAATTGTTCTGAAAAATCGTAAAGATATCGCATTAATGACCGTGGCCTCCTGGCCTAGGAATCTCACTGCGCATTCCAAGAGGACAACGTGGCCTAGATATTTCACCTGTGGTTTCAAGACCATCTTGTCTTCTCGAACTACACGGTGAGATTGAGTGGGTTTAGTCCTTTTCTAAGCATAAAAATTTCTGGTGAATCGACTAAACTCCATTTCTTCTGATCATTTTTTCAAACAAATTAGATTATTAATCAAAGGAAGTAGACAACAAAAATAATCGCACCCTAGGTTTAAACCAATTTTCAATAATTGCCATTTTCGGAGTTTTGGGTACATGCTAGTGTGTCGTCCCGCGAGACAATTCCCGCAATTCTTGTTTTGTCTCGTGATTGTTTTGTCTCGAATCCGTCTCGTCTTGTCTCGCACGAAGTTCGTATTTTCTCGTTCTCGTAATTTCTCGTTTTTGCCTTTTCTCGCAATTTCCCGTTCTCGTAATTTCTCGCAATTTCTTGTTCTCGTAACGTGTTCGCAATTTCCCGCAATTCCCGTAATTTAGAAATTTCAGTTGTTTTTTCAAAAATAAAATATTTTTTAGCGTGTTATTTTTGGTAAAAAAAAACTTTATTAAAACGCAGCTGTGACACGTGGACTTTAAATCAAAAAATATTACACGCTAAAAAGTATTTTATTTTTGAAAAAACAACTGAAATTTCTAAATTACGGGAATTGCGGGAAATTGCGAACACGTTACGAGAACAAGAAATTGCGAGAAATTACGAGAACGGGAAATTGCGAGAAAAGGCAAAAACGAGAAATTACGAGAACGAGAAAATACGAACTTCATGCGAGACAAGACGAGACGAGACTCGCAAAACTTTTTGCGGGACTCGGTAAATTTCTCGTAATTCCCGCGCATTCATTCTCGCGGGACGGCACACTAGTACATGCACAAATATGTTCTGACTTGTTGAATAACAAAATTATTCAATTTTTATTTCCTATCAAAATATTGATAACTCTGATATCACTTTATCAGTATCAATGCAATTTCTATCATTTCTAAATGACTTTTATTACTATTCCCTTATCCTCTACATCCTTGGTACAGTATCCCTTCCAATCCACATTTTTGGCGCCTACTGTATCCTTTTCAAAACTCCAGAAATAATGAAAAGAGTCAAATGGGTCATGTTTAATCTACATTTTTGGAGTTGTTCTTTGGATATTTTATTAGGGATTCTGGGTCAACCTTTTGTTATTCCACCGGTTTTTGGGGGTACTCCATTGGGATTATTGCATTTTTTTGGTGCCAGCCCAGGGATTATGGTGTATTTAATGGTAACAATAATGGAATGTGAGACTACAAAAACTACAAACTACAAATCACAGTTTTTGTTTTCAGTTGTGTCCCTATCCATTATTACTATTTTCGAGAATCGTTTCTTCATACTGTTCGCCGAAAAAACTTGGTGGAGATACGGTAGATATCCACTTCATATCATAAATCATTTATTGGGAATACTGTACTTTGTGCCTACAATGATGGGTGTGCCAGATCAACAACAAGCCAGGGAATGGGTCTTCAAGGTGGAATCCTAGGTGTGGGCTCTGGGTTTCAAGGCCACCAAGCCTTAAGATTAGGCCACTGAACTTCAAGTTCGGTTTTTCGGCCGTCAAAATTCTAGACCACCAAACTTCAAGCTTGGAAGCAACTTAATCAGTTTTTGGAATTCTTGGCCGCCGAATAAATTTTTGGGTTCCTAGGCCGTCAAGCTTCAAACTTGGGTCTTACAGCCGTCTAATCAATTTTTGAATTCTAGGCAACGTAAACCTAGTTTCAAGTTTCTAGGCCACCAAGTGGGTTTCTTAGTCTCCGAACTCAAAGTTCGAGTTTCTAGGCCATCAAACATCAAGTTTGGATTTTTATGCCACGAAACTCAAACGTTGGTTTTCTAGGCCACCGAGCCTGAACATTAAAACACCATGCCTTCAAAACTAACTATTGGATTTTGAGACCAAAGTGCTAACGATTTTCGGGCCATGGGTTTCTAGGTCAGCAGAACAGGAATTTAGATTACTAGAACAGAAAATCAGCCACCAAGTCCAGAATACTAGGCCACTGACTCTAGGTTCTTAGGCCACCAAATCCAACATTTCTAATTTTCAGACCTATCCCCAGCTTCGCCAATTCAACAGTACAGATCATCCGATTTATGTGATAACTTTTGACCCAAAAGCTCGCCAAAATATCGATAACCGTATGATTGTCGCTTCAGTAATCCAAGGTATTGAAATGTGGACATTTTTCTTCCTATTACGGTACAAAATGAAAAAAACGGGAAGAGAAATGACAATGTCCAAAAAAACTTTTGAGGCCCACACTGCGTTTTTGAGAGCTACTTACATGCAGGTATTGACTAAAAATACTACAAAAACAACAAACTACAAATTTTCAGATTGCTATCCCTGTGGCTCTGATATCTACACCTCTAGTTTCCATGATGGTTTTTGGATTTTTGGGAGTTAGTACTCCAGAAATGAATAGTATTTCCTATATGACAATGTCTATACATGGAGCTTGTGGTAGTATTGTTATGTTATATTATCATGCGCCTTATCGTTAATATTGTAAAAGTTTGGTGCGCGGGAAATTGAAATGTTTCCGACGGAAAAATAATATTAATTCTGTGACATGAATTGTTTGATTTTTAAAAAAAATTTTCAAGCTTTATACATCACAGAATGCCGAAAACTAGTAAAAAATTTTCCTACTTTTTAAATGGTCTTTTTCCTTTTTTTACGAGGAAGCACCAAATGGCGCACTTCTGGCGCATTGGCGCATGTCAGGTGCACTGGCGCATTTCTGGTGCAATGGCGCATTTTTGGTGCAATGGCGCATTTCTGGTGCAATGGCGCATTTCTGGTGCAATGGCGCATTTCTGGTGCAATGGCGCATTTCTGGTGCAACGGCGCATTTCTGGTGCATTGGCGCATTTCTGGTGCAATCACGCATTTCTGGCGCATTGGCGCATTTCTGGTGCATTGGCGCACTTCTGGTGCATTGGCGCATTTCTAGTGTTTTGAGAGATTTTCAATGTGTTGACTTCTATTATTCGTGAAGAGGTTATAGTTTTTTTCTAAACAAAGTTGTCTAGACAAAAAAGAACATATAAAAAGCGCATCTCTGGACCGAGAAACGTTTTGAGACACAATTCCTGACGGGTTACGATAACACGGGTTACGGTAACATTTGCCTGTGAGTCATTTTTTCTGTTTTTCAAAAGAGAGAAGGGCAGAAACAGAGTTATTAGATGTTTTTGACAGGTCACAAAAAACCCAAAAAAAATTCAATTTTCTTGCCAATCGCTTTCTCCGAAAGAAACGTTTCTAGCATGTAATTTTCACAATTTTTGAAATCTAAAAACACAAAACTTGGGCTTCAAATTTTGTGTTTTATGCATTCGGGAAGCATCTGAAAATAATTTTTCAACTTGATTCTTTTGAAAAAAATGAAATTGGATATCGATTTTTTTCCTTCCACCTGGCTTGTCAATTTTTATCACACTATTGAAATTATTTCAATAATTTTGAACACCTATACATTATTGTTGACTCTGTTCAAAACGGATAAATTCGATAATTTCAAGTACAATCTGTTAGGGTTTCAAGTGAGTTTTTGGACTACAAATACTACAAACTACAAACTACGCGTTTCAGATAATGTGCTTTATAGTGGATTTCCATTTGACTTTTCTTATGCAACCCCAACCCTTACATCCGATTCCAGCCGGGTTTTGTACTGGCCTACTTTCCTTCAAATTTTTCATATCTCCTCATATTTTGTTGGTCAGCACAATTGCTTTAATAGGCTGCCAATTTGGTGCACTTTTATTATGTTTTCTGAAAAAATATCAAGTATTTCGAGAGCTCAAAAGAGGTGCTGGCACAAAAAATTTTTGGGTTGTTATCAGTTTTTTGGGATACTGTAGTATTGTCATTTTTTTTGTTGTCGAGACATATAAGTGTGGATTAAGTTATGAGGAGGAATTCAAGATTATTCGAGAGGCAAGTTGGATTTTTTAATCAAAAATGTGGCGAAGAGCAAAAAATGCGCCAAGGCACGAGAAATGCGCCAAGACACCGGAAGTGCGCAAAGACACCAAAATTGCGCCAAGACACCGCAAGTGCGCCAAGACACCGCAAGTGCGCCATGACACCGCAATTTTCTTGAAGTCTGTCGCACTTGGCGCGTTTCTAGTGCCTTAGCGCATTTTAAGTGCCTTCACGCATTTTCAGTGCCTCGACGCATTTCTTGTGCCTTGACGCAGTTCTGGTGCCTTGACGCATTTCTAGTGCTTTGACGCATTTTTGGCGCCTTGACACATTTCTAGTGCCTTCGCGCATTTCTAGTGTCTTGGCGCATTTCTGGTGCCTTTGCGCATTTCTGGTGCCTTTGCACATTTTCAGTGCATTTTTTTTCCAGAAATACCCAGATCAAGAAGAAGACTTTCGCAGCCTTCCGAACTTTGCTCTATACGATTTCAATACAAATTGGCTGTTAATATTATTTGGATACTTTTTTGTCTCAATTTATGCAGGACTCGTTTTTGCCTATACCACTTTCACCATGCTTAATATCCTTTGGGAAATCCAGAAGACGTCAACGATTTCAATTGTAAATATTAAAAAACAGAAAATGGCTTTGATCAGTTTAATTACTCAACTGAGTATCACTCTTCTTGCAATTATTCCAGTGTTCGTTTTGAATTTTTTCTTACTGATTGAATTCCGATATGGACAAATTGCATCTAGATTTTGTTTAGCTGTATTTTGTAGTCATGCTTCTGTAAATGCTATTGTTTTAGTGGTGACTACACCACTATTGGGTGGCTAGAAAACGATCTCCAGTGATTGTCAGTATTGCTTTATAAAGATTATGGATGTTACTTTTTGAAAAACGCAACTGGTGCTTTTTCGGCTCTTTATGGTTTAACGGGTCCCAAAATAATTAACGGGTCCCAGGATAATTAACGGGTCCCAGGATAATTAACGGGTCCCGAGATTTCTTGATATATTTTACTGCGTTATACTTTATCATTCAATCAGTTTTTCTACGCCCAAGTTCGCTCACGCCGCCCTCCGGGCGGCTAGGGGTAGGCGTCCAGATGCCTAAGCCTGGAGAAAAGTCAAATAATCGGAGGTTCTTAACGGTTTGCCTATCATGTACTCAACCTCAACCAATGATAGGCAAACCGTTAAGAACCTCCGATTATTTGACTTTTCTCCAGGCTTAGGCATCTGGACGCCTACCCCTAGCCGCCCGGAGGGCGGCGTGAGCGAACTTGAGCGTAGAAAAACTGATTGAATAGTAAAGTATGCTATAACGCAGTAAAATCTGAATTACTTCAGGCTTAGGCTTCTGGACACCTTAGGCTTCTGGACACATTCTAGCTTAGGCTTCTGGACACATTCTAGCCGCCCGGAGGGCGGCGTGAGCGAACTTAGGCGTAGAAAAACATCAAATGCGGTATACGAAGTAAAACGCATTAAAATAGGACAAAAAACTTGCTATTTATCTCGGGACCCGTTAATTATCCTGGGACCCGTTAATTATTTTGGGACCCGTTAAGTATCCTGGGACCCGTTAATTATTCTGGGACCCGTTAAACCATAAAGAGCCGCTTTTCCTGTGTCTTTGCGCGTTTTTAGTGCATTGGCGCATTTCTGGTGACTTGGCGCACTTCTAGTTCATCGGCGCGTTTTTGGTTCCATGGTGCGTTTCTTTTTCTTCGGTGAATTTCCTGTGACTCGGCGCAATTCCAGTGTCCTGGCGAATTTTTGGTGTCTTGGCGCAATTCTCGTGCATTGGCGCATTTTTTGGTGCATTGACGCATTTTAGGTGACTCGGCGCAATTCTAGTGTCTTGGCGCTTTTCTGGTGCATTGACGCATTTTCAGAGAATCTTTACTAGTAACAATCAAGAACTTCCGTCTGTCTGTCTGTCTGTGTGTACGTCGCCAGCCCTAGCAAGTTTCTTACTGAACCGATTTTTCTGAAAATTAGACAGCTGGATGTAAAATTTTTTCGCGATGATGCCCGTCTATTTCAATTTCCGACAAGGAAGAAAATAAGGTCACCAGGTTCGAAAAACCACGTTTTCAGGCCTTTTTTTAACTTTCATTAGGGAGAGAGACACACAGGGGGCCACGTGAATATTATAAACCCCGTAGAACTTCTCATAGTTTTTTTATTAAAAAAAAATTAAGCCAGGCGGTAGGAGGCGCGGAGCGCCGATGAAGCCCTCAGACACTGTCATCAAATATTTTCAAGTACATGCGTACTTTTTCATAGACAAGACTATATTTTTCTTGTGATATCACCAAAAGAAACTCTAGACACGCGGAAAGAAAAGCAAAACGTGACATTAAATTGCACCCTATTTGCCTAAACAAATTACAGGGTGTTGCCATAATTGTTTTGAGTGCGCGCCCGACTAAACTTCATATAAGTAACTCAATTGTTTGTAATTTTCATTAGAAAACTAACAATTTTTCTCTTTCTAGACCCTCGAAATCTGGATATTTGGAATCAGCGCATATAGACGGTCAAGAGAATTGGAACTTTTCAATGTTAGAACACAGAGAAGCCAGACACAATTCGTCCCTAGAAGGGTGGCACCGGTGATGTTATCATCAATGACTGACAGGAAATCACTTTTCTGATATATAGGAAAACTGCAAGGTTAAATTCCTTTTCAATTCCAAATCACCTTTGTGGCAGCTTGTTTTTTGGGCAGTTCACTGAACAAACTGCAAAAATGACTTTTTTGTGTTCACCAGGGCTGGGCGTAAAATTTTTATTATACGGAATCCGTAGAACGTTGAATTTACGGATTGAAAATCCGTAAATTCATGTTGTCGTCTCTTTAGAATCCTATTACAAAATTTTCAGTTGGAATTTTTCTGAATTTCGCTTTTTTTCAGTCCTCCAATTTCAAAAAAAGAGCACTTCAACTTCTGAAAACAATTTTTCACAATAAATCAGCCTAAAAACATTATATTTCTGCTCAAAATGCTAAAAATGAACTTAACATTTTTTACGGATTTTACGGATTAAATTTTTACGGTCCCCGTAAAATTTACGGAAGCTCAAAAAACCGTAAAATCCGTAAACGTAAAACACCAACCCTGGTGCTTACTCATTTCGAAAAAAAATTGAGAGAATTTTCGAAAACTCGCACTTTCTCATAATGGATTGAAATAAGTGTTGAGCTTGCAGAAAAATTAGATCGAAATTGAAGCAAACGTCATACGTTTTCCGAAAACCAATAATTGACTCTCTTTTTTCTCGAAAAATTAGAGAAATGGAAGTGTTTCTAGTCCTCGGTCGACCTTTCTCTTAAATCCATTCTTGTCATCATTCTTGACCGCCGGAGACTATTCCCGTTTGTTCAAAGGCGATTCGCGATTTATACATTATACATAAGTACGTTCCAATTTCTAAAGTGCTCCACAAAAGTTGGCACTGTTCGCAAACCAACAAAAAAAGATCGTGGACCCGAAAAAAAAATCGTGGACCCAACAAAAAAAAAATAGCAGACCGATCGATAAATGTGTTCTGAAACAAAATCGTGGACCGAAGTTGAGGCTTAGTTTCCGCCTACCTGTTTTAATGGTCGGCTCTGATTTGTTCTTATCGGTTCTGAACTGTTCTGATTAGTTTTGACTCTTCAAAACAGGTAGACAAAAACGAAGCTTCAACTTCGATCCACAATTTTCTTTCAGAACACATTTTTCAACCGGTCCACGATATTTTTTCTTGGTCCACGTTTGTTTTTCAAAACACAAATTCCAATCGGTCCACCATTTTTTTTTGGGTCCACGATTTTTTTGTCCACGATTTTGTTTCAGAACACAATTTTCAACCGGCCGACGATTTTTTTCAAAACACAGATTCCAATCGGTCCACCATTTTTTTTTGGGTCCACAATTTTTTTTTGTTGGGTCCACAATTTTAGAACAGTGCCCAAAAGTTTAACCTCACCCCATGTTTTCCAGTATCTCGGGAACGGTAAGAGTTACGGAAAAACTTCCAACTAACAAAATGCTCCAAATATTCAGTTTTATGATCCCCAAAAACCCAGGTAACAAAAATAAAAAAATGGAAAAATATTGCATTTTTTGTGAAAAACCACTTTTCGCAATCTACCAAAGTTTAACCTCCCCCTGAAAAAAACGATGAAAAATCGGAGGTCTTGTGAACCTTGACACATAACTTGGTTTAAAAACGTTTTGAGGAAAATTTTTCAATTATAAAGTTGTTTCAATTTCCATTTTCTACAATTTTTTAGTTGATAACTTTTTGATTGATGCAGAAAAATTCAAATTATGGCCCATTCAAAAACAAAACTGAAATTTTTGAAATCTGAACTCTCTTATATGAATATTACTTTTTCGAAAAACTGAAAATGCGCAAGGCCGCCAAAAAAGCGTCGTGGCACCAGAAATGCGCCAATGCCACAGAAATGCATCCTAGCACCAGAAATGCGTCATAGCACCAGAAATGCGTCGAGGTTTCAAGAATGCGTCATGGCACCAGAAATGCGCCAATGCCACAGAAATGCATCCGGCCACCAGAAATGCGTCATAGCACCTGGAATGGTGTTCATTTGAACTCCACACAAAATTATGCATGCAAAATTTGTGTATTTTATGCTTTTGCGGAAAAAAAAATTCACCTGTTAGTTTATTTTCAAATTTGAGAATATTTATTTTTTCTAATTCTGATTTGTCGAGTAAAATGAAACTTGATTTAGATTTCCTTCCTTCTATTTGGCTTATCAACTATTATCATTCTGTCGGAACTGTTTCAATAGTTTTGAATTCTTATACATTATTTTTGATCCTGTTCAAAACTGATAAATTCGATAATTTCAAGTACAATCTGTTAGGGTTTCAAGTCAGTTTTCGACTATAAAAACTACAAACTACAAACTACACGTTTCAGATAATGTGTTTTATAGTGGATTTCTATTTGACGTTCCTCATGCAACCACAACCTTTACATCCAATTCCAGCCGGATTCTGCACAGGTCTTTTTTCATACAAACCTTTTATACCCTCTCATATTCTAATGGTCAGCACAATTGGCTTAATAGGCAGTCAATTCGGTGGACTTTTATTATGTTTTTTGAGAAAATTTCGAATATTTCGAAAGCTCAAAAGAGGTGCCGATTGGAGAGATGTGTGGGTCGAACCTAGTTTTGTGGGATACTGTAGTACTGTTATTTTTCTGATTGTGGTAACATATAAGTGTGGATTAAGTTATGAAGATGAATTCTCGATTATCAGAGAGGTGTGTCGGATTTTTTTTTCTGAATAAAAAATGCGGCAAAGAACAAGAAATGCGTCAAGGCACCAGAAGTGCGCCAATAGAGCAAAAAAACGAAATTGAAGGCAATGACAGAATACAAGTTCAAAAATGCAATAAGGCGTGAAGAAAACCAATGTTAAGCCCGAAATCTAAGCCACCGAAAATGCGCCAGTGCACCAAAAAAGCGCAGAGGCATCTAACACTTTTTTGTGTTGTCTGAACAAGTTTTTGGCGCACTTAGCTCATTTCTGGCGCCTCGGCGCATTTTCGGCGTCTTGACGCATTTCCAGTGCTGATCACGGATCTGAAGTGAACTTCTACCATCGACCCTTAAGTAAAAAGCTGTGACCTCGATTCTGGCCAATTTTCGTCAAAATCACTACTTTGGAGCGGCTAATGGGCGTGATCCTTTGATGGTATAGTCCCCAAATTATGTCGAAATGCAGAACGAACCATCGCCTAACACCCACAGTTTTCTTGAAACTTTCCAAAACTTTTCCAAAATTGTTAAATGAACTAATTTGTTAAATTCACTAGATCTGACAAATTCAAGTTACTTGGTCCCTTCTGCAAGGAGCGGTGAAGGTGTGTAACAGTATTTAGGCCGCACCCACACAGGGTCGCCGATGCGCATGGATCTTTAAGTTCTCGTAAATCGACATGAAGGGGGACGCGTTGCGTGCGCCGCGTCGCAGCAGTTGGCACCGGGCCAAGACAATGAGAAAAAATAGTTACGTATCATTTAATGCGTGTCCGAGTCGCTACGAAGCAAAACCGCGACGCGGTGCACGCAACGCGTCTCCCTTCATGTAAATTTACGAGAATTTAAAGGTACATGTGCATCGGTGACCCTGTGTACCATGTACAGCGTTTCTGATGCCTAGACGCGCTTTCAGTGCATTGACGTTATTTCAGTGCGTTTCTTTTCCAGAAATATCCCGATCAAGAAGAAGGTTTCCGCGGCCTCCCGGATTTTACCTTGTACAGTTTCAACATCTACTGGGTGTTACTTTTATCCGGATGTTTCGTTGCCTCGTGTTATGCAGGACTTATTTTTGCCTATACCACTTTCACAATGCTCAATATTCTATGGGACATTCAGAAGACGTCAACGATCTCTAATGTGAACTTCAAGAAGCAGAAAATGGCTCTGATCAGTTTAATTGCTCAGCTTAGTATCACTCTTTTTGCGATTATTCCAGTGGCTATTTTTACTTTATTTTTATTGATTGAATTCCGATATGGACAAATTGTATCTAGATTTTGTATAGCTGTATTTTGTAGTCATGCTTCTGTAAATGCTATTGTCTTAGTGGTAACTACACCACCTTTTAGAAGATTTACTTTCTTTTGGATGGTTAGGAAACGGTCTCCCGTGATTGTCAGTATTGTAATATAAATATTATGGTTGTTACTTTTTGGAGAACTCTATTGGCGCATTTTTGGTGTCATGGCGCATTTCTGGTGCCATGACGCATTCTCAGTGAATTGGCGCATTTCTGGTGTCTCGGCGCATTTCTAGTGCCTGAACGCATTTTTGCTGCATTGGCGCATTTCTGGTGTATTGGCGCGTTTGTAGTGCCTTAGCGCATTTTTGGTGCTTTTGTGCATTTTCAGTGAATTTACTGCAGAATTCCGTTAAAAACAAATTTTGAGATCAAACTAACACTGAATTTTTGAAATTTCATTATCGACTGTGTTGTCTACTCAGAAAAGTCCCTCAGACACTGTCATCAAAAATTTTCAAGTTCATGCGCACTTTTTACCTAGACAAGACTATACTTTCCTTGTGATATCATCAAAAGAAACTCTAGACACGCGGAAAAAAGCAAAACGTGACAACAAATTGCACCCTATTTGCCTAAACTAATTACAGGGTTTTGCCATAATTGTCTCTGGGTGCGTGCCCCGACTAAACTTCATAAGTAACTCAATTTTTTGGAAATTTCATCAGAAAACTGACATTTTTTCCTCCTTCTAGACTCATAAAATCTCATTTTTTGCCTATTTTTGGACCTCCAAAAGAAATGGATTTCTCATTTTTAAACGATCCATATTACTTCTCATTATGCCTCTATATAATCGGATTTTTTTCATTTCCAATTCATCTTTTTGGTGCCTACTGTATCTTATTTCAAACTCCATCTACCATGAAACACGTCAAATGGGTCATGTTTAATTTACATTTTTGGAATTGTTGGCTCGATTTGACTCTGAATGTTTTTAGCCAACCTTTTATAATCCCTCCGGTTTTTGGCGGGTATTTTCTTGGAATTTTTACTACAATAGGAGTGGATACCAAGATTCAGGTTTATATTATGGTGACCTTGTTTATGAGTAAGACTACAAACTACAAAAACTACAAAAACTACAAAAAATTTTCAGTGGTCGCCATTTCAACAATCGCGATTTTCGAAAATCGATTTTTCTTGATTTTCGCTGAGAATAGTTTCTGGAGACATGGCAGAATTCTGTTTTATTTTATAAACTATGGTCTTGCCCTACTGTACTTTGTACCTACAGTAATCCAAATTCCGGATCAGAATTTGGCAAGAAGGGAGATATTTAAGGTAGGTTTTGGTGACTTTAAAAATTACAAAGGCTACAAAAACTACAAAGACTACAAACAGTACAAAGACTACAAAGACTACAAATAGTACAAAGACTACAAAGACTACAAATAGTACAAAGACTACAAAGACTACAAACTACAAAAAATTTACAGATGTACCCCCAAGTGATCCATTTTGATAGCCCATCCCACCCGATCTACGTTGTTGCCTATGACATGGAAGTTCGAGAATACATTGGCTACCGACAACTGATAAGCTTGGGTACAGCGATTCTGGAAGGACTGACTTTTTTGATTCTGCTCCATTATAATATCTACATGTCGATCAAAAAAATGACCTTGTCTTCCAATACTCTGAGAATTCAAAAAACTTTCTTGAAGGCGGTTTATATGCAGGTGAGAATGTTGTGTAGTTTTTGTAGTCAGACTTGTGAAATTAGTATTTTTGGATTCAGCAGGCTAGGGCGGTTCAGGAAAGTATAATCATGACATATTTCAAATAATTTTGAAGTTTTCCTTTTTTTGGGTCAGAGACGCAGAGTGTCTAGTTTCTCTGTGCTCTCACCAACGTTACCGAAATGTAAATTTCTTTAATCAGCGCATCAAGACGGTTCAGGAAAGTATAATCACGAATAGGCTCCTCCCCTTTGAATTTTTGGGGCTAGAGCGCAGAGAAACCAGACATCCTGCGTCTCTCATCTCGAAATTTGAAAGAGGGCGGAGCTTAGGCATGACTATACTTTTCTGAACCGCTTTGACCAGCAGATTCTGATAATAACAACTTCAGAGGCATTTAATCAGATTCTAAGATGTTAGAGCGCAGAGAAACAAGACCAACTGCGTTTCTAACCTCAAAATCCCAGAGTGGGCGGAGCCTAGGCATGATTATACTTTGCTGAACCGCCTTGACGATCTGATTTCAAAATTTTCAGTTTCAAGATCGTAAATGCTAAAATTTCAGATCGCCATCCCAGCCATCGTCATGATTCTTCCTCAACTCGTCATGAACATTCTCGGTTATCTCTACATGAACAGCCCAGAAGTCAACAGTTTGTCCTATATGTTTATGTCGGTACATGGTGCATCTGCGACCCTTACTATGCTCTATTTTCATGCTCCATATCATGAATTTTGCGCAAGATTGTTGTGCAAAAGGTTGTACAACCCGAAGATTGATGTGTTTAGTACTGGAACAACAGGGACCGAAATGACTCCACTTTGAATAATTTTATTGTGTTTTTAGTTTTGGATTTTTTAAGTTAATTATTGAACTGTGGTGTCCATGTTCATCATTTGCGGCTCAACTCGATGTCGCCTACATGAAAACATTTGAAAAATAGTTTCCCCATTCCTCTTGTTGCTCAGAATATAAGAAAATTGAATCGTTAAAGGGGTGGAGATGACGTCATACATGACAATAGCAACGGCAACCTGTAACAATGTTTTGTAGTTTGTAGTCAGCAGATTCTCACTTTTAAACGCGGCCATTCTGTCTGAAAAAGTGGTTCGGAGTCTAAATAAAGGATTATAATCAGGTTGATGACATGAATCTGAAATATAGCTTTCCGTAGTTTGTATTCTAGGAACTGTGTAGTTTGTAGCCCGGGAAATTTGGCTTTGATTTAGATACGCCGTTTGTGAAAATGAGAAAAAACATCATGTTTTTGAACCACGAACCTTGTTCTCGGGACGGAAACTTTTTTCTGGACGGCCCTTATTCCTATAGTAATCCGAGACAATTACAGTAATCCATATTTCTCTACAGTAACCCAAAGCACTTACAGTAATCCATATTGGTTTACAGTTACCCGAATCACCTTTCGGGACGGAGACTTTTTCTGGACGGCCCTTATTCCTATAGTGATCCGAGACAAATACAGTAATTCATATCTCTCAACATTAACACACAGCACCTACAGTAATCCAAACTTACTATTTTGAAAACGGCAATTGACGCAGTCTGATACATCATGTAACGATGAGGCCTGTTCAAAATTGCCGAGGACAAGTGTTCAAACTTTTGAAGACTTATCACAATTGGAATATATAAACATACTGAAATTGCCAAAAACACGTTCAATATTGAAAAGTAAACCAGATATATCATTAACAAGTGATAAGAGCTATCAAAACCAATTAATCTTACGATCAAAAACATCAAAGCATGAAAAAAATAAAAAATTCCATAAACCAGATATTTCACTTTAGGCCAGTTTTTCATTTCTGAATTGGAGTCTACACTCGAATAAAAATAAAAATAGAACCGTTGAATAGCTAGTAAGCCAATGATAAAGTGATGAACCTGTGCATTGATAAGACCAAATGATAAACTGATACCAATGATGAAAATAACGAACGGGGCTAGTTCGTCTGCAGGAAATTGATAAGAAAAAATAACGCTGATTATGAAAATAAAAGATAAAAAGTAGTGAAATAGAATAGCATGGAAAAAGTGGTTGATAATTGGGTAAACTGCAGTCTGAAAAATACAATTTTGACGTATTTTTTCATTCGGTATCCATTTTTCATTATGAATTTACTCAAAAATCACCCCTATCGGTACAAAATGGAGTTTGAAAGCATGGCCGAGTGTAGATGGCCTAGAATTCCCTAGGCCATCAACCTCTTCACTCGGACAGGCTTTCGAACGCCGTCTAGTTGGACGAATTTTCGTCCGTCCACGCCGACCGCTGTCCGCTCCGTCCGCGTTCGTCCACTGTGCATTTGCGCGTGCATTTGGTTGCACAGCCAGAAATTTTAATTGGAACACTCAAGGAAGAAAAGGACAAATAAAACCGGCCGTTAAGATATCAGAAAATATATTTTTAGTGTCGTCAATTAAAATGCCGACTGTGCCAACACGCGCGTTTTCAAATGCACAGCTGACAAAACCGAACGGGTAGCGGACGATATATGTCCGAAATCGTTTCGTCCAAATGGAAAACTCAGAAAAAACACTTTGCAAGTTTGTTGAAGAGCCCAAATGTTGCTCCAAAGTGGAGTCGAAAAAATCAAAAATGTTGAATCGATGTGAACTTTTGAAGTTAAGTTTGGCGCTTAAATTGATAATTATTAACAAATTTAAAAAAAAATTTTATCGATAATTTTTTGAGAAAATCAAGTTCAAAAAATATTTTTGTACTTTTCGAGTTTTCAAAATCGAAAATTCGAAAAAGTTGTGTTAATAAATCTTGTAGCCTTTAAAAAGACGCATCTCTTGGTTTTTTAACCATCAAAAAATATTGAGTTTGAACCAAGTTAGGTGTGTTTGAAAGGTTGACCATAACAGCAAATTCTGTCAGATGGGGTGTGGGTCGGGGGTTTCAAACACACTTAACTTGGTTCAAACTCAATATTTTGAGATGGTCAAAAAACGAAAAGATGCGTCTTTTTACGGGCTACAAGATTTACTGGCACAACTTTTTTGAAATTTTGATTTTGAAAACCCGAAAATTACAAAAATATATTTTGAACTCAATTTTCTCAAAATTTTATCGGTGAAATTTTTTGAAAATTTGACAATAAGCATTAATTTGAGTGCCAAACTCAACTTCAAAAGTTCATGACGATTCAACATTTTTGATTTTTTCGACTCCACTTTGGAGCAAAATTTGGGCTTTTCAACGTGCTCCAAATTTATTTGTGCAGTGAGTATTAAGTTGGAACACATTTTGTTCTACAATTTCGTTTTTTAACTTTGAAAAAATCTTCAAAATTGACAGAGCTAAGGCCAGAAAACTGGTAAAAGTGAAAAAAATCAATAAATCGATAAAAAATCAATTTGTCAAATTTTTGACTAGAGGGTTATTTTACCCATCCCTAGGCCTAACTTTTGCCCCCATAAAATCTAGAATCGAGGGAGCACATTCCGGAAGCATTACATGTTAAACCCACCTTCTTATCCTTCTCTCGATTGACCAGACTGACATATAGAAAAAATGGAGGCACCACAATAAGAAGAAAACAATGAAAAAATATTATGAATGCTAAAAAATTGAACAGTATGATCATGGGTTTTCCAGTCAATAGACGAGCGGAATCGGGGATATTATCATCCATTTTTAACCGAAAGTCAGTTTTTTGAATTATTGAGAAAGTGCAAATTTTAATTGAGCATAAAATCACTTTTTTAGCAGCTGATTTTTAATAGGTTTTGGGGGCGGGACTTCATTAATTTTTTGCAATGATTTTGCAAAATTTTATAATGTCGTTTCCATGATTCGTGGATTTTGATTCACTCGATTATGTCCTTTCAAATTTGACAAAATATTTTTACAAGATAATAGTTGACAGAATGTTTCTCCATTTCTTTTGTTGCTCAGAATATAGGAAAATTGGATGGATAGTGGTGTAGAAACCAAGTCGAAGAGGATCATAAATGTGAAAAGCTGAAATAATTCTTCTGTATTTTTGAGTAGGCAGCGATTCCTAGTTGACCGGCACTTCATATATAATGTCACGAAAGTCGTGTCATCAGCTCTGTTCCAGTTTAGGGGTCCCTGAGAATTTCCTGGGTCCCTAAAAAGTTTCCTGGGTCCCTGAAAACTTTCATGGGTCCCTGAGAAATTCATGGGTCCCTGCTCCCCCAATAATTTTTTCGTGGGGCCCTGAAAATTAAATGGGTCCCTGAAAATTAAATGGGTCCCTGAAAATTAAATGGGTCCCTGAAAAATACATGGGTCCCTGGAATGGAATACCTGAAATTCCACAATATTGAAGCATATTGTATCAGAAGTTTCAAGTCATTTTTATGATGTTGTCTCACTTTTTCATTGTTTACTTGTTTCTTTTCTCCATTTAATTTTCACCCATGAATTTCTCAGGGACCCATGAAAGTTTTCTGAAACCCAGGAAATTTTTTAGGGACCCAGGAAATTCTCAGGGACCCCTAAACTGGAACAGAGCCGTGTCATCTAGCATAGAATTCCTTTCAGTGGCCGAGTCCACTCGGACGACGCGCGCAGGTGGAAGGAAAATCGTGTAGTTCTCGAGGACAACCGCCGATTTTTTTTCCTTCTTTCGCTTTCCGACGGTTTTTCTTTTTTTTTCAGTTGTTTTCTACTTCTGACCTAAACATAATTTCAAAAAGTCTAAAAGCGAAAAAAGAAAGAGAAAAATTCGGCAGTTGTCCTCGAGAACTACACGATGTCTCTTTCAACTGCCCGTGTAGTCCGAGTGGACTCGGCCTGAGAAAGTTACTATATGGTAGCCGACGCAATTTTATGATTTTTGGAGCGCTTTCCGTGATTTCAGGGAAGAAGATGATTTCTGTTTCAAATGATCTATTCAAGTTCGGAATTTTGAAAAAATGTGACTTCACTAGTCTTTTAATGGGATGAAAAATCAAAATAAGGGTACTGTTCTAAAATCACGGTCCCATCCGCATAATCAGGTCCCAGAAAAAAAACACGGTCCCAAAAATGAAATCAAGCTCAAAATTTTAAAATCACGGTCCCAATTTCAAAATCACGGTCCCAGATTTAAAATGACGGTCCCAATTTTGAAATGGTGGTCCCAAAAATAAGATCACTGAGACTTCTAGTGGAAAGTATTTTTTCGGACCGTGATTTTATTTTTGGGACCGTCATTTCAAAATTGGGACCGTGATTTTAAATCTGGGACCGCGGTTCTAAATCCGGGACCGTGATTTTAAAATTTTGAGCTTGATTTTATTTTTGGGACCGTGTTTTTTTCTGGGACCTGATTATGCGGATGGGACCGTGATTTTAGAACAGTACCAAAATAAGTGCTTTCTGATCATAGATCACCAGACTTGAGATTTCAGTTTTTATAAACTTTTCTAGACTACGTTTTTATTTTTTATTACTAACCGACGTGTTTGTCCATTCTTCCTTTAGACTCGACACAAAACCGGAATAATACATCATGAGCAAAGTCACAATATGAGCCTGAAATTTATTTTTGTAGTTTGTAGCCTGAAATCACAAAGCTTACAATTTTGAAAACTGCAATTGACGCCGCTTGGCATAAAATATAACGATGAGGCTTGTTTGTGACTGCTGATGATAGTCGCGATAGTTTTTTGATGCTTATTACGATTGGGATGTATAAAGATGCGGAAATTAGTAGGAAAATGTTTAAAATTGAATAATAAATGAGGTAGATCGATGACAAGATACCAGTTTCATATAGTGACAAACAAAGAACCAGACCTACAATAAAAATATATAAAAAATAAAAAATCGCATAACTAGAGCATATAATCTTGTATATTGCGCTATGATTCTCTTCATTTCTTGAGTCGGGGTCCGCAAAAAAGTAAAGATAAAATCTTTGAATCGCCAAAACTCCTATTACAAAATATTGGACTTGAATGTTGATAATTTCAATTGCCATCAAACCACAGATGATCCCCCAAAAGATAAATCGGTAATCGGCAAGAAAAAGCCAGAATAAGACGATAAGAATGGTAAGAAAATATATTGAATACATAAATATTATAGCCCAGAAGAAGTGACTGATAATTGGAAAAATTGCTGTCTGAAAATTGAATCGTGGATCATATTTGAATCAAATTGGGAGCAGTGTGCGCTCCTGGGCAGTAATTTTCAGGGAAACGAGAGAAAAAATTTCCCGGGAAACGAGAAAAAATTCCTGGTTCCCGAGATTCCCGGTCCCGAGACTCTCGGTACTCCCGGGATTCCCGATGCTACCGAGACCCCGGACAGTCCCTGGAGTACCGCGAGTCTCCGGAATTCTGTTACTACCGGGAGTCTCGGGAATCCTGTGACTACCGGGAGTCTCGGAAATCGCGGGATTACCGGGAGTCCCGGAAATTCCGAGAGGACAGGGAGTCTTGGGAATGCCGGGAGTACCAAGAGCCTTGGGAATCACGGGAGTACCGGGTGTCACGAGAATCCCGGGAGTACCGAGAGTCTCGAGATTCCCGGGAATTCCGGGAGTCTTGGGAATCCCAGGAATTCCGCTGATCCCGCTATTCCCGAGAACCTCGAGAATCAAAAATCGGGAACAACTATGCAATTGAATAAGTCTATTCTATGATCCAAACCGAACAAAACTCACCGTTTTGTCTTTTTTCCTATTCTTCAAACTGACAAACACGAAAAATGGGAATATTACGATGGCAAAAAAACACAATATAGTCAACACCACGGTTAAAATCATTGTAAAAATTAGGGACGGGGTGTAGTGTGTAGTCTTGGCCATATCAGTGATATTAGAGCTCATTTTTGTAGAGGATTAAAGTTGAAAAATGAAGGATTCCGCGAAAGTTGAGAGTTTTCACCTGCTTTAAACAAAAAATAGACAGCTGCGTTTTCAAAAAGTTTATAGTTTAGTAAGTCTGAAACATGTGATCAGTATCAATAACCATTTTCTTAAATTATGTTAATGGCCGTTTCCCACAAACATATCCAATGAACGCTGAGTTTTTTGGCACCGACATATTACCGTCGCATCTGAAACAGTGTTTTTTTAGAATCTTCAAAAAATTGTGGTCCTCACAAATAATCATCCACTCCAAAATGTGTTTTGGTAGTCCTATCGAAACGGACCAAAAGGCAGTTTGAGTCGTTTGCCCGTCTGCCACTTGGCTGCCCATCGGAACCCCATAGAAAACCAGTGGGATTGGCAGAAAGTGTGGGGTCCGAGAAGGTGAATTCCTGTAATACTGTAGGTAGTATAAGTACTGTAGGTACCTTGAGTATTATTGGTACCATAAGCCTACCATAGGTATCATAGGTATCATAAGTCCCATTCTTACCATAACTACCATAAGTACCATAAATAACATAAATACCATAGGCTTGACAAGTACCATAGGTACCATAGGTACCATAGGTACCATGAGTACCATAGGTACCATCAGTTTCATAGGTACCATAAGTACCATGGGTGCCATAGGTACCAAAGGTACCATAAGTACCATAGATACCATAAATACCGTAGGTACCATAAGCCAACCAAAACCACCATAAAACTTACATTTGTTCCATTACAAATAGTAGTGTCATTCATGTTTTTACATTTATCTTTTCGGACTCCATCAATCCAAAAACCGACTAGAGTGGAATTTCCATAATTGGGATCAATTGGATCCAAAAATGGTGTTGCCATATCTGGAAATTTTGAAATTTTAAGCAAAAATTTAGAATTTCAGCTCACCAACAACACTGTAAAACTCTTCCGGCGTTTCTAGGCCACTAAGAACTCCGCCATTATCCGAGGAGCATTTTGAGACAGCTTGAGCTTTATTGATAAACTCCGGGGTGTGGAATACCTGTAGTGTTTGTAGTATTTGTAGTGTTTGTAATCTTTTTAGTCTTTGTACTCTTTTTAGTATTTGTAGTCTTTGTAGTCTTGGTAACCTTTGTAGTCTTTGTAGTCTTTTTAGTTTTTGTATTCTTTTTAGTTTTTGTATTCTTTTTAGTGTTTGTAGTATTCGTAGTTTTTGTAGTCTTTGTAATTTTTGTAGTTTTGTAGTATTTGTAGTATTTGTAGTCTACCTACTCACCCCAATACACCATTGCCCTTTGGGTCTGTCAAACAACTTGAAATTTGAAGAACAAATTGGCGGGAATCTCCAAATTCCATTTTCTAATGAAATATTATACTGAGGCATATTTTGGCCACCATTCTGAGAAAAATTGGGCAAAAATTGGGCAAAAAATCGGGCAAAAACCGGATTTACACAAAAAAAACAGGCTTACCGTCATAGAATTTTGTTCTGGATTCAATGGACAAGTTGATGTTTTTGTAGAATTCATCTGAAATTTTCGTAGCTTGTAGTCTTTGTAGTCTTCGTAGTCTCACCCTAATTGCCACTTTTCCTCCGCCATCATTTCCTGTCTCCTCTACACTCGCCAACGTTCCCATCTCAAAAACTCGGCAAGCATTGCTACCTTCTCCCGTATACACCGCCTGCACATCTAACTAAGGATACTGTATTTGACCTACCGTACCTACCATACAAGTGTCCAATTCGTAGTTACAGTAATCCACGCAAGTCTCGAACTCTACATGTTTAAAAGAGAACTCTGTGTAAGTTAGAGGCTTCCCGAAAATTATCACCATTTTGTAAGGATCACTGGACTGAAAATTATTCATATTTTTTTTGGCGGGAATTCAAATTTTGAAAATAAAAACTCACTAAAACTTGAAAAAAAGTCCAAAATAATATAAAAAACATGTTTTAGGAATGACTTTCATGAAATAAAAAGAGCAAATTTTTTGGGGCCGAAAAATAATTTGTCATGGAAACATGAGCAATTTTATAAGGGCTATTATGAGAATCCAAAAATAATACACGGAAATAATGTCTACAGCAAGAAAAAGAATTAAAAATTGAATTTTTGATTCGGGAAGTGAACTTTTGACGTGAAATCTTTTTTTAGAAATTTTCCAAAAAAATATTTATTTCTGATTATTTTTCGGTGACGTGGAGTGAGTTTTCAATAAAATGGGAAGTTCTCGAAATCGTAAGTTGCCGCAAACTACATTGACTACAAACTACAAAGACTAAATTTCTTTAGATATGGAATTACAAAAAAATTCGGTGGCGAACGTTTCAAATATGATACCATGGAGGTATAAGGTGTCAACACCATTTACTCTCGGAGGAATAGATCGATGGTGAGTGGACTACAAAGACTACAAAGACTACAAAGACTACAAAGACTACAAAGACTACAAAGACTACAAATACTATAAAGGCTACAAATACTACAAAGACTACAAAGACTACAAAGACTATAAAGGTTACAAATACTACAAAGACTACAAAGACTACAACTACTGTAAAAACTACAATGACTACAAAGACCACAAAGACTACAAAGACTACAAACTAATAAATTTCAGGCGTTTCCTGATTGGCAGAGGAGACTCAACGGTTTTTCCGGAAATCGTTTGTCAGTCTGAGAAAAAAGTGAAATTAAATATTCAATATGCAATGGTGGCTGTCAACTATCAGCGCTCTACTGATAAACAAAAAAGTGGTCGATTGATTGATTGGGATATGAAATCAAGAATATGTGGAAAACAAATAGAATTAGAAGAAATTTTGGATAAAAATAATGGATGGTTAAAAGAACGGGAAGACTTTTCGATAATGTTTGGAGTCTATGTGGAGGCTGTGAAATATGAAGACGATGGAATATATCGATTCAATTTTTATGATCGAAATGATCATTATTATAAGAAATCGATGTCAATTTCAGATGGAACTGATACTTTATGGTGCCACGAACAGGTATAGATGAAAACTTCTATTACAAAGGCGCCAAGCCTGCCCTTATAGAAGAGGTTTTTCTGAAATTCACTTTTTCAGCTTCCCATCATTCATTCTCGCTTTTTCTCCAATGATGCGAGTTTCCCATTTTTCACCTACAGAGATCTGAAAACTTTCGAAAAGTGTCTTCAAATTGTTCATGGAGTGCAGTTGAGATTTTCTGATAGTAAGTTATCCAAAAAACCTGTAATAAAGGGGCATTCTTTAATAAAAAAGCACCTTTAATATATCGGCATCTCTAATGTAACGGCACCTCTAGTATTTGCGCATTGAACATTACAAAACCTCTAATAGAAGAACAACTCATCTATGACGACACTCCAAACACATCCGCACTTCTAAAAAATCGACATGCATTCATAATAGGGTGCTACCCCTAATCAGAACTGGTCGATTAAGAACTGGGCGAATCAGAACTGACCCTTATAAGAACCAACCGTTTAAGAACTGCCCCAGATCAGAACTTTTCAAATGCTCATGATTGGGCATTTTTCACTGCTTGCAGGCCATTGCAGCAAAGTTGTTTCAGTTCTGATCCGGGCAGTTCTGATAAGGTACAGTTCTGATTCAGGCGGTTCTGATTCAGGCGGTTCTGATTCGCCCAGTTCTTATTCGACCAGTTCTGATTCGTCCGGTTCTGATTCGTCCAGAGTTCTGATTCGGGGTAGCACCTATAATAGAGGTCTTACGAATTCAATTTTTTTCGTAGATAAAATCTAAAAGTTTTTTTTTTCAGAATTCGAAATATTCAAAATAATTCATGCTGCTTGGTTATTTCACATGCACAGTGTGGTTCGATATTGTGAAAATCTACTGATCCAGAATTTTATCGAAGCAAATGATCTTGTTTTTAGATTGGTTATCAAATATAAAATGAATCGATATATGGTAAGAAACTGCATTTATTGAAGAAAGTTTGAAACAAATTTAAGGCTTTTCTATTGAAAAAAACCGAATTGAGACGTCCGAAACATTTGATGAAATTTTTGTACAATGATAATATTGAGAAGATGTCCGGGGAGACTATGAAGATGATGGTAGCAAAACTTGTCTATAAAATGTTCTAGAATACTGGTATTTCTGTAAATAAAATGAATTGTTTTTTGACTGTTTTTTTTAAACCTCTATTTTAAGGGCACCCCTCATCAATGTAATCCGGGAAGAAACTTATAGCATGGTATTTTTCATAGAGCGACATATTTGGCTACCAAAGAGGAACTCTGAAAGATGGAGCCGTCTGCTCTTATATTAGAGGTTTGGGAGTGGTTTCACAAAATCTACGAATTCTCTAACTTTTTTTGAAATTTCCGCACAAAACGTGTAATTAAATAAAAACAATTACTTGGCCGACATTTCAAATGTCAATATTTTCAATAAATTTTTGTCCACGTGCCCTTCCTTTTTTCTTCGCAAAAATCGATTTTATTTCTGATTATTTTTCGGTGACGTGGAGTGAGTTTTCAGCAAAATGGGAAGTTCTCGGAATTGTGAGTTGACAACAAACTACATTGACTACAAACTACAAAAACTACATTTCTATAGATATGGAATTACAAAAAATATCGGTTAGAAACACTTCGAATTTGAGACCCTGGAGGTATTCCAGGTTACAGCCTACCACTTTTGGTGGAATAGATGGATGGTGGGTAAACTACAAAGACTACAAAAACTACAAACTATTGAATTTCAGGAATTTTCTCCTGGGCAGATTAGACACTACTTTGTTTCCGGAAATTGTGTGTGAATCTGAGAAAAAAGTGAAGTTGAATATTCAATATGCAATGGTGGCAGTCAATTATCAGCGCTCTACTGATAAACAAAAAAGTGGTCGATTGATTGATTGGGATATGAAATCAAGAATATGTGGAAAACAAATTGAATTGGAAGAAATTTTGGATAAAAATAATGGGTGGTTGAGAGAGCCGGAAGACTTTTCGATAATGTTTGGAGTCTATGTGGAGGCTGTGAAATATGAAGACGATGGAATATATCGATTTAATTTTTATGATTCGAATGATCATTATTATAAGAAATCGATGTCAATTTCAGATGGAACTGATACTTTATGGTGTCTCAAACAGGTAAGTTTGAAAAACTCTATTACAAGAACACCTTAATTTTCAGCTTCCCATCATTCATTCCTCTTATTTCTTCGATTATGCAAATTGTTACTATTTCGAACACAGAGATTTGAAATCTTTTGAAAAATGTCTTCAAATTGCTCATGGAGTGCAGTTGAGATTTACTAATAGTGAGTTATTCTAATAGAGAGGCATGCCCTTATAATAAAGGTTTAACGGAACCAATTTTTTTGTCGAAAAAATCTAAAAGTTTTTTTTCCAGAATTCGAAATATTCACAATAATCCATGCTGCTTGGTTATTTTACTTGAACAATGTCATTCGATATTGTGAAAATCTACTGATCCAGAATTTAACCGAAGCGAATGATCTTCTTTTTAGATGTGCTATCAAATATAAAATGAATCGATATATGGTAAGAAACTGCATTTATTGAAGAAATTTTTAAACAAATTTTAGGCTTTTCTATTGAAAAAAACCGAACTAAAACGTTCAAAACATTTGATGAAATTTTTGAACAATGATAATATTGATAAGATGTCCGGGGAGACTATGAAGATGTTGGTGGCAAAAATTGTCTACAAAATGTTCTAGAATACTGGTATTTCTGAAAATAAAATGAATTTTTTTGATTGTTTTTTTTTTGAAACCTCTATTATAAGAGCACTCCTAATCAATGTAATTCGGCAACTCCCATCTCGGCTGTCGCCCGCTTCTTTTGGTCGTCGCTTGGTCGAATGGTGGTTAGGAAGGATTGAGAAGTTGACCAAGACCCGACTAAATTCCGACCAAAATCTGAGCAGTTTCTGACTCTGTGTTTTACGCGCACTAACTTCCGACTAGAACCTTTCGAACATCCGACTAAGAGCCGACGCCTCTTAGCTTCCGGCCAGAATCTGTCCAAACGACAACCAAAAGTTGTAAAAACCTCAACTTCCGATCAAAAGAAGCGGGCTGCAACCGAGATAGTACTGCGTTTTTCAAAGAACAATATATCTGACTTCTTAACAGAAACCCTGAAAAATAAGATATGCCCTTGTATTAGGGGTTGGGAGTGGTAACGTTCGGTGATTTTATGAAACATTCCCTAAATTTCTTAAAAATATCCGTAAAAACGTGTATATAAATAAAAAATATTTATTTGGCCGACCTTTCAAATGTCAAAATGTTAAATAAATTTTCTCCACGTGCCCCTTTTTTCCGCAAAATTCAATTTTATTTCTGATTATTTTTCGGTGACGTGGAGTGAATTTTCAACAAAATGGGAAGTTCTCAAAATTGTAAGTTGGCAGCAAACTAGATTGGCTACAAACTACAAAAACAGTATTTTTATAGATATGGAATTACAAAAAAATTCGGTTAGAAACACTTCGAATTTGAGACCCTGGAGGTATTCAAGGGGACGACCTACCACGTTTGGAGGAATAGATGGATGGTGGGTTGACTACAAAGACTACAAAAACTACATAAACTACATTGACTACAAACACTACAAAGACTACAAACTAATAAATTTCAGGCGTTTCCTGCTTGGCAGAGGAGACACTACTCTATTTCCGGAAATCGTGTGTGAATCTGAGAAAAAAGTGAAATTAAATATTCAATATGCAATGGTGGCTGTCAATTATCAACATTCTACTGATAAACGAAAAAGTGGTCGATTGATTGATTGGGATATGAAAACAAGAATATGTGGAAAACAAATTGAATTAGAAGAAATTTTGGATAAAAATAATGGATGGTTGAAAGAACGGGAAGACTTTTCGATAATGTTTGGAGTATATGTTGAAGCTGTGAAATATGAAGACGATGGAATATATCGATTTAATTTTTATGATCAAAATGATCATTATTATAAGAATTTCACGTCAATTACAGATGGAACTAATACTCTATGGTTTCTTAAACAGGTATAGATGAAAACCTTTTAATGTAAGTGCACCAGTGTTCCATACCGGAAGCGTGTGTTACAATTATCTATCGAAAAATTTACCGGAAAAAATGTATCGGAAAAGTGCTGATTTATCGGAACAGCTTCCGATAAGTTTCGGGGTCATCGGGAAATGTTTTGATAAATCCGATAAACAATGCGCACTGGCGAAATTTCGGAGCATCGTTGCTTTTTGTTTTTGAAATTTCCCGATAAAAAGCTGCTAGAATAGTCTGGAAGTTTTTCGGAAAATTTTCGGTAAATTTATCAAAGTTTCTCCGGTACGTTTTCCGAAATTTTTCCCGACAAGTTTTCCGGTATATTCAAAAACATTTCACCGGCAAGACACACTGTGAGCACCGAGACCTGCTCTTATAATAGAGGTATTTCTGAAATTCTTTTTTTGCAGCTTCCCTTTCTTCATTTCCGCTTTTTCTCGGAAAATGCGAGTTTCCCATGGTTCACATACGATAATTTGAAAACTTTCGAAAAATCTCTTCAACTTGTTCATGGAGTGCAGTTGAGATTCTCTGATAGTGAGTTATCGAAAAAACCTGTAATATAGGGGCACTCCCTGATAGAACGGCGCTTTTGATAAACCGGCGCTCCTATCCCAGCCGCACCACTAAAAAAAACCGCAATGCCCTTATAATAGAGGTTTTACGGATTCATCATTTTTACAGAACTCGAAATATACCAAATCATCGCTATCGACTATTGGTTTTCCATGAAAAATGTCGTTCGGTATTGTGAAAATCTTCTGATTCAGGATTTCTCTGAACCAAATGATTTCGATTTCCAATGTGCTATCACATATAATCTGAATCGATATTTGGTAATTAGCCAACTTGTTGCTCTGTCAGTGTCAGAATACTATATTTTCAGGCCTATTTATTAAAAGCAAGCAAGTTTAAACATTCAAAAATGCTAAAAGAAGTTTTGAAAAGAGATGTCAACGTTGAAATGATTCAGAGGATGTCAGGAGAATGTATGAAGATGTTGGTGGCAAAACTTGTCTATAAACAGTTCTAGAGTACTAGTATTTTTCGTAAATAAACCATTTTATTTATTATTTCATTTTGTATAAGCTCTCCAAAACGCCGAGCAACTTCGCTCCATTGGGCTCACATAGATTTTCAAAAAATTTTTAGCATTTTCAACAAATGAATTTGCTAGACGATGTTTCCGATTTTACCAAAAAAAAAAAAACATTTGCGTCTTTTGTAATGATTCCATTTGCCGGCGCATTCAGCCGGCCGCGCTCGCCGTCTGCAACTTAGCGTGTCCGCAATTGCGTACGCTACCCACTATTTGACAACACTTGAGCAATTTTTTCTAATATTTCCTACGTTCTTATAACTGTTTGAGAACTGGACAAATTTTGCTATTTTTGAAAATCTCTATAATAAAGAGGCCAGTTTTATGTTTTTATTTCATTTTTCTTCCAGTGAAATCAAAAACCAAAAATGTGGCAACATAAAGAAAAAATATACTATCCTCGTCATTCAAAGTGCATGTGTACGCAATCACGCTAATGCAACTAGTTCAGACGGCTGGCGCGGCTGAGAGCGGCTGAAGGGGCTAGCCAATGGCTGGCGGCCGAATAACTTCACTTAGTCCTTTTTCGACTAAGATTTTCCGAAAAATGCAATTTTAGACTGGAAATTGCAGTTTTAGCCCTTTTTTTTTGACCTAAATCCGGTCGAAAACATAGAGAAAAAAATTAAACTTTTTCACTAGAAAAATTGTTCTTTTCATTTTGATTTTCGGTGCAAAACACTTCAGAAAAGTGCGTTTTTAAAACCGGAAAACCGAACAATTCACGGAACAAAAATACAAATTCCACGTCAACAAAAAAAAACGAGAACAATTTTTCAGCGACCCTCACCTTTCAAAAAAAAAAAGTTTATCAAAACAACTTTTTTTCTCCACGTGCCTTGTTTTTTCAAAAAAAAACTTCAATTTATTTCTCAACTTTTGCGGTGACGTGGAGTGTTCAAAATAATGGGATCCAATAGCAATTGTGAGTTTTGACTACAAAGACTACAAAAACTACAGAGACTACAAATACTTTTCAGACGTGAAATGTAGAAGGTTCACTTCATCCGATTTCCCGAATGGATTGACTCCATCTGCTGTTATTCAATTTGGAAGACGTGGAGGAATCAATGGATGGTTAGTGGACTATAAAAACTACAAAAACTACAGAAACTACAAATACTACAAGTATTACAAAAATTTAAAAACTACAAAAACTACAGAATACAAAATTTTGAGAAATTTTTTTTAGCTCGGGATTTTCGAAAAATAAGATTTTATTCCTGAAAGAAATCAAGACTGTCCCAGAATACGAAAACTGCAAACTACAAATAATATCTCTCCAGAAATTTTTAAAAAATTTTAATTTTCAAAAAAGCCACAAAACTATTCTTCTAACTGAATTTTTCAAACTGAAAACTTTCCAAAACTGATGAAAAAGAGTTCGAACTTCAGAAACTATAAACTACAAAAACTACTATAGCCACAATCTATGAAAAAACTACATAAACTATAAACTACAAAAACTACAAAAACTACAAACTCTCAAAATTTCCAATTTTTGCAGGCAATCCATTCTATTCCGAGATGGGGATTCACTGATTCCAGCGATAAAATGTCGAACGGATCAAAAAGTGAGAGTCACATTTCATTGCGCAATGATGCCAGTCAACTATCGATCCCCAAGTGATGATTATATCGGAGGTGGTTGTGATGATTGGGACCTAAAAGGATCAATTCGTGGTCAGTCCATGAGTATTTCGGAGATTCTCGACCCGAAAAATGGTTGGTTGAACCCGGACGGAGGATTTTCAATGGAAGTTGGAGTCTATGTGGAAGCTGTAAATTATGAGGCGGATGGTCTATGGAGATTCAATTTTTATGAAAAATATGATCATTATGATGGAGAAGTGATGTCGGTTTCAAATGAAAGAGGAAAGTTATGGTTCCATGAGCAACTTCCAGTTTTTCATTCCAAGTATTTTCAACCTGTTGGAGAGGATGTTTGTTTCAACGAGCCTGATCTGAAAACTTTCCATAAGTGTCTTCAAATTGTTCATGGAGTGCAGTTGAGATTCTCTGATAGTGAGTTATCGAAAAAACCTGTAATATAGGGGCACTCCCTGATAGAACGGCGCTTTTGATAAACCGGCGCTCCTATCCCAGCCGCACCACTAAAAAAAACCGCAATGCCCTTATAATAGAGGTTTTACGGATTCATCATTTTTACAGAACTCGAAATATACCAAATCATCGCTATCGACTATTGGTTTTCCATGAAAAATGTCGTTCGGTATTGTGAAAATCTTCTGATTCAGGATTTCTCTGAACCAAATGATTTCGATTTCCAATGTGCTATCACATATAATCTGAATCGATATTTGGTAATTAGCCAACTTGTTGCTCTGTCAGTGTCAGAATACTATATTTTCAGGCCTATTTATTAAAAGCAAGCAAGTTTAAACATTCAAAAATGCTAAAAGAAGTTTTGAAAAGAGATGTCAACGATGAAATGATTCAGAGGATGTCAGGAGAATGTATGAAGATGTTGGTGGCAAAACTTGTCTATAAACAGTTCTAGAGTACTAGTATTTTTCGTAAATAAACCATTTTATTTATTATTTCATTTTGTATAAGCTCTCCAAAACGCCGAGCAACTTCGCTCCATTGGGCTCACATAGATTTTCAAAAAATTTTTAGCATTTTCAACAAATGAATTTGCTAGACGATGTTTCCGATTTTACCAAAAAAAAAAAAATTTGCGTCTTTTGTAATGATTCCATTTGCCGGCGCATTCAGCCGGCCGCGCTCGCCGTCTGCAACTTAGCGTGTCCGCAATTGCGTACGCTACCCACTATTTGACAACACTTGAGCAATTTTTTCTAATATTTCCTACGTTCTTATAACTGTTTGAGAACTGGACAAATTTTGCTATTTTTGAAAATCTCTATAATAAAGAGGCCAGTTTTATGTTTTTATTTCATTTTTCTTCCAGTGAAATCAAAAACCAAAAATGTGGCAACATAAAGAAAAAATATACTATCCTCGTCATTCAAAGTGCATGTGTACGCAATCACGCTAATGCAACTAGTTCAGACGGCTGGCGCGGCTGAGAGCGGCTGAAGGGGCTAGCCAATGGCTGGCGGCCGAATAACTTCACTTAGTCCTTTTTCGACTAAGATTTTCCGAAAAATGCAATTTTAGACTGGAAATTGCAGTTTTAGCCCTTTTTTTTTGACCTAAATCCGGTCGAAAACATAGAGAAAAAAATTAAACTTTTTCACTAGAAAAATTGTTCTTTTCATTTTGATTTTCGGTGCAAAACACTTCAGAAAAGTGCGTTTTTAAAACCGGAAAACCGAACAATTCACGGAACAAAAATACAAATTCCACGTCAACAAAAAAAAACGAGAACAATTTTTCAGCGACCCTCACCTTTCAAAAAAAAAAAGTTTATCAAAACAACTTTTTTTCTCCACGTGCCTTGTTTTTTCAAAAAAAAACTTCAATTTATTTCTCAACTTTTGCGGTGACGTGGAGTGTTCAAAATAATGGGATCCAATAGCAATTGTGAGTTTTGACTACAAAGACTACAAAAACTACAGAGACTACAAATACTTTTCAGACGTGAAATGTAGAAGGTTCACTTCATCCGATTTCCCGAATGGATTGACTCCATCTGCTGTTATTCAATTTGGAAGACGTGGAGGAATCAATGGATGGTTAGTGGACTATAAAAACTACAAAAACTACAGAAACTACAAATACTACAAGTATTACAAAAATTTAAAAACTACAAAAACTACAGAATACAAAATTTTGAGAAATTTTTTTTAGCTCGGGATTTTCGAAAAATAAGATTTTATTCCTGAAAGAAATCAAGACTGTCCCAGAATACGAAAACTGCAAACTACAAATAATATCTCTCCAGAAATTTTTAAAAAATTTTAATTTTCAAAAAAGCCACAAAACTATTCTTCTAACTGAATTTTTCAAACTGAAAACTTTCCAAAACTGATGAAAAAGAGTTCGAACTTCAGAAACTATAAACTACAAAAACTACTATAGCCACAATCTATGAAAAAACTACATAAACTATAAACTACAAAAACTACAAAAACTACAAACTCTCAAAATTTCCAATTTTTGCAGGCAATCCATTCTATTCCGAGATGGGGATTCACTGATTCCAGCGATAAAATGTCGAACGGATCAAAAAGTGAGAGTCACATTTCATTGCGCAATGATGCCAGTCAACTATCGATCCCCAAGTGATGATTATATCGGAGGTGGTTGTGATGATTGGGACCTAAAAGGATCAATTCGTGGTCAGTCCATGAGTATTTCGGAGATTCTCGACCCGAAAAATGGTTGGTTGAACCCGGACGGAGGATTTTCAATGGAAGTTGGAGTCTATGTGGAAGCTGTAAATTATGAGGCGGATGGTCTATGGAGATTCAATTTTTATGAAAAATATGATCATTATGATGGAGAAGTGATGTCGGTTTCAAATGAAAGAGGAAAGTTATGGTTCCATGAGCAACTTCCAGTTTTTCATTCCAAGTATTTTCAACCTGTTGGAGAGGATGTTTGTTTCAACGAGCCTGATCTGAAAACTTTCCATAAGTGTCTTCAAATTGTTCATGGAGTGCAGTTGAGATTCTCTGATAGTGAGTTATCGAAAAAACCTGTAATATAGGGGCACTCCCTGATAGAACGGCGCTTTTGATAAACCGGCGCTCCTATCCCAGCCGCACCACTAAAAAAAACCGCAATGCCCTTATAATAGAGGTTTTACGGATTCATCATTTTTACAGAACTCGAAATATACCAAATCATCGCTATCGACTATTGGTTTTCCATGAAAAATGTCGTTCGGTATTGTGAAAATCTTCTGATTCAGGATTTCTCTGAACCAAATGATTTCGATTTCCAATGTGCTATCACATATAATCTGAATCGATATTTGGTAATTAGCCAACTTGTTGCTCTGTCAGTGTCAGAATACTATATTTTCAGGCCTATTTATTAAAAGCAAGCAAGTTTAAACATTCAAAAATGCTAAAAGAAGTTTTGAAAAGAGATGTCAACGATGAAATGATTCAGAGGATGTCAGGAGAATGTATGAAGATGTTGGTGGCAAAACTTGTCTATAAACAGTTCTAGAGTACTAGTATTTTTCGTAAATAAACCATTTTATTTATTATTTCATTTTGTATAAGCTCTCCAAAACGCCGAGCAACTTCGCTCCATTGGGCTCACATAGATTTTCAAAAAATTTTTAGCATTTTCAACAAATGAATTTGCTAGACGATGTTTCCGATTTTACCAAAAAAAAAAAAATTTGCGTCTTTTGTAATGATTCCATTTGCCGGCGCATTCAGCCGGCCGCGCTCGCCGTCTGCAACTTAGCGTGTCCGCAATTGCGTACGCTACCCACTATTTGACAACACTTGAGCAATTTTTTCTAATATTTCCTACGTTCTTATAACTGTTTGAGAACTGGACAAATTTTGCTATTTTTGAAAATCTCTATAATAAAGAGGCCAGTTTTATGTTTTTATTTCATTTTTCTTCCAGTGAAATCAAAAACCAAAAATGTGGCAACATAAAGAAAAAATATACTATCCTCGTCATTCAAAGTGCATGTGTACGCAATCACGCTAATGCAACTAGTTCAGACGGCTGGCGCGGCTGAGAGCGGCTGAAGGGGCTAGCCAATGGCTGGCGGCCGAATAACTTCACTTAGTCCTTTTTCGACTAAGATTTTCCGAAAAATGCAATTTTAGACTGGAAATTGCAGTTTTAGCCCTTTTTTTTTGACCTAAATCCGGTCGAAAACATAGAGAAAAAAATTAAACTTTTTCACTAGAAAAATTGTTCTTTTCATTTTGATTTTCGGTGCAAAACACTTCAGAAAAGTGCGTTTTTAAAACCGGAAAACCGAACAATTCACGGAACAAAAATACAAATTCCACGTCAACAAAAAAAAACGAGAACAATTTTTCAGCGACCCTCACCTTTCAAAAAAAAAAAGTTTATCAAAACAACTTTTTTTCTCCACGTGCCTTGTTTTTTCAAAAAAAAACTTCAATTTATTTCTCAACTTTTGCGGTGACGTGGAGTGTTCAAAATAATGGGATCCAATAGCAATTGTGAGTTTTGACTACAAAGACTACAAAAACTACAGAGACTACAAATACTTTTCAGACGTGAAATGTAGAAGGTTCACTTCATCCGATTTCCCGAATGGATTGACTCCATCTGCTGTTATTCAATTTGGAAGACGTGGAGGAATCAATGGATGGTTAGTGGACTATAAAAACTACAAAAACTACAGAAACTACAAATACTACAAGTATTACAAAAATTTAAAAACTACAAAAACTACAGAATACAAAATTTTGAGAAATTTTTTTTAGCTCGGGATTTTCGAAAAATAAGATTTTATTCCTGAAAGAAATCAAGACTGTCCCAGAATACGAAAACTGCAAACTACAAATAATATCTCTCCAGAAATTTTTAAAAAATTTTAATTTTCAAAAAAGCCACAAAACTATTCTTCTAACTGAATTTTTCAAACTGAAAACTTTCCAAAACTGATGAAAAAGAGTTCGAACTTCAGAAACTATAAACTACAAAAACTACTATAGCCACAATCTATGAAAAAACTACATAAACTATAAACTACAAAAACTACAAAAACTACAAACTCTCAAAATTTCCAATTTTTGCAGGCAATCCATTCTATTCCGAGATGGGGATTCACTGATTCCAGCGATAAAATGTCGAACGGATCAAAAAGTGAGAGTCACATTTCATTGCGCAATGATGCCAGTCAACTATCGATCCCCAAGTGATGATTATATCGGAGGTGGTTGTGATGATTGGGACCTAAAAGGATCAATTCGTGGTCAGTCCATGAGTATTTCGGAGATTCTCGACCCGAAAAATGGTTGGTTGAACCCGGACGGAGGATTTTCAATGGAAGTTGGAGTCTATGTGGAAGCTGTAAATTATGAGGCGGATGGTCTATGGAGATTCAATTTTTATGAAAAATATGATCATTATGATGGAGAAGTGATGTCGGTTTCAAATGAAAGAGGAAAGTTATGGTTCCATGAGCAACTTCCAGTTTTTCATTCCAAGTATTTTCAACCTGTTGGAGAGGATGTTTGTTTCAACGAGCCTGATCTGAAAACTTTCCATAAGTGTCTTCAAATTGTTCATGGAGTGCAGTTGAGATTCTCTGATAGTGAGTTGATTGGAAAAACCTGTATGCCTCAATAATAAAGGCTTTATAGAAACCAAAATCTTCCAAATCATCTTCAAAGCTTACCATTACTCTATGAAAAATGTCATTTCGTACTGTGAAGTTCTTCTGATCGAGGACTTTCCTGAACCAAATGATTCCGATTTCCAAAATGTTATCAATTATAATCTGAATCGCTATTTGGTAAGTATCCAACTTTTTCCCCTAAGAATACTATAATTGCAGGCCAATTTATTGAGAACAAGCAAGTTGAGACGGTCGAAAACTCTGAAAGAAGTTTTGAAAAGAAACGTAGATGATGAAATTATTCAGAAAATGTCAGGAGAATCTATGAAGATGTTGGTGGCAAAACTTGTCTATAAAATGTTTTAGAATACTAGTTGTTTGTGAATAAAAATATTCGTCTCCGCTCTTTTTTTTATCAATCAGCAACCAAAAACTTGTTATCAGTGAAAACCAAACGGAACCGCGCCTCAATCGACAACACAGTTTTGATTATTTTCTGCTTGAAATAAGAAACAAAAAAAATTTGACCCGTTGAGGAATCGAACTTCGATTCTGAATTTACCAGAAATTTTTTTTACCCCACTAAACTACGCCTTCAACGGTGTGTAATTGACCCGGCGGCGGCAGCAAATTCTCTGAAATTGTTAAATCGAGCAGCCGACAGTTGACGGGGCGGGCTTAGGCTTGGCGCGGAGATAGCAGAGACCTTCCCAGACTTCCGATCAAAAATTAGAAAAGACTGGCATCGTCGCGGTAAAATTCCTTATCGACCTTCTCAAGGTCCCACAAAAATCGGACATCTAGGAAGGTTCCAGCGTTGGCAACACACAGACATAGAGACAAAAAGACGGAAAAAAACTTTATCAGAATGAAAAGTTAAAAAATCAACTTAATCAGAATCCATAAATTCAAGAATTATGCCATCAATCGAATAATTCCCGCGTCGGCATAAAAGCGTAGATAAAACATGGTTCCATCGTTTCGGCGGATTGTAACATACTTTTCAATATGCATACATTTGGAAAGGACCCTATAAAATGTGACTTCAGAAATTATCTATCAAATTTTTCGAACTTACATCGCACTGTGGTCATCCGTACCCACCAACTCGTCGAGCCCATCAATGTGCAACTCATTCGTCAGATTAACACCTCCAATTGATAAAAACTTCAAACTAGGCATTTTTCCACACCTCCATTCCAAAAAGAATCGATTGATTTCTTCATTAGTAATAGAAGAAGTTTCGAGGGTTATCGAAACGGCATTTTTCATGGATAACAAGATCCCAAGGGTCACCCACGATGAGTATCCGATGGCGATCAGTTTCGGAGAGGTAAATCCATTAAAATTACCACTCATAGGTGAGAAAATCGATAAATCCTCTTCAACTCGAAGGTTCCTCATTATAAAATCAATATAGTCAGGGGTGATTTTTTCTCCGCTGATCCACAAAGTTTGAATCGTTTTTTGGCGGCTAATCACATAATCCATTACGGTATGAAAGTAATCACTGGGAGCCAATTTGTTGGATTTCACAGAAATAATTTCGCAATTGAAAAGTTGTGCCAAATAAAAAAAAATTGTGGTCAACCCATAAAATGGGTCATCCCAAAATGTGAAAAACTCATTGTCAGACCCCATGGCATATTTGACGGTGTGCCCGCCAAAATTGAAAAATCCAAATGTTCTAAAAATAAGTTCAGAATCCATTCGTTCCGTGATGAACACGAGACCATTGATTTTCACTGAATAGTCTTTGAAGCTTATGCTTAGCTTGGCGTTCACTAATCCCAATCTTTTAGCAGCTTTAGCAGAGCAATTGGCAAGAAAGAATCTGAAAGAGAAAAAATAAAGATTTTGAAAACGTGCTTGAAATAACTCACAATTCGAATGGATCGAGAAACTCAAGGATTTGTTGTAGAGCAAGGTACGGAACAGACAGGATTCCGGGCATCCTTTAGATTGGACGGGAGTTAGATTCTAAAGGAAGTTAGGTTGAGCGGAAGACGGCAGACGATCTCCAGATGGAATGAAGGCGGACTGTGTGCAGTACTGTGTGAAGTACTGTAAGACGAAGGGTTTGGTTGATGAAAAGAAGATGGTCAGCAGATTGAAACGAGGATAGTGGGATAGCTGTGTGACGCTGGTTGTGCGCGCTACAAGCTACTAGTCAATCGATAGTCCGACAGATGTTCAGTTAGTCACACAACAGGTCCTCACATCGTCAGAAACGACTGTCCCGCCCAAAAACAAATGTGGCGATGGCTTACCTCTCTTCCAAGCAAACAGTGCTAATAGCTCGAATTTGTCAACCAACAAAGTCCAACATACCCATCATGACACATCGGGACGGAATTACGTCCACCTAAAAGATCGATCATCGTTGACAGAAGGGAAGACACAATGAAAATTGTGAAGGTACATTTCGCACGATGTAGATTTCGTCGTTCGCTGATTACCAAGTCCGCAATGAGAATATCCGCTATCAGGTCCTATGATGCGGTTTTTGGTCTAGATTTTTCGGAATCGTTGACTTTTTCTGACAGCGCCACGGCGCCACGGCACGACTAGTGTGTAGTTTAACAGATAGAGGCAGCGAGGGATCTAATATGAATAGATGAAACTGCCGACATACATATTTCTGCCCTCCTCTCTTTTGAAAAACAGAAAGTATGACTTATAGTTACGGGGAAATGTTACCGTAACCCGTGAAAATGTCCCAAAAATGTGTCCCAAAAATTTTCTCGGCTCAGAGAGGAGCTTTTTACATGGTCTTTTTTTTGTTCAATAGGAAATCTTCTCGAGATGAGGAGGAAAAATTTTTAAAGTAGTCTGACGTCCAGAAGCCGAGTTATAGTTTTTATTCTGAAGTCATCTCTGGAATTCATCGTTTTTGGGTTTTTTTCACTTCAAGTAAGCTCACACCTACGCATGCACCTTCTAGCTTTAACGGACCGGAGGTCCGGTAAAGCTAGTCAGGCTCGCGAAGGCCACTATATTCTGCATGTAAAGACGGGGCCTAAGCCGAATCAAAGCTTGGCAAAATTTTGCATCGGGCTGTAAATGTCCTATCAACTTTGGACAGAAGAAACACGAAACAATTTTAGCCAAGACTTTATTGGTCAAATCCAGAAGGAATGAGTAAAAACATACGAAAAACAAAAACACAACTCAAAGCATCATTAATATAATTTCGCTCTCTTGAACAACATACCGAACCATTGCTGCGGCGCCGTCCATTTTTTGAATTTGAACCCCATTCACTATGGTTCTCATTTCGTCGTAGATTCTGCAACTTTGATTGATCGGGGGGTTCTAGGGTTCAAGAGAGCAAGGTGGCCTAGAAAGTTGACCGGCAATTTCTAGGCCATCTCAACTCATGAAAAAAACTCACACTTTATCGAGGCACCTCGGGTTTGCAGTATCCTCCAACTTGTCAAACCCCTCGATATTCAAATTTTCATCGAATTTGCTGCTTTTGATCGACAAATATTTCAATTTTTCAAAATTTCCACTTCTCCACTCTCGGAAAAATTGATTTATATCTTGGTTAGTTAACGAAGAATCAAAAAGACAGATCTCGATTGCATTTTTCATTGATAGCACGTTCTCCAGTGTTACCCAAGACGAGTTATAGATAGTGATGGACTTTGGAGAATCAAATCCAGCGTTTGAAGATTCAAAATCATATGGAAATTGGGAAAAAATGAAAAAATCTCCTAGGACTTTCAAATTTTCCATTGTAAAATTGATATCTTTGGTGGTCAAACCCCTGGCGCTAAACCACAAACTTTGAATTGTTTTTTGTCTGGCCACAACAAATTTCATCACATAATTAAATTGTTCCCTGCTAAGTGAACCATTTGAATGTAGGGTATTTGTTGGGCAATTGAACAACTTGGAAAGATGGAAAAAGACAATTGATAAGCCAACCAATGGGTCATCCCAGAATGAGATTAATTCACTTTTGTAGTTTTTGTAGTCTATTTTGACAACTTGGTCGCCAAACTCTCTGGTACCAATTGCCGCCCTGTAATTGTTTGCAAGATGACAATTCCGAGTTTTGAACATGTAGCCATTAATTTCAACATGATCTGGGTAATATAGTCTGAGTTCGAAAAATTTTCCACCGACAAGTTGAATGGATTTGGCAGCTTTTAGAGAGCATTGGGAGAGTTCAAATCTGAAAAAAAAATTGGGTTCTGTTAGAGTTGAGCGGTCCCTGGGAAATTAAACGGTCCTCATGAAATTGAATGGTCCCTTAAAAAAAACTTAGCGGGCCGCTCGGAAGATAGATGATCCCTGAAGGTGTTATAAAGTCTGCTTGAAAATTGAATGGTCCTTTTGAAATAGAATGGTTCCATGAAAAATCTATTGGTCCTTTTGGAAGTATAAAGGTCCCTCTAGAAATAAAACGGCTCTACTGGAGAAGACGGGTCCCGTGAGGGCAAAAAGGTCCCGTGGGTGCAGAAAGGTCCCGTGGGAGCAAAAAAGTCCCGTGTGGGCAAGAAGGTCCCATAGAACTGAAATTTCTGGGGTCCTTATATAAGGTCATGCTAATTTTGTTTATAGTTAACTAAATTTCTAGTTTGTGGAAAAAAATTCTGAAAAACACACATAAAATTGTAAGAAGCAAGACGCTTACTATATTTCAGGCAATTCCTAGACCTTTCAACTAACTTTTGAGTGAAACATAAGAAGGTACAGACATGTAGCTTAACTAAAAATTGTGAAAATGTATGACATAAGAGACATACTTCAATTTGTGGGATGAGTTATCGTATAGAATAAAAAAGACGTGGAAGATGTTCAGAATAACTTCAGATAAGCACTCCAGTAGCTCCAGTTCTATGGGACCTTCTTGCTCCCACAGGACCTTTCTGCCCCACGGGACCCGTCTTCTCCAGTAGAGCCAATAAAACGGCCTCCTTAGACTTTTAATCCTGTCTTAAAACTAAATTTGCCATGGGACCACTCAATTATAAACGAGCCATCAAATTTCTGAGCGAACCTAATTACACGTTCAGGGACCAAAATTCCAAATAGACCGTTAGATTGCTCAAGGGAGTCATTCAATTTTAAATGGACCATATGACTTCTAAAAGGGCCGGTCAATATTTTAAGGAACCATTCAATTTCTAAAAGGCCCACTGAATGATTCAGGGGATCATTATATTTTCTCGGGGCCGCTAAAGAAAAAAAGTAGAAAAACTGAAATTTCTCAATTCAAACCAGATCGAAAGGTCTCAAAATTCTAAAAAAAAAAAGTAGTAGTGCCACTTTATCCCCCTGGTTAACCCCGGGTTCAAAAAAAATGATGCATGCACCACTAATACAGGTTTGACGGTGCTTTTTTCCGAAACTTACAGTTCAATGGGAGTGAAGCATCTCAAAAGTTCTTGTAGAGCAACATTTGGGAGAAGCAGTAACTTGAATACGGGCATCTTACTCTTTGTAGCCAGATGCACTGTTACAAATGGTCATCTACGTTGGACAGGTATTGTGTGTTTCCCGCCAATCTATATTCTCACGCTGTCAGAATCAAGATGGCCAAATGGTTCTATAATGGTTCTATAATGGCCAGATAAGATCCATTAGCACTGTTTGAATGACAGGTGGCGATCTTTGCAAGACACAGACGATGTTCTGTGGACCTCACCTCTAGTGGACTCTGTTCTCTACTCAACCATTTTCATTCATTTCACGATGCCATCGTTCCCTATCCTATCTCTCCCAATTCTCATTCTTCAAGAAGTTCTAAGATGTTTGAATCCAATTGAGCTGTAAGTTAAAGAAGCAGTGAAATCATTTTTTTCCGAATTCTGATAGATTGTTCGAAACAGAATCACGTTCTTATTGTCTTAAATCACAAAAACTACTCCAAAAACCGTAAAATTGCGTCGCCTGGCATAGAATTACTTTTGGTGACCGAGTCCACTCGGACTACACGGACGGGCGGAAGAGAAACCGTGTAGTTCTCGAGGACAACCGCCCGATTTTTTCTCTTTCTTTTTGTTTTTATCCGTTTTTCAACGGTTTTGTTTCTCTATTTTTGAGTGTTTTCCTCTTTGAGTCTAAAAAACAGATCAAAAGGTCAAAAAGCGGGAAAAAATAGACAAAGAATACGAAAGAATCGGCGGTTGTCCTCGAGAACTACACGATTTCTCTTCCACCTGCCCGTGTAGTCCGAGTGGACTCGGTCATTGAAAGTAATTCTATGCCAGGAGACGCAATTTTACGATTTTTGTATTCTGTTTTAAATAATCTATCAAAATTCGGAATGAAAAAAAGTGATTTCACACCTTTTTTAAGCCCTTCTTCGGAAGTTACCCAAGTATTTCCAGGTTCGAATTCTCACAATGCTCTCTAAAAGCAGCTAAAAAGGTTCGACTAGTCGGTGCTCGAAAACTCAGATTATGGATCGTTCTTTCGTACAAATACGTCGCAATCAACGGAAAATGTTTTAATGTAATAGAAAACAATGGTGGATGCCAATATGAAAGCCTTCTAAATAGTGGCACTCGAAAAATTGGACGATCAACTGTGAAAGTCCTTTCTTTGCCGTTCAAAAACAGTATAACTTTTTATTGGAACGCGCCGAATGATGGACTAGAGACTCTATTTGTTCATCTCTCCAAACTTTTTGGTGTCCCAACTAATTCTGTCAGATCATATCCACATGTATCACGGCTGAAATTCAATTCGGCAATGGAATGTGTTGTCGACCATCAAAAAACTGTAAAGTGTTTATGGCTTGAGGGCAAAGACATCCTCGATGAAGACGTGACGTTTGTCCTGAAGAACCTGTGGGTCAGAGAAAATTTCGAAATTTCCGTAAAACTTTCTGCCAATTTCAAAGTTGATCAAACTATTCTATTGGACTGTCAACAGTATAAAATTTCTCATTCATCATGGGTCACTTTGGATAACGTGCTCTCCATGAAATGGACAAAAATGATTTTCCTATGGGAGTCTTCTCTCACTACTCAAGATATCCATAAGCTCTTCAAAAAATGGAGATTAGGAAAACTGTCAGCTTTGGAGTATTTGTACATTGAGAGTAAAAATTTTGATGAAAATATGAAAATAGACGGTTTGAATGAGCTGGAGGGCACTGAAAATGGAATTTCCACTAGTAAAATGTGAGTTTGATAGGCGAGTCTCTGCCAGGGGAGATCGGTAACGGAATCGCCGCTTTGCCGGGTTTTTCAACTCGGCAATTGTCGATTTGCCGAATTTCGCGCTGCCGCTTGTCCCATGTTTCATCGACAAAAAATTTTTTTCAGGATTTTTGGACGCGAGAGAAAGATTCACAACGCGGTTCCAATTCTACGGGATGATGGAGTGACAGGACTGATTCAATTTGATCTTCTCGAGAAAAAACTCACTTTTTTGGTTCTTTGAATGCATTTCTATGATAAAAGTAAACAAGCGGAACTGATAATTCTGATACTGTAATATACAAACGTTAACAATAAAGTTTACAGTTTATTAAAATTGTTTTTATTCCGTAAAAATAGCTTCAGTTTGTTGCATCCTTGGCAAAATCAGATGACTTTGAAATTTCTTTCGCTTTTGCAAAAATCGAAGTAAACAGAACCTTCTTCCACCCGAACTGATAACGTTTGTTGATCTTCACTCAAAAACGGAAGAATTTTGGAATGCTGACAATTATTTCACGTGTAACTGATAACCGCTTCTTGTAGTGAACATCCTCTTCCAAATTATTATAAAAGGAAGCCCTGTGAGTATCGTCAACTCATTTTAATTTTTTCTTCCATTCTGTTTCGAAACTTTTCAAAAATTCACCAAATTTCAGAATGAACGCTTCTGAGGAGCTCGAATTCTTACCACCGGAGTACCGTGATAAAGTGCAAAAAGCTCTAAGGGAAAGTGTTCCAATGGAAATAGAAAAATGCAGTGGGAACCCTTACTCTACTGTGAGTCGGAATCATTTCTCGAAATGAATATAATCAGTGATTTCAGAAGCAGCCAGTTACCACCACTGTCTTCGTCACTTTCTACACTGATTTCGACAAAAAAGTGATTCGTACCGAGCTGGGACCAAGGGACTCTTTGGACGAACTGGCACGGAAAGCCAGCGAGTTGTTTCCAGGCCACAAGTGGAGAATTTTTTCTGGTAAGCAGAGAAGACAGGAGCGAACAAACCTAGAGAAAAAATTTCAGGCTAATTTTAGTAGACTAAACATAACTAGTCCAATAACTGCAAGAATGGCCTCAACTAAGCATGATTAGACAGGACGTACTCGGGTGTTGCTGCCAACTTCTCGGCAAGAGTTGAGCGATGTCGCTTAGGATTTTGTCAGATGCCGCTCAAATTCCACTTCTGCCCAACCTTCGACAAACAGACATTTCTGTGGAGTTAATATCTGCCAAAGTTAGCTTAAAGTTCGCCAAGAAGCCGGAAAATTTTTACTTCTGCTTAAAAAACGCTAAAGTTCGCTTTGAAGCCGCAAGAGTCCTATTTTTGCTCAGAAGTTGCCAAACTTTCGCTTAGGAGTTGGCAGCAACACCTGAGTAGGTTAAACTATTTCAGACCTAAACGTGACTAAAAGAAGCCCAACTTAAACTGCAAATATCAACATATTCCAGGCACCCAGTGGCATGCTGAATGTGAACTTCTCAACTACACAATGGCTTACGAAGCCATCAAATCAACCCACCACTGGGATTTCCATTATCTTCTGATCCATTTAAAGCCCGCTGATACCGTTTTCGTCAGTTGTGACTCCTGTCGCCAATCAATCCATGGACATCGCTTCAAATGCACAGAATGTGCTGACTTTGATATCTGTGGAAGATGTGAGGCTCGTTCAGTTCATTCGGATCATGCAATGCTAAGAATTGTGAACTCGGGAACTCATATTCCCAGATACATTACTGATAATTCTCCGAGTGCTGTATTTGCTTAGGCTTACACTGGTAACGTCTGCGGCTCTTTGTTTTTTAGTTGTCTTAATGTACTAACAAGAATAAATAGTTGAATATTGCATTTTCATTTTTTCTTCAGATTTATACTTACCAGGAAATTTTTTCAGAATTGCAAGTAAATGAAAAAATGTGATAACCGTTTCACTTGATCCTGTTTTCGTGCAAAACGATCGTGCTTCATTGGCTTGGAGCTTCGAACCGACGCGGTCACACACGAGTCCGAGTTGTCTTTAATGCGTGGATCCCGGCTGGACTTGACAGATCTTGAAACTTCAAGTTTGTCCATAGAAGAATCTGGAATTTTTGAAAAAGATGCCAGGAGATACCGACGCTTGAGAACAATTAAGTTAAAACTGAATAACTGAAAAAATCGAATACATAAATGGGTGGAGTGTGCTGATAACATTGGAGCAATTGCGTCTCTTGTAGACGTGACTACCGTAAAAAACGTGTTGACATTCTCAAGAGAGAGTTTGCAGATTAGAACCATCATTGCAATCTCACACACTTCATTCATGGAAATCCGATCTTTTTGAATTTATTTTACTAGAAAACCCTGGTGAAAAGTTCCCCTTTTTTATTAAAAATATTGCCAATTTCAAATACAAACTATTTATTTTTGACATTCACGACAACTAAAAATCAAAGAGCCTTAGGCTTGACTCTTAGTAAAAACATCTCTCGGAGCAGTATCTGTGATGTATCCGGGAATATAAGTTCTCGAGTTCACAATTCTCAACATTGCATGCTCCGAATGAATCGATCGAGCCTCACATTTTCCACAGATATCAAAGTCAGCACATTCTGTGCATTTGAAGCGATGTCCATGGATTGATTGACGGCAAGAGTCACAGGTGACAAAAGTGGTATCAGCGGGCTTCAGATGAACTATGAGATAATGGAAGTCCCAGTGGTGGGGTTCTTTGATGGCTCGAGAAACCATTCTTCCGTTAAGGAACTCATAGTCGGCATGGTGTTGAGTGCCTAAAAAAGTTGACGTTTTATGATTGGGCAAAATCTCGTCTTAGGCCCATCTCTGTCGAATCGAGCAACGTTGAGTCTAATTAGATAGACCGTCTTACATACCTTGAATTAGCCTTACGTAGCCCTCATTAGTCAACTCACCAGAAAAAAGTCTCCACTTATGTCCTGGGAACAACTCGTTGGCTTTCCGAGTCAGATCAGCCAAAAAATCCTTGTGTCCCAGCCTGGTTTCAACCACTTTTTTGTCGAAATCAGTGTAGAAAGTGACATAGACAGGTACACTGGCTGTCGAGCCCCAGCCTCCAACCATATGAATATCACTCGGAGGTAAATGGACTTTTGGTTTGTGTACATGACGATACTCCGGTGGGACTAGCTCAAGTTCTTCCGAAGCGTCCATTCTGTAATTTAGTCAACTTTAGAGAAGTCAAAAAAGAATGATAAAACTGAATTGATGTTACTCCCAGCCGCTCTCTTTTATAGTAACCAAAAAGAGGATGTTCACTACAAGAAGCTGTTATCAGTTACATGTACATTGTTTGTGTAAATTCCAAATTTCTTCCGTTTTCGGAGTGAAGATCAACTTCTTGTTATCAGTTTTTGGAGCACGTAAAGGTTTGCTTTTCGTAAATGCGGAAGGGATTTTCAACTGATAACAAAATTTGTCAATGAACACAGTTCTGCAAGAGCTCGCAGGGCCTAAGGCCAGTCCACGGATTTTCGCCCGGGTTAGTTCGGGCCGAGCCGAGAAAAGAATTTTCAAAAGCCCGGGCCGTGCCGGGCCGACAGTCTACCCCGGGCCAGAACGAGGTTTCTCAAGCCTGGTTCCCTTTCCTTTGATTCCCAAACTCTGGCCCATTTTCAGTGATGAAGAATAAAATGCCAAAGACATTTTTTTATGACTGTAAACTGATAAGAATTCATATAGTATTTGCACCAGAAAAATTTTGTGAACAAAAAGTGTTTAGAATGTTCTCAACAACACGTGTAACTGATAAGGAGTTTGTGAACATCATCTTTCGGGAATGGAAGACTTGTGGAAGATGCACGATCAATTCATTCGGATCATACAATGTTTAAAATTGTGAACTCGGAGCTCATACGCCCAGATACATCACTGATAATGCTCCGAGAGCTGTTTTTACTAAGAGTTAAGCCAAAGGCTCTTTGATTTTCAGTTGTCGTGAATGTCGAAAACAAATAGTTCGTATTTGAAATTCCCGATGTTTTTAATAGAAAGGGGCGCTTTACAACAATTTTTCCTGGAAAAATCGGTATAGAAAGATCAGATTAATGAAGTGTATCTCAAGACATTACAATGATCAAGAATGAATGGTTTGTTCAGACTTTATTGTTACTAGAGTAAGATAGTTAGATTTGAAAAGTTGAAAATGGTTTGCACAGTTCCTACGCTGGTTTTAACCATCACATTCTCTCTCTTTAGATGGTGAGTGCAACACGTTTTTTCCGGTAGCCATGTCCTCATGAGACGCAGCCACTTCAATGTCAGGATCAGTAAATCCCATCGGGGAACCATGCATGAAAACGTCAGTTTTGACGGAAGTTGATGTAGACAACCCGGACTCCTATGTGATCGCGTTGATTCTAAGCCCAAAATCAGTAAAAAATCCATTTTGCCAGAAAATCCTGTTGAAAAGTGCCTTTTTCTATTAAAAACATTGCCAATTTCAAATACAAACTATTTATTTTCGACATTCACGGCAACTGAAAATCAAGGAGACACCGGGCACCGGCTGAGTAGGAACCCTAAACCATACACAGTCGGAGCATTTTCAGTGATGTATAAGGGAACAAGAGTTCCCGAGTTCACAATTCTCAACATTGCATGCTCCGAATGAACTGAACGAGCCTCACATCTTCCACAGATGTCGAAGTCAGCACATTCAGTGCACTTGAAGCGATGTCCATGGATTGATTGACGACAGGAGTCACAAGTAACGAATGCGGCATCAACGGGCTTCAGGTGGATTAGGAGATAATGGAAGTCATAGTGATGGGTAGTTTTGACGGCTTCGAGAACCATTTTCCCGTTGAGGAGCTCATAGTCCGCACAGTATTGAGTGCCTGGAACAAGTTGGGATTTTGGTAGGAAAAATTATAGGTTTGCGCTTATTTTTTTTGAGTCGAGCGACGTTGAGTCTAATGAATAAACCGATTTGTTCACCAGCCATAGCAACTCACCAGAAAAAAGTCTCCACTTGTTTTCTGGAAACAACTCGTTGGCTTTTGAAGTCAGTTCGTCCAAAGAATCCCTTGGTTCCAGCTCATAGCGGATCACTTTTTTGTCGGAATCAGTGTAGAAAGTGATGTAGACAGAGATCTTTCCCTAGAATAAGCTTTTGAATTTTCTGACATGAAATATCAACTTACAGTCCTTGGAATTAAAGAATCTTCCAATTGTGGTCCTGAGCTTCTCATTATAGGAAGATCACTTGAGGCCATATGGACTTTTGGTTTGTGTTCATGACGGTACTCCGGTGGGACTAGTTCAAGCTCTTCAGAAGCGTCCATTCTGAAATTCAATCAATTTTAGAGAAGTCAAAGCAAAAATTGATTAAACTGAATTGAGGTTACTCCCAGGCATCGCTTTTATAGTAACCCAAAAGAGGATGTTCACTACAAGAAGCTGCTATCAGTTACACGTAGAATGTTTGCTAACATTCCCAGATTCTTCCGTTTTAGAGTGAAGATCAACATTTATGTTATCAATTTTTGTACACGAAGAGGGGTTTGCTAATTCGGATATTCGTAAAGTGGCGGAAGGAATTTTCAACGCAATTTTGATAGCGAAATTTATAAATAAACGATGGTACCCCAAATCAAAACGCTGGACGATTTAAAACCGGACGAATCAGAACTGGAACTATAAGAACTTTTCAAATGCTCATATTTGGGCATTTTTCACTGCTTTCATGCCATTGCAGCAACGTTGGGTCAGTTCTCATTCAGGTAGTTCTAATAAGGTACGGCTCAGATTCAGGCAGTTCTGATCGTCCAGTTTTGATTAGGAGCAACACCAAGTGAACACAGTTCTGCAAGAGCTCGCATGAGTCCACGGAGCCCACTGATAGTCCACAAGCTCTCCTACCCTTGATTCCAAGGAAATTTACAATGACGAAGAACAAAATGCCAAAGAGAAGCTTTTTATGACTATAAACTGATAAAAATTCATCTAGTCTTTGCACCAGAAAATTGTAAACAAAAAGTATTCAGAATGTTCTCAACAGCACGTGTAACTGATAAGGAGTTTGTGAACATCATCTTTCGGGAATGGAAGATTTGTGGAAAATGTGCGATCAGTTCATTCGGATCATGCAATGTTGAGAATTGCGAACTCAGGAACTCATATTCCTAGGTATATCACTGATAATGCTCCAGGTCTCGTTTTTGCTCAAAATTGCCTTGGACTCTGCTTGATTTCTAGCGGTTTTCCTCAATGTTATGAATAAATAGTTTGTTTCCAAAATGACGGACCATTTTTACGGCACAGAGTTTCCGAAAAAGCTCAAGCTCCCCAAGTAAGGTGCAAGGGAGCACCGCAAACAAAAAAGATTTTCAAATTGATTCCTAAGAAAGTTTAATTAAGCTTGGAAGTATGATCTGAACTCAAATACGGGCACATTCCACGATTGATCCGCCCTTAAGACGCCCAGGTGTCCGATTGCTCTCTGCACATTTCACCTCTTTTTGCTGCTTTTTTCGCGGTGTCTTTTAACATTTTTCAAGTTCAAACACATTCTCGAGATTATCTTTTGAACTAATTTTGGATGCTAATTTAGTGCAACTTTTGTCATTTGACGAAATATTAGGTTGGCCGGAAAGAAATGCGCGTTGTGTTTGCTGGAATGCGGATTGTGCAATTCAAAATGATTTTCCGATTGAGTTTATCCATTCGATAGAGGGTTTTTCGAGGATCATTTCGGTATAAAATATGCGTATCTTTGCTTTTAATTCCGTTGAAAAACAAGGGTCGAAAAAGTTTTTGTCAAAAATATCGCTTTCCAAATTGATCATCACAGGACTTTCTGAAAGTCAAATCGATTTTCTGAATTTTTGTTCTCTTATGATCAACAATGGGGTATCTTGTTCTATCCGAAACCTTCTGTTGGCAACGACCCAAGCGTTTCCGAAAACGAATAAAACGTTTTGAAAAGAATTCATTCAGAATTTGCTGTCAGCCCCAGATAACGGTTTAACAACCAGTGGCACTATTTCGATTTCTGATTAAAACCACTCAAAGTCATGTTAAGAACGTTGTGACATCATTTTGGTGTGACAGAAAAACTAATGTGGCGTTGAAAATCGGTACTTGACCAGTTTTCTCTATTTTTAGAGCCTTGAAAAGTCCTGCCACACTAACTTGATGAGTTGCTGGAAAACGAAGAAGCTAGCTCAGAAGTTCGAATTTTGCCGCCCCATAGCCTAGTTTGTAACCTATCTTATCCACTTTTGTTCGAGCCTGTATTGCCCTTCAGAGTCACGAAAAACTCAAAACCCTCTGGAGGGCCAAAATCTGGGGACACATTTTCGTCGAACCCCAGCTGACCCAGTCTTTCATTAGAGACACTGGAACTTGACTCAAATGTTGACCATGTTAGCCCAATACTAATGCAAAAAACCATTTGAATTGAGCTTGTCCACATCCATTTTTATAATAAGAACAATGAAGAGTAAAAACGCGCATTTCTTTCCGGCCAACCTAATAGTTTATCCTTCCTCGAAAAAAATCTTTATAAATTCACTAATTTTCCAGTTGATATAAACCGCAAAATCTAAAAAAAATTGTGATCTCTTTTGCTGTTCGCCTGAGGTTCAGATCGAATCCGACGACGATTTCTATCGAGAGGTTTGAAAATTTTCAAAAATTGAACCATAAAAGCCAATTAAAGTTCGATATGTAAATATTTATTATTCAAATTCAGGACAGCGGAAAAAATAGGTCATGTGAGCGGTTTCCATGTCAAGTGTAATCCAGGGTAATGTCCATGGTTGCCGGGTCAAGGGTTTCCAACACTACGTGTTTCGAATGTACTGATCTATCCTTACATTCCTCGCAAATCTTGGGAACCTGGCATGGAAGGCATGTGAAGCGGCGACCTCGGATTGGTTGACGACAAACGTCACAATAATCAAGCGGTATCAAGTGAATCAGAAGATAATGGAAGTCCCAGTGAAAGGTTGATTTGACTGCTTCATAAACCATTTGCGGGGTAAGAAGTTCAGAGTCAGCATGGTGCTGGGTGCCTGGAATCAGTTCACGCTTACGTTAGTTAGGCCTATTTTAGTCTACTTATTCAATCTTCACCTTTGCAAATCCTTGTCAAAACTAGGCTTGTCTTACCTTGTCTAAACTTGACTAAACTTGCCCGATTCGTTTTTGTTTTTGATCAGCTTACCAGAAAAAAGTCTCCACTTGTGTTCTGGAAACAACTCGTTGGCTTTCCAAGCCAGCTCGTCTAAAGAATCCCTTGGTCCCAACTCGGTTCGGATCACTTTTTTGTCGAATTCGGTGTAGAAAGTGATATAGACAGTGACAGTGTTTCCCTAAAACGAGAGCTCTTGAATTTTTGACCTAACATATCAACTTACAGTCATTGGAATTCCACAACCTTCCAATTGTGGTCCTGAGCTTCTCATTATAGGAAGATCACTTGAGGCCATATGGACTCTTGGTTTGTGTTCATGACGATACTCCGGTGGGACTAGCTCAAGCTCTTCAGTAGCGTCCATTCTGGAATCCTGTCAGTTTTGAAGACGTCCAAGCAAAAAATAGTAAAACTGAACTAATGTTACTCCCCGGCTTCGGTTTTATAGTAACCCAATAGAGGATGTTAACTACAAGAAGCAGTTATCAGTCACACGTAAAATGTTTGTGAGGACTTCAAATTTTTTCCGTTTTGGAGTGAAGATCATAATTTTTGTTATCAGTTTTGGATATTCGTAAAAGCGGAACGAATTTTCAACATTTTATTCATTTGATAACGAATTTCGTCAATGAACACAGTTCTAGAACAGCTCCCATGAGTCCACGGAGCCCACGGATAGTACACGGTCCCTTAATTCTTAAATTCCCGATCCATCCCCTTAATTCCTAAACTGGCAAACTTTCAATGATGTGAAACAAAATGCCAAAGGAAACTTTTTATGACTATGAACTGATAAGAATTCATATAGTCTTTTCACTAGAAAAATTCTGTAAACAAAAAGTATTTAGAATGTTCTTGAGAGCACGTGTAAACTGATAAGAACTCTCCAAACATCCTCTTCCAGGAATGCGTATAAAAGAGGGGGTGAACTAGATTGTTTTCAGTTCTTGTTTCCACTTTTTTTTTCTTTTTTTTCACTGTAACTTTCCAGAATTCAAAAATGGATCTCTCCGAGGAGCTCGAACTAGTCCCACCGGAGGATCGCCATAAATACCAACAGGTGCACCAGTCATCCCAGCATGTTGAACAACAAGTGCGACAAATGGCCACACATTCGTCTGAACACTATAATGTAGGTTGCGAAACTTTTTCATTCAAACTAATTTTTTTTGCTCTAGCGCGAAAAATTGGTCTACGTGACATTTTTCACGCATGCGGACAGGAAATTGGTGGCAATGTTTTTGAATAAACATGACGCTTTGAATCAGATATCGAGGAAAGCAGCGGAGTTGTTGCCAACTATTGAGTGGAAGGTGTTTTCAGGTGAGAAATTGATTTTGAACTTTGGGTCCAAACAGTGTGCCACCCCAGTTAAATTTCAAAAAAAAAATTTTTGAATGCTGAAAAAATTAAAAAAAATTAAGTTCCGACCCCACGAATTCAATGAGATGTGAACAAGTGGGGTTGCTAGGTCCCGCCCATCGTGTGCAAGGTTACCGCGCGCTGTTTTTGTTATCATTGGTTTCAGGCAAAGCCATAAATGGATTGAAACTACGTGCGGCAACCTTGCACACGATGGGCGGGGCCTAGCGACCCCACTTGTTTACATCTAATTAAGTTCGCAATGAAAAAAGTTTCGGTAATTTTGCTGTTGCGTGACCGCAGTTTCAGAGTTTCCCTGGTCAAATTTTTTAGTCAAATTTTTTTGGTAAAAAAGCTACTGGCAGAACTTTCCAGGAAACAAATTCACCGGTAAATGTTCCGGTAAATTCACTTATAAATTCATCGGTAAATTTGTCAAAATTTATCGATAAATTGGTTAAGACTAATAGTATTCAACGTGATCGTTCTTCACAATTCAAAAAAGTTGTTTTACCGTAAGAACTATATTAGAAGAGCATGCTCTTTTATTGTTTCGATCAGCGTTTTGAAAGCTCTTATACTAGAGGGGCTCTTCTAATACGGGTTTCATAGTAATTTTGCGGTAGCCAAAATAGACTAGCTTAGACCTCCTTTTCCAGGCACCCAACACCGCGCTGACTACGAATTCCAACGACCCAGCCAAGTTTGGGACGCCATCAAGTGGGCCCCCATCTCCGGATTCCACTATCTCCTGGTCCGTCTTGAACGCGCTAATCCAATTGGGCTTATGGCCACTTGTGATTCTTGCCGTCAATCAATCCATGGACATCGCTTCAAGTGCACTGAATGTGCAGACTTCGACATCTGCGATCGCTGTGAGGCTAGATCAGTTCATTCGGATCATGCAATGTTGAGAATTGTGAACTCGGGAACTCAGATTCCGAGATATATTACTGCTAATGCTCCAAGTCATGTTTTTGGACATAGAGGGATGTAAGGATGTGCGGAGTGCTCATCAAGAAGTGGTCAGGCTTAACTTACCCATTTTGGGCTCATTCATTGTCTTACCCAATAACGTTTTTGTTCATGAAGATATTTTTTTAATCAATAAACCATAAATCTCCTAAAATCATTCTAATCACAATTTCATTATGCAAAAACAACGACTAAGTCCCTTTACTTTTCAAATTTTGGAATCTAAGCTGCTGGAAAATGTGATTGAACACAGTTGGAGGAAAAAAAAATGTTAAAGCGAATTTTTTATGACTGCAAGCTGATAAGAATTGGTAATCTTTGCACACGAACTATAAACAAAACGAAAAGTATTTAGGGTGTCTTTTGTGACGTGAAGCTGATAACAAATGTTTCTAGTTTGAGCATACTCTTTCTGAAGTTCGTGACTCATTTTCTGTTTTGTTTCGACATCTCTCTTCTTTTTTTTTCATAATAAGTTTTGATAAAATGCACAAAACGTCAAACCGAATACTGCCTCTTTGAGTTTCGAAAACTGAGAATTTTGTTGTTTGTTTTCAATTGTGCGAAAAATATGAAGATTTTTCGAAGGCATACATCATCGCTTTAAAACATGCTTTTCGATGCCTGCTGCGCTTTCATGAGAGACAACAAAGATAAAGGGTAGGTAAAGCTTACATAAATTGTCATTAGTGAAAATGGGCGAGACGAATAAAATCGATTTTTCGTTTTATTAGCACCTGCTTTCCTTCCCTTTTTCTTTTTATTCTCGCCCCTTTCCCCAAACGTAATACCCCCCCCCCCCCCCCCCAAACCTCTCTCAGAATCTCCAGAACAAAATGACTTCCTGGGATAACCTACCCGATATTGACTTCTCGCCTGATGAAATACCTCGTCCTTTCTTCGATATTCGATATGTTAACCCAACACCCGCAGGCTTATTTCTCATTTGGAGAGCTGATACCAATTATATTCATGGATTAATCTTGTATGAAGCTGATCGTAAGGCGGATCCATTTCGAGCTTATAGAAATTTTGTTATGCGTTGGGTCAGGAGGATTACAAAGACGATGATAAGGTAGAATATTAAAATTTGACACTAGAAATTTGAAAATTAACGCGTTTAGAATTAAAAATTTTCAAACCTTCAAGTTATTTCTAAACTAGATGGCTCAGGCTTAAACCAGTGCGTCTTACCGGCAAGTTCCACTGAATTTATCTGAAAATTTATCTGAAAACACCGTTTCCGATTTTTTCCAATACTTTATTGATGCAACGATGCTCCGCAATTACACTAGTGCGCAATGTTTAGCGCGTTTTCGGGAAATTTTACCGGGGTTTTTTTCAGAAACTTTACCGAACTTTTACCTGTAAAATGTTTTGGAAATTTTGAAGTAGTTTTTTATCGCCAATTTTCCAATATTTTTCCGGAATTTTTTCCCGGTAAATTTGTCGATAATTTATCGAAACGACCGTTATTTATTGTTCAACAAACCTGTTCAGTTTATTTTTTCGAAAAAAAATCTCTTGAAAAGTCAGAGATTGCAGATAATTCACAGTTGCAAAAACTTGTTCCAACCACAAATTTTCGTGGATTCGTGGATTTTGAAAAAAAAATGTCGGTTTTAAAAATAAAAAATAATTTCTGATGGTTTTTCCTATTTTTCAAAATTTGGTATTTTGACTTACAGCAAGTTATGTCGTTCCCTGAATACGAATTCTGGTTCTACAAATTCCAACAAGGCGATTTGGACACGAGTTCTAGGCAAGTTAAAATTAAAGAAACTCGTTTTTTTCAAATGCAATTTTTCAGACCAATACTCAATTCTCGAAAAAATTTATTGGGTCTACCCGCCGAGGTGCTACATGAATTAGTCAAACGCATGAGTTTTTCACAGCAGTAAGTTTTTTTTGTAGTCTTTGTAGTTTACACTTTTTCAGACGGCATTTTCGACAAATCTGTCATCCACTTCGGAATCTTGTAGACGACATGAGTCCAAATCTAAACCGTATAATAATACAACTTGCCTACTCTCCATTCATTTACTATGACAAGAAATTAGTCAACTACTGTGACTGCAGTAGGTCACCAAATCGTTCGACGAAATTCTGGAATTTCTCGAATCGTTTGGTAAAATACTGCAATGGTAATGATTCTAATGTGGAAAAAATGATGACTGATTTGGAGTAAAAATGCGTTTCAAGTCATTTTGATGATGTTGTCTTACTTTTTCATTGTTTACTTGTTTCTTTTCTAGATTTCATTCTTTCCACTTTTTCTGAAATATGTTCCACTTCTGATACAATATGCTTCACTATTGTGGAATTTCAGTTATTCCATTCCAGGGACCCATGAATTTCTCAGGGACCCATGAAAGTTTTCAGGGACCCATTTAATTTTCAAGGACCCAAGAAATTCTCAGGGGCCCCTAAACTGGAACAGAGCCGAAAATTGTAATTTTGGGAAGGTGCATTCCTTAATCAAAACTCGTCGAATAATAACTGTACCTCATCAGAGGTGCCCGAATCAGAACTGACTCAACTTTGCTGCAATGATATGTGAGAAATGCCCAAATGCGTGCACCTGAAAAGTTTTTATCCGGGGGCAGTTCTTAAACGGTCGGTTCTTATAAGGGGCAGTTCTGATTTGTCCAGTTCCTAACCGACCGGTTCTAATTCGTCCGGTTCTGATTAGGGGTAGCACAATTTATTGGTATATTTATCAAAATCGTCTTTTTCAGAATCCCAAACTAAAACTGAAATGCTTCAAATATTATCCAAGTCATCGCAAAAAGATCAAACTCATAAATCCATTCTTCGAATCATTCGAAAATCAAATTCACGCCACTCGTTTTCATCTGACAGGATCCTATTTAAATGATGCAGAGGCAATTTTCAAGAGTCTAAAACCCGGCATTCTCGAATAAATAAGGATTGACTATTTAGGCTCTAACTCTCGTTCTCTCCCAAAATGTTTTCAAGCCAAAAAATGGGCGGAGCTTGAGCAATGGAAACAGGCAAAAGTGTTGAATATTTATTACTATCAACCAGCATCAGTACCCATTGAGAGTTTGAGAAACTTTCAGAAATTTGACATTTATGTAAAAAGTATTTCTGGAAAGGAGCTCGCCGAATTGAGAAATGTGAGTTTTTCGGCTATGTTCCAGTTAAGGGGTCCCTGAGATTTTTATGGGTCCCTGAAAAATACATGGGTCCCTGAAAACTTTCATGGGTCCCTGAAATTTACGTGGGTCTCTGCTCCATCGAAAAATGTTTCATGGGTCCCTGAAAATTAAATGGGTCCTTGAAAACTTTTATGGGTCCCTGAAAATGCGATTTCTGCTACAAGTATTTTACTATTCTTGAAATACAGTTTTCCTATTCCAGGGACCCACGTAATTTTCAAGGACCCATTTAATTTTCAGGGACCCATGAAACATTTTTCGATGGAGCAGGGACCCACGTAAAATTCAGGGACCCAGGAAAGTTTTCAAGGACCCAGGAAACTTTTCAGGGACCCAGGAAATTCTCAGGGACCCCTAAACTAAAACAGAGCCGTTTTTTCTAAAAACTTTCTATTGTACATTCTGAATTCCAGATGTTATTTAACTCGGCCCACTTTAAACATGGTGTTATTCAAACTAAACGTTCATTACATTTAAAGAGCATTTTGAAATGGCTCGGAATCCAAGAACGCTATCAACAGTTTCCAGTTATTTTGATTTCGGAATTGGAAAACAAATCATTGAGACAACTGCAAATTGAATTAGACATGTGCAGCATAGTGATTGGATGGACAAAACGAAAAAAAGCAGATAAACGTTGAATCAATTCAATTAATTTTTCATTTTTTACCGTTAACCAATAAAGTTTATCATTTAATGCAATAAAATATCTTAATATTCTGAAACATACATAAAATTCAGCATCTTTGTCAGTACAGTCGCCGACCCCGGAGCCTTCCCTAAATCCGATTTTGATGAGATTTTGATGGGCAAAATCAGAATCCTACTACTACAAATATTGTAAAATTGTCCGGTCCGGTCTGTTGATCTCTGAGAGGGGTCAACATTTTTCGTCTTTTCCTTCGGTAACCGAGGGAATGGTTTTCCAGAGAAATGGGGATAGTTTTGATAGGAAAATGTCGAGAATTTCATCAAAATCACGGAAAATTTTGAAAAATTTGAAGAAAAATTTGAAATTTATTAAAGGAATTCGGTAAATTCACCGGCGCACTATCGCAGTTTCAAAGTATAACTGGTCAAATTTTTTTGTCAAAAGCTATAAAAACTTTCAAAAAACAAACTTACCGGTAACTGTTCCGGTAGATTTGCTTAAAAAAATTTATCGGTAATTTTGTCAAAATCTACCGGTGAGGCACAATTCGTCTTAGTTGTTCTCCTGCAAAAAATGTATCAGAAGAACATGTACTTCTATTTTTCCGATCAGCGTTTTGAAAACTCCTGTACTAGAGGGGCTCTTCTAATACAGTTTTTATCGTAAAAATATTCTACCTTTGTCAGAATATACTAACTCAGACCACGTTTTCCAGGAACCCAACACCGTGCTGACTACGAATTTCAACGATCCAGCCAAGTTTGGGATGCCATCAAGTGGGCCCCCATCTCCGGCTTCCACTATCTCCTCGTCCGTCTGGAACGTGCCAACTCAATTGGGCTTATGGCCACATGTGATTCCTGCCGTCAATCAATCCATGGACACCGCTTCAAGTGCACTTAATGCGCGGATTTCGACCTCTGTGGAAGCTGTGAGGCTAGATCAGTTCATTCGGATCATGCAATGTTGAGAATTGTGAACTCGGGAACTCAGATCCCGAGATATATTACTGCTAATGCTCCAAGCCATGTTTTTGGGCATGGAGGGATCTGAGGGTATTAAGGAGCTAATTAGAATGGGCTTAACCTTAACTGACCTATTTTGTGGCTCATTCATTGTTTTACCCTATAACTTTTTCATTCGTGAACAATTTTCTTAAAAAGAAATATATCGTCTTCAAAAATCATTTCATTTTGAAATTTTCACAAAATTTTTCAGATTTTGAAATATGAACCGCTGGTTTTTTTTGGCTAAAATGTTTAAACAGTTGACGGACAAAATGTTGAAGAAACATTTTTATGATTATAAACTGATAAGAATAGGTGATCTTTGCACACGAACTGTAAACAAAACGAAAAGTATTCAGGATGTTCTTGTGACGTCAAGCTGATAACAACTGTTCTTAGTGTGAACATACTCTATCAGATTTTTGTGAATTATTTTCTGTTTCGTTTCCGTTCTTCTCTTCTTTTTTCTCGGTCGATAGTGATGCAACATTATCCTGCACAAATAATTCACTTTTATTGATAAATTTAATTTTTTAACCGCTGATTTTGATTTTGTATCACATAGTATTTCAAGATAAAGCAATAAAAATCCTCAATCTTCGAATGATTTTTCCTCAGTTCTCCAATTCATCACTATTTCATTAGTCTTGAGTTTTATTTGAAATTTCCCCATCGATTTTTCAGATTCTGAGATCAAAACCACTGGAAAATTTAGGCCAGAATTTTCAATTCCAAGCCATTTCAAAAAGCTTTTCAGGTGCAAAGGCTGCGCTATTTTGATAGTCCCGAACTGGAAGTGGGCGGAGTTGAAGAGAATCTGGAAATTAAAATTTCTGAAAAATTGTGCATAAACTTCTAGAGCTCACATTTCTTAAAAGAGCAATTTCTTTACCGGAAATTGCTTTCACCAAAATTTGAAATTTCTCGAAATTTCTCAAGCTCTCCATTGTCACCGATGCCAATTGCTTGTCCATCCTCAACACTTTTGCCTGCTTCCATTGCTCGAGCTCCGCCCATTTTTTGGTTTTGAAAACTTTGTTAATATTCAAACGATTTTGGGAGTAATCCACATGAATTTCTTCGAGTACTTTGGGCTTGAAGCTTCTGAGAATGACCTCAGAGTTTTGTAGGAAAGCTCCACAATGGGAAAAGTGAGTTACATGAATTTGATTTTCGAGGGATTTGAATAGCGGAAGCATTTTCCGGACCATGTTCTGATGGTTTGGGCAGAAAATGAATTTTTCCAGTTTGAGCTTGGGATTCTGAAAAAAATACTTTAATTTTTATTTTTGATTGAGTTCTGCGGCTCTAAGCTTCGCTTCCTTCAGCAAGGAAATAGTGGCTATATTGCGCCCGGATTATGTCGGCTGCTTGATTTAGCCATTTTAAAGCGTTTTGGGTCACCACCGCAAAAGTGTCAACATGGTGCATCGGCTGGCTGGTAAAGTCAGGACCAAAGGTCGGTTCCTCAGTGGATCAAATTTTTTCGGGTTTTTTTTTGAAATTTTTATGTTATCAGTCTTTCTCGAATCTAATTTTTTAAATAAAACTTTGCCTCACCTTCAATAGTCCCTCCAAATCCGCAGCCAATATTTCTGCATCCGAATAATATCTGAATCTACTCAACTCTGTATAATCTTTTCTTTTTCCATCATAATCAATAGAGCATTCTCGATTTGCAATTCGAATTCTGAGAGATTTTACTTGTGGATTCCAATTATCTACGTAGTATCGTAACGGGCGCGTGACTTGTCTAAGGCGTCGTCTGAAAATTGGAAACTACAAAACTACAAACTACAAACTACAAACCACAAACTACAAACTGCAAAAACTTACAATTGATAAAAACTAAAATGTTGAAATATTTCTCGCACAACTGTTGCTGGCATATCCGATAATTTTTTCTGGGTATTGAAATTCGGCCTAAAATTTTTCAAATTTTTGTTTGAAAAAATCGAAAATTTCAAAATTTACGTTTCACAATCCATATCGTACTCTTTCCTTTGAAATTTTAGAAACCAGAATTCATATTCAGGGAAGGAAATTTGCTGAAAAAAATAAAACTTCAAAAAAAAAATTTTTACAGAACATCCTACTTTATTATCAGTTTCTTTAAGTGAGCCAAGACCAAAACAAAACCGTCGATACGCTTTGAAAATGTCTGTCATTTGGAGAACTTCATAAAGAATTAGGCCACGAATATACAGATCGTCGGTTTTTAAATTTGATAATATTGACACGGGAGCTGAATTTTTGGTTTCATCATGATATTTTTCGTCGAATGTAAAATCCAAAAAAGGAGTCCAGGTAATAATAGGGTGGTGAAGGGATCTGAAATATGTTTATAAAAATTAAATTTCAAAAAAAAAATTATTTTAAAAATAAATTTTTTTTTCGAAGTTTTTTTTTAAGTTTCGAAAGCACAATGGATCAGACCAAAAAATGTGTCATAAACTCAGTTTCGGTCTTTTTATTCCGTCATTTTCATGAATTTTCCAATAAAGTAATATTCCTACTTCATATTAAGAAATATTGGATGAAACTGATGAAAAGCTAAGAATTTCAATGGAAAATCATTCAGCTCCACTTTTTTCACCTGTTTATTCTCCTCAAGTCTGAGCAGGTGAGAGCCGTAATAAGATTATAATGAAAGACTCTTTTCTTCAAATTCTTTTCCTGGGGGATCAAAGAAAAGAGCAGGTGCTTATTATAACCCAATTCGGCTTCTTATTTTGGCACTCAGAAGAGATTTCAACATACTTGTGATGGGCCGGGCCGGGCCGACTGAGGAACTTCTACCGACCCGGCCCGGCCCGGCCCGGTCGGCTGGTCTCTGAGGGGGGGTCAAAATTTTTTGTACTGAAAAAAAAATTTATTTTCGTCTTTTTTTCGATAACTGGGGGAAGGGTTTTCTAGAGAAAATTTTAAATATTTTTTGCAGGAAAAAAAATTTCATCAAAATCACAAAAAAATTTTAAAAAAATGACCCCAATTTTTGAAATTTTTTCAAATCCGGGCCGGCAAAATTTTCCATCGGCCCGGCCCGGCCCGCCAAATCACAAGTTTCAAAGAAGCTTCAACTCTGGGAACATGGTAAATTTTTATATGAAGTAATTAAAGACTACAAACTACAAAAACTGGGAACAGAAAAGAAAAAATTCAAAATCTGAAGAAAAGGGGTTTTGATTCTCATGTAAGCCGATCGAAATTCGAGCAGATACTACTTTGTGTGCATTTTGAAAACAGCCCAAAAAGAAACTATAAAAAGAAACTATAATATAAAAAATTGGACAAAATAAAAAAAATCACCTTTGAACCAAAAATTAAAAATTTTTGCCGAAAAAAATTTTTTTTTGGATTCCCTAGTTCTGTAAGTTCCCAAACATTAATTGATACCCCTTCCAAACACGATTTTTTTTCTTTTGGAATTTTTGTTTCGAGTGAATTCAAATAAAAATAGGTAAAAACCGATCGAAAGCGCGGAAATCAGAAATGAAAAAAAAAATCAGAAAATCGAATTTCGAAGATTAAAAAAAATAAAAAAAAAGAAGTAAAATTTACCTGAGCTCTCCATTGGAGGAATCGATACGAGGTAGTTTAGTCGGCATGCTCATTTCAAAGTAAAATGAAAGCTTATTAGAACCACCTGCCTCTTTTTTCTCTTTCTCTTTCTCTCTCTCTCTCTCTCTCTCTCTCTCTCTCTCTCTCTCTCTCTCTCCTTCTCTCTCTCTCTCTCTCTCTCTCTCTCTCTCTCTCTCTCTCTCTCTCTCTCTCTCTCACTTTTCTCAATCTCTCACTCCTATTCGAAGTTGCCCATAACAACAACAACACCAGATGAATTTCTTGGACTTTATTATCGATAATTCTCTTTTTATCAATAAAAATGATCTCCCATCACCTTATCAAAAAGAAATCGATAAATATAATAATCGAGCCCCTCCTGATGTATTATCAAAGTTGAAAACTGATAAGAATTATACTCGCGGCCTAATTCTTTTTGAAGTTCTTAACAAAACTGAAATTTTTGAAGCATATCGGAAATTTTGTCGTGCTCTCGGACGCGATTTTGTTGATAATAAAACTGATAAGGTATTGATTTTTCCAAATTTTTTAAATTGATTTAAAGGAGGACTGAACTCGGGTTTTTTTATTTCAAATTCTGGTGCAGTTTTTTATTCTGATCATTTTCTTTCACTACGACCATACTCAAAAATCACTCTAAACGGGTGAAAAAGGCGTTTGAAGACATGGCCGCGTACAGGTTCACGGCCTAGGAATTTGAAAATAGCGCGCGCAAGGCGCACACTTGTCGGATCCTAGGCCATAAACCTGTATTGTGTGCTTCTTTCAAACGCCTTTTTCACCTGTTTAGAGTGATTTTTGAGATTGGTCGTAGTGAAAGAAAATGATCAGAATAAAAAACTGCATCAGAGTTTGAAATAAAAAACCCGAGTTCAGTCCTCCTTTAAAGGAGAAGTAAAATCACTTTTTTGAATTTCGAATTCTGATAGATTATTTGAAACAGAATTAGATTTTTATTGTCGGAAAATACGGAAACTTCTTCAAAAACCATAAAATTGCGTTACCTGGCATAAAATTAATATCGGTGTCGCAGTCCACTCGGACTACACAGACAGGTGGAAGAGGAGTTCTCGAGGACAATCGCCGATTGTTTTCTCTTTCTTTCTTTATTTTTTGGCGGTTGTCCTCGAGAACTACACGATTTCTCTTCCACCTGCCTGTGTAGTCCGAGTGGACTCGGCCGCCGAAAATAATTCCTAGGTTATTCGACGCAATTTAACGGTTTTCAGAAAATTTTCAGTAGTTTGAGAAAATAAAAATCTGATTCTGTTAAAAAAAAATCTATTAGAATTTGAAATTCAAGAAAAAAGTGATTATACTTCTCCTTTAATTCAGGAATTGATGCAATTTCCCGAATATGAATACTGGTTTTTAAAATTTCAACGGAACGATTTTAACATGGAAACGTATGTAAAAAATTTTTTAATTTAAAAAATTCGAATTTTTTTCTATTCAGACCGGACTTCAACTCTCTAACCTCACTATCGAACATGCCAGAAAAGGTTCTCCTAGAAATTGTGAAAAATTTGAGTTATTTCGAATTGTATTTGAATTCTGTAGTATTTGCAGTCATTTTTTATTTTCCAGACAAATCCTTCGACAAGTAAATCGTCCATTGCAATACCTCATTGATAATGCGGAAATTCAATTGGATTTTCTCGCTGTACGAATTGATTACAATTCTTTTGTAGAATACTACGATAGTGCAAAAAACGTTTGGGATCGTAAAGAATCTGATGTAGAGGTGATTATCAATGATTTGGAAGTTTTGTTCAGGGTAAGTTGTAAAAAGTTTTTTCTTACAAGATAAAAATTAGATAAAAATTTTGAGAGCCGGTGGAAAATTTGGCCAAAGGTCCAAAAAAATCTAAATTTTTTTTAACGTATCAATTTCCAATGTATTTTATCGTTCAAATTTCAATTTTCTCTTTGAATTCGCTCAAAAATTATTATAAACGGTACAAACACGGTGTTGGAAAGCATAGCCGAGTACAGATTGATGGCCTAGAAAACCGTCAATCACCAACTTGGCGGATACTAGGCCATCAATCTGTACTCGGCCATGCATTCAAACGTAATATGTTTTTTGATTTGAATTTTGTTTTTCATAGAATTCCAGCATGAGAAAAAAAAATTCCGGAAAATTTGCTCTAAATTTTCAAAAAAATTTTACTCAATTTTCCTAACATAACATGTATATTATACACACAAATTCATTCATTTTTAAGTAATCTGAAAATGTTTCTAATTTTTGGGTTCTTAAGCCCATAACTGTCTCAAAGGTGCTACCACTTACCAGAACTAGACCGATCAGAACCGGGCAGATCAGAACTGTCCCCTATAAGAACCGACCGTTTAAAAACTGCCCAGAAAAAAACTTTTTAACAGTGAAAATCTGACAGCATCGACCATAGGCCTACTGAGGTATGTCACACATCGGTCAAACGTATCCGATCGATTTGATATTTGGTATGGTGGGTACCTGGGATAGTCCAAACAAAAAACAGTTTAGGTTATTAGGCTCCGCCCCCTTTCAGTACTACAAAAATCGTCATAAAGTTCAAAAAATGAGTTTTTTGTCTGAAGAGATAGATTGAAAATTCGTTCAGAAACGAATTGCCCGCATCATTTTGAGCATTTTGGTATAATTTCAAGTACCTACCTATCCGGCATCAGATCAAAAATTCCGATTTTCTCGAAAAGTGATCATTTTTTGACAGTTTTTCAATTTTTTGACAATGTCTTAGTACTGCGTGCCGGAGAGATGAATATTCCATTTGGTGCCCCCCGGGACCCTCCACCACTGTGCAAAAATTTAGGAAAAAAAATTGTGCATTTTTTGAGAAAAGTTGGTTTAAGTGCATTTTTTGAGCCCAATTCAACGTACCCCCCCTCCATGGTGAAAATGGTCATAGTCACCGATTTCAAAAATATTTTTGTGGCGTGTTGTCCTACTCATATGTGACACGTTCATAAAATTTCAGCTCATCTGAATCACTTCTGTAGGCGTGGCACCTCTTCAAATATTTCACTACAGATTCTTGAAGTCAATTTTTCAAACTTCTCAATTTTCATTTTTTTTTTGCTCCAAACGGTGCCAAATAGTTTCACAAAGTCATAAATAAGTGTTTTATACAAAAATATGAGTCTGAAATTCATTTTTCGCACCAGTTTCCACCACTATTTGAAGTATATGTCACGAAAGGTTGTTATATGATGGAGTACCGCCATATTCTGACTATTCGGATGTAGTTAGGCTCATATTTTTGTATAAAACACTTATTTATGACTTTGTAAAACTATTTGGCATCGTTTGGAGCAAAAATAATGAAAATTCAGAAGTTTGAAAAATTGACTTCAAGAATCTGTAGTGAAATATTTGAAGAGGCACCACGCCTACAGAAGTGATTCAGATGAGCTGAAATTTTATGAACGTATCACATATGAGTAGGACAACACGCCACAAAAATATTTTTGAAATCGGTGACTATGACCATTTTCACCATGGAGGGGGGTACGTTGAATTGGGCTCAAAAAATGCACTTAAACCAACTTTTCTCAAAAAATGCACAATTTTTTTTCCTAAATTTTTGCACAGTGGTGGAGGGTCCCGGGGGGCACCAAATGGAATATTCATCTCTCCGGCACGCAGTACTAAGACATTGTCAAAAAATTGAAAAACTGTCAAAAAATGATCACTTTTCGAGAAAATCGGAATTTTTGATCTGATGCCGGATAGGTAGGTACTTGAAATTATACCAAAATGCTCAAAATGATGCGGGCAATTCGTTTCTGAACGAATTTTCGATCTATCTCTTCAGACAAAAAACTCATTTTTTGAACTTTATGACGATTTTTGTAGTACTGAAAGGGGGCGGAGCCTAATAACCTAAACTGTTTTTTGTTCGGACTATCCCAGGTACCCACCATACCAAATATCAAATCGATCGGATACGTTTGACCGATGTGTGACAAAGTGTGGTCGCTCCTGTGGGAAAGTCACTGTTAAATGCTCGGCACTTTTCACTGTAGGCCATTGCAGTAAGATAGTGTCAGTTCTCATCCGCACAGTTCTAATAATGTACAGTTCTGATTCTGGGTAGTTCTTATTTGACCAGTTCTTATTTTTCCAGTTCTGATTAGGGCATTTTAGGAATAGAATAGAACTTTCGCAAAATTCCTTAGGAAAACTCTCCCTTTTTTAGAAAAAACATTTTTGACATTTTTCAGAACCCCAAAATCAAATTAATATCGTTCAACTTCCAATCCCATCATCGCAAGAAAACCAAGTTTCTGGAGCCGATTTTCAAGTCTCTTGAAAACCAAATCAATTCCACTCATTTCGATCTATCCGGATCCTATTTGAACAATTCAAAAACCATATTCAAAAGCCTTAAACCAGGAGTTCTGGAAACCATCGGAGTAAACCATTGGAGAACTGTTCACCGCAACACAAAACTGTTTCGAGCCCGAAAGTGGGCGGAGCTTGAGCAATGGAAACAAGCAAAAGTTTTGAACATTCCAGATCAGTTGGCATCAGTACCCATTGAGAGCTTGAGAAATTTCGAGAAGTTTAGAATTTTTGTAATAAATATTTCTGGGAAGGAAATCGCCGAGTTGAGAAATGTGAGTATCAGAAAAAAAAATTTTTCAAATCGTTTTTTTGAAATTTAGATGCTATTCAACTCGGATCATTTCCAACACGGAGTCATCAAAACTGCTCGGCCATTACACCTGAAAAGCATTTTGAAATGGCTTGGACTAGACAATGTTGGCCAAAATTTTCCACTTCTTCTAGTTTCAGAAACGGAAAAATCAATGGGAAAACTGCAGATTGAGTTTAATATTAACGGTATAGTGATTGGTTGGACAAATTGAGATAAATGATTATAGTATCGAGATTTTTTTGTAATAAATTTTGATAAAATGTAAGTCCCAAAACTGAGCCCGTCCCCGTCTTTGTCCTCGTCCATCGTCGTCAGCTAGATTTACTAATTTTAGAGAGTTTCGCTGCCGCCGCTGTTTCAATCACACACCGTTGGGGGGTCGTGGTGTAGTGGTGTAAAATAATTTCCGGTAAATTCAGCATCCGAGTTCGATTCCTAGGTAGGCCGATTATTTTTGGTTTTTTTTTCATCAAAAGTAGAGAAAGAACAAAACTGTTAGTGTAATTCTGGCGGTTGAGGCGCGGAGCACCGGAAATGTGAAATTTATTGAAAAAATGAAAAGCAGGAAAAAGGGACCGTGGGTTTCTCAGCTGCGGCCAGCAATGTTAGTTTCAAACGCGATTTTTCTTCTGTTTTATAGACGGTGGGACATCATGACTAGTAGAAGGTTTAAAAAACCACATTCTCGACATTTTGAGCGCGAGAAGCGTGCTCCTAGGCGCCGAGAAAGAGCGACCGCGTTTTGGTCGCTGTGGCTCAGCCGGTAGCGCGACCGACCACCAATCGGTACGGCGGCTTAGTTAGAGCCCCTCGATGGTAATCGTTTTTGTTTTTTTTTTCAATTTTTTTTTTGTTTACACCACATATATTAAAAAAAAACGACAGACCCTTTCTTGTACACCCACCTTTGAGGAGATTTTCGATCAAGAAAATATTCACCGGAAAACAAACAATTATTTTCGAATAATTCATGAATTTCATATTTCTTATCAAGTAGATTCGTGCTATTTTCTATGTTCTTTTTTACAAGCTTCTCAAACCTCGTCTGACCGCGTTCCATTGTCTAATTATTTCTGGTTCCTGATTGTATTGCTGAAAATGTTCATTAATTATTGTTTAGAAAAATTTTTTGAAAAATTATTCTCTATTTTAAGCCTTCCATTTGGACGTGAAAAGGGCCCCTTCGCCTCGCCCTCCCCTTCGCCCGCCCTACGCCTCGTCCGTCTTTTCGCCTTGCCCTCGTTTTTCAATTAATCCCGTGATAAAATAATTTTATTATCATTTGAAAAAATTTTCGAAAATATTGTTTGAAGATTCGTGAACTTATTTTTTTTTTAAAAAGCGTGGCCTTTGGGCGAAAAAATCTGCGTGGCAGGGCGAAAAAGCGGCCGGGCGGGCGGGCGGGCGTGAGGCGGGCGAGACTCCATTTTCATTGCCTCCATGGAAGGCTTACTATATTTACCTCATGAATCATGTCTCCAATTAAAACGGCACAGATAGCGACCTCTGTTAAATGGTGTAGAGCGTTATGGCGAATTCTCCGGAAAGCATTCAAACAATCGAGAAAAGAGGTGTAAGATCCATCCTCCATCTGTTTGTGAGCGAATTGAACGACTGGAAATAAAAATTGTTTTAGTGACGGATTGCTCAAAATTACATCCAGCGATTGCAGAGCCTTTAAGTCCATCAGCACAGTGATACACCACCCTTCTGTCTCTGAGAGTTTTAAGCAAAGCCAATAAAGCTTCGATTTGCGCATCAGATGGATGCAGGTGGAACTCGTTGTGGAAAGATTCGAACCAATAGTGATTTACATTGCGAACACGACCACTGAAAATTAAAAAAAAAAGAAAACTTTTTTTTAATGATCATTTTAACCAAAGATAAATTATACTCACCCTATGGTTACTTGCAATTGTCGGAATTCCACAAAGTTATTGAACATGCTTTCTCTTTGGATACAGTCGACTCTGGTGTTTCCAAACATTCTTGTCCCTATTTCCATTGGAAAGTAGTCATCGAAGAATCGATCGCCTGAAATTTTTTGAATAGTTGTCTCTTTGCTTGCAGCGCGAGTGCAACGATCAATATTCTGACCCACTATTCGACGACAGTTGCAACATTTTCAGTAAATCAATGCTCAGAAACGAAAGAATTTATTATGTTTCAATGGATTCTCATGATAAAAATGTGAATTATTAATTTTTATTACATTTGCTTTCTTTTTTAAAGCTGAAAGCTCAAAATAATGCCGAAAAAAGGAGTAGCTCGTCATTTGAAATGCGTGGGTACGCAGCCACGCTCACGCAAACAATGCGGAGTGCGGCTGAAGCGACTAGCCAACGGCTGACAGCCGAATAGCTTTGTTTCGGCCGGATGGAAGCCTTACGTCTTAAATACAGAACATCGAGCTAAACGGGTATTGTGGCCTTTAGCACTTCAGTTTTTGTTCTTACCTATATTGTTGCCCAATGCCACAACATCCTCAATACCATTATGATCCCACATGTGATAGAAGTTTACGATAGGATATTCGTCTCCGCCGGGGGTATTGTCTACCCTTGCGCACGGCCCTGCGGAAACAATAAAGAATGACCCCGGTTGTTCGAACTTATTGGCATGCATTGGGCGCCCAGGAGCCTCCGCACGGGTGCTAATGACTATTCTTTCATGAGTTCTGCAAAAAAGTGTATACTAAAAAAAAACAAAAAAAAGTTTAACACTCACCTATGAACTCCTTGAGGCCTTTCTAGCAGATGATCTGCTATTGATTGTAACCGAGGAAAAATATCTCTTATGACTAGTTGACTGAGTCCGTTGATAACTCTCAGAGCTATTCCAAGTAGGACAGTAGATCCGAAGTCTACTGAAAAGTGATAGACGTGAACTGTTTTGTCGACGAAAATTGATTCAACTTACGACGATTAGGCGGGGGGTTTTGATTTCGAGGAGGCTCTTGGGGTTGTGGTGGAGGTGCAGCTGGTGCAGGAGGAGGAGGTGCTTCATTTCTCGGGTTATTATTGCTCGGTGTCCCTGAAGGCGTAGCAACTGCTGTAGATGCTCCGCCATTTTCCATTCCCCCTTGTCCCCCTTGTCCGGTATTTCCTCCATTGCCGCCATTTTCTTTCTTCTTTTTACGCAAACCACAACATGTTTTAATATTGCTGAAGATGTACTCGTATTTGGGATCATGACAGTAACAGAGAAAGTCGAAGAAAAAAAAAGAATAGATTGCGACGGCAGCAACAACGATAAGAACCATTGTTCCGGTACTGAAAAAATTTCTCATCTTATTTTTTTTTCAATCAATTGAAAAGGCGGTAGAGCGTTCCAGAACCGTGGTGTCATCCATCAGAATGTCCCAAAACGAGAACTGTCCCGGAACCAGACTTATCAAAACGCGAACTGGCCTGCGTCGGCCCGATAATTTTTGTGTTTTTTCAGCGTGTTTTTCCCGATTTTCAGCCCGATTTCAAAACGTTTCCTGCGTCTCATACGGGACAGTTCTGATACGGAACAGTACTCGTTCCCTTCTTAGGAAAGCAGTTTTAGCACAGGAAGGTTCTGGAACGACATGATACCATTGAAAGCTTACCTCATCTCCGACGATTTCTGTTCCTCAGTTGCAGGTTTTCTTGCTCTTGCTCTTTGAATGGCGCCAGCTCCTCGTGGCGATGGCATTTGGGAAGGTGTAACTCGAAGCGGTTTAAGCGATGTTTCTGCCAATCGTGTCGAGGCAACTGGTGAAAGTGTTGTCACCGTGTTCAAAACATCCAGTTTTGCAAAAGCCATGTCCAACCAATCCAACGAAGTCCTTGCAGCACCGAAGCTAGTCTGATGCTTGGCAAAATCTAGTCCAATTTCGTTCAGTGATTTTAGAACTGGTAGAAAATTCTGCATCTCAATTTTCCTTGCTTGATCTTTAACACCAGTCAGCAGTTTTTCAACAGAGGTACGAGCCGATAAAAAGTTCACATCAAGTCCTTGAACGCTTTTAGCTTTTTCAAAAATGTCCAAGTAATCAGCTAGATTGTCAGAGTCGACGGAACTCACTGAACCGACATAGCCAGTAAGCGATTTGTGCAAGTTGTTCAGATTTTGATCCAGCTGGGCAAGGTCTTTTAAATTCTTACTATCTTGCTTGTTCAAAGCTCCAGCCGCGTTTTTTTCTGCTATCACAGTCGCAGACGCTTGCTTCACCATGGCATAATTTTTGCTATTGTCCATGAACGATTTCATACTCGTTATTCCACGTGTTGCCGTTCCAAAAGTTTTTGCATTTGCAGCGAAATCATCCAATTTCATCAATTTGCCAACTTCAAGACTTGTTGCTCCTTTCATTTTACCAATCAAACCTTCGACTTCTTTCAGCTTTGTCTTCACAAGGTCTACACTTGTGATAACTGCATCAAAGTCACCCAGAGGTTTCAAGTTTTTGTCAGAAAGGTTATCGACCGTTTCGATTACCTTGCCGAATGACTTCAACTCGTTGATTCCTCCCAAAGTGGTCAACATTGTTAGAAACTTGCTGGAGCCAGTCACAAACGTTTTCATCTCTTTGTATTGAGAACCAACACTTGTTGCCAAGGTTTGGACGGTGCGTTGTGGATCACTTCTGATTAATGGCAGTAGCTTTTCGCATTTCTTTGCAGACTGAAGAATGAATTGAAAATCTTTGCTTTTCGAAAGCTTGCCAATTTTCAAAGATAGATCATCGTCATCAGTGTACTCAACTAAATCTATGAGCTTTTGCAATTTGGCGGCAGTCTCATCAGTGCCCAAAACTTTTGATACTTCTATCAATGCATCAATTGCTTTTAGGTGGTTAAAAAGCAAATCAATACTATCAAGAAGTGTTTTGAAATTTGGATGGTTTGGGGGAATCACATTGTTATCGTTTGCAGCGGTCTGAATGTCTTTCAGCTTCGCGCCAAAAGAATCCAGAGGAAAGCCAATTGCTGAGAATCCCAAAATCCGATTAGAGATAGTTGACATTGTGGTTATCACTTCCTTTGAGTTATCTCCCGATGTTTTTTCCAATTCACTCAAAGGCGACAATAAAGATTGAAGTTTTTTCAAAGCTTCGGACAAAAAGTCGTCTTGCCCATCTACCGCTTTCTTTACCCAACCATCCTTCAAATCATTTGGAATTAAAGCCAAATCAGTCAATTCATTTGCAAATGCAGGAGCGTAACTAACGTCGCGATTACCGCTTCGATGATGGCTTCGAACGAAAAGTTGGCCCAGGATGTGAAAGCTCGAAACACTAGCCGTGACTTCATGAAGGACTCCGTTCACTTCATCAATATTATTTTTCACTGAGTTCATCAATGGAGTGTCTGTTTTGTCGACATAATTAATTATGGCTGCATTGTCGTTGTACACAGCGACACTCGCTAGGATATCCACAAATGATGCAAACGTTTTTTCAAAGCCCATCAGCTTATCAGATAATGATGATTTATAAGAATCAAGGCGATTCTTTTTTAAGCCTTTGAAAACAGGCTGTAATTTGTCTAACAATGTTACCATATCCTTATGAATCATTGTAGTACCTTTTTGAATTTTTGCGTTGTAATGAAAAAGAGTATCAATCCTATCAGCGTATGTATTCAACTTGTTCCAGTTTGTTTTCAAGGCTTTCAATTTCTGAATTTCGGCCATAAATTCCTTATTCGGCTCTTCTAACTTTTTCACTCCATTCGATTTTTCGACTACAGAGTTCAACGCTTTCAGTCGGCTCTCCATTTTGATAACGCCTTGATCTCTGATGATTTTGCTCGGCAAAGCCTTCATCTTATCAACTACAGCCTTCAACGTAGCCATATCGATTTGATCAATATCGGATGGTTTAACGTCGCCGAGATTCAAAAGTTCCGAGATTAGTTCATCGGATGGAATGGTTCCTTTAAATAGTCCCTGTTGCAAAGATATTCCATTGACAACTCGAGATATCATTTGCATTTTATTGACGGCGGTGGAAAATTCCTCTGAAAAATAAGCTTTTAGTCTTTTTAGAGTGCTCAGGGGGTATGCCGAATCAGAACTGCTCCTTATCAGAACCGTGCCCCGCATTAGAACTATTATTTCACATGAAGTAGTTATGATACGGGGCAGTTTTGCCATGGGACAGTTCAGAAGAGGAGCGGTTCTGATTAGAACCACGGTCTTGATACGGCATACCCTCGTTTTCAGCCTAAAACTCACCATCGGTTGCCCGTTTAGAACGAGAAAGAATCGCATATCCATTGGTTTGGACTACTGTAGTGATCAGTATCACCGGTATTATGCCTGAATTTAAGCCAATTTTTTGAAATAAACAGACCAAATCAACTCACTCTTGAAGAGCATTTCCGATAAGTGCTGCACAAATCAATTTGGCAAAAAACGGACGAAAAATCAATCAATAATTTGTGAAATAGGGAAAGGGAGCGGAAAAAGTGAGTAATTAGAGTGAGGGGCCAAGGTTTTTTGGACGGGCACGTGAAAAATGTTTTTTTTTTTGCGAATATAAAAAATTAATTTTTTTGTTCTACGTGAATATTTATTTTCATATTGAAAAGAGAAAAACAGCAAACGCGGGTCGACGCGGGCGGGGCAGGGCCGTGCCGGTGAACAGTTTCACCGGCCCAGCCGGGCCCTCGATCCGGGTTCAAAATTTTTCAACTTTTGGGCACATTATTACCAATTTTAGCTAAATTTCAGCGGTTTTTCCTGTGTTTTTTTCTCGAAAAGTTGTCAAAACTTTCTTTTTGTACCAAAAAAGGAATCAAAAAAAATTTTTTTTGGATGTGAGACATGTTTTGGTCCTCCCCAGCCCAGGCCGAGTGGACCAAAATATTGCTGATTCTTTACTGAAAATGAAAAGCCAAGATTATTTGATCAACCCAGAAACCGTGGAATTTACCGGAAATGGATGTGGAATTTACCGGAAATTTTTTCAGACTGGTACACTACGCAGTCTCTCAAATGAGCCGACAGCGATAGCAAACTTTTCCAAATGAATAAATCTGGCGGCCGACAGTTGACGGGGGCGGGGCATATGCTTGGAGCATAGATAGCACAGAGTTCCCCAGAGCTCCAATCAAAATATAAAAAAATACCGACATTGATGCGGAGAAATTCCATATCGACCTGTCAAAGTCCCATCATTACCGGATTCTTAGGAAAGCGCTAGGGTCAGCGACACACCCTCAAGAGGCATAATAATTTCAAAATTAAAAATTTCTTAATCTAAAAATGTTGAAATAAGAATGTTTGTAAACAAAAAAAACTATACTCTTTCATCCTCTGAATCATAAAACCCCAAACCAGGACGTTCTTTTTATCAACTCGTCATAGTGACGTCCGCACTTTTGCTCTTTCCTTCTTATCAATTGTATATTTAAGTTTGGAGAACAGAGTATGGTGTGAGTGTGTCCTGAACATGAAGTTTACTACTTTTTGTGCTCAGCTGCTTCTTCTAGTTGGTTTGGCTAAAGGAGATGTCGAGCGTAAGTGGTGTTTCGGTAATTTTGGTCCATTATAATTTAGTTCATCAATGGTCCATTGTAGTCCATTTAGTCCATTGAAAACGGTTTTTTTGTTCTGAGCTACACGGTTAATTTTGAACCTTTTCAAACCATTTTGATCGTCCGGATCCACTTTGAGCCCACCCATTGTGGTCATTCTTTGAATTTTTGACAATTCCCAACGATTCTGCCTCGCTATATTTAAAAATCCACAATTTTTCGCGAGCGATTTTTAAAACCGTTTTGAATAATTTCAAAAAAATTTTGACCACCGCTTTCTAATATTCGGTTCGTTTTGATTCAATTCCGGCTAATTTGAGCAACATTTTGATCCATTTTTTGAACATTGGGAAGTACTTTCATCAACTTTTTGAACCAACTTAACAAAGCAAATTTCAGCCCCAACTTGCGAGGGAGGCTTGATCCCATTTACTATTCCGCCAACCCCCGGTCTGAAGATATATTACCCAAATACATGGACCGATCATTCAGGACCACCTCCCATTTTCCCCGACAATTTCAATTGCAATTACACGGTAATTTTTTTTTAGTTATTTGGGCATTTTTGGGCTATTTCTTCGAAATTTTCAGGTAAAAGTGGATCAGGGATATTGGGCGGAAGTTCAAATTACAGTTTTGCCGAAAAATGATTCTGAACCAAAATCGTTGGTGATGGTAATAGACCAATCGGGATATACTGAATCGTAAGTTTTACTTTTTTTTTTTGGAAATCTCGGACCTATTTCAACATTGGGCAAACCATTTTGACCCATTTTAAACTCATTTTCTAGGCTTACAGCTGCCACCAACGAATCGTTTTATTTTGTGGCTGCTGGGGGAGGTATCCAATTATCTACAGGTTTGGCCGGATCCAGATTCGGGTTCAGCATCAAATGGCATCTAAGTGAGTACACTTTTCCGATAGATTTAAATGAAGATTTTGTGAAAGAGAAGAAAATTTGATTCTGAAATCTTACTATTCTAAAACAAAAGCCCCGTCGGTCTGTTTGTATTTTCTGTGTCGCTGACCCTGGACCCTTTCCTACAAGTCCGATTTTGATGGGGCCTAGATAGATCGATACAAAAATTCACCGCGATGCTGCCCGTCTCTTTATTTTTTTTTTGATTGGGAAGCTATGTACTATCTATGCTCCAAGCCTAAGCCTCACTCCCGTCAACTGTCGGCCGCTAGATTCACTCATTCTATAGTGTTTGCTGCCGCCACCACTCCAATTACACAACGTTGGTGGCGTAGTGTAGTGGTGTAAAAAAATTTCCGGCAATCTCAGCACCCGAGTTCGATTCCTCATTGGGCCAAATATTTTTGGTTTTTCATTCTAAGTAGAGTACGAACAAAAATTTTGTGATATCAAGGTGGCCGCGACGCGGAAGCCGTCTGGTTTGGCTCAATAAGAAATTCGCACAAGCTTTAAAAACTTAAAATAGTATGGTATTTTTCAGACCCCGCATCCTTCCAACCTTCTCAAATCTCTCTTCAAATTAATAACTCCCAACCCGAGACTCTCAACGCCCTTGACCCCACTCTTACCGTAATCCAAGCGGAAACAAACGTATCCGCTGTGGTCATCCCGTTCGTTGACCCAAAATCACAACACCTTCTTCGTGGAATCATCTTCTACGATGGCCCCAATTGGAATGCCACATGTCTCGGCAATGCGTTGCAACTATGGAAAAGTGAGAAGCAATGGGTATCGACTGGAAAATATCTTACTGTTGAAAATCTTTTTGGAGAGGTATCCAATGATACAAATAAAATTCAATTGGTACTACAGGAATATGAGAACACGAAAAGCATAGGGAATTGGTTTGGATTACCGTTATTATCGTCGGAAAATAAGACTTTGAATGGGATATCAGCGATTATTACCTATAATCAGGATGATAGAAGTACAGAAGTGCTGAAAGGCTTGGTGGGAAATGGAACTGTCGATGTGTATACTGGAGGGGTTATGAAGAGCAAGGAGAATTTGATCGCTAGTTATGGGTGAGTTTTTCTCACATTTGGAGCATTTTCCCAGTCAGTTTTACAATTCTTTTAAAAAAGTTCCGCCTGCCTGTATGTATTTTGTGTGTCCGCGACTCTGAAGACTTTTAGAAGTCCGATTTCAATAAGACCTTCACAGACCTACTTTACTGCAATGATGCCCATCTTTTCAATTTTTCGATTGAAGCTCTGAGAAGCTCTGCGCTGCATATGCTCCAAGCCTTAGCCCCGCACCTGTCAACTGTCGGCTGCTAGATTTTCCCACTTTAGAGAGTTTGCTGCCGCCGCCGGCTCAATCACACACAATTGCCGTCGTAGTGTAGTGGTGTAAAAAAAATTTGGTAAATTCAGGATTCGAGTTCGATTCCTAGGTTGGCCAAATATTTTTGGTGTTTCATTCTAAGCATGAACTGAACAAATCTTGAAAGGTTTTGTTTTTCAGAGCCAACACCAGCACCAACCTCCTTCCCCAACAATTCTATGGAAGTATCCGAACCTATGTTCTCAACACTCCAAACTCCAAAGCGACTCTTTCCCTTACCCGGGACACCTCCTTCTCTACCACGATTGATTATGGAAGAAAAGGATTCATTTCTTCGAACCACTGGAAACAACCCGGGCAAGCTCAATTTGCTGAGGCCTTGGTTCAAGCTCCTGCTGGAAAATCAGCAACATTTGCGTTCAATATTAGAGAAGCCGATGTGGTGAAGAACACCAAATTCAATTTGACAGTTAGCAGTGGTTCAACATCGGTGTACAGTCAGTTGTGAGTTAATTACCGTAGTCTGAGATACCGTAACCCAGTGTGAGCTATCTGAAGCCCCGCCCAGCTCGTCCGTCCACTGAACTAGTCTGAGCCAAAAACTTTTTTTCAAGATACGATATCAACAATCTCCCACTGGACAATCTCAACATCACAATGATCGGAGATGCTCTCAAAATTCACTATGACTCCGGTTCTGACCAAAATACTGGTCTCTACATGGATTTCCAGGTTTTGGAAGTTGACTCCTCTACCCAATTTTCGATTCTATTTTCCGTTTTTGTTTCCTTTGTCGTTTATTTTTTTTTAATTTCAACCGTCGGTCGGGTTTAATGAACGTCTCAAAAAAACATCCTCAAACTGGATACAAAAAGGAGTCATAGGTGTTATTTTTCATGGGAAGATCCGCCAGATTTTGATCAATAAATCTGTATCTCATAGTGAGTTTCTGTTGTCCATATCGGGTGAAAAGTAAAACTGGTGTTGGATTTAGTTTAGAGGTCCACGTGGCATTCCAGGCGGGCTGGTCTTCACAACAGAATCTGGAAAAAGGGCGTGGTAGGGTACAAAGACTACAAAGACTACAAAGACTACAAAAACTACAAAAACTACAAAAACTACAAAGATTACAAAGACTGCCAAAACTACAACGACTACAAAGAATACAATAACTACAAAGACTACGAAAAATACAAAGACTATAAAGACTACAAAGATTACAAATACTACAAAAACTACAAAAACTACAAAGACCACAAAGACTACAGAGAATACAGAGACTACAAAAACTACAAAAACTACAACTTACAATGGATTCCTAATCCTTGGATCACCCATATGCTTCACCTCATACCCATTGAAAATGCATCTTCCAGGATAACAAGTGAATCCTTCAATTTTCATAACTTGCACTTCAATCGTCTTGTTTTTAGGTGCCTGAAATTTTTTTTGGTTACGGTACACAAATTAGGGATTACTGTACCTCTATAAATACCGTCAAAGTCTTGTACTCCATCTCCAAAAGTCCGTCAAATCCAAAAGTGACGTTATAGAACTTCCAATCTTCTCCGGCCATCAACTTTTTCGAAAATCCCTTCGGTACATCATCACAAAGTTGCCCACCAAAACCTGCCGGGCAGAAACACTCGCTACAGTTTGCCGGATTGGCCACGCCCCCATTTTTACAAGCAAGTTTTTGAGGACATTCACATTCATAATTGGCGTACAAAGCGATCATATCATAAAAGGTGATGAGTCGATTTCCCATTGTTTCTCGATAGATTTTTTCGCGGGGTTCACTTAGGTCTCGAGCGGAATAGGTCATCACACTACCGTATTCAAAGGGGATGGCATTCCAGGTATCGTAGTCCGTGTACTTTTTGTAGTTTACACGATCACTTCCCTGAAAACTTGTAGTCTGTGGTTTTCGTAGTTTTTGTAGTTTGAATCGTACATACAGTAGCGAGCAAAACTGAGAGTCCCTTCGGTTTTTAGCTTATAACTATGCTGAAAGTAAAGATAATGGGCTGAAAATTTTTTTGAGAACTCCTGAGTATCCTAGAAATACGATCCTAGTTTTTTTTTCGGAAAAAAAATTTTGACCTGAAAAAGTTTTTTGTTGACTGCTGAAATTTCAGGTGGCATTTTTAAAACTTTTTTTCGATCAACTGGAGGTATGAATTTTTCAATGTAAAATGTTGGTACACGTCCAAGTGAACAAAATCCGTCAATAAATCCGGTCTGTCGCGTGTGTCTCTGACCTTATTTCAGCCAACATCAGAATGGGGGTGTTTCTTCCGGACTTTATAACTCTGCTCAAAATGATCCAAATGACCTAAAATTTTGAGAAAAGATCAATTTTGAGACCCTTAAGAAAATCCTATGGATAGATTTTGTTTTCAGAAAAAAAAATTTTTTTCATTTTTTTTGAGCTTTTTTTCGAGTTTTCGCTGTCTTTTCTGTTTTTTGATTCATGAAAACCTAACACAGGTGAACTACACAGCTATGACATTAAAGAATACACAAAAGTTCAGTATTTGGTTGCCATTCCACGAGCTTTTAGCACCGCTTCACACCGACGAGGCATCGATTCCAAAAGGTTATCGATGACCGTTTGAGGAATATTATTCCAGACTTCTTGCAGTTGCTCAAACTTCTCCTTGGCATTCTTGGCTTTTTTGTTCTTCAGTTCTCGCTCACAATGCTCCCATAAGTGTTCGATTGGGTTCAAATCAGGACTTTGAGAAGGCCAATCCATCACTGGAACTCTTTTTCTCTGGAACCAAGACTTGACAAGGAGACTAGCATGTTTCGGATCGTTGTCCTGTTGAAATAGGTAGTTCCGTTTGTGTGTCTTTCGGACGAAAGGCAACATTACGTCTTCGAGGATCTTCACATAAACATGACGATCCATTATTCCATCGATCTTGTGGAGTGGACCAACCCCCTTTCCTGAGAAGCAACCCCAAATCATAACATTTCCACCACCATGTTTAACAGTGGGTGTTTGATATCTAGGATCATTTCTCGTTCCAACTGGCCGACGCACATAGGAAAGACCGTCGGTTGGAAATAACATGAATTTAGACTCGTCGCTCCAAACAACCTGAATTTGGAAAAGAAAATAAAAATCAAGGCTACTATTGAACTCACGGATTTCCATTGGTCAACAGTCCAGTTCAAATGTTCTTTTGCGAACTTCATTCTCAATTGCTTATTTTTCAAGGAAATCAGAGGTTTGCGGACAGGCCGTCGAGCATTGAGTCCAGCATCACAAAGTCTTCGTCGAATTGTATGAACACTAACTTGAGATCCTCCGTTTTTCAGAAAATCCTTGCGGATATCAACAGCAGTCTTACGAGGATCATCTCGACTCATTGCGACAATTTCCCTGTTTTCAACTCGGTTCGTCGACTTTCTTCTTCCGCCCGCTCTTTTCTTTCCGAAAATTTCATCACCCTTTGCCTTATATCTCTGCAACATTTGTTTGATTCCACTTGTTGTCATTCCAAATGTGGAAGCGAGAGTCTTTCGTGGGATGTTTTGTTTTGTTCCCAAAATAATAGCCTTCATCTCGGCGTCCAAGAGATAACGATTATCTCTTTTCGTACCTGTGAAATACAAAGTTTTTTGATAAATGTACAAACTTAATACCAACCTTGAGAAGAGCATGAAGAAACCATCGGAACAAAGAGTATAATAAGCTTATATAATAAACCGAAATGGCTCAGAACTATTGAAGTTCCAACACGCTTCCAACAATAAAGCCCAACAAGGCTTATCCACGAAAAGTACACGCTTTTAAAAATTTATCTGTCGTATTGTCATAGTTGTGTAGTTCACCTGTGTTAGGTTTTCATGAATCAAAAAACAGAAAAGACAGCGAAAACTCGAAAAAAAGCTCAAAAAAATGAAAAAATTTTTTTTTCTGAAAACAAAATCTATCCATAGGATTTTCTTAAGGGTCTCAAAATTGATCTTTTCTCAAAATTTTAGGTCATTTGGATCATTTTGAGCAGAGTTATAAAGTCCGGAAGAAACACCCCCATTCTGATGTTGGCTGAAATAAGGTCAGAGACACACGCGACAGACCGGATTTATTGACGGATTTTGTTCACTTGGACGTGTACCAACATTTTACATTGAAAAATTCATACCTCCAGTTGATCGAAAAAAAGTTTTAAAAATGCCACCTGAAATTTCAGCAGTCAACAAAAAACTTTTTCAGGTCAAAATTTTTTTTCCGAAAAAAAAACTAGGATCGTATTTCTAGGATACTCAGGAGTTCTCAAAAAAATTTTCAGCCCATTATCTTTACTTTCAGCATAGTTATAAGCTAAAAACCGAAGGGACTCTCAGTTTTGCTCGCTACTGTACTTCCGATCGAAAAAAATGCCTGGGAAATTTCAAAGCCAATTCAGATTTTAAGTTGAATTTCAAGAAGCCCAGAAGCATTTTGCAGTTTTTGCAGTTTGTAGTTTTTGTAGTTTGTAGTTTTCGTAGTTTGTAGTCTTACCGTCATAATGGTCGTATTGATAATCAAATAATCATCCCTATCGTATCTACTCATGGAGTGAGTGATCCCAAGGGCATGGAGCAACTCATGAAGAGCATTTCCCATCTGAAATTTTTTGAAATTTTCAGATTTTCAAAAAAAAAATAATTACCAATGCACAATTATTCCCAATAATCACTTCTTGAACACCACCTTGTTTTCCAATGTAGGATGAGCAATAATCGTCTCTGAAACAGGGTATGAAGACTACAAAGACTACAAAGACTACAAAGACTACAAAGACTACAAAGACTGCAAAGACTACAAAGACTACAAAGACTATAAAGACTACAAAGACTACAAAAATTACAAAGACTACAAAGACTACAAAAATTACAAAGACTACAAAGACTACAAGAAATAGAAAAAACTATATCGACTACAAAGACTACAAATACTTTAAATACTACGAAGACTACAAAGGCTACAAAGACTACAAAGTCTACAAAGACTACAAAGACTACAAAATACAACTTACAACACGAAAAGAACTCGATCCCTCGCCCTTCGATCCTCTTTGAATTTTACACATGTCCTTGCACTGATATATCTCATTGATTGCTTGAAAAGGTACTTGGCCTGAACTGATAAACTTGAATCATATTCAAAATGGACCAAATTATCAGGCCAATGACTATCAAACATTATTTGGCGCTTTTGACGGGCATTGTCCAGTGGGGAAGAATTGAAGAGGAAGGAGCGTTGGGTTCTGGAAAAGTATGGAAAATTGTCTGAGAAAGTGATTTATATAGGAAAAATCTGAAATTTCAGCTGAAAAAATGATAAAAATCGTTTTGGAACACAGTTCTCCCGAAAAACGAGGATCAATCACAAAAAAATCGAAAAAAGTGTCAAAAAAGTTGGGGCTTGGTCCTAATTTTTGTTAAATTTCAAATAAATCAATACTTTTCAGATAAAAACCTCCAAAAACTCTTTTTTATACCAAAAAAACTCACTCTGACAACTTAATATCCCCTTGAAAAAGCCCTGAACTCTTATCCAAATTCCATTCGGATCCCTCTTCAACTGGTTTGTTTTGGACCCCGGAAAACAATAAATATAGAAAAATGTGGAAAATCATCTAGGGAAAATTAACAACATTTAGGAATCTGTCCTTTTTTTCTGGCCCAATTTGAAATTCAAATTAGACCACTCCGCCACATATTTGGACGAATTTGCATTTTTCAAAAAAACCCATTTTCAAACCGTTTAGACCAAAAATGATCGCTTTTTGAATGACGAATTGCCCCCTCGTAATAATTTTATGACTCACGGAAACGAGCTTATCACCAATTTATCACCACTTAAACATGAATTTTGTCACAAGACGCCTCTTTTTAAGCGGGTTACATCAATCATTATCAATTTGAGCTCTTGAACATTTCTTATCAGTAGACACATCATCGAATAAAACCCTTCATTGGTCAGTATAATTTTGTTTCAAAAATGCGAATTCTCCTGAGTTTTTTACTATTTTATTGGGTGAATTCTGAGGTTCCAGGTGAAATTTTTCAATTTTTTTATTTCACAAAAAAAATATTTTTCAGACTGTCCCAACGGAGCAATTTCCTTTGCTCGCCCTGCAAAAAAAGTCCATAAAATTATAGATTATCCTGGAGACTTTACCAGTGACCAAGTCACGCTTTTTTCCAAAAAATTATACTTGCCAATATGTAATAAAAGTGGACCAAGGTGCTTACGCGCAAATAGAGTTAAATTTGGAAGGTGATTTCGAGGGGGAGCCAGTGCAAATTGCAGACAACTTAGGAATTTTGAAGTGAGTTTGTAATAAAAGGGAGGCTGAAATTTGATAAAGTTGTGTCTAAAAACTGAAAGCTTTCAGACCACTTTAGTAGAAAAAAAGAAAAAATAGATTTGGCTCAAGGTGGATTCGAACCTGACCTCTTTTGCTTCCTAGACATCCCTGTTAGCCACTAAGCCATTCGCAACGAGCGGTGGCTGCAGTGAAGGCGCGCTGCCACTGGAAAGCAACGCGACCGCGCTCCTCGCTGACGGAAGCGCGCGCTCCCAGATGGCCTAGTGGCTAACAGGGATGCCTATGGAGCAGAAGGGGTCAAGTTCAATTCCTTATCACGCCAAATCTTTTTTGCCTAATTTTTTTTTATGAAAATGGAAGTAATTGAAAGAAAGACAAAGGGTTCTTTTGGTTTTTTCAAACTAAAATTGCAGCATTCACTCAGCCAACAAAGAAACCTACTATATTATCGCCCCCGTTGGAAAAATCGAATTGAACACTGGAAATCGAAATGTCCGATTTGGCTTCAAGTTGCAATGGAAGGATTGTGAGTTTTTTTTTATTCAAAATTTTTCAGACAAATTTTCTTTTCCAGACCCATCCGAAACGCTCGCCGCTCAATATGTTTCCTTCGCGGATCCCCAACCAACAATTTGGTATTCAGCTGACTCTTCCACCCCCAGGGCCGGCTCAATTTTATCCGATACCAGGGTCTCCGCCACAATCATGCCACCAAAAAATAAACTCCAAGAGCAATACTATCGTGGAACATTGTTTTTCGATGGTAACAATCTCGATGCACCATGTATTGGCAATGGAATGCAACTTTTCGAGCGAAAAACTCAATTCGTTTCTTCTGGAAAGTCAATGACAATTCTATTCCTTGGTGATACTCTGAGCAATGGACGAGTAAAAATTTTGGTTCAAGACTATGAAAATACGAAAGATGTAGTAGAGTTTCAAGGAATGACTTGTGATTTAGATGAGGATTGTGGGGATTTTATGTTGGACGGGTCAAAGGGACCATCAATTCTTCAAACTGTTGGTGTGGATTATGTTCGGAAGGATATGGATGTGATAACTGAAATGGAGGGTGATGGAAATTTGGATGTTTTTATTGGAGGAAGATTGGGAAATAAGAAAAATCCGATTGCGAGTTATGCGTGAGTTTTGGCTACAAACTACAAAAAATGATTTTCGAACGAAAATCAAAAAGTTCGAAAATTAATGATAAAATAGCATCGAAATTTTGAAAGAAACCCTAGATTAGAATGGCAATTTGCTTGGTGCCCCTCTATTAGAGGGACGCAATTTTTCGAATAAAGGACAACAAATATTTTTTATAGATTTTTTCGGTTGTTTTTTTCAAAAAAAGTCCAAAATGTAAAGCAAAATAGGAAAAAAATCTCTTTGAACATAACTTTTTTTAAATTTCAACAAAAAATGTTTTAGGATGGATCAGAACTGTCCCGAATCAGAACTCTGGACGAATCAGAACTGGTCGGTTAAAAACTGGACAAATCAGAACTGACCCTTATAAGAACCGACCGTTTAAGAACTGCCCCGGATCAGAACTTTTCAGATGCTCGTATTTGAGCATTTTTCACTGCTCGCCATTGCAGAATACAGTAGTGTCAGTTCTCATCAAGGCAGTTCTCAAACGGTCGATTCTTATAAAGGTCTGTTCTGGTTCGCTGAGTTCTTATTCGACCAGTTCTAATTTGTTGAGGGTTCTGATTCGTCCAGTTCTAATTCGTCCGGTTTTGATTTGTTCAGAGTTCTGATTCGGGGTGGTTCTAATTAGGGGTAGCACCTCTGAAAATTTATGAAGTGTTTCATGAGCTCTTATAGGTGCCCTTCTAATAAAGTTTTCCATGTACTGAAGAGTTCGCCGCACAATTGTCATATTTTCAGAGCCAACTACAGCCACACCCTGCTCCCACAAAAGTTCCTCGGTCTCATCAAAACTTACGTTGTAACCGGTGGAAAAGTAAAAATCCACATGTCCCGAAAGCCCTCCGACTTCCAACAGACCAAAACCCCGTATCGAAAAGGATTTGTTAGTTCCAAAAAATTTGGATCAACTAGTAAATTTCAAGATTCTTATTCTGAAATCAAGGCACCAAATGGGACAAACGCAATTTTCTTCTTCAAAATTCGAGAGGCTTATTTCAGTGGGTCCACTGCGTTAACAGTAACTGGGTATAAGGACCATGAGTTGGTTTATGCAGAAACGTAACTGCATCTTGATTTATTTTAAGAAAACATCTTGAATTTTCAGATTCAATCATGGTAATCCGAGACCTATTGAAGAGCCTGGCAATGAGAGAAATGATCACTTCTATGGGGACCAAATGAATGTGCACTATAGTACCGATGGATTTTATGATGATGGATTTTTGATGGATTTCAGAGTGGAAAAAAGTTCTGCAGCGACTTTTTCTGTGATAATTTTTACTCTTGTGTCTTGGTTTTTGTTTTGAATTTTTCAAAAAAAAAAAAGATTTTGAAGCATTTTATACACACTTAACCAGGCTGTTTTGGACTACAAAAAAAAACTGTTGGAAAAAAACTAAAATTTGGCATTTTCTAGAAACTGAAAAAAGGAAGCATAGTTTGTTGACTTGCTTATTGCTATACATAAAACATGTCTTGCTCCTGGTGATTCAGTCTTTATATCTTATCAGTGGAAGAGCACTATAAAACTCTCTGTCAGACACCTGTTTCCGTCAGAAAATGAAATTCCTCATTTCTTTTTTAATATTTATTGCTTATAACTCACAATCATTGATTGCTCATCCTTCCACTACATGGTATCCAACAGACGCAACAAATACTGGTTGGACAATTAAGCCCAAGATAATTTCAGATTCTAATGTTAATTTTTCAGTGCCTTGTATTCGAATGGACAAGTTATCAACTCATACGGACCAGTTGACAACCTTTAAGATTCATCATCCTAGACGTTTTTTGGCTCGGGTGTTGTTAGCATGAACACCCGAGTTTCTGCAACTCTTTTAATATCCGAACCAAATAGTTTTCTGCAGCTTTTTAATCCCCCAATTAGCTGTTTCCACAAGATTTTTTTCTTTGACGGGCCGGACACTAACTCGACATTATTAGGAACCGGATGGCAACTTTTACAAAGCAGAACTCAGTTCGTGTCGACCGGAAATTCGATGACAATACTGAATCACAATTTGAGTGGGGAAGAAATTTATCAAATATTTATTCAAGACTATGAAGACACCAAAGATGTTGTGGAGATTCAAACTGCGGAATGCTTTCCTCAAAAATGCGACAAGTTTGTACTAGATGAATCTAAAGGACAGTCGATTCTTCAGTCTTTTTGGAACTGCGATTATCCAATAGATGTTATAAAAAAGTTGGAGGGAAATGGAACTTTGGATGTTTATATTGGAGGGATCATGGCAAATAAGGAGAATTTAATTGCAAGTTATACGTAAGCGTCAGAAACACTGTTTTTTATAGTTTCATCCGACATATGGTTTCATTGGGTTCCGTTTGGGAGCTTAATTAATGATCGAATTCCTTGCGCTCGTTTGAATTTCAAGTACTTTTGGCAGTACGTTTTTGTTCAGATCTACAGGGTGGCGATGAAGTATACAACGTTTTGATTTTAACGTGAATCGCTAGAAATACATATTTTCTTGATTGTTAATTTACCAAAAGATGTTATATGGTCCAAAATTAAGGTTTACAAAAAATATTCGAGTAAGGGACCTCTAGCTTCAAAAAAGTCTTTTGGTCCGAGCAAAAATAAAAAGCCGGTGCCGCGGGGTCGGTAGGAGTCACCTCCGGTTTGAATTTTTGTAGTTTGGGGCTTTCAGGTTCTATTACTGCATCAATTCCTTCTCAGCTATCATGTCTCTAGTCCCAGTAAAATTTTCTAAACGTTCTGATTTTCGTTTCTGCAGAAGTTTATGTCAGAACGACATCTCGGAAAAATCTTCAAAAACCACTCTAAACTTTTCTATTGAGACTGAGGAATGTCAAAATTTCTTCAGACTAGAAAGTTAAACCATGGAAACACTTTGTTTTGAGTTGTTTTACTTTGAAAAAAATTATCGCTTTTTAAGAATAAGCGGTAAGCTAGATGGCAAGTCGTTTATATTAAAACGTTGTATACTTAATCGCCGCCCTGTAGAAACTAAAAAAAACATTTTTTCATTATCCAAAAACTAGTGACAATGACGCTTCCAGGCCAAATAAAAACCAAACCGGTCTCCCACAAAAGTTCATTGGTAAAGTCAAGACATATGTGGCCACGGGAGGAATTGTGACTATTAGCTTCAGTCGTAGGTTGACTGACTTCATTTTCACAGAAACTTTTGGAAGACAAGGATTCGTCAGTTCCAATTACTTTGGAATGACTACCAGACATCAAGAAACTTATGCTCAAATTGAAGCACCATATGAAAGTGATGCTCTATTCAAAATGAAGATGAGGGAAGCCGATTTGACTCAGGGAGCCCAGTTGACAATAACAGGATATAAGAACGGAACTTTGGTCTATGCGGAAACGTAAACGCTCAAGAAAAAAAAATCACATTGTACATTTAATTTTATAGATTGAGCGCCGATCGTCCTGATTTTATATCATCGGAGAAGGTTTGCAATGAATCAGACGACTATTTCTATGGAGACACTTTGATGGTACATTATGATACTGATGGTTTTCCGAATGACGGATTCTTGATGGATTTTTATGTAGAACAAAGTTCTCCCAAGACTTTTCCAAGACAAAGGTCTCCCAAGGCTCTCCCAAAACAAAGTTCTTTCAAAACGTTCTCCATGATCTTTTTAGTTTTTGCAATTTTCTTGCTGTATTGAATTGTTTTTTTTTTTTGATAAATTCGTATAAACATCATAGCGAAAACCTTCAGATTTTCAAGAGACCAATTTTTTCTCAAAAAGCTTTGAGAATGATTTGTAGAAAAAAAGTTTTGAGAAGTAAATGTGAAACTCGATAATTATTTTTGTCACTTTCCGACGGTTTTTTGTTTTTTTCTTCAATTTTTTCTTCTTCAAACTTAAAATACAGGTCGGAAAGTCGAAAAGCGGCAAAGAAATGAAGAAAGAAAGAGAAAACAATCAGCAGTTGTCCTCGAGAACTACACGGTTTCTCTTCCACCAGCCCGTGTAGTCCGAGTGGACTCGGCCACCGAATGTAAATCTATGCCAGGCGGGGCAATTTTACGGTTTTTAGAGAACTTTCCGTGATTTCAGACAATAAGAATCTGATTCTGTTTCAACAAATCTGCAAGAATTCGAAATTAAAAAAAGTGATTTCACTCCTCCTTTAAGTAGTTTATTGACCGAATTATGGGGTGAAACTAATAAAAAACCAACAAAAAGTCCACAAAATCACACTTAAAATTGAAAATGTTTTGACCAAATTATGTTCCACGCGAAATTCCATCAAAAATCCTTCATTATCAAATCCATCAGTGCTGAAATGCACATTCAGAATGTCGCCATAAAAATAGTTGGCAGTTTTGTTAAACGCCCCATCGGTTAGATTTGGATTTTCAGCACTCAATCTGAAACTTTTTTTTGTGAATTTTTTTCTCCATATCTGTTCTCACGATTCTAAATACACCAAAGTATGATTTTTGAATCCGGTCAATGTCAATTTTGCCGCCAAACTCAAATCCACTTCTCGAATTATGAAACTGATTTTGGCCACGCCCCGGCTTTGATTTCAGCAAACGAATCTTTTCGTGGGCTTGTAACACCATAAGCTGTGGAGCTTACGAATCCTTTTTTCTCGAGATAAGTCGGTTTTCGGTATTTTTCCAAATTTTTTGTTATATTGATTTTGAGACTTCCACCGGTTATTTTTTTTTTCCAAGAAAATTTTCCCAAGAAATATCTGTGGGAGTTCAGATTGACTCGAGTTGGCTCTGAAAAAGTTTTTTATTAGATTGAGCAAGCCATAACAACTCGAGAAAGTATAAGCATGCCTGCGCTCCGTCTACAGTCTACATCAGAATTTCGAGAATAGAGGTGCAGCTTGTCTGGTTTCTCTGTGCTCTACATTTGAAAATTATGAAATTTTAAAATAATACAGAATATGCCATAATTACATATTTCTGAACCGCCTTAAAAAGCTGATTCCCAAAAAGTAAGGTTCATGGGGCTTGAATCAGAATCGGTCGAGTTGTGGTAGATTTTTGAAAACTAGAACAAGCTACAGTAATCCAGCCCATTTCGTGCCAGGACCGAGAGAACTTACTTGATTCAATTGACATGATCAACGCGAAACAGAAATGAATAAAATGTCTAGGCTCCGCCCACTCAAAAATTAAAAAAAAAACGCTATACTCAAAACTAAAAAAAAAAAGAAAAAAACCCCAAAAAACACTATACTCAAAACTTTTTTTTTGAATGTTTCATATATTTTTACTTATTCGAAAGGTCCTGCTCAGCTGATACATTACATTCAATTTCCAGTGGCCTCTGATCAAATTATTTCGGGTTACTGTAGTTTCGGACCCTGTCAAAATCAAACTCACAAATAACTTGCAATCAAATTTTTCCTGTTTTTCGTAACCCCTCCATTATACACATCCAAATGTCCATCGCCCTCCAGACCGGCCAAAATTTCATATTTTTCGAACGGATAACCAATTGTTTGCAGCGCAACAGGACCTTCTGTCCCATCCAACACAAATTCTCCACAATCTTGATCCCGGATGCATTTCACGCCTTGAAACTCCACAATTTCCTTGGTATTTTCATAGTCTTAAACCAAAATTGATTTATGGGCATTTGAAAGGCATAAAATTGTCATGGAGTTTCCAGAAGACACAAATTGAGTTTTGCTCTGAGAAAGTTGTAATCCAGTACCGATAAACTTTGAGTTTAGGTTTGGACCATCAAAAAAGAAAACTCCTCGAAAATAATTTTCCAAGCCATTTTCTTGGATCATAGTAGCGGAAACTCTGGTTTTTGCCTTTACATGTCCCCATCTGTGCCTTGGACGAAATACTTTGGGCTCCTGATCTTCATAAGAAACCGATTGGGAGACGAAATCGAATTTTGGATCTGAAAAAAAAAAACATTTTTATTATTTTTTTTTTAGTCCAAAATTAAATTTGACTCACATTTTTCCCACGTAACTGCATACCAAAATTGTACATTTTTTCTATCAGTGTTTAATTTTATCCTGCCACCGGGTGCGATGAAAAAGTACGAGGATTTGTATTCCGAGAATAGTCTAAAATACTTTGGATATGATGAAAATGCTGAAAAAAAAGGAAAAAAGTTTTCGCTCCAGGTGGAACCGAACCTGACCCCTAGTGATCCTTAGCCATCCCTCTTAGCCACTAGGTCATCTATGAGCGCGCGCTTCCGGCGGCGAGGGGCGCGGAGCCTACACAGGGAAGCCGCGCTGCGAGGAGGCTTAGTGGCCAACAGGAATGTCTATGGAGCAGGAGGGATCAGGTTCGATACCACCCTAGGCCGATTCTATTTTACTTTTGATATTTTGGACAAATATGGCATCCTCACTTTAAAAAACTCACTCAAAAATCTCAGATACTTGATCCACTATCTGCACTGGCGCCGTTCCATTTTCATCATTAGTTTTCACAATTATTTCAACTTTTGCAAAATAATTTTTCGGCACGTTTATCTGATATTCACAAGAATAGTTTTGCGGGAAACGGAACCCGGTTAATTTTTTGAGTCGTTCTGGGTATGCGATTTCGTGGTCGATCACTTGAGGATGATTGAAACTGATAGCGCCGTGCGGGCAATCTGAATAAATTTCTAAAATAAATTTCAAAAACTTTTTATAAAAATTACCAATATTTTCTGCATCTGGTGGAATGTCGAGAAAGGGCTTGGGTAACCATATGGCTGGATGGACTGTGAATAGCAAGAGGAAAACAAGAAGAATAACAGAAGAAAATACATTTTTTTCTGAAATAAAAAGAATTGAAACAAACAAGAGGAGTTGTGCGATGGTTTATCAGTGATAAGAGTTGCTGATCACACTGCCAAGATAAAAATGAAGATTAAAATACCAAAATCAATGTGACGGTTTATGAGCAAACATCAACTTGATGTGACGGAAACAAGTCGAATCAAACTCCAATCAAAGCATTCGGAAGTGTCGATTTTGTTTTTCAGTTTTCTGTTCTTATCTTGAGTAGAGTTTGTGATCACTCGCTCTTATCATAGTATCACTGAAGCCGGTCACATTTTTTTCTTTTTTACTTTTTTCCATTGAAATACTGGACAACAATGTGAATATCATAATCAATATTATCATAAAAATATTTAAAACAAAAAAATTAATACAGCAACCAAGCAACAAAAGCGAAAACAATCATAGAAAAAGTGGCTGCTGACCCTCGTTCCACATGATAATCCATCCAAAATCCCTTATTATCAATCCCATCAGTCCTGTATTCCACATTCAAAGTGTCTCCAAAGAAAAATTTATTTGATTCTCTCAACGCCTTTTCGGAAAGATCAATATTCTCGGCTGTCAGTCTGAAAATTCTTTTTTTTTTTGTTTGAAAATTTATGATCTTTACTCTAGCAAATAAACCAGGGTCCTTTCGTGATATCCACGAACTGATAGCTCAGCTGATCCACTCAAATCAACATTTTGAATATCGAACCGAATTACAGAGCCACCCCCCGGCGACTTGATCACAGTGAATGAATCTTGATCTTTGCTAATCATTCCATAGTTTTTCGAAGTGCAGAACCCTTTTCGTTCCCATGCTCCCGCGCCGTAAAAGTTGTCCGATGGTTGTCGGCCTATGAACACGTCGACGATTCCATGAGTTGCTTCGTAGGTTTTGATTTTGCCGTAGAATTTTTGCGGGAACAACAGTTTACTCTCGTTGTACCTAAAATTGTAGTTTTGATCATTGTGGAGGTTCTAGCTAAGAATTCCATCCGGCTGAAAAGAAGTTATTCGGTCGCCAGCCGTTGGCTAGCCGCGTCAGCCTTCTGTATTATTTGCGTGAGCGTGACTGCGTACCCAGGTATTCTAAATGACGAGCAACCCTTTCTCTTTGCTATATTTTTGTGCTTTTAGCTCTATAAAAGAAAGCCAGTGCTCTAAAAATCAACAACACGCCGACGCGAAGTTTTACATCTGGCTGGCTGTGGCCGGCCGGCGGACGGCGCTGTTTACGGACGGCGCGGCCGGCTGAATCTTTGGCCAAATGGAACCCTTAGTTCTAGCACTCGATTTTGGTTTTTCCGTACGCCTTTACTATGGTTTAGAGCTATTTCCGGACATGTTTTTGACCTCCCCTAAAAACTTACGAATAACTGGCGATCAAGTTTTTCTTATTGATTACTCTTCCACCAACATGCACATCCAACTGCCCTTTTCCATTGAACCACTTCACAACTTCAAATTCCTCTTCATCAAACTCATCTGAAATGGTCTGAAGAATCGATGGTCCATATGTCCCATTAAGGGTAATAGATCCACAATCTCTTCTTTTCCGATTGCATGTTGTCCCTTGAAACTCCACGACATCCTTGGTATTCTCATAGTCCTGAACTATTATCGAGGGTCGTCCTTCACCAAGATACACAATTGTCATTGAACTTCCCGTGGACACAAATTGGGTGTTCTGCTCTAAAAGTTGTTCTCCATTTCCGAGACATTTCGAGTTTGGTGTTGGGCCATCAAAGAAAAGAATTCCCCGATAAATGTCGATCCAATCATCATTTCTAATTGGCATTATAGTTGCAGAAACTCTAGTTTTTGCTTCTACAGTACCCATTCCAAACTCTTTCTGGAAGACTTGCGGGTTCGGATTGTGAAATGAAACTTTTTGCGGGGAAGTTGCAGAAGTCGGGTCTGAATTAGTGTAATTTGTAGGTGTTGCAGTTTGTGGCATTTGTAGTTTGCAGCAGTAATCCTCGTCAAAAATTTTACCGGGAACTTATCGAAAAATTTGTCGGAAAACTTTTGGTTAGTTTTCCGGTAAATTATAGCTAAAAGTTTACCGACATTTTACTAATAAGGTTACCAGTATATTTTTCTGCAAATTTACCGTTAAGACTAATTTTCCTTACGGCTGGAGGGACATGCTGTTGACCACTGTACAGTTTTGAAAAAGTATAGTCCATATGAGATGACACTGTGCCTTAGGCTCCGCCCCCTACCTACAGTATTAGGCTCCGCCCCCTACCTACAGTAACCCAACTTCTGTGTGTGAAAAAATTTATTTTTTTGCCGATAGAGATAATGACGAAATCTCTTCGGGAATCAATTGAGCGTACTTTTTGAAGGTTTTTTTACTAACAAAATTTTTTTCCAAATGCCCATCTTCATGCAGAAAAATTAATTTTTCTCGAAAAATCACCAGTCTTCGTCAGTTTTTCGACTCTGGCGACTCGGACAGGCCGAATTAATGACCGATCTCTCCGGATTATTAATCCTCATGAAATTTGCTACCGACTTGCTATATTCAGAAAAAAATTCGTTGGTACCATGTTCGAGATATTTTCGATTTTTTGTGAAATTTTCCAAAAATTTCATGTATAGGGATACATGATGAAAAACTCAAAGTCTCAAATTTTGCCCATATTTGTTTTTTGAGTTGTACTGATCCTTAATATATCATTCTCAGAGTTTTAGCTCGTCTCGGTCAGAACTGAACACGTGGCTATCCCGTGACGTGAATATTTTCCTAAGATTCTAGTTCCGTTAATTGTGATGGAGATGATCTAAAACTCTGTTAATGGTATATTAGAGACTAGTAGAACTCAAAAAACAAATATGGGCAGAATTTGAGACTTTTAGTTTTTCATCATGTTGTATACTATACGTTGAATTTTTGGAAAATTTCACAAAAAATCGAAAATATCTCGAACACGGTACCAACGAATTTTTTTCTGAATATAGCAAATCGGTGGCAAATTTTATGAGGATTCATATTCCGGAGAGATCGGCCATTAATTCGGCCTGTTCGAGGCGCCAGAGTCGAAAAACTGACGAAAACTGGTGATTTTTCGAGAAAAATGAATTTTTCTCCCTGAAGATGGGCATTTGGAAAAAAATTTTGTTAGTAAAAAAACCTTCAAAAAGTACGCTCAATTGATTCCCGAAGAGATTTCGTCATTATCTCTATCGGCAAAAAAAATAAATTTTTTCACATACAGAAGTTGGGTTACTGTAGGTAGGGGGCGGAGCCTAATGAGACATGTACCATAGGTCTTAGAAGTGTTTGGGCATCCACCAGACACAATGTCAACTCATATGGACTATACTTTTTTAAAACTGTACAGTGCATTCCTCGCTACGAAAGCAGAGATTGTCTTAAATTTTTTGTTAATTGAACGATAAATTCATCGAAAAATTTACCGGTAAATTCATTAAATGTTTACCGGTAAATTCTTTTGCGAACTGACCGGTGAGTTTATTAGAAGATTATTGGTAAATTTATTGTTTATTTACCGGTGAATTGTTCTGTAAATTTACTCCTAACCTGAAAATATACCGGTAAATTTATTGTAAGCTTATCGGTTAATTAAACAAAAGATTTACCGGTATATTCATCAAAAGTTCAACAGTAAATTAACCAAAAGTTTACCGGTAAATTTATAGGAAATATACCGGGTGAAGCAAATTTACTCACAGTAACTCCACTTGATCTTGAATCCAAAACCAATTTCTCTATCTTGACTGTTCAGCAATATTTTTCCACCAGGAGCAATAAAAAAGTGTTTGTCGGGGGCAAAGTAAATACTGAAAAAGAGTAATTAAAAATATCTTTAAAAGAACCAACTTTATGGGACCCATCACCGGATCAATGATTTGAATAAATGGGCCTTTTTGCACTATGGCATTCTCCGTTTTGAATTCAATTTCAGCATAAACATTTTTAGGTACATTTATTTGGTATTGGCATGTGAAGTTTGATGGAAAATTTGGAGCCACAGAGCCATATTTCTCCGGATACCAAACGGTTTCAGTTGAGTTGGTTGGAGGGTGATTGAAGGTGATAACACCATTGGGACACGCTGAAAGTAACTACAAAGACTACATTAACTACAAACTACACTTACTTCTCACTGGAGGCTTGGTTGCTAGAATATGAACAATAGAAAGTGAAAAATATATGAAAAGAAACATTTTTTTGAAATAAAAATGAAATGAGGTAGGAGGAAAGAGTTATGGGTTGTTGGTGATAATAATGATCGGTCACACACTATTTACTGATTAGTGATAAGAGAAAGGAGACCAATCTGTTTGTCATCAAGAATCATAGGTTTCCGGAGTGGGGGCGTGGCCATTTTCAAAAAATAAAACTTCCAAGAAAAAAATTCGTTTTTTTAATGGAAAAAACTGTGATTTAGCACGATCAAATTGGGTTGAAAGCTGTGAAAAACTGATTTTTGGCAAAAAAGAAAAAGAAAATTATCAGTTTCCGGTTCTTTGTCTTGATTCTTATCAGTTGATCCTTCTGATCATACTCCATATTTTGGAATAATTTTCAGTCGAAAAAAACGGTACTGCTCTTATTTGTGAATTTGTTTGAACATCACTGATTTTTAATGACGACCATTTTTGATCTACCAAATGTTTATTTGGAACAGTAGTTGAATATGATCATTTACTGTTTATTTAATTTGATTGTTGAGCTTCTAGACTCTTTTTGAGCAGAATTAGCATCCAACAGGCTTAATTTTAGGCTAACTGGCTTTTTTCTCTTCCTTAACAAATTTCAAACTAGGTTTTTCTTATGGTTGCTCTATTCTTAGAATTAAGGAAATCTGATGAGCAGTAGTGCACAGCAGCTGTTAATTAGCAAAGAAGGAGATGACAATTCAAAAAAAAATCGATAAATGAGGCATATGCATTATTCTGTGCGGCATATAGGTCAGCGTACAGAAGACCAGCGTCTAGAAAACCCTATAAAAGGGGAGAGGTGGACTGTACACTCATTTATTTGACGTCTTCTAGACTCTCCTTCGTGTAGTCTCCTTCCCTGTCTTATTATCGACTTTCTGTGTTCAACGTCTTATTTTCTTTTCTCCCAATATGAACACTGAGGAACTGAAAGAAATGATCCGCAGCCTCCAAATGAAATTGGTCTGCGAGAAGGCTGAAAGCCGTTCGAGAGAAGAAAAATTGAAGGCTGAATTAGAAAAGTCGAAAGCTGAAAATGAGCAGCTCCTTGAACTTTTGAGAACAGAGGATGGACCAAAAACTAGTCGGAAACGAGGATTTTCCCAGGAATCAGATGAAGAAGAACCATGCTCCAAGAAGCCGAAATTGGATATTGAGCAGACTAAGAATATCTCAGTTTTAGAGTGTACTATCTGTATGTTCGCTTATGACAGTGACTATCATTTTCCGCACATTCTCGGTAAGTTTTTATCATTTTTTTTGCTTGGAAAATCATTTTTATTTTTTCAGATTGTGGCCACTCATTGTGCAAGACATGCCTTCATATTCTGGAGGACCAAGATGTCAAATTATACGGACAATCGGAATTTCGATGTGTCAAGTGCCCATCATGCAAGACGAGCACATACAGAAGACTCAATGAAGATTTTTTGAAGAATTATGCACTGGTTCCTCAATTTGTTTAATAATTTTCTTGTTGATTTTGTTTTGGTAATAATTGTTTTTAATTTAATAATACTAATAAAGTTTTTTTTTCAAAACCTATTTCGAGTTCTCATAGAAATACTTGGCGCACTTCTTCATACCCTCTCCAATTTAAACATGAAAACACCAATTTGAACATGAAAGCATTCTTGATTGATTCGATTCCTAAGTTCTTCTCAATCAACTTTTGCTCACAATAAAGGATCACATTTGGAAGAGAATAGACACGAGCCGCTTTGATTATTCCATGAATATCGTCGACTGCAACTAAAATTTCAGTTTTTGAAAATATAAAAGAATCGATAAACTAACTTTGTGTTCTAACTCCATGAGCAATTTGAAGACATTGCTCCAAAGCTTCATAATCGATATCAGATGGAATTTCGATTATTTGATTTTCATCAGATTTCGAATCAAAAAATTTGGAATGAAATGCCAAAAGTTGTTTCTGACAATGTAAAAATTTCAATTCTTCTCCATTTTCTATCAGAAAACTGATCATATTTCCTTCTTCCTGGCAGTTGAAAATTCTATCATAAAAATTGAACTTCCATATTCCATCATCTCCTAGAATCGATATCACTTGAATTCCATATTCAATCGATAATCCTCCGTTCTCATTCAAAAACCCATTTTTCTCATTGAACAACTTCTGTATATAAATACTATATCCACATCGTGCACACGTAGGTTCCAAGTAACTGTAGTATTTATTTGTGAATACTGAAGATCCATCTTTTTTGAGGACATTAATTAAACTTTGAACTAGAAGTTTTGGCTTGCCACGACAGGAGATGAATGGATAATAGGAACTCCGATATGCATCAATTTTCATTGTAAAATACCTGTAAACGATGAACTGTATAGAGTGTACGCTAATGAGAGAAGCAGAGATATGTTTCTTCTTCTCTGCATCTTATTCGAATGGGTACTCACCAACCGTCAATGCCTCCAATCGTTCCTATCGAAACTAGTGGAAAATTATCATTGTTCACACATTCTTGGATGTTATCGATGATTACGATCCCATTTTTGGCATCTAAAAATTAGGGATTTAGGCAGGCAGCTTGTAAAAAACACTTACATCTTACAAGGGAAGTCCTTATAGACGCAGAATCGGATCTGTCTACAAATTGTACCATAGGTACTTTCGACCCTGCTGATTCCATTTCTGAAATAAAAATCTGCTAAATGCTCCACGGAGCCGAGCTATGAGCCCAGCTTTTCCTCTCCACTGAATAGTCTACCTCCTCTAGGCCAGCGTATAAACGTGGCTCAGCGGCGCAGTGGTAAACTCCCAGGTCGACGGTAGGCACGCTGTGGGTTCGATACGTTTTGGAACCAAATCTTTTTTACTTTTTTTTCCAACTCTGATAATCACTTGAAAAAGTTTTTTGGAAGTCAAAACGTACTTTTTTTCAATTCCTACTAGATTACAGGTATCGGTTAGAAACTTTTTGGAAATTTTTCATTTTTGCAGGAAACCTCCACTTCTACTACATGAAAAATTTTTTTTCATGAAATTTCTTTTCATTCGAAAATGTTCCAGATACAGTTGGGTAGTTGTTCTAGAACATTATCAAAGAAAAAATTTTCATGAAAAAAATTTTCATGTAGTAGGAGTGGAGGTTTCCTGGAAAAATGAAAAATTTCCAAAAAGTTTCTAACCGACACCTGTGATCTAGTAGAAATGGAAAAAAGTACGTTTTGACTTTCAAAACACATTTTCAAGTGATTATCAGAGTTGGAAAAAAAAAGTAAAAAAGATTTGGTTCCAAAACGTATCGAACCCACAACGTGCCCACCGTCGACCTGGGAGTTTACCACTGCGCCGCTCAGCCACGTTTATACGCTGGCCTAGAGGAGGTAGACTATTCAGTGGAGGGGAAAAGCTGGGCTCATAACTCGGCTCCGCGGAGCATTTAGCAGATTTTTATTTCAGAAATGGAATCAGCAGGGTCGAAAGTACCTATGGTACAATTTTTAGACAGATCCGATTCTGCGTCTATAAGGACTTCCCTTGTTAGACGTTCAGCCATTGCGTGGCTTTCGAGAAAAGAGAAATTAATCAATAAATCGCTGGAGATGATTTTCTATGGTAATGTAATGGAGGGTCACGTAAAAACATATTTCAAGGGAAACGCATTTATTCGAATTTTAAAAATAAAGAGCTATTCCGAGTTCTTAAAGAAAAACATGGCGTACTTCTTCATATCCTCTCCTGACATCATCTGAATATCCGCATCTTCTAAAACCGCTTTCAATTCCTTTGATGACTTCACTTTCTTCAATAATTGCGACAGAAGATGTCTCAAATTCCAAATACTCGCGTATCCAATCCATCGTGCTCCATAATCTTTTTCGATCAATTTCTGCTCACAATAACTGGTTACATTTGGCAGCCAATAGCGACGAGCGAGTTTGACAAAAATTTGAATTTCCTGCGCTGAAAACCGGAGTTTTGTGAAAAGTCAGAAAATGACAAAATCACTTTCCAATTTGACACGCACTCCATGTGCAATTTGCAAAAACTTTTCCACGACGTCGTAACTGAATTCTTTCAGAGTTTCCGTTCCATGGTTACTGTCATTATTTGAATTGAAAATTGAAGATTGGAAAAATAGAAGATCCTTAGGGCGGAAGAAGCGAAGTTCCAAGTTTTTACGAATCGTACTAATCGTACTAATCGTAATCTAATCGTAATCGTACTTTTACGAACGATCCATTTTTTTTGAAAACATTAATTAAACTTCGAACTAGAATTTTCGGCTGGACACGACAAGAGATTAATGGAAGAATGTAATCCTGATTGTTATATGCTTCAACTCTCATTGTGAAATACCTGAAAATGGTGGAATTATAGAGTGTACGCTACTAAGAGACGCAGAGACAAGTTTCTTTTTCCTTGCGACTTTATTGAAAATAGTACTCACCATCAGTGTGCCTTACCGGAAAAATTCCGAAAAATTTTCCGGAAAATTTCCAATTTTTTCTAGTATCTTTTTGGTGCGATCTTTTTGGCGCGATATATAAAAAACATTAAGCAACGATGCTCTGAAATTACGCCAACGCTCATTGTTTAGCGGATTTTCCGGAAATTTTCCAATAAACCGGAAATTTTCCGATAAACCGGAAATTTTCCGATAAACCGGAAAATTGTCAGAAAATTTTCCGAATATTTTTCGGAAAATTTTTCGGAAAATTCTCGGAAAAAATTCTTTTTTTCCGGTAATTTTCCAATAATTTTCCGGTGACATTTTCCGGAAAATTTGTCGACAATTTATTAAAACACCCGTGTACGGGTAAAAATTTTTTCGGTAAGGCACACTGCTCACCATCCGTCAAAACCTCCAATTATTCCGATCGGAATTCGTGGAAAATTGTTATTGTTTACATGCTCTTGAATATTATTGATGGTTACGATCCCATTTTTGGCATCTGAAAATTTGGGAGTTCAGACAATCAGCTCGTAAAATTCACTCACATCTTACTAGGGAAGTGTTTGAGGACGTCACTCAAGAATGGGCTGAAAACTTGTGAACAGACTATATTGACCCTCCTGAATCCATTTCTGAAGTCAGTTTGGTCCGATCGGCCTTTTGGTTTTTTCGGATTTTTCAGTCTTTTTCGGGCCATCACAGTCTCACGTTTCACTAATTTTATATACCCCCTCCGGCATCGTGAACAAATGTAGCAGGTTGGCGCAGTGGTAGTTGCCCTGGCCGATAAAAATAGAGTGCGGGTTCGAATCCCCTCTATGCAAACCTTTTTTAGAATTTTCTGCACCACATTTCAGGAGACGTAACCTCATCAGAAACTTCAATTTTTGCGTTCTAACCCAGAAACTCATCTTTTTTGGACGAAAGAAAGTGTTCTATGAAAAAAAGTTTTCGAAAAATTTCCGAGTGTTCGGCCTTATGAACTTCCTCTGGACTTGTAAAAATTTTTGAGAGCCAGAAACTTTTTTTTGAAAAACGTCTCCAAACTTGTCTGAAAAGACGGAGAATGATTAAAACAGTGTTTTAACTTTGTTTGAAGGCTGTATTAGTGCATAACAACACTCAAAGTCGGATTTGAAGTCATAAGCAGCTGACAGGTGTCTAGTAAAGTGTTCTTCAAAATGCCGATCGGACCAAACTGACTTCAGAAATGGATTCAGGAGGGTCGATATACCCTACAACCTAATTTTCAGCCCATTCTTGAGTGACGTCCTCAAACACTTCCCTAGTTAGACGTTCAACCATTGCGTGGCTTTTGAGAATAGAAAAATCAATCAATGAATTACTGAAATTGTTATTTCTAAGGTAGTCTAATGAAGGGTCACGTGAGAAAAAAGTTCATAAGAAAAAATTATATTATTCTAAACCTCTCCTGGCATCTTCTGAATGCCCACGCCTTCTAAAATCGTTTTCAATTCTTCCAACGATCCAAGTTTTTTCATTTGTTCAAGAATGTCAAACAGTTTTATCGAAAAGCTCAATTATAAAACAGAAATGCAAATTTTTGGTATGAAAATGATAAGGAAGTTTAAAAGTAGTCTCTCACAAGAGGATGCAATTATTTCTACTCGCTCTCCTAAAAATTATTACTTTTGATTGAAAAAAATTTCTTTCCATAATTTCCTTACCGCAATCCCCTCCAACATAATTAAGTCTAATGTGGTACGTGATCATTTCAGTGAGGGGCGTCCCAAAAACATTACAAGTGCCATTTATCGAAAAGTTACGATTATTGTCCTGAATTATAGCCAAACGGGAATGCCAAGTGTAAATGTGCTGAAATAATTTTTTTTTTTGAATTTTTGATGGGTAGTCTCAATAACATGAATTTGATTATCTAAATTTGGAAATCCGCTTAAAAAAACGAAAGTGAATTTAGCAGGAGGGACTAGAAAAAACAGCGATGGCCTAGAAATCCAATGGCGGGAATTCAAAAAAATTATTTTTTTTCTTATTCTATTTTGGATATTGAGTCTTGATTGAATTGTCTGAACCAAAATTTTTTTTTTGAATTCTCGCCGTTGGTTTTCTAGGCCATCGCTGATTTTTCTAGTCTCTCTTCCTGACCGACCATATTTCATTTGGCTTTTTTTTTTTGATTGTTGAGCGAATTTGAATATGTTTTCGAATTTGAATAATTTTTTTTCGCATTTGAATATGCGAAAAAGTTCATCTTATAAGAATAATTTCATGCCCATGGTATGTGGAAGTGAGGGCTATGCAAATGCGCTCCTTCGCAACGGGGCGTGGTCCAAAACAACAAAGCGAGATTTTTTGAAAGAGAATAAGCCGAGATTTAGCAGAAAAGTTGAAAAAAATTCGAAAAATATTACACTTCCCCTCAGAATATTATTTATCTTAGGATTTCAAAACATGTTTTCTCAACAGAGCGCGTTTACGTATCCCACACTTCCTACCACCGGGCCTTCCCATTTTGACAAACTTCGAAAAAAAAATCGAAAACTCCCTTTGAAATTTTCTAAATTACCGTAAGTGATTCAATCCGTGTGTCGGAAAGGTTTCGATTCCCAATTAATTGTACAACAGGGAGAGTGTCTAAAACTTCAAAGACTACAAACTACAAGCAAAAAAACCACTTGCCATTCAAAGAAATAATTGAAGTAAAAGCTCGCAAAAAGCTGAAATCTTTCAGTGTGGTATTTTGAATGTCTATAGTCCCAAATAAGTATTCTAAAACCAAAAGTTTTGTGACGTGATCCTCGTCTCCATTTCTGATTTTCAAACCCCCAATTATAGTCCAACAATTATTGGGAAGCTCTTCCATTGATTTAAAATAGCAGACTCCTTCTTCTTCTACTTTTTCATTTTTGCATAATTTTGCATGAAGATTTGTGAAACTGATATCTCTACCGATGAAATCTCTGAATTCTTGGAATGTAAGACAGAAATCTGGGTGAAGATTTTCGAAATTGAAATTGGTGAACCCATCGAAATTCATGTTTCTGGTTTTCTGAAAAAAATTTTTTGTGTCTGTCTGGTGTCTGTCTGTTTGTCTTTCTGTCTGTCTGTCTGTCTGTCTGTTTGTCTTTCTGTCTGGTGTCTGTCTTTCTGTCTGGTGTCTGTCTTTCTGTCTGGTGTCTGTCTTTCTGTCTGGTGTCTGTCTTTCTGTCTGGTGTCTGACTTTCTGTCTGGTGTCTGTCTTTCTGTCTGGTGTCTGTTTTTCTGTCTGGTGTCTGTCTTTCTGTCTGTCTGTCTAGTGCCTAGTTGTCTAGTCTGTTTAGTTGTCTATTAGTTGTATGTAAACTAGATGTCTTTCTACTTACCAGAACCATCGGAAAAGCCAGCCTGGTCATGTTGAAGTTGTTTTGAATATTCAAAATAGCCGCCCTATAAGTATGAAACTTCAAAGCTTCAAGATTTTCAAAAAATGACAAATTCTGAATGTCTGTATTCTGAATATTCAGAACTCCACGAATAGTTTCGACTTTTTTCAAGGCTCCTTTGATATTTGAGAAAGATGTAATATTGACAAGTGATAGTCCTTTGAAAATAGTTTTGCACTTTTTGAGTTTTTTGATGGAATCTGATGTTATTTGGTCACCTTCGCAATCTGCATTTATGATGAGTGTTAGTCCTTCAAATTGATGGGCAAACGCGCCCCACTGCATTTATGTCTGGGAAACATGTTTTTTACTGATAAAACGACTGTTCCTGTCATTTTTAGACTGAAAATATCACTTTCAGCCTTATTTTCGACCTAAATCTGTTCAAAAACAGAGAAAACAATAAAATTTTCTCACCAAACAAGTTCTGAGTGCAGTGGGGCGCGCTTGCTCATCATTCCGAACAACTAATACAAAAACTCACCACAATCGTTCAAATTCCCATGAACAGACATGTTCATAAAGTCCGTAAAAGCCCAACTATCACATAAATCGGTTGCATCCAATTTTTTATTGTTTTCTATTCCTACAGTACACTCTGTCGTATCACTTTGATTTGGAAAAAACATCAAACTATCGAGGAAAGAGACATCGCTTAAAAAAGAGTTGTTTCGGAGAAAAAAGCCATCTGAAAAAAATTAATTTCGATTTGAGAAAACCGTGTCCCTTATCAGCACTGTCCCGTATCAAAACTGTACCGCGTCAGAGCAGAAAAAAGTTCTGATACGGGGCAGTTCTGGCAAGGGAAATTTCTGAAACGGCATCACCAAACTTACAATGCGTACAATAAAATTGCACATTTCTGTACGACGTGAACGAAAAATTTGTCAAATTCGAATTTTCGATTCTTAAACCACCAGAAATGGATTCCAAATTTTTGAAAATTGTCTCAAATTGGCTCATTGTCAGATCTGTATTCTCGTTTATCACAATAATACCGTATACGTTAACACAGTTTTTCGGGAAATATTTCATTGTTTTGGAGTTGAGCTCAGTGTAGTTGAAAACACATTTTGGGTCTGAGAATTCGTTGGTTAAGTATGCGAGAAAAAAAATTTGAAAAAAAAATTACCATAATCATAAAAACTCAAAACGTTTTTCAAATCTTCTTCTGTAACTGCGAGGATTTTTATACATAGAGAAATGGTAAAAATAATAAGCTTCATTAAAAAAACTTTTTTTGTTTGAAAAACTTCAAAATGAGCCTGGAGTGTTGAATGAAATACCGATTCCGAAAGCTACAATTATGTGCACTCGTGAAAATGTTTCGCATGTTTCCCGGCTTTTAAAGAAGAAGTGAAATCACTTTTTATTCCAAATTTTGTTAGATTATTCAAAACAAAATCAGATTTTTATTGTTTGGAATCACGGAAAATACTTAAAAAACTGTAAAATTGCGCCGCCTGGCATATAATTATTTTCGGTGGCCGAGTCCACTCGGACTACACGGGCAGATAGAAGAGGAACCAGCTGGAAAAGAGCCACCCTTTTTCTCTTTCTTCCTTTTTTTTACCGCTTTTTGACGTTTTTTTTTCCTATTTTTTTCAGTTTTGCCTGTGTAGTCCGAGTGGACTCGGCCACCGAAAGTAATTTCATGCTAGGCGACGCAATTTATGGTTTTTGAAGTAGTTTTCGTTATTCCAGGCAATAAAAAAAACATAAAAAATCATCGTATAACAGTGGGATGCACTGAAGGATCCATCACAACATGAGCGGGTTTCATTTTGGTATTATTCCTAATTCTGAGAAGACTTTTTACTGTTTCCCGATATTGAGAAGACATGAAAAAACAGATAAAGCAGCGGGCAATGGAATTGATTATGGAAAGGGTCATGGCGAATACTTCCAACTGCTCAAAGTATACCCTGAATGTGAAAATAAGAGGATGGACCTTACGTGACTACCAGAGCTTCACGGAAGCCGTTTTCCCGTTTTTTTTTGTTATCCGTTTTCCGGTTTCCGTTTTCTAGAATTTCCATATATTTTCCGAAAAATACCAGAAAATGTTTCTAATTTAGTTGAAAAAATTCTATTTTTGCCAAATTCAGGTTGCGAATTTCACAAAATCTCTGTTTTCCTTAGAAAAACTTTTCTTTCATCGTCCTATTTCCGTTTTCCAAAGTTGGAAAACTTTTCCGATTTCCGAATTCGGTTTTCCGAAAAACAAAATTATTTTCCCGATTTCCGTTTTCCGAAATCAAAAAATGTTATTCCGTACAGCTCTGGTGACTACCTACCTCTCCTCAAAGCCTGCAAAAACGATAGAGCTTATAATAAACAGTACTCCATAAAAAGTCTCTGAGACAAACATCATAAAAGCCATCACCCGAATCATTGTAGTAGTATTTGTAGATCTAAAACCCCTTCGAAATTTCCAATATTTTTTTTCTCTAAAAACCCACTTGTCATTATTCAAATTTCTTCTCCGCTCTTTAGCCCTGGCAAGTCCTAACACAAGTGCAATAGCCACAAGAGCGTAAAGGGTACTGACAATTACTGCCATGTAACCATCAATTAGCCTAAGCCTTTCTTCCTCATATCCCAAAGTGTACTGCTCATACATCACCCAACTTGGCCTTTTTCCATTTGGACAACTAAATAACTTTAGTAAAGGTTTATGTACTAAAAAGGTTTATGCATCTTAAAAATACCTCAAAATGTATCTTGAACCTTTAAAGGTTCATTTACCTTTAAAGTACCTTAAAATGTACCCTGAACCTTAAAAGGTTTATGTACACATTTTGAAAACTTACTCATTGACTTTTTGAATAACAGTTGCAAAGTAATACAGCGAACTGTAACTTTCACAAGCCACCATCATACCGAAAACTAACAAATATCCATATTTAGCTTTCGTCGTAAAATTCATCGCGTTATTCATTGGAAAAATAATCGAATAGGCTCTATATGCAACGATAAACAAGGCCAACAACCCTGAACATCTTCGACTCATAATCTGAGTACACCGCGCCAATACATCAATTAGCAAGTGATAATAAGGAAAGAATTCAGTGCAAACTTCTTTGCTATGATGCCACAGCAAAAAAATTTGAGATATTTTTCCAATGGAATGTATCAAATCACAGATACAAATGCCTATCATAATGATATAAACCAAATTTGATCGCAAGTCTTTTTGACACAGAATAATAAGATGAGGGACGTTTACGAAGAAGTTGATGAACGCGGCAATATCATAAATAGTTTTGAGGGTCTCTATAATAGACTTGAAGGTTTCGATGAACTCTTCGCTGATAAGAAAATCTGGACTACTCCATTCGTTGTCGCTATCATAAACAGGATCATCAGTTTGATTCAAAAAACCGGTCGGTTCTTGGCTAGCAACCGGAAGTTTATCTGAAAATGTAGAGTTGAAAAAGAATTTCAAGCTGATTTTTCTATATGAATGGTCAATTTGTTTTTACCGGTATACAGGTGTTTCGGTTAATTGTCGACAAATTTTCCGTTAAATTTACCGGAAAAAGATCCTATGTTCCTTTTTCAAATGTGAATTACCGAAAAAGTTTTTATCGATATGCGGGTGTTTCGATAAACTGTCGACGAATTTTCCGTTTTATCGGAAAATTTTTCAGGAAACCCGCTTAACAATGCGCTATAGCGTAATTTCGGAGCGTTATCCAGTGTTTTTTAAAGTTCGCGCAGAAACGCTACTGAAAATGTTAAATTTTTCAGTACATTTTCCTGAAAATTTACCGGAATTATACCGGCAAGGAACGTTGATGTGTTCTGCGCGTACATATAAAAAAACAAAAAGTGTCTCTTTTGTTGTTTGTAGTCTTTCAAAAACTCACCACAACCTTTCCTGTTATACTTCACAGCAGTCATGCACTTTTTCTGAAAAATCAAGCACTCTTTTCGATTTTTGAACAATTCCAGACGATTTCCGTTAACTTCGATTATTTTCATATTGAGACCAGGAGGGACGCCTGAATATGGACTGGCCTAAAAAATCAACTTCTAGAGAATCAACAACAAAAAAGTCACCTGTAAACTTGGAAAATCAAGTTTTTGAAGATTTTCGTTATAGTTTATTCGGATCGGAGTAAGATTTTCATCTGTAAAATTTTTCCTTTTCCAAATTTTTCATGTATTTTTCACGCTTACGGGCATTCACGGTGGCAATATAACGGAGTTTAGCCAGAAAATTCAAATTTTCCAAATTTTCCGTATTTTCGATTGTCAAAAATCCATAGATATTTGTGACATTTCCAAGCTTCCACGCATCATTCTCATTTTCAGAATTAATCAAAACGTCTCCAATAACATGTTCACAATCCGGTTCAATATTTTTGAAATTGCACACTTTTTGCCCATCTTTTCTTGAGAAATCTTGACAGATTTCAAGCGCATCGAACTCTATATTTATTTTGTTTTCAGCAAAAGTTTGAAGTTCGAATGTTGTAATGCACAAATTTGGGTGATTTTTGGCTATGAGGATCCACAGATCTTGACCGATGATGTTCTGAGAAAATTATTGATTTTTAGCAGCAAAGTTGTTCAAAAAAAATTTTAAACAAGGCCTTCCGAAAATCCGGCCGGCCGCGCTGTCCGCCAGCCGCACCGTGCGCCGGCCGGCCGCCGCCAGCCGCCTGTGTGACTTTGCGTCGGCGTGACTACGTAACTCGGCCCTGTTTCACGACAGTTACAACATTTTCGATCAAAGTGTTATCTTTTTTTATAGAGCTAGAAGCACAAAATAATGTCAAAAACAGGGGTTGCTCGTCATTTAAAATGCCTGGGTACGCAATCACGCTCACGAAAATGATGCAGACAGCTGGCGCGGCTGGCGTGACTATCCAACGGCTGGCGGCCGAATAACTGCGTTTCAGCCGAATGGAAACCTTACCTTTAAACTGCTCAACCCGAGTCTTGTCATTTTTGGATTATCATGAATGCTTATAAAATACTCAGCACCGAGCAGACCGAATCCTATGTTCATTGTCTCCAGATTTTCCAAAAACGATATATTTAGAAGATTGGTCTTAAAAATTTCTATGGAGCTATTCATAAAATTGAGTGACAAAAATGGAGATAAATTGATTGATTCTGAAACTCCAATGATTTTCAGACCATTTCCTCTACCACCAATTATAGATGTACAATTGGAATAGTACGGTAGAGACAAAGGGGTTGTAAGGGATATCGTATCCCTTAGGAGGTAATCACAGCCATTCGGTAGTGACGTCATCCTACACTCTTCCAGCATCAGAATTCCTCTTTGTCTAAGTCTCTTATCGTCTGCCTCCTCTGAGCCCTGACTCAGAGGGCAAAGGGGAAAGTCTATCCTGGAAGGATGTGGGATCAGACAATCACACTCTGAATCTCTCAAGCTTTCGTTATCTCTCGAATACAGTTTATTGTTTCAGATTCCTTCATCCCACACGCTTCCGGAAACACCAGCGACATCAGGTGATGGGACACGCCCAGGAGCAGCAGTACAAAAGGGAGCCGTGCGGAAGCCAAGGGATCGGACAGGAGAGTCAACGGACGAATTTTCTCATTTTAATCAATTTTGTTTCTTTTATATTTTTCCGCTTCTTTGTAAAACCACCCCGGGCAGGGGAACTCCAGCCTAGGTCCGAAAGGACCGGCGGCACTGTGAGTTCCCCACCACGCCCGGGCCTTCTATTTTCGCATCATGTATCATACAAACATCCTAATCTTTCTTCTCAATAAATTAGTAATTATCTAGAACCGTCTTAACCTCCCGCACACATTATTGGTAGCAGCGAGTCTTAGATCGTCTTCTATGACATCTACGTAGATCCACCGTTTAATCAGTTTCTAGATAAGTTCTCTTCTATTGAAAGATACGATTAGGTATTATAAGTGCTCAAGAGTTTTTGGATAAGCCGCGCCATGAGGTAAGCCGCGCATGTGAGAAAGCCGCGCAATTAGGTAAGCCGCGCATGTGAGAAAGCCGCGCAATTAGGTAAGCCGCGCAAAGGCACAAGCTGCCACAATTTCGGTGGAGTAAGTTCAGTCAGTAAAAGTTCAGTCGTGAAAATTCAAGTCATTCCAGTTCAAATCACTAAGGTTCAGTTAAGTTAAGTTCGATAAGTTAAGGTCACCTAGATTCAGAAAAATTCAGTCAGTCAGGTAGGAACAAATAGTACAAGCCAAAGCTAGTTAATTTCAGGCGCCCACGAATTCTCTAGTTTTGCTTTACTATTCTCAGGAGTAGCCCGGGTAAAAGTTCTCCTTGGTTCCTTTGTTTCATTCAAAAATTGTGAGTCATTCTAGGTCGACAGTCAGTAAGCACGAAAGCAATAGAAGATGTTAGAAGCCCTTTTTTCGTCGTAAAAAAAAAATAGAGAAAATTTGAGAGATATGAGAAGTAGACAATACTAGTAAGCGGGAGAAACAGACAGTCTTGCACGCAAAGGTGAGGGAGAGAGTAAAACACGCCCCTTAGAATGGTCACTCCGTCCTTCTCCTTATATTATTTTTTTACACCGGAGTGTACCATTTGTTACGGTTTCTCGTTCCTCATCTCTCATCTCTCCTTCTTGCATTCTCGTCTCCTCCACATCAGATCGTTCCTTGTCCTGCTCTCAGTCCTTTTCATTTGTTTTTGTTTCTTTTCTTTTTATTTTTCCTTTCTTTCCGCTTTCATTATTAAAGTTTCTTCACGTCCTCCTTTTTTTTTTTTTTTTTTTTTGTTATCTTGTTTTTTTTTGTCTGTCCTCACCGTTAGTCTCCTTTCACCTTTTCTTTGAGATCTTTTCAGTTATTTTAGTCTTCCTATATCCATCTAAATGTCTCTTTCCTTTTCTCTTCTTCCTTGTTGTCCATCGATTTGTTAAGTTATTTTTTTTTCTTTTCTTTACCTGAAGTTACGCGCGCAAGGACCACTTCCTCCACCGAGTCGTCATTTCGGTTCTCTTCTACGTAAATTTTTTTTTCTGTTCTGTCTCCTCTTCTTTTCTGTTTTTTTCCCTCCTCACTCGTAAGATAGTCCCAACTAGTAAATCCGCTGAATCTTTCTTCTCGAAGTCGTCGTCAAACAGGTAAGACGTTACTGATTCGTATGGTGATTTATTCAGAAACTTCAACTCTATCTTCAAATCTTCTACCAATCTTCACCCAATCACCCATGGCGGACTCCCCTACTCCCCCTGGGAGGCAGAGGCCGCTACCGGATCAAGACCCGGAAGACGTCGAGCTCGCCACCGAAACAGCTCTGGAGAGCTTCAGAACGAGAGATCAGAAGCTGAGCTTCGACGCTCTCGTCAGTCTGCAAAATGGAGTGGCGCTGGATATCCGAGCAATCCACCAAACACTCCACGACGTGACCAAGTATGCAGCTGACCGTTTTGAAGTCGTCGAGAGACAAGTCCAGGACCTGGAGGCCGCTGTCACGGCAGGAGTAGCACGTAGTTTCGAAAGAAACGGCACCGCTACTCTTGTCGGACAGTCGTCTCAGGTCAACGGGACTCTCAATCATACCTCAGTTCCTACTACCACATCCGCCTCTGAGCCAGTCAGCAGCCTACCTTCGGGTACCACGGCCGAAACTTCCGAGAATCCAGCCGTCGCACCAGAAACCGAAGCCACGCCGAAAGCATCGAGCTCCGAGGCTTTCAGCCGCTTCCGGGATTCTGGCAGACGGTTCAGCACGAGCTCATCTCCAGATAGCGTTTTCGAGGACACCTTGGACACGCCTCGCCCTCCAGTGCAGAGGAAGAAGAGCGTGAGCTATATGTTCAATGTGTTGGGTGCGAAAGCCCCGCACAACCTCACGACGTTCTCAGGTGCTCCAGAAGAGAACTTCGCAGCTTTCTACCGTGCGTTCACAGACCACGTAAACGCTGCAAAGGAGACGATCTCATCGGAAAAACAGCTCAGCATCCTGCTGACGTACCTCACGGACTTTGCCAGAGACAAAGCTGAGGAAGTCGTGGAGCTTTCAGATTGCTCCTACCAAAAGGTAGTTGATCATCTGAAGGCCACATTCCAGGATCCCAACAGAGCCGAGATGGAGAGGCAGCAGCTGAGAAACTGCTCACAACGGTCGGACGAATCTGTTGACGCCTTCGGAGCTAGAGTGAGGAAGCTAGCCCAGAGCGCCTACAGCCACAAGCCAAGGGACTTTGTCCAGGAAAAGGCAAAGGAGGCATTCGTGGACGGACTCACACCAGTAGTGAAGTTTCACGTCAAGACACAAAGCCCAAGGGACTTCCAAGAAGCCCAGAACGCCGCTGTCAAACTGGAGCTCCTTCTGGCCGAGGCTGCCAAGGCTAACACGATCAATCCCCAAGGATTATCTGTCGCCCTCCCACCCGCTCTGGTAGCTGTTCAGGATCAGATGTACAACCCGCCAGCTCTGCAGCCACCTCACTTCAGGAAGCAACAACCACAACAGTTCGGACAACGGAAAAAGGGAAACTGTTACTACTGTGGAATTCAAACTGTTACTACTGTGGAATATGCCGCCGAGTGCAGAAGAAAACAGCAAGAAAGCTCGCGAGGTTACTCCAACGGTAATTTCAACCGAGGAGGCCAACAGAACAACCGGAACTACAGAGGCGGACCCCGCCAGTTCCCGGTCAATGATCCTGTTCAGAGACATCAGCTCCCCAGCACGCAACCGCAAGCAAACAGCTACGTGAACTCATTTGCTCCAATGGGAGATCCGTTGGTCGAGCAGCTCAGAGCCGACTTAGCCTCGTCGCACTCACAGATTGAGGCGCTAGTTAAGCGGAATGCAGAGCTCGCCGCAGTTTCGGTTCCCCCACCAGCATCCAGGCGCATCAACCTGATTTCCGTGATACCGTCGATGTTCACTCTGACGCTGCTGTTCACAATGCTCACGCTGATCACTCCGGCTTCCGCATTCTCGCCGCTTCTGTGTTTCCCACACGCTCCGGAAACCCATCTCAAGCTTCCAAGTCCGATAGACTGTGATCTCGTCCTGCAGACCAACAATGCAACTCAGGTAGAGCCGTTAGACCTGGCCATATATAGGGATAACACCATCCCCTATCGCTCTAACGGTACCTTTTGCAAAATCGTCAAGAGGACGACTCGCTTTTCGACAAATTTCTTTGGTGCACGCTGGCAGGAATCCGAAACAAAACAGATGCCTGTGTCTTCGGAGACCTGCCGCAACATGGAGAAGTTCCAGAGCTGCGAGTACGGAGAGTTGAAACACGTAGGAGGGGTCTTCATGACCAACAACCCCCACGTGCTCGATTGGCCAAGTGCTCCGTTCTCCGCTTTCCAGGGTACCCAGGTAACTGAAACGACCAATTGTTTCATGATGCCGGTCCCGGTCAGCGCGAGATTCGGAGACACGATCCCAACGACTCCAACCGGCTCCATGGAAGGATGCAGCTACAGCCACGGCTCGTGCAACACACGAGAAGGCTCAGCCTACATCTGGAAGCCGATCAAGGAGCAGGAGTGCCGATTCGTCTTTTGGAGAACCATCCAAGGAGCCAAGACTGGTCGCATCTGGTTGAGCGATGACAAGGAAATGTCTCTGTCTTACGACGAGAAGAGTCCGTCATCCAAAGCCTGTGGTAAGAAGTTGATTCTTACAGACCAGGGCTACGCGGTGGGGTTCCCGATCAGAAGGAAGAGGCAGACGAACGCTGTCGAAGACGTGCTTCGGAACATGACGAGCACCGTCACGTCCAACCAGCTCTCGGCTCAGCTCTTGGCAGTTGAGATTGCAGCGCTGAAGAAGACGGGTCGGTGGTTCCAGCACAACTTCAAGTCGTTCTGCTCCTCCTCCAACTCGTACACAGCTGCCATCCTGTCAGCCGTCGCCAGCAATCCGACAATTGCAGCTCGGAAGTTGACTGGAAAAGAGGACATCGAGGCAAAGTGGATCGGTCAGGACTTCCTGGCAGTCAAAGCTTGCAACTCGTTGCTCCCCTCAGCCTTCCAGTTCCAACCGTTCAAGGAAACGTGCTACTCCAAGCCGCAGCTCAGAGTCACGTTCCCCAACAACGCGACGATTCTGACGTTCGTGGATCTCAACACCAGGATCATCACGAATCGGGCGCACACGGTTGACTGCAACTTGGTAACGGATTTCGAGTACGTGGCGAATGGTACCCTTACCTACCTCAATCCCTTCACCCTTGAAGCAAGGATTAGTAAGGACTTCCATCCGCAGATAGTCTCACCATCCACCGAGTTCCAGCTGAGCCCTCTTGGCGACGATCCTCAAATCTTCCACAACATGGTCATCCGCCACAAGTATGAGAACATGCGGGATAGCCAGTACGGAAGCATCGTGGAGGCGCTCCAAGGATCTTCGGAAGCAATGAACCGAGTTTGGTCGACCAAAACCGAAGAAGCTTCGAGTTCAACTTCCGTCAGCGAGATCAAGGAGCAAGTGGACTACTGGATCCGGGCTAAGTACATCTTCGATTGGATCTTCTTCGTGTGGACCATCGCTTGCAATGTACTCCTAACTGTTCTGGTCCTCATAGCCATTCTATGCGGAGTTGTCCGCACGTACTTAGGACCATGGTTGTTCTCGCCGAGGTTCAAGGGCTTCAACCCTTCTGCCACAATCCAAGGTGACTCATCTCTCCCTGACCGAGTAGATACGCAAATATCGGCTCAACAGGAAGGGGTCACCCCAGGACCAGACAACAACCCCACCAAACTCATTCGAACCCCTACACCAATTCCAGACTGTGTCAGCCAACTGAGAAGACTCCAGTCCCCAGCCGTTCACGTCATGAGCGTCACTGGCTCTCAATACATCACGGCTCAGATCCCGATTCGCGTCAACGGAATCAGCTTCTGGGCATTGGTCGACACCGGAGCAGGCTTCACCATCGCAAGCAAAGAAGTATGTGCTCTCATCGGAGTACCCAGACTCAATCCCCCTTTGGTAGGACACGCCTTAGGCCTCGGGGGCAACGAAGTTGAGATAGCCGGTTCCGCCACAGTCAAGTTCCAGATCGGTTCTTTCACGACTTTACACTGTACCAATTTCACCTCCGGACAGTGTTGCCCAGAAGGAGTCAGCAACTACGATTTCATCCTCGGAAATGACATCCTGTCGCTGCTCCCAAAGTTCCATCTGGATTACGCCAATGGAAGCTTCGAATTCGGAAACGAACGCTTGCCAATGGGTATTCAAAGGAATCAAACGGTCTTCCCGTCCAGGTACGAGGTACACGTGGCCAGAGACACCGTGATCCCGCCAAGATCCGAGTCTTTTGTCAAATGTGTCGTGCCGCTGAACAACACGGAGAATGACATGGTTCTCTTGTCCCAAGCCAGCACATTAGCAAAAATGGACTTGATAATCGCCCCAGCCGTTTTCTGCCACAAGAACCCCATCCTCTTAGTGACCAATCCCACCAACGAGCCGAAGATATTGTACGCCAACACCACCGCCGCTTCAGCCACCGACATCAACGAAGTAAACGAGAGACCATCAGTATTGTACTATGCCTGACCATCACCGACGACCTAACCAACCTCCAACAGAGCCGGAGATCGAAGTAGACCCGGAATTCAAAATCGACTTATCCCAAGCAAAGATCACTCCGCAGGAGAAGCAGATCCTAACCGATCTCCTCGATGAGTTTCACGACACATTCTCCAAGAATGCGTACGACTTGGGAAGCTCGAAAACCGAACCTGTACACATTTACACCAACACGGAAGTTCCGGTTAGAGCAAGACCGTACAGAGTGCCAGCCAAGTACCAAGCAGAGTTGGAAAAGCACATCAATGCGCTGATCAAATCCGGAAGGATTACCGAGAGTAATACCCCATGGACGAGTCCCATCGTGTTGGTAAAGAAGAAGAACGGATCACTCAGAGTTTGCTTAGATTTTAGGAAACTAAACGAAGCAACGATCCCAGATAACTTCCCACTACCTCGGATAGATGCAATCCTTGAAAAGGTAGGCGGCTCCAACTACTTCACCAGCTTGGACATGGCTAACGGATACCTGCAACTCCGATTGGACTTGGCATCATCCTACAAGTGTGGATTCATCACTGAATCAAAGGTTTACGCCTACACACACTTGCCGTTCGGATTGAAGTCCGCAGCCTCCTACTTTCAACGGGCCCTGCGCACAGTCCTCGGAGGCTTGGAGAACGAGGTTCTGGTCTACATCGATGATATCCTCATCTTCAGCGAAACTTTCGAGCAACACTTGAAGACATTGAGGAAAGTCCTTCTCCGCTTCAGAGATTTCAATCTCAAGGCTTCACCCAAGAAATGTGAGTTCGCTAAAACTTCCATCGTTTTTCTAGGCCACGAAATTAGCAAAACCACGTACTCGCCGGATAAAGCAAACGTCGCCAAAATCGCCGAATTCCCAATTCCAACCAACATCAACGAAATCAGGAGATTTGTTGGCATGGCAGGTTTCTTTCGAAAATTTGTACCAGGTTTTTCAGAAATCGCCGAACCATTGACGAGACTCACCCGCAAGGAGCAGAAGTTTACATGGAACAAGGATCAACAGGAAGCCTTCGAAAAGCTCAGGAAAGCACTAGTGTCAGAACCGATTCTCGGCTTTCCGGATTACGATCGCCCTTTCCACATCTTTTGTGATGCAAGCGCAGTAGCCCAGGGAGCGGCACTGCTGCAGACAAGGAAGGACAACGAGAAAGACTACTACGCGATCGCCTTCGCTAGTCGAACTCTGTCCGATCCAGAGACAAGATGGCCGGCGATACAGGTCGAGATGGGAGCAATTATCTTTGCCCTCCGTCAATTCAGGCCGTATGTCTGTCTGTCTAAGATCATCCTTCACTCGGACCACAAACCATTGACATTTCTGTTGCAGAAATCGAAGACTCACGACAATCTGAGCCGGTGGCTAATCGAGCTTCAATGCTACGACATTTCAATCGTACACATCGATGGCAAGAAAAACACCGTAGCCGATTGCCTGTCTCGAGCCCGTGAAAACGAGGACATCAGCAACACCGTCGAGTTGAAAGACATCGTGGAGTTCCCAGTCTGCATGAGGGTAAGCGCCAAAACTCGGCAAGCCGAGAAACTAGACCTCATCCGGAAAGGGAGACCCACAGCTTCTTTGGATATCGCACAAGAGCAGGAGCAAGACCCAGAAATCCTCGCAGTCAAGCTCGTCCTTCAGGGCAAAGCCAAAGCCGAAGAGATCAAGGAACCACTAGCCACCAGGTTAACTCTCTCCACTCTAGCAGCCAACGGCACAGTGATCACCAAGCCAAACCCTACCAGCAAGAGAGATCTGCTGTACATCCCGAAACAGCTCACAGGTCTCATCTTCGAAGCTTTCCACGAAAGTTTTCTGTCAGGAGGCCACTTCAATTGGAAGAAAACAAAGGCTAAGATCGAACGGAGATATTTCTGGCCAGGAATGGCAAAAGAAATAATGGAGAGGTGCCGAGCCTGCGAGAAATGTCAAGCCAAAAACTCACCCAACCCACCATACAGGGAAAGGATGCTGACAGTAAGCACAAATAAGGTCTTTCAGAAAGTAGGTCTCGACCTGACCGGACCACTTAGGACCACAAACAAAGGTAACAAGTATATCTTGAACATTATTTGTTGGTTTTCTAAGTTTGTCATCAGTGTCCCGATCGAAGACGCGAGATCAGAAACCTCTGCTCGAGCACTCCTCACAGAAGGGGTACTCAAGTATGGCGCCATGACGGAAATCGTGACTGATAACGGCAAAACTTTCACATCCCAGGCTTTCGATGATTTTGTCAAGTTACTCTCGATCAAAAATCACAAGTCGATTCCATATTGGTCTAAGGGAAACGCCGCCACGGAAAGGTCGTTCAGAACCTTCCATCAACTCACTTCCAAGTACGTCAACAAGACCCATACGGACTGGGATCTCATTCTACCTGCTCTCACCTTTTGCTACAACACCACGGTCCATGGAACGACAGGAGAAACACCATTCTTCCTCATGCACGGCAGGGATCCGATTTTCAGCATTGATAGGATCATCGATCCTTCGCCTGCCGACGAACTGGAAGCAAGTCAGATCGACATTGAGGACTTCCGTCAAGAAATGGTGATAAACCTCCGCGAAGCATGGCACTGGGCCAAGAAGAACGCCGACAAAGCAAGAGAAGAATTCGTGAGAGGCTACGAACCACAAGTAAGACCAACGGACATCCAGGTAGGTGACAGGGTCATGATGAAGAACTACTTTTCCAAGAAGAACCTGTCCAGAAAACTCGTTCTCCCATGGGTAGGTCAGTACCGAGTGATCGAAATCAGTCGACCAGAGGCCGTCATCCAAGACATCAACAGTCCCAAGAAGGCACCACGCCGTGTACACCTGGACCAGGTGAAGAAAATCATCGAAATCTCCGGCCCCGCCGCAACATCAAACGATACCGATGATCAAACCGAGGAAACCCCCGTCCTCCCACACGACACTCCAACAACGAAGGCCACGGAGGAAACACCGGAGAATCCACCCGCCACCACAGCAATTCACGAAGAAAGCATCGCAATCAAGCAGCCAGAAGCAGAAGCCGACGAAGCACCACAAGAACCGGAGAAACCAGACGTCGAACCCCGCTACAACTTGCGCAGGAACAGAAGAGTCCCAGATAGATTTAACTAGAATCTCAGTATCTAAGTAGTTAGTAACAGCCACCTTGATTCTTAGAAGCAGCCTTTGTAAAAATCCTTTTCTCCTCTCGATTCACTCTCTCCACCCCTCAGATTCTGCCCTTCCAAAATTAGCAAATTTCCACTTTGTCCGTCATACGTTTGCCTCTCCGAACCAATAGCGCTCACCAGTCGTCAAACCTAATCAAGCTTCACTACAGATACGCCGAAGCTCTCGATGATATACAACAACTTCCGCCCGACTTGCTTCGACCGCTCGTTATCCTACCACATTTTCGTGATCACCACCAACAGCCGAAACCCGCGCAACGGTTTCGCTAACAGCCACACAGGGATCCTTGTTACCGAGATCGGAAACCGACGACGCGGATGGTTCCAAGGTCCCACCTTTGAACTCGTCAACGGCCGTCTGAGGGAAATCGGGCTGGAAGGAGACTCCAGACACTGGGCTCCCATCACTGAACCGATCCGACAGTGCCACGTCGGACGCGCCAAGTTCCCATCTCCGGCGATAATGACACGACGCCACTGCGGCTGCCCAAACCGCCTTTCGCCGTCTAACCACGCTCATGAGAGCAATATGGAGTGTCACGCCCAATGGATCGCAGACGCGGTCTCAGAACAGATCTCCCGAGGCATCCCAGTTCACGGTATGGCAGTCTAAGAAGGCTGAAGCTCCTACTCGTAAGAAAGACCGTACAGGCTTTTCTAAAGAATTGCCGGCCATCCTTTCCACGAGTAGGAAAGAAAGCTTCAACTCTTCTTGACTAACATCACCTTTTCGCGTTTATCCCTAAGATTGCGCATTCTTTTTCACTCACTTTTTCTTTTCTGTCCTCCCTTTCGGTACTGAACCAAGTTTTGTTCTCCAAAATTCTCTCGGAATCTCGTCACTCGTGTAACCATGCTCAGCCTAATCTCAACTAAAATGTACCAAAATTTCAGTCATGGCATCCCGCCCCATATGGCCACAAGGTCCCATGGTTCAAATCTGCGTCTGTATGGTCCAACGTCTGCCGCACCGTAGCTTCGTGATCATCGTGGACTGCACACCCTTCGAGTTCGATCTACGAGGATGTGCACCCCTCCAACATTTCACCATCACTGACGGACGACTGATCAGATCCAACGGAATCTACCCACGTCTCACAGAAGGGAACGCCGTAACGGAGATCTACTCCGGGAGCACCCACGTCTGGCACCGCACCGCCGTCCCACAACCGCGGCAATGCTACTGCAACCCGCATTACCCGCCGACACAGGACAGGCATACCAACGCCGGGCTATGCAGGTGCTGGGCAATCGGCCAAGCTATCGCCGAACGGATCTGGTGCAACCAGCCGATCGAAGGAATGCAGTTCGAGCAACGATTGTTGCTCTAGGAAGCAAGCAGTGATTAGGGCCTACGCAGACTACTCTACGGAGCTGTCGACAGAATCCCTACCACCCATTAACGCATCTGAACAATGGGCATTCCTCCTTCTCTTTTTTCTTTTTTTTTCTCCTTTTCCAGTTAACCTTTCCGAAATTCTATTATAAACCTTCGGTTTAAATCCGATCGTTCGAAACTCCTTGTTTCATTGATCATTTCCGACTCAATTCAAAAAAAAAGTTCTCTAAAATCTTCCTCCAAAATTCTAGTCACCGTCTTTTCCTTGTTCAACCTCCTAACACTTGTTCCTCTACTTAACCAGCAGTATACTCGTTCACCGTTCGTTTCGTTACCTTTCGTAAAAAACTCGCTATCAACACAACGTCACCTTACCTAATAATTTTTCTTTTCAGTCACTTCGATCTACACACACTTCGCCACCAACGTCAACATGGCCGATGATCCAGGCCCACCACCGATGGATCCACACCACACGGACCCTGAGGAATTGCTCGGGACAATAGACCCAGCCACCGCCCAGGTAATCGACGCCTCCTTGGAGGAAGAGATCCTCGGCCCAGCAACTGAAACCAAGGAGAACTCCGCTCACAATCAAAGCGCAGTTTCGCAAGAAACGGCCGCACCGATTGCAGAGGAGCCCTCGCAGTCTCAGCTGCCCTCCCCAGTCCCCGCTTCCCAAGACTCCGTCAACGGAGAAGCCCCTTCGCCGCCACCAGCAGTTTCGAAAGAAACGACTAACGCGCAGCAAGACGGCCTCCCCCAGGAATCCGGAAACGTCGACTTGGCGGACGGGAAAGAACTTCCCCAAATCAATCTTACTAAAGCACCCGAGACCTTAGCGGTCGAGGAACACAAGCCGGCGGAAGAGCCACTGAGTCCCGCACCAGCGGAAGAGTCAGAACAGCCTAATGCAGCGGAAGCAATGGACACTTCCGAGCAGCTTGAGCCAGCGGAAGCCATGGACACTTCCGAGAACGAGGTCCCCAAAAAGCCCGTCGTCCCAGAGATCCCGGACGATTCGAAAGAACCGGTTTTGGTCCCACTCACGGTACCCGAGGGAATGAAAATCGAAGAAAAACATCCCTTCGATAACCAGTACGTCAAGTACCACAAAGCCAAGAAGCCGAGCGAGAAAACGAATTTCCCGTTCGACTTCTACAATCGGTCTCTGAGCCACATACAGGACTTCCGAAACTACTCGGTCGGAGTACTCATCGCTCAGGCGAAGCAGAGGACCTCCACGGGCAAAGTCCCCGAACCACAGCAGTTCGACAACATCCTAACCGAGGATGACCTTCCGGATACCGTGAGCGGTGCTGTCTTCGAAGCCGTCGGCATGGACGGAGGTACCGTCTACTGCAGCCCGGTCAACCCTGAGATCGTCGCCAACGATCGCCCGGATCTGCAAAAGATCTGCCTCACTCCAGTCGCAGAGGATATCAAGAACGGGAAACACCCTCACGCCACCAACTACCACTTGGGCGACATTTTCCGCGTGACTTCCTTATACCTCAGGGACGGGATAACGAAGGAAGATATTCTCAACCCAGAAAGGGTCGGAGGAAAAGTCTGGAACATCCACGAGTTCGCCGTAATGGAGAGGCTTCTCAGAACGTCAGACTCCTCCATCTTCAAGGGATGCAAAAAGAGGAGAAGCGTCTGGTCAGCAACAGCTACAGTCCCCACCTTGACCACAATTAGGGAGGACTTGCTGGAAGCAGCAGGCATCCCCAAGAAAATTGGCCAACGCCTCACCGCCACTGTTCTGATACCGCGAACCAGACCCGGTCGATTCCTCTTCAGTCTGAACCCAAAATTCAGACCGAACGTGATAAAAAAGACCATCGCTCATGCTTTCAGGCCCTCGGTGCCACCATCGGTAATCAAAGTCGAGCGGCTACCCACAACCGTGGAAGAGGGCTACAAGTCGCTGCCCCAACCCTATGCAAACCAGAAGCTCCCACCCAAAGATGAGGTAGGTTTCAAGGCGTTGATTCGGGCCGCCCGTCTGGGACTCGCTGGAGTTGTCTCGTTACAAAACAAGAACCGAGATCCAAGAGGCTACACCACCACCGTCACCCAAGTAGACGAGTACGGCAAGCCACTGGTAACCTTCGACATCGCCGGTTTAAGCAGCGCCCCACGATTGGAGCACTGGGCAAGTGGTACTAAATTCCAGCTAGTAACAGAGCTAGGCAGCCATGAACTGGAGGTGGAGGACGCCGAAAACATGGACACGTTCCTGAGGATCAAGGCTACCCCAGTCTCCGGCAACCCAACGGTGGCTCAGGCGGTCCGTGCCTCGCTAGACACCACGGCGGCGGTCTTCCAGAAGCCGGCCAGTCACAAACGGCAAGTTGAAAACTTCCCAACTTACCATGACTTCAGGCCTTTCAACCCGAACCTGCCATTCCGATTGTTGTTTGAGGCTATGGGCGGAGGTGATCGAATTCCGGATCAAGAGATTCCCGAGTTCGAACTCCCCCACAGGCACCCAGACAAGTATCCCACCAGGGCACAGCTGATGTACATCAACGCCATCTTGTACACGAGCATTCCAGCCCTAGCCACGGAAAGTCCGTTCGGAGTCGGAAAGACATTTATGATCGCGTTAGCTCTCATCGAACTGGCTATCAAGGCCGCCGAGACCAAAGAGCTTCACGTGGCTACGACGGTCACCAACGCCGGAATCGCCGTCATCACCAGAGCCCTCATCGCTAACGCCTCGGCCGCAAACGTCCAAGTGAGAGGAGTGCGTTACGTCTCGCGACAAAACCACGACTCATTGGACAATTCGGTCAAGACCGAATGGGACACCCCAACCTTGATCCCAACCGTCACCGAAAAGTTCATCAGGGACTGGGACAACAACAACCACCCGGATACCAGACCAGGTGAGCTCGTCCAAGCAGCCTGGCTTTGGCTTCGCCAGAACGGCGTCATGACCGGTTCAGACACTCGCAATATCCACCTCAAGGATGAGTCAAAAGGCTTCAAGGCCATGGACGAGGTGGCGATGTTCATCCAGATCCACAAACCAACGATCCTGCTCGGAACATCGGCCTCGCTCACGGAGTTCCTCTACTACAAGCGAGCGGAAGGTTACGGAGCACGCGTCGCCACGGTGCAAATCGACGAAGCCTCACAGTTCCCATTCTGCGCTCTGGTCGCCCTCGCAGCGACATGCCCAAATGCCAGGTACTTCATGGTCGGAGACACCCAACAATTGCCTCCCTACGCCGACACCGATCTGCCCAAAGACATGAAGAGCTTCGCCGTCGGGAACATTCTCGCCGTCGCAGCCAAGAAGGTGCAGAACCTCAGCGTCTTGCAGGTGTACCGCTGCCCCTTCATGATCACCAAGTTGTGCTCGGATCTGTTCTATCAGGGACGCTTGGAATCCATGAGATCGAGGAAGGAGCGTTGCATGTTCGCTCAAGCCCTGGGTCTCAGCATCAAATACCCCCTCCACACCATCGACGTGAGAGGAAAGCATGAGGTTTCCGGAACCTCCCTCATCAACGAACGTGAGCTGGACATCGCTGAGATCATTGTCCGCAAGCTGAAGAAGGCTCACCCGCTCATCACGATCGGAATCCTGACCTACTACAAGGCCCAGGCAGGACGAGTCGCAGGGAGCCCAACGTTAGCCGGACACTTCATCGGAACAGCCCGGGAAGGCGTGGTGTTACCACTCCCCGCCGACGCCGCACGAAACGACGTCGGAACGATCGACGCGTCACAGGGCCAGGAGTTCGATGCCACCATCATCCTCACCACTCGCTCAAGCGGATTCGACGGCTCGGCTCACTCTCGGTCATTCATCGATGACGGCCACCGTCTCAACGTAGCCCTGTCACGGACGAAGGAGATCTGCATCGTTCTCGTATGCAAGGACGAAGCCGTGAAGACCAACAACTGGGCTCGTTATTTCACCCGACTCGACGGCAGAGGCGAGCGCTCGGACACGTTCTTCAAACCGGCCGACGCTCTCCCGGTCACCGAATCACCGCTTCCAGCTCCTCAGGCTCCTCTCGCTGCTCGAACTATTCAGCCCGCAGCTCCCGCTCCACCTGGCCCTCCAAACAAGCGCCGCAGGGTAGGCTCCAGACAAGCCGGTCCCAATGCCGCCCGCGGAGGACGTCGCTCAGGCCCAGGACGACGGGAAATCCACTTGTAAACCAACCACCAACCAACCTTCAACCATCACCCAAACTCAACATATCCAGCTACCATCCGGTAAGTCCGTTCTAAAATCTTTTCGGAAGACCAGGGTCGGTCTTATTATAAGGGGGAAGGTGTAAGGGATATCGTATCCCTTAGGAGGTAATCACAGCCATTCGGTAGTGACGTCATCCTACACTCTTCCAGCATCAGAATTCCTCTTTGTCTAAGTCTCTTATCGTCTGCCTCCTCTGAGCCCTGACTCAGAGGGCAAAGGGGAAAGTCTATCCTGGAAGGATGTGGGATCAGACAATCACACTCTGAATCTCTCAAGCTTTCGTTATCTCTCGAATACAGTTTATTGTTTCAGATTCCTTCATCCCACACGCTTCCGGAAACACCAGCGACATCAGGTGATGGGACACGCCCAGGAGCAGCAGTACAAAAGGGAGCCGTGCGGAAGCCAAGGGATCGGACAGGAGAGTCAACGGACGAATTTTCTCATTTTAATCAATTTTGTTTCTTTTATATTTTTCCGCTTCTTTGTAAAACCACCCCGGGCAGGGGAACTCCAGCCTAGGTCCGAAAGGACCGGCGGCACTGTGAGTTCCCCACCACGCCCGGGCCTTCTATTTTCGCATCATGTATCATACAAACATCCTAATCTTTCTTCTCAATAAATTAGTAATTATCTAGAACCGTCTTAACCTCCCGCACACATTATTGGGTGATTCGAACAGCTTTACACTCTGAAAATTTTTTCAGTTCCAGAATTTTTTTTTCTCATTTGACTTACCACAATTCTTCAAGTTTCCGTACACATTGAATACAGTATCACTATTTCGCAATGCCAAATCACAAAGTGGCTCAAAACTTAGTTCGGGATTATCATAGATGCTCCAAACAGCTGTTCCAGGGAAAGCGCTCACTGTCCAGCGATTCAGAATATCCAAATTTTTCAGACGTTTATTGAATCTGATGATAATTCCCTCTGAAAAGCGGACGTGTTGATAATTGACACCCGTGTGCCTTGTCAAAAAATATTTACCGGTAAATGGGTGTTTCGATAAATTTTCAAAAAATTTACCGGAAAACTGTCGAAAAATTACCGGAAAAATAACAATTTTGCCACAAAATTCCGAAAAGTTTTCCGGTAAAAATTTGACAAATTTACCGGAAAATTTTTCGATAAATTTCCGGTTTATCGGAAAATCTTCTGGAAAATTCGCTATTTACCGAAACTTTACCATAAAGTTCATCGAAAAGCTTTCAAAATTTCCGGTAAATTTTCCGATAAATTATCCGAAAAATTTACCGCAGCTTTACCGGAAATTTTGTCGGAAAACTCAACGAAAACTTTATCGCAAAATTTCCAGATAATTTTCCGAAAATTTTCCAATACATTTACCGGTAAATTTCACGAAACTTTACTATTAAGGCAACTTTACTATTAAGGCTCAAAACTTCAAAACCAGATTTTTTAAAGAAATGACTCACCTCGATCACAATTAATTTGCAGAGTCGGCGGAAAAAAATTCAAATTCGTAAAATTTGTGTTCTCCACTTTCAAATTTCCAACTACATAGTAATTCTTGCTGAATGTGGATTTCAATTCATTTTTAGTCAAATCAGTTTTCGAATTGATGAAAATATTTCCACAAACTTTATCACATTTTGGCCATTTCTTAAAATTCTTTTTTGTCAGAACGGACTCCTTAAAATAGCACCCATTTTCTGTAGATTGTTGTATTTTCAAGCTTTACTAAGGATTAATACTCACCACAGAAACCGGTCAAAAATATTACTGTAGGAGAGAAAAGCGATAGTAAGAAAAAAAGTGAAAAATACATATGGAAAAAATTATAATGGAAACTAAAGACATGTGAAAAAAATGTTGATCATATTTAGAAAAAAAAGAAAATTATATGTTACGGATGAAAATGTATGAGGATTGATCGAGTGATGTTTACTGGAAGTTTTAGTTATCAAAAAAACATATTTTATTCATTTTATTTTTATTTTTTTTCCAAGTGTTTTTTCAAACAAAATTCAGCTTTCCTAAAATCCGAATAAACATTTTTCAAAAATCTTTTTTACGTGAGCTTTCCAAAAAAGATTTTATTATCGATTGATTGATTGATTTCTTGATATTTTATTTTCTCAAAATTTGCAAAAAAATGAGTGGACGCCATGAATGTAAGACCAGTTTCAGCTGTAGATATTCTGAGAAGAAAACATATATAAAAACCATCAAATTAATAGGGGTATGCCGTTCCAGAACAGTGTCCCTAATCAGAACTGCCCTTTATCAGTACTGTCCCGTATTAAAAAAGGACTATAGTCACATTTTTTCAGTTCCGTTTCTTGTTAATTTTGCCATGTTGATTCCATTGCGCATGAAGAAATTGCTCAAAAATCGCTCTGAAGCGCACAAATTGCGCTCAAAATCGCGCATTACAGTCTGGCGGCCGCTACCGTCTGGGGCCGAGAACTCCACAGCGCGGGGCTGTTTTCTCAATATTTTTGGCTTTTTTCTTACGTTTCACATGCCAAAATAGAAGAATATTGATGTTTCTTCACAAAAACACGTGAAATGAACAAAATCAAAGCGGAAAATATTGAGAAAACGGCCCCGCTCTGTGGAATTCTCGGCCAGACGGCCGCGGCCTCCAGACTGTAACGCGCGATTTTAGCGCAATTTGTGTGCTTCAGAGCGATTTTTGAGCGATTTCTTCATGAAAAATGTGATCAGAATGAAAAAATAAACAAGAAATGGAATTAAAAAAATATGACTATAGTCCTCCTTTAAAACTACTTCAGGTGAAATAATAGTGTTGATGCGAGAGACGGTTCTGATCTGGGAAAGTTCTGATTTGGGACACCCCCAAGTTTACCGATAAACCTTATCAATCTTATCAATATTTCCAGTCTCAACAAATGGACTCATAACCTTTGAAAATATCCAAGAACAAATTGAGAATAATGATTTCTGGCGAGTTTCTATTGGAGCAATTGGAGGGATAGATGACTGGTATTCCTCTGAAAACCTAACAAATTGTAACTCTTACTTTTCAGGTTTTTTCAATTTGAACTCCGAACCAAAAACAATCAACAACTAAAATCGCCAAGTGTTGTGTGCCCTGGAGAGCACAAACATCAATTGCAATCATTTTTCCAAATTATCAAAAAAGATGGATCATCAGCATTTACTTTTCACAACCAAACAATATTGGATTCAAATGAAACAGATATATATGTCCAGAAGCTATTAGATCCAAAAAATGAGTATTTGAATGATGATGGAGGATTATCGATTGAATATGGAATCCAAGTGATATCCACCCTGGGAGAGGATGGAATGTGGAGATTCAACTTTTATGATAGAATTTTCAACTGTCAGGAAGAAGGAAATATGATCAGTTTCATAAAAGAAAATGGCGAAGAATTGAAGTTTTTACACTGTCATAAACAACTTTTGGCACTTCATTCAAAATTTTTTGATTCGAAATCTGATGAAAATCAAATAATCAAAATTCCATCTGATATCAATTATGAAGCTTTGGAGCAATGCCTTCAAATTGCTCATGGAGTTAGAGCACAAAGTAAGATTATCGATTATTTTTCTATTTTTCAAAAATGAGTTTTTAGTTTCTGACTGCAATATTTATGGTATAATCAAAGCGGCTCGTGTCCATTCTCTTCCAAATGTGATCAGCTATTGTGAGCGAAAACTAATTGAGAAGGACTTAGGAATTGAATCGATCAAAAATGCTATTGTTTTCAAATTGAATCGTCCACTGGCAAAACTGATGAAAAAAGTGAAATCTTCAGAGGAATTGGAGAAGATTTTAGAAGATGCGCATATTCAGAACATGTCAGGAGAGGCTATGAAGCAGTGCGCCAAGTTTTTCTTTGAGAGCTCGGATAAGCTCTTCATTTCTGAAATTTGAATAAACATTTCCACAAAAAATGTTTTTTACGTGACCCTTTATTACGTTACTTTAGAAAAAAATCATAGAAATTTATTGATTGATTTTTCTTTTCTCGAAAACTACGCAATGGTTGAACGTCTCAGATGTAAGTGATTTTTACGAGCTGACTTTCTAAATCCACTATTTTTAGATGCCAAAAATGGGATCGTAACTATCAACAACATTCAAGAGCATGTAAACAATAACAATTTTCCACGATTTCCGATCGGAACGATTGGAGGCATTGACGGATGGTAAGTGTCGCTCGAGAGAGCCCGTGCAAGAAAGAGATTCAGAGAAACACATACTATGATTTCAGGTATTTCACGATGCAAATTGTCACAAATAACTCAAAAGTCTTTTTACGTCCATTTCTTCACAATTTGCACAAACCGAAACTTTTAGTTCAAAGTTATTTGAATGTTCTCAAAAAAGATGGATCGTCCGCATTTTCAACAAAATCCTACGGTTACTTGGAACTTACGTTTGGACGATGTGGTTATGATCTTGATATCCAGATGTTGTTAGACGAGAAAAATGGATATTTGAATGATAATGGAGGATTCTTGATTGAATATGGAATTCAAGTGATATCGATTCTAGGAGATGATGGGATATGGAAATTCAATTTCTTCGATAAATTATTTGATAGTGATAAGGATAGTGATAATGTGATAAGTTTCCGTTGTAAACACTCGGAACCTCGTTTGTTTTGCTCTAAACAACTTCTATCATTCCAATCTTCGATTTTCAATACAAATAATGACGGTAATCATGGAATTGACACTCTAGACAATTTCGGTTGGGTCATGAAAAGGTTTTTGCAAATAGCGCATGGAGTTCGTGTCGGTTTGAAAAGTGAGTTTGACATTTGATGACTTTTCACGAAATTTTAATTTTCAGCGTGGGATATTCGAATAGTTTTCAAACTTTCTGAGTTCTATCCGCTGTCGAATGTAACAAGTTATTGTGAGCAGAAATTGATCGAAAAACGATATGGAGCACGATGGATTCAATACGCAAGCATTTGGAATTTGAGACATCTTCTGACGCAATTATTGAAAAAAGTGAAATCATCAAAGGAATTGAAGACGATTTTAAAAGGCGTGGATATTGAGGAGATGTCAGGAGAGACTATGAAGAAGCTCGCCAAATTTTTCTTCGATAACTCAAAATAGCTCTTTATTTTTGAAAACCAAATAAATCTTTACTATTATTACCATAAAGATTCTGTGTGTGTGTGTTTGTTCGTTTGTCGGATGCCGTAGCGAGGCTCTCAGTGAACCGATTTGCAAAAAATTTTGACTGATCGATAGAGAATGCTGACGTGATGATGCCTGTCTTTTCCGTTTTCTGATAGGACCACTGATAAGCTCTGTACTATCTATGCACATAGTTAAAATCGCGTTCCCCAGCGAAAGCCAGGCGGTTGATGCGCGAAACGCCGGAAACCGTCTGGTATGTTTAAATTGGAAAATATTTTTACGTGACCTTCCATTCCAATACTTTAGTTCTTTTTTTGAGGGTTCTTTGATAAAAACTATTATTACGGTTTTTTTTTGAGAACGAAATAATTTTATTTTGAATTTTTTTCTTTCACTCTCGAATCTAATCTAGAGCCGCGTAAAGTTTATGAGTTTTGGAGATTTAAAAAGAATCTAAAACCAAAAATAGTGTAATTGTTATAGGGGAACCAAAAACGCTGGAACCATAATTGCTGGAAGATTCCAATGATGTAGTAACGTTTACGCTTTCACCTAAAAAGTAAAGGATTAGAAAAAACGACTGAAAAACACAAAAAAAAAGTTGAAGAGTGTGTGCAACAGAGAGTCGCAGAGAAAAGTTGGTGTCTCTCCCTCCCTCCCTCTCTCTCCTTTTCTCTCTCTCTCTCTCTCTCTCTCTTTCTCTCTCTCTCTAAAGTTAGAGAGTGAGCATTTCAGAGAGACGCAGACGCATTCTATCCTCTCCGTCTCCTCTTTTCTCACACTCTATTTCTCCCTCTCTCTAACCGATCTCACCACAATCCCCTCCCACATAGTTTAATTGCCTTCGCCACATGACCAATTCATTTGGAATAATTCCAAATACATCACAAGTTCCATTATTTGATATAAAAACATTCGGATGATTGTCTTGAATTATAGCAAAACGGGCTTGCCGAGTGTAGATATTCTGGAAGATATTGGGATTAAGGGGAATTTTATGAGTCAAGAGGATACCATGACTATTCCAATGAAGGGATTCGTAAGATTTTTGTTTCCAATCAGTTGGATAACTGGCCGGGTGTCTGGAATTAAAATTGGAGAATACAAAGACTACGAAGTCTACAAAAGCTACAAAAACTACATAGTATATAAAAACTACAAAAACTATAAAGACTACAAAGACTACAAAGACTACGATAACTACAAAGACTACAAAGATTACATAGCCTACAATGACTACAAAAACTAAAAGAATTACAATTACTACAAAAAATACATTAACTACAAATGCTACAAAGACTGCAATGTCGACAATGACTACAGATACTACAGATACTACAAATACTACAAATACTACAAATTACGAACTTACCATTCGTATTCACAATAACCATTAGATTTCTGAAATCTCCCAAATCGGTCAAATTAGTATTTCGAATATCCAAAGTTCCATATAAGGTATGAACGCCCAAAAACTTCGAAACAAGCTTCTCATCTCCATTTCGAATCTCCACATCCCCAATTACGATTCCACAATTGCCAGGTAGATCTACCATCGATTTAAAGGCGCATACACCATACCATTCCTCGGTCTCTTCACAAAGTTTCGTGTGAAAATTGATGAAAGTGACGTCATTGTTAAAAAATAAGAACATTTCTTTTCGGGTAAGGCAAAAGTCTGGATGGAGATTTTCGATGTTGAATTGGGTTTTTCCGAACATCCATTTGCCGAATCGAGTGTTGTTGATTGACTGAAAAAAGGGAAAATGGGATGGGAAGACTACAAAAGCTACAAATACTACAAAAGCTACAAATACTACAAAAGCTATATAGACTACAAAAAATACAAAAACTTCTAGACGTACAAAAACTACAAAAACCACAATAGCTACAAATACTACAAAGACTACAAAGACTACAAATACTGCAGAGACTACAAAGACTACAAAAACAACGAAAACGACAAAGACTACAAAAACTACAAAGACTACAAACACTACAAAGGCTACAAAGGATACACAGGCGACAAAGCCTACAAATACTACAAATACTAGAAAGACCGCAAAGACTACAATGACTACAAAGACTACAAAGGTTACAAAGGCTACAAATCCTACAAAGACCACCAATAGTGCAAAGGCTACAAAGACTACGGAAGCTATAAAAGTTTTAAAAAAAACTACATAGCTAAAAATACTACGAAGACTACAAAGACTACAAAGTCTACAACGAATACGAAGACTACAAAGAATACAAAGACTAAAGAGGCTACAAAGACTACAAACTAAAAACTACAATCTTACCGTCCAATTTGAGATTCCCAATCTTGTCATCTGTGTATTATTTTGCAAATTGAAAACAACTTGATCCCCTGAATTAAATTTGAATTCTCTGAAATTTTCCAAGAACGATAAATTTTGAAGATTTGTATTCTGAATATTGATTTGCCCTTTGATAACTTCAATCGATGATAACGATGATATTTTATCAGCGATATTGATATCTGTTAGTGATAATCCTCTGTATAAATTAGTGCAAGATTTGTATTGGTCCATCGTTTGCATGGTGAGTTTTGAGCCATCACAATCTAAACTACAAAAACTACAAAGACTACAAACTATACTACAAACCACAATCTTTCAAATTTCCATTAATCGAAATATTCAACAAATCTTTTGTATCCTCACATAATTCTGACGTATCCAATTTTGTATTATTTTCTATTTTTATTGTAATTTCCGTAAAACCATCCGAAATAAATTCAATTTTAGAGAGCCCAGAGGCATCAGAAAGAAGAGGATTATTCTGAATAAAAAATCCATCTGAAAAAATAAAATTCGTAGTTTGTAGTTATTGTAGTTTGTAGCCTACAAGTTCTGGAATAAAACTGGATAGTTTGATTAGTTGGCAAGAAAGAGAGGCTTTTCAGTTTTGAATTTTCAATTCTGAAACCCCCAATAATATAATGAGCATGGAAAAATAATTCTCGCAATTGATTCATAGCCAAATCAGTTTTATCATTGATAACAATAATTCCATAGACCACACTACAAATTGGAAAAAATTTCACGGTTTTGGAGTCAAGTTGAGTGTAATTGAAGACACACTCAGGGGCTGGAAAATTGAGGAGTTCTACCTGCATTAGAAGAGCTTTCATTTACCATAATAATAAGCGTCTAGAACACGCTGCAGCTCTTCGGCCAAATCTGTTTTTGTATTTAAAATAAGAAAAGTCGAAAAAATTAAAAATTGGACTGAAAACTTCATCTCTGGGGAAAAAATTGAAAGAAAAAGTTTGTGAAATTTCTTTGGCTTGAAGCAAACCATTTATTATAAAGAAAAATTGGAAAATGACGTGCCGATTAATATTTTTGATCTTTTTTTCAAAATCCAACCTATAATTTGGCGGAATTCAGTAAAAACAGAAAATTTCAACTTTGTGAGACTTTTTTGTAGTTTGTAGTCTTTGAAGTTCGCAGAATATTTTTCAGTTTCTATAGTCTTTGTAGTTTCTGTAATTTGTAATGGTTTTCTGGATCCTTGACGCTTTTTCTGTGCGTTGGCGCTTTTCTAGTGCCTTGGCGCAATTCTAGTGCCTTGGCGCAATTCTAGTGCTTTGGCGCGTTTCTAGTGCCTTGGCGCAATTTTGGTGCCCTGGCGCTTTTTCGGTGTCTTGACGTAATTTCAGTGCTTTGGCACATTCCTGGAGCGTTGATGTTTTCCTATTCATTGGCGACAGGGTCGAAAAACCTCACATTTGTTAGCAAAAAACCATTTTTTCAAAAAATCACACGACCTTCCTTGACGTGGTTTCACGTGGCCCCAACAAGTTCTAGAAAAACAATGAAAACAGAATTATTGATTGATTTCTTCCAAAAATTATCCGACGAGACTTGAGGATGAGTGAGCGTCTCTTATGTAAGTTAACTTTTTAAAACCTTTTATGGGATCTGCTTATTATTTTAGATGCGAAAAATGGAAGGATTACTATCGATAATATCGACCGAATTCCACTAGGAACAATTGCAGGGATTGATGGATGGTAATTTTTTGTATGATTAATTTGGAGAAAAATGTTTTTTCTAAGGTTTCTTCAAATGGTGACTGACACAGAAGATGATCAAGACGTCATCTATTTATCTATTTCTAATAGAAATAAGCCCAAACTTGTGGCTAGATTTTTCACATGTATTTTGACAAAAAACGGAGAATCTGATTTTGATGACAGAGAATTTAAACATTTGAAATCAAATAAGAGATATTTTGGAGAAACTATCCCTGTTGAGACGTTGTTAGATGTGGAAAAAGGATATTTGAATGATGATGGAGAATTATCGATTGAATATGGAATCCAAGTGGAATTAATCCAAGGGGAGGATGGAATTTGGAAATTCAATTTCTTTGATACATTACTCAATTGCCAGAAATTGAGGAATATGATCAGTTTTATGAAAGAAAATAGAGGAGAATTGAAGTATTTACACTGTCACAAACAACTTTTGAAATTCCATTCCAATCGCTTTGGCTCAAAATTCAAAAAAAATAATTTGATCGAAATGCCATCGGAAATCGATTACAAAACCTTGGAGCAGTGTCTTCAAATTGCTCATGGAGTTAGACTGCAACGTGAGTGATATGTTTTTCTTATTATTTTCCAATTAAATATTTTCAGTATCAGTTTCTGATATTGCTGATGTAATCTTCGCTGCTCATAATTTTGGTCTCCAAAATGTGGTTCATTATTGTGAGCAACAGTTGATTGAGAATGGGTTCAACCTGCTAACAAATACTCGTTACGTTTTTGCTCTTATTTTTGAACTGAATTGTTATCTGGCACATCTGATGAAAAATCTGAAATCTACAAAAAAGTTGAAGGGAATGTTGAAAGACGAGGATATTCAGATGATGTCTGGAGAGATTATGAAGAAATGCGCCAAGTTTTTCTTCAAAAAGAAGTCGAAGTAATTTTTGAATAAAGACTTTTCGGTTTCTTGAATCGTCCACATTAGCCGTGTCAAACGATGAGCAACCGCGCCCCACTGGACTTACTTCAGTGCAATTCAAAAAGTTCATTCCGGGCTAAAAAAACATTTTCAAAACTTTGCATAACCTTACGTGATGTGTTTTCACGTGGCCACACCAAATTCTACAGAAAAATTTTTTACATTTATTGATTGATTTCTTTGAAAAGTTTTCCTGCTAAACTTCCGGATGAGTGAGCGTCTCTCATGTAAGTGAACATTTTTAAACCTTTATGGGATCCTCTTATTATTCCAGATGCGAAAAATGGAATCATTACTATCGATAATGTCAGTGAACATATAGAAAACGATGATTTTGAAAGGATTATGATTGGAACAATTGGAGGGATAGACGGATGGTAATGTTTATGGTGCTACGCCTAATCAGAACTCTGGACGGAGCAGAACCGGACGAACAAAAGCTGGTCGCGCGCAGTAACTTTGTGTGGAGCTTGGGCTATACCTCGACTATTTTTCAGCAAAAAAACTCAAAAATTGAATCGGGTCTTCTTCAAACCACAATAAAAAACTATTTCGATCATTATCAAACCAAGCATAATGTCATTTACCGTCTTTGATCAAAAGTCGTGATTTTGATTCAATATCGCTGTTGATTTGTTTAAGCGATGTTGAGTAATTTTAAGCTCGCAAAGTGCTCTAACAAGACTTTTTAAACGTTTTCAGCAAATGGAGACTGAAAAAGCAATGAAATTCATCACAAATGTTATTTTACATTAGATTCCCTACTTTTCTTATTTTGACTGAATCTACCCGCGCGCCAATCCTGCGATTATACTAAAAAGCGGCGCTTGTGTTTAGTTCCATTGTCTTTTGAGTAAGACCCAAAGACAAAAAATTTTGTTGCAATACTTTTCGGCCAATCTGTATTTGTGCTTCATTCACTGCTTGCAGGCCATTGCAGCTAATTAGTGTCAGTTCTCATCCGGTTCTTTTCCTTCTTCTCCGACCAGTTCTGGTTCGTCGAGTTCTGGTTAGGGGTAGCACCGTTTTTATGAAGTACACTTTGAAAAAAAAACCTGTTTTTTAGGTATATCCGAATGATAAATGACACGGAAAATAATCAAGCAGTCATCTACACTTTGATTTTTAATAGAAATAAGCCCAACCTTGTGGCTAAATTTTTTACATGTATTTTGACAAAAAACGGAGAATCTGCCTTTGATGACCGACAATATGAATATATGAACCCAGAAGAGAGATGTTTTGGAAAAAGTATTTCTGTTGAGATGTTGTTAGATGAGGAAAAAGGATATTTGAATGATGATGGAGGATTATCGATTGAATATGGAATTCAAGTGGAATCAATCCAAGGGGATGATGGGATCTGGAAATTCAATTTCTTTGATACATTATTCGATTGGCAGAACATGAGAAATATGATCAGAGTCTCGAAACAAAGTGGAAGAGAATTGAAGTTTTTACACTGTCACAAACAACTTTTGGAATTCCATTCTAATCGTTTGGATCCGAAATTCAACAAAAATAATTTGACCAAAATGCCATTGGAAATCGATTACAAAACCTTGGAGCAGTGTCTTCAAATTGCTCATGGAGTTAGACTGCAATGTGAGTGATATGTTTTTTCTTATTATTTTCCAATTCAAAATTTTCAGTATCATTTTTTGATATTGTTAATGTAATCTTCGTTGCTCATAATTTTGGTCTCCAGAACGTGGTTTCTTATTGTGAGAGAAAATTGATTGAGGCTGAATTCAAACCGTTATCAATAACTGTTTGTTTTCTTTTTGCTTCTACTTTCGGATTGAATCGTTTTCTGGCACATCTGATGAAAAATCTGAAGTCTTTAGAAGAATTGAAAACGATTTTAGAAGACGAGGATGTTCCGAAGATGTCAGGAGAGGCTATGAAGAAATGCGCCAAGTTTTTCTTCAAGATGAAGTCGAAGTAATTTATGAATAAAGAGTTTTTAACTGATCGATAGAGAATGCTGACGGGATGATGCCCGTTGTTTTAGTTTTCTGATTGGAGCTCTGAGAAGCTATGTGCTATATATCCACATAGCCAAAATTGTGTACCTCAGCATTTTCCCGGGAGGCAAGATAAGGATGGCCGTCCCTCTTTTTGTCTAAGAAAGTTGGTCTATAACCCTTACTAATTTACACAATTTTCGGGGAAGCCAGGCTGTGTAGGTGCGAAGCGCCGGAAACCGTCTGGTTGCTTATATTTCCTCCAAGAAATCCGCTAAAAATGAAAAAAAACAAAAAATCAGAGCCCAGTGGGGCGCGATTGTTCCTCCGATACGTAAATTTTGAAAAAAACCGACCAAAAAAACAAAACACGTTTCCGTCTTTTTCCTCCACGTAGCGACCTTTTCCCTCTTCTTGAACAGCATTGACCGCCACGTTGCTGCCCTACTCTCCATGCAAAAATCGAATTATCGATTGATTTCTCATTTCCTCTCGAAACTACTGAAAAAATGGAAAACCTCCATAAATGTAAGTAAACTTTCAGCATTATCACCCGAAAGTTCAACATTCTTGCAGACGGAAAAAAAGGAGTTTTGACTGTTGCCAATGTGCGAAGACATATCGAACAAGTGCGTTTTCCTCGTTATCCAATTGGTGAAGTAGCTGGAATTGATCGATGGTAGGTGTCTAGAGTTGCCTTTTCTGGCGAAAACGACAATTATCGGGTGAAGAAACCGGAAATTTTTGTCGATTTCTGGCAAAAAAATCGTTTTTTTCGCCTGTAATGCCTAGTTCAATTTGTCCTCTCGGACTACACGGTGTGATTTCCAGGCCAGGAGGTCACGGTCATTATGAACCATGGCCGCGACCACTGGTCAAGAATCCGACAAATCTGCCCCTCTCTCTTTAAATACAGAAGGTATAAACGTGAAATCTTAATTTGAAAAGGGGCGGAGTTTTGTAGAAGTAAATTGAAGCCAATTTTTGTCCGAAATTTTGTCCCGGAAATGATTTACGGCTTATATCTCGCTTCAAAATGAAGCGTTTCGAACAGATTTTTTTTCAAAAGATAGGTAACCACCTTGGAAAAATGTAATATCTTTTGCTAAGCCATCTGAAACACACGTTAAGAGCTACTACTAGCTTTAACGGACAGGTCCGGAAAAGCTAGTCGACAATTTACGTACATTTATTTTCATTATTTTCGTTTTTCTCGTCCGTGTAGTACGAGAGGACATGACGGCCGAGAAATCACAGACGAAGTTTCTAGGCCAAGTTTTGGAATATCAGAAAATTCCATCAGTTTTTGACATGTTCCGACTAGTTAGGAAAGTGTGTTTTACCGGTAAAATTCTGTTAAATTTACCGGAAAAAGTTTGGTAAATTTTCCGGAAAGTTTCCTTTTCCAAGTTTTCCTAGTTGGCGCAAAATTCAAATAAACCAAGCAACGATGCTCCGAAGTCACGCTAGTGCGCATTGTTTAGCGGATTTCCCGGCAACTTAACGAAACATTATCTGATAGGTTACCGGTAAATTTCTCCGGTAAATTTCTTCATAATTTATCAAAACATCGTTTTCCTAAAAAAAAATTACCGCTCCACGCATTGTTCAGCGGGTTTCCGGAAACTTACTGAACATTTTTTCAATAGTTTAACGGTAAATTTTTTCCGATAAATTTTCCAAGAATTTATCGAAACATCAATTAGCAATAAGCAATTTGCAGGTTCATCGAATTCCGGATCGGCCGAATGCGCCAAATTCAAGTCATCCTTCCAATACTCGTTTGTGCTGATGCGGCAAATAAAAAAATGCCCGAAGTGCGAACGTTTTTTAGAATAATTCAAAAAGATGGAAGTACGACTGAACCAGCTTTTAATGGTTTTTCGTGTAGCCCTTTAAGTACACGCCGCAGAATGGGGACTATTGGAATTCCATACATTCTTAATGAGCAACACGGAGTTTTGAATGATAATGGATCGCTGACAATTGAATATGGAATTCATGTTCGTTATATTTACGGAGAGTATGGAATTGGCGAATTCAATTTTTTCGAAAAAAATTCGGACTTTATGGAGAAAGTGTTTTATTATACATATAGTGAGCGTCTGGAAGGCCATGCTTTGTGGGGCCATAAACAATTTGTTCGTGAGCGAGAAATAAATGGTTATCTGCCTGTATTAAGCCGTCAAGACTTGGCAAAATCATTTCAAATTGCACACGGAGTTCGACTTCAAAGTGAGTTTTTTTTTTTTGAATTAGCCATTCGGAATAAGGAGCAACCGCGCCCCACTGGACTCAGTTGATTTTGAAATTTTTTGAATTTTTTGGAGATATTTTCAATTTTCGCCGAAAAAATCGCATATTTGCATCGTTTTTTAACTGAAAACGAAAAAAAATTTGAAAAATCGTCCGAGTCCCGTGGGGCGCGGTTGCTTATCGTTTGGTTAAGCTAAGAGGAACTACCGTAAAAACTCTTGTACACCGGCATGCCCCTCTATCGTCCAAAGTACTTGCCCGCTATTGTAAAAGCACCGTTTTATCAGGGGTTGCCGCTCTCATTTTAAAATTTTTTTTCGGAATTTCAAGTAAAATTAGGAAAATTCAGGCCGCAATCTGGCTTATTTGGGTCTATTCTTGAAAGGCCCCTAGTCAGAACTCGAGACAAATAAAAATCGTACGAATTAGAACTGTTCGAATAAGAACTGGACGAATCAGAACTGCCTGAATAAGAACTATGCCTCAGCAGAGCTGCCCGGATGAGAACTGACACTACTTTGCTGCAATGACCAGTTCTCATCTGTTCGGTTCTGATTCGTCCAGACCTGATCAGGGATAGCATCTCTTGAAAGTAAGCTTTGAAGTATCGCTGAATTAGAGGTGCAGTTCTATTAGGAGTGCCGATGTATTAGAAGTTTCACGTTGGAAACTTTTTCTTCCAGTCCTATCCTTTGAAACAGTGTTCAATCTCATGAGATACGCTGAAGATTATTCGTTGCCAAATGTGAAACAATATGTTGACCAAAAATTGGTTGAATGGGAATGTCCAGTTGATTGGATTGGTGTGGCAATGAAGTACAATCTCAATCATTGGATGGCGTCACTTATGAGAAAATTGAAGAATAAAAAACAGTTGAAAAAGGTTTTTGAGGATACCAAGTTACCAAATATCATCGAGTGGATGAGAGGAGAGGCTCTGAAGAAGTGTGTCATGTATTTTTTTGAGAACTCGAATTAGAATTTTGTATGAGAATAAAGATTTTATGAGACTTCTAATTAAACGGCACCTTTGAAAAAATCACTTATAGTCACGCGAGTTCCAAGACTTTCCAGGTTTCAGAGCAACCTTTTTTGGAAATAAAAACCGCGATTCCTAAGATTTCTCAACGGAACTTAACCGTTTCGATTAGTGTTCCCTACCGCTAAACTTCAGTCGATTCACCACAAAATTTATCGGAAAAACTTCTGTAAGTTGTCCGGAAAATTTCCTTACAGTAGCTTTTTAGGCGCGAAACCCAAAAAAATCGAGCAACGATGCTCCGGAATTGCGGTGGTACGCATTGTTTAGTGAACTTTTTCAGAAAACTATTCGATGAACCGGAGAACAATTGAGAAAGTTTCCAGAAAATTTACCGAATTACTAATATAATGAATTCTCATGCACCTTTAATAGAGGGGCATGAGCCGGTCGAAATTCAAAATAATGAAAAAAAGTCAACAAAAAAATTTTTTATCATTATTCTCGATCTCACGTGATTTTATTGCGTGGGGCGCCACAAAGCTCCGAAAAAAAAACAAGAATAAAAATTATTGATTGATTTTTTTTCGAATTTTTCTCAAAACTACAAAATGAGCAAGCGATATGAATGTAAGGAAAAATTCAAGTTTCCCGCCACATTTTTTTCAGTTTTTTAGACTCATTTAACGGGATATTGGTCGTTGATGATATTCAAAGGAACGTTTCAAATGATGAAGGCTTTCCTACTGTTGAAATCGAAGCAACGGGAAGGATCAAAAAATGGTAAATTTCTCTGCGTCTCATCGTGGCCCACACTGTCTAGTAATCCCAAAATTGTTAAAGGTATTTCATATTGTTGATTCAAGATGGCGGATTATTCATTTGCCCTGCGATATTTTGTCTTGGAAAACCACAAGTCTTAATTCACTCTTATTTCAACGTTATCAAAAAAGATGGATCCTCAGCTTTTACTGAAGAAAAAAAATGGAATCGATCATACTGTGATATCGGGAAAGATATGAATATTCAAGAAATTTTAGATGAGAAGAATGGATTTTTAAATGATGATGGAGGATTATTGATTGAATATGGAATCCAAGTGGAATCATTCCAAGAGGAGGATGGGATTTGGAGATTCAACTTTTTCGATACAGTTTTCAATTGTCAGAAATTGGGAAATATGATCAGTTTTATGAGCGATAATCGAGAATTGGAGTTTTTGCATTGTCATAAACAACTTTTGATCTTTCATTCCAATCATTTTGATTCAAAATCCACTGAAAATCAAATGATCGAAATTGCACCTGATATGGAATATGAAACCTTGGAGCAATGTCTTCAAATTGCTCATGGAGTTAGACTACAAGGTGAGTTTTTTTTTTATCTACAATTTTCCTATTTGAATTTTCAGTATCAATTCGCGATATTGATAAAGTAATCTTCGCTGCTCGTGAATTTGGCCTCCAGAATGTGGTCGATTATTGTGAGCAAGAATTAATGAAGTTTGGCCCCGCAATGATTGAAGCTGCTATCAATTCGAACATGAATCGTTACTTGGCACATCTAATGAAATATGTGAAATCTTCAGAAGAATTAAAGCGGATGTTAGAATACGTGAAAATTGAGAAGATGTCAGGAGAGGCTATGAAGCAGTGCGCCAAATTTTTCTTCAAGAACTCGAAGTAATGTTTGAATAAAAATTTGTTTCATTTATTGAATCGTTTATAAAAGAAACCACTGATATAGAGCCCCGTGACGCCAGGAAGTATTAGAGAACGTGTGCAACAGAGAAACGGAGAGAACAGTTCTAGATTAAAAACCATAGGTTAAAAAATCAAACCAAATAACGAAAAAATTACAAAAATTTTGATGCTGACCCTACTGGTCGAATAAGAACTGGGCAAATCAGAAATACCTCAATCGTACCTTATCTGAACTGCCCGGATGAGAACTGACACTAATTTGCTGCAATGACCTGCAAGCAGTGAAAAGTGCCCAAATACGAGTTCTTATCCGGGGCAGTTCTTACATGTATTACTTCCAAAGTGTCACCCCTGGAATCCATCGGGTCTAGGTGCAAAAGTTAGACCCCCCGAGGGTTAGAACTTTGGCGGAGTTCATTTTTTGAAAAGCGGCCTATATCCAGGTTTATTGATTTTTTTCAGATTTTCAAAAATTAAGGGTTTTTTGACCATAACTAGGTCAATTTTGAAGATTTTTGGAAAGTTGAAAAACAAAAATGTAGAACTCAATGAGATCTTATTTTTTGCTCAACTGAACGTTTCAGCCAAAAAACGGTAAAAGGACCAAAACGGACCCTAAAGTGAAATCGAAAAAATGAGCGCCGATTCGTTTTTTTCTAATTGTGCCCATTCGATTTAGCGTAAAAAATAAGGCAGGACCTCACTTTTACTTTATCCAAGTTATTGTCATTTTCGAAAGAAAAAATCGATTTTTTAGCTGAAAATGACTTTTTTGGCTTGGGATAGATAGATTTGATCGATTTTTGATCGATCTAAGGGTTGTTATGGTCTGAAAATACATAATCTGGGTGACTTACATCACAATATACCATTTCCCATCAAAATATTCGAGTTTTGAAATTTTGAAAAATTTGTTGAAAAAAGTTTCAAAATTTTTTTGAAAAAAATTAAATTTTCAAAACTCGAATATTTTGATGAGAAATGGTATATTATGATGTAAATCACCCAGATTATGTATTTTCAGACCATAACAACCCCTAGATCGATCAAAAATCGATCAAATCTATCTATCCCAAGCCAAAAAAGTCATTTTCAACTAAAAAATCGATTTTTTCTTTCGAAAATGACAATAACTTGAAAAAAGTAAAAGTGAGGTCCTGTTTTATTTTTTACGCTGAATCGAATGGGCATATGTTGAAAAAAACGAATCGGCGCTCATTTTTTCGATTTCACTTTATTGTCCGTTTTGGTCCTTTTACCGTTTTTTGGCTGAAACGTTCAGTTGAGCAAAAAATAAGATCTCATTGAGTTCTACATTTTTGTTTTTCAACTTTCCAAAAATCTTCAAAATTGACCTAGTTATGGTCAAAGAACCCATAATTTTTGAAAATCTGAAAAAAATCAATAAATCTGAAAATAGGCCGCTTTTCAAAAAATGAACTTCGCCAAAGTTCTACCCCTCGGGGGGTCTAACTTTTGCACCTAGACCCGATCGATTCCAGGGGTGACACTTTGGAAGTAATACATGTTAAACGGTCGGTTCTTATAAGGGTCCGTTTCGTTTCCTCCAGTTCTGGTTATGGGTAGCACAAAAAAATGTGAACCAAATTCAATCGAAAAATTCCTTATTTTTTTCGTCACAAAAAAAAACTTTTTTCACGTGAACTTCTTTTTTCAAAAACAAAACGAAAATCCAAAAAAACAAAAACTTGTTTACGTCTTTTTCCCCCACGTGGCGACCTTTCCCCTCTCCTCGGGCGGCATTGACCGCCACGTTGCCGCCCTACTCCACTTTCCACGTCACCCCTGTTGACGAAATCAATCGATAATCAAGACGGAATCAGTTCCGAGTTTTCCTCTCAAACGAAAACGAATTCCCATCTGTTAATCAAAGCAAATCGAAACGAGAGCAGATTTTCAAAATGAGTGAGTTTACCGCCTTAAAAACAGCTGATAAATTGGGGTTTTTTTTTTCAGGAAACTGCTCAAAAGATTGCGCAAAACTCTCCCGCCGGTTCGAGAATCCAGTTCGGCATCGTCGTGCAAATACCGGTTAGTTTGAAGCCTAAACGAGGCTGGGGAAAGGCCTGAAATTGCGAAAACTAGCCAAAAATCTATTTTTTCCAAAAAACTGGCTATTTGCATGATTTTTCTACCATAATCACCTGAAAAATGCATTTTTTGACTGAAAATGACAGTTTCAGCCATCTTTTCGACCTAAATCTGATCGAAAACAATAAAAATAGAAATTTTGGTCACTCAAAATGTTATTGTTTTGTAAATTTCGGCGAAAAACCACGTAGCAAAAAAAAAATCAATAATTTGTTTTTTTTTTTTGCAGACAACCCTCTGGATATCACCGTGGACCGTTTTCAAAAAGTGGCTCGCGTCACCAATGTCATTTCTCTACAACAAGGACTCATCGATGGATCCATTTCACCAGAAGACGCCATCCCCGAGCTTCTCCTCTTTGGAACCGTCAATTTTGCTGATCTAACTGTTCAATCGGCGACTTCTGACGTCAAAACAGCGCTCGGCGAGTTCAAGTCCCTCTCTGGAAAGCTATCCAAAAGCGATGATGAGAGAACGACCGAGGATGTCTTTGAAGTGTTGTTTGGGATTTTGAATGAGATTAAGGATATACCTGACGTCAGCAAGTGGAGCTACAAGGAGGCTTTTAAAGGCGAGCTGAATGCGTGGATTGCAAATGGGCTTAAACTGGACGCCCTTCAAGAGCTCAAAAGTGCTATGACCAAAGTGAAAGGCTACACCGAAGACATTCGGAGTTTCAAAGACAATGGCCAAGAAGACCAGACACTTTCGTTTTTCGGAGTGATGGGCACTCAGATAAACAACATCAACAAAAACTTCCCAGAGCTCTTGAAGAACGTTGATAATTTGTTGAAGCCAAATGGAAGAAGTCCCAATGAATCGTTTTCGGAGATGAAAAAGATTGCTGAATCGGTCAAACTGTTTCAATCAAAAAAACAGAAAATGTTTAAACCGAACGTTGGCAAAGATAAATTCGATGAGCACATTGACATCATTTATGAAGCATCGAGAATGGCAACTATCGTTTTGCCGTATTTGACACACCTCCAATCTATCCACAACGCTCGTAAGGTTCAAGACAAACATCGGAAGTTGGAGCACACGTCTGGGTTGCCACGTGGTTACGCGGATTTGGAGAGCCTTCAATCGATATTCATGGATCATTGGATTAAGGAGGTGATGGACGCTGATGGCATTTCTAAAGCTCTGGTTCCCTTTCAATCGTTCACTGATGAAGTCAAAAAAGTTTCCGATGGATTTGATGCATCAACACATACAGATGCCATTCAAAAGTTTGCCCAAAACTTTGCTGCGATTGGCTCTCTTCCGTCCGGTGCAAAACAAACATCCGAATCCGTGCTCAAGTGTTTCGACACAGACATCACTTCTTCAAACTATGGTGTTATTGATGTGGATAGTCTTCAATCTGCCGTCGATACTTTCCATAACAAACTTACTGAAACTGAGACTCAGTTGAAGAACATCAATGGACTTTTTAAAGATGCCAAAGTCTTGAAAATGCTCACAGATGTTCAAAACATTGCTGCAAAGGCTCCAACTGCCGGACCTGGCCTGAAGGCATTGGTCGATGAATTTCTGAAACACGAGAAAGATTTGAACTCAATGTTCACAAAGTTTGAAACTCTTTCGAAAAATGTTGGAGATGGAATTGTGGGAAAAGCTCAAGAGGTTTTAGACCAGTATCCAGCAATTGACAATTTTCAAAGAGCTTGGGATGGCTATCAAAAGATGTTCAAATGTCTTCGAGAACCAGGAGTCGTATTCACCAATGTCCAAATTGTGAGTAAACTGCTGGCCGAGTCCAAAAAGTCGGAGAAACCAATTGATGGTCAGTTGGTAGTTGGTATGGACAATTTGATAAAACTTGTTGATATTCTCATATCCGCTGCGGACCCTTCGAATATGCTATCCAATATGAAAAGTAAGGAGAATAAAGAATCCAAGGCTGTTGGCCAACTTCTCTCTGCAACCTCTTCGGCTCAACATTCAAAGACGATTGGTGGAGCAACTCTTGGAATTGTGAATCTGAAGGAGCTGACTGAACACAAGCCAAAGTTTGATGCTGTGAAGAATAATGCAAAACTGGTGGATAATGAGTTGAAGGCGTTGCCAAAGGAACAAGCAGCCGATCTTGTAAAGGTTCAAGCTATGGCGGATGCTTTGGATGTTTGGATGAATAGTGTTAAGGCCTCGGACTCAAAAAAGCTGACAGATTATGCTGGAATCTTCTCGGAAGCTCAGAAAGTACTTGGAATTGACAACGTGGCAAAATTGAGTGCTGAAGTGGAGAAACTGATGAATTCGCAGACGGATCCGGCCAAGAAAAGTGCTTTGAAAGCCTTGAAGAATGCTCTGGATGAACTTGGTTCTATTGGAATCAATCTTTCCGGTTATCAACAAGACTTTGGTAATTGTCAGAATTCTTTGGCGGAAGTGGAGTTGTTTTTTGCAAAACATTCCAAGAGAAATGCTCCTACAGTACCCCAAATTGTTGCCATTAAAGGATCAACTGCTCAGATGACTACAGAATTCTTGACGTCTTCTCAAGTGGCCCCAACAAATGCCGGGTGAGTTTTTGCTGAAAATTCTAGAAAAAAATTAATTATTTGTTTCAGATTTTTCACAACTGAAACGCTCATTATCATTGCGTCCGTAGGCGTTTCCGGTATCTTTATATCTGGTCTAGTTATTTGTTGTCTTCGCAAGAAAAAGATGTGCTGTTTCAAAGAAAAAAAGAAGTACACTAAAATACCAGGGATCAAAGATGATAAAAAACCAGTTGATCAAATTCCTGCTGGGAATCCAGCTGCAGTTGTACAGGATCCGCCGCCGCTGCCGCTGCAGCCGCCTCGAGCTCAACTGCAAGTGCCTGTGGACAATGCTGAAAACCCTGAAAATGCTGCCAACAATATTCCACCAGCGGTGATACCAGATGGTGAGTTGATTACCTGCAAAAAAAGCTTTCAAATAAAAACAAGTTTACTTTCAGAGCGTTACGAACTGCCACCCGGATCGTTTGGGATGTTTGTAGACTACGTTCACAGAAAATCAATTGCTGTTCAAAGAGCACTGGAGGGGAATGTCACGAAAAAAAAGGTTGAAAAAGAAGGTCTCCTTAATTTTGCTCTAGACTTGGCTCAAAAGTTACATGATATCCCCGAAGAAGTGACAAAAAAGACACAGTCGAACGCCGATGAACGCGAGGATAGGTGAGTAAAAAACCGGTCATTCGGACCGTTTTTGAACTGTACCCGTCTGAAAAATGCATTTTCGAAATTGAAAGTTCAATTTTTCGGGTGGAGAACTGGAAAATCGGCAAACATTTTCTGATCAGTAGGGCTCGGTTGCTGCTGATTTCAGAAAGCCTATTACAGTTTCAAGTGCAGCTCTATTAGGGGTCTCGGTCATCGTATAAAAACTGTATTAGAAGAGCCTTTTCCAAACACTTGGGACAATAAAACAGCTCCCTCTCTTAGAAGAACCTTCTTAACGATGGTGCCTGTGTAAAAGAGGTATTGTTAAAATCACTGTTTTCAGATACAGACACAAACTCACTGGAAGTGGTGTTGTGATTCTTTGTAATGAACTAGCTGGAAGAACCTACTACAAATCCAATTATATCAATGCAAACTGTGTCACTTTGCCAAATTCGAAGAGGCTGATTCTGACGCAAACTCCGATTCTTCCAAGAGGCTTATTCAGAAACGGACGCACAGACGACAAGTTCTTCTTGATGGCTGCTCAAACCGGTGCCGGAGCGATTTTCTTCTTGTGTGATAACAGAGAAATAGAGAAAGGTCTCCCAGGTGAGTAAACGTGATAATTGGTAGATCAAAAAGGCTAGTTTTGCGCCTCTGGATTTCACAAAATTGTTGTTCATTTTCTTGAAATCAAGAACCAAAAATATTGGGCCTGCCGAGGAATCAAACTCGGATGTTGAGTTTACAGGAATTATTTTACACGACTAGAATACGCGGTCAACGGTGTGTAACTGAACCGGCGGCGGCAGCAAACTCTCTAAAATTAGTAAATCTAGCGGCCGACAGTTGACGGGCGCAGGTTTAGGCTTGGAGCAGATATAGCTCAGAGCTTCCCAGAGCTCCAATCGAAAAATTGAAAAAACGGGCATCATCGCGGGAAGCGGGGCTTAGGTTTGAAGCATAGAGCTTCCGAGAGTTTCAATCAAAAAAACAAGATCCCATCAAAACCAGACTTCTAAAAAGGCTCCAAAGCTGGCGACACACAGAATACAAACAAAACGGGATACTTTTTTAGAATCCTAATGAAAGTATGAAAAAAATCAATCTATTTCAGGTGAATCCAACTACGGAGACTATTTCCCAGATGGAAAGGATGACGTGAAAAAAATTAACATCGGCGGAAACGCGGCGCCAATCACTATTACATGCAAATCTAAAGAACGTCTTCCAGGCTTTTCCGATATCATTCATCGCGTTTTAGAGATTGAAAGGTAAGTTTTTTTTTGAAACTCTCCATCAAACTAGAAACGAATTGATTTTCAGTGATCAACATACGCAAAACATAGCGAATGGTTTAAAACCTTCTACTGGAAGAAAGATGATAATTAACTATTCAAAAACTGGCTCTTCGACGACTACAGCGGATCAAAAAAAGACTGTAATTGAGGAGAAAAATGAGGAGCAAGAAGCAATGGACAAGAAAAAAGCGGAGGAAAATGCGAAAAAAGAAGAAAATGATAAAGTGGCGGACAAAGCTCGAGAATTCTCATGTGCCGGCTTCGATTCCAAGAAAATCAAGATCATCGTCCAACACTATCAGTATGTTGGTTGGTCAGCTGATAAGCCTCCAGAGAAATCAGCTTCAGTCAGGAAACTTTTGGAGTTGTCTAAAAATTATGACACAGCGATCGTTCACTGCTCGGATGGTGTTAATCGGTCTGGAGCGTTTGCTTGTAAGTGTACTGATGGCTTTCAAAGTTAAAGGTCTTTGTAGTTTTTGTAGTCTTTGTAGTATTTGTAGTCTTTGTAGTATTTGTAGCCTTTATAGTCTTTGTAGTATTTGTAGTCTTTGTAGTCTTTGTAGTATTTGTAGTCTTTGTAGTCTTTGTAGTCTTTGTAGTCTTTATAGTCTTTGTAGTCTTTGTAGTCTTTGTAGTCTTTAGTCTTTGTAGTCTTTATAGTCTTTTTAGTCTTTGTAGTCTTTGTAGTCTTTGTAGTCTTTGTAGTCTTTGTAGGCTTTGTAGTCTTTGTAGTCTTTATAGTCTTTGTAGTCTTTGTAGTCTTTGTAGTCTTTGTAGTTTTTATAGCCTTTGTAGTCAGCGTAATTCTAATCTTAATTTCAGGTATGGCATTGTCTCTTCAAGAATTGGCACTTGCTAAACGAGCTCAAAGTACTACAGCTGATCTTTTGGGTTGGTTTCAGAAAATTCGTCAGTACCGTACTGGAGCTCTGATTTCGAACAAAATGACCAGAAGCCCGAACTTCAACATGCAATTCAACTTTCGTTCGTTTTGATGACCCTGGCCGACTGTGCAAAAGCTGTAAGTTACAAAAACTTAAAAAAAAAAACTACCGCACCTCACTGAAAACTCTCAATTTCCAATTGAAAATGCATTTTTAAGAACAATTTTTAAAGACGAGGCAAAAATCGGTTCAAAGTTCATTGCTCAAAAAAATAAAATTTTCAAAAAATCACCTGAGTCCAGTGGGGCGCAATTGCTTTCACCGCCCGTTAGTGAAAATTGTACAACCATACCAGGGCCGTGCCGGCCCCATCGCAACTATGATCAAAACCATTATTTTTTTCCAGAAAGAAGAAGAAGCCGGAGAGACTGATAGGTGGACGGCATTTATCATAAAACATTATGAAGAGATTTTTGATGGATACAAGTACGCACGACATTATACTCCTCCGAGTATGTTGAAACGTACAGTAGATTATGTGTCGGAAAAAATACGAGGAAAAAAAGCTAAGCCGAAGGAGACAAAACCAGATGATGATGATGAGCTTCAACCGGATGACACTCAACCATTGGATGAGGAACCTCTTCTTCAAGATCAACCTCCTCAAGATCCACCTCCTCCACCAGCTCCGGCTCCAGACAACAATGATGTTCCGGAAGTTGTTGTCGTTAATAATCGAGTTCATGCTCCACTTGATCTTGCTCCAGGTGCTCCAGCTGGTCCATCTGGTCCGCCTGCTTCAGCTGTTTCCGTTGCTTCTGGTGCTTCATCTGGTCCATCTGCTTCATCTGGCCCATCTGCTTCATCTGCATCAGTTGCTCCTGATGCTTTAGCTGCCCCAGCTGCTCCATCAGCCTCATCTTCATCGGGATTCGCTGAAAATATTGCCTGAAATGGGTCGGTGAACTCATTATTTGTGTTTTCATTAGAATAAATGATAAGTTTGGGACTAAGTCGTGAGACACAGAGAAAGAAATTTTTCTGAGTCTCTTTGGTGCACACACTCTCTGTCACTTTCTGGCGGAGCGGAGCTCTAGATCAGTGGATTCTACTATGAAAAGTTCTATAAATCAAAAAAGTCTTCATTCAAAAATCACTTCGAGTTCTTAAAGAAAAACTTAGCGCACTTCTTCATAGCCTCTCCAGACATCTCTTCAATCCTCACGTCTTTTAACATCCCCTTCAATTCTTCTGAAGACTTCAGATTTTTCATCAAATGTGTCAGATAGCAATCCAGTTCAAAATAAAAAGCGAAAAGGAAACTTAATGTTAACGGTTTGAATTCAACATGAATCAACTGTCGCTCACAATAATGAACCACGTTCTTGAGACCAAATTTACCGGCAGCTTCGATTACTTCAAAAATATCATAAAATAATCCTACTGAAAATTCAAATTGAAAAATGATTGAAAAAAATATCACTTACATTGTAATCTAACTCCATGAGCAATTTGAAGACCCCGCTCCAAGATTTTGTATTCCATATTAGGTGGAATTTCGATCATTTGATTTTCATTGGATTTTGAATCAAAATAACTGGAATGAAAAGCCAAAAGTTGTCTGTGACAATGCAGAAACTTTGATTCCTCTTCGTTTTCTTCCATAAAACTGATCATATTCCCCAATTTCTGACAGTTGAAAACTGGATCGAAAAAGTTGAATTTCCAAATTCCATCCTCTCCTTGAAATGATTCCAGTTGCATTCCATATTCAATCGATAATTCTCCATCATCATTCAAATATCCATTTTTGTCATCTAAAATTTCTTGTGCATTCATATCTTGCCCGGAACACCAGAATGATCGATTCCGTTCTGTTTTTTCAGTGAAAGCTGAAGACCCATCTTTTTTGAAAATGTTGAACCAACAGTGAATTAAAACGTTCCGATTTTTTCTATAAATTATCAAGGGATAGATTTCTGATCTGTCCTCTTTGATGGATAATGAGAAAAGCCTTAAAACAGTTAGTATTTATGATTGCCAGACACAGAAAAAAGCGTTGGCGGTAGGACGTTCCAGAACCGTGTGCTTCATCAGAACTGTCCTTAACCAGAACTGTCCCGTATCAGGGTGCTACCCCGGATCAGAACTGTCCCAAATCAGAACTCTGCCGGCGGCAGTTTATTTGACGATCTCCAGTTCGTCCCATTTTATCGATATTTTATACTTTGTCAAAAAAATTTTTATGCGTAGGTATCTGTGGAAATTTTGGTCGAAAAAAAGCAAAAAAATTTTTGAAAAATTAGTTTTCCGCCGTTTTGCTGACATATTCGCAAAAACCCTAGGCACAATATACACCATTCGATAGAAAATTTTTTTGCTATAAAACTTGTTTGACAAAATATTAAATATCGACAAAATGACCGACCCAGAGATCGAAGTCTTTCCCGCCACAGAGTCGAATATCCATGAATATCCCCTCTGAATCGGGGCAGTTCTGATCCGGAGCAGCACCCGTATCAGAACTGTAACATAATTTTATTTTTACGTAGGAATTTTGCTGTTCTCGTACGGGACAATTTTTCCAAAGGAGTTCTGGGACGGCGTACCGCCAAAGCTTTCCCTTACCAGTCATGTATCCGTCCAATTAGAATTCCAGAAAAGCCTTCACCATTTGAAACGTTTCTTTGAACATCATCAAAGACTACTATCCCGTTAAATGAGTCTAAAAAAACTGAAAAAAGTTTGGCGGGAAACTTGAATCCTCACTTACATTCAAACCGCTTGCTCATTTTGTAGTTTTGAGAAAAACTCGAAAAAAATCAATCAATAAATTTGTTTTTCTCGTTTTTTTTTCATTATTTTGTGGCACCACGTAAAAAATGATAAAATGATAAAATAATAAAAATTTTTTGAAATTTTTTCTTTTTTGAATTTTGATCTGCAGATGCCGCTCTAATAAAGATGCATGTTGATTCACGATGTCTTTATTTTTTGGAAAAAGATTTCAATTCGAGTTCTTGAAGAAAAACTTAGCGCATTGCTTCATAGCCTCTCCAGACATCTCCTGAATATCCACGTCTTTCAAAATCTTCTTCAATTCTTCTGAAGACTTCAGATTTTTCACCAGATGTGCCAAATAAAAATTCAATCCAAAATAAAAATCAAAAAGGTAATTCAATTTTAACGGTTTGTATTCAACAGGAATTAACTGCCGCTCACAATAATGAACCACATTCTTGAGACCAAATTCACGGGCAGCTTCAATTACTTCAACAATATCAAAAAACGATCCTACTGAAAATTCAAGTTGGAGAATTGTAGATCAAAAATATCACTTACATTGTAATCTTACTCCATGAGCAATTTGAAGACATCGCTCCAAAATCTCCAAAGGAAAATTGATATCAGGTGCAACTTCGATCATTTGATTTTCATTGGATTTTGAATCAAAATGATTGGAATGTAAGGTCAAAAGTTGTTTATGACAGTGTAAAAACTCCGGTTCCTCATCATCTTCTTCCACGAAACTGATCATATTTCCCAATTTCTGGCAATTGAAAACTGTATCGAAAAAATTGAATTTCCAGATCCCATCATCTCCTTGGATTGATTCCACTTGGATTCCATATTCAATCGATAATCCTCCATCATCATTTAAATATCCTTTTTCCTCATCTAACAACATCTCAACAGGAATACTTTCTCCAAAATATCTTTTTTTTGACTCCAAATGTTTAAATTCTCTGTCATCAAAGGCAAATTCTCCGTTTTTTGTCAGAATACATGTAAAAAATCTAGCCACAAGGTTGGGCTTATTCCTATTAAAAACAGATGAATAGATGACTTCTTGATCATCTTCCGTGTCATTTATCATTCGGATGTACCTGAAAAAAATCAGGTTTTTTTAAAGGTGGGGGGACAGGAAAGTTGTGGGGACTGAGTTTGGGGACTGAGTTTGGGGACTGAGTATGCATTTTGTCGTAAGATATAGTACATACACTAATTTTTCAATTTTGATTATTTTCAAGAAAAACAAAAACCATTACCATCGGAGGGGTCGAACTAAGCTACCGTACCGATTGGTGGTCTGCCGCGTTACCGGCTGAGCCACAGGGGCCAAAACGCGTGCGCCATCAATTGGCCCCTATGAAACTGCCTCTCGCGTCCATAAACTAGGTATCGTGATAGTTTTGCTCCTTTACTATTTTTCATGTTCTGGAGTTCAAATATGGGTTTACAATGGTCCTTTCTTTATAAAAGAGAGATCACTACGATTTAAACTTTTTCATGTCTCACCACCTTTAAGTGTATTTTTTTTAAAAACGGTGCTACCCCTGATCAGAACTCGACGAACCAGAACTGCCCGGATAAAAACTGACACTATTTTGCTGCAATGGCCTGCAATTTGAAAAGTGCCCAAATACGAGCAATTGAAAAGTTCTTATCCGGGGCAGTTCTGATTCTTGCAGTTCTAATCCGACCAGTTCATATTTGTCCGGTTCTGATTCGTCAAGTTCTGATTAGGGGTAACACCATAAAAATTACCATCCGTCTATCCCTCCAATTGTTCCAATCATAATCCTTTCGAAATCATCATTTTCGATATGGTCCCTGATACTATCGATAGTAATAATTCCATTTTTCGCATCTGAAAAACTGAGGAAGCCCTGCGAAATGTTCAAACTTCCACTTACAAGCGTGACGCTCACTCATTTAGAAGATTTGGCGGAAAAATTTTAAAAAGAAATCAATCAATAATTTGTTTTTCATTGTTTTCTCCAAAATTCTGTGGGTTCACGTAAAACCACGCGTCCCGAGAGTCCGCGTAAAATTTAAAAGTGCATCTTTTGATCACAAGTTTTTTGAAACTTGCTCCAGAAAAGCGCAAAAACACTGAAATAGCTTCAAGGCACCGGAAAAGCCTCAAGATACTAGACGCTTTCTGAAAAACGTTGGATAAAACATGATTCATTAGCATTCTCTAAAAAATTTCAATTCGAGTTTTTGAATATAAACTTGGCACATTGCTTCATAGCTTCTCCAGACATCGTCTGAATATTAAGGCTCTTTAAAATTGTTTTTAATTCCTACAAACATTCCAGTTTTTCATCAGTTGTGCCAGATGATAATTCAATTTCGCTCTGATCGCATATTTAATCCACTCTGCTCCCAAATTCTTCTCAACCAATTTTTGTTCACAATAACGAATCACATTTGGTAATGAAAGATGTTGAGCAGCCATAATAATATTATCAAAAGTGTCCGGGTTTGAAACTGAAAGTGGTAGAATTGATAATAAAAAATATTTACTTAAAGGAGGACTGAACTCGGGTTTTTTTTATTTCAAATTCTGATGCAGTTTTTTATTCTGATCATTTTCTCTATTACGACTATACTCAAAAATCACTCTAAACGGGTGAAAAAGGCGTTTGAAGGCATGGCCGCGTACAGGTTCACGGTCTAGGAATTTCACCCGTTTAGAGTGATTTTTTGTTTCGTTTAGACTGATTTTTTGTATAATCACAGTGAAAGAAAATGATCAGAATGAATAATTGCATCAAAATTTGAAACAAAAAAACCCGAGCTCAGTTCGAAAACTCACTTTGTATTCTAACTCCATGAGCAATTTGAAGACATTGCTCACAACCACGATAATCAATAAAGAATTTCAAGTTTTTTGGATTCAAAAATTGTTTATGATAGTATAACCGCTTGGAATTTCCTATGGAAAATGAGAATTCGATCTTATTATCGATTGTGTGGCAACCGAAGAATCGATCATAAAAATTGAATTTCCATATTCAATCGATAATCCTCCATTTTTATTCAAATATCCATTTTTATCATCTAACAACTCTTCAATATCCATTTTATGTCCTAGTTGTCCAAAACCAAATTTGAAAAACGTTTTCGATTTCATTGTAAAATCTGATGATCCATCTCTTTTGATGATATTAAAGTAAGCACTAATTGAAATTTCAGATTTACAACGGGACAGAATCAACGGGTGAATTTCATGATCGTCCTGGTCAATTTTCATTTCGAGGAACCTGAAAAAAAACGGTGCTATTCCTTCTCAGTATTGGTCGAATAAGAACTGGACGAATCAGAACTGTACCTTATTAGAACTGCCCGGATGAGAACGGATACAAGTTTGCTGCATTGGCCTGTGAGCAGTGAAAAGTGTTCAAATACGTGCAATTGAAAAGTTCTTATCCGTGGCAGTTCTCAAAAGGTCGGTTCTTATAACGGCCAGTTGTGATTCGTCCAGTTCTGATTAGGGATAGCAACAATAAACGGAACTATTGAGTAAAAAATAAAAAAAACGTTACCATAGATAGCCTCCAATTGTTTCCATTGATAAAAGTATTGCAGAACGACGGCTTCTGATGATCTCTGCGATATTATGGATGGTTCTAACTCCATTAAACGAATCTTAAAGAAAAAGGTCTTGGCGGGAAATTCAAAATATTTTCTTACATTTGGAGCGCTCAATCATTCGATAGATTTAGAGAAAACGTTTCGAAAAAATCAATCAATAAATTCAATTTTATTTTCAATATTTTAAGAGAGACGTAAAATCGAAAGTAGTAGGGTCACGGAAAATTTTTTTTTCCGCGGCCGGATTTACCGAGAAATTTACCGGAAAGTTTTCGGAGAATGACTGAAGAAAATTCGGTTATTTTTTTGGATAATTTTTGAGAATTCTAGCCCTACTGGCAAGTCTTGAAAGTTTTTTATAGACGATGACAATTAAAGGAGGACTGAACTCGGGTTTTTTTATTTCAAATTCTGATGCAGTTTTTTATTCTGATCATTTTCTTTCACTACGACCATACTCAAAAATCACTCTAAACGGGTGAAAAAGGCGTTTGAAGGCATGGCCGCGTACAGATTGACGGCCTAAGAATTTGAAAATAGCGCGCGCAAGGCGCAAACTTGTCGGATCCTAGGCCATCAATCTGTATTGCGTGCTTCTTTCAAACGCAATTTTCAACTGTTTTGAGTGATTTTTTAGTATAGTCGTAGTGAAAGAAAATGATCAGAATAAAAAACTGCATCAGAATTTGGAATAAAAAAACCCGAGTTCAGTCCTCCTTTAAAGAGACGATGACAAGAAAAAAAATCAATAAGATGAGATTAACGTCTAACGCTGTGCGTCTTTATAGGTCAGCGTACACAAAGACAGCGTACAGTAGGCAGTATAAAAGGAGGGGAGATGGACTGTACACTCATTCATTTGACGTCTTCTAGACTCTCCTTCGTGTAGTGACTACCCTGTCTTGCTATTGATTTTCTGTATTCCTTTCTTTCTCATCTCCAAAAATGAATACCGAAGAATTGAAAGAAATCATCCGCAACCTCCAATTCAAATTGATCTGTGAGAAGGCTGAAAGCCAGTCAAGAGAGAGCAAATTGAAGGCCCAATTAGGGGAATCGAAGGCTGAAAATGAGCAGCTCCGTGAGCTTTTGGAATCGAAAACGGAGCAAAAAACAAGCCGAAAAAGAGGATCTTCCCTGGAATCAGTTGAAGAAGAACCAAAATCCAAGAAGCCAAAAGTGGATTTGGAGGAGAAAAAGTGTGTTATGGAATGCACTATTTGTATATTCCCATATGATAGCGACTATCATTTTCCCCATGTTCTTGGTAAGTTAATTTATCTTTTTTTTGTTCAAAAACATTTTTTTTCAGATTGCGGCCACTCCTTGTGCAAGACATGCCTTCATATTCTGGAAGACCAAGACGTCAAATTGTATGGACAATCGGAATTTCGATGTGTCAACTGCCCATCCTGCAAGACGAACACATACAGAAGACTCAATGAGGATTTTTTGAAGAACTACGCTTTGGTACCTCACTCTGTTTAATAATTTTCTTGTTGATTTTGTTTTGGTAACAATTGTTCTTTATTTAATAATCATAATAAAGTTTTTTTTTCAAGTTTTCTTTGTATTCAAGGTTTACATGCGTAGAGAAGACAGAGAAGACTGTCTCTTTTATTTTACAACGCATTATGCTTTGAATCATTCAATGAAATTGAAAAAAAAGTCTTTATTCAAAAACTAATTCAAGTTCTTAAAGAAAAACATTGCGCACTGCTTCATAGCTTCTCCTGACATCTCCTCAACATCCACGTCTTCTAAAATCTTTTTCAATTCTTCGGAAAACTTCAAATTTTTCATCAGACGTGCCAGATAATGATTCAAATCTGCTTCGATGGCAAATTTAGTCCCTTTCAGTTTATATTTCTTCTCAATCAATTTCTGCTCACAATAACGAACCACATTCGGCAGATCTTTGAATTGAGCTTGATAAGCGATAGAACCAAGATCGAAACCTGGGTGAAATGCACTTTGAATTTATTTTTTTTTGAATTGAAAACCGCAAAAATAGAAGGCTCTGTTTCAGAATAGGGGTCCTTTGATTTTCCGGGGGTCTCATAAAATGTCCAAGGGTCCTATTGAAACCCTAGGGGTCACATGTCCTCTTCAAAAAAGGGTCCCAGGGTCAATTCATTTTTTTATGACCCATGGGACCCTTGGAGAACCCATGGGACCCTTGGAACCCATGGGACCCTTGGAGAACCCATGGGACCCTTGACACATTTTATGGAACCCCAGAAAATGAAGGGACCCCTATTCTGGAACAAAGATAAACTTACGACTTCCATTAATTCTCACTCCATGAGCAATTTGAAGGCATAATGCCAACGTTTCATAATCGAGAATATTCTTATAATCTCCGGATTCCATTTCGACAAGTTGTTTATGATAGTGTAGAAACTTTTGTTCCCCATCATCTTCGATAAAACTGATCTTATCACCCATATTTTCAAAAGTGTTATCAAAAACATTGAATCTCCAAATCCCATCGATTTCTTTAATCGATTTCACGTGGATCCCATATTCAAATGTTAGTCCTCCATTATCATTCAAACATCCATTTTTATGATTCAATAACCAATCAGCTTTGGTAGAGCTTAGTTTGTGTTCAAGGAAACGAAGAAAAGACCGACAGTAGGATTGAGTAGCGTTGACTGAAATTCCGTCATTTGTAATGAAATTGCAAAAAAGTCTCATTTCAAATGGCACTTTTTTGTTTCCATGACGACACAAAAATGGTGACACCATTCTTCTCCCACGTTTCATTCCAATCCTTATTTTTATGAACCTGGAAACGGGATTTTACTTCTTGAACCCCCTTTTCCAGACACTTACCATCCATCCATCCCTGCTATCGATCCAATTGGAATTCGAGGAAAATCATTTCTTTCAATATGCTCACGCACATTATCAATTATCAAAACTCCGTTTTTACCGTCTGCAATAATTTGGAAAATTTGGCTCAAAAGATGATTCACTTACAATCGTGACGATTATTCATTGTCTGGTTTTCCGAGAAATCAAGAAATCAATCGATAATTGTTTATTTTTTTATTCGGAAACTGGGGTCACGTAAAGGAGGGTATTAGAATAGACGAGAAGGTTCTGACGTTTCTGTTTTTTTTACTATTTTTGATTCTCTGCAAATTTTGAGACTTCTTGAATAGTTTGAAAGTACTGTAGTCTCTTTTTTCAGATACTCAAACATCGTTCTGAACGATCTGAGACAAAAATCAGGAAATCCGATAAGAAGTAATGCACAGCAGTTGTTAATTGGCAATGAGATGATGACAATTAAAAAAATCGATAAATGAGACATATGTTCAATTCTGTGCGTCATATAGGTCAGCGTACAGAAGACCAGCGTCTAAAAAACCCTATGAAAGGGGGAGAGTAGGACTGCACAACCATTCATTTGAAGTCTTCTAGACTCTCTTTGGTGTAGTGACTGCCCTATCTTTTTATTGATTTTCTGTATTTCCTTTCATAATTTGTTTTTTTCCTTCAATCATTTTGAATATTTCAGAACTTTTCAAACAAAAGATTCAATCATAATGTCCGCAAAAACTCTGTTGAGTTTGCCAAATAATGTGCTCAATGAAGTTGCCAAAGGATTGGATTATAAGGAGATGTGAGTTTTTTTTTTTCAATAAAAATTTGATTATTATACTTCTGTCGCGCGGATAACCCCCGGGTTATCACGCGACCTTTTCTACTATTGAATAAGTCATTCTCTACAACCTGTGTACAAGATGTATTCTCTTGGCATGTTCATCACTCCCCGAAAGAAGCTCAACGATCGCCCTAGACCTGCCTCTTTACGATGGATAATGCAAACGTGCTCGGTTGGACGCCGCTAAACGTTACGCGCCGGCGCGTCGTAACGTTTGTATAATTCTCCCCCTTTCGTATACTCTCTCTTCCCCTAGTTGTCTAACTCTCCCCCTTTTGCGTTATCTCTCCCCCCTTTTCCTTCTAGAACATTCCTTCGCGTTGTTTGTTTACTTTTAGGTTTAATTGTAATCACTTCGACGTGTTTACGTGTTCGTGAACACCCGTCCCCTTCATCGTCTCGTCCCGCGATGATTATCGATTGAGATAATCATCTGCTCACCCTAGTCGCTATTATTCCTCTAAAGGTGGCTTTGTAAGCTTGCCCTAGAGCTCTATTTATTCCAACCCTAGTTTCCATTCTCTTGAACCACTGAACCACCCAATCTTCATTGTATCCACTTTGTCGTGCGGAGACGTTCGTCTCATTGGAATAAAACTAATGGAAATCAATTCATTCTCTTCGGGAAATTGGGAAGGAATCGCTCCTCACTGAATAACATCGCGTCAATCTACTTAGGCTCGAAAGGAATTAAGGGGTCTCGCCAACCTCTACCTATTACTTTCGCGACATGGTGCTACCGACCGGAAATAAAAAGAATTCGAATGAAGGCAAAGTTTGGATTTTTTTTTCAAGAAGAACCAATGGCGGATTGATGCACAAAGGAGCTAGCGATAGCGAAGAAGGTGAGCTACCTCTGTCGGAAAGTCGCCAGTTCGTATTTGTCATACGAGCGAACGACCGAAAGACAGCGGGACGCTTACATCAACGAAGCTGCGTCGCCAATCGGCTGAGAGCGCTGCCATCTGTATTTGGCATACGGGTAGCGGCGCTCGGGGTTGTGCGACGACGCAGCGAAGGGATCTACCGATTGATGTCCACGTTTTCGACAAAATGTTTCAACCCTAGTAATTGCTGAAAGCGAATTCAAACCGGAACACGCTCGATTGCGTCATTATCGATTTTTTCGGGCAGGCGATACGTCATCATCGCTGTGAAGGAGTTGTCGCGTCGGCAATCGATGACAATAAACAGGAGAGTGTCGGAAACCCTAGTATTCAAATAGGAGAGAAGCATTCGTCGAAAACGATCAAAACGTGGAAACGGTTGACGCCGAAAAGCCCAAGGACGTCAAGCTGTGGAGCCCAGCAGTCATCAATTCCGAGTGAACGCGGGATCGTGGCAAATTGATGCAAAAATTGGCACGAAACAAGGATGTTCACTCCACTACAAGGACGCAAGAAGCCCAGCGAAAGCAACCTCGATAGAAAGCGCCAACGAAGGCCGGTGGAGTCGAAGGCAATCACTCCGGGGCTATCGCAGGAAGTTTAAGCGCGCGTCCCTAGGTTTCAAAAAGTGTTAGGTCGTTAGTGTAACTGTTTTAGTTCTCGCAAGTGCTTAATATGTTATCATTGGCAAAAATTGTGTCAAAAAAGACACAAAAAGTCCCATTCACCCCTCTTTTCTCTCTCTCTTTCTTACATATCGTTCGTTTACCGTCAATCTTCTCGTTCAATGCTCGTTTAATCGCTCGATTCGCTGGACACAAGATGCTTACAGGATCGCGCAACAACGACAATCGAATGAGATGGATGCTCAAGGTGAATCTCCTAGAGGACTAGATATGGTTCATCGTGATTCGGAGTCTGACACTACGAATGACGATGGCGCCCTAGTACTCGAAGAGCCCACCGCTATGGAGATCGCCACATCAAATGATTCGGAGGAAGTCAAAGTCCAAAAATTGGCAACAATGGTCGCACATCGTGAGGAATCTTACGCCAAAGAAATTCAATCTTTCGAGATAGCCATCCGAGAACAAGCAACTCAGAACAAAAAGGATCTGGAAGCCCTGTGGAAGTCTGTTGATTTCGAAGCGACGCCAAAAGAACTTGTAGTTGGAACCCTCCGACAAGTAATCTTCGAACAACAAGAAGCCCTAGAGCAAACACGAGCTCGCTACATCAAGGATATCCAAGATCACACCGAACAGATGTCAGAAATGGCTAAGATTCTGGAAGAAATCTCTCTGAGTTACGATGAACTCGTGAAACAGCTGAAGGAAGTGCGACTGGCAGCCCTAGAATCCAGAAACAGAGGCTCGTCCATTCCAAGAGGATGTGCATTCTGCTCATCAGACAAGCATGCTGCCAAATATTGTTACCAGTTCACAGACGCCGAGTCAAGACGGGACGTGCTCAACGACGATCACAAGTGTTTCCGCTGTTTTGAAAAGCATGAAGACGGCATCATCTGCACCAACAAGAAAGTTCACGTACGTAACTGCGGACACTACCCGGAACACCGTCGTGAAATTTGCTTCACTCACGCCAGCGCCGAAGCAATTCTGAAGCTTCGTGAGAAGGACGCAAGCCGCGACGCCACCGGAAAGAAGAATGGAGGAGAGGAGGAAGGACCGGCAAAGGAGTGATTGGAGGCGAACGGACCGACGGATTCCCTAGTATTAAAAAGAAACCCTAGTTTTCGATAATATCTTTTATCAGTTAATAAAAGATAATGTTGCCAGTGATTGACTAAAAAAGCACCGCTACGAGTTCGAAGACTCAGTTATACTTTCATGTGATCCTCTTCTATGTTTGTTTTCCTTTTAATCAATTTCAGAAGAGGTAGCAGCGATACTAACACTGGCCCTATATTAGTACTTCTAGTTTAACCCAATAGGTTTAGTGAGCATTGCTCATCGGGTAGTCGGACTGCATCGTCAGAAGCCATGGACAGGTGGAAGACGTTGTGGCGAGGCGCCCCGATTAATTATCTTCCCCTTATTAGTATCAATCTAGTCTTAGGATCAGTTAGTCTGATCAACTTTACTGCGCTTAAGCCCTAGTTATCCATACATCCTCATACTATTTAAGTGGGTATAACATAATTCTTACCATATTAGTTCTACCAAGTAAGTACTCCCAACCAAAATGATGGGATATAATAACAACTACCCTATCAGCGTTCCCACGTCGCAATTCTGGCACCAACCGACTGGTGTCAGGCGCGCTGCATAGGTGAATTCACACCCCTTGGCAAAGACCCTAAACCACTAAAACATTCAGGTACTTCAGCGTTTAGAGTCCGAGTTAGGATCCCGTCGGCGACACACACTTGGGTGTGACGGGACATCGCACCGACGCGATGAGAGGTGTGGAGACGGAAAGCTCACTAGGGAGCTGTAACCGACTCCGTTGCCTGATACCGTAGTTTCGTCAGTAAACCTTCAATCTAAAACTGACAATGGCTCTATTCACCCGAGGACAGAGAAAGTGCCTTCGATTTGGCCGCTCAGAAAAATCAATGGTTCTCTTCACCGACGGAGAGAAAAAGTGCCTCCGATTTGGCCGCTCGAAAAATCAATGGTTCTCCCCTACCGAAGGAGAGAAAAAGTGCTTCCGATTTAGCCGCTCTAAAAAATCAATAGGCCCTCTCCACCTAACCCCTTAGGAGAGGGAAAGTGCTTCCGATTAGCCGCTCTAAAAATCGCTCCCCCTAGACTACAACGCGTTTTTGCCTAGCGCCCCACATCATAGTCTTCCCCATTTTACCTTTGTTGAATTTTACGTTCAATAATCGTTGCCCCCCACCCACACAAACTTACTAATGTACTTTGATTTCAGGAATAAAAGAAACCCTAGTCTACCATCATGCAAAAAGCGACCAACTTCAAGAGGAAAGTGACATCTTCTTGCAAGAAGGCCGAGGAGCACCTGGAACAAGCGACTGTTCTTCTCGCTCTGGATGACAACGACGTCTCGACCAACAATCTGAACAACAAGAAAAGAGACTTGGCCGAAGACAAGAGAGCCCTAGAGAGCCTCGAAGCCGAATTGGACGAGATGCTCGAAGACGATCAGGAATTCTCTCCGGAAGAAAGGCAAATGCTGAGAGATGACATCTCGCGCACGATGGAACAAAATCGCCACATCGAGAAGATCGTGCACATCACGGACGTCATCGACCAAATCGAAGGCCGAGTGACCCAAGTGGAAGAGAAACTCCGCGTCAGTCACGCTGGAGCAACTCCATCTGCTGGGAACACCGGTATCGATAAGAACGTTGACCCTAGTAGACAGCGCTCAAGAAGTCCATCTCCAAACGGATATGCTTGGGACAACGGAGACCTAGGACCAATGCAAGAGGAGATCATCGGAACTTCACTCATAGTTCCGGAGACGTTCCAAAGAGAACCAAGACGCATGGACAAGCCAAACCACGGAGGACACCCTAGTGCGGACATCACTGACCGCTTGGAAGACGTGGAACGAGCCCAAAGGGACTTGAGAGGAATTGTCAGGGCCATCAACAGCAATGTCAACCGTGCTGACGATCGAGCCAAAAGGAACGAAAGAAGCGTGGAAGGCAAACTGGATCGTCTTACAACACTCGTGGCAACGAGCATGGATCAACGTACAACACATGCGAGTCCCCCTAGTACTCAAAGTGCTCAACCTCAAAATGTCCACCCTAGAGTCAACGTCCAGCAGAGATACCCTAGTAACAATTCGATGCCATTCGTCACCACCAGCTCATTGGGAGGACATACAGTACCCATGAGGAATCCGACAATGTTCAACACGAATGCCAACTCGATTGCACAACAACAGCACCAGATGATGGTTCTTCAACATCAGAACATGTCGGACCAAGAACTCCAAAGAGCAGTAATGATGGAACAAATGAGGGCATCAATTGTCACGTCTGTGCTAGCCGCGGTAAAACCATTCTCCGGCGAAGCTCACGATTTCCCGTCATTCATGGCTATCTTTGACTCCATGTGTCATAACAACGCTTTCTTGGACATACCAACCAAGCAAACCGTATTGACATCTCTCCTTCCACCAGACCTTGCACGAGAACACCAAACTACAGTGGTCTCGGAACTCAACTACTGGAAGATCAGAGACAACCTGGACAGACAGTTCAACAGGCAACGAACACAGATGAACTTGATGATGCAGCAACTGGAGGAAATCATCTTCCCTCCAGACGACTACAAGAAGCTCATCAGCGCCTTGAACACCTACGCCACAATTGCAAGCAAGTTACAAGCCTTCGGAGTTAACCCTGATGATCAGTACTTCATTGCAAGGATGATTGCCAAGCTTCCCCCTAGAATCCGTTTCACTGCACACAAGAAAGCTCAACAGGGACATTTCACTCTCAATGAGATTGTCAACGAGATCCATGACAACGTGGCAATCTACCAAGGATTCAGCAATGTCCAGATAAGACAAGCAATGGGATACGACGAAGCATACGCCAACACAATGCAAGTCAACGCAGTCAACTACCGTCAAAGTGGTCGACAAAGACAAGCTCAAGCCAGATCTAACGGCGGAAAACAAGTCTTCATAGGACCAGCCAAAGCTTACCCTTGTGCATATTGTCAGAGCGAAGATCACAACGCCATGGAGTGCAATCTAACGCTGGAAAAGAAGAATGAAGCCTTGAGGAAGCACGGATTGTGCTACAACTGCCTTGCAGACACCCACAACGTCCTGGAATGCAAATCCAGATTCAACTGCTTCAGCTGCCATAAACGTCACTTCACAGGACATTGCCCGAACACGAAGACCCGAGGAAAAGTCCAAATCAAGAACTTGGACATACTCTACGGTGACTTCGACGAGGAACTGGAACACCAGTTGTTTCATGAGCCAGGGGCTGAAACCCCCGAGTTCTAATTCATCAGATGATGGATCACCTTACACAAACCCCGCCACAAGTTCAACCCTAGTAGACCGTCAACCCAGCGAAGATCAACAGCCTTCAAGCAGTGAGCAGTGTGTAGAAGTTCACCAGAACCACACCCAAGATTCTTTGTCAGATGACTGGAGTGGGGAAAGTGAACATCTCGCAACCGCAAACTGTAACAGCTCATCAAGGATAATGGCTTCCCTAGAATACCAATACAACAAAGGACCAATACCTCCAGAGGAAACAGCGACCGACACCACGCAACGTTCAGAGGAAGAAGGAACCCTAGTCAACCAACAACAAGAAGGTGAAGCTTCAGAGAGTGGACCACGGAGTGGAGGAGCTTGCTTGTGGCAGTCCGAGACTTCTTTGTCAGAAGAATTGGATGCCATCGGTATTCTACCTTCAGCCGTGCTTTGCAATCACTTCACCAAAACCGAGGATTTCTCGAAGGAAATGTTTACCCTAGAGAGTCAAAAAGACGACGTGCAATCGACGCCCATACAAGTCCAAATCAACAGAATCACAGATGTCCAGTCTCAGCTACCGTTCATACAACTAAAAGCACCAGATGGACAATCACTGATTGCCCTAGTGGATTCTGGCGCACAAATATCAGTCATTTCGACAGAAGCCGCCCAAAGACTTCAATTACCAGCAGTCGGAAGACGGATGATGTCATACGCCGGATTTGTAGCTGAAACAGGACACTCGTGGTGTATTTTCTATCGCTTGGATCTAGTCGACATTCAAAGCAAAACGTGGTCCATGTGTTTACCCAGCTTCGACAGGATGAGCACAATATTCCGCCCACCAGACCATTCTAGTGAAGATTTAACGTATCTCCACGCACATGGACTACATCAGGAAGGAATAACAGGTCTACAACCCCTAGACGGCCAAAAGATCGATATGATCCTCGGAAACAACGTCCTCAACAAGATCAAAAGCATAAAGAGACCAGTGCACTTCCCCTTACCAAGTGGAAGAGCCGTAGAGGAACTCATCGTTGGATACGTGAATCACCCACCAGTTTTGGATGACCTCCTCGTGCCGATCGACCAAAATAAGCCACTGACAGTATCAGACAACATGAGACAAATGTGGATACACTCGATCGCTTCGGATGGCCCCTCGAAATCCAACAACGTCGCCCTGAGAAAGCTCGAGAGACAGGTAGAACGCCTTTGGGATCTAGAGATACTTGGTCTGTCACCTCCGTGTCTCCAAGAGTCCAAAGAATCGTTAAACTTGGATCTCATCAACGAGTTCAAGAAGTCAGCAACAATGGACAAAGATAACATCATCTACGTTGCACTGCCATTCAACGGCAGAGAGAAAGATCTCAAAAGAAATCTGTCACTTTGCAAAAGGAGATTAGCGTCACTTCTGGAGAGGAAACTCAGCAAACTTGAAGACAAAATGACCTATCATGAAATCATCAAGAAGCAAGAGGAATCCGGGATCATCGAAAAAGTTCCGATTGATACCCTAGTGGAAGGACCGGAGTACTTCATTCCACATGGAGTTGTCGTCAAGGAGGATTCAAATACGACGAAACTACGTATAGTTCTGGACGCCTCCTCTCACATTCGGTTTGAACTTTCGCTCAACGATTGCCTCTACCCTGGCCCCTCGATTCTTCAATCAATATTGGGAATTCTCCTCAGATGCAGGCTCACAAAGTACTTGATGGTGGCCGACATAGAGAAAGCCTTCCATCAGGTACGAATTCAAGAAGCCTTTCGCAACGTGACGAAATTTCTTTGGCTCAAGAACCCTAGTGAAGGATACTCAGAAGACAACCTCATGGCTTATCGCTTCACAAGATTGCCCTTCGGAGTCTCCTGCTCACCATTTCTCCTAGCTGTAACCATTCTTCGGTACCTAGATCTTGACGTTCAAGACATCAACGAACGGATCAAGGAAAACTTGTACGTGGACAATGTCATGTTCACGTCGAATACCCTAGAAGACATTAAATCATGCTACGAAAAGTCCAAAAAGTGCTTCAACAAGATGTCTATGAACTTGAGAGAGTATCTTTGCAATCACTCCGACGTCATGGAAACCATAACAGAGGAGGACAAACATCCAAAGTCAATTTGCAAATTGCTTGGACACAATTGGGACAGCATTGCCGACACAATATCGATCAAAGTTGCAACACCACCAGAAGGAATCCCTACGAAAAGAGAAGTAGTAGCCTTCAATGCACAAAACTACGATCCCAGCGGCATGATAACCCCAATCACTGTTCAACTCAAACACTTTATCTCAACCTTATGGACAAAGGACTTGAAGTGGAACGACAAGATCCCCCTAGATATGGTACCAACTTGGAAATAGATTGCATCTCAATTCAACAACACCGTCTACACCATTCCCCGACAGATAACCCTAGAGTACAACTACACAACTGCACAACTGATAATCTTCTCGGACGCCTCGAAGGATCATTTTGCAACAACTGCATATCTACGATACGGATACGACGACAACAGCTACACCACAGGATTAATTTACGCAAAATCCAGAGTTCGCCCTAGTGGATCTGGACCAGAATATACTATTCCTAGGATGGAGCTTTTGGCATTTGAGATTGCCTCGAACGCCGCCGTTAACCTCCACAACGAGCTCCACATGAAGATTAAGGACGTGGTACTGTTCTCGGACAGTACCTGTTGCCTTTATTGGATATTGAGCAAAGTCAACAACGATCTAGGATCAGTTTGGGTTGCCAACAGAGTCAAAAAGATTCACCAGAACCTACAACGACTACAAGAAGCAAAACTTAACCCAACAGTCAGATATGTACCAACTCATGAGAATCCAGCGGACATCGCCTCACGAGGATGCTCCCTAGAAGAACTTCAACAAAACCAACTATGGCACTTTGGACCGGAATTTCTACGACAATCGGAGGAAAACTGGCCAAAGAAGTTGGACAACACAGCTGCTGATCCACACACCTTCCGAGAATACGCCACGTCTATGGGTATTTTAGCAAGTCGCACTGCACCTGAATTTGGCATTCAGCGTAACGTGATGACAGCTATGATATCCCTAGAGAACAAATCATGTATTCCCTACGAACGGACAAACTCTTTGGAGAAACTAACCATCTGGATAACTCGCGCTGCAGACTGGATATGTCAACTCGTCAAAACACGGAACGGCAGATACCCAGACAAGCAGATTCAGTTCAAAGATGACTCGTGGAGAAGTTTTATGTTAGCATTCGAAGCTCGAGACGTTTCCGTCAAACGATCTCTTGCCAGAAGGCTAATTATAAGACATCACTACAAAGACGCCGAGGAAAGACTCAACGAATTTCCGCCAAGAAAACTCCAGTTGATGTTACACAAAGACGGCTCCTGGAGGTACCCCACAAGATTTAGTCAAGCAAAGGATAGTAGGCTAACCCAAGAGATGAAATTTCCAACGATAATCATCAAGAACCATCCCTTGGCCAAACTCATAATCTATGAAGCCCATGAAAGACTAAACCACCAAGGAATCCAAGACGTAATCAACGAAATACATAAACGTTACTGGATCGATGCCATAGGAACCCTAGTACAAAAAATACGCGCTAGGTGTTTCATATGTCAAAGAAAACACGCCAGACCATTTCGCTACGACTACACGAGGATATTGCCCGAAAGCCGAACGACGATGATAGCCCCATTTCAATACATTGGATTGGACTATATTGGACCACTTCACTACAAACGCAACGACGGACAAGGAAAGTTTTGGATACTTCTAGTATGCTGCCTAGTAACCCGAGCGATCCACCTGGAGATCGTGCCGGACAATACAACAGTCAACTTTGTACTCGGATTGAAGAGATTCATTAGTAGAAGAGGAACCCCTAAGGAGATTCTAAGTGATAACGCCCCATGTTTCAAACTTGGATACTCCCTAGTGAACGAAGATTTAAGGACGTTGGCCAATAAGAGCGAGATTCTTACATCATTCCTCGCTCAAAACGAGATCAAGATAAAGCTCATCACTCCGCTAAGCCCATGGCAAGGTGGAGCGTACGAGCGGCTCGTTGGACTGGTCAAAACTATGCTATCCAAAGTTCTTCAGAAAGAATTACGACCCTTTTTGGAGATGGAAACCCTAGTTATCGAAGCGGAAGGAATTCTCAATCAACGGCCAATCACTCCGAACAAGAAAGGAGAGGACGATTTCCCTGCAATTCGTCCGGCGGACTTCCTGAACCCTAGAATCTGCCTGGCCCTACCAGAGAAAAACGACTCCGTATTCGACGTCATCAAGCAAGGAGACACCGGATCACTTGCTCGTCAGCTCTTAGAGGGACTTGGAAAAGCCAAGGAGGAACTCTGGGAGCAATTTGCTGAGAGCTACTTTCACACACTCAAGGAACTCAGAAGCAAATCAGCAGCACATTCATCATTGGAACCAAAGCCAGGGATGATCGTTCTTGTTGAAACAGCGAGAATCCCACAAAGACACCATTGGCCATTAGGGAGGATCGTCGAGATCTCACGAACGTCAGAAGGTCACCCTAAATCAGCCATGGTACGTTGCGGAAACAAGATCTTGGAGAAGTCAGTCAACCAGCTTATTCCACTGGAAGACCCCGGAGAAGGAGCGAGCGAGGGAAAACTTTCAACTCCCAAGCCCACGACATCAGAAATACCAGTCGTCCTTCCACCCGAAAAGATACCGAACCAAGACCCTAGTATACATCAGTCCATAAGTCAACCGGACACCGCAACAGTTCCAATCAAGAGAAAGCGTGGACGACCAAAGAAGTCTACGACAGCTGCTACGACGAAGCCAGTACCCAGATGTGCAACTCTCAAACGCACAACTCCAATGCTAAAGTCTCAAAAGCCCCCAGGAGGTGAAGACGCAAAGGCTCTGTCAGCCAGCGGGTCCAACCAAAATGGACGGTCAAGAGATTATCTTCATCGACACACCAAATCGAGGATCCTCTCAATTGGGAAAGGACTCAAGATACGGATATCTCCATTTTCTCATCACACTCGAAAAGGAGATCATTCCGCCTCGGGAGTGTCGCGCGGATAACCCCCGGGTTATCACGCGACCTTTTCTACTATTGAATAAGTCATTCTCTACAACCTGTGTACAAGATGTATTCTCTTGGCATGTTCATCACTCCCCGAAAGAAGCTCAACGATCGCCCTAGACCTGCCTCTTTACGATGGATAATGCAAACGTGCTCGGTTGGACGCCGCTAAACGTTACGCGCCGGCGCGTCGTAACGTTTGTATAATTCTCCCCCTTTCGTATACTCTCTCTTCCCCTAGTTGTCTAACTCTCCCCCTTTTGCGTTATCTCTCCCCCCTTTTCCTTCTAGAACATTCCTTCGCGTTGTTTGTTTACTTTTAGGTTTAATTGTAATCACTTCGACGTGTTTACGTGTTCGTGAACACCCGTCCCCTTCATCGTCTCGTCCCGCGATGATTATCGATTGAGATAATCATCTGCTCACCCTAGTCGCTATTATTCCTCTAAAGGTGGCTTTGTAAGCTTGCCCTAGAGCTCTATTTATTCCAACCCTAGTTTCCATTCTCTTGAACCACTGAACCACCCAATCTTCATTGTATCCACTTTGTCGTGCGGAGACGTTCGTCTCATTGGAATAAAACTAATGGAAATCAATTCATTCTCTTCGGGAAATTGGGAAGGAATCGCTCCTCACTGAATAACATCGCGTCAATCTACTTAGGCTCGAAAGGAATTAAGGGGTCTCGCCAACCTCTACCTATTACTTTCGCGACAACTTCCAAGATCAATGAAAGTTACCTATTTGGGTTCAGCGCGTCAAGACGGTTCAGAAAATTATAATCATGACTTGGCGCCTTCAAATTTGCGGCGGGACCCAAAGATGAAAAAAAAATGTAAAATTTTTTTTTATTCTAAAATTTTTTCAGCCTCCATCTCCGTGAAATTTGCTCGACGCTCAAAAGTTTTGTGGACCTCGAACAACCGGATTTCAAAATGAAAAACATTCGAATCACTGCTTGCACCAATGGATTTTTGTGCAACTTTGGAGCTGATGTCAATGATATGAAAAGTGTCGTTTTGTGTGACTCGGATCCAAACACATGGCACATCTTGGATACTATTTTTGGACATCAAAAATTGACTTTGGAATCATTGGATTTGACATATAGATTCGAAGAGGAAAAGGAATATTATTCTAAAATTCTGGATCATTTGAAGGTGAGGAGACGCAAGAAACGGAGAATGCGCCAAGGCACCAAAAGTGCGCCAGGTATCGAAAAGTGCTCCAGGGATCGAAAAGTACGCCAAGACACGAGAAGAGTGCTCTGGTAGTGAACACATGCAAGTTTCGTAACGTTGCGCATTTCTTGATCCATGGCGCATTTCGGGATCCTTGGCGCGTTTCTGGATCCTTGACGCATTTCTCGGTTTATGGCTCATGTATCCTTTTCTTGTTTTAAATCCATTTTTTGCAGGGATACTTCTCCACTCGAAAGTCAAAAATACAAATCAAATCGTTTCGAATGAATGCCACAAGTCAACACCAAGTCATGCAAATTTTACCTTTTATAAATCCGAAAAAACTGGAACAAATAGCCTTGAGCTCACTTGAATACGGTATCGACAATGCTAATCCATCGTTGGATATTGATGAGATTCGTGAATTGGAACAATGGAAAAAAGCGGGAAATTTCTATTCAAGAGATATGTTAACGAATACAAAACTTGATGATATCATCCATTTCGATGAAGTTAACATCATGGTTGATGCTATCTCAATCTCGAATTTAGTGGAGTTGAAAGAGGTTAGTCAAATGAAATAAAATTTAAAAAATTGAACGGAAAACAAATTGAATTTTGCTTTGTTTCATGGTCCGTAAACTGAACATTTTCGCTCCGAAATAAATAAAAGTTATATATTCGAAGCGAGCTAAGACTGTTATAAAAAGTTCAAACATGCATAGGCTCCGCCCACTTTGAAGTTTCAAGGTTAGAGGGCAGAGAAGCCAGACACACTGCGTCTCTGTCCCAGAAATTTCAAAGTGGACGGAGTCTAGACATGATTATACTTTTCTAAAACGCCTTGTCTTGCTGAATTCAAGGAATGAGTTTTTAAAAAATCTCTGAAAGAATGAGACAAAATCACTTTTTTTTCAGATTTTTTTGCGATCCCCGCCAAACCGAAACTTTCGAATTGGTTGCAATCGAATCGACGTGGACGTTCCAATCGAGACTCTTGGACAACCAGAAGAACATCCACGCTTTCATTCATCCTCTGAAAAATACTATGATTTTTCGATTCCAAACAATGAGGATTACATTCTGATCTTGGATTTGAACAAGACTTTTGTTCACATTTATCACCAATCAAAAGAAGTTCAATTGGCTCAACAAAGACGACTAATGGAGGAGTTGGACATGATGGAAATGATGGGAATCAATCCAGTTGGACCAATGAGACATGACAGAATTCGGCGTCCAAATATTCGTCCAGTCATTCAGAGAAGAGCACCGATTATCCAAAGAAGAGAATCAGTTCCAAGACGAGTTGTTGTTCCTATCGAAGTTATCACTTTGGATTAAATCACTTGTTTTTTTCCTACTGTAATTGCTTTACTTGTTCGGGTTTTTACTATTCTTATAATTTAATGAATAAACACTTGGATTCTATTACTGTAAATTTTATCCAAAAATCTTCAAAAACTATTTCTAGAACCAACTGAAAAGAATTTAGGAAAGTATAACCATGCCTAGGCTCCGCAAACTTTGAAATTAATGATCAGAGACGCCGTGTGTCTCGTTTCTCTGCCTCTAACTCCAGTAATCTCGAAGAGGGCGGAGTCTGATTATGATTATGTTTTTCTGAAACGTCTTGGCATGCTGATTTCAAAAGGCTACGGTAGAAACTCAAAATTTTTTGTTGAAGTATCTGATTGGAAGTGGACCAAGATTCCACTATCTGGATTATAGTGTAATGCATTCATTGACCGACAATGAAGATGATGACAATAAAAGATCTATAAGATGAGATTAACGTCCATTGCTGTGCGTCATATTAGTAAGCGTTCACAATGACAGCGTACAGTAGACACTATAAAAGGGGAGAGATGGACTGCACAACCATTCATTTGACGTCTTCTAGACTCACTTTGTTGTAGTGCCTACCCTGTCTTATTATCGATTTTTTGTATTCTTCTTTTTCTGCCAACCTCACCATACAAAATGAATACCGAAGAATTACAAGCTATCATCCGCAGTCTCCAACTCAAATTGATCTGTGAGAGGGCTGAAAGCCAGTCAAGAGAGAGCAAATTGAAGGCGCAACTAGAGGAATCAAAGGCAGAAAATGAAAAATTGCGAGAGGTTTTAAAACAAAAAAAGAAGCAAAAAGGAAGCCGAAAAAGAAGATCTTCTGAGGAAACTGCGGAAGAAGAGCCAAGCTCAAAGAAGCCAAAAATGGAAATCGTGGAGACAAATTGTGGTTTGGAATGCGCTATCTGTATGTTCTCGTATGATAGTGACAGTCATTTCCCACATATTCTTGGTAAGTTAACTTAGTTCTTTTGTTTGAATGATCTTTTTTTTAATTTTTTTCAGATTGCGGTCATTCATTGTGCAAGACATGCCTACATATTCTGGAGGACCAAGACATCAATTTCTACGGACAATCGGAATTTCGATGTGTAAAGTGCCCATCCTGCAAGACGAACACATACAGAAGACTCAATGAGGATTTCTTGAAGAATTATGCATTGGTTCCTCAGTCTGTTCAATAATTTCCTTGTTGATATTTTTTTTAATCAATTGTTTTTAATTTAATAATCATTATTATAAAGTTTTTTTTTCAAAAATGACATCTTTATTCAAAAACTAAATCGAGTTCTTGAAGAAAAACATGGCGCACTTCTTCATAGCTTCTCCTGACATCATCTGAATATCCACGTCTTCTAAGATCTTCTTCAATTCCTTCGAAGACTTCAAATTTTTCATCAGTTGTGCCAAAAGATAATTCAATTTTCTTTCGATAGCATATTTGATACAATCGATTCCATAATTCTTCTCAATCAATTTCCGCTCACAATAACGAAGCACATTAAGCAAATTGTAGTATTGAGCGTGAAAAGCAATGCAACGAAGATGAAAAGCTGGGTAAAACGGACTATGAAAAAGTCTAGGAAAAGAAACTTACAATCTTCATCGATTCTCACTCCATGAGCAATTTGAAGGCATGATGCCCATGTATAATAACCAAGAGTATCCATAGGAAATCCGTCTTTAATGTTGACCAGTTGCTTATGATAGTGTAAAAACTTCTGTTCTCCATCTTCTCTAATAGAACTGATCTTATCACCCATTTTTCCAAACGTTTTATCAAAAACATTGAATCTCCAAATCCCATCGGCTCCTTTAAACGAATCTACATGGATTCCATATTCAATCGATAATCCTCCATTATCATTCAAACATCCATTTTCATCATTTAATAACCAATCTATTTCAATAGAGCCGAAATGGGTTCCCCAGCGAGCAGGAAGAGACAAACAAAATGATCGAGTAGTGTTGACTGAACTTCCATCTTTCCGAATGAAAGTGAAATAATATCTCATTCCAAACTCCACATCTCTATCTCCATGATAACATAACAATGGATTGAGAGTCCTGTTTTCGCCTCCGACTACTATTGTTTCTATAAACCTGGAAATATAATTTTTTCACTGGAACTAGGCGCGAGCGGCAACACAAAATTTTGGAATTTCGGCAACTTGGCCGAGTTGAAAAACCGGCAACATTGGGCATTTCCGGCAACAAAATCCTAAATTTCGGCAATATGGCAACGCGGGCAATTACTGTGCCGCTCATCCCTGATTAGAACCCACCATCCATTTGTCCCAGCTACTGATCCAATTGGAATATCAGGAAAATCATTTCTTTCAATATGCTCTCTCACATTATCAAAAATCAAAACTCCATTTTTTCCGTCTGCAAAAATTAGGAAAATTTGGCTCATAATATGATTTACTTACAATCGTGACGATTATTCATTGTCTGGTTTTGCGAGAAATCAAGAAATCAATCGATAAACAGATTCGCGAAAAAAAATAATGGGAACACGTGAAAAAGGTGAAAAGGGATTAACTGTATTTTTAAATCTTTTTTTATGATCGCTCTATTGGTTCTTGTGATTCTAATCAAAGATCCATAAAAATCAGGAAATCTGATAAGTAGTTGTGCACAGCATTTGTTGATTAACAACAAAAAAGATGACAAGATAAAAATCAATAAAGCGAGGTTTATGTCCAATTCTGTGCGTCATATAGGTCAGAGTACAGAAGACCAGCGTCTAAAAAACCCCTATGAAAGGGGAGAGATTGACTGTACAACCATTCATTTGACGTCTTCTAGACTCTCTTTGTTGTATTGTCTACCCTGTCTTCTTATCGATTTTCTGTACTCTTCTTTTTCTGCCAACCTCACCGTTCAAAATGAATGCTGAAGAATTGCAAGCTATGGTTCGCAGTCTCCAACTCAAATTGATCTGCGAGAAGGCTGAAAGTCAGTCAAGAGAGAGAAAGTTGAAGGCTCAACTGGAAGAATCGAAGACAGAAAATGAGAAATTGCAAGACCTTTTGGCGCAAAAAGCAAGCCGAAAAAGAAGAGCGTGTGAAGAGACAGAGGAAGAAAAACCATGTTCCAAGAAGCCAAAAATGCGTATAGAGGAGGCAAAGGATTGCGCAGTTTTGGAATGCACTATTTGTATGTTTTCTTATGACAGCGACTATCATTTTCCGCATATTCTTGGTGAGTTTCAATCATTTTTTGTTTTAAAAATTCATGTTTATTTTTTCAGATTGTGGCCACTCATTGTGCAAAACTTGCCTGCATATTCTGGAAGATCAAGATGTCAAAAAGTACGGACAACAATTGGAATTTCGATGTATCAAATGCCCATCCTGCAAGACGAGCGCATACAGAAGACTCAATGAAGACTTTTTGAAGAATTACGCCTTGGTCCCTCACCCTGTTTGATAATTTGCTTGTTAATTTAGTTTTATAATTGCTTTGTAATTTAATAATATTAATAAAGATTTTTTTTTCAAAATTGACAGTAAAAACTATTTTGAGTTTTTATAGAAAAACTTGGCACATTGTTTCATAGCTTCTCCTGACATCTTCTGTATATCCACGTCTTCTAAAATATCCTTCAATTCCTTCGAAGACTTTAGATTTCTTATTAGTTGTGCCAAATGATAATCCAATTTTCGGTCAATTGCATATTTAATCCACTCTGTTCCCAAATCCTTCTCAATCAATTTTTGCTCACAATAACGAATCACATTTGGTAATGATAGATCTTGAGCAGCCATAATAATATTAATAAAAGTTTCTGGGTTCAAGACTGAAAATGATAGAATTGAAAATGATAATTTTTTTTCTTAAAGGAGGAGTATGGTCACATTTTTGTTCCTTGTTTATTTGTTTCATGCTGATTCTATGAAGAAATTGCTCAAAAATCGCTCTAAAGCATACAAAATGCGCCCGAAATTGCACGTTACAGATTAGTGGCCGCGGCAGTCTGGCCGAGTATCCCAAAGCGGGGAGCCAAGTCGTCTTCATTTTGTTCATTTCATATGTTTTTGTTACAAAACATCAATCTTCTTTTATTTGAGTAAGTATGAAATAAGTGAAAAAAGAAAACGGCCAGCGTTGTCAAATACTCGGCCAGGCGGCCGCGGCCGCCAACCGGTAACCCGCGATATTGGGCGCAATTGGTGCACCTTAGAGCGATTTTTAAGCAATTTCGTCGATCGGATCATCATGAAAAATAAAACAAGGAACAGAAATAAAAAACTGCGACTACAGCCCTCCTTTAAAGAAGGACTGAGCTCGGGTTTTTAAATTTCAAATTCTGATGCAGTTTTTCATTCTGATCATTTTCTTTTACTACGACTACACTCAAAAATCACTCTAAACGGGTGAAAACGGCGTTTGAAAGAAGCACGCAATACAGGTTGATGGCCTAGGATCCGACAAGTGTGCGACTTGCGCGCGCTTTTTTTTCAAATTCCTAGGCCATGAACCTGTACGCGGCCATGCCTTCAAACACCGTTTCCTATTGTTTAGAGTGATTTTTGAGTGTAGTCGTAGTGAAAAAAAATAATCAGAATAAAAAACTGCATCAGAATTTGAAATGAAAAAACCCGCGTTCAGCCCTCCTTTAAAAACTTACTTTGTATTCGAACTCCGTGAGCAATTTGAAAGCATATTGACATGTCTCGGAAAGTTGCTTGAATCCAAAGACTATTGGGTTGCAACTGGACCATCTGTCTATGATAGTGTAAAAACTTCCATTCTCCATCGCGTTCCATAAGACTGATCTTATCACCCATTTTTCCAAAAGTTTTTTCAAAAACATTAAATTTCCAAATGCCATCGATTCCTTGAAACGATTTCACATGAATCCCATATTCAATCGATAATTCTCCATTATCATTCAAACATCCATTTTCATCATTTAATAGAAAATCTGTTTCTATAGAATTTAACGGATATGCATCCTGAGGAGGAAAAGACCAGGAATATGACCAACTAGTGTTCCCAGCACCTTCCTTTTTTCGAATTAAATTGCAATAAAGACTCATTCTAATTGAGATTTGATCATCTCCATAATAACATAAAGCTGGTATGAGGATCCTATTTTGGCCGTCGACTGCGATCACTATTTCAATAAACCTGGAAATTGATTTTTATTAAAACACCCTTTCCAGACTCTTACCATCCATCAAATCCTGCTATTGATCCAATCGGAATTCGAGGAAAATCATTTCTTTCAATATGTTCTCGCACATTATCAATTATCAAAACTCCATTTTTTCCGTCTGCAAAAGTTTGGAAAATTTGGCTCAAAAGTTGGAAATTCACTTACAAACGTGACGATTTTGTATTGTTCGGTTTAGCATTAAAAGGAGGAATCAATCGATCAATCAATTTGGAAAAGAAATGACAAGAACACGTTTAGAAAAACTTTTTTCTTTTTCAAATCAAACCTCCACGTTGACACCCTACTCTACTTTCCACGTTATCTTTTTTTCGGAATCAATCAATCACTTTTGCTCTTGTAGTCTTCTCTACATCTAAACGATGCAACTCATGATCAGAACTGGAACTGCTTCGGATGAATAGTTTTCAAATGTTTGCATTTCGACACTTTTCACTAATTGCTGGCCATTGCAGCAAAGAAGCGTCAGTACTCATCCGGGCAGTTCTGATTAGGGGTAGCACCATCTAAACAACCATGAATACTAAGAAAAAACCAGCTTGAAAAAAAAACTTTTTTTATTATAATTATTAAATTAAAAACAATTATTACCAAAAGAAAATCAACAAAACAATTATCAAACAGATTGAGGAACCAGTGCGAAATTCTTCAAAAAGTCCTCATTGAGTCTTCTGTATGTGCTCGTCTTGCAGCATGGACACTTGACACACCGAAATTCTGATTGTCCGTATAATTTGATATCTTGGTCTTCCAGAATATGAAGGCATGTCTTACACAAGGAGTGGCCACAATCTGAAAAAAAAGAAAATGATTTTTTAAGAAAAAAAAAGTTTCAACTTACCAAGAATATGTGGAAAATGATAGTCACTATCATATGGGAACATACAGATGGTACATTCCAAACCACACTTTGTTTCCTCCAAATCAAATTTTTGCTTCTTGGAGCATGGCTCCTCTTCCTCCCTTTCCTCAGAAGATCTTCTTTTTCGGCTCGTTTTTTGCTCCAAAACCTCTCGCAATTTCTCATTTACTGCCTTTGATTCCTCGAGTTGAGCTTTCAATTGGCTCTCTCTTGACTGGCTTTCAGCCTTCTCGCAGATCAATTTGAGTTGGAGGCTACGGATAATTGCCTTCAGTTCTTCGGTGTTCATTTTGAAAGATGAGGTTGGCAGAAAAAATAGAATACAGAAAATCGATAAGAAGACGCTACACGACGGAGAGTCTAGAAGACGTCAAATGAATGGTTGTACAGTCCATCTCTCTCTCCTTTTATACGGTTTTCTAGACGCTGGTCTTCTGTACGCTGACCATTTGACGCACAACCTTGGTCATAAATCTTGCATTATTGACTGTTTATTGTCATCCCCTAATCCTATTGTCATCATTATCTATCAATATATGCATTAGACTACAACCCAGTTGTGAGAAATTTCTGAGGCAGCTGAATTTTTATGCACTTCTTTTGTCCACCTCTTATTTCTACAACTTGTAGACCACTTGGCTGAAAATCTGCACCTCTCTCTATAAATATAAAAGGTATAAACGTGAAACCTTAATTTAAAAAGGGGCGGAGTTTTGTAGAAATAAATTGAAGCCAATTTTTGTCCGAAATTTTGTCCCGGAAATGTTCGACGGCTCATATCTCGCTTCAGAATGAAGCGTTTCGAACAGATTTTTTTCAAAAGACAGGCAATCACCTTGGAAAAATGTGATACCTTTTGCTAAGCCATCTGAAACACACGTCAAGAGCTACTACTAGCTTTAACGGACCGGAGGTCCGGAAAAGCTAGTCCAATTAAATGCCGAAAAAGTTCAAAATCCGATTGGCTTCTCGCTTTTTCATCAAAAAATGTAATTTTTACGTGACTTTTTTTTCAAAAACAACACGAAAGTCCAAAAAAAAACAAAACTTGTTTTCCTCCTTTTTCCTCCACGTGGCGACCTTTCCTCTTTCCCCGGACAGCGTTGACCGCCACGTTGCTGCCCTACTCTACTTTCCCGCTTATCTCTTTTTCAAAATCAATCGATAATCAAATCAAAATCAGTTCCAAGATTTCAAAAAGACGATTCTGTCGCATCGTGTAACTAATCAAAAAGGATAACACATGAGTAAGTTGGTGCACTATCCGCAGAAAAATAAATGTCCTTTCAGGAAACTGCTCCAAAGATTGTGCCAAGCTCTCGCGCCGGTTCCTGGATCCAGTTCGGTATGCACGTGGAAATACTGGTGAGTGGAGGATTGAAATCGGCCTTGAACCTTCATGAAAACTGTATTAGAAGAGCTTCTATTGTTTCAAGCAGCGTTTTGAGAGCCATTATCCTAGAGAGGGTTTTCTAAAAAAAGAGGCATGTCTCATTGTTCCCAGAAAGTTTTCCGGGGCCCTTGTATTAGAGGGATTTGAAAATCTATTTGTGCGAGCACAGAATTCCGGATATCGGTGAAAACAAATTGCGAAATCGATGATTTTTCATCAAAGACAGACACGGTGCAGGGCTTTTCTATGAAAGGAGCTCTCCTAATAGAGACTGTACCCAACCCGTTTTCGGAGAGCTCTTATATTAAAGCCGCTCTTCTAATACAGTTTTTACGGTAACCTGATTGGCCTGGTCTAGTCAAACCCTCTTTCCAAGCAAAAGAAAACTTCTGATCCACTCATTTTTTCCAGTTGTTCCCCTGAAGGTTGCGATTACTCGTATTCGAATAGTGGCTCGTGTCATCAACGCCGTCTTCCTCCAACAAGGGCTCATTGATGGATCCATTCCTGTAGAAGAGGCCATCGCCGAAATTCTCTTTTTCGGAGTCATCAAGTTTGTCGATCTAACAGCAGTGGCGGCTAAAGATGTCGGGAAAGTACTTGACGATTTGAAAACGCTTCAAACCAAACTCATCGGTGGTTCTGAAAAGACTGAGGCTGTTTATCAATTGTTGTTCCAACTCAAGAAGCTTATCGAGAGCGTTGTGGATGTTAGCCAATGGCAGCAGAAGGCTGCTCTTCAAAGTGATTTGAATCTTTTGAAGACTAACGGTCCGGACTTTCAAGTTTTTGATGATTTGGCACGTATGAAAAGGAACTTGCAAACCTACTCTGAAAAAATCGTGCAACTCTCAAAAGACGGCGAAGAGGATAAATCGGGAGACGCTTTTGGTGATATTGCCAAGTATGCAAGGAACATCCTTCTCAAGTCGTCAGAGATGGCCAAAAATGTTAATAATATGGTCAAGCTCGCCACTGTGGAAAGTGCAACAACTGCATTCTCAGAAATGAGTCAACTTTCGGATGCGGTCTCTTTGTTCATAGCAAATCAACAGGATGTGAAATTTGATGATGGTGCCAAAGCGAAAATGAAGACAAATATTGGTGTTATTTCCGATGCTCGAACCAAAGCCGCACCGATTTCACCGATCTTGTCTGCCATCCACACAATTCACAAGAACCGTAAGAATCCTGATCGATACCGTAGTCTGAAGCACACTCCTGGATTCATTAATGGTTATGAAGACGTCGCATCGCTTGATTCTGCGCTCTCGGATCCTTGGCTCAAACAAATTGTGAATACCGATGGTTTAACCAAAGCTTTCTCGGCTCTCCAACCTTTCATTCTGGAAGCTCATAAGATTTTCAATGAGCTTGGACCATTGCAAAATCAGGATCCAAATCCAATTGACGATGCTCTGGAATTGGTCCAAAAATTGGTTTCATCTGGCTCCATGTCATCTGATGCTGGAACTCTTATTGATACGATGTTCGAATGCGTCGATGCAAATTTGGTTATCAGAACATTCTCCACTCAAACTGATCTCAATGACTTGAAAACAGAAATTGACCAGTTCGACGCTGAAATGAACAGAGCGAAGACGTCGTTAAGAGAAATCGCCGACTATTTCCAAAGTGCAGAAATCACGAAACTGCTCCAAGAAGTTGAAGCGATTGCATTGAAAGCTGCAAGCAAAGATGCAAATTTGAAAGATTTGGTCGGAAAGTTTGTCAAATATGAGACAGAGCTGAATGCGATGTTCAAGAAGTTTGACAGCTTTACAGTTTCTTCTGCAACAATCCAAAATGCTGCTCAGAAAGTTTTGAATAAATTTCCAACTGTCGATGGATTCGAGAAGACTTTGAATGGTTTTAAGACCACTTTTGAGTGTCTCAAGAAGCAGAACTTCCAGGATGTACAAACAGTGAAACAGATGATTGATAACTCTGTTTCTTTTCGAACTCAACCCGCGGATTCTCTGAAAGATATGGACAAGATTATGGATCTTATCAACGTTTTCCAAATTGTCAAGGACTTTTCCAAAATGTTGGCTGAGATGAAAAGCAAACAGAATGAGGAATCGAAGGCTGCTGACTCTTTATTACCACTAGCATTGTCGGGTAAAAATTCTAAAATAATTGGAGGAGCAACACGTGGAATTGTGCATATAAAGGAGCTGAATGATCAGAAGCCAAAGTTTGATGCAGTGAAGACTATCTCAAAACAATTGGATAATGCGTTGAAGGCGTTGCCAAAGGAACAAGCAGCCGATCTTGTAAAGGTTCAAGCTATGGCGGATGCTCTGGAAGTCTGGATGAGTAGTGTGAAGGCCTCGGACTCCAAAAAGTTGACAGATTATGCTGGAATCTTCTCGGAAGCTAAGAAAGTTCTTGGAATTGACAACGTGGCAAAATTGAGTGCTGAAGTGGAAAAGTTGATAAATTCGGAGCAAGATCCAGCGAAGAAATCTGCTTTACAATTGTTGAAAAATGCTCTAGATGAACTTGGCGCTATTGGAACCAATCTTTCCGGCTATCAAGAAGACTTTGGTAATTGTCAGAATTCTTTGGCGGAAGTGGAGTTGTTCTTTGCTCGATACCTGAAAAAAGATGACAATCAGGTTTCTACAGAAGCTCCAGGTAGTTTCAATAGATTTGTGGATTCAGTCAGGGGTCCTGATGGAAGTCGGGATTGGATAATTGGTGGCGTGCTCGGAGGCGTAGCGGTGGTAATCGTGGCATCACTCATCTTGTGTTGGTGCAAAAAGTGGCTTTGTTTCAAAAAGAAGAAGGAGAACAACGATCTGGAGGAAGGCAAACCAGTTGGTAAAGATGGTAAAAAAACAACGCATACAAATGCTGAGACGAATGCAACTGCCACTACAAATACTCCAACTACTCAAGCAAATGGTTCAAATGCTCCAGCTGCTCCCGCAGGAGTTCCAGCACAAAATCCAAATGCTCCAAATAATGCTCGAGTTGATCCAGCTGCTCAACAACCCTCACAAGTGAATCAAAATCCCGATGCTGCTGCTCAAGATCCGCCTCCTGTCAATGATCGTCCTGAGGAGCCCGACGCCGGAGGACAAAGACAAGATCAACAAGATGCTCCTGCAGGTGAAAACCGTGTAGATGCGCCAGCAAGACGACCTCTAATAGCTACTGGTAAGTGTTGGAAAATAGGAAAAAAAATTTTTCAACATAACCCAAACCTTTGTTTCAGAACTGAGTCCTGGATTGTTCGATCAAATGGTGAGAGATGTGTACGGTTTGATAATCACATACAAGAGAAATCAAAAGTGGTTTTCATCAGTCCGACCAAAGCCGACAAAAATCGAGAATGAGGATATGCTCCAGTACATTGTTGAAAAGCTTTGCGGCGGTGAAAACCCAAAAAAAGGAAAAGTGAAAAAGCAAGAGAATAGGTCAGGATTTGAAGTGTTTCGCTTTTTCAAAGTGTTGTTGGAAGCTGTAAAAAATTATTTGCAGATTCCCGCACGAAATCTCGGACAGTGGTATTGTCACACTTTGCCAAGATTTGTACCAAAGATGCCACTTCAAAAACAGTTATATCAATGCCAACTTGGTTACGCTGCCTAACGGAAACAGAATGATTATGACCCAAACTCCGATTCTTAAAAACGAAGAGAGAGACTATCGTACGGATGACAAGTTCTTGTATATGGTAGCTCAGGTTGGCGCCGGTGCCATTGTGTCTATTTGTGATAAGGAGGAATTGGAGAAAGGACTCAATGGGGGTAGGCGGTTTATTTGCGAAAAAGTTTCAAACTCCTCATAAATTTCAGAACCAAACTACGGTCGGTATTTCCCCAATGAGAGAGGAGAAATAACAATTCATAGGCATGATCGGCGTACTTTCAAAGTTAAATGCCAACAGAAAACCTCACTTCTTGGTGGTAAAATTATCCATCGCACTTTGGAAATTTTGTAGTGAGTTCCCATTAATTTGTGTCCCGCGATTTTTAATCATTTTCTTTTTCTTTTAGCGGGGAGGAAAATGAGCCACTACAAAACCTTTTCATGATCAGAGATGGAACAGAAACCACCAATTGGGACACCGTTGACAGGAACAAGGAAGTCGACCAGACACAAAAAAGAATAGCTCGGCATTTTTTGGATCAAAAATTTAGCGCGTCTAAATTCAGTATTGTAGTCGAGCACTATCAATTGATTGGATGGTCTGCTGGCACACCGCCGGAGAGTACAGAGAGTGCTGTTGAACTTCTGAAACTGATTCAAGGTGTGAATACTGTTGTGGTTCATTGTTCGGACGGTGTCGAGCGGAGTGGAGCGTTTGTCTGTATGGAGAAGATTCGTCAAGAGCTTGCTATTACCAAGACTAAAGGAACGGAAACTGTCAAATATGACACCTGTATCGCAGAAATTCGTGAGTACCGGACTGGAGCGATTTTTGCCAAGAAGGACGATAAACCAGAAATGGAAAATGTAAAACAAGTCGCTTTTCTCTTGATGGCCGTTCTTGATTATGCTTTGAAGGCGAGTTTTTATTGGTTTGTAAAATTATTTTTTCATTTAGACGAAAAACGAGGAACGTATTGTTGTTTAAAAAATTAAAAATCTAACCAGAAAACCAGAAAAGTTTTTCAGTACGAGCAACCAGCAAAGAAGCTGGAAGATCATCCTGAAAAGGAGATCGATAAATACACAGAACTTTTGGAATGCTTCAAATACTCTATTGCATACAAACCTGAACCAGGTTTCGAACCAGGTTTCATGAAAAAATTGAGCCAGAAAGCGAATGATGCGGCGAAATCGGTCAAGTCATTGGGAAGGAAAAAAAAGAAGAACGTAACACCGGCTTCAAGTGACGACGAGGATCATGAACTTGACAAGACTCAGTAATTGGATCAACTTCCTCCTGTATAATCTATCCGAAACTGTTGGCAACATTTTTATTTGTGTTTTTCTGAATGAAAATAAATAGTTTGGATTGTAAACAAAAAACTGTTCAAAAAAGATAATCTTCAAAAAAGTTAGTGAAGAACAGGCTTCAGTTTTAACGTCATTTTCATTTAAAGAAACATCAGTAAACCCATATCGAAAGACCTCAAAATTTTGAAAAAAGGATTTGAAAAGAAGTTATCGTTTTTCTTTAAAAACTCAAATTAGTTTTTGAATAAAGATTTCTGTCATTTTTGAGAAAAATAAAACTTTATTATTAGTATTATTTAATTGAAGACAATTATTTTCAAAAACAAAATTAACAAGAAAATTATTGAACAGATTGAGGAACCAATGCGTAATTCTTCAAAAAATCCTCATTAAGTCTTCTGTATGTGTTCGTCTTGCATGATGGGCACTTGACACATCGAATTTCCGATTGTCCGTACAGTTGTACATCTTGGTCCTCCAGAATATGAAGGCACGTTTTGCAGAGGGAGTGACCACAATCTGAAAAAATGAAAATGATTTTTCAAAAAAAAAAAAGAAGAACAAACTTACCAAGAATATAGGGAAAGTGATAGTCACTATCATATGAGAACATACAGATAGTACATTCCAAACCACACTTTGTCTCCTCCAAATCCAATTTTGACTTCTTGGAACATGGTTCTTCTTCAACTGATTCCAGGGAGGATCCTCTTTTTCGGCTCATTTTTTGCTCCAAAAGCTCACGGAGCTGCTCATTTTCAAGTTTTGCTTCTCCCAGCTCGGCCTTCAGCTTGTCCTCTCTTGACTGGCTTTCAGCCATCTCGCAGATCAATTTGAGTTGAAGACTGCGGATGATTTCTTTCAATTCTTCAGTGTTCATTTTGAAAGAGAAAAAATGAAGACGGGAGATACAGAAAATCAATAAGGGGTAGTCACGACACGGAGGAGAGTCTAAAAGACGTCAAATGAATGGTTGTACAGTCCATCTCCCCTGCTTTTATACTGCCTACTGTACGCTGACTTTGTGTACGCTGACCTAGATGACGTACAGCATTGGACATAAACGTCACTCTTTTATTGTCATCTCCTTCATTATCGATCAATAAATGCATTACACTATAATCCTAGGTCCAATTCACAGAGCCCCTGGGTTTTAATAAAAAATTAAATAAACGGAAAAGATGAAAAAAAAGAATGAAAAAGTTTAGAAGTGATGAAAAATGGTGAAGATAAACCTACGCATTTTCCTCCTTTATTAAGATTTCGAAAAAAATACTAACTGAAATTACACCTGAAAATTATGAGAAAAACAATGTATGGAACTTTTTTTTCATTTTCAGCGAATGCATTTTCCGAGATACACGTTTCTGATTCTTACTGAAAACACCGTAAGTTGCGTCATTTTTCACTCTAATTATTTATCTCAAAAATGCGTTTTTGATTGAAAATGACAATCACTTTTCGACCTGAATCTGGTGGAAAACTTAGAAAAATAAAAACATTTTCAAGTCAAAAATACTTATTTTTGGCGACTTTGCAGAAAAAAAAAACTTAGGCGTTTTTGATGCGAAACCCGAAAAAAGTAAATTCGCTGAAAATGAGAAAAGTTCAAGTACTGAGTACAGTGGGGCGCGGTTGCTCATCATTTTGCAAGGCTAGTAAAATGAGAAAAACAAATTTTTATTTAAATCAGGGTTATTGACATTATTAAACAAATAACAGATAAAAATTACAATCACAGAAAAAAAAACCGAGAAATTTATAAAAATTATTAGCGAATCAGTCCTCCAAATCATCGTCCTAGTCACACTTGGCCTTCTTAGCTGGGGACTCCGTTGGTTCCGTCGTTGAAAAGCCTTTGGAGCTTGAATATCCACTTCTTTTCCTTTGAATCCGTTGTCGCTGACACTTTGCAATATGAAAATGAAGTTTGATAATAAGTCGAGAGTGCATGATTTTACTATGCAAATCCTTTTCCTCGATTTCAGACAACTCGCATTTTTTGTCAACAGCCAATTCGAGAAGTTGTTTTGGGCGGAGTGTTCCAGTTGGATAAACTTCAGAATCAGAAGAACCAGAAGAAGAAGAAGAGGAGGAGGAGGATGACATAGAGAGTCCATAATAATCGATTGAAGACGACATTGTGGACTGAGACGTAGTTGGAGAGAATACGGTGTACACAGACAATGGAATGGTCGAATGAATAGAAGATACAGTGCGCTTGGAGAGTACGCTGGTTGTGCACGTCTCAGGCTCCGCCTCTTTTAAGACAGATGACCTTTACTCATGATAAGAATCTTTTTTCCAATTCTGCAAAAATGATGACAAAAGTTAAGACAATCTCTCCTCCCGTCGCGAGGAATGCACTGTACAGTTTTGAAAAAGTATAGTCCATATGAGTTGACATTGTGTCTGGTGGATACACTAACACTTCTAAGACCTATGGCACATGCCTCATTAGGCTCCGCCCCCCACCTACAGTAAGATAGAGATAATGACGAAATCTCTTTGGGAATCAATTGAGCGTACTTTTTTAAGGTTTTTTTTACTAACAAAATTTTTTTCTAAAAAGCCCATCTTCAGGCAGAAAAATTTATTTTTCTCGAAAAATCATCATTTTTCGTCAGTTTTTCGACTCTGTTGCCTCGGACAGGCCGAATTAATGACCAATCTTTCCGGATTATTAATCCTCATAAAATTTGCCATCGATTTGCTATATTTCGAGAAAAATTTATTGACACAATGTTCGAGATATTTTCGGTTTTTTGTGAAATTTCTCAAAAATTAAACGTATAGGGATACATGATGAAAAACTCAAAGTCTCAAATCTTGCTCATATTTGTTTTTTAAGTTCTACTAGTCTTCAATAAATCATTCCGAAAGTTTTAGCTTATCTCGGTTACAATTAACAGAACTAGGACCTCAGAAAAATAATCACATCAGTCAACTTTAAAAGTTTTGCCACGTATTCAGTTATAATCGAGATATATGCACTATACTTTTTTAAAACTGTACAGTGGCCAACAGCCTTCTCCTCCTGCCGTAAGGAAAATGCGTCTTAAATTATTGTCAAATTAATAAAAGTTGTGCAAGGAATTCAAATTTTTATTTTCGCGGGCGGTCCGCCTTTCTTGGTCTCGAAGCTATTTTTGAACTAACGCAGTGTGAAGTGAAAGTGGGTGGACCACCCGCGAAAAGAGAACTTAGAATATCACCATATCAGATTTGCAAAATGATGAGCAACCGCACCCCACTGGACTCATGTCTTGAATTTATTCTACTTCCAGAGGATGAACTTCATTCGGTGAACATTCCGGGTTTCGAGAAAAAGAAAACTTTGAAATGGAAAATGTTTCTATTTTTCTCGGTTTTCAATCAGAATTAGGTCGAAAAGAAATTTCGAAACTGATTTTGATTATCGATTGATTTTGAAAAAAGATAACGTGGAAAGTAGAGTAGGGTGCAAACGTGGAGTTTTGGTCAATAAAAAACAATTTTGTTAAGCGTGTTCTTATTATTTCTTTTTCAAATTAACTTATCGATTGGTTTCTCGTTTTCTTTCAAAACAAGACAATGAATAATCGCCACGATTGTAAGTAAATCCCCAACTTTTGAGCAAACTTTTCCTAATTTTTGCAGACGGAAAAAATGGAGTGTTGATAATTGATAATGTGCGAGAGCATATTGAAAGAAACGATTTTCCTCGAATTCCAATTGGATCGATAGCAGGAATGGATGGATGGTAAGTGTCTGGAAAAGGGTTCCAGGCAGTAATGAGGGACAACGTGATTGCCGCGTTGCCCACTTGCCGAAATTGCCGAATATTTGGATTGCGTTGCCGGAAATTTCTAGTTGTCGGAAATTTCTTGCCGGTTTTTCGACTAGGCCATTTTTTTATTGCCAAATTGGCGAAAGTTTGCGTTGCCGCTCTCCCCTGGTTACAATATAAAAATAAATTTTTCCATACTTGCGATCCGGGCCGATCACGCCGACGCCGGGCCGGGAAGAGATCCGTTCGAAGAAATCAGTTTTGATTTTTTTTTGGCGGCAAAAAATGGTCGGCCCGGCCTTTCTAGCCCGGCCCGCGCTATTTTACTGAGCACGTGGCCCGGCTCAAACAACACGATGTTGTAGAACTCTGCGAGATCTACATTTTGAACATTTTCTGTGTTCAAAAATGGCTTCTTCGAACACAGGTATCGCCCGGCCCGGTCGGCCCGGATTGCAAGTATGCATTTTTCAGGTTCATAAAAATAAGAACCTGGAACATTTTACGAACAAGACTCATTGTTCTATACTTGTGTCGAGATACTAACGAAAAGGTGCCATTCAAAACGAGTCGTTTATTCAATTTAATTATGAAAGATGGAAGTTCAGTCGACACTATTGAATCCTACTTTCGATATTTTCCTCCTCGTTCAGGAAAAACAAGGGGAGTTATTGAAATTGATTGGTTATTAAATGATGAAAATGGATGTTTGAATGATAACGGAGGACTAACAATTGAATATGGGATCCACGTGAAATCGATTAAAGGTGTCGATGGAATTTGGAAATTCAATGTTTTTGATAAAACGTTTGGAAATATGGGTGATAAGACGACTTATATGGGAGAAGATGGAGAAATAAATTCTTTACACTATCATAAACAATTTGTCAAAATGGGATCTAAACTTCGTTGCAATCTACACACTTTCCAAAACTTGGCGAATTGTTTTCAAATTGCTCATGGAGTGAGAATTGATACAGATTGTAAGTTCCTTTTTCTCAGACTTGTCCAAATCCGCGCCGGCGCGGGAAAGCCCTTGCTTGGGTTTGAAAAGTTGGCTCTTTACGGCTTAACTGGTCCCAAAAATAAGACTGGTCCCAGAAAAAAAAGCCTGGTCCCAGAAAATTAAGACTGGTCCCATGAGACTGGTCCCATGGACGAAGACTGGTCAAAAAAAAAGAGAGGTCCCAAAGGAGACAGGTCCCATCGGAGGAGACTGGTCCTAAGAAAAGACAGGTCCCAATGGTCCTAATGGCTTTAGAAAAGACTGGTCCCAAAATCCACGGATCCAGATCATAATTAGTAATGCATTAATTTAAAGGCTTAGGGACTCACAAAGTATTTTCCTGACCGGTAAACACTTGCTATTCCTCTAAAATAATACGCTCTTTGAGGGTGCCTAAGCCTTTAAATAAATGAATTTCAGGAGCTTCTGGTTTTTATTATACGCCCGCTCTTTCTTCATCTCAAATCCATTCTGTTTGACTAAAGCCGAAACTTTGATGGTTCAGGAGTGATACGAAAAATTTAACAAATTGGTAGATCCTAACTTATTTTTCTTCCAATAAATTCTAAGAAAACATTTGGTATTGTTTTATTATTGGGACCAGCCTTATCTATCTTGTTGGGACCACTCTCTTTTTCCTAGGACCTGTATTTTCTTGGGACCCGTCTTCCCTCTACCGTTGGGACCAGTCTCTTCTTGGGACCAGTCTCCTTCGATGGGACCAGGGACCAATTCTGAATTTTAATAAAACATGTTTTGCCCTTAACCCCGGGCCCGACCGGTATACATTTTTCCATCGGCCCGGTCCGGACCGCGAAAAGTCTGCTTTTTCTGAACTTTCTTTTCAAAAAATTTAGTTTGAAGTATATTTTATTCAGGTCTCGATCTCTGTTCCATCGCTGGACAAGCTCAACTCGAAGATCTGTCGAATGTCGTTCGTTATTGTGAACAGAAATTGATTGAGAAGGATTGTGGAATCGATTGGATGAGATATGCAATTGCTATGCACCTGAATCATTTTCTGGTACATCTGATTAAAAATCTGAAATCTTCAAAAGAGCTGAAGGATATTTTAGAAGACGTGGATATTCAGATGATGTCAGGAGAAGCTATGAAGCAATGTGCCAAGTTTTTCTATGAGAACTCGAAATAGTTTTTGAATAAATATGTCATTTTTGAAAAAAAAACTTTATTATAATTATTTAATTAAAAACAATTAATTAAAAAAAATCAACAAGAAAGTTATTAAACAGAATGAGAAATCAACGCGTAGTTCTTCAAAAAATCCTCATTGAGTCTTCTGCATGTGCTCGTCTTGCATGATGGGCACTTGACACAGCGGAAATCGGATTGTCCGTACAATTTGACATCTTGTTCTTCCAGAATATGCAGGCAGGTTTTGCAGATGGAGTGGCCACAATCTAAAAAAAATAATTATTATTTTTCAAGCAAAAAAAAAGATAAACTTACCAAGAATATGGGGGAAATGATGGGCACTATCATATGGGAACATACAGATATTGCATTCCAAAACTGAGCAATCCTTAGCCACCTCAATATCCAACTTTGGCTTTTTAGAGCACGGCTCATCTTCAACTGATTTCAGGGAAGATCCTCTTTTCCGACTAGATTTTTGTTCATCTTCCTTTTCCAAAAACTCACGGAGCTGCTTATTTTCAGTCTTCGAATCCTCCAGTTGAGCCTTCAATTTGTCCTCTCTTGACTGGCTTTCAGCCTTTTCGCAGACCAATTTGAGTTGAAGACTACGGATCATAGCTTTCAAGTATTCGGTACTCATTTTGGAAGATGAGGTTGACAAACAAAAAAGAATACAGAAAATCAATAGCAAGACAGGGTAGCCACACCAAATAAGAGAGTCTAGAAGACGTCAAATGAATGGTTGTGCAGTCCATCTCTCTCCTTTTAAAGCGTTTTCTAGACGCTAGTCTTCTGTACGCTGACTTATATGACACACAGAATTGGTCATAAATCTCGCTTTATTGATTTTTATCTTGTCATCTCTTTTGCTACCAATCAACATATGCACAACACTGGACATTAATCTCACTATCGATCTTTTATTGTCATCTCTTTCATTGCCAATCAACAAATGCTGTGCACTACTACTTATCAGATTTCCTGATTTCTATGGATGTTTGATTAAAATCACAAAAAAACCCAATAGAGCAACCATACGAAAGGTTTTCGAAATACCATAAAAGCTGTAAGAACACAAAAAAAAACTTTGAAAAATTGGAACTCATTATTTTTGAAAAGATGACGTGGAAAGTAGAGTAGGGTGTCAACGTGGAGGTTTGGTTTGAAACAAAAATAAGATTTTCTAAACGTGCGCTTTTTATTTCTTTTACAAATCAATTTATCGATTGGTTTCTCGTTTTCTTACAAAACCGGACAATGAATAATCGTCACGATTGTAAGTGAATCTTCAACTTTGGAACAAAGTTTTCCAAATTTTTGCAGACGGAAAAAATGGAGTTTTGATAATTGATAATGTGCGAGAACATATTGAAAGAAACGATTTTCCTCGAATTCCGATTGGATCGATAGCAGGATTTAATGGGTGGTAAGTGTGTGAAAGAGGGTTCCAATCAGAAAAAATATATTTCCAGGTTTATACAAATAAGAATCGAAATCGATCGTATAGGAAGAGTTCTCTCTCCATTCTTGTTTCGTGATCGAAACGAAGAGGTGCCATTCGAAATGAGACTTTTTTGCAATTTCATTCGGAAAAACGGAAATTCAGTCAACACTACTCAATCCTACTGTTGGTCTTTTCCTCCTCTTTTTGGATTCCAATTAAGCTCTCTTGAAATTGATTGGTTATTGAATGATGAAAATGGATGTTTGAATGATAATGGAGGACTAACAATTGAATATGGGATTCATGTGAAATCAATTAAAGGTGTCGATGGAATTTGGAAATTCAATGTTTTCGATAAAATTTTTGGAGATATGGGTCATAAGACGACTTTTATGAGAGAAGACGGAGAAATGAAATCCTTACATTATCATAAACAATTTGTCAAAATGCAATCGGAATACTTTCCTCGTTGCAATCTGAACACTTTCCAAGACTTGGCAAATTGTTTCCAAATTGCTCATGGAGTAAGAATCGATGCAGAAGATTGTAAGTTCCTTTTTCTGGACTTTAATTTTGAAAAACTAAGTTTAAAGTAAATTTTATTCAGATCTCGATCTTTGGTCCATCGCTGGACAAGCTCAACTCGAAGATCTGCCGAATGTGGTTCGTTATTGTGGCAGAAATTGATTGAGAAAGATTATGGTATCGATTGTATGAGATATGCAATTGCTATGAAGCTGAATTATCTTTTGGCACATCTGATGAAAAATCTGAAATCTTCAAAGAATTTGAAGAAAATTTTAAAAGACGTCGATATTCAGATGATGTCAGGAGAAGCTATGAAAAAGTGCGCCATGTTTTTCTTTAAGAACTCGAAATAGTTTTTGAATAAAGATTCTTGTCGTTTTTGAAAAAAAAAACTTTATTAGTATTATTAAATTAAGAACAATTATTACAAAATCAACAAGAAAATTATTAAACAGATTGAGGGACCAATGCATAATTCTTCAAAAAGTCCTCATTGAGTCTTCTGTATGTGTTCGTCTTGCATGATGGGCACTTAACACATCGAAATTCCGATTGTCCGTACAATTTGACGTCTTGGTCTTCCAGAATATGAAGGCAAGTTTTGCAGATGGAGTGGCCACAATCTGAAAAAAATAATTATTATTTTTCAAGCAAAAAAAAAAGATAAACTTACCAAGAATATGGGGGAAATGATGGGCACTATCATATGGGAACATACAGATAGTGCATTCCAAAACTGGGCAATCCTTAGCCACTTCAATATCCAACTTTGGATTTTTAGAGCACGGCTCCTCTTCGACTGATTCCAGGGAAGATCCTCTTTTCCGACTAGATTTTTGTTCATCTTCCTTTTCCAAAAGCTCACGGAGCTGCTTATTTTCAGTCTTCGAATCCTCCAGTTGAGCCTTCAATTTGTCCTCTCTTGACTGGCTTTCAGCCTTTTCGCAGACCAATTTGAGTTGAAGACTACGAATCATAGCTTTCAAGTATTCGGTACTCATTTTGGAAGATGAAGTTGACAAACAAAAAAAGAATACAGAAAATCAATAGCAAGACAGGGTAATCACACCAAATAAGAGAGTCTAGAAGACGTCAAATGAATGGTTGTACAGTCCATCTCTCTCCTTTTAAAGCGTTTTCTAGACGCTAGTCTTCTGTACGCTGACCTATATGACGCACAGAATTGGTCATAAACCTCGCTTTATTGATCTTAATCTTGTCATCTCTTTCATTGCCAATCAACAAATGCTGTGCACTACTACTAATCAGATTTCCGGAACTCTGTGGGAGTTTGGTAAGAATCACGAAAACCAATAGAGCAACCATACGAAAAGTTTTCAATATACCATAAAACCTGTAATAACACAAAAAGAAACTTTGAGAAATTGGAACTCATTATTTTTGAAAAGATGACGTGGAAAGTAGAGTAGGGTGTCAACGTGGAGGTTGGGTTTATAACAATAACAAGATCTTTTTCACGTGTTTTTGTTATTTCTTTTTCGAATCAATTTATCGATTGATTTTTTGATTTCTCGCAGAACCAGAAAATGAATAAAATGAATATACACAAATTTATCTCGCTAACTCCCTAATGACAAACTGTCAAAAATGTAAGTGGGAAAATTAAAAATTCGAGCAATAATTCTCGTAATCCCTCAGATGCTAAAAATGGAATTATCGTCTTTGGGGATATTCGTGAGCACGCACAAAACAATGACTTTCCGGTAAACGAAATTGGAAAAATTGGAGGACTAGACGGATGGTACTTTGCAATTTTCAATATTGATATACTGTAAAACCTTTAATACACCGGCAGCCATTAGTCAAAAAACAACACTGTCTCATTGATGAGAATATTAAAAATTTCCAATTTCAGCCCAGGTTTTTTGATAGTTTTTTCAATGAGAAAAAGTTCCATTTTTCAATGATTTCGGTAGGAGTTTTTCGGAAAATCATTTGGTTTTCAAAAATTTAATTTCCTTGAAAAATGCAAAAAATAAATTAGGAAAAAGAGCGGAAGCCTCTAATAAAACGGCGCTTTTAATAAACCAACACTCAAATTGCCCACGGGGTTAGATTACATTGTGAGTTATTTTTTGATCTACTATTTTTCGATCCAAATTTCCAGTATCAATTTCTGATATTGATGATATAATCGAAGATGCTCGTAAATATTCTCTGCAAAATGTGATTTATTATTGTGAACAAAAAATTGTCCAATTGAATTTCGGATCGATAACATATGCTATTCGCTTTGGCTTGAATCATCATTTGGCACAACTGATGAAAAATCTGAAGTCTGCAGGAGAATTGAAAAAGATCTTGGAAGACGTGGATATTCAGAAGATGTCAGGAGAGGCTATGAAGAAATGCGCCAAGTTTTTCTTTAAGAAGTCGAAATAGTTTTTGAATAAAGATGTCATTTTTGAAAAAAAAACTTTATTATTATTATTAAATTAAGAACAATTATTACCAAAACAAAATTAACAAGAAAATTGTTAATTAGATTGAGGGACCAGTGCATAATTCTTCAAGAAATCCTCATAGAGTCTCCTGTATGTGTTCGTTTTGCAGGATGGACACTTGACACATCGAAATTCCGACTGTCCGTATAATTTGACGTCTTGATCCTCCAGAATATGCAGGCAAGTTTTGCAGAGAGAGTGGCCACAATCTGAAAAAATAAAAATCATTTTTCTAAAAAAAAATGAAGAAAAAACTTACCAAGAATATGTGGAAAATGATACTCGCTATCATATGGAAACATACAGATAGTGCATTCCAAAAGTGAGCAATTCATAGTCTGCTCAATATCCAACTTTGGTTTCTTGGAGCGTGGCTCTTCTTCAACTGATTCAAGGGAAGATCCTCTTTTGCGGCTCGTATTTTGCTCCAAAAGCTCACGGAGCTGCTCGTTTTCAGCCTTTGATTCCTTCAGTTGAGTCTTCAATTTACCATCTCTCGACTGGCTTTCAGCCTTCTCACAGACCAATTTGAGTTGGAGACTGCGGATCAAAGATTTCAATTCTTCAGTATTCATTTTGGCAGACAAAGAAGAATACAAAAAATCGATGAGAATACAGGTTATTCACTACACGAAAGAGTCTAGAAGACGTCAAATGAGTGGTTGTACAGTCCATCTCCCCTCCTTTTATAGTGCCTAATGTACGCTGTCATTGTGTACGCTGACCTATATGACGCACAGAATTGGGCATAAACGTCACTCTTTTACTGTCATCTCCTTCATTATCGATCAATAAACGCACTACACTATAATCCTAGGTTCATTCACAGAGTTGCCAAAAAAAAGATTGAAACAGCTGAAAAGGTGAAAAAAAATGATGAAAAATATTAGAGAGGTGATGAAAAATGGTGAAGATAAACCTACGCATTTTCCTCCTTTAAGATTTTGAGGAGAAATACTAACTGAAATTACACCTGAAAATTTTGAAAAAAAAAACAATGTATGGAATTTTTTTTCATTTTCAGCGAATGCATTTTTCCGAGATACACATTTCCGATTCTCACTGAAAACACCGCAAATTGTGTCATTTTTTCACTATTGCATTATATCTCAAAAAATGCATTTTTGATTGAAAATGACAATCACTTTTCGACCTAAATCTGGTCAGAAACCTAGAAAAAATAAAACATTTTCAAGTCAAAAATACTTTTTTTTGCGATTTTGCTGAAAAAAAAACTTGCATCAGGCGTTTTTGGTGCAAAAACCGAAAAAAGTAAATTTGCTGAAAACTTGCTGATTATTTTGCATAGTAATAAAATTAAAAATTATATATTGAAGATTTCAAATTAAAAAAAAATCAATTTTATTGGAATTATTAAACAAATAACAGATGAGAAGTACAATGACAGAAAAAAACCGAGAAATTTATGAAAATGATTAGGGAAATAGTCCTAGCCACACTTGGCCTTCTTAGCTGGAGATTGATTTGGTTCCGTCGTTGAAAGGGTTTTGGAGCTTGAATATCCACTTCTTTTCCGTTGAATCCGTTGTCGCTGACACTTTGCAATATGAAAATGAAGTTTGATGATCAGCCGACTGTGCATGATTTTACTATGCAAATCCTTTTCCTCGATTTCAGACAACTCGCATTTTTTGTCAACAGCCAATTCGAGAAGTTGTCTTGGGCGGAGAGTTCCAGTTGGATGAACTTCAGAATCAGAAGAATCAGAAGACGATGAGGAGGAGGAGGATGACATAGAAAGTCCATAGTTATCGATTGAAGACGACATTGTGAGATGAGGCGTAGGGCGAGAGAATACGGTGTACACAGTAGGCAGAATGACCGAATGAATAGGCGATACAGTGCGTTTGGAGAGTACGCTGGTTGTGCACGTCTCAAACTCCGCCCCTTTTTTTCCAGTAGACTTTGCACCTTTAAGCCCGATAACAATCTTTTTTGTTTTAATCCTGCCTAAATGATGACAAAAATCGATTTGTCATCATATTAGCCTTGAGAAGTGATGAGCAAACGCGCCCCACTGGACTCATCTCCTTAATTTCAGCGAATGAGTTTTTTTCAGATGAACCTTTCGGTTTTCGCACAAAAAACGCCTATTCTTAAAGGAGGACTCGGGTTTTTTTTATTTCAAATTCTGATGCAGTTTTTTAATCTGATCATTTTCTTTCACTACGACTACACTCAAAAATCACTCTAAACGTGTGAAAACGGCGTTTGAAAGGAGCAGGCAATACAGGTTGATGGCCTAGGATTCGACAAGTGTGCGTCTTTCGCGCGCTTTTTTTCAAATTCCAAGGCCGTGAACCTGTACGCGGCCATGCCTTTAAACGCCTTTTTCTGCCGTTTATAGTGATTTTTGAGTGTAGTCACAGTGAAAGAAAATAATCAGAATAAAAAACTGCATCAGAATTTGAAATAAAAAAAACCCGAGTTCAGGTCTCCTTTAAGTATTTCTCCACGAAAAATCAAAAAAAAATTGATAATTTGAGTGAAAAATATTTATATTTTTCTAAGTTTTAAAACTGATTTGATCGGAAAAATGCTGAAACGATCATTTTCAGTGGAAAAACTCATTTTTCAGATAATCGTAGTAGAAAAAAGGCGCAGGTAAGCGTTTTTTTTTCGATGGAAATTGAAGAAACTCTCGAAAAATGAATTCGCTGAAAATTGAAAAAAAAACTTCAAAAATTGACCGAGTCCAGTGGGGCGCGATTGCTCATTACTTTGCAAGATCCTGAAATATTAGCGCCTTTCGACCTGATAAAAATCTTTTTTTTTTATAATTCAGCATCATTTATGATGAATTTATGTGTTAAAACTTCTTTTGTAAAAAAAAAACCAAAAAGTTGAAAAAAAAAACAATTTATTAAAAAAAACTTATTTTCCAGATAATACAAAATACACCAAAAATTATCCTTAATCAAACAAATTCTTCTCTTCCCAGTCTTTGTATTTTTGGATGACTTGGGAGTCTGCATTAATCAAATGTGTGATGTGGCACTTTTGTGTAGCATGCTTCAAATGAGTTATCCATAAATTTCTTCCTTCTTTTACTCGTGATGCAGCTGTATAGAACATCCCCGGAGGCATGTCTGAAGACGTGTCAATGATGACGTTTTCCAACGTCATTCCCTGCATTTGATGGACGTGTGTTGCGTATGCCGATCGTATTGGGAACCTTCTAACGGTCAAAGTTTTGTCTTCACTTTCCATAATCCGGAATGTTTCTCGATAAAATGAATATTCTCGTGCACTAACGTCGTCGAGCCTGAAATGATTTTTTGATTTTTGAAGGAAATATTGGAATGAAACTAACGTCACATTGATGACTGTTTGCACTTCATTCCTGGTTCTAACTTGTTTAACACGAGCAACTTGTCCACGTTCGACAATTTTTTTGTGTCCGTCTCCACTCACAGCTCTTGCTGTGAAAACCATTAGGCTTCCGGCGGAGATCGGGCATTTATTTGAATCTGGTGAGGCTTTATATGTTGTTTTTCCTTTTTTTGGCACATGTCTGATGACACTGTTGTCGAGTATGTTTGGTTCCATTTCTAGTAGTCGGATCATCTGTAAATGTGTTCATTTTTAAACGCTATTTTTGATATATTTCTCACCTCCGAATTGAAAAGAAAAGCATCTTCTTTGGTTTTGGTTAGAATAATTGAGTTTTTTGGATCCATTTGATTATGCAAATAGTAGCGGCAAACTGCAGTATGGTCCATTGCTGGATGACAAATTTATTTGTTGATCATCCAAGTCAAGTCCTCTTCAGTTATTTTTCCAATACTCCATCTTGATAGACGCGGTCTACTATGAAGTCGTTCCAGTAATCCCCTAAAAGTGGAAATGTGAGAAAAAAAAAGATGATGAATATTAAAGTCTTACATTTATACGTTTTGTCGGTCCCAGTTGATGGTAATTGCAGGAAATCTCCAACAAAGAGTAAACTTGTTCCTCCAAAAAGCTCCTCAGACTTTTTGTTTTTTTTTGTGTAACATCATCGATAACATACAGCATATTGGGGTCACACAGAGCGATATCGTCAATCATAATTAATTTTTGCCTTTCCAGAAATTGGATGTGGTTATCCCTGGCTGTTCCGATATTTTTATTTGGCATGATCCAGAATCCGTCCTTTTTGAAAAAATCGGAATGTTGTAAATTCAGCCAATACTTTGTTGTTTTAAGATCTCCATTGGCTTGCTTGATCATTAAGACGGTATGCAGAGTGAATTGTTTGACCTCCAATTTCATGGACGCCAGGGCGGGTAGTGGACAGAAGTGAAAATTCGAATTTAATTTTGATTTGACGTGCACCTTCTCGGAGAAAGTGGGTTTTTCCAGACCCTGTTGGATCCAAAATAAATATGCGGACCAGTATCTAGGATAGGAATATGTGAGTTGAATCAGAAAAAAGAAATACTTACATTTGGAAGGGTTGCTGGTGTTGATCCTTATTGGTCCTTTTTCTTCAACAAACACCAAACATAGTTGGAGGAAAATTTGAATGAACAGACAGCTCCAACACAATAAAATAAAATAAAAATACTCTGAAAAATATGAAGACGGGGCCGCGAACACAAGCAGCCTGAAGACAAATATAATGAAAAAAAAACCCTTACGGCTGTCTTTTTGTACAGGCAAGAAAAGTGGGCGGAGCTTACTTTCTTGAGGGGAAAGGGATAGTTTTGAATACAAAAGGAGATTAGCCCCAAGCCCCCCCCCCCCCCCCCCCCCCCCTAACGGACGGTTCCCGACTAGATTTTAAAAGGGGGGTAGGTGAGAAAAAGAGGGATTAGGTCATCTTCGGGATACGGGGGTGACCCCCCGGTTAATCCTATTAGTGGACCGAACCCCTCTATTATTTCACACCGGCGGTCCTCTTTCCTAATCCTTTTAACTCCAACAAAAAGGCATAATCCTTTTAGTCCCCACTCTTTTTATACCTGATGAAATGGAGAGAAAATATCTGAGGGTTTTCTGAAGGTTTATATGAAACTGACTGAAGCTTGCTTTCGATTTCTGAAAAAATGCAATGTTGTTGGAAATAAGAGACATTTTCTAAGCAGTTTTTTTTATTAGGTTGGTCCATAAGTCTTAACCCATTTTTGACAGCAACTTTCGTATGACTGTATTTCGTTAGCTGAAGAGTGTTATTGTTCGGGTTTTGACCAGAAGTTAGAGTCATTATACCCCTTCAAAAAACAAATTTGGAAGACGACCTCCAGCCCCTCTTCTGAGAGATACATCACATCTCGCAAACTTAAAATTATTGCTTTTTTGATTGATTCCATATTATTATTTGTGGGAACACTAAAGAGAGAGCCTAAAGTTTCAAATCTGTGACAATAATATAGCAATGGACTGAGGATTACGAAACCGCGATGGTTCAGTTTTGAATTGCCCTAGCATCGGAGTAACACTATGTCAAAGTTGGCCCTTTATTTCACAAGAACCTCAACTCCCAGGCACATTGTAGAGCGTGTCCTTGCGCGATCTAGTTAGAACATTGACCATTTTTTAGCCACTGTTGATGGCTGTAACATCAACCACTAACAAGAATTTATCAACTTCGAATAGCTCGAAAAATCGAGAAAATATTATCCCGATAATTTCGTCCTTACTTCATTAACTGAGAAATCCACTTTCCAGAAACTTTTCCGATGTAGACATCTTCATAGAACGAATAGTTTGATTATTTAGTGGGTATCGAGAGTTCATCTACTGTTGTAATAGGTAGTTCAATCGGGATTTAATTTGTGTACAAACACTTGCAGTAGAGGCCATCATCCGAATAATATGGGAAAGTGGCTCATTCGATCCTCTAAATTATTTATTTGAACAGATTCAGCTGAGTGGTTTGACAGTAACATCAAGCCATCCAAGCTCTCTAAAATTAAAAAAGAAACTGTCTGAAAAGCTTCACAAACTGAACACTATAGTTAAAATGAACTCATCATCTGTGACCATCATGAAATGTGATAATAAAACCGATTACATCTGTGAAGCCAGAAGGGATCGAATCATTCTTTTTTGTCATTTTTGCTTGGTTGTCCTTCTCCTAAACACTCACAAAAAATCAGGATTGAAAAATGCCCAGTCATGAAATTAAGTTATTTTTCATAACACACATCAAAATAGGGGTAAGCGACTATACTCAGTTCTAGCTTGCCCCATCTCTACCCTAATTCTCCAGAAAATTGTTAAAATACAGTAACATAGGAGGGAATTGAACGCATGAATAGGTTAAGGATAATCTATTTTAGTTGCCTTTCTATAACATTTAAAAAACTACCGGTAACCTACCAAAAATTGACTACTGTGTAAATTTGCAAAGTTTCAGTCACTTTAGTGAAAATTTACCAAACGTTCAGTAAATTTACTAAAAATATGAATGATTTTTTTGTTTTTTGTCTAATGTCTAGTGTAAAAAAGTGTGTAAAAAAGTGTGTAAAAAATCTCGTCCTAAGATTTTAAGAAAACATTTTCCGGTACCTGTAATCTTCCAATTCTCGAACGCTGAAATTAAAATAAACTTTATTTTTACAAATTTTTCTCTATAAAAACATTCGCCAATAATTTCTTTAGTGTGAATAGCACGAAGAGGTTTCGAAAAAAAAAAATTCCGTTCTAAGACTCTATGAATTCACTTTTTGGTACTTGTAATCTTCAAATTCTCAAACGCTGAAATTAAAAAAAATCTTTATTTTCCCAAAAAAAAACAAACGCCAATGATTTCTTGTGTTGAAATAACACGAAGAGATTTCTAATAATTATATCAGGTTCAAACACTAAATTATTGATAAAGAATAAATTTTCTTCTTTAGCAATGATTTTGACAAATCGATCTTCAAAAAAATCATTGCGATGAAGTTCCACAGGAGATTGAATGAATCCAAAATGATGAGCCCATATCCATGAATGTATCTTTTGCTGTTGATTAGAAATCACCAAATTTTGAAATCTTCGGTCATTTTGTCCATTCCGACTCCAGCACTCTTGCTCATCTTATTCCACTTATCCGACTCTTCATGTGCCAATTGCTCCTTTTTCCAGAATTTGTTGCGAATCGAATTGAATCGATGTGTGGAGTTTGAAGAAGAATGTGACCTGTTTGTGGTACTTGCTGGAGTTTTCCAGTGGTGGATCCTATTTTGTAGAGCCGATAGTTCTGAAAATGAAATTTATTAAAATTTGACTTTTTTTTTAAACTTACCATAATTTTTGTGGCGATGAATGTGCTATCACCAATGTTGACTTAGAATATCTTGTCAATATAAGAGAAATATCTGCCCATTGACATTTTCATTGTTCCATTGCTTTCGTGATCTCCGGCCACTCTGGATTTCCAGTAAAAGTGATGAAGATGTGCGGATTTCCGAGTCGATTGGTATGAAATTTGGCTCCACCTCCTTTTAAGAGAAGTCCAACATCATTAGTAGAGAATAAGGAATAGTCAGGAAAATACATAAGACGAGGTGGCCACCCAACCAAAGGGAGCCTAGAAATGAATGAATCTACAGTAAACCTCTCGCCTTTTATACCATTCTGGAGATGATGACAAATCCATTTTTCTCATCATTTTTTGTTTTTTGTCATCCGTTTATTGATAAAATCCTTTTGAGGTCTTCTGAAATAAGATAAGATCTGAAGATGATGACAAAAAACAAAAAATGATGACAAACCTGGAATTGTCATCATATCTAGAATGGTATAAAAGGCGCGAGGTTTACTGTAGATTCATTCATTTCTAGGCTCCCTTTGGTTGGGTGGCCATCCCCGATATTATTTTTCTGACTATTCCTTATTCTCTACTATTGGTTTGGGACTCCTCTTAAAAGGAGGCGGAGCCAAATTTCAAGAAGTAAGTTGATTATCATCCAAATTTTTCAAAATTTACAAATTCTACATTTCCAGACTCTGTCACTCTTTCAAATTCCAACAAAAAGGAATGTCACATTGCCATCTTCTGATTGCTCTGGAAAATCCAATTGGCTCAAATCGACAAAATCATCTCCGCAGAAGTACCAGAAAATCCGGATCCAAAGGACGAATAGCTGTCAATTCCGTGAATTGTAGAAATGGAACAAGAATCATCTCTACGAAGGAATTCACTTACCCTCATGAATATCGGAATAAAAAATACATGAATAGAGAAGGTACGTGATACAAACATGACACTTTTTGTATTTATTGGTTTTTCAGGACTTGCAGCAATCACTACTCCTCCTGTGAAAATCGCTTCTCGACCACTAAAAATGTGACATGGACGGACAAAAAAGTCAAATTCTCAAGGAAGATTCCAAGAAGTATCGACAATCAACAAATACTCTCCAACTAACTTATTTTTGTTTTTTTTTTCATTTTTACTTCAATAAATTTTTATAATTAAAAAATTTCACGTCTTTTTACATCAACATGCTCGACCAACGGAACAGCCGAAACATCGCTTTGAGTCACCCAGTGTGCTCCATGATAAAAATTAAATAGATTTACCGATAAAATAATTGCCAAATGTTTGCTTCGAATAAATAAACAACGACACTCCGGAATTACACACACACACATTGTTTATTAAAGTCAAAACTAGTTCGAGTTGTCTAGGATATATTTGACACACTGCTTCATAGCCTCTCCAGACATTTTATCAATCTCGACATAATGTCCTAGAACCGTCTTCAATTCTTCCACAGATTTCCATGTCTTCAATGATTGTGCCAGATAACGATTGAGCTTCAAATGGATCGCAGACTCGAAACATCCCACTGGGTGCTTTTCAATGAGTTGCTGCTCACAATAATGGATCACATTTGATAATGAATATTTACGTGCGAGTTTGATGATTGAAAACCATTCGTAAGAGGGCGAAACTGAAAAAAAAGGAAATTTAATTTAAAAAGAAAAAACTTCTTACCTTGTATTCTAACTCCATGAGCAATTTGAAGGCATCGCTCCAAGACTTCAAAATTATTATCATTTTCGTTTCGTATGATTTGACGTTCGTTAGATATCAAATTGAAGCTTTTTGATTGGAAAGCCCAAAGCTGTTTGTGGCAGAATAAATAGCTTCTACCTTGACCACAATGATAAAAAACAATCGTGTTTTTCATTTCCTCCCAATCGAATAATTTGTCATTAAAATTGTATTTCCATACTCCATCTTCTCCTTTAATTGATGCCACTTGGATTCCATATTCGATCGATATTTCTCCATCATTTTTCAAATATCCATTTTTCTCATCTAACAACTCATCAATTTTCATTTTGAAACCAATGACTCCGTGATTGGACTTCAAATGATAATTTGTGTAATGTCCCGATACGTAACCTTCATCTTTTTTCAAAATACTAGTATAAGTACGGACTAGAAGTTCCGGCTTCTCAGGGCAATAAATAAATGGATAAATTTTATTTCTTTCGGTGTCCACCTTCATTTTAATGTACCTAAAAAAGCGATATTGTATTCCAGGTTCAGGGCAAAACATGTTTTTTTTGACACTTTTTTCGCGGTTTCTTTCAACCGTTTTGACCAATATTTTCAGGGAGAAAATTTTGATCAATTTTCAAGTTAAAAAGTTTCAAAATCGGGCTGAAAATCGGGAAAAGCATGTTGAACCGGGCCAGGCCGGGCCGGTGAATTTTTCATCGGCCCGGATTTTGACAATTCTGTGTAATACTTTCTGATAAAAATTACCATCCGTCTATCCCTCCAATTTCTCCCATTGATTCCTCTGGAAAGTCATCGTTTTCTATGTGCTCACGAACAACATCGAAAATAACATATTTAAAATCGAGTTTAATTTTGGGGTCTGAAAAAATATTCTTGATTGTTATCAATAAAGATCTTCACTCACACTTAAGATGATCACTCTTTTTGTTGCATTGGAAAAGGCGTTTGAAAAACATTTTTGAAAAAATCAATCAATAATTTGTTTCAAATTTCTTCCTAGGAATTGTTAGAGACACGTGAAACCACGTCACGAAAAGGTCATGTAAATAAAAAAAGAATCCATTTTTGAAATTTTGAAACATTTTAACGTGGCTCTAAAAAATCCTGGAAAAATAATTAACACTAACTATCCATTATTAGTCAAAGTACTAATTCACCGGAGCCGAAATGCTTTCCGATTGGGCTAATTCTTTGCAAGAGGGTTGGCTGGGGTCCAAATAGTGAAGAAACGTCAAATTCGAAACCATAAAGTTGTTGCTCCGTGCATCGGAGCACGAGGTAAGGACCAAAAAAAAAGTTGTCCGATCTTTCTGAAAAATGATTTCCCGACGTTTTTCAGCACGTAAAACACAAATTTCACACTGAAAAATTTGAAAAATCATTTTGAAGACTAGCTGTAGTGCAAAAATTTCACTTTTTTGTAGTTTTTTGGCCACCCTGAAAATTTTTGCATCCGAGGTGCAAAAACAAATTTCATATTCGGATTCTACGCATCAATTTACGTCGATAAGCTATATTCATACTATATTTGAAATATACAATCATCGAGATAAATCCACATTTCCAATAATTTTTCACTGAAAAAAAACTTTTTTTTGAGTTATTTCGAATTTTCTGAAATTTTTTGTACTTGAGGTGCAAAAAATAACTTCAGATTCGAGTTCTACGCACAAAAATACGTCGATTTCTTTTAATAAATTGAAAATCGAAATATACAATCATCGAGATAAATCGGCTTCAAAAAATCCATCTCCCGATCCTGGATCAAAAAAATCAAAATTTTTAAATTTAGTTTTTTCCGAGCAGAAAGTGTTGGAAAGTACTCAGTAGAAGCTGAATAGTCGTTTCAAACAAAATTCTGCTCAGAAATCTAACGTTCCAGTCATTTTTTGGTGATAAAGCATATATTTGAAGAAATTTCAGGAAACTTCATGTTTAACGAAAGAAACGTGATTTTGCGAGAAAGTGTTAGTCTAAAACGACTACTTAGGGCTTGCTTAACACTTTCCACTCAAAAAAAAACAAATTTTAAAAATTTCGATTTTTTCGATCCTGGATCGGGAGATGGATTTTTTGAAGTCGTGCCACGACTACAAAACAAATTTCCAGAAGCTAAAAATTGATGACCGCGTCACATTTGGATAGGGGAACATCCCACAAAATTTTTGTACGGATCTGAGACTATGACTTTTTTCACCATGGAGGGGGGTAGGTTCTGAAAATGGATAAAAGCCGATTTATCTCGATGATTGTATATCTCGATTTTTGATTTCTAAATAGAAATCGACGTTTTTTTGGGCGTAGAATTCGAATCTGGCGTTTGTTTTTGCACCTCAAACGTTAAATTTTTCAGGAACAGAAAAAAACGTCCAAAAATGGCAAAAAATTGAAAATTTAGTACTACAGGTACTTTTTAAAATTGATACCAAGTGATTTAAATGGAAAATTCGTGATCTCCATAACAAAAAACGTCGGGGAAACATTTTTGAAGTCAATCCGACAATTTTTATTTTCGGCTCTTTATTGTGCTCCAGCTCCTGGAGCAAGAATGATACAGTCTCGAATTTGTCATTTTTTGACTCTTTGGGTCCTAGGTGGGTGCCTGTTGAATATTCAGCCCAATCGGAAAACATTTCGGCTCCGGTGAATTAGTACTTCTGGGATTATTGAGTAGTTATAAATAACGAGTGTTAACAGCGTTTCCAAGAGTCGGTGGAGGAACGGCCTGTAGGCGTCCGCACAACTTTTTGAAAGTGGTTTAATCCCGGTGTTGACATATTATTCTGACAGTAGCAAGACTCTAATACACAAAGATACAGATTAGAATCGATTCCGACCTCTTCTGAATTCAGAATATCAAGAAGACCTCAAATTTTTTACTTTTTTTCTAGATGAGGTAGAGTTGAAATCTTAACGGGAATCACTTTTTGGGAACATAAGAAGCTTCTTTGCAAAAAATCAGAATTCTAGCTCAACCCATTCATACTGAAAATTCATGATTTCTGTTAAAAATTGCAAAAAATGCTAATTTTTTCCAGTTTTTTCCGTTCTCCTGAAAAATTTTTTCATTAAGTCCGACGGGAGCTTATTAAAAAAAGATACCAACACCCAAGGCCTATTCAGAAAAAAAAGAGCTCCAAAGAAAGTGGGAGCCTTAAAAGGGTTTCAGGCCAAAAACTGAAAATCACGCAAGGGTCCCCCCTTATCAAACTTTTTTTTCGAAAAAATTTCGAAAAATTAATTTTTCTCAAAAGCGAATATTTTTAATTCTTGTTCCATAAATAAATATCAGACGCAGTTTGAGATCTCAGAATTGAGTTTCAGACATTTTATAGTCGGTGCCGCATGAGATCCCAGTAATTCTGGATAAGTGTCTATAACATGGCTGAAACTCAATTCTGAGATCTCAAACTGCGTCTGATATTTATTTATGGAACAAGAATTCAAAATATTCGCTTTTGAGAAAAATTAATTTTTCGAAATTTTTTCGAAAAAAAAGTTTGATAAGGGGGGACCCTTACGTGATTTTCAGTTTTTGGCCTGAAACCCTTTTAAGGCTCCCACTTTCTTTGGAGCTCTTTTTTTCTGAATAGGCCTTGAATGTGGGTATCTTTTTTTAATAAGCTCCCGTCGGACTTAATGAAAAAATTTTTCAGGAGAACGGAAAAACTGGAAAAAATTAGCATTTTTTGCAATTTTTAACAGAAATCATGAATTTTCAGTATGAATGGGTTGAGCTAGAATTCTGATTTTTTGCAAAGAAGCTTCTTATGTTCCCAAAAAGTGATTCCCGTTGAGATTTCAACTCTACCTCATCTAGAAAAAAAGTAAAAAATTTGACGTCTTCTGGATATTCTGAATTCAGAAGAGGTCGGAATCGATTCTAATCTGTATTTTTGTGTATTAGAGTTTTGCTACTGTCAGAATAATATGTCAACACCGGGATTAAATCCATTTCAAAAAGTTGTGCGGACGCTTCCTCGATCGAGTAGTGGAATCGCTGTTAAAACAAATTATTGATTGATTCCTTCAAAAAATTTTCGCTTCATTACTTAAAAATGAGCAGACGCCTCAAGTGTAAGTGAAAAATTGACATTTTGAGACATAAAAAACTTAAATTTTCAGACTCAAAAAATGGAATTATTGTTTTCGAAAATGTTCGTGAGCACATAGAAAACGATGACTTTCCCCAAATTCCAATTGGAAGAATTGGAGGGATAGACGGATGGTAATTTTCAGAAAAAAAACTGATTATTCTGTTTTTTTCTAGGTATATTCAAATGGAGGTGGACACAGAAGACAATAAAATTTACCCATTCATTTTTTGTCCTCACAAGCCAAAACTCATTATCAAAGTTTACACTAGGATTATAAAAAAAAGACGGAGTGTATTCATTCCGAAGGGAGAGGAAAATGAATTTAGAGTCATATTACGGACTCGTTAATTTTACACTAAATATAGGAAGAGTATTGAATGAAAAAAAGGAATATTTGGATGGAAATGGAGGATTATCGATTGGATATGGAATACACGTGGAATCAATTAAGGGAGAGGATGACATTTGGAAATTTAATTTTTATGATACATTATTCGATTGTCAGGAAATGAGAAATATGATCACTTTCAAACATGGAGAGCATTTTGTGAACTATTTATACTGTCACAAACAACTTTTTTCATTCCAATCCAAATATTTTTATTCAAAATCTGATGAAAATCAAATAATGGAAATTTCATCTGATATCGATTATGAAACCTTAGAGCAATGCCTTCAAATTGCTCATGGAGTTAGATTACAAGGTAGGAATTGGTATTTTTTCAAATTATTTCAATAATTTTTCAGTTTCGCGCCCTCACAAATGGTTTTCAATTCTTAGTGTTGCACGTCAATTATCATTATCAAATGCTATTTATTATTGTGAGCAGAAAGTTATTGAAAATTATTTTGTGATCGAAGGGATCAATTGTGCAATTAATGAAAGTTTGAATCGTTGGCTGGCAAAAGTGATGAAGCTGTTAAAATCTGTGAAAAAATTGAAGAAGATTTTGAAAAACGTGGATATTGATGAGATGTCTGGAGAGGCTATGAAGTTATGTGCCAAGTTCATTTTCAAAAACTCGAAATAGATTATATTTTAATAAACAATTTTTGTGTACTTCCGGAGTGTCGTTGTTAATTTATTTGAAGCAAATTTATGGCAATAAATTTATCGGTGAATATATCGAAGTTTTATCGATATGGCCACTGGGTGCCACCAAAAACTGGAGAAATAATAATATTTTGGCTTTTCCGTTGGTTGAGCATCTGGAAGTGAAAATGTTAATTTCTAAAAGTTTATTGAGGTAAAAATTAAGAAAAAAAAGAGCTGAGCTAAATCTTTTTATAGGTTGTTCTCTTCTTTGCGGTGATTTCCTTCCTTGTTCTTCTTACATGGTTCACAACGGCAATCGAAACATTTTTCATTCGTCTTTTGAAGACTTTTTCGGTTTTCCGATGACATCATTCAAAAATAGTTCAAAACAACGTTTGAAAACACGGTTGACACAGTCCAGAATATCTGCCCATTGACATTTTTGTTCTTCTATTTTTCTTTTAATCTCCGGCCACTCTGAATTATCAGTAAAAGTGATAAAAAGGTGCGGATTTTTGAGTTGATTGGCTACGGTAACTGCATTCAACTCTCTCTCTGGTACTTGCTTGTTCCTGGTACTGTAGATGGCATTGTGACAAGCATTCCGAGTTTCTTCTCTCCATTGAATTCTTTTTCGAGCATTTTTCAGTACATTTGAACGAGGGCGGTCGGAAAGACTGATCTATAAGCTGTCAAAGCTCTTATTTTCATTTCTTTTGTCCATCAAGCCATTTGCTTCCTCGGCAATGATTTTCACATATCTTTCTTCAAAAAAAGTCATCGCGATGAATTTCCATAGGAGATTGAATGAAGCCAAAGTGATGAGCCCATATCCATGAATGTATGTTCTGATGTTGATTTGAAATCACCAGAAATGGAAACAAGTCTGAAAATGTAGAATTTGTTGATTTTGAGTATAATTTTAAGAATAACTTACATTTTGAAGTTTAGCTCCGCATCCTTTTGTAAAAATTCGAAATCAATAGTAGAGAATACGGGATAGTCAGGAAAATAAGGGGATGGCCACCCAACCAAAGGGAGCCTAGAAATGAATGAATCTACAGTAAACCTCTCGCCTTTTATACCATTCTGGAAATGATGACAAATCCATTTTTGTCATCATTTTTTATTTTTTGTCATTGTAAATAGATCTTATCTGATTTCAGAAGACCTCCGAAAGATTTTATCAAAGAAAGGATGACAGAAATTGATTTGTCATCATATCCAGAATGGTATAAAAGGACCTTCCATCCTGGTCATTTCATTCATTTCTAGGCTCCCTTTTTGTTGGGTGGCCACCTCATATTATTTTCCTGACTATTCCTTATTCTATACTATTAATTTTTGACTTTTTCCAGAAGGACGTAGAACCCAATTTCAAAATGTAAGTTGATTTTTTTTCCAAATTTTCCAAAAAATAAAAATTATCAATTTTCAGACTTCAAAAATTCTACAGAGAACGTCAAGCAGAAGTAGACCGTCTAATGATGCAAGCTGGAGTTACTTAAAGACCAAACCAAGCTCAGACATGCTTGGAGAATTGCCAAAGCTGCTTGAAGAATTGCCGGATTCCCAATGTACGGATCATCTGCAAAAAGCGCCTGAAAAACATGCTCCCACAAAGCTCTGGACGATATTGATGAGGAACATCAAAGCAAATTTGAAATTCTCTGAACAGACAACAAAAAAGATTATGTCTTTATTCCAAGATGCCAACTGAAAGTGAGTTTTGGGTATTTTTGGGTGATTTATTTCAGGAAAATTAATTTCAGGAGGCGTATAAAAGCCAAATTTTCATTGACCCATTGGAACGAGGAAACTGCGCAAGATTTCTAAATCACAGCTGTGAACCCAACCTTAGTGTTAACAAGGTCAGTTTTTCAGCTTTGTTCAGGCCGTTTTCAAACTCAATTTTTTAAATTTCAGAGTTTTCCAATGGAGGTTTTTCTCCAGCTGACATTCGAATCGTCCTTGTTGCTTCTCGGAAAATTAGAGCTGGCAAAGAATTGCTTTTCAACTATGGCCATTCATATGTTAAGGAACATTTGAAGAATTGCTGTTTGTGTTCAAAATGCCAGAAAGAGAAAGAAGACAGAGAACAATGATGCTAATTTCGAGTGGATGGATTCTTTGGAGCAGTCAGATGGTTCAATTATTCTGTCGAATTCCAACAACAAGGAGTACATCTATTGCCCGCAATGGAATGCCACAAATCTATTGAAAAGTTTGGGAAAGACAATTCTGCGAATATGTGAACGAAGAAAACAGATAAGGAAGATTTCAAGAAATATGGCCAACCAGAAGGTATTGCCCATCTTGACGATTTGTGTTTTTATTTCATTTTTACCTCAATAAACTTTTATAAATAAAACTTTCACGATTTTTTTATCCAGAGACTCAAGCAACCGACCAGCCAAAATATTTTTGTTTTCCCAGTTTTTGTTGCCACCCGTGTGCTCAATCGATAAAAATCCGATACGTTTACCGGTTAATGCATAAAAAAGTCGGTGACCTAACCGCTAAAAATTTAACCAAATAGAGTTAGCAACGACACTCCGTGATTCCGCCACTGCGCATGTTTTATCCATAAATTACAGTTATTTATACATTTAGTGTTTCAACCTAACTTTTTCAATGTTTTTTTTGAATGTACTTTATTTTTATTCTCAAAAAAAAAACAATTATTTTGAGTTCTCGAACATGAACTTGGCACATAGCTTCATTGCCTCTCCAGACATCTTGTCAATATTCACCGCTTCCAGAATCTCCTTCAATTCTTTCACAGACTCCAACTCCTTCATCAACTTTGCCAGCCAACGATTCAACTTGCGTGCGATTGCAATATCGATCCACATCGGTCCGGAATAGTTTTCAATTACTTTCTGCTCACAATAATGAATAACATTCGGCAATGATAATTTACGGGCAGCACCGAGAATCAAAAAACATTTGTGAAGGCGCGAAACTGAAAAAAAAAGAAAAAAAATAGTTTGGAAAACCACCAATTCCTACCTTGTAGTTTAACTCCATGAGCAATTTGAAGACATTGTTCAATGGTTTCATATTTGATAAAAGATGGAACTCTCATTGCATGATTTTTATTGGATTTTGAATTGAAATATTTGTTTTGAAATGACAAAAGTTGTTTGTGACAGTGTAAGAACTTCACATGTCGTTTTCCATGTTTAAAACTAATCATATTTCGCATTTCCTGACAATCGAATAATTTGTCATAAAAATTAAATTTCCAAATTTTATCATCTCCTAAAATTGATTCCACTTGGATTCCATATCTAATTGATAATCTTCCATCAACATTCTCATAATATGCCTTTCCGAAAAACACTTCGGTATCTGTATTGATACCAATGAGTCCGTAATTTGACCCCATCCGAGTATTTGTTGTTTTTGAAAAAATTGGATATTTGTATGCGAGAAGAGCAGTGTAAGCTTTAATAAAAATCTCCGGTTTGTGAGGACAATAAATAAATGGATAAATTTTATTTCGTTCGGGGTCCACCTCCATTTTAATGTACCTAAAAAAGTGATGTTTTAGTATTTTCTGATTAAAATTACCATCCGTTTATTCCTCCAATCGTTCCAATTGGAAACTGTGGGAAATCATCGTTTTCTATGTGCTCACGAACATTATCGAAAACAACAACTCCGTTTTTGGGGTCTGCAAAATGAGGTCCTGGTAAGCGTGTTTTACCGGTAAAATCCGTTAAATTTACCGGAAAATTACCAAAAAAAAGTTTTCCGAAAAATAACGGGTAGAAGTTTCCGGAAAACGTTCGGAAATCCCCGCTAAACAATGCGCACGATAGTAATTTCGGAGCATCGTTGCTTGTTGTTTTTTTTTTTACATTTTGCACCAAAACTTTTCCCGATCAATTTTTCGATAAATTAAACGAAAATGAACCGGTAAGACACACTGGTTCTTGCCGTAAATCCCAACTTTTTACTTACACTTGAGGCGATCGCTCATTTTGTAGTTTTTGGAAGAAGCTTCTTTGAAAAATCAATCGATAATTCGTTTGAATTGTTTTTCCAAAACTGACCAAGAGCCACGCAAAAATATTAAAAATCTTCAAAGAATAATTCTCTTTATTTTCCCATGACCTTTTCGTGACGTGGTTTCACGTGACCCTAGCGAATCCTGGGAAAATAATTGAAACAAATTATTGATTGATTTTTCCGAAATGTTTTTTAAACGCTTTTTTCAATGCAACAAAAGAAGTGATCATCTCAAGTGTAAGTGAAAATTCGAGATTCACAGCCAGAAAATGTTCAAATTTCCAGACCCAATGAATGGATCTGTTGTTTTCGATAATGTTCAAGAACACATAGAAAACGAATATTTTCCAAAGATTCCAATTGGAACAATTGGAGGAATAGACGGATGGTAATTTTCAGACGAAAACAAATGGAAAATTATTTTTTTTTCTAGGTATATTCAAATGGAGGTCGACCTTGGAGGCGATGTGATTTATCCATTCATTTGTAGTCTTCAAAAGCCGAAACTCGCCATCAAAGTTTACACATGTATTATCAAAAAAGATGGATATTCATCATACCAAAACGAAAGGAGATTTAATTTGGTGTCAAATTACGGAGTTAAAGGCTTCAGAATTGATATCGATAAATTATTGGGTGAGAAGAATGGATATTTGAATGATAATGGAGAATTATCGATTGAATATGGAGTCCAAGTGGAATCAATTTTAGGAGATGATAACATTTGGAAGTTCAATTTTTATGATCCATTATTCGATTGCCAAAAAATGCGGAATATGATCACTTTTAAGCATGGAGAGCAAAATGTGAAGTTCTTATACTGTCACAAACAACTTTTGTTATTCCAAACCAAATATTTCCATTCGAAACCCAATCAAAATCAAAAAATCGAAATTCCATCTGATATCGATTATGAAACCTTGGAACAATGTCTTCAAATTGCTCATGGAGTTAGATTACAAGGTAAAATATCGTTTTTTAAAATACATTTTTTAATTCTCCAGCTTCCGACATAAATGATTGATTTTCAATTATCGATGTTGCACGTAAATATTCACTACCAAATGTTATCCATTATTGTGAGCAACAATTGATTAAAAAGCACCCAGGGAGATATATCGAATATGCAATCGATTTGAATCTCAATCGTGATCTGGCACAAACATTGAAGAAATGGAAATCTGTGGAAGAACTGAAGAAGGTTCTAGAAAATTACGTCGAGATCGATAAAATGTCTGGAGAGGCTATGAAGCAGTGTGTCAAGTACATATTCGATAACTCGAACTACATTTTATTTGAGAATAAAGTAGGAACGAATTAGAATTTGAATAAAAAACACTGGAAAATTTGATGGAAAAACTATAAAAATCGTCACCAATAAAAAACGGGAGAAAACTAATAAAAGCAATACAAAAACATTCTATAACATCAAATTTTGTAGATTTGAAAGATTTTTCGAAATTTCCGAAGAAAAGAAAAGAGGGTGTCCTTCTATGTATTAGAGGTTGTCCTTCTTTTTCAACCGCGTCCCGACAGTGTCCTTGTATCAGAGGTGCGCTCCTATCGAAGGCGCCCTTCAAGTACAGTTTTCACCGGTAACTATGGATAAACAATGCGCAGTTGCGGAATTCCGGAGTGTCGTTGCTATCTATTTTTGGTCTATTTTTTAGCGTTAACTTCACCAGTACGATACATTTTTTGATGATTCAACCGGTAAATTTGCAAAAAAAAGCGGTGAATATTGAAGTATTTCAGCTGTTCGTTTGGCTGGCCCTGTAAATGTGGAAAAAATTGATTTTAATTATAAAAAAAGTTTTTGATTACAAAAATTTATTGAGATAAAAATGGAAAAAAACCACAACTTGTCAGGATGGACAATATCTTCTGGTTGACATTGTTTTTTTGGAATCTTCTTAATCTTCAATTTTGAAATCTGATTTGGCCTCTTGAGCGTTCTGTAAAAAAAAATTGTTTTTAAATTTTACTGAACTAGCAACAACTCACCAGAATAATTTCTTCATATGCCTCCATAGACAAATTTTCAATTCTCATGTAAAACTCGTCCAGGTGGGCGATATGTTCCGGCTCAACTATGAAATTATGCTGATGATAGTTTTTTTGGGCTCGTTGACAAATTTCAATTGTTCCCATTGAGGGGTTTCGACAAGCCGATTGAAAATCTCCTGGTCGATCTCTCCTCCAATCCACAATGTGTCCAGCATTTCATCGTGAGCCTCCAAAGTTTTCCAAAATACTTCCAAGTTATCTTGAGTGATGATCCATTGAAATGATTGAGCGCTGATTCGATGTTTGAACATCGTTTTCACATTGGCAAAAGCAATGGAAATTTCCGTTAGTCCGTTATTTTCACTGACGCGAATCCCGTTATTCGACCAGACTTCTCTGACTCCAGAAAGATTTTTGAAGCAGCCTGGTGGGATAAGTTGCAATAATTGTCTGGACTTCCGGAAGTGAGACATATTGAATCTGGAAAATATTGAGAATTATTTTTAAAAAGTTAAAACAATTAAAACTGCTTTAGGTAGGGAAAAATTATAGAGAATCTGTCTTCATTATTCATTATTGTTTCGGATCTAATTGAAAAAATTTCGTAATGGTTCTGGTTCAAATTTTACTGAGTTCATTTTTCCTAACAAGGGACCTTTTTTTAGAAACCGGTTGGGAACTTTCTGAAATTTATTATTATTATTTATTGGGCTTGTTCACTCCACGAAGCTCAAAAATTCAATTTCAAGAAGTTTTGGCTCTACTGGAGAAGGCGGGTCCCTTGAGGGCAGAAAGGTCCCGTGGGGGCAAAAAGGTCCTGTGGGGGCAAAAAGGTCCCGTGTGGGCAAAAAGGTCCCATAAGACTGAAATTGCTGGAGTACGCATATATGGTCCTGCTAATTTTGTTTATAGCTCACTAAAATTCTAGTTTGTGGAAAAAAATTCTGAAAAACACACACACAAACTCGTAAGAAGCAAGACGCTTACTATATTTCAGACGATGCCCAGGTCTCATAACTGATTTTTAAGTGAAATGTAAGCATGAGCACTCCAGTATCTACAGTTCTATGGGACCTTTTTGCCCCCACGGGACCTTTCTGCCCCCACGGGACCCGTCTTCTCCAGTAGAGCCGAAGTTTTTCAGTCTATTTTGAGCTTGAAAAGGCAAAAATGAGGTTGCTCATCTTATTCCATTTATCCTTTTATCCATTTGTCAAGTGCTTTTTGGTACCTGTTGGAGTTCTCCCATGGTCGATCCTATTTTGTAGAGCCGATAGTTCTGAAAGTGAAATATATTAACATTTAGCATATTTTTGAAAACTTACCGTGAGTGTTGTGGCGATGAATGTGCTATAACCAATGTTGACTGAGAATACATTGTCAATAGTAGAAAATAGAGGATAGTCAGGAAAATAATATTGGGGTGGCCACCCAATCAAAGGGAGCCTAGAAATGAATGAAATGACCAGGATGGAAGGTCCTTTTATACCATTCTGGAGATGATGACAAATCCATTTTTGTCATCATTTTTTATTTTTTGTCATCCTTTCTTTCATAAAATCCTTTTGAGGTCTTCTGAAATCAGATAAGATCTAATTACGATGACAAAAAAGATAAAATGATGACAAAAATGGATTTGTCATCATTTCCAGAATGGTATAAAAGGACCATCCATCCTGGTCATTTGATTCATTTCTAGGCTCCCTTTGGTTGGGTGGCCACCCCCAATATTATTTTCCTGACTATCCTCTATTTTCTATAATTGACTATGAAAATTTCTTCAAAAGTGTGCGGAGCCGAATTTCAAAATGTGAGTTGTTTTTGTCTTTTTTGTTTTTTCTTTTTTGTTTAATTTTTTGTTTAAATTACAATTTTTTCAGACTTCAAAGCGGTTATAAAACGACGGAATTGAGCTTCTTCTATTGTTGCCTTTACTGCTCCAGGAGTTTGCACAACACGAAAAATCCATCTTTTCGCAGAATCTTCTTCAGCTCCAGTGCCGGAACGACTTCTTCTCATTTTTTGTGATTTCAAATCAGCAGCAGAAGATACTTTCATAGAACGTTGTGAACCATGCAAGAAGAAAGAAGAAACCAAAAAGAAACAAAACAACAGGATGTCGCCGCAATCACCAAAAGGAATTCACAAGAAAAAACAAACGGGGAAGAAACCAAAACGTAATGAAGAATGAGGAAACAACATCTACAAATAATGGTCAAGAAACATGAAGAACGACAAAAAAGGAAGGAGATCACTGCAAAGAAGAGAACTATGAAGGAAATTACAAGACATGCTCTCCGAAAACGCCATAGTAAACTTAAAATTGGATCTGGAATCAAAAGAAGCAAGCATTAAACTCTCATTTCAGTGACAATAATAATTCTACTGTTATTAATGTTAACTGTCCATTCATTCTTCTTTTCATTTATTATAAATTGATTATTACCCAGTGTTCTCCTGATCAAAATTTAATAGATTAACCAGTAAACTAATCGATAAATATTTGCTTCAAATAAATTAACAACGACATTCCAGAATTACACACACATTGTTTATTAAAGTACAAACTAATTCGAGTTTTCGAATATGAACTTGGCACATAACTTCATTGCCTCTCCAGACATCTCATCAATATTCACGTCTTTGTCTTTTTTTTCATTTTTACCTCAATAAACTTTTATAAATTAACATTTTCGATAATTTTTACAACGACAGGCTCAACCAACGGAAAAGCCAATATATTTTTATTTCTCCGGTTTTTGGTGCCACTCAGTAGCCATATCGATAAATATTTAATAAATTTACCGGTAAATTTATTGCCAAATATTTGCTTCAAATAAATTAACAACGACACTCCAGAATTACATAAACATTGTTTATTAAAGTATAAACTATTTCGAGTTTTTGAAGATGAACTTGGCACACTGCTTCATAGCCTCTCCAGACATTTCATCAACATCCACGTTTTTTAAAATCTTCTTCAATTTTTTCACAGACTTCAACAGCTTCATCACTTTTGCCAGCCAACGATTCAAATTATTATTGATTGCACAATCGATCCCTCCGATCACAAAATAATTTTCAATAACTTTCTGCTCGCAATAATGAATAACATTTGGTAATGATAATTTACGTGCAACATCAAGAATTGAGAACCATTTGTGAGGTTGCGAAACTGAAAAATTATAAAAATAGTTTGAAAAACCACCAATTCCTACCTTGCAATCTAACTCCATGAGCAATTTGAAGGCATTGCTCTAAGGCTTCGTAATCGATATCAGATGGAATTTCGATTATCTTATTTTCATCAGACTTCGTATCAAAAAGCTTGGTTTGGAATGACAAAAGCTGTTTGTGACAGTGTAAAAACTTCACACCTCGCTCTCCATGTTTAAAAGTGATCATATTCTTCATGTTCTGACAATCGAATAATGTATCATAAAAATTAAATTTCCAAATGTCATCCTCTCCCTTAATTGATTCCACGTGTATTCCATATCCAATCGATAATCCTCCATTTCCATCCAAATATGCCTTTTTTTCATTCAATACTCTTTCTATATTTAGTGTAAAATTAACGATTCCGTAATATGACTCTAAATTCATTTTCCTCTCCCTTCGGAATGAAAAAACTCCGTCTTTTTTAATAATCCTAGTGTAAACTTTGACAATGAGTTTTGGCTTGTGAAGACAAAAAATGAATGGGTAAATTTTATTGTCTTCTGTGTCCACCTCCATTTGAATATACCTAGAAAAAAAAGGAATGATCAGTTTTTTTTCTTGAAATTTACCATCCGTCTATCCCTCCAATTCTTCCAATTGGAATCTCTGGAAAGTCATCGTTTTCTATGTGCTCACGAACATTATCGAAAACAATAATTCCATTTTTTGAGTCTGAACATTTAAGTTTTTTATATCTCAAAATCTCAATTTTTCACTTACACTTGAGTCGTCTGCTCATTATATAGTTTTGGAGAGAAAATTTTTCGAAAAAATCAATCAATAATTCGTTTGAATTGTTTTTCCAGGATTTGTTAGAGCCACGTAAAAATGTTTCAAAATTTCAAAAATGTATTCTTTTTTATTTTCACATGAACTTTCCGTGACGTGGTTTTACGCGTCTCTAACGAATCCTGGAAAAATAATTGAAACAATTTATTGATTGATTTTTACAAAAAATGTTTTTCAAACGATTTTTCCAATGTAACAAAAAGAGTGACCATCTCTGTAAGTGAAAATCTTTATTAATAACAATCAAAAACTTTTTTCAGACCCCAAAATTAAACTCGATTTTAAATATGTTTTTTTCGATGATGTTCGTGAGCACATAGAAAACGATGACTTTCCAGAGGTTTCAATTGGAGAAATTGGAGGGATAAACGGATGGTAATATTTTTAAAAAAGTATTACACAGAATTGTTAAAATCCGGGCCGATGAAAAATTCTCCGGTCCAGCCCGGTTCAGCATGTTTTTCGCGATTTTCAGCCCAATTTTGAAAATGTTCCTGGTCCTTTTAACTTAAAAATTGATCGAATTTCCTTCCCTGAAAGCATAGCTCAAAAAAGTAGAAAATGTTTTTGCCTGAACAAAATATGTTTTGCCCTGAACCTGGTAGAAATTTCTCGAGCGAACCGGGGCGCGACAAGTCTGGTGGTATACAATATCGCTTTTTAGGTACATTGAAATGAAGGTGGACCACGAAAGAAATAAAATTTATCCATTCATTTATTGTCCTGAGAAGCCGGAACTTCTAGTCCGTACTTATACTAGTATTTCCAAAAAAGATGAAGGTTACGTATCGGGAAATTACACAAATTATCATTTGATGTCCAATTATGGAGTCATTGGATTCAAAATGGAAATTGATGAGTTGTTAGATGAAAAGAATGGATATTTGAAAAATGATGGAGGAATATCGATTGAATATGGAATTCACGTGGAATCAATTTTAGGAGAAGATGGAATTTGGAAATATAATTTTTATGACAAATTATTCAATTACGAGGAAATAAAAAACACGATTGTTTTTTATCAATGTGGTCAAGGTAGGAAATATTTATTCTGCCACAAACAGCTTTGGGCTTTCCAATCAAAAAGCTTCAATTTGATATCTAATGAACGTCAAATCATCCGAAACGAAAATGATAACAATTTTGAAACCTTGGAGCGATGCCTTCAAATTGCTCATGGAGTTAGAATACAAGGTAACAAACGTTTTTTTTTAAATTAAATTTCCTTTTTCTCTAGTTTCGCCGGCTCAAAAATGGTTTTCAATCATCAAACTCGCACGTAAACATTCATTATCAAATGTGATCCATTATTGTGAGCAACAACTCATTGAAAAGTACCCAGTTGGATGTATCATTTATGCAATCAATATGAATCTCAATCGCTATTTGGCACAATCATTAAAAAAATGGAAATCTGTACAAGAATTGAAGACGATTCTAGAAGATTACGTCGAGATTGATGAGTTGAATTAGAAGATGTCTGGAGAGACTATGAAACTATGTGTTAAATATTTATTAGAGAACTCAAACTAATTTGTCTTTAATAAACGACGTTTGTGTAATTTCGGAGTCTCGTTGTTTATTTATTCGATTCAAACACTTGGCGATAATTTTATCGGTGAATTTATTCAATTTTTATCATGGAGCTCACTGGGTGGATCAAAGCGATGTTTTGGCTGTTCCGCTGGTCGAGCATGTTGATGGAAAAATTTATGAAAGGTTCTAATTATAAAAATTTATTGAGGTAAAAATTTAAAAAAACACACAAAAATAAGTTAGTTGGAGAGTACTTTTTGGTAGGCGATACTTCTTGGAATCTTCCTGATCTGATTTCTTCGTTCACCATTTCGCAGAATACGTCTTTTTCTGGCTCTTCAATAGATTCGCAACATTCCATCTCTATAGTTTTTCTGTCAAATAGAATTTGACTTCTTTCAAAAACAAAAGTAATTGTTTTACCAATACTTCTCCATAAACATGAGAGCCAAATCCACTGGTTCAAAGAATTTGACTTCTTTGTTCGTCCATGTCACATTTTTAGTGGTCGAGAAGCGATTTTCACAGGAGGAGTAGTGATTGATGCAAGTCCTTCTGTTGTGAGCCACAACGTATTCATCTCCAACCACGAACTTTTGTCCATCTTTGTAAACTTCATTATATCTTCCTAAATTTCGTCTGTAATCCGGGTATTGATTGTCACTGAAAATGGTATTGTCACACAGTTTCTTCGGTCCTTCTGTCCAGTCCTTCTCCAGCAATCTCGCTCATCTTATTCCACTTATCCGACTCTTTATGTGCCAAGTGCTCCCTTTTTTCCGGAATTTGTTGCGAATCGAATTGAATCCGTGTGTGACGCTTGGAAGGGAAAGTGACCTGTTTGTGGTAATTTTTGGAGTTCTCCAATGGTGGATCCCATTTCGTAAAGCCGATAGTTCTGTAAGTGAAATATATTAAAATTTGACGTTTTTTGTTGAAAACTTACCGTGATTGTTGTGGCGAAGAATGTGCTATCACCAATGTCGACTGAGAATAAATTGTCACTAGTAGAGAAATAAATGATATTGAGGAAAATAATATGGAGTGGCCACCCAACCAAAGGGAGCCTAGAAATGAATGAAATGACCAGGTTAGAAGGTCCTTTTATACCATTCTGGAAATGATGACAAATCCTTTTTTGTCATCATTTTCCCTTTTTTGTCATCGTAATTAGATCTTATCTGATTTCAGGAGACCTCAAAAAGATTTTATCAAAGAAAGGATGACAAAAAATAAAACATGATGACAAAAATGGATTTGTCATCATATCCAGAATGGTATAAAAGGACCTTCCATTCTGGTCATTTCATTCATTTCTAGGCTCCCTTTGTTTGGGTGGCCACCTCGTCTTATTTATTTTCCTGACTATTCCTTATTCTCTACTATTGACTGTTAAGATTTCTTCAAAAGGGTGCCAAACTTACAGATGTAAGTTGGTTTTTTTCTAATTTTTATCAAAAATAACTAAATTTTCAGACTTCAAAACCCTTCAAAATCGGATGAATCGAGCTTCTTCTACGTATTGTTGCCTCTACTGCTCCAGGAGTTTGCACAAAACGAAAAATCCATCTTTTCGCTGATTCTTCTACAGCTCCAGTGCCGGAACGACTTCTTCTCATTTTTGGTGATTTCAAATCATTAGCAGAAGACACATTGTGGACAAAACATTTGTACTCGATGTTGAAGACGAAAGTTTTGTAATGTCGGAATTGAAGGTTTGTTTATTTAATTTATTTATACGAACTTTATATATCTATTGCAGAGCTTCAAATATTTCACCGGCACGAAATTTGAAGAAGTTGAAGTAAGACCAAATCAGCAACTACTGATCAACGAAATAACTTTGGCGAGGCTCCACAAATCCACCAAAGGAAACACAATTGGGTCAGATGTCAAACACTTTTTCAAGTCCAGTTTCCTGCAATACATTCAACATATTGCGACTGTTTTGTTTCTCATTATGTGTCTGATTGTGGTGATTTGATGTATTGGTGGGTGCAAGTGCGCCAGAAGAGATTGAGAAAATTGATATCGATCATGTAATTTGTCATTCCATAAATTTCTGCTTATCAAATTCGTTAATAATAATAAAAAGTGTCATATCTTTTCTTTTTTTTTTAATCATCTTGTGCACAGCACCAGCTGTGTGAATCGGCTTGCTCGTGGGAAGGTAGCAATCCTCAGCAACAAATTCTTTATCGAATCATATGAAAAAAAGGCAAAAAGTCAAAAATTGACCAGAGCACGTTGTTGCTCAATTAAATCAGCAAACTTTGCGGAGTGTGCTCCAATCGATCTGATACTTGTTTTTCCATTGAATATGGCTTTTCTAAGATATATGAAGATATTCAGAAAAAAATTTTAATGGAAAAATTTTCCAAAAACCGAAAAAAAAACTGGTACCCCCAATACTTCAAAATCAGTTTTTTAGGAATTTCTCCAAAATTTTCCACAAAAACCTATGATGATTTTTATATCAGTTTGTAGAGATTTTTTCCTCCAAATTCTTTTTTTTTAGTTTCACGGATTTCCCAAAAAATTCGACCCCCAGAGGTCAAAATAAGTGGTGTCCGAAAAAGGGGGAGAGACCGTTTTTTTCGCATTTTTTCGACTTTTCTCTAATTTTTTGGAAGAAGTAAATGAAAAATTGGCAGAATAAATTGAAAAATCTTGTTCAGCATCATAAATTCTAAAGGGAGCCGAAGTTTCAGACAAATCGGTTGAGTGGGAGCCGAGATATAAGAGGCAGAACGAAAAAAGTTGGGGTAATCCGCCAAAACCAAAAAATCGCAAAATTGCAGTCAAAGACAGTGATCTAACTCGGGTTCCAAAAGCTGGTCGATTTAGCCAATATACGCCCTCGTAGCCCAGATCAAAACCTTTTGATCAAAAAAAAGAACCACACCAAAAGGTCAACTTTGAGCCGTGATAGGAGCGAGAAACCAAAAATGGGACACTTTTTTTTGCACTTTTTTCGACGGGGTTTTGCGACTAACTAGCTAACAGAGCTGGGCGGAAGTGAAAATTTTAAAACGGAAGTCGGAACTCGGAAGTGAAATTTCTTAGCCGGAAGTCGGAAGTCGGAAGACGGAAGTAAATTTTTCTAAACGGAAGTCGGAAGTCGGAAGTCGGAAATGAAAAAAAGTGCGGAAGGCGGAAGACGGAAGTCGTAAGTCGGAATCCGAGAGCAAAAAATTAGTCTAATTTGTCGAAAATGAGCGAAAATTCGAAAAATGTATCGATTTTCACATGTTTTTGACTACTTCCAACGAGTTTCTGAGCTTCATTTCACCCGAAATCTTGCAAATTTTTTCAATTTTTTCCCTAATCCACACTTCCGACTCCCGTCTAAATTTCGGTTTCAAAAAGGAAGTCGGAAGTCGGAAGTCGGAAGTCGGAAGTCGGAATTCCGCCCAGCTCTGCTAGTTAACTAGCTAACTAACGACTAACTTTGCGACTAAGCTCCGCCCCCCGTTTACTCGGGATGGCGTACCTTCTATATTTATAGAAGGCTTCAGCAAAACATTTTTTGAGTCCTGATTTTTAGGAGGGCTTGGGCTCAAGCTCAGGAAAAACCTTCTAAAAAGTCCCTATGACGTGATTATCCTGGGAAACAGCTGGAAATATGAGTTCAAGTTAAAAAAAAACTCCGGCTTTTTAGACTGATTTTTTAAAGACGTTTTTTAGACTTTTTCCGAAATACTGATTTTCCCAGTAATTTTCTAAACTTTTTTATAGATCATTTAGTAAGTGTAGTGCATAGACAGAACTGATTTCAGCCAGCTACAACTACTGGAAAGATAACTTTTTGAACGATTTTTCCAGTTTTTCTTACGGGCATTTTTCGTAGTTTTGTAGTTTTTGTAGTATTTGTAGTAATTGTAGTATTTGCAGTATTTGTAGGATTTGTAGTATTTATAGTCTTTGTATTATTTGTGGTTTTTGTAGCATTTGTAGTATTTGTAGTTTTTGTAGTCTTTGTAGTTTGTACCTCCCATGTTTTATTTTATAAAAGTCACAAAAAATCAATACAATTCATAATTATTAAAAGTTTTCGTTCTCAACTTCCTTGAGCTTGAACTTCTGACTGGAATCACTTTGACGGCCAACGATTTTTTCGATCCAGACACCATACAAAACATCCTAACTACAGTACCCCGATACTGTGAAGACATTGAATAACAGACAAATAGATGGGAAATAGAGTTAAAGCATCGAAGGCTAGTGATAATATATTCGGATGATAAGAGGATTTTTCTGGAAATTTTTTTTTTTGGTTGTTTAGGGAAAAAAATCTGAAAAAAATAGGTACCGTAATCCAGGATATTCTTGGCCCCAATAAAAAGCATCTAGTAATAAAAAACTTCGAATTCCATCGATTCCTTCTGATAACATAAAGCTTAAAGTCATAAAAAGTATGAGATAAGTTAGATTATCAGATTTTTCTCTGAAAATTTTTGGCTGAAATTTTTTTTTTCAAAAAATTTGAAATTTACCTTTGAATTATATCACTGGCCCTTCTCCTTTTTGTTCTTATTTCTCTCAATTTCCATATCAATTTTCCACTCAAAACCGGGTAAAAAACCGTTGGGACTATCCTAACCCAATATTCCCAGCCATCTCTTATCACTGATAACTCATAAATATCAATTGGAATCGCCATCACAAATACAGTAACATTCCTGGATGCTTCCCGAAATTCCAGATCATCACAAAGATTATCCGGGTACCATAACCTGGTGATAAACAGAAAATTCCATCCGTAATACAGTAACCAGATCACGGTAATTGCTAAGATTTGGCACAGTGCCAATTTGATCTTAGCCAGATTCAGAGTCCAAGAATCCAAAGGAAACATTAGAGTTAACACTCGGAAAAGGGCCATGGATATGGCCAGGCAGACAGTGATAGGGCGGGTGGAGTTTAGAAGCATCCTGGAAAAAAGTGAAGTACAGTAATCAAAAAAAAAAGATTGTGATTTTTAGAATAAGCAGGTCGAGAGGATTCAAAAAAGTACAATCATGACTAAGCTCTGCTCACTTCGAAATTTGGGTCAGAATGTCTGGCTTCTCTGCACTCTGACTTGCGTAGGATAGCCTTGAATTTGTGATTTTCGAAATCGGCTTAGCAAGCCGGTTCAGAAAAGTATAATCATGCCTAGACTCCGTCAATTTTGAATTTCAGGTCAGAGACGCAGAGTGTCTGGTTTCTCTGGGCTCTAACCTTTAACTTCGAAAATGCGATTTTCGCAATCAGAAAGATGAGAGGATTTAGGAAAAAACGAATATGCTTAGTCTCCGACCATTTTGAAACTTTGAGGTTAGAGCGCAGAGAAACCGGACACTTTCCTGAATCGTCTCAACCTGCTGATTCTGAAAATCGCAATTTCAAGAAGTTTATCAGTCAGAGTGCAAAAAAACCAGACACTATGCGTCTCTAACCTCGAATATTTCAAAATGGGCGGAGCCTAGGCGTGATTATACTTTTCTGAATTGCCTCGGTCCGCTGATCCTTAAAAACGTCAATTTCAAAATCCTCACCTCAAAATTTCGTACCCAAAATTCACCAATTGATAATCTTCACGCAAACAATCTAAATTCGAAAACTCAAAAATCTGATAATACCATTTCCTATTGACTCCTTCCAAATAAACTGATATTGAAAAATTCAAAATATCAGATACACAAATTCCAGTCATTAAGATATATATTGAACTGGATCTAACTTCTTTTTGAATTAAAATCGATAAATGAAAAAAGTTGATAAAAATTGTGAAAAATTGAAGGACCAAGTTCACATTTTCCGAATATAAATACACATGTTCATAGGCGGTTGGTTCCATAACATAATTATAATCAACTCCAGATGGATAATCATTCTGATAGGAATACTCGTAATCGGTCATACCTGAAAAGCAGACCTCTATTATAAGGGCATAAGGGGCAGGGTTGAAAACTGATAAAGGATTACAAACCAAAAGGTATCAAAGTTCTCAGAAACTTTTTTTGCCGTGTTTAATCAGAAAGGGAATTGGCGCGGAGAAAAAAGTAGATCAAAAACCTTTGGAATTTTATCTTGGGTCTAAAATGTTCAGAAATTTCTTTTTTTTTTTTGGTTTTGTTCGAATGTTTCTCCAAGAAAAATGGGAACAAAAAAATGGACCATCAAGGTTTAATTTTGAAAAATCGGAAAAAAAGAAAAATGAGCACTCTGTGCTTTTCTGATCACTGATCCATAGACGGAAAACTGCGAAAAGGCTAGTGTTTCCGAAAAGTAATTTGGTTATTTTATGTGCATAAAAAGTAGATCAAATTGGACGAAAATGTAAGATTAGTCAGAGAAAAAAAATTTTTTTTTGAACAAGGGACCACATTTTTTGAAAGCCGACACAAAAAATGTCCAAGAAACCCAGTTGCTATACTGAAATGTTCTGAAATTCTGAAAATTCCAAAACTTCTGAACTAAAATTCACTGGTCAAAGTGCCCCCTGAACCTCCTTATTTACGACTTGTCCTTTTCCAAGAATAATTAAGTTTTCTGTGAAAATTACATGTTCATCCAACCCTCCAATCTCACTTTTTCTGCACGAATTATTTTTATCGACGCCATAATTAGACCCTATTTTGTGCTTGATGCTTGAAGCACAATACGTGCCCAAGACAGAAAAAAAACTATTTTGGATAGTTTCATTCCGAGAGTTTTCATATTAGCAAAGTTGTGCTCAGCTCGCTGAGACGGTTCAGAAAAGTATAATCATGCCTAGGCTCCGCCCATTTTGGAATTCGAGGTCAGAGACGCAGTGTGTCTGGTTTCTCTGCGCGCTGGCTTCAAATTTCAAAGATGACGAAACCCAGGCCTGATTATATTTTGCTGAACCGCGTGGCATACTGATTCCAAAAATCTTGTTTTCGATTAGTCTAGTGGTCAGAGTGCAGAGAAACCAGACACACTGCGTCTCTGACCTTGAAGTTCAAAGTGGGCGGAACCTAGGCTTGATTATACTTTGCTGAACCGGCGTCGCATACTGATTCCAGAAAAAACTTGTTTTCAGAAAGTTTAGTAGCCAGAGTGCAGACAAACTAGACACTCTGCGTCTCTGACCTCGAAATTCAAAATGGGCGGAGCCTAGCCGTGATTATACTTTTCTGAAGCGTCTTGACTTTCTGGATCCAAATATTTTACTTTCAAAATTTTTTCAAAACTTTTTTCCTCAAAATTTTTTCTCCCCGGGTCAAAGCCTAGACAATTGTTTCCATGATCGAAATTGCACCTGGCGCGAAATGACCAGCGCCTGAAAACGCAATTAGCTGACTAACATGTTTTATACTACTAAACATGCTTTTACCAAAACATATGTTTTGATTCAATTTCTAGATATCACCTGATAAATTTGTCTGAAAAATTGTATAAAGCCTCTGAAAATTCTGGAATTTTTTTTTCCTTTTTCCAAGATTTTTCCTTCCATCTACAATAAACCAACATGTCCGAGGACTACATAGACTATATAAAATATGATTATGAAGACGTGGATATTCATCGTCAAATCTACCGTATCTCTTCTGGCCTAAATGTTATTTTACAATTTTTTACTGTATTCGTAAACCTGTTCCATCTTACTGTACTTCTCCACAAAGAGCTTCGAAGCGCCCCAATCTATATTTTAATGATAGGAATTTGTTTGTCAGATCTCATCAGTTTAATTTTGGATTTCTGGTCGGTTAGTATAGAGCGTGGCTGGTTATGGAAAATCCCAATGGAATTCAACTCGTTTTGTATTAAAATGGATTTTATGGTTTTTAATCCAGTGGCCACATTTTTTACCACGACTTCCCTTATGGTTAGACCTGTTTCTGTGTGGTTGGCTGTATTTTTGGCCCTTATTCGAACTATGGTTGTAATGTTCCCAACGAGTCCATGGATGCAAAAATTGACAAAACCACGTGGTGTAATATCAATGGTTTTGGGTTGTTTTGTGTTTTGGACAATGTTTTACACGTGGCATTTTGTGTTTTTTCGAATTGGATGGTATCCCGATATGTTGGATAAGAGGTGGGTACTGTAGAAAGGACATGGTTACTGTAGGTTTAATTCATGTATCGAGTACGGTGTTTGGATACTGTAGGCTATCTTAGGTTACTGTAGTTTATCCAAAACCTCAACAGCTCCCAAGGACTACTGTAAGTTATCCACATGCAATGAGATTCATTGAGGACTACTGTATATGATCCAGGATTGCTGTAGGTGAACTAGGCTTATTGTAAGTGGACTAGGATTACTGTAGGCAATCACCCATAATTCTTGCTTGCCTATAAGTTTTGGGATCAGCGTTGATATCAGTGATTTGCTAAATTTGGCATTAGGTTACTGTAGCCCATTCAGGATCACTGTAAACTCTCTGAAGTTACTCTACATGATCTGCTGTTACTGTACGGGATCCAAGGTTACTGTAGTATTTCTTAGGTTACTGTAATTCTACTTAGGCTACTGTAGTTTATTCTAGGTTACTGTAGTTTATCTTAGGTTACTGTAGTTCTTATCTACCATTAACAACACCGCTCTTTTGGGGCTACTGTAGGTACTGTAAATTAACACAAGATTAATGTAGTTATATAAGTTTGCATCAATCATTGGTGCTACAGCGGGGTTACTGTAGTTATACTGCATACTGTAACACCTCATTTTCCTTGACTTCAGCTGCATCTTCTACAAACAACACCTGAAACAAAAGCAATACGTTCTGTACATGACCAGGGATCATCGTGAATTTGAATTCATCCGTGACAATTATGAATATTTGGTCCGTTTAATCCCAGCAATTTGTTATCCAATTCTTACGGTAGCCTTGCTTATCCAGTTGAGGTCTATCAAGAAAAAACGGCAAAGTTCGAGTAAGAACGCGTTGAGTGATCGATCGGATAGCACTACAAAATGGATATTATTCATGACAATCAGTTTTATGTTATCGGAAGGATTAGCAGGGATTGATCAGTCTATGATTTTACAAGCTAATAAACTCGACTTATCTGATGATGGTACTATGGAATTTGTGTAAGTGATTCTATCATCTTATCAGTATGTTTATGTGTCCGCGATCCTGAAGCCTTTTCTAGAAATCCTATTTTGATGGGAACTTGACAGGCCCATACAGAATTTTGTCGTGATGATGCCTGTTTTTTTTTATTTTTTGATTGGAACCCTGAGAAGCTATGTGCTATCTAGGCCCCAAGCCTAGACCCCGTCAACTGTCGGCTGCTAGATTTACTAATTTCAGAGAGTCATTTTGGGTAGACAATGAACAAAACTTTTGCGCCTGAAATTTTCGAAATTCATTTTTCATTTTTCCGTTTCCAGAACCACCCTTGGCACCATCCAATACATCTGCAATAACCTCCGAACTCTTAATGCCACGTCTCATTGTTTTGTCTGCTTTATCATGTCATCACAATACCGGGATGTTGTCAAAAAGATGTTCTGTTTTAAGAAAAAACGCAATGGAACCAACATCAAAGTCAGCTCGTCCAGTATTGTCAGTCTGCAGAGTATCGGTGGAAGAACAACTCAGAGTAGAGTATAAAATTTTTTGGATCAAATATTGTATTGAATTGATTATTTATATATATATATATATATAAGAAGGATAATTAAAAAAAGATTTCTGAAGCTGTTCCTTAATGTTGGCTTATTATGTAGTTGTTATCTATGTAATTTCTCGAAATCTCTCTCGTCGAAAAAATGCTGTTGAATTTGCGGCTGCAGACATTTCGTATGATATTTGCGCGCTTCAAATAAATTTCGCAAGTATTTTTCTTATGAAAAACAACGGAAGAAAAAGGCGTTTAAAGGTATGGCCGCTTACAGGTTCACGGTCTAGGAATTTCAAAAAAAAAAGCGCGCGCAAGACGCACACTTGTCGGATCCTAGGCCATCAACCTGTATTGCGTGCTTTTTTCAAAAACCTTTTTCACCCGTTTAGAGTGAATTTTGAGTGTAGTCGTAGTGAAATAAAACAATCAGAATGAAAAACTGCATCAGAATTTGAAATGAAAAAACCCGAGTTCAGTCCTCCTTTTACAAGCGATAACAGTTTCAAAATTTATTAAGTATAGAAAATTATTTTTAAAACATTTTTATTTGACATAGCTTTCAAATTCACGGAATAGGTTTTTTCTCGTGTTCAACCGAAACTATTTTTCATGGATTTTATCTTCCTCTCGTTGATTGTCAGCTTCTCTTGCATGGTATCCTCAAATTCGGCTTTCACTTCATGATTATTACTGATCATGCTTTTTGATTGCGCTCTGAAAATATGATAACTAAAAAAAAAGACGTTTCACAACCGAGACATTTCAACGCCCTTTATGGGTGGCAAAATTCCTAGATTGTGACACGTCATAGTAGTGAAATATAGTTGACGAAACTTCTCGCCCTAAAAATGACTTTTTTTTTATAAAACATACAAGGGAATAGCGTCATATTTAACACAATCATCATCCGTTTCTTCTGGTTGCTCTTCATTTTTTTCAGCTTTCCTCAGCGTGCTGTATAAACCTTCAGTTTCATTTGATGATCTGCCTGTGATCAGGGGGTAAAGGTAACGATGGTACCTGGAAAAAAGCAATGCTTTTTAATAAAGTAGTATGAATTGGGCGCAATGATTCTGAAACGTTGGAGAAAGCACTTTACTTTATTCCTTGTGACGGCAGACCTCAAGTGATGACGGGTAATAGAAATGTCAGGTGTTTCTACAGATGATAACTGCTTTCTTTTGTGTCCCTTTGGTTTTAATATTCTCTTATAAATTTACTTTGGCCGCTAAAGTTTGAGGCTCGTTCAGAAAACTCTCAGAAATAACTAAAAATTACGTCTTCGCAAGACAACTACACAAAGCAGCAAATGGATGAATGCCGAAGTCACGGAAAAATCGAAAAAAATCATATAGCTCCAGTGTCTGAAACGGACGTACAGACATACACAGGCACACGGAACTTGAGTTTTATGGAGTTATGATGCTGGCACGCACTCTTTTGAGACACTTTAAGAGGACTGAACTCACACGTTTTTATTATCATTTTTAGGGTGATTTTTCCTCTCAAATCCATTATTCATTATGAATTTACTCGAGAACCACCCTAGAAGATAAAAAACCGGGCTTCAAAGCATTACCGCGTACAGATTGCTGGCCTAGAATCCGACACTTCGCGACTTGCGCGCACTTTTTTTCAATTTCTTAGGTCATCAATCTGTTAACTCGGCCATGCTTACAACTGCCATTTTGTTTCGTTTAGAGCGATTTTTAAGTGAGTTCATAATGAAAAAAGTGAGTTCAGTCCTCGTTTAACCCTTCACCAGTGTCAATCTCTAGTCACTGCTAAAAACCCAAAACTCTGGCTCACCTCTTGTAAAGATCCGGCACACTATCGTCTGCCAGAATCGGCTCCTGCTCCTGAGCTCTCAGAAAAATCTCCCATCTGTCATAATTTTTTGCATTATTCAACACGAATTCGATCAACGTTTTATCCTTCAAACTTATCATTGTGGTGGATTCTGGCATCATCTAAAACTGAGTCAAATTTAAAATCAGTTGAAAGTGAAAAAAATGGTTGAATACTACTTTCCTAATCAAACAGAAAATTTTAAAGTGTGGCGGCAATCATCAAAACTCTTATCTGATGTGCGACTGTCATTTAAGTACGCAAAAAAATTAGCGCTGAGGAATAAAATGTACACGCGTGACGTATTAAAACAATAATAATCAGTGATAAAAAATTATTCTAAGGAATATTTTTTGACTTGAGCCTAAAATGGAGAAAAGACTGAGGAAATTATTGATAAGGAGCACAGGCCCTTTGCACATTTGCTGAATTGAATTTTGTTATAAAACATATGCTCATCTTTAATTTTGTTCTAAAACTTTCATTTTGAAAATTCATTTTTGAATTTTCTTCATTTCATATTGCGAATTTCTTCAACTCTGGTGATTTAAGCATAATGACTGAAAAGTGAGTTATTTTTATGTTGAAATAGTTTTAAAAATATTTTAAAGGTGAAAAACTGAAAGAATGTTTTGTAATCAAATAATTTTTACATTCCTCAATTGTTTTCAGTTGATAAAATGAAAAACGTTTGGTCCTTGTAAACAAATTACGTCATATTTATTGATTGAATCATGGACCGAGAAAAAAATTGGCTATCTAAATTTTTTTTTTCGGCGTGTTTTTCCCGATTTTCAGCTCAGTTTTGTAATTTTTCTTGAGTCTTTTCACTTAAAAATTGATCAATATTTCCTCCCTCGAAACATAGGCCAAAAAGGTAGAAAAAACCGCAAAAAAACTAACATGTTTTTACCTGAACTTTACCTATGCTTTGCCGGTGACAAGTCTGGTTTTTTGAAAATTCTTTTTTTATAACAAAATGCTAACAAAAAAACCACCCATAATTATACGTTAGTTTTCTTCGGAGCTGTAAGCCCCGCCTCCCGCAAAAAAAAGTGACCATCGCGTGCCAGGCTTTTGTCGGCTGCTTGATTTTATTATTTTAGAGCGTTTACTTCCGCTGCACAAAGATGGAAACTTTGAAATTTCCCAAATTCTTCAATAAATTTCTGACTCATCTTATACATGTGATGTAAAACAATATTTTTCAGAATAAAGCCCGAATGGAAGAAATTAATGCTCGACATTGAGTACCGGGAGTAAGTACAAGAGAATGCGAAGTATTTTTGGGAATAATTCATTTTCAGGCCGGATTATAAACGGCCATCAATCATATACAGATTCCTGCTAATTCTTTCGACTACGCTTAACGAAGCAGCTTACTGCTGTCTACAGAATGATATCAACATAATTTTCAAAACTGAGAATGGTGTGGCACGGCAGTTGTTAAACAATTCAAACGTAATAATTGTCATAAAAATAGTTTAAAAAAAATTTTCGAAATTTCAGGTGGCTCCAGAAATATCCGATTCGGAAGTGGAAACCATCTCCGACGGGGTATTTGATGTTATTCGTAAGCCATCTCCGGACTCTCCAGAAGATCTCGAACCTCCGGTCGACGCAGAGAAACCAAATCCCTTTGATAATCTTGTGGGCGACTTGGTTTTCCAGGCGAACCGAGTGGAATTAGTGAGCCACTTTCTGGTCCAACTTATGGACTCGTTTGGAAAACCAACATTGACCAATGTACAAAAGTTTAAAGTATACACTGTTTTCGGAAAACCAATAAGTGTGAGTCATTGTTTTTGTGAATTATTCTTATATAAAAAAACGTTTGTGCGGATTGTCTGTCGCTTTGTCAAAAGGTTCGTCTTTTCAAGGCAAGAGAAAAAAAAAGAGATTTGTCACAGCAAAACTCGAACTCGAGCATTGCGGCCGCCAGCCACGCGCTCACCCGACTGCGCCACGGTATCACGAAAACTTGAGGGCATGTTTGTCTACAGGTCTCGACGGGTTTCATTTCTATGGAGCGGCGTAGCCGCTACCAGTGAAAAAAGTGAGGAGCGCGGCGACGAACAGTATAGAAAATTATGATCAGCCTGACACAATGCAACCCTTCGCAGAAACTTCTAAAAATAGTTTCTTTACAGACCAATATGAGATTGAACATGTTAACGACTCGGAGACTGTGGGCGAAAATAGTCGACCCATTGAAAGAAATTGACATAACACTTGATGAATGAACGGGATCTTTTCTAATGCACAATTTTTGTTTTTTTTTGTTATTGCTTTTATTTGTTTTTTTCTCAAAGTTCACCCAGTAATTCATATGGTAAAAGTAAAGGTGCAAGATGAAATGAATGATCTTTGGGTCTAAGATTTCAGTAACATCTTATCTGGACGTGAAGTTTCAGGAAATTTTCACAATTCATCAAATATTTATTTAATTTCATCAAAATTTGTTCGTTGAAAACGAGTTCATCAAAAACTACTTATTTCATACCACAATGCAAAATTTTAGATAAAATAATAAACCAACAACGTCAATGTACACCATACAAAACCATAGGAAGATGGAGAACTGCCAGATCCCAACTTTGCGATTCCGGCCACAACGGCACCCTCGATTCCCACTTCGTTGGTTCCACGTCTCATTTTGAAGAAACCAGATTGTCCGAAAGTGGTCCCCCAGGAGTTGGCAATGAGCCAATAGTCATCTCCATTTTCTGTACCCCATCCAAGGATTTTCACGAGATGATTTCCCGTCATTTTTCCATACACATAGTGATAAACGCCGGATTTGTATTTGTAGAAGTCATCGTAGACTTCGAATAATGCTACTACTGGGCCATTTCGGTAAATTTCCGTTTGAATGGCGGCGACAGAAGAGGAGAGACCGTATGCGGTGGATCCTGAAATTTTTTATTTCAAAAAAGTATAGTCTTTTTTTAAATCACTCACCATAGTGTTTATCATTATTGTACTTTGCAGTCTTATAGCTCGATTGGCAAGTTGTCTTACAACTGGGTGTGGGACTGTCGGGGCACGGCGCTTTATTGCACGGAGCAAACGAGTATGGCATACAACCGTCACCATGATAATCTCCTCCAGTGACTGCTCCCTTTGAATTCCAAAACTCCAGTGCTTTTAAAGCATTACCTCCTTTGCATCCATAACCACAAGTGTCTCCACAGCACGTCAGAATGTCTTGGGCTGAGATAATGGGTTGTTGAGTACCATTTGATTGAATACAAATGCGATCAGAGATAATTTCAGCTGTACTAACTGCCCAACAAGAACCGCAAGTTGCCTGGTCGTGGATTATCTTAATCGATTGACAATTAGGCCATTTTTGACGAGCATCAAAAGTTTTTGGAAGGGTTTCTGGAAGCATTTCTTTGCGGACAATAAGAGTTTTGTCGTTTTTTGGGATAGATTCCACGTATTTTGGATCCATAACTTTGAATTTCATTTCCGCTTCGGACATCTCATTGTCCTCTGCGACCCATGATGATTGGACAGTGTTGATATGCTCCACGAGAGCTCTGCCGGTGAGAGGAGTTTGCGGGAGTGATGGTGAATGGTTTTCCGGTTGGTTTTCCGGGATCACAAATGCGGAAGTAGTGGATAAGAACAGAAGAAAAGTCTGGAAAAATGTTTTGTGGTTCAAAACTAATATTAGTATTAAAAGAGCGCTACCCCTAATCAGAACCGTACAAATCAGATCTGGTCAAAGCAGAACTGGCCAGATAAGAACTAGGCGAAAAAGAACTGGCTGAATCAGAACTGTACCTTATCAGAATTGCCCGGATGAGAACTAACACAACTTTGCTGCAATGGTCTGCGAGCAGTGCAGAGTGCCCAAATACGAGCATTCGAAAGTTTTTTAACCGAAGCAGTTTTTAAACGGTCGGTTCTTATAAGGGTCAATTCTAATTCGCCCAGAGTTCTGATTCAGAACAGTTCTGATTCGTGCTTTTCTGATTAGGGCTAGCACTCTTAAAAGTAACTCACCAGAACTGTTATACCCATTTCTGCTCCAAAATCAATGAAATCTGAGACTTTTAACTTTTGAATGAAAATAGAATTCGTTGCTTTCTTCAGCAAACCCACGCCTCTTTTATATTCCCCTATTTGTAGTTTTCTTATCACTCTAGCATTTACTTCGAGAATTAGTTATCAGCGTAGTTCCCATGTATTACTATGAACTAATTTTTAGGAAGAAATATGAATCAGCGGAAGAAAATACGCTAAGTTTCTTGCTGTGTAGAGTAATTCCAGTTTTCTTCCGCTCATCGAAAGGTCTTTCGAAAAAGGATGTTTAAAATCAGAATTGATATAGTAAATTGTTGAAGTTTCATTTTCTGATCTATTTTTTTCAGGATACGAGAAAAGTTTTATTATACAATTTGGTTTTCACATTTTGGACAGTTTTTCACGTTCTTCAAATTTATTCTGATCACAAAACCAGAAGAGCTTTGACTCAATTCTAGCATGTTTTTTGTAACAAACAAAACTTGAATTATCTAAAAAAAAAGTATCAACTTCAACGAATCTCTCGTTTCCTTCGTCACCCCATCCGGTTCAGAGATTTAGTTTGCAGAAGATACTGTAGGTGGGAATTGATGGGAATCTTGAGCAGAGTAAGGATAATTACTGTAATTGAATCTCGAATCTCTTCTGAAAATGACTTATTTTGGGGAATAACTCAATGCTGAAATTTTCCTGTAAAAATTTAATTTTTGAGTTTTCAAGCATTTTTTGAACACCATTTTTCCAGTTCTCATCGGTCCGACGTTCGATTTTGTTTGATCATTCGATTTCAAATGATTTCAATGAAACACAAACAAAATTTCAAAATTTTTCTCAGGGAAAAGATTACGGAACTCTAAATTTCATGCTGATAACTTTCAAGTAAAATAATTTGAATAGCGGAACAAAACACCTTTTGATCCTAAAACGGCCCTTTTTCTTCTGCTCTTTTCAGTGATTCACATTACTTCCCAAAAGATCAATTTATAATAATGATATCAGAATTGTCTTTGACTCCTCTCGACCTCCTGATGACTAACACATGATCAATATGCCCAAACAAGAGAAAAGTGCTGTAAAAGAGGGAAATGTTAAACTGATAAGGAAACTACAAATAGAGGAAAACGAAGAGGGTGTGTTTGCTGAAAGAAGGCGAGAAGTTTTATTGTCATTCTAGTGGTGGTTTAGCAATTTTCAGTTCAGTTTTAAAGCAAACCGGAGCAAGAAATGGTTTTTACAGTTTTGGTGAGTCTTTTTATTGTTGATTTTTTGAGTATTTTGTCTGCAATAGTGCTATTTTTTTCATTGAAATTAATGAAATTTTTTTGAAAAGAAGAAAAAATTCGAAAAATTTAGAAAAAAATTTATAGTAAACTCAGTTTTAGCCTGAGAACTGTTAAAAATGGAACAAATGCCAGAAAGAAAGTTTTTTGAAAATTGTTCAAAAAAGTAGTCTGGAACACTCAGACAAGGCTGAAAACGTGAAATGAAGAATGCGAAAAAGATTCGGCTCAAAGTGGAATCGAACCTTTCATCTTCTGCTCCAAAGGCATTCCTCTTATCCACTGAGCCATCCTGCACCAACCTTTACACTTCAGCGAGCGCCGCCGCCACTAGAGGCGCGCGCCTCAGAATGGCTCAGTGGATAAGAGGGATGAAATTGGATCCAAAGAATGAAAAGTTCAATTCCTTTGATCGCCAAAATGTTTTGTTTTTGGGGCCGAGAACTTTCTTGAGCTCTGATTTTTAAAAATAAGATTTTTAAATATAAATGTCGAGTTCAGAAAGTCAAAACTATTCTGAAAACTATAGACATTAGTCATGGCCCATGACCATGCTCCGGTTATTTTGTTTGCTCGGCTGATGGGTTTATGCCAATTGGCTTTTGATTTTAATTTTACTGTTTTTCGGAATTAGCCGTACAAAAGGGTTCATAAAGTAATATCATGCTTTAGGACCGACTATTTTTTTTTAATTTCGCGAGTTTTAATGTGGGCGGGGCTTAGTCATGATTATATTCAATTTTTCGAGGATATAAAAGAAGAAACTAAGTTAATTTTTTTCAGACCTTCCTCCTACTCATATCCACTTCTTCTGCCTTCGTTGTGTTTGAAAACCAACCACCACCACCTTTCAAAACTTACCTGACCGGCCGAGCTCTTGTGGAGCATATCAACACCGCCCAATCCTCCTGGGTGGCAGAGCACAATGATCTTTCTGAAGCGGATATGAAATTCAAAGTTATGGATCCAAGATATGCAGATCCTCTTTCAGAAGATGATGAAACTTTGATAGTTCGAGGAGAAATTCTCCCAGAACCCCTTCCAGACACCTTCGATGCTCGGGAGCAATGGCCTAATTGTCAATCTATCAAGCTTGTCCGGAATCAGGCTACTTGTGGATCTTGTTGGGCTTTCGGAGCAGCTGAAATCATCTCTGATCGCATTTGTATTCAATCAAATGGCACTCAACAACCTATAATCTCAGTCGAAGACATCCTGTCTTGTTGCGGGACTACTTGTGGTAATGGATGTCAAGGAGGCTACACAATCCAAGCTTTGAAGTTCTGGAATTCAAAGGGAGCAGTCACTGGAGGAGATTATAATGGAGCTGGTTGTATGCCATACTCGTTTGCTCCGTGTAAAAAGTCACCGTGTACAGAGGGGGCGACTCCTAGTTGTAAGACAACTTGCCAGTCGAGTTATACAACTGCAGAGTATAAGAAGGATAAGCATTATGGTTAGTTTCTTGAAGTTTTGACCACAAAACGTTTGGGATAAATTAAATGATGGCTAGGCTTCGCCCACTTTGAGAATAAACTTCCGAGGTAAAGTGTGGTTTTTCTGCGTTTTAACCTCTTAATTAAAAATAAACACTGATAAACTTTCGCTGATACCAAATAAATTTTAAAATTCTGAAAATCTGATGGCGATTTTGTTTTTTCAAAAACATTCTTTTTCAAAACACGAAAATTGTTTCAGTTTTTCCAGATTTTCCATTCTGTCGGTTAGAGTGCAGAGAAGCCAGACACACTTTGTCTCTAGCTCTGCAATTTTCAAAGTGGGCGGAGTCTAGGCGCGATTATACTTTTCTTGACTGCCCGATACTGAATTATTACATCTCAAGTCAAAAATTTCAGGATCTACAGCTTACCGCCTCTCCTCTTCCGTCGCCGCAATTCAAACCGAAATCTACCATAATGGACCAGTTGAAGCCTCTTTCAAAGTCTATGAAGATTTTTATAAATACAAATCTGGAGTTTACCACTATGTTGAAGGAAAATTGATTGGAGGTCATGCCGTTAAGATCATCGGATGGGGAGCAGAAAACGGAGATGACTATTGGCTCATTGCCAACTCTTGGGGAACCACGTTCGGAATATCTGGATTTTTCAAAATGAGACGGGGAACGAATGAATTGGGAATTGAGGGAAATGTTGTTGCGGGCATTGCCAAGTTGGGAACGGTTAGATTTTTTTCCTGGAAAAATTATTCAAACTTATTTTCAGGGCTCTGAGAAATTCGACGACGATGGCGGTTCTGCATCTTCATGTGGCTTTGTGATGTGCACATTGACGTTGTTGGCTTATTATTTGATCTAAAATTGTTATTGAGTACGGGAATTTTTTTACGCTTTGCGTTGTAAGAAATAAATTACTTTCATACAATGTTTTCAAAAAATTTTCAAGAAAATCAGCTCGAATAGACTTTTCAATTATCAAATCTTTGAAAAAGACAAAAACAAAACATTTTCACATTGAAAGGAATCGAACCTGTGACATTTCTGCTCCAAAGTCATCCCTGTTATCCACTAAGCCACATATTGATGCGCGCCTGCAGCGTCGACGGCACCCACGCATTTTGAGCGTGGGTGCGGAATGGCGCAGTGGCTAACAAGGATGTCTATAGAGCAGAAAGTCGCATGTTCGAATCGCTCCTTGGCCAATATGTTTTGTTTTTTGTGCTTTATCATTAGCACAGATTTCTTTGAGATTCCCGAAGGATCCAACAGTTTTGCGCAAAATTTTTCTGATTTTTTTTGCTTTTTTTCAGCTCAAAATTGTTCAAGATATGTCATGTTTGGATTTTTCTAAATTCTATTATTCAGGTGATTTCAATACTGTAAGAAAAATAAAGTTTGGTTGAAAACGGTCTAAATTAGCTCTCCGAAAGCTAGACACGAAAAAAAGGATAAAATGAAAAACAAAGAATGACAAAACTTAATGATACCTCACTAAAATGCCGCCTAATGGGAGTAAGTGACAGAAAATCTAACATCAAATCCAATAAATCCCAAAATAATTTTTCATTTGAATTCAAACAGAAAAAAGCTGGTATTCAATACATATTACGTACTCCACTTGAGTTTTCGAACTTCAAAAATCCCCCCTGATAATTTCTCATCTAACACTATTTCTCAATAACATCAGGTACCAGGTACCAATTAGCACCCTCCGTCTCTAAGGGGAATTTATACATCCCCTCTTTTTTTTTCTTCTTCTTCTTTTTCCTTTTTTCGTTTTCATTCTTCTCTTTTTTCCCATTGAAAAGAGGTATGTGCTCTTCGGAGTGGCTTAAAGCAACTTTCTACGCGGAATGTGCTGGATTTGCATTGTCCGTTTATTTCAATTTAATTTTAATAAAACTACTAATTGAAAAACCACGGAATGCATTTGGAAATTATAAATATCTGATGATGGCTTTTTCGTTTTGTGGAATGATTTATTCGTCTTGCAATTTGTGGACCAAACCAGTGAGTTTGTTTTTTTTTTGAAAATTTTTCTCAATTAAAAATTTTTTTTACGCCTGAAAGTTTGTAGTCTGAAAATATGTTGCTGAAAGGTGTTTTACCTTGATTTTTGGTTTTTTTTCCAAAAAAAAATTCCGAAAACAAATTCTCACGTTTAGTTTCTATTTTGATATGTTGTAGTTTAGTTATTTTCCCACGGCAAGTTGACAACTTTTCGATTTGTTTTCTGAAAAATAAGGAAGATTTTCGATTCAAGAAATATTCTGCTGTTTTAGGTTTATTTTTAGCCCAAAAAAACTTTTTTTCAAAACGTTTTTTTTTTCAGAATGTTCATATCACCAACAAATCTTTCATCGTATTCACTGCCCTGGATACTTCGCATATTTCCAAAGAATTTGCTCCAATTGCTGTTGGTAAGTCTCTATTTTTATGATAAAAACAAGAGAATTCAGTGATCTCTAGTCATTGTAATTGATAAATGTCATGAAAATAAGTCGAAAGAAATCAATTTTCTGATGAGTAACACTAATTGTGTGTTGAAATGGCAGTTATGTAAATTGAGAGTTTTCGAAAAACTTGTCTGCCTTTTCAGAAAAAAAAATCAATTGATATTCGTAGATCTGAAGATTTTAGGGTAGCGAAATATCGCGAATTCCGGCATTTCAAAAATTAATAAAATACCCTAAATCTCGAAATAAAAAAAAGAAAAACAAAACACATTGCCTGACACAGGATTTGAACCTGCGAACTTCTGTTTCAGAGCCGTCCCTGTTCACCACTGAGCCATCCTGCACTGATGCTTTATCTTGTTAGGGCGCCGCGACCGCTGAGAACGCGCGCGACTAGGTGGCTCAGTAGGTGAAAGAGATGGTTTTGGAGCAGAATTATCTCAGGTTCGATTCTTCCTGATGGCAAACATTTTTGTTCTAGTTGTTTATTATTTTTATGAATGAAATTAAGACAAAAAAGTGTCTACTGAAACTCCTTTGAGGCAGGTGCTAATTGGCACTTGGTGTTATTGGAAAACACCGAATTTTAATAACAGAGATCTTTTTTAGACGGTTAAAGTGTCTGGTTTCTCTGCGCTCTAGCCTGAAAGTTTCGAAAACTCATACTTTTGAAAATTCACTTCTCCTATTTTCCAGCCATTTACGGCTCTTGCTATGCAATGATGCTCTCCCTGCTCACCATTCACTTCTACTACCGCTACACCTCTGTCACAGCTCCAACATTACTCATCGACAAGTTCTCGCCCAAAAAGCTTCCGTTATGGATGCTTTTTGTCCTCCTTAACTCAGCAATTTGGGGCTTATCTATTTATTATTTATGCGGACCCACAGAGAGTAAAGACAGAGAGCTGGCTGTAGAGTTTGAGCGAGCTTATTGCCTCAAGCCAATGGAATATGGGTATACTGGCCCACAATATTTTTATGAGAACTTGGGAAATGGAACCACCCAGTTTCATCTTAACTCATTTCTTGGAATCGGCATCCTTGGCCTCGAAATGTTAGCGACATTCTCATGCATGATCTACTTCGGCTACCGTACCTACAGTACTCTCAATGAAGACGGTATCACATGTTTTGCAAGGAAAGAACTACAAAAACAACTGTTTTCAACCCTCATCTGCCAAACTATTATTCCAACTATTTTCATGTATTTGCCAGTATCATGCATGTTTATCTTTCCAATGTTTGGCGTGAAAATCGAGGCGTTGGCTAATTTGATACCAATTTCTGTTGCGATTTATCCGTGCATGGAGCCACTGGTGGCTATGATTATGATCAAGGATTTTAGGAAGAGAGTTCTGGGTAAGTTTGAGGAAAAAGCTCCGATTTGGACCGAAGTTTGGGATTTTCGGCAAATTTTGCCGATTTTCTAAAAAACAAAATATTCCAAACTTTCAAAAAATATTTTTCAGAGTTGCTCTGTTGCGGAAGAAGTTTGCGCACTCGAGTTGGAACTATTGAGACCAGCAACACTTATAATTCCAACTATTCCATGCATTCTTTTACTACTCAAAGAACATGAAAATGAGCATTTTGAGCAATTTTTGTGTTGTTTTTTCTCGTTTTTTTCACCATAATTTCATGTTTTTCGGGGTTTTTTTCGGCAATTTTTTTGGCAATTTTGAGAACTTTCCGGTGATTTTTTTTAGTTTTTTGTAATCGATTTATCATTTTTTTTTCCGATCTTTTCTGTTTGTTTGTCTATCTCTTCCTCCAACTACTACCTTTTTCTCCTCTACCTTTTCTGTATTTTCAAGTCCATTTTCATTCTTTTATTCTGTGTTTTTTTCAGTGTGAAATCAACTTTTGGTGCATTTTCATCAGTTTTGTCCCAATTTTCCAATTATTTCTCACCTTATATTATTTTCTAATTCCCTCCAATTTTCATCTCAATTTTGAACTATCAATTTTCGATCATCTGACATCATCACCTCTTCCTAATCCCCTAATTCCCCCGTCTAATTTGATACGTCTAGCCGTATCAAAATACAGAGATCTTTGATTTATTGTCTATTTCCTCGTCTAATTCCTTATTTCTAAATGAAGAAAAATATTTTTGACCTTTGTGCGTCTAGTTTATTTTTCAGTTTAATTTGATATCGATACCCGATGAGACTGATGATAAGGCCACTTTGCGTTCTGTTCCTTCCCCCTTTTTTTTGAAATAAATTAGGGTTTTAACTCTATAAAAGCATTGAAAAAGAAGAACTTTTCAACCAAGAAATGTTCTTGATTCTATTATTTTCAACAATTTTGGCGGTCGCGCTGGTACATCAATGGAAAGCAAGGAAGCAATTGCCAAAAGGTAATTTTACTATGAAAATTCTCTTATTAGAGAAAACTAAAAAACTTTTTACACCAAAAGGGTTCGAACCTACGCCTTTCTGCTCCACAGACATCTCTCTTAGCCACTAAGCCACCGGGAAACGCGCTGCGACGGCGCTATGAGAAGTTAGCGCGCATGTGCAGCGTGGCGCAGTGGATCAGAGGGATGGCCTTGGAGTCGAGACAAGGCTGGTTCGAGTTCTTTTAGCTGGAATTAGTTTTACTTTTTTTCCTCCGATTAGTTGCTCTAGAGTTTCACACATAGATCTGCAGTTTCTGAATCATAATTTTTTCTTATTTTTTTCCATTTTTTTTGGCAGTTTTGAAAAATGTTCCCTCAACCCCCAAACCCTATATTCCAGGTCCCTACCCCCTCCCACTCATCGGTAACCTCCATCAACTCCTCTATTATTGCTGGAAAAACGGAGGAATCGTCGAGGGCTATGCTGAAATTGAAAAGTCATTTGGCAAAGTTTACACCCTTTGGATTGGTCCGCTACCTACCGTATTCATTTCGGACTACGAAGTGGCACATGAAACACACGTGAAAAGAGCAAACACTTTTGGGACAAGATATGCTCCGGGGCTAATGAATTATATTCGATTTGATCGGGGAGTTGTGGCGTCAAATGGGGATTTTTGGCAGGAACATCGGAGATTTGCACTGACCACGTTGAGAAATTTCGGGTTTGGAAGGAATATTATGGAGGAGAGGATTATGGATGAGTATAGATATAGGTAAGAGATCAGCACTAAAAACAAAATACATTGAGGTCGAAAAGATTCGAACCTGCAATATTTCTGCTTCAAAAACATCCCTGTTAGCCACTGAGCCATCCTGCACTCGCGTAATAACTCCTGTCGGCTTTGTCACCCTGTGACGCTAGCAATACAGGATGGCTCAGTGGCTAACCGAGATGTCTTTGAAGCAAAAAATGCACAAGTTCGATTCCTTTCAGTGTCAAAATCTTTTTTTTCACCTGAAACCTGTTTTTTTCGCGCCAAAAACACCCAAAACTTTCAGATTCGAAGACTTTGCCCGAACTGGCAACAACAACCAAGCCGGAAGTTTTGAAACGTGTGCTCGCTCGTTTTTTGATCTACTAACCGGCAGTGTCATCAATAAGGTGCTTATCAATGAGCGGTTTGAGCAGGTGATTAAGTTTATTTTTGTCTGGTTTTCAAAGTTTATTGTACTTTTTTTGAAATTTCTAATTGTGTTTTGATCCGGGGTTTTGAGTCAAATACTGTTCATTATTACAGAATGACGCGGATTTTGACAAACTGAAAACCAACTTGTCCAAAGGCTTTGAAAATACAGGGTTCTTAGATATCTTTTGCCCTGTGCACATCTTACAGTCCAAATGGCTAAAATGGAGGCAAGATGCCATATTCCAACCATTTGATTGGGTTTTGGAATTAACCAAAAGGAATATAAAGAAAAGAGTAGATCAAATTGACTCTGGCGAGCATGTTTTGCATGATGAACCCGATGATTTTTTGGATGCCTATTTAATGAAAATGCAAAAAGATCAGAGAGAAGGTGTGGAATCTACTTTTACGTGAGTTTTCTGAAGTCTCATTTCAGCCTGAAATCGGTTTTTTCTAGACTCGAAAACCTGTCTGTTGACTTGTATGACCTTTGGCTTGCCGGACAAGAGACCACATCTACAACCTTGACCTGGGCATGTGCGTGTCTTCTGAATCACCCTGACGTCATCTTGAAGGCAAGAGAAGAATTGGTTCATGTGACTGGAGGGCATCGATCATTGTCATTGAATGATAGGAAAGGGACACCTTATTTGGCGGCTGTGATTAGTGTGAGTTGGGTTCTAGGCCGTGGGGATGGGGAGGCCATCAAGTCGGAAAGTGTAGTTTTAGTCATTAACTCGGAAATTAAATAAACAGCTCACCAAGCCAGAAGTTGGATTTCTAGGCCACCGAATTCGGGAACTTGAGTTTCTAGGCCACCAAACCTGAAATGGAGGATTCTAGACCGCCAACTTAATTGTTGTGTTTTCTAGGCCATCGGCAGAGTTTCTAGACAACCCCGCCAACTTTAATTTTTCTGTTCCAGGAAGTCCAACGTATTGCCTCGATTCTCAACGTAAATCTTTTCCGAATCATCGAACAAGATACCGTAATTGATGGCCAACCCCTCCGAGCGGGTACTGCAGTAACTGCTCATATTGGAATGATTCATGTGGATGAGGATTTGTTCAAAAATCACACAAAATTTGATCCAGAAAGATTTATGAACGAGGAGGGTTTGGATAAAAAACTGATACCATTTGGAATAGGAAAAAGAGCATGTTTGGGAGAATCTTTGGCCAAAGCGGAGCTTTATTTGGTAAGCTTCAAAAAAATATTTTGCAAAAATCAAAATGTTTTCTAGGTCCTCGGAAACCTCCTTCTGGACTATAATTTGGAACCTGTTGGACCCATTCCAACCCTAAAAACAGTTACCCCATTTGGTCTTCTAAAACGCCCTCCGCCATTCAAAGTCAAATTTGTCAAAGTTAAATGATTTATTTTGTGGAAATATATCGGTTTGTGTTTGTAAATAATGAAATTTTTATTTTGTTTTGAAAAAAAATAATGGAAAAAATCAAAAAGTCAGAAAAATGAATCTCGTTGAGTTGAAGACGTTTGAACTCGAATGGCTGTAGAGCAGGTTAGGATATCTGGAAAAAAAAAGAAAATTGAAAGACTAGGTGTGTTGGACCAGAATCCCATACTACACAATTGGTGGCCTAGGATCCCAAATAACAGATTCTGTGGCATAGAACCTCAAATTGCAGAACTAGAGGCCTAGAAACTCAGACGACAGGTTTCGTGGCCTAGAATTTCAAACTACAGGTTTCGTGGCCTAGAATTCCAAATTCCAGGTTTCATGGCTTTGAATTTCACATTACAGGTTTCATGGCCTAGAATCCCGTTTTAACCATTTCATCCTAGAATCCCAAATCTCTCTTTGATGGCATAGAAAACTCTAACTAACCATGAATCCTCAATCGAAAATCTTTGATACAATACATCGCCACCATTGGTTCTAAACACGGATAAATAGCTACAGTAATCGGAATGAATATCGCCACTCCATCAATTTCCAAACCGACCATTGGCAATAAAAACATACAAGAAACTGGAAAGTACATAAAAATCGAAGGGATTATAGTTTGGACCACTAGTGTTCGGAATAGTTGATTTTGGAGTTCCTTGGATCCATAGCTCGTTAATCCCACTTTTTTCAAGGTTTTATAAGTGCTGGTTCCAAAATAAGTTAGGCCAGAAAAAGTGGAAAATAGAAGAGTGGACATGATAAAAATACATAGAAATGATGGCCAGTGATACCGTAGTTCCGGATTGAAATAGTAGTACTTGGCTCCAATATAACCAAAATCATTGGGTCCTAAACAATAATTTTCTTGAAAATTAGGCCAAAACTCCAAGTTTTTGAGATCTGATGGACCATTGATAAAGTAAGTCAAGAGAGCCCAGATAGTGAAAAATCCAAAAACATAAAGGACATAAAATGGGGCAGTTTTTCTAGAGAATTTGGAGGTGTTCAATGGAGACGTAACAGACGTGTATCGGTAGAAAAACTGGACTGATAAAAGGGATAACATCATGGCGTAGGATGAGCAGTAGAAAGCTGACAAACGGGTTAAAAGTTGGCTGAGAATAAGCTAAAACTAAGCTGAAAATAAGCTATGATTATGCTAAAAATAGATTAAAAATAAGACAAAATAGAGCCAGAAATAAGAAAAAATGACCTCAAAAAGTTAAAAGTGTTGAAAAACAGCTGAAAACAAGCTACATAAGTTTAAGCTTAATGCAAACTAAGAATAGGCGGAAAATTAGCTGAAATAAGGCTAAAAATAAGCTCATAGTAGGCCGAAAATGGCTGAAAATAAGCTATAATCAAGCAAAACTAAATTAAAATGAAGCTGAAATTGGCTAAAAAAAGCTTTAAAAAACTGAATGTCAGCTTAATATAGGCTGAAAATAGGATACAATTTAGCAAAAAATGAGCTAAATTTTTGCTGAAAAAAGCTGAAAATAGACTCCAAATTGAAAAACTCACTTATCAAAAGCACCCCAAGCTGTTGACTAACTCCCGCCGTTTTCAAAACAGTGAAAATTGCAAAACTTGTTTTTGACAAATGCACATTCTGAAGATTCAAATTTCAGCAACAACTTTCTCCAATTTTTTTTACCGGTTTACACCAAAAATTCAAACAAGAATAAAAAATTCCACTTGCCGAGAAAGATACCATCAAGTACTTGTAATTTCCAAATGTTGATTTGGGTTTCTCCAATATAAGGTAGATCAAAATTATGTGGGAGATCACTGATAAGAAAAAGCCAATGAATTCCACCCAAAAAGTGATATCGAGCCATTTCGAGAAGCTACACATTTTTTTGATGTAACAGAATGACATATTAGACCAAAACGTATCTAGTTCCCACGCCAAAGTTCAGTCAGCCAGATGAGTGACTTCCTTATTCGTGTGTGTGTTTCTTGGAGTCTTCAAGAACCATAGAGCAAATATCACGTATCTTTTTGAAGTTTGGTTTGTGTTAGATCAGACTACAAAGATGAAAAATTTTATGTTTTGTTTGCTACGAAACATTTAGAAAATTTTAATACGATAGGCGGAGGATTAAAGTGAACGAAGACAGCAAAACAGGTGTTAATTGTACATTAAGAGGCAATTTATTTGGATTTTCGTGGAGATTTTCCACTCGGTTTTTCCGACACTTTGACACTATGAGCAAATTTTTTTTCCAAGTCATCCACATCCTTTGAAGAAGTCGGACGATCTTCCTTCGGTTGCTCTTCTTCAGAATCAGAACTTCTGAAATAAAACTGATCAGTTTTGAAAACAATACGAACAAAATGTTACCTTGGCTTTTGCTTTCTTGGAGTTTTATCTGACTCATGCTCAACAACCGTGGTGTCTTGTTGCTCATCATCTTCATCTTGACTACTTTCAGACACAATTGGCTTGATACTGTAGCCCACAATCACACGTTGAAAATCCATATCATAGTCTTTATTCAACCTGAAATATGATTGTATTTGAAAATCGCTCGACGGTAATATTTATTGCCTCTTCAAGCATTCCTTAGACAATATTATTCTATAATTGCGTGCAAAGTTGAGAGCAGCCGTGACACTGAATTCTTTTTTATCTAAATCAGAAGCTTTGATTTCAGCTTCACATTTAAGTTCATTATACAAACTGACGAATCTGAAGAAGAAAAAAATCACATGAGTTCATGAAAAAAACAATACTCACTTAACTCGGAGGTTGTTAGGATCTCTACCATTCAACTCGTCCAAGTCGGCTTGGGCGTCATCTATTAGGACTCCAATGTAATTTTTTTCATGGCGGTGTTCGATCATATATTGAAGAAGGTATGTTATTTCGGCAAACGTGTATGGGCTCATTGTAATTTCACAGCTGTAAGTATCATCGTATAGATAGAAAAAAAAGAGAAAAGAAAAAGTGGGCAAGCCGGCCAACTGACAGCACAGTGATATTCTTATCAATATGTCATCTATTTGCTTTTCATCGACTACATTTCATTGGTTAGTTTTCTTATCAAAGCCACGTTTCTGGGCAGTGGGGTCAAAAAAATGTCGTGACAAACGTAAAATCAAAAAAATGTAATGGGGAACATTCAAAATTCGGAATGATCCATGAGAACCAAACACGTCTTTAGGTTCCACGCGAGAGTTCAGTTTATCTATCAACAACAATTATTACATTTTTTCAATTTAATAATAGGTTTTTTTGGGAAAGCTCAGCGCGTTGTTTGTCCAATTTTTTGAATTATATGATATTTGTGAAAATTCAATGTATTTTGTTTGGATACACAGTTCGAATTGTTTTGAGTCGAAAGTAATAGTTTAGAACAAACCTTTGGATTTTTCATCAGATCAAGTTTTGCGATTATTTTGAGCATGGCTATCTTTTGTTTCAGAATGAAAGAATGATTTTTTCAGAATGAAAGATTTTTTCTCAGCTTTTCCGCTCGGTTAATTTGCTCGTTTCAAGTTGTCTTTTCCTTATGAAACATTTCTTCATTTCTTATTGCTAAAATCATAAAGAGGTTAATTATCAATTTACACTTGTGATAGTATGTGACATATAATCCCTTCCACAAACAGTTTGTACTCATCGGCACATTGATAACAATTTTCATACGCGTCTCTAACTCGATTTGCCTCCTTGCAAGCTACTTGGAAACTTTTCTTTTTTTTTCTAACTTTGTTTGTTGACTTGTCAGAAGTCATCGAAATTATCGCTCGATTTTATCCTTATTCTTCGATTGATTTTTATTTTTCAGAACATCCTATGGCATCAGGGGCTACTAAAAACAATGCAAGTGAAGGAAAGGTTGTTTATGGTTACAGCATAGCTGAGGATAAAGCATTGCTGAAGTACCTAATTGAAAATGAGAATACTGATCAGACGCTAGCTGAATTATTCGAGAAAGCCAAAAACTCCAGCAAAGTTTTGTCTGGAAGAGATCATACAAGCTTAGCAAACAGGTGGGCTATGGGTTATTTTTCGAAAGATGGCAGATTTTCGTAAACAATGTCATTTAGATCTTTAAAAAAGCCTAGAGAATGTTGTGAATTTTTTGAAGGTTCACCACCATTTTGAAACAATTGGACATGGGAAGTGGCGCGAAAAAACTGTCCATTCACGAAAAACTTACCTTCGCCAACTACTATGAAATTGAACTGAGCTCTGAGTGAGTTTATTATTTGTTCGAAGCTAAAACACAACGGCTGTTTAAGATTTGTAAAAAACAACAGCGTTGTCAGAAAAGAGCAATATGCAGTGATTAATGAAAACCTCGGGGAAGCTCCTAAGGAGAAAAGCTCGGAGAGAACAAAAAGCGTTCCCACTTCATCGTGAGTTGAATTTATTCAGTGCAAATGGAGATTTCGAACTCGATAATTTTCAGAAAGAAAAAATAAATTCCTGAACAGAATGAGAAAAGTCCGGCAAAAGCTAAAAATGCTCCAACCCAAGCGTGAGTTGAACTAGTAAAAAGCAAATGAAAATGTTTCTGATCTACTGATTGTCAGAAAAAAAAGCGAGCCTTGAACAGAATGAGAAAAGCCCGGAGAAAACAAAAAATATTCCCCACTCAATCGTGAGTTGAACGATTGAATCGGAAACTTGCAGATTTCAAAACTCATGGCTTTCAGAAAGCCGAAAGCTCAAAAAAAGGCACCTGCTCCACCATCGGCTCAGTCTGTTGAAAATGATCAGGCGTCAGCGAGAACTGTTACAGAAAAGACGGTGACAAAAACAACTGTAACAAAAACGACTACAAAGAAGTGATAATTGAATCATTATGTTTTCGTCTGAACGGATGAACTTGTTAACAAAAAATATTTTTCAGTTTAGTTTGGAAAATAATAAATTTTGACGACTTTGAACTTTGAAGTAAAAGTTGAAGGGCAATAAATCCGAAGGTGTTGTATATGTATTATACATTCCCGACCATTTGATTTTTTTCGTATACCAATTCCTGGAACAGTTTTCCTATTTTCAGTTTTTTAATTTTTTCTTCGTATCAGCTCTTCTGGCCCAAAGTTTTCGGAGTTCAATGTAATGTTCCTTTCAAAGAAAATTTCCGAACCTTCTGAAAGGCTGGACGCTTCATTGATTTCGAGGCCATTTTCCAGTGTTTTAACACATGTACGTATGAAAAAGAGGTTTGACACGTTTAAACAAACATGTTTTATGAGCCTTTTGTTTTTCTCCGATACATAAACTAACGGAAACTAACGACAGAAAAATCAGTTTCCCTTTTTCTTGTTGCTTATTCTGCAGAACGTTTTCGTGTTCCATTTCTTATCACACCACTTTTTACTTCCAGGATCAATTCATGGCTGCTTCTACATCATCGTCAGCAGATCGGGAGATCTCTAGCAATGATAATTCTAATCAGTTTTCATTAAATGAGAACAAGGCATTAGCGAAGTTCATAGTTGAAAACAAAAATACTTACAAGTCATTAGCTGCATTCCACACAGCAGCTACGGATTCTACGGGAGGCCTGGAACAACGAAATCCGCAAAATTTACAGGATAGGTACGGTACGCTTTTTTAACCAACAGTCCAAATTAAAAAACGCAATCATAGTTGAAATGATTATCATGAAAATCATAAATTTTTTCAAGGTCTGCTACAATTTCAAAACATTTGGCTTTGAAGAATGATGTGCGTGAGTTATCCATTCACGTAAAACTCACTCTTGCCAACTACTTTGAAATCGAACTGAGCGCTAAGTGAGTTGATATTTTTTGTTCGAGATAATAACTTTTTGATAATCTAGGTTTTTGAATGACAACGGTGTTATTAGAAAGGAGCAATATGCATTGGAGAACAAAAAAAATTGGAAAACAACGGGAAGAGGGGAAGGAAGACAAAGAACCGACTAAAAATGCACCCGCCAAATCGTGAGTAGCTCTTTTTAGGTGTAAATGTTTAGTATTATTCAAATAAAGATTAATTCCAGAAAGAAAAAAGTTGAGAAACAATCGGCTGCTTTAACTCCTGCACAGCTGGTTGGAAACAATGTGCAGTCGATCACAACCATTGTACAAGTGATGTCAGTGACCCCGACAACTGTTGCTATACCAAAGGCCAGCAAGAAGAAGTAGTAGTGATGTGATTCTATTTACCGATTTACAATAAACTGTTCGACCACGTGTATCTTGTATTCAAATGTATATAAAAAGAGAAGATTTGTGTGAACGCGGGCAGAGTAGAGCCGGCCGGAGGGCATTTTGCCGGCCCGGGTTTGAAAATTTTGAATAATTGAGCACATTTTCCCCGATTTTCAGCTTAACTTGAAGACTTTTTCTGGATTTTTCCTAGAAAAGTTGTCAATAATTTGTTTTAAAAACATACCAAAAAGTGGACCAAGAAACGAGAAAATTTTTTTTGCTGTGGGACATGTTTTGCTCCACCACAACCCGGGCAGTCTTTCTTTGCTCAATTTTGCTAGCAGTAAGTTTTCAGTAGCCTAAGCCTAGGTAAAAGTCTGATAATGTTTTCCTGTGGAATCGTAACTGTTCGCTAGGCTTAGGCCTCTGAAAACCTACTACTAGCCGCCCGTAGCCGCCCGGAGGGCGACGTGAGCGAACTTGAGCAAAGAAAGACTGATATTGAATGTCTGTTTCCGTCAATCTGTCATGAAATCTAGTGTTTGTAGTTTTTATCAGTTGTTCAAAGACTGATTTGTAGAGTCCTATTCCATGAAATTGTAGGACTCTAGGACCTGTTAATTTTCTTGGGACCCGTTAATTAATTTGGGATCAGTTAATTATTCTGGAGTCCGTTGAACCATAAAAAGGCAAAATTTCTCCATTGGGCTGGTCTGACCCGGCCCACGACAAGTTTGAAAAACAGTAATTCTCATTAAAAATCCAGTAAGCCTAAAGCAGTTTTCATTGATAAGAGGAATGATGAGTTTGTGCAAAAATAATCCTGAGTTAGAGAATACAATTGAACATTGAGAAATGATGTTAATTGCAAAGCGACTTGAATAATAAAATGAATAAGATGAGAATTGTGGGACTTTTAGAAATCAAGTTCCAAGCGTCTTCTAGTCAACGGAGTCAAAATGTTATCCACTAAGCGTTCAATTGTGAGAATGTTTATTCGCACGCCATTCTGCAAAACTAGATTATAATCTCAGCTATGAAACAATAACACTCACTATGTTATCCACCCCAAAAAGTTGAAGAAGTTGACTTTCTACTTGATCAGATTGATTTAACCACTTGCCAAAATTGCCCAAAAGTGTGCGTACGAGCGAGTAACGCTTGGCGTACGGAGGAATTCCAATTCGAGCTTCATCAACGTCAGTAGGGTAATCTGAGCATTGAAGATAGAGAGTTGAAAACATTCGGTGAAGAATCGACTGGATCATTTCGCGAGGAATCAGCTCATTATAGCCATGCTCAAATTCCACTCGAAATTAGTAGTTGAGTACAGAAAACTCACGTTTGGATGTTTTCTGATCAATTCGCATAAACTATTGTTATCATTAACAGTCTCATGCATTTGCTGATGCAACAAATTTTTGCCAGCAATGCTCAATGTGTTGTTCGTGTCAATGAGAAAGTTTCTTATCCAATTTTGTGGATTCTGTGGTCCTCTGAAAGTCGGTTTACGTACTTTAAAACTTTTCGAAGTTCAAACTCAAACTTACTCAGGAGGTTGTCCCTGGTCCATTCGATTTGTATAATTATCCGAATTGCTTCTGAAACAAAGTTAATATTATTGTTACTGTAATAAAACAATTCGATCGATAATCTGTTATCAAGAGTTCAGATTCAGAAAAAAAACTTGCCCCCCAGTCACAACATATCCAAGACTATTTCTTTTTGGCATCAGTCCTAGTTGAACAGGCGACACTGAAACTTTTTTTTTCAAAAAAATCGAATAAAGCCTTTAAAAACTAACTTGATTCAAACACGATCCATTTTAATACCACCATGATTGTTTGATCAAATTTATGCGTTTTGTTTCAGATTTGTTTATTGTGTAAAAAAATTCGCGACTTAAATATTATTGACAATACGATTTCTTTACTATTTCACAAGATTTTTGATTTTTTTGTGATTCAGAAACAATAAAACTATAAAGTTTTGTTTGATATTGTCTCATAGGAGCAAAAAAAAGTGTAACAAAATTTTTCGAAACTTTCTTTATTACCAGATCGTTAAAAGTCCAATATAAAATGATAGAAGTGAAAACAAAAATCATTTTTCTTCCATTCTTACTAACATTTCGGAATAAAAACTTTCCTGCTTTTCAGCGTAAAATGAGCAGTTCACGCCAGAGTGTTGAAAAAATAACTGAAAAGGATAAAGTTCTCATCGAATTCGTTGTGAAAAATGCCAAGGAGTGCGATCGATATGAGATTTTCTTCAGAGCCCGGGAGCAAGTTCCGCTGCTCGCAAATGAAAAAGTCACGGATCTTTATTCAAGGTGAGCTTGAAGTTTCGTTCTGAAAAAAAACTAATCTTCATTTTCAGATACACCAATGATCTGTACAAATCGATTACTAAAAAAAAATTGGATCAATATGAAAGTCAGAACAATTTGGGGGGAAAGACATCTCAAAAAAAATGGTATGAAGAAATTATCAGTTTTAATTTAATTGAATGACTTTCAGCCGACAATCCGATCGCAACAAAACCGAAGAAGTGCCAAAAATCAGTGAGGAAGACGGGAGACCACGAAGAAAGAGGTCGCGATATTCGACAACTTCACCATAATTAATTTGATCAGTTTATCCTTTTCTTGTCATTATTCTGAACCTGACCAATAAACTTTGAATATTCATCTAAAAAACTGTAACATGAAAAATTAAGCGCAGAATTTGAAGGAAAACTGCAAAAAAGCATTCTTAGAGAATCAGACATTGTTCCCATGTTCCGAATAATACGGTTTTTTCAAGCGTTTCAAAGTCTTCAAGTGAAAAATTGAATTTCATTAGAAATTTTCTCTCCGACACAAAACCATTTGTCCGGTTCCTCCAATAGAAAAAAAATTCTGGGTACCTCTAATACAAGTGCACTGTGAAAGAAAATTTGGGAAAACAACGTTTTTAGAATATCTATTAAAAACTTTGCCAACGACCGTGCCCGACTGTTTGTTCTTGTAGAATGATCAGTGTTAACATACCGTTTATTGACAAAACTGTATTAGAAGGGCATACTCTTCTATTGTCCCATACTGTGTTCTGAGGGCTCTTCTAATAAAGGGAGCTCTCTTCTATTGCTCCCAGAATACTCTTGAAGCTCTTTTATTAAATAATACTCAAAGCATAGTTGTCACGGACCAAGCCAGTCCGGGCTTTTTTAATGAAAAGCCTAAGCCAGCGGGCCCTCGCAACTATTTCAAAAATTGAAAACTATGACTCAAAGTGACATCATTTCTTTGTGCCGTGTTGCTCTGAAATATTCATTCTCAGGCAAATTTTGGTCTGAGGAAAAACTGTATCAATGACCGTCATAAACGAGTCACAATACAAAGAAACCGTTAGAAGACGTTCAGAAGACCATAAATTTCAAGACTGAGCAATAAGGAGTTATAAAAGGTCAAGGAATTCGTTGAAAGTCACCTTTTTCAATAATTTATTCAACCATTTATTGAACTTCATATTAAAACGAAACACCTCGAAACGAAAGAAAGAATAACAAGATGTATATGCGAATCGTTGTCTTCTTAATCTCTTTGATTATTGTAATGATCAAAATTGGAAATAACAACAACAACGAACTAATGGAAAATTCAATAATTAGCAATGCAATGTATGCGGCAGCTAAGGAAAATATCGAAAACGGTTTGAAGGATCTGGCCATTTATGCAATTGAGCAGTGGCTTCCGAAGATTTGGAACTTTCTCAAATCGAGACTGCAACGCTTTCTCAACAAAGATGGTGAGAATGAGGGAAACGTATTGCCGTATCATATCTGAATCTTCGAACTCCTAAAAGCGAACTCTATATTGATTCTTATACCTGAAACAAACGCCTGAAACTTCAAAACTTCATGTGTCTTCAAACGACAAATGTCTCATACATGGAAGTGATGCTCGTCTGAAGAAACTTGAGGACCCAAATTTTAATTTCAATATTATGAAGATTTGTATTGCCCAGAACAATTAGTTTTTGGATTAGACTTCCCCTTTTTCGTTTTTTATTCTTTTATTTTTATTACCAATTTTTTTTATTAGGCTAGGTTTCTTTTTGATGTTAAGCCCGTCAATTCAATATTCTTGATTGTCTATTTATCTTTTTTATCCGTAATAAAGTCATGTCCAAAAAATGCGTGTCGTTTCTACCAGAATTTACGGAATGAATTTTTTCAATTCCGGAATTCGGAATGCGGATTCCTGAATGACCTTTGAAATTACGGAATCCGGAATCCGGAATGACCTTTGAAATTACGGAATCCGGAATCCGGAATGACTTTTGAAACTACGGAATCCAGAATCCGAAATTCGGAGTAAACTTATTTTACTCGGAATACGAAATTTGGAATCCGGAATGTTTGGCTTTGCGAGATTCAAAGCTGATACAAGTGATCAAGTTTGAAAAGTAGTTAGTGCATATTAGAAACCATTTCATGCTAAACGCATTAAATGCCGAAGTGTCGCTTGAATATTCTCCATAAATTTGCTATTTTTCTTGACTTGGAAACTTTGAGTTGTAACGGAAGAAAGTTAATTTTTGCGGAAACGGAATTCGGAATGAAATTCAAATTTTCGGAATTTAGAATTCGGAATCCGGAATAGAAAAAGTCGCAGAATACGGAATACGGAATCCGGAATCCGGAATCCCGTACAACTCTGGTTTCTACCTACAGTAACTCAGAACCAGTGATCGGCGTGTGTGTTATGCTGACGTCAACAAAAACTACAACGCCCGCATTCAGTGACGTTTTGAAGTATGTCGAAATACAACTGAATCATCTCATAGTTTTCATAGGTGAGCATACAAATTGAACTGGAAAAAAGTTTATCAACTCCCAACACTTTTTCAAACAAACGCATAGAATAGACTGAGAGGAATATATTCAATGAATATCAAAATGAGTATAAGATTGGAAAAATTTTGTTCTTTGCACTTGCTGATAATTTGAAGCTATCAAGTAAAGACAATCAGTTAAAAAACCATGGACAGACTACATCAGATTATTGTTCAACGGGTGGATAGTTCTCTCGACAATGTTTCGAGTAGTGTAAACATTCAGCCTTATGTTGGTCTGTAATTATTTTAACCTTGATAGGCAACTCAAGCCTAATACACTTACATCAACAGGTTTCCGGAAAATATTGTAGATATTGAACTTCATTATAAGAAGATCTCGTTCGTTCCCGGAAGCTTCAACAAGTTGAACCAAAAATCTGCAGACTACTTCTAATCGGTTAGGAAGGAATCCTATATCGTCAATCAACTGTTCAAATCTTCTAGGAATTTCCGTATCTGCCGGTGGTTCATCGTCTTCTGGAGAGTTATGTGCTGGTCTTTGAAGAGCTTGAATAATTCCACCGCAAATTTTGCGAACTACTTCAGCATTAGTTTCCACTACGTCCTGAAATTACTTTTTGTGAAAAACATTCAGTTTTTTTTCTCACATTTATCAGCAAGCGATCCGCCACGTCATTCTGGTGCCCAAACACCTGATCTATCTCATTTTGAAGTGTATTTCTGGACCTTTGATTCAATGTTGACAAGATTACTAACAAAAATCTGTAGATAATTCCAGGCAGGGCATCAGTGGGACTGTAATTTTGGCCTGATTGTATACTATGAAACTGACTTACGGTGCGAAATGCAACTGAAGCAATTGCAATCCATTCTTAATATCCTCCTCATCTAAAATCCATCTGAAATACGAAAAGTGAAAAAAGAACTGAAGCCAAAATTTAAAAATTATCATTCGACCAATTGTTTCATCTTAATTTCATTTATAATCAAAACTTGTTCTGGCACGCTACTGCATGATAGGAGCTTGACTGATTAACAACTCCACCAAAAAGAGCTAGTGATACTTGAAATTTTTTTCGGAGTAACTTTAATAACCTTTTTTGAAAAGAAGAAAAACTTGAAAATTTTTTGATTGAACATTTCACCAGAACGAAAAAAAACTGAAGCATATGGGGCACTGTTCTAAAATAGAGGAGCGAAGCCAAAAAATGGAGGACCTAAAAAAACAGAGAACCGAAAATTAAAATGGAGAACCGAAATAAAAAATAGAGGACCGAAGGTTTTTATCGAATAACTAAAATAGAGGACCCACAATCAGAACCAATAGAACCTAAAATTTATTTACTTGAAGGCTTAGGTTCTCTAAAAGGGGGCCATTCCTTTCTTGTTTTGGTTCCATTTGTTGTTCTGTGCATCTTAAGGCCTGTCTTTTTATTAGGAGCGTGGTACTAGTTTCTTCAGACTTGTCTTTTCTTTGGACCAAGGCTGTCGGAATGGCCGTGTGCCAATTTTTCATTGGGACTCCCAGCGATGGAAAGTCAGCGCGGTCTAGCGGTCCTGGTAGGCAGTCCAAAGACTAGTTCCCAGTCAAAAATTCACATCAGACCCTCATTCCGCTATCCAGTTATATCCCGACCGCCACGGCCGTGGTCGGCCGTGCGACAGCCTTGCTTAGGACAAGTCATCTTTGATGGAACCAGTCTCCGACAGTGGGACCAATATTCTTGAGACCAGTCATATTTTTTGGATCCTCTATTTTTGTTAGTCGATAAAAACCTTCGGTCCTGTATTTTTTTATTTCGGTCCTCCATTTTATTTTATTTCCGCTATTTTTTAGCTTCGGTCCTCTATTTTAGAACAGTGCCGCATATGGTAAAATTCATTATGATGGGATAAACTATTCTAAGAAAAATTGTCATTTTTTGGTTTCGTGCGCGGCGACAAAACTGTTTTTCGATAATTATGCAGCATTCTGTCCTCGGCCACGCGTTCAAAGAAAAAGAGCTCAGTCACCATTTAATAGGGGTTGTGTTTGTGTTGGAAAACAATGTATTTCAACATATTTTTTTGAAAGTTCACTTACTCGTTTTCCATTCGACTATTTTTTCTGTTGAGACTGACACGTCAATACTAAAATCGTTCAAGGGGAAAAAAAACTGACTTTCAATATTATATTTTTATATGGGACCCGACGTGAATTGTTTGAATTGACAAAAATATTTGGATTGTTCATCAAAGTCGACGTTTTAGAAGATTTTTGTTTGCGTATTCACTTGTGTGGGTTTCGCACATAAAACGCGCATCTTAAGGGGCAATAAAAATAAAAGTTGAAGTTTATGAAAAGGGATGGCAATATCATAAGGTGCAATAAAAATTGAACGCATATAAAGGAGCATTGATGTATCATTCATACAGCCGTTTTCATTTTTTCAACTTTTCCGGTCCCAAAATTTTTTTTCCATTTTCACAAACTTTCGTTTTCAGAATAATCAGATGTCATCCACACAAAAACGATTGTCTGTAAAAGACAAAACACTGATTCGATTTGTGATTGCCAACGCAAATCGATACGATCAATGGGAGATATTCCTGAGAGCTCGTGAGCAAGAGCCAATCTTGGGCCAAGAAAATGTTTTGGATCTTTACCTAAAGTTGGTTTTTGAAGATATTTATAAGTATAATAAAGTATCAGTTCAGATATCACCGAGTTCTTTATCCACTAATGACTGGAAGGACATCGGATGAAACTTCCGGTTTGAGAAAGCCGCTCGAGAAGTCCAGTGGCGGCAAAATACAATCACTGGGATTAGAGCCATTAAACTCTGATCCCGAGTGCGCCATCATAAAGTAAGATTGGGAAAGAATAAAAAAACAAAATGTTAAACTTTAGAGATATGAAAGACCGCTGCAGTAACAATGAAAGCAAACACGACGGCACTGGGAAAAAGAGGAAAAATGAAGAAGACATTGTATATTTTTCCCGAAAATGTTCTCTAAAAGTCAATTGAATTCATTTGTTTTTGTATGGTGCCATGAATTAGCGCGGCAAGAAAGTATTTTGAAGGTTTTCCCAGATTTTGCTCATTTGCGCAGTTAGCTAAATCCTTTAGGCCAAAACTGAAGCAAAATGTGCGATTCTCACTCGAAAAGAACTTATCCACTAGTCTGATTTTTTCTTAGAGAGCTGAAAAGTCACTCATCTGCCAAAGTTTACGCCAAAATTGGCTCTTTTTCCAATCATTTCAAAAGTTGAATAATCCAGATGAAAGCTACGAAGCAGAGCTTTACAGGATTCCGTTTTCCGGAATGAAAAACTTTTTTTCAAATTCCGTTTTCCGTTTTCCGGAATTTTTATATTTTTCCGGTAAAAATAGTTAGGAATTTTGATAGTTTTGAACAGGTTTTCATTCAAAAAAAAGTGCGAAAAACACCGGAAAATTTCTAACTTTGTTGAAAAAGTTCAACTTTTTTGCCAAACTCGGGTGGGAATCCTACAAAATTTCCGTATTTCGATTCCGGTTTTTTTTCCGTTTTCCGAAATAAAAAATCGTTATTCCGTGAAACTCTGCTACGTAGTAATCTAGGTTTAAAGCTTAATAATCCATCGTTTTTAGCGATTGAATGATCGGGAAATCGGCTTTCTGAGGTATAATCGGCAAGAAATTCCTTTTTACTTCAATTTTTTTCTAAATTTGTGCTAATCCTTTCTTCCTTGCCTAAAACGTATCTCACTATTTTTCTTGCTGTATAAAAGCTTTTTATGTATAAATTGATAGTTTTTCCGACTTTCAAAAAATCACATGCTTTTAAAATGTATTTTTGCCATCTTTACTATTATTACTGTACAGATTCTGTGTGTGTGTGTGTTTGTGTGTCTGTCGCCGGCCCTAGCGAGATTCCTACTGAACCGATTTAGATGGGACCTGGACAGTTCGATCCAGAATTGCGACGCGATGATGCCCGTCTATTCTGAATTTAGAAACTGATAGAAATGAGGTCAACAGGTTCAAAAAACCACGTTTTCAAGCCTTTTTTTAAATTTCCATTGGGGAGAGGGACGCACAGGGGGCCACGTGAATATAATAAACCCCGTAAAACTTCTCACAGTTTTTTTCATTTCTAAAAAAAAGTGAATCCAGGCGGTAGGAGGCGCGTAGCGCCGATAACCGACTGGTATTTATTATGAATCACACAAAACTAAAAGACTTGATAAAACGTTTTTTTTACGAAAAGTTTTTTTATTTGATACCAGTCTATTGATAACGCGATTAAACAAAGGGAATTGTTGACTTTTCGATAAAAAACACTTCTCAAACTGTCTTGTTTGGCCATAAACCGAAAGATGAGTATTGAATGAGTCAACTGTAAATTTTTTTTTTATAACCCAACAGTTTCGAACATTGCAAGTATTTCATAACTGGCAAAAATCTTTGTCAAAATATAAAAGTTCGATAAAAAATGGAAATTATTTTTAGGTACAGTAACCATCTTTCCCTCGTTTAAGGACCCGTTACAGTACCCGTTACAGTACCCTCTACAGAATCCCTATTTTGAAAATCTCAAAAAACTTTGTGATTTCTGTTCATCAGACCTGCTAATGTATCCTACATTGACCTTTTTTGCTCTTTTTTCTGATTTCTGACGTATTCAAAGCCTTGTTTTCGAGCTCAAAGTCTACATAAAAGCAAAAACTAATGATGGTTCCGACTATCGAAGAAAATGAAGCGCGAGTCAGAAAAAGGTACGAAAAACATCTTTTGTGCTTGGTCTGTGGAAAGGGGCGGGGCATGCAGGAGGATACGGTAGTTGGGTAAGGAAAATTCTGAGAAATGGCCGAAGTAATTTTTTTGCTTCTGGTACAAATTTTTTTGTCGGAGCAAAAAAAATATCAAAATGCCTCAAAAATGTGGAATTTGTGATAAGCCAGCAACGGATTTTAATTATGGGGTGAGTAAAAAAGGTCTGAAAAAGGTCCTAAGCCAGCCTTAGCCAGCCTAAGCCAGCCTAAGCCAGCTTAAGCCAGCCTAAGCCAGCCTAAGCCAGCCTAAGCCAGCCTAAGCCAGCCTAAGCCAGCCTAAGCCAGCCTAAGCCAGCCTAAGCCAGCCTAAGCCAGCCTAAGCCAGCCTAAGCTGGCCTGAGCCGGCCTGAGCCGGCCTAAGCCAGCTCAGAAGGACTTACAAGCCTGAAAACCCTGAACTACCCTTAGGTCCAATCCTGCAACGCCTGCAAAATGTTCTTCCGTCGCCACGTGGTCCGCACAGCGCCTCTTAAACCTTGCTCAGGGCTGGAGTCTTGTTTTGAAGGTATGCAGGTACAGTAATCCAGTGCAGGAAAAAGTTTCTCGATTACAGTAACCCCGCGACTTATCGATTGTCAGTTTTGCCGGTTTTACAAATGTGTGCAAGCTGGAATGACTTTGCAACCATTGATTCAAAAAACCACTTTTGTGGAGTTAATTCAATTCATTGCCCAGTTGGATTTTACTCGCAATTTTACTCTAACCAACTGTTATCCTTTGAATCCAGACTTTACTGTAGCTACAGTAATCTCTGAAAATGTACAGTATACCTCTTCTCCTTTTATCATGAATTATCAGTCTTGGGCCTATATATCTACAGTATCCACTATTGATTTTATGAAAAAGTTTCCATTTTTATATTTCACGAAATCTCAGGATCAAGTTTTGATTATGAAGGCGTATTTTATAAAAGTCTCAAGCTTTTGTGCGGCATTTTGGGCATATTCCAATGGAATTGGGAGTTTGTGCTTTCCAGATGGAAATGATATTTTGCCACGTGGCGATTCGGGAAATATTGAACTGGAGAATAGAATCAGGTGTCGGTTGGTGAAGAAGTTATATGAGCTGAAGGTGTCAAATGAGGAGTTTTTGTTGATTTTGGTTATTTTGTTCAGTAATCCAGGTGAGATAATCAAAATGCAAAACAATTTTCAACTGGTTTTTTGGAACTTTAAAGAAGGACGAAACTCAGTTATTAATTAATTCCGCTTTTTAAAAAATTCCACGCTGATCACGATTTTCAAAGTGATTTTACTGGAGAATCGCTCCAAACCGTGAAAATTGTTCTAAAAAAGCGCCAGGAACACAGATACCCCTTTGATAGCAGCGGGCTCCTGACCAAGTAATCATACCGTATAGCCCAAGAGGACAAGAAGGCCTAGGAATCACAAGTGACTTCTCTGGGCCACGTTGTCTTCTCGAACTACACGGTGGGATTCCTAGGTCAGGAGGCCACGGTTATTAAAGAGTTATCAGTATTTTGTGCGCTTTCGAGTATTAGAAACTGCGTTTTTCTTCAAAAACGGGCTAAGGAATATGAAGCGACATCCAGCAGTATAAAGTTCTTTTGAAATAGATGCGGCCTTCTTGAATTGGTAGTGAAAAATAGTACGGCCAGCCATTCCATTACAGGTTTAGGTTCAGGTTCTAAAATGATTATGTTCCTGTCTCAAAAATCTTATCAAATCCAACACTTTTTCCAGCCATCCCCAACATCTCCTCCACAGCCCGGATCCTCTCTTCCACCTACCGTAACTTCTATAGCTCCGCCCTCTTCGAATACTGTATGTTAACCTACCAAAAGTATGGACCAACCAGATACACCGAGTTATTATCTATTTTTAATGTGATCGCCAAACATTATGAGGACTTAAATCAATATTTTGTACTGCAACAACTCAATGGAATGGATCTGGAGCTAGATGAAATCGTCAAAGAAGGCCTAGATTTATTGTGAAAAAAAAACACTTTTGAGATTTTAGTAACATCATTTTTTCCCTATTTTTTTGTACTTCATACTCCACCCGACACATCAATTCCCCCTTCAGTAAATTATATTTTCAGGTCATGATCTAGTTTTTTTGTGGTTTCCCTTCCCTTATTTTTTTGACTTTCCGTCATTTACATGTGACCATCTTTTGTTTTTGAAGAAGGAGCAAATAAAAAGTGTAACAAAATTTTTCGAAACTTTCTTTATTACCAGATCGTAAAAAGTATAATATAAAAGAATTAGAAGTGAAAACAAAAATCATTTTTATTCCATTTTTTCACATTTTGAAATAAAACGTTTATTTTTTTTCAGCTTAAAATGAGCACCCAACCTGAATGGATTGACAAGATCAACGATAAGGACAAAATTCTCATCGAATTCGTTGTGAAAAATGCCAAGAAGTATGATCGATATGAAATTTTCTTCAGAGCCCGAGAGCAAGTTCCGCAGCTCGCAAATGAGAAAGTCACGGATCTTTATTCAAGGTGAGCTTGTAATTTTATCCAGATACATCAATGATTTATACCCATTGATCACTGGAAAACAATTGGATCAAGATGACAGTCAGAACAATTTGGGCGGAAAAGCACCTCAATCAGCCAATAAATGGTACGATGATATTATCAGTGATATTTTAATTGAATGATTTTCAGCCGACAATCTGATCGCAACAAAACCAAAAAAGTACCAAAAATCGGCGAGGGAGACGGAAAACCACGAAGAAAGAGGTCGCGACTCTCGACAACTTCAACATAATTATTTTGATCATTATATCTTTTTTGCCATTTTTTTGAAGCTTCATCTGACCAATAAACTTTGAATATTTATTTATGGTACTGTAAAATCGAGAAAAATTTCAATAAAAATCACAAGAAACTGTTTAGAAACAACTGAACTTTCATTTCCGGACTTCGCGGAATCGAAATCCGGAAGTTTCAAGTACCTCTAATAGAAGTGCACTGTAAAATAGACTTTGGGAAAACAACGTTTTGAAAATATGTAATAAAAATTTTGCCAACGACCATGCCCGTCTGTTTGCTCTTGTAGAATGATCAGTGTCAGCATACTGTTTATTGACAAAACTGTAATAGAAGGGCATCTATTGTTCTATACAGTGTTCTGAGGGCTATATTTAGTCGAAGACGGTTTTTATTTTGGGATTTTAGGAATGAAATTTACCATATTCAACTAATTTTATCGAAAATGCCAAAGTTGCAATGCTCTTCTATTAAAGGAACTTCACTGATGAAAAGACTCTTCTGTTGCTCCCAGAATGCTTTCAAGGCATTTTTATTGGAGAATACTCAAAGCATAGTAGTCACGGGGCTGAGGAAAAACTGTATCAATGACCGTCATAAACGAGTCACAATACAAAGAAACCGTTAGAAGACGTTCAGAAGACCATAAATTTCAAGAGTGAGCAATAAGGAGCTATAAAAGGTCAAGGAATTCGTTGAAAGTCACCTTTTCCAATACCTTATTCAACCATTTATTGAACTTTATTATATAACGAAACACCTTTAAACGAAAGAAAGAATAACAAGATGTATATGCGAATCGTTGTCTTCTTAATCTCTTTGATTATTGTAATGATCAAAATTGGAAATAACAACAACAACGAACTAATGGAAAATTCAATAATTAGCAATGCAATGTATGCGGCAGCTGAGGAAAATATCACAAACAGTCTGAAAGATTTGGCCCTTTATCCAATTGAGCAGTGGCTTCCGAAGATTTGGAAATTTCTGAAATCAAGACTGTAACACCGAGATGCTGAGGATGAGGAAAACATGTTGCCGTATCATATTTGAATCTTCGAACTTCTATAAGCGAACCTAAATCGATCCCTAATTAAAAACGTCCAAAACCTTCATGTGTCTTCAAACGGCGAATGTCTCAAACTACCATCAACTCATAAATACATGGAAGTGATGCTTGTTTGAAGTAACTTGAGGACCCAAACTTGAAATTTATTCTTATAAAAATTTTTATTCCCATAACAATAAGTTCTTGGACTAGACTTCCCCCTTTTTATTTTCAATTTTTTTAAATTTGATTCTTGATTTTTTTTTATTAGGCTAGGTTTCCTTTTAATGTTAATCCCATTAGGTCATTATATACTCGATTGTTTATGTAGCATTTTTCTATGAAGTCATGTTAAAAAACGAATATCGACTCTACAGTAACCCAGAGCCAGTGATTGGCGTGCGTGTTAGACTGACGTCAACAAAAACTACGATGCCCGCATCCAGTGAATTTTTGAAGTATGTCGAAATACAACTGAATCATCTCATAGTTTTCATAGCTGAGCATACAAATTGAACTGGAAAAAGTTTATCAACTCCTAACATTTTTTCAAACAAACACATAGAATATGTTGTCGAACGAGCGTCCTCAAAAGACTGCCGTCGACATCGCAAAGCGTGATTATCCCTCCTTTGTGGTTTTGCCCTCAAAACTGGAGTGATAATAACACGCTGAGCCAGCTATCAAGAAAAACCCTTATTTGAATTACCCGCTCACTTCATACACTTCGGTGCAAACGCGCTCCGTTGCAATAAAACTGCGACGCGACACGCGCCGCATGAAGTCGATGTGAGCCGAGCGGGCCTAAAATAATTCAGTCTTGCTTTTTACCGGCGTAGCGACCGGTGACCTCTTTCACACGCGCCTCGATTCATTTCGACCTAGCGCGTCAGGGTTTTTATGCCGCTGGCTTTTCCCTGTGAACAGCAGACATTCTCATCTGCTTTAATTTTGGCATAAATTATACCATTTCGTTCACTCTTTTGGCCGCTTCCGCCATCATTCGACGACGGCAGCGATAATATTCTAAACCTTTATTTTGTTTACCTTTTGGACATAAAACCCTCTTTTGTAATAGTTTTCGTGGATTGAAGCCCATTGCTGAAGCCACGCGTAAATAAACGGGTCATTGTCGTACTTCGTCTTGTTTATTCGTTCATTGCTCTTACAGATACAATTACACCGCTTATACAGACTCAGTACTTATATAAAATAATAGTTTGAGCCACGTTCCGACATCCCAGATACGTGCTACCTCAACATGGTGCATCGACCGGGAATCGAACCCGGGCCGCCCGCGTGGCAGGCGAGCATTCTACCACTGAACCATTCCCTCTGAAAAGACCAGGAATTGTGAAGCCAGACATTTTTTAACGTGTTTGTCGAAGAAAAGTAGCATCAGCGTTGACCCGCCCGTGATAATCTGAAAAAACAGGCCTGTGTAGCGTTCGCCCACTTCCAGGCGACGAAATTTGGTGAAAATCAGCCATATTCCAGCTGAAAAAGTGTGCAAATTGCATATTTTATGCTTTTTGGTCGTTAATTCTCACTTTTATCACTAAATTATCACAGATTCCTGTCAAAAAATCCACTGAACCCATTAAAAGATTCCCTCACGGTTACGGTTGTCATACGCGCAAATGATGCAAAGTCCGCAATTTCGGCGTGGCAGTGTTTGCAGACTTTAGGCCAACAACAATTTTCGTTGAATTTCGAAATTGTTTTTCGTTGTTTCTCATCGAATTTCGGCCTAATTTTTTACTTTTTCTTCGCAAATCGTTAATTTTTCGTGCAATTTTGTCGCCTCCGTTAATTATGCTGCATTATTACAGCTAAATCGTCTAACGACACGGACAGCGCAGACCGCAACGACACTTGTCTCGGCTACCTTCACAAAAAAGAGAGTGCACACGCGTCGAACACTTCGAAAGGCTATAAATCGGACTTAGGGTAAATTTTTACCTTTAAAAAACCCACGAAAAACGAAAAAATATGCGGAAAAAACGAGAAATCGAGCCCCAAAAAAAAAAAAATTCAAAAAATTAGAATATTTATTCGCTAGATCTCCGCCCTTACCGGCCAGGGATCGTCGAGATGGGTGATTTTGAGTCATTTTTCCTTGGAATTGAGCAACCTATCGACAGTTTCCTCGAAGAAACTCATCCGTAACCTGCTCTTCCAACTAGAAAAATGATGCAAACTGATAAGCGGCTCTCTCTCCATTCCCCCTCCCCCCGGGAGCGCAGCCCAGTATTTGGCAGCGCTCCCTATATCGCAAAACCTTGGTATCAAGCTGTAAGAGCTCCGATCCAAACGCGTGGTCCACTAGAAGCTGCTCCCTCAGAATTTTTCACTGAGCTTAGAGCACCGGACGCCGAAAGGAGTAGTCCCGACCATGCGAACAGATCGTGAGCCAGGAACCCATTACTCCAGGTTCACAGTTAGGCTTTCCGCTAACAACAGCCCCAACAGTTTTGCAAGGAATGGGGAAATGGAGAAGAGAAAGAGCCCGATCTCCGTCTCACGAGCAGAAGCCAGTTGTAAAAAAACTCAGCTTCACACGCGATATCACTTGCCCCTGATTATTCAGCTGGCGTGACCGCGGAAGACGAAAGTCTCAGCTTGTTTGACGGAATTATCGCTAGCTCCGTCCTGAATCAGTTGCAATTTCACCTATTTCCCGTCATGTCGTTTGATGCGCACCCAGTGTAAAGGTGCTTTTGAGAAAGGTTTGTCCAATTGTTGCTCACCAGTAAGAAAAACTTGCTGCTGATGCACACGCGACGAATCCCTCAAGACTCGCCGCTCATCGTTATGGATATGTCATTAACTGTTGTTAATGTGCCCAGTCAGACAGGTGTCGTCGTCTTAGCACGTCTCTCATTCAGTTAACCACTTCTATCAGTTAACTTGATCATACACGCTCCAGCTAAAAGCTGCCGGCGGAGAGAACACCCCTGCTGGAGCACATTTGAGCCATCTTTCCTTTGAATGCGCTCTCTTCCCATCCCATTAATCAGGACGGGTTACGTTCACGCGAAAGCGTCGGGAGACACTTCTGAGGTGACCAGTCCACTTCTGAAGTTCTATTCAAGATCTCCGCTCAAAGAGCAACCGATGCAAACGCGCACGTGACGGAACAAGAGATGCTTCAGGAAAGCTCCTCAAAAACAGTCACATATCCATCAGCGTACACACTGTGGTGCCGAAAAGCCGGCAAAGCATGAATCTCTGACTTGGTGTATTTCAGCACAGGCGAAACCCCTGTGATAGCTCGTTACTAGAAGCGGCTCAAAATTTCCATCAAAGCCCCTACGCATCCATGAGCTCCAACAGTTCTTCATCGGAAAAGATGTGTCAAGCCTTCCTAGGGATGACCAACTTTAGTGCTGAACGGCGCAGAGACACATTTTATGGCACATCTCTGCCACATAGTCGCGACCCTCGAGGTCAGTGTATCAGACGTGTTGAATCACTCCCACTTCTTCCAAATTTGGAGAAGAACAGGAACTTGCTTGAGAGACCATGAGCCTGGGAAGCGCGGCCACAGAAATTAGCCAAAACAGAAACATTGTGAGTTCAGTAGGCCCATGTACAGCCTTCCACGTGATCCCGTCTACAAACGCGAAGGACGCTCCAACAGAGCCTTATCCATACGCGAAGACACAGGACTCCACCTCTAGGCTGCTGGATACCTCGTTCTCCTTGTTTTCTGTTGCTTCGAATTATAGTAAACGCTTTACTAGTTTGTCATTGCTCAGTCATCGATCTATAAGTCTCATACTCATAGTTGGATTTCCAATATCTTTCCCTCCTCTTGTCCTTATGTCAGTGACGATTGGGAGCCAGGAAGATCCCAGAAACCTTATGATACTGTTCAATGGCAAACACAAGCCCCTGAAATACCCAAGGAAAAGTCACCCCGAGGCTAGAGCTCAAGCTCCTCTCGCAAGGCACGCTTCGCTGGCAAAGCCGACTCAAGCTGAGTTCTTATTGAAGTCTCATCTCTCTGCAAGATGAATTACTTCTACCTCAGCTATCCCATTGCCATTACCAGCGATGAAGCATTCCATCTGGTACACACGTCATCGCCATTACCAGCGGTTTGGAACTTATGTTCTGCGTGATGCCAGAAGGAATGGCCGGAACTGATAAGGTGGACAGACATTACCATCTGAAATGTATACGCATATTACCACCTTATTAGGCCTTAAATGGACGGCACCCCTATCGCGTATTCTACCCGAATATCGTTCACGCTATTTAGTTCACATCCACTATTCAGGTGTGATTGGAAGATGGTGTCGCGTCCTTCATACGCTGTCCGCTCCAAGTCCTAATATTCTTTCACCCGTACAATGAAAGCATATGTCACACCGCTTGGGTGTGCAGATACGGTAGCCAGGCCTAAAGCTTAACATTGGTCCATTATTAGATCAATTACGTTCACACGTGATAGTCAGTCGCCTTGGTTTCTGACAGAACGTATTTCCAATGCTATTGGTGGCATGAGTCGACACTTGTCGCTAATGGAAACTAGCTTGAAAGCCTAGGGCAAGCCATGTCTGTAATCGGTCTTGACGAAGGGAAAAGCTATCCCGACGAAGATTCACGGTTCATATAGCCGAGACGAGGTGAAACGGTATTCAAAAGAGCATGGACGCGAGAAGACAGCGCGACCTCCATCGACCTTAACATGTTAAATGTAGATTGTGTCAAGCTTCGAGACCAAAAGCTTTTCCACACGCGTTTTTTATTAAACGCGTGGCCCTAAATATGCATCAGTCCACGCTATACTATTGACACAGTGACCCTAGCCCATTTACCAGGCTATCTCAGGTCCGAATTTGATAAGAGAGTCATCATGAGCCTAGAGTTGCTTAATCAGACTACTCCAAAATATCGAATAGTCTAATAGTCAACGAAAGTGTCCGTATCCAGACACTGCGGACTGCATATAGCTTCCCAGGCGCCAGCTTCTCAGCGTCACAATCTCTCCCCATTATCAGGGCGTGTTACTAAAGGCAGAGTAAGACGTTAGGTTCCCCATGTCCTCCGAGGAGGGCCGCCAGTCGGTTTGTAGAGAGCCTGTACAACTCTCTATAGTTCTGCAGTGTAGTGGACAGGACTTATCGTCAAACTCGAACAAGATATTCACCAGGCTAGTGGAAGACCCCCTTCCCGGGAGCCTATCCACAGGCCCAAGAAAACAGGATGTGAACCGCACCTGTGCAGACGTCTCAACCCAACAGACGCGGTTTGAGTATCGACCGTACAGCTCTACATGAGTTTTATCCCCAGATTTACTGTCCTACAGCCTCCCGCAACCTCCATATTGCTCGCTGAGTGGCGATTGTCCGGCCAATCTCTCCACGTTAGGCAGTCCATGATTTGGTTACCATCAAATAGCTTCCCTTAGTCGGACTAGCTATTAATATTATCAGACGGTTGCCCATTGACCTATCCCTTCGTCAATGACATTTTATTCACCCACTAATATATAATTTTTGCAGACTCGGGTCACCTTTTTGTCATCGATCGACTGGCTTCCAAGATGGATCATCGCCACCGCTCTTCGAGTCGCTCTTCAAGCGACACTGTGTCGTCTTCTCGCAGAGGTTCTTACAGCCGCTCCAGTGAAGATGATGCGTCTCCACCATCGAGACAAGCTGAGCAATCAACATCAACAAGACGTTCAGCACATGGGTCCCTCCAGCAAACTGTGGTTGGACCGGCCAAGTCAATGATCACTAAAACGATCAACCAGGCCAAACTTGTCTTGAAGGGCGGACTTGAGGCAGCCCAAGTTCTGCGTGAGCTCCCCGGCGGAACAACTCCGACGGCTCAAGAGCTCTTAGACGCGGATGAGGTTCATTTCAACCTTAACCAGGCTGCCCACACAGTCTATGCTCTTGAAGACAAGATTGCTGAGAAGTTCGAGCATCCTATGATGCAACACGCTCCAGAGAGACTTAAGCTCTTGCAGGAAGTCCAAGACTACTTGCAACAGGCTCGGCCGCTTCATGTGGCTTCTCTAATCGAGCGCTGCATTCTCGAACTTCAGCAGCGTTTCCAGGAACACAATTTCGTGTTCACCCCATTCGACCCAAAAGTCGAATACGCTCCTCGTCGAGAAGCTCTAGCTCCAAACTACGAGCAGGAACTCATAAATGCGGTTCCAGCTTGCAATCCAGAGCAGGAGCACTCGTCGATCAGGGCGCCAACTCGTGCTGACAGTCCACCCTTTAAGGTGGAATCGGTGTCACCGTCTTGCATCTCCAGACGCGGCCAGTCCCCCCATGCTTCTACGTCACACGGACATGAGCATAATTTCCAGGACCCCGCTCCAGAGTTTGCAGGGTCGGACCGTCGCCTTTCTAACAGCGACGAAGCTCATGTGCCGCCCACTGTCTCCCCTTTCTTCCCTGAGTCTGCAAAGCTGAGAGATGTGATCCAGAAACTCCAAGAGGACTTAGCTCTCAAGGAGAAGATCATCACTCTGCGCAGACAACAACTCGCATCCAAAATGGAGCTTTTAGACTTGGCGGAAAGAAAGAATGCTTGTCTGGCTAAATTTAATCCCCTTCCTCCACACGCGTCATCAGCATCAGCCCAAAAGGCAGATCCTCTGATGATCACCGTTCAGCCTCCACATAACAGAGAGCCGAACGTGGAAGATGTCCCAGTAGAAGATTCCCTTTTCGGTAGAACTTCAACTCAGGACAATGGGCCATTAATAAGAGAGTCACTCTCCCCAGAACGAGCAGAGACAGCACAGCACAGTGAGCCGACACCCCCAGCCAGCACGAGCCCAGTCTCTCATGGAGACCCAATGGCAGCACTCGTCCAAAACATAAGTCAGTTGTCGCTCTTGTTGTCTCGTATTGATGGTAGAGTGCAAGAGCAGTCCAATGGCATTCAGTCATTTTTAGACTACTCACGCGAACAGCGGATCAGAGACTATGAGGATGCATGCGCGGGCGACGATGACGAAGAAGATCTGAAGACAGACTTCCCACTATCATCGGCAGAGACCAATGCACAACCCACTAAGACTCCATCCCCTGCTATTGCGCATTCACCATCATCAGTCGTCACCCAATACCGCTGGTTCGACCCTATAAAGTACATCAAACCATTTGATGGCTCAGGCGATCTAGTAGAATTCCAATTTGAATTCGAACGCGCCATTAAATCGAACCCCGGATTGACTAGTGATGACAAATACCTGATCCTCAAGAGCTTACTGACGGGCGAGGCAGCTGTATGTCTCTTTCCAGCCTCCGGAGCCCAGGATGCCGAGGAAGCCATAACCTCCACTTTTACCACGCTCAGCTCGGTCTTCCTACCGAATGATCCTCTTGAGAATCTATTCGAGTTGTTTTCTGACCTACCCTTCGATCAACAAGACGTTGCCAAAATGCGACTTCATCTTGTCTCGCATAAAGTCCTAATCGACAAAATGCGATCTCGAGGGCTCAGATACAACGACAAGAGCTTCATCAAAGCTCTGGGTAGGAAACTGCCAGCCAGCATGTGGAGTGAGACCGCGCAATATCTAGCACAAATGGGCGGGCACGTCACCCTTGACCAAGTTTTCGATAAGATTACCCAACAGGTGAAAGCCTTAGAGCTGAACAATTCATTTGTCTCTCGAACCCATGCTACACACGCGTCTGTCCACATGGCTAACTCCAAAGCATCCCAAAAAGTTCCGGACCGGCTCTTGAATCAAGACGAGGAAGCTAGTTACTTCTCAGACAGCGACGAAGAGTATTCAGGAACCTGTGTCGGTTGTAAGGGGGCCCATCATATGATGCCTTGCCCCATGTGCACTTCTCATTAATCCAGCCAGAAGCTTGGCGGGTATAGAAACTCACGAGAGCTCTATACCGCAAGCTGACTCGCCAACAGCACCTACAACCCTTACACTAACCCCTTGTTTTACTAATTCTTCATCCGCGTCCTCAGTGACCTTCCTCCCTTGATTCTCCCAATACCATCAACCCAGTCATCAGTCAGGGCAACTATTGCTCCACTGATGACACCCATTCTTGATTAGCTCTCAGCTCAATTGCTCCCCATTAAGGCAAGAGATTATCGCACCATTAAGAGATTTATCAATAAGCATCCATCAATCGTAGCGCTGAACAAAATTCAGACGCGACCGACTTATGCCCATCAGAGCATTATCACTCTGTAGCTAAAGTCCAGTCATTCGATTCTAAATGGAAATGCTAACATCTCGGCGCAGCTGGCCTATCTGGAAGAAGATCGGGCGTGCACCTCATGTCACGCACTTTCGACCTTCAGATACTCAGCCGGTTGCGCAGCTGGCCTATGCAGAGCAAGATCGGGCGTGCTTACCGTCCCTCCATAAGCCTACCGTTTCCAATGGACGTGCTAGCACTTCAGTGCAGCTGGCCTATCTGGAAGAAGATCGGGCGTGCACCTCGTGCCCCGCACTTTCAGATAATCAGCCGGTAGCGCAGCTGGCCTATCCAGAGGAAGATCGGGCGTGCTCACCTCCAATTCAGAGGAAGGCACTGGCCTATCCAGAGGAAGATCGGGCGCGCCAATTCCTCCCTAAGTCATCCGTCTCTAATGGATATGCTAGCACTTCAGTGCAGCTGGCCTATCTGGAAGAAGATCGGGCGTACACCTCGTGCCCCGCACTTTCAGATACTCAGCCGGTAGCGCAGCTGGCCTATCCAGAAGAAGATCGGGCGTGCTCACCTCCAATTCAGAGGATTGCACTGGCCTATCCAGAGGAAGATCGGGCGTGCACACCAGGAGATGAAATTGACCTCTATGCTATGCGATTTGAAAATCTCCAGATTCTTCTAATCTGTCGACCCCTCTCCCGGGAGTGTTGTCGAACGAGCGTCCTCAAAAGACTGCCGTCGACATCGCAAAGCGTGATTATCCCTCCTTTGTGGTTTTGCCCTCAAAACTGGAGTGATAATAACACGCTGAGCCAGCTATCAAGAAAAACCCTTATTTGAATTACCCGCTCACTTCATACACTTCGGTGCAAACGCGCTCCGTTGCAATAAAACTGCGACGCGACACGCGCCGCATGAAGTCGATGTGAGCCGAGCGGGCCTAAAATAATTCAGTCTTGCTTTTTACCGGCGTAGCGACCGGTGACCTCTTTCACACGCGCCTCGATTCATTTCGACCTAGCGCGTCAGGGTTTTTATGCCGCTGGCTTTTCCCTGTGAACAGCAGACATTCTCATCTGCTTTAATTTTGGCATAAATTATACCATTTCGTTCACTCTTTTGGCCGCTTCCGCCATCATTCGACGACGGCAGCGATAATATTCTAAACCTTTATTTTGTTTACCTTTTGGACATAAAACCCTCTTTTGTAATAGTTTTCGTGGATTGAAGCCCATTGCTGAAGCCACGCGTAAATAAACGGGTCATTGTCGTACTTCGTCTTGTTTATTCGTTCATTGCTCTTACAGATACAATTACACCGCTTATACAGACTCAGTACTTATATAAAATAATAGTTTGAGCCACGTTCCGACATCCCAGATACGTGCTACCTCAACAGAATAGACTGAAAGAAATATATTCGATGAAACTCAAAATGAGAAAAGATAAAATTGGAAAATTTTTTTTTTTTTGCACTTGCTGATAATTTGAAGCTATCGAGTAAAGGCATTTAGTTGAAAAACCATGGACAGACTACATCAAGTTATCGCTCAACGGGTCGATAGTTTTCTCGACAATGTTTCGAGTCGTGTAAACATTCAGCTTCATGTTGGTCTGCAATCATTATCACTTTGATAGGCAACTCGAAAACAATACACTTACATCGACAGGTTTCCGGAAGATATTGTAGATATCAAACTTCGTTATGAAAAGATCTCGTTCATCCCCCGAAGCTTCAACAAGTTGAACCAAAAACCTGCAGACTAGTTGCACTCGGTTTGGAAGGAATCTTATTTCGTCAATCAAATCATCATATCTTTTAGGAACTTCCGTATCTGCCGGAGGTTCATCGTCTTCCAGAGAGTTAGGTGCTCGTCTTTGAAGAGTTCGAATTATTCCAGCGCGAATTTCGCGAACATGCTTAGCAGTAATTTTCACATTGTTCTAAAAAAATTTTTTTTTTTGAAAAATATTTTTTTTCTCACATTTATTATCAAGAAATCCGCTACGTCATTCCGGTGTCCAAACACCTCATCTATCTGATTCTTAAGTATATTTCTGGACATCTGATCCAATGTTGACAAGATTACTTACAAAAATCTGTAGATAATACCAGGTCGAGCATCAGAAGGACTGAAATTTAAACTAAGTTCTTGTGGGCTGAAATTGACTCACGATTGAAATTCTAACTGAGGCAATCGCGCTCCATTGCGAATGTCTTCGTCATCTAGAAAATATCTGGAATATGTAAGTTTGAAGAGGTCATGTCTTTCTAATATCAATTTCGAATTGAATTCTTATTTTATTTTTCATTAATTTTTTCAAAAATCCGATCGGAACAAAACGGCGTTGGAAAGCATGACCGAGTATAGATCAGTGATCTAGACGCGTTCCACGAAAAACGAGTTTAGTCACCCTTTGATAGGGGTTTTATTTGTGTTGGAAAACAGTGTATATTTCAACATATGTTTTGAAATTTCACTAACTCGTTTTTCATTGGGCTATCTTTTCTGTTGAGACTGACACTGAAATCGTTCAAGGGGAAAAGAAAACTGAATTTCAATATTTTATTTTTATATGGGACCCGACTTGAGTTGTTTGAATTGAAAAAATATTTGGATTGTTCATCAAAGTCGACGTTTTAGAAGATTTTTGTTTGCGTATTCACTTGTGTGGGTTTCGCACATAAAACGCGTATCTTAAGGGGCAATAAAAATAAGAGTTGAAGTTTATGAAAAGAGATGGCAATATCATAAGGTGCAATAAAAATTGAACGCATATAAAGAAGCATTGATGTATCATTCATACAGCCGTTTTCATTTTTTCAACTTTTCCGGTTCCAAAATGTTCTTTCCATTTTTACAAACTTTCGTTTTTAGAAAAATCCGATGTCTTCCACAAAACAGCGATTGTCTCAAAAAGACAAAACACTGATTCGATTCGTGATTGCCAACGCAAAGCGATACGACCAATGGGAGATATTCCTAAGAGCTCGGGAGCAAGAGCCAATTTTGAGCCAAGAAAATGTGTTGGATCTCTACCTGAAGTTAGTTTTTGAAGATTTTTATAAGAATAATGAAGTATCGGTTCAGATATCACCGAGTTCTTTATCCACTGCTGACTGGAAAAACCTCGGATGAAACTTGCGGTTTGAGAAAGCCGCTGGAAAAATCATGTGGCGGCAAAACACAATCACTGGGATTAGAGCCATTGAACTCTGGTCCGGAGAGCGGCATCATAAAGTAAGGTCGAAGAAGAATAAAAAACAAAATTTGAAACTTTAGAGATATGAAAGACCGCTGCAGTAACAATGAAATCGAGCACGACGGCACTGGGAAAAAGAGAAAGAATGAAAAGGACATTGCATATTTTCCCCGAAAATGTTCTCTACCAGTCAATTGATTTCATGTGTTTTTGTATGGTGCCATGAATTAGCGCGGCAAGAAAGTATTTTGAAGGTTTTCCCAGATTTTGCTCATTTGCGCAGTTAGCTAAATCCTTTAGGCCAAAACTGAAGCAAAATGTGCGATTCTCACTCGAAAAGAACTAATCCACTAGTCTGATTTTTCCCTAGAGAGTTGAAAAGTCACTCATCTGCCAAAGTTTAGGCCAAAATTGGCTTTTTTTCCAATCATTCCAAACGTTGATGAACCCAGACAAAGGCATAGCAGAGCTTCACGGAATTCCGTTTTCCGGAATGAAACACTTTTTTTGAAATTCCGCTTTCCGTTTTACGGAATTTTTTTATTTTTCCGGTGAAAATAGTTAGGAATTTTGATAGTTTTGAACAGATTTTCATTCAGAAATAGTGCGAGAAACACCGGAAAATTTCTAGTTTTGTTGAAAAAGTTCAACTTTTTTGCCAAACTCGGGTGGAAATCCTACAAAATTTCCGTGTTTCGATTCCGGTTTTCCGAAGTTGGAAAACTTTTCCGAATTCCGTATCCTGAAAAAAATGTATATTTCCGTTTTCCGAAATAAAAAATTGTTATTCCGTGAAGCTCTGTTACGTAGTAATCTAGCTTTTAAGCTCGAAAACCCCTCGTTTTCAGCAGTTCGATGATTGGGAAACTGGTTTTCTGAATGGTTTGATGAGCAAAAATTACATTTTTTTTATTGGTACAAATCTTTTCTTCCTTGCCTAAAACGTATCTCACTATTTTCCTTGCTGTATAAAAGCTTTTTATGCGTAAATTGATAGTTTTTCCGACTTTCAAAAAATCACATGCTTTTAAAATGTATTTTTGGCCATATTTATTATAAATCACAAAAAACTAAAAGACTTGATAAATAAGTTTTTTTACGAAACGTTTTTTTTTGATATCACTCTATTGATACTTTGATTAAACAAAAGGAATTGTTGACTTTTCGATAAAAAACACTTCTTAAACTGTCTTGTTTGGCCATAAACAGAAAGATGAGTATTGAATGAGTCAACTGTGAATTTTTTTTTAATGACCCGACAGTTTCGAACATTGCAAGTATTTCATAACTGGCAAAAATCTTTGTCAAAATTCGATCAACATTCTTTGTCAAAGAATAAAAATTCAATAAAAAATGGAAATTATTTTTAGGTACAGTAACCATCTTTCCCTCGTTTAAGGACCCGTTACAGTACCCGTTACAGTACCCTCTACAGAATCCCTATTTTGAAAATCTCAAAAATTTTATGATTTCTGTTCATCAGACCTGCTAATGTATTCTCCTTGACCTTTTTTGCTCTTTTTTCTGATTTCTGACGTATTCAAGCCCTTGTTTTTAAGCTCAAAGTCTACATAAAAGCAACAACTAATGATGGTTCCGACTATCGAAGAAAATGAAGCGCGAGTCAGAAAAAGGTACGAAAAACATCTTTTGTGCTTGGTCTCTGGAAAGGGGCGGGGCTTGCAGGAGGATACGGTAGATGAGTATAGAAGATTCTGAGAATGCCCAAAATCTATTTTTCTGAAATATTAAAATGCCTCAAAAATGTGGAATTTGTGATAAGCCAGCAACCGATTTCAACTATGGGGTGAGTAAAAAACGCCTAAGCCTGAGCCTAAGCCAGCCTAAGCCAGCCTCGAGTACCTAAACTACCACAGGTCCAATCCTGCAACGCTTGCAAAATGTTCTTCCGTCGCCATGTGGTCCGCACTGCGCCCCTGAGGCCTTGCTCAGGCTTGGAGTCTTGCTTCGATGGTATGCAGGTACAGTAACCCTTCCCTACAAAATTTTTTTCAATTACAGTAACCCCGCGGCTTATCGATTGTCAGTTTTGCCGGTTTTACAAATGTGTTCAAGCTGGAATGACTTTGCAGCCATTGATTCAAAAAACCACTTTTGTGGAGTTAATCCAATTGATTTCCCAATTGGATTTTACTCGCAATTTCACTCTAACCAATTGTTATCCTTTGAATCCAGATCTAATTGTAGCTACAGTAATCTCTGAAAATGTACAGTACACCTCTTTGCCTCTTATCATGAATTATCAGTCTTGGACCTATATATCTACAGTATCCACTATTGATTTTATGAAAAAGTTTCCATTTTTATATTTTTCAAAATCTCAGGATCAAATTTTGATTATGAAGGCATATTTTATAAAAGTCTCAAACTTTTGTGCGGCGTTCTGGGCTTATTCCAATGGATTCAGGAGTTTGTGTTTTCCAGATGGAAGTGATATTTTGCCACGTGGTGATTTGGGAAATAATGAACTGGAGTATAGAATCAGATGTCGATTGGTTGAGAAGTTGTATGAGTTGAAAGTGTCAAATGAGGAGTTCTTGTTGATTTTGGTTATATTATTCAGTAATCCAGGTAAGATAATCAAAGCGCAAAACAATTTTCAATTGGTTTTCTGGAACATTAAAAGAGGATCACGATTTTCATAGTGACTTTACTTGAGAATCGCTCTTAACCGTGAAAATTGTTCTAAAAAAGCGCCAGAAACACCGATACCGTATAGTCCAAGAGGGCAAAAAGGCCTAGGAATCACAAGTCACTTCTCTAGGCCACATTGTTCTCTCGAACTACATTGTGGGGTTCCTCGGCCAGGAGGCCACGGCTATTAAAAAGTTATCAGTATTTTGTGCGCTTTCGAGTATCAGAAACTGCATTTTTCTTCAAAAAAGGGCAAAGAAATATGAAGCGGCACCCAGCAGTTTAAAGTTCTCTTGCAATAGATGCGGCCTTCTTAAATAGGTAGTGAAAAATAGTACGGCCAACCACTCTGACGTTAGAAATAAAGCCGAAAATTTTAGGTTCCTGCCTAAAGTATCTAAATCTTTTTTCCAGCCATCCCCAACATCTCCTCCACTGCTCGAGTCCTCTCATCCACCTACCGTAACTTCTATAGCTCCGCCCTTTTTGACTACTGTATGCTAACCTACCAAAAGTATGGACCTACCAGATACACCGAGTTATTATCTATTTTCAATGTTATCGCGAAGCATTATGAGGACTTGAACCAATATTTTGTACTGCAACAACTGAATGGAATCGATCTGGAGTTGGATGAAATCGTCAAAGAAGGCCTGGATTTGTTATGAAAAAAAAACCTTTGAGATTTTTGTAACATCATATTTTCTCCTTTTTTCGTTCTTCATACTCCACCCGACACGTTAATTTCCCCTCCACTAGTTTATATTTTCAGGTCATGATCTAATTTTTTTTTGGTTTCTTTTCCCTTCTTTTTTTTACTTTTCGTCATTCACATGTGACCATCTTTTGTTCTTGAAGAAACAGGAGCATTGGAACAAAGTCTACGACTTTTTTTGGGGTTAATGAGACTTTTTTTCTTAATGAGCACATTGTAATTTGAAAATGTGTGTAGTTTGGTTACGAGGAGCAGAAATCAACAAAGATACAAATTACGGAAGATGAAAAAGTCACAACGACTACAAATACTAAAAAACTACAGAAACTACAAAAGAGTTTTCGACGTTTTTCGACGGTTTATTTTCAATTTTTCAATTTTTCATTTATTTTTTTTCCGTTTTTTTTTCTCTTTGAACCTAAAAAAGAGTCAGAAGGTCGGGAAAAATCAAGAAAAAAAAATAGAAATTGGCGGTTGTCCTCGAGAACTACACGGTTTCTCTTCCACCTGCTCGTGTAGTCCGAGTGGACTCGGCCACCAAAAGTAATTCTATGCCAGGCGACGACATTTTCGGTTTTTCCGTATTTTCCGTATTTTCCAGTATTTTCCGTGAATTCAGACAATAAGAATCTGATTCTGTTTTGAATATTCTACCAGGATTTGGAATATGAAAAACTTCACTCCACCGTTAAATCCGGTCAAAAACCGGAAAATTGAAACATTTTCTACTCAAAAATTTTACTTGTTTTCGATATTCAGTGAGGAAAACTTTAAAATAGCTATTTTGTTGCAAAAACCGAAAAATTCGCGGAAAAAAATTTCATACGCTGAAAGTGGAAAAATTCAATTTCTGAGACCAATGGGGCACGGAAAATTATCGATTTTTTTTTCTCATTTCTTTGTTTCAATAGTTCATAATGGTTGACAAATATAAATGTGAGTTTGAAAGTCTTTCAAAAAAAGATCTTTCTATTCCCAGTTGCTTTGTACGGAACATACAAATGTGCCAATTTTGCCGAGCGCGTGGCAAATAGAGCTTTCCCATTGGTTCCTTTGAACGAAATAGGCGGAGAAGGGGGCTGGTCCATTAAATGGAGATTGGTTGAAGAAGAGAGTGGATCTTGGGTTTATCCAACAATCTTTCATGATGGTCCACAAAAAATGAGAGTTCATTACTATTTTAATGTTCTCAATAAGGACAAATCAAAGAATATTGAATTTGAACAGAAATCATATTTATTGGAACCGGGATATGTGGTTTATGGCCGGATGTTCGATATTCAGACTTACTTGGACCAGGAGAATGGATATTTAAATGAAAATGGAGGATTAACAGTTGTATTTGGAATCCAAGTGATATCGATTCTTGGTGACGATGGAATTTGGAAATTCAATATTTTTGATAAAATTTCTGGAAATATGAGTAATAATATCAATCTTATGGACGGCGATCGAGAATGGAAGTCTTTACATTATCATAAACAAATTGTCAAGTTGCAACCCAAAAGTTTTTGGACTCGAGCCACATTTCAAGACATGGCAATATGCTTTCAAATTGCTCATGGAGTCAAAATACAAAGTGAGTTTTTAGGAGAAAAAAATTATCATTATTAATCCTATCATTTTCAGTTCCGAATCCAGAAACTTTTAATAACATTATTTTGGCTGCTGAACATCTTTCATTATCAAATGTGATTCGTTATTGTGAGCAGAAATTGATTGAGAAGGATTATGGTATCGATTGCATTAAATACGCAATAGACGGAAAATTAAATCATTATCTGGCACAACTGATGAAAAATTTGAAATCTTCAAAGGAATTGAAGAAGATTTTAGAAGACGTGGATATTCAGATGATGTCAGGAGAAGCTATGAAGCAGTGCGCCAAGTTCATCTTCAAGAACTCGAAATAGTTTTTGAATGAAGATGTCTGTCATATTTGAAAAAAACCTTGTTACAATTATTATATTAACAACAATTATTAAAAAAAAATAACAAGAAAACTTCCAAAGCAGCAGCCGACATCTGCCGGGTTCGCTATGTTAAGCTTGCAGGTGAGCGGGGCTTAAGTTTTGTGCTTAGAGTACGTGGAGCTTCACAGAGCTCCAATCAAAACAGAATAAAGACGGTCATCATCGCGGCAAAATTCTGTATCGATAGGTCTTTCCACTATCAAAATCGGACTTCTAGGAAAGGCTTGGGGGTCCGCGACGCACAAAAATACTGACAAAAAACCCTATATTAGAATAACAAGGCAAAGATAAGATAAGATAGAGAGATCATTTTTGAAAAAAAAAAACTTTATTAGTATTATTAAATTACAAACAATTATTTTTTTTTAAAGTCAACAAGAGAATTATTAAACAGATTGAGGGACCAATGCATAATTCTTCAAAAAATCCTCATTGAGTTTTTTGTATGTGCTCGTCTTGCATGATGGACACTGCACACATCGAAATTCCGATTGTCCGTATAATTTGACATCTTGGTCCTCCAAAATGTGTAGACATGTCTTGCACAAGGAGTGGCCGCAATCTGAAAAAATAAAAATGATTTTTCAAGCAAAAATAAAGATCAACTTACCAAGAATATGAGGGAAATGATAGTCGCTATCATATGGGAACATACAGATATTGCATTCCAAAACGGAGCAATCCTTTGTTTCCTCGTTTTCTAATTTTGGCTTCTTGGTGCATGGCTCCTCTTCAACCGATTCCAGGGAAGATCCTCGTTTCCGGCTTGTTTTTTGCTCCAAAAGCTCTCGCAAATTCTCATTTTCAGCCTTTCATTCCTTCAATTCGGCCTTCAACTTGTCTTCTCTCGAACGACTTTCAGCCTTCTCGCAGATCAATTTGAATAGGAGACTACGGATAATAGCTTGCAATTCTTCAGTATTCATTTTGAAAGGTGAAAACAAAAAAGAATCCAGAAAATCGATAATAAAACAGGGTAGACACTACAACAAAGAGAGTATAGAAGACGTCAAATGAATGAGTGTACAGTCCATCTCTCCTTCTTTTATAGGGTTTTTTTAGACGCTGGTCTTCTGTACGCTGACCTACATGGCGCACAGAATTGGATGTTAATCTCATCTTATAGATCTCTTATTGTCATCTTCCTAATTTTCGATCAATAAACGCCTAGCACTATGATCCAAATAAAAGAAAAGTTGATGAATTTGAATCAAAGTTTCAGATTTTACATCAAATACGGAAAACAAAAAACGGGCGACGGAAAATTTTTTTTTACGGAAAACGGAAATCCCGTAGGATTTGAACAACTGAATTTGGTAAAAATTGAATTTTTTCAACTTTTTTGAATGAAAGGCTGTTCAAAATTTTCAAAACTCCTTACTTTTTCTTCCGAAAAATATATGAAAATTTCGAAAAACGGAAAACGGATCACGGAATTCCGTGAAGCTTTGCCGTGAACACGTGGAAACTTTTTTTTGGACTTTTTTTCAAAACAACTTATCGATTTTTCTGTGCATTTCTTCGTTTTAATAGTTTAAAATGGTTGATATAGATCAATGTGAGTTCAAGAAAGTCTGAAAAAAAAACACTGGTTTCTTGATTTCCAGTTGGTTATTACGGAACCTACACTTGTGTCAATTTCGCCGAGCGCGTGGCAAATAATGTTTTCCCATTGGCTTCTTTGGGTGAAATCGGCGGACAGAGGGGCTGGTCCTTTAAATGGAAATTGAAAGAAGACGACGACGGAACTTGGGTTTATCCAACAATCTTTCATAATGGTCAACAAATGATAAGATTCCATTACTATTTCAAAGTTCTAAATGAGGACGAATCAGAAAGTGTTGAGACCGAAAAAAAATCATATTTATTGAAACCGGGATATACAGTTATTGGCCGCGATCGCAGTATTCTGACCTATTTAAACCTAAAAAATGGATATTTGAATGATAATGGAGAATTAACAGTTGAATTTGGAATATATGTGGAATCGATTCTTGGTGACGATGGAATTTGGAAGTTCAACTTTCATGATGATCTTCTTGATATCAGAAAGTATTGCGAATTTACATGTTTTGGCCATCCGAACATTAATAGTTATTTTTGTCATCGTCAGGTAACCAGACTACAAACTACATTGACAACAGTGTCCCTTACCGGAAAAATTCCGTTGAATTTTCCGGAAAATTTTTCGATAAATTTTTCGATAAATTTTCCGGAAAAAGTTTGAAACATTTTCCGAAAAATTTTCCGGAAAAATTCCAATTTTTTCTAGTAGCTTTTTGGAGAAACGATGCTCCGGAATTAGGCCAAAACGCATTGTTTAGCGGATTTTCCGGAAAATTTTCCGATAAACCGGGGAAATTATCGGGAAATTTGTCGAACTTTTACCGGAAAATTCTCGGAAATTTATTTTTGGTAATTTTCCGGTGAATTTTTCCGGTAAATTTGTCGACAATTTATCAAAACACCCGTTTACCGGTAAACATTTTTACGGTATGGCACACTGATTGACAACAAAATTTTTTTCAGCTTCTCGTGCATCATTCTATTGGATATAAATCTAGACATCGGTCAATCGGGCCAAAGAAAACTTTCCGCATTTTCGAACCATTTTTGCAACTTGTACACGGAGTTCAATTACAGCTTAGTAGTGAGTTAATGATTTTTTTCTTGATTGGAATTATCCCAAAAAAACCTGTATTAGTGTTGCCTTTCTAATTTAACTGCAAGCGGTGCTACCCCTAATCAGAACTGCCCCGAATTAGAACTCTGGACAAACCAGAACCGGACAAATCAAAACGGACCCTCACAAGAACCGACCGTTTAAAGGCTATACCCAAAAATCACTCTAAACGGTAGAAAACGGCGTTTGAAGGCATGACCACGTACAGATTGACGGTCTAGAATCCGACAAGTTTGTGCCTTGCGCGCGCATCTTTTCAAATTCCTAGGCCATCAATCTGTACGCAGCCATGCCTTTAAACGCATTTTTCTACCGTTTAGAATGATTTTTGAGTGTAGTCGTAGTGAAATAAAATAATCAGAATAAAAAACTGCATCAGAACTTGAAACTGAGAAACCCGAGTTCAGTCCTCCTTTAAACGGTCGGTTCTTGTAAGGGTCCGTTCTGATTTGTCCGGTTCTGGTTTGTCCAGAGTTCTAATTCGGGGCAGTTCTGATTAGGGGTAGCACCGCTTGCAGTTAAATTAGAAAGGCAATACTAATACAGGTTTTTTTGGGATAATTCCAATCAAGAAAAAATCATTAACTCACTACTAAGCTGTAATTGAACTCCGTGTACAAGTTGCAAGAATGGTTCAAAAATGCGGAAAGTTTTCTTTGGCCCGATTGACCGATGTCTAGATTTATATCCAATAGAATGATGCACGAGAAGCTGAAAAAAATTTTTTTGTCAATCAGTGTGCCATACCGAAAAAATGTTTACCGGTAAACAGGTGTTTTGATAAACAAATTTACCGGAAAAATTCACCGAAAAATTACCGGAAAATGACCAAAAAAAAAAAAATTTCCGAGAATTTTCCGGTGAAAGTTCGACAAATTTTCCGATAATTTCCCGGTTTATCGGAAAATTTTCCGGAAAATCCGCTAAACAATGCGTTTTGGCCTAATTCCGGAGCATCGTTTCTCCAAAAAGCTACTAGAAAAAATTGGAATTTTTCCGGAAAATTTTTCGGAAAAAGTTTGGAAAATGTTTCAAACTTTTTCCGGAAAATTTATCGAAAAATTTATCGAAAAATTTTCCGGAAAATTCAACGGAATTTTTCCGGTAAGGGACACTGTTGTCAATGTAGTTTGTAGTCTGGTTACCTGACGATGACAAAAATAACTATTAATGTTCGGATGGCCAAAACATGTAAATTCGCAATACTTTCTGATATCAAGAAGATCATCATGAAAGTTGAACTTCCAAATTCCATCGTCACCAAGAATCGATTCCACATATATTCCAAATTCAACTTTTAATTCTCCATTATCATTCAAATATCCATTTTTTAGGTTTAAATAGGTCAGAATACTGCGATCGCGGCCAAAAACTGTATATCCCGGTTTCAATAAATATGATTTTTTTTCGGTCTCAACACTTTCTGATTCGTCCTCATTTAGAACTTTGAAATAGTAATGGAATCTTATCATTTGTTGACCATTATGAAAGATTGTTGGATAAACCCAAGTTCCGTCGTCGTCTTCTTTCAATTTCCATTTAAAGGACCAGCCCCTCTGTCCGCCGATTTCACCCAAAGAAGCCAATGGGAAAACATTATTTGCCACGCGCTCGGCGAAATTGACACAAGTGTAGGTTCCGTAATAACCAACTGGAAATCAAGAAACCAGTGTTTTTTTTTCAGACTTTCTTGAACTCACATTGATCTATATCAACCATTTTAAACTATTAAAACGAAGAAATGCACAGAAAAATCGATAAGTTGTTTTGAAAAAAAGTCCAAAAAAAAGTTTCCACGTGTTCACGGCAAAGCTTCACGGAATTCCGTGATCCGTTTTCCGTTTTTCGAAATTTTCATATATTTTTCGGAAGAAAAAGTAAGGAGTTTTGAAAATTTTGAACAGCCTTTCATTCAAAAAAGTTGAAAAAATTCAATTTTTACCAAATTCAGTTGTTCAAATCCTACGGGATTTCCGTTTTCCGTAAAAAAAAATTTTCCGTCGCCCGTTTTTTGTTTTCCGTATTTGATGTAAAATCTGAAACTTTGATTCAAATTCATCAACTTTTCTTTTATTTGGATCATAGTGCAAGGCGTTTATTGATTGAAAATTAAGAAGATGACAATAAAAGATCAATAGAATGACATTTATATCCAATGCTGTGCGTCATATAGGTCAGCGTACACAAGACTAGCGTCCATAAAACCGTATAAAAGGAGGGGAGATGGACTGTACAACCACTCATTTGAGGTCTTCTAGACTCTCGTTGTTGTAGTGTCTACCCTGTGTTCTTATTGATTTTCTGTATTCTTTTTTGTTTGCCAACCTCACCTTTCAAAATGAGCACTGAAGAATTGAAAGAAATGATCCGCAGTCTCCAATTCAAATTGATTTGTGAGCAAGCTGAAAATCGTTCAAGAGAAGACAAATTGAAGGCTCAACTGGAGGAATCAAAGGCAGAAAATCAAAAATTGCGAGAGATTTTGGAGCAAAAAACGAGCCGAAAAAGAGGATTTTCCCTGGAATCATTTGAAGAAGAGCCATGCTCCAAGAAGTCAAAATTGGATATTGAGGAGAAAAAGTGTGGTTTGGAATGCAATATCTGTATGTTTCCTTATGATAGTGACTATCATTTCCCTCATATTCTTGGTGAGTTACATCACCTTTTTGTTTGAAAAATCATTTTTATTTTTTCAGATTGTGGCCACTCCTTGTGCAAGACATGTCTTCATATTCTGGAGGACCAAGATGTCAAATTATACGGACAATCGGAATTTCGATGTGTCAAGTGTCCATCATGCAAGACGAGCACATACAGAAGACTCAATGAGGACTTTTTGAAGAATTATGCATTGGTTCCTCAATCTGTTTAATTATTTTCTTGTTGATTTTTTCTAATATTTGTTTGTTTTTTTCAATAATACTAATAAAGTTTTTTTTTTCAAAAATGACATCTTTATTCAAAAACTATTCCGACCTCTTGAAGAAAAATATGGCACATTGCTTCATAGCTTCTCCTGACATCTCCTGAATATCCACGTCTTCTAAAATCTTCTTCAATTCTTTTGAAGATTTCAAATTTTTCATCAGCTGTGCCAGGTGATAATTCAACTTTCCGTCGATTGCATATTTGATCCATTCTGTTCCCAAATCCTTCTCAATCAATTTCTGTTCACAATAATGAATCACATTTGATAATGATAGATGTTCAGCAGCCAAAATAATATTGTTAAAAGTTTCTGGATTCGGAACTGAAAAGGATAGGATTGATAATGATTTTTTTTTCTAAAAAACTCACTTTGTATTCTAACTCCATGAGCAATTTGAAAGCATAGTGCCATGTCTTGAAAAGTGGCTCGAGTCCAAAAACTTTTGGGTTGCAACTTGACAATTTGTTTATGATAATGTAAAGACTTCCATTCTCGATCGCCGTCCATAAGATTGATATTATTACTCATATTTCCAGAAATTTTATCAAAAACATTGAACTTCCAAATGCCATCGTCACCGAGGATCGATATCACTTGGATTCCATATTCAACTGTTAATTCTCCATTATCATTCAAATATCCATTCTCTTGATTCAAGTATGTCCGAATACTGTATTCGCTGCCAAAAACCACATATCCCGGCTTCAATAAATATGATTTCTTTTCGGTTTCAATATTCTTTGACTTGTCCTCGTTTAGAACATTAAAATAGTAATGAACTCTCATTTCTTGTCGACCATCATGAAATATTGTTGGGAAAACCCAAGTTCCGTCGTCCTCTTCATCCAATCTCCATTTGAAAAACCAGCTCCTCTCTCCGCCAATTTCATCCAAAGAAATTGTTGGAAAAACTCTATTTGTCACACGCTCGGCGAAATTCACACAATTGTAGGTTCCGTAATAAGCAACTGGAAATCAAGATAACAGTGTTTTTTTCAGTCTCAGAACTGGACGAATCAGTACTGTCCCGAATCAGAACTCTGGACAAGCCAGAATCGGTCGAATGAGGACTAGTCCGTTAAGAACTGAATGAATCAGAACTGACCCTTATAAGAACCGACCGTGTAAGAACTGCCCGGAAAGGAATTTTTCATATGCACGTATTTGGGCACTTTTCAGTGCTTGCAGCACATTGCAGCGAAGTATTCTTAGTTCTGATCCGGGAAGTTCTAATAAGGTGAAGTTCTTATCCGACCAGTTCTGATAAAAGGTACCACCTTGAGAGGACTCACATTGATGTTTATCAACCATTGTAAACTATTGAAACAAAGAAATGTGGAAAAAAAAATCAATAATATGCTTTTGATTAAAAAAAAGTTCAAAAAATGTCTCCACGCGTTCACGGGTTTAAAAAATTAGCCTCTCAAAATAATGAGCAAACGCGCCCCACTGGACTTTTTTTGAATTTTTTGAGCTTTCAGCAATTGAACTTTTTTTCGGTGAATTCTCTAGTTTTCGCAAAAAAGGTTCACTGAAAATTGAAAAAAAAGTAACATTTTTGAGTAGAAAATGATTCTTTTTCTTTTTCCGACCAGGTTCAGAGTAGGAGTGAAATTACAAGTACTTATTTTAACCAGAATCAGATTCTTATTGTCTGAAATCACGGAAAATACTCCAAAAATCGTTAAATTGTGTCGCCTGGCAGAGAATTACATTCGGCGGCCGAGTCCACTCGGACTACACGGGCAGGTGGAAGAGAAACACGTGTAGTTCTCGAGGACAACTGCCGATTGTTTTCTCTTTCTTTCTTTTTTTTTGCCGCCTTCCGACCTTCTGACCTGTTGGAAAAAAGAAACTTTGAAAAAAAGAAAAAAACTGTCTAAAAATTTTTTCGCAGTTTCTGTAGTATTTGTAGTCGTTGTGACCTATTCATCTTCCGTAATTTAAAATTTTGTTGATTTCTCTTCCTCGTACCAAACTACATACAATTTCAAGTTCCAATATGCTCATTGAGAAAAAAATCTCATTAACCCAAAAAAAAAGTCGTAGACTTTGTTCCAATGCTCCTGTTTCTTCAAGAACAAAAGATGGTCACATGTGAATGACGAAAAGTCAAAAAATAAGAGAAGGGGAACCACAAAAAAAATTGGATCATGACCTGAAAATATAATCTACTGAAGGGGAAATTAATGTGTCGGGTGTAGTGTGAAGCACAAAAAAACAGGAGAAAAAATTTTGTTACAAAAATCTTAAAAGCCTTTTTTTCACAACAAATCCAGGCCTTCTTTGACAATTTCATCCAATTCCAAATCGATTCCATTGAGTTGTTGTAGTACAAAACATTGGTTCAAGTCCTCATAATGTTTGGCAATCACATTGAAAATAGATAATAACTCGGTGTATCTGGTAGGTCCATACTTTTGGTAGGTTAGCATACAGTAGTCAAAAAGGGCGGAGCTATAGAAGTTACGGTAGGTGGATGAGAGGACTCGAGCAGTGGAGGAGATGTTTGGGATGGCTGAAAAGATAAAAATAGGGAACATTGTGGCATCATTAACTACTGTAAGAGCTGTATTAGAATGGCATGTTCTGTGCAATAACCTAAAGACTCTTATATTGAAATAAATCATACAGGGTGGCCCAAAAGTATAGGACACTTTGATTTTGCTATATTTTCGAGAAATTGTACTGAACATATGAGAAAAACTAGAATAATTAGTGACATAGGCTCTGTTAATTAGTTTTTTGAAGATATATCCTCAATTTAAACTTTTGTTCCCCTTGGAGCATTCAAAAGGTGCAAAAACCAAATAGGCACTGCGGCGCTGGTTGCCATAGCCTAAACACAAGTTGAAATTTATCGGATAGGGTCTTAAAATATTTTTATGAAACCAAAAAATAACCCTTTATGTTTCTATTTTTATTTCATGGACACTGAAGTTCAATGAAAACAGATATGAGTGAAAAATGGTTCCAAATTCATGAAAAAGTAGCCATAGTGGAAATTTAGTGGTAGATACCGTGGTGTCTAGGAGCATCGTATTCTTCAGAACAGAACAAAAAACGACTGATAATTTATTAAAACCCCCTTTTCAACAAATTTTGTTGGTTTTTGATTTCTAAAAAGTGTTTGCTAGTGAAATTCTAATGACACTTTCAGACCACATCCAACTAGCGCCGCACCCTTTCAACGGCTCAACATTTGAAGTTTTTTGGGAGTTCGCACTTTATTTCGGGTTTTGACAATAATTGAATTAGACAGACCATTTGGAACCATTTTTCACTCATATCTGTTTTCATTGAACTTCAGTGTCCATGAAATAAAAATAGAAACATAAAGGGTTATTTTTTGGTTTCATAAAAATATTTTAAGACCCTATCCGATAAATTTCAACTTGTGTTTAGGCTATGGCAACCAGCGCCGCAGTGCCTATTTGGTTTTTGCACCTTTTGAATGCTCCAAGGGGAACAAAAGTTTAAATTGAGGATATATCTTCAAAAAACTAATTAACAGAGCCTATGTCACTAATTATTCTAGTTTTTCTCATATGTTCAGTACAATTTCTCGAAAATATAGCAAAATCAAAGTGTCCTATACTTTTGGGCCACCCTGTATGATTTATTTCAATATAAGAGTCTTTAGGTTATTGCACAGAACATGCCATTCTAATACAGCTCTTACAGTAGTTAATGATGCCACAATGTTCCCTATTTTTATCTTTTCAGCCATCCCAAACATCTCCTCCACTGCTCGAGTCCTCTCATCCACCTACCGTAACTTCTATAGCTCCGCCCTTTTTGACTACTGTATGCTAACCTACCAAAAGTATGGACCTACCAGATACACCGAGTTATTATCTATTTTCAATGTGATTGCCAAACATTATGAGGACTTGAACCAATGTTTTGTACTACAACAACTCAATGGAATCGATTTGGAATTGGATGAAATTGTCAAAGAAGGCCTGGATTTGTTGTGAAAAAAAGGCTTTTAAGATTTTTGTAACAAAATTTTTTCTCCTGTTTTTTTGTGCTTCACACTACACCCGACACATTAATTTCCCCTTCAGTAGATTATATTTTCAGGTCATGATCCAATTTTTTTTGTGGTTCCCCTTCTCTTATTTTTTGACTTTTCGTCATTCACATGTGACCATCTTTTGTTCTTGAAGAAACAGGAGCATTGGAACAAAGTCTACGACTTTTTTTTTGGGTTAATGAGATTTTTTTCTCAATGAGCATATTGGAACTTGAAATTGTATGTAGTTTGGTACGAGGAAGAGAAATCAACAAAATTTTAAATTACGGAAGATGAATAGGTCACAACGACTACAAATACTACAGAAACTGCGAAAAAATTTTTAGACAGTTTTTTTCTTTTTTTCAAAGTTTCTTTTTTCCAACAGGTCAGAAGGTCGGAAGGCGGCAAAAAAAAAGAAAGAAAGAGAAAACAATCGGCAGTTGTCCTCGAGAACTACACGTGTTTCTCTTCCACCTGCCCGTGTAGTCCGAGTGGACTCGGCCGCCGAATGTAATTCTCTGCCAGGCGACACAATTTAACGATTTTTGGAGTATTTTCCGTGATTTCAGACAATAAGAATCTGATTCTGGTTAAAATAAGTACTTGTAATTTCACTCCTACTCTGAACCTGGTCGGAAAAAGAAAAAGAATCATTTTCTACTCAAAAATGTTACTTTTTTTTCAATTTTCAGTGAACCTTTTTTGCGAAAACTAGAGAATTCACCGAAAAAAAGTTCAATTGCTGAAAGCTCAAAAAATTCAAAAAAAGTCCAGTGGGGCGCGTTTGCTCATTATTTTGAGAGGCTAATTTTTTAAACCCGTGAACGCGTGGAGACATTTTTTGAACTTTTTTTTAATCAAAAGCATATTATTGATTTTTTTTTCCACATTTCTTTGTTTCAATAGTTTACAATGGTTGATAAACATCAATGTGAGTCCTCTCAAGGTGGTACCTTTTATCAGAACTGGTCGGATAAGAACTTCACCTTATTAGAACTTCCCGGATCAGAACTAAGAATACTTCGCTGCAATGTGCTGCAAGCACTGAAAAGTGCCCAAATACGTGCATATGAAAAATTCCTTTCCGGGCAGTTCTTACACGGTCGGTTCTTATAAGGGTCAGTTCTGATTCATTCAGTTCTTAACGGACTAGTCCTCATTCGACCGATTCTGGCTTGTCCAGAGTTCTGATTCGGGACAGTACTGATTCGTCCAGTTCTGAGACTGAAAAAAACACTGTTATCTTGGTTTCCAGTTGCTTATTACGGAACCTACAATTGTGTGAATTTCGCCGAGCGTGTGACAAATAGAGTTTTTCCAACAATTTCTTTGGATGAAATTGGCGGAGAGAGGAGCTGGTCTTTCAAATGGAGATTGGATGAAGGGGACGAGGGACCTTGGGTTTATCCAACTATATTTCATGATGGTCGACAAATAATGAGAGTTCATTACTATTTTAATGTTCTAAATGAGGACAAGTCAAAGAATATCGAATTCGAACAGAAATCATTTTTATTGGAGCCGGGATATGTAATTTTTGGACGGATGTTCAATATCCGGACTTATTTAAACCAGGAAAATGGATATTTAAATGAAAATGGAGAATCAACAGTGGAATATGGAATCCAAGTGATATCGATCCTCGGTGACGATGGCATTTGGAAATTCAATGTTTTCGATAAAATTTCTGAAAATATGAGTGATAAGATCAATCTATTGGACGGCGATGAAGAATGGAAGTCTTTACACTATCATAAACAAATTGTCAAGTTGCAACCCAAAAGTTTTTGGACTCGAGCCACATTCCAAGACATGGCAATATGCTTTCAAATTGCTCATGGAGTTAGAATACAAAGTAAGTTTTTTTAGAAAAAAAAAATCATTATCGATTCTATCCTTTTCAGTACGATTTTTGACGGAGCTATGAGCTCAAATATAAGCGCGCACTGAAGATTTCACTAGGCTTTCTGTGGGCTATGGTCATTTGGGACCTTTTTTGGTGGATCCAAGGCGTTATTTTGTCATCAAATTGTATTATATAACTTAAAATGAAGTTTCCAATCAATTCCAGGTCGAAAATTTTAGTTTCGAAATTTTGAGATTTTCACGAAAAATTTTGGCTGTCATGGAGTAAAAAGGACTCTTGAGAAAATAAGGGGCTTTAACTTGAAAAGAGGACTTTACCGGAAAAAGATGACTTTTCCTCAAAAAAAGGACTTTACCGAAAAAAAGAGGACTTTACCGAAAAAAAGAGACTTTAGCCCAAGAGTGCTAAGAAGACGCGTCGGAAACTTGCGCTGAACGGAAAACCATTCATTTGTTCATTATTTCCACATTTCAACTACTCAATTCGACTCGAACTGATAATTTGATTGAATGACTTTTTTCCAGGCTTAGGCCTCTGAAAACATACCACTAGCCGCCCGGAGGGCGGCGTGAGCGAACTGATCTTTGAGAACCCGGAATACTCCAAATCTTGCCTTCACCTCTCCTGAACGGACAATCTTTTCCCATCACATTTCAGTCATTATTTGCTCAAGTTCGCTCACGCCGCCCTCCGGGCGGCTAGTGGTATGTTTTCAGAGGCCTAAGCCTGGAAAAAAGTCATTCAATCAAATTATCAGTTCGAGTCGAATTGAGTAGTTGAAATGTGGAAATAATGAACAAATGAATGGTTTTCCGTTCAGCGCAAGTTTCCGACGCGTCTTCTTAGCACTCTTGGGCTAAAGTCTCTTTTTTTCGGTAAAGTCCTTTTTTTGAGGTAAAGTCCATTTTTTTCTCAAGAGTCCTTTTTATCCCATGACAGCCGAAACTTTCACTAATATTATTATGGCTGCTCAAGATCTATCATTACCAAATGTGATTCGTTATTGTGAGCAAAAATTGATTGAGAAGGATTTGGGAACAGAGTGGGTTAAATATGCAATCGACGGAAAATTGAATCATTATCTGGCACAACTGATGAGAAATCTAAAATCTTCAGAGGAATTGAAGAAGATTTTAGAAGACGTGGATATTCAGAAGATGTCAGGAGAAGCTATGAAGCAATGTGCCAAATTTTTCTTCAAAAATCGAAAAAGTTTTTGAATAAAGATTTCTGTCGTTTTTGAAAAAAAAAACTTTATTACAATTTTTATATTAACAACAATTATTTCAAAAAATAACAAGAAAATTTTCAAAGCAGCAGCCGACATCTGCCGGGTTCGCAGGTTGTTATGTTAAGCATGCAGGTGAGCGGGGCTTACGTTTCGTGCTTAGAGTACGTGGAGCTTCACAGAGCTCCAATCGAAACAGAATAAAGACGGTCAACATCGCGGCGAAATTCTGTATCGATCTGTCTTTCCGCTATCAAAATCGGACTCCTAGGAAAAAGCTCGGGAGTCCGCGACGCACAAACATACTGACAAACAATCAATTCTATGTTAGAATAGTAAGATAAAGATTTTGTCATTTTTGAAAAAAAAAACTTTATTAGTATTATTAAAAAAAACAAACAATTATTAGAAAAAATCAACAAGAAAATTATTAAACAGATTGAGGAACCAATGCATAATTCTTCAAAAAATTCTCATTGACTCTTCTGTATGTGCTCTGCTTGCATGATGGGCATTTAACACACCGAAATTCCGATTGTCCGTATAATTTGACATCTTGGTCCTCCAGAATATGCAAACAAGTTTTGCATAAAGAGTGTCCACAATCTGAAAAAATAAAAATGATTTTTCAAACAAAAAGGTGAATTAACTTACCAAGAATGTGAGGGAAATGATAGTCGCTATTATAGGAAAACATACAAATAGTGCATTCCAAACCACACTTTGTCTCCGGAATATCCACTTTTGGCTTCTTGGATCTTGGCTCTTCTTCAAATGATTCCAGGGAAAATCCTCTTTTTCGGCTCGTTTTTTGCTCCAAAATATCTCGCAATTTTTGATTTTCTGCCTTCGATTCCTCCAGTTGAGCCTTCAATTTGTCTTCTCTTGAACGACTTTCAGCTTGCTCACAAATCAATTTGAGTTGGAGACTGCGGATGATATCTTGCAATTCTTCGGTATTCATTTTGGAAGATGAGGTTGGCAAACAAAGAAGAATACAGAAAATCAATAATAAGACAGGGTAGACACTACACGAAGGAGAGTCTAGAAGACGTCAAATGAGTGGTTGTGCAGTCCATCTCTCCCCTTTTATAGGGTTTTCTAGACGCTGGTCTTCTGTACGCTGACCTATATGAAACACAGAATTGGACGTTAATCTCATCTCATAAATCTTTTATTGTCATCTTCCTAATTTTCGATCAATAAACGCCTTGCAGTATGATCCAAATAAAAAAAAAGTTGATGAAGTTGAATGAAATACGGAAAACGAAAATCGGGCGACGGAACCTTTTTTTCCACGGAAATTGGAAATTTCGTAGGATTTACAACGGAATTTGGTAGAAATTGAATTTTTTCAACTTTTTTGAATGAAAGGCTGTTCAAAACTTTCAAAACTCCTAATTTTCTCTTTCGGAAAAAATTTGAAAATTTAGTAAAAAAAAACCGGAAAACGGAACTCCGTGAAGCTTTGCCGTAAACACGTGGAAACTTTTTTTTTTGGAATTTTTTCAAAAACAAAATATCGATTTTTCTCCGCATTTCTTCGTTTCAATAGTTTATAATGGTTGATATATATCAATGTGAGTTTAAGAAAGTCTGAAAAAAAACACTGGTTCCTTGATTTCCAGTTGCTTATTACGGAACCTACACTTGTGTCAATTTTGCTGAGTGTGTGGCAAATAATGCTTTCTCATTGGTTTCTTTGGATGAAATCGGCGGACAGAGGGGCTGGTCCTTTAAATGGAAATTGAAAGAAGACGACGACGGAACTTGGGTTTATCCAACAATCTTTCATAATGGTCAACAAATGATAAGATTCCATTACTATTTCAAAGTTCTAAATGAGGACGAATCAGAAAGTGTTGAGACCGAAAAAAAATCATATTTATTGAAACCGGGATATACAGTTATTGGCCGCGATCGCAGTATTCTGACTTATTTAAACCTAAAAAATGGATATTTGAATGATAATGGAGAATTAACAGTTGAATTTGGAATATATGTGGAATCGATTCTTGGTGACGATGGAATTTGGAAATTCAACTTTCATGATGATCTTCTTGATATCAGAAAATATTGCCAATTTACATGTTTTGGCCATCCGAACATTAATAGTTATTTTTGTCATCGTCAGGTAACAGACTACAAACTACATTGACAACAGTGTGCCTTACCGGGAAAATTCCGTTGAATTTTCCGGAAAATTTTCCGATAAATTTTTCGATAAATTTTCCGGAAAAAGTTTGAAACATTTTCCAAACTTTTTCCGAAAAATTTTCCGGAATATTTTCCGGAAAAATTCCAATTTTTTCTAGTAGCTTTTTGGAGAAACGGTGCTCCGGAATTACGCCAAAACGCATTGTTTAGCGGATTTTCCGGAAAATTTTCCGATAAACCGGGAAATTATCGGAAAATTTGTCGAATTTTTACCGGAAAATTCTCGGAACTTTTTTTTGGTAATTTTCCGGTAATTTTCCGGTGAATTTTTCCGGTAAATTTGTCGACAATTTATCAAAACACCCGTTTACCGGTAAACATTTTTACGGTATGGCACACTGATTGACAACAAAATTTTTTTCAGCTTCTTGTGCATCATTCTATTGGATATAAATCTAGACATCGGTCAATCGGGCCAAAGAAAACTTTCCGCAATTTCGAACCATTTTTGCAACTTGTACACGGAGTTCAATTACAGCTTAGTAGTGAGTTAATGATTTTTTTCTTGATTGGAATTATCCCAAAAAAACCTGTATTAGTATTGACTTTCTAATTTAACTGCAAGCGGTGCTACCCCTAATCAGAACTGCCCCGAATTAGAACTCTGGACAAACCAGAACCGGACAAATCAGAACGGACCCTTACAAGAACCGACCGTTTAAAGAAGGACTGAACTCGGGTTTTTTAATTTCAAGTTCTGATGCAGTTTTTTATTCTGATTATTTTATTTCACTACGACTACACTCAAAAATCATTCTAAACGGTAAAAAAATGCGTTTAAAGGCATGGCTGCGTACAGATTGATGGCCTAGGAATTTGAAAAGATGCGCGCGCAAGGCACAAACTTGTCGGATTCTAGGCCATCAATCTGTACGTGGTCATGCCTTCAAACGCCGTTTTCTACCGTCTAGAGTGATTTTTGAGTGTAATCGTAGTGAAAGAAAATGATCAGAATAAAAAACTGCATCAGAATTTGAAATAAAAACCCGAGTTCAGTCCTCCTTTAAGAACTGCCCCGGATAAGAACTTTTCAAATGCTCGCATTTGGACATTTTTCACACCTTGTAGGCCATTGCAGCAAAGTTGTGTCAGTTCTCATTCGTGCAGTTCTGATTTGCCCCGTTCATATTCAACCAGTTCTGATTCGTCCAGTTCGGACTAGGGGTAGCAAGCGATGTCATCAAAAATACTATGCAATACTAATAGAGGTTTCACTGTAGCTTCATCTCAATTCCCTCAAATTTCAGTGAAAGAATCCTTCAAGTTTGTTACCATGGCAGAAAACCACAGATTTCCAAACGTGAAAAGTTATTGCGAATGGAGTATGGTTCGAATTTGCCGCCCACACAAATTGAATATTCGAAAAGAGATTCAAAAATGTGTGAAGCACGATTTGAGACACTATCTAGCGTATTTGTTGAAAAAAGTGGCGACTTCTGGAGAATTGATGGATTTTTTGAAAAGTATCAAAATGGAAGAAATGTCAGGTGAATCGATGAAAATGTTTGCTGCGAAGATTCTTTTTGATTAGTTTTGAACTGATTCTTATAAGAAATGAAAAATGATGAAGATGCATAATATTTTTTGTACAAAATGGTGATTTCCTAGTGAAAATCAGATGTTTTTCGAAAAGCTCTGGAAATTTTCTCAGTTCAATGGAGCACGATTGCTGTTTTACAAGAGAAGCTAATTATGAGAAATGGATAAAAGTGTGCAAATATTTAAAAAAATGTAGAAGGCAAATCCTACCGACTGAACTTGAGAGGTGCTTCCCCTAATCAGAACTCGGGACAAATCAGAACTGGTCGCATAAGAACTGGACGGATCAGAACTGCCTGGGGGAAAACAATTTTGCTGCAATGGCAGTGACAAGCAGTGAAAAGTGCCCGAATACGAGAATTTGATAAGTTCTTTCCGGGGCAGTTTTTAAAAGGTCGGCTTTTAAAAAGGTCCGTTCTGATTCGTCCAGTTCGGATTAAGTGTATTACTTTTTTTGCGAAAGGCTGACACCTGGGTTTAAAGGCGCAGCGACAAATGTCTTTTGGGTCCCGCCACGGTTACAGTACTTCTTAGTTGAAAATAACTAAAACCGTGACAGGATCCGGTGAAAATTTGTCGACCGGATCCTGTCACGGTTTTAGTTATTTTCAACCGAGAAGTACTGTAACCGTGGCGGGACCCAAAAGACATTTGTCGCTGCGCCTTTAAACCCAGGTGTCAGCCTTTCGCAAAAAAGTAATAGCATCTTTGAAAAATATGCAAAAAAAGCAAAAAAAAAAGTATCTATTTTTTCAAAAGTTTTCATTTTTTTTCACTCACGTGTCATAAAAATCGATTTAATTGTTTCATCTTCTTCATTTTCTGTTTTTTTTCTCTTGGCACAATGGCGATTTGCAATAAATGTAAGAATTCTCTTTTTTCTTTTTTACAAAATCCCAAAAATTCCCAGATTCCCATCACGCCATTCTCAAATACAAAGGATTTTCTGAAAAAGCGTTTTCTACTAGAACTTTTTCAAATCCGATCCCAAAATTAGCCGGACTTGAGGATTGGAATTTTATTTTACAAAAGAAAATTATTGATGGAAAAGAATATTTTCAACCACATATTCAAAATCAGGATAGAGGCACGAGAAAAATGATGAGCATCAAATTTTTTATGAACGTGATGAATAAAAATGGAGATCAAAAATATAGAAAAGAGTGCGATATGAAAATTAGTCTTGGACAAACGATTCGAGGAGAGAAAATGGATTTTTGGGAGCTTTTAAACCAAGAAAATGGATGGTTGCACAATGAGGCACTTGTTATTGAGTATGGAATTCAAGTGATGGCGATTTTTGATGCAATCATTGATGGGATAACACCCTGGAAATTTAATTTTTATGACAAATTATTTGATTGTGAGGAGAAGAATAATATGGTGACTTTGACAGGAATTGGTCCTGATAGAAACCAAGTGATGTGTTGCTATCGAGAGGTGAGAAACAGAGTTGTACGGAATTCCGGATTCCGGATTCCGTATTCCGGGGTTTTATCGATTACGTGTTCCGAAGTCCGGATTCCGAAAAAAATTTTTTTCATTCCGGATTCCGTTTTCCGGATTCCGCTTTCCGGATTCCGCTTCCCGGATTCCGTTTTCCGGATTCCAAAAAAAACAGATTTCATTCCGTTACAATTCGAAATTTTCAAGTCTTGAAAAATAGCAGAATTCTGAAAAATTTTTGAGCGATACTCCGGTATTCAATGCGCCTTGCATGAAATGGGTCCTAAAATGTACTGAAAATGGAACTTAACTGATGTTCGAACTAAATTGCTTTTTTCTGCTTTGAATCCTGCGAATCCAATGATTCCGGATTCCGAATTCCGTATTCCGAGAAAAAAAAGTTTATTCCGAATTCCGGATTCCGGATTCCGTAGTTTCGAAAGTGATTCCGGATTCCGATTTCCGGAATCAAAAAAATCTATTCCGTACAACTCTGGTGAGCAAGACTGGGCAAATTTTGGGAAAATTTTGGGCAAGTTGAGAAAACCTTGAGACAAGTTTGGCAGAATTAAAATTTGGTAAAATATGAGCTTATTTGTCTGAAAATGAGCAATGTGGGCAAGATTGGGCAAAAAACGCTCTCAGCCTGCCCACATCTTGCCCAAAATGCTTTGCGTTTTCACAGTTTTGTCAAATATTGGGCAAGAATGAGCAAAGATGGTTTCCGGACCGTAGGAGCAAAGAGACTGACCGCAATTTGCCGGAAAACAGTTTGCCCAAACTTTGCATGTATCGGGCTGATTTTTTAAAGAAGCTTGGGCTAGCAAAACTGGAACGGGCGAAATTAATTAAAACTTGCCGCAATTCGATCAAAACTGTCAGCGCGCGACGTGGGCGAGCTTGCGCAAGCATTGGGCAAGCTCTGCACCATTAGTGCAACTCCGCTTGAGGCAAGTTCAGAAAATTTCGGGCAACTATTGGGCAATTGTTAGGCAAGATCTTGTCCGAGATTCGGGCAGACTGCGCAGTTTGAGAAGAAGTTAGCAAACGACAAATTTTGCCCAAGACGTGCCCCACCCAACTTCAATCAACAATTTCCAGCTCTTCAACTCCCAATCGCAATTCAAAGACGGTGAAGTCAATGTACCGCCCCCTCCAGATTTTGTTCATCTTCAACATGAAATTGATGAATGCCTTCAGATTGCTCATGGGATTCGTCTCGAAAAACTTACTAGCAAGTTTTTTTAAATGTATATTAATATTTTTCCAAAATTTTTCAGTCTGTGAACTAGGAAAAGTCATCAAAATTGCTCAGCACTATCAACTATCAAGTGTGGTCAAGTATTGTGAGCAGAAACTAATGGAGAGTTCAGAAGACGTGAAAGTGGAGCACCACTACATTCTCATTGCTATAAACTTCAATTTGAGACGCTATTTGGCACAATTTATTTGGAGGTCTTCTGAAGAATTGGCAGCGATTTTGAAAGTATGTGATATTGAGAAAATGTCGGGAGAATCGATGAAAATGTGCACAAAAGTTTTCTTTGAGAGCTCAAAAACGATTTTTGGAAAGTTTTTGTGAATAAAGTATTTAATTGAAATTGATTTGTATACTTCACAAGTTTTCCGAAGAATTTAATCAATCAATAAACTTTTACGGACCAGCAGCTTCTCAAAAGTACATTCATGAACGGTGTTTCACTTCATTTTGAAGTGAACTGTGCTCTTTCCCAGGGTGAGTCATAATAAATGGAAATGGATGGAAGCGGAACAATGCCATCGTTTTTGTTTGTGCAATGCTTGCATGCTATCTCCAATTTATTTAAGATTTAGTAAGACCGACATAGTAAGACCGACATAGTAAGTGAAGGAAATGCTGTGGTTAGATTGAGTGAAGGGAATGAAAAAAGGGTGAACAGGAAAAATCTGAAGCCTTTGTTATTATGTCTCAAGATGTGGTGTATACATACACTAGTTTTTGGATTTTGAACAATAAAAACGAATAAAAATCATAGAATGCCGTACCGAATGGAACCAGTTGGTCTAGAGGGGCGCAATGAAAACACCTTTTATCAAAAAAATGTTTTACCAATCAAGTAGACTGTACGGTTCTGATAGAACAGTGAAGATACTCGAGTGTTACAACTTGAGCAATTTAGGACTTTTTCAGAGACCGCTTGAAGTCCGCTAAACACCGCCTGACAAACACTTTTGTGAAGTTAAATTTTGCCAAACTCGCTTCAAGTTCAAGTAGACGGCCAGTATAAAATTCGGCGCAAAAGACGCCAAATAATCAACTTGAGAAAGTGAGAATACATAGATTTAGCAAAACAGATGTCACAATTCACGTTAGACGGCACTAATGTTCCAAGTTGGTACACAGTAAACAAAGGAGTAACAGGTGTAAAGAAAATCGATGAAGGCTACCCTCTCCCACTCTCCCCCTTCTCTACCAACAGGTTACTCTCACATCTTGACACCGGCCTTACTGTAGTCCCAGAGGGAGACAAGGTGCGCATTGTGTAAGTGAAGGTACCACCCCTTTTCATCCTTGATGGTTCCTTCAGGTTCAGGGGTCTCTCATCCTTTTAGTCAATCATTTATTTATTTTCATTCGTGTTCACTCGTCTCCCTTTATGATGTCACTCCATTTCGAATTGATCCTTCCCATCCTTCCTAGCTCCTACACACTCAGCGGTCCTTCCAGCATACTTCCAACCATTTTCATTCATTTTTACCTGACCCTCTCATTGTTTTTTTTCATCCTTTGTTATTATTCCACAGAATTCATTCCAGTATTTTCCAGTTATCTTAATCTTTCAGCTAACTACAGTAATGTCTGCACCAGACCAAATCCCACAACTCGCAATGCTCACAACTCCATTTATGATGGAGTACATGGCGAAACTTTTTGAGGAACTTCAGGTAAATGTTTAAGTTATTTTTGAACATCCTGCCGATTCGGAACTTGTTTGAATCATAACTACTGTCTCAAATTAGAACTGTCCCTTATCAGAACCGTGTCTCGCATCAGAACTATACGGGACAGAACTATGCTGATTCGTGACAATTCTGGCATGGGACAATTCTAATGCGGGGCACGGTTCTGATGCGGTTCAATTTTGATAAGTGGCAGTTCTGATTAGGAACACGGTTCTAATTCGGCATACTCTTAAAATTTTGGCAAAAATCGATTTATTGATAAAAATGTTTCAGAAGACATGCAATTTGGAAGCTAAAGTTGCTCCACTTCTTCGAACTCCTTCTCCATCACCACCAAATCTTCTGCCAACTCTACCAGAATTCATTCCAAATCTGCTCGATATGCCAACCCAAGTCCCACAACTCTCTTCAATTCCATCAACGACTCCGGCTCAGTTTTTTCCAAATCTCCTTTCAACCATGATTCCAAAGCCTTCACCAGTACCACGATCTTCAATTTCACCACCACACCCTTTTTCGATTTCGAGCTTAGTTCCACTTTTGGTAGATCAAAATGTCCAAGCGGAAAATCAAAATAGAACTCATAAATGTCCGCTCTGTGAAAAGGGATTCCGATCAAATTGGCGATTAGAAGGGCATATTAGAACTCATAGTAAGTTTCAAATTTTTTCCATTTTTTTCAGTTTTTTTTCAGCTGGAGAAAAGCCATACACCTGTAAAATCTGTGGGTTGAGTTCTGCGGATAGAAGCAATCATAAAGCTCATGTTCTAACGCATTCTGGTAAGCTAATAAAACACAATTTTATTTTTACAAAACTCGCTTTTTTCAGGGCTCAAGCCGCACAAATGCTTAAAGTGTGACAAGGCATTTGCTCTCAAGTCATATTTAACCAAACATGTAGGAAGATGTGCCGCCCGAGATTCTTTGGAGGAGGAAGATCAAAATAACAACACTGCTTTCAATATGTCTGCCCAAACCGTGTAAAAAAACCGTGTATGTTCAAATCCCAATACCTTCGAAACGGCCGAGAAATGATGGCCTAGGATCCGGATATCTCGGAAGACTTGTCTGTTTTTAGTTTTTTTTTTCAAAATGAATACAGTGTTTTTTTTTTCAAATTGTTCTTTTCGAAACTCGCACATAAAACATTCATAATCAGCAGGTCAAGCCGGTTCAGAAAAGTACAAACAAGCCTAGGCTCCGCACAGTTTGAAGTTTCGGGTTCAGAGACGCTGTGTGTCTGGCTTCTCTGCACTCTAACCTTGAAAATTTCAAACTGGGTGGAGCCTAGGCTTGTTTATATTTTTCAGAAACGGCTTGGCATGTTGGTTCGGCAAATCGGATTCTAAAAAAATGTTGGTGGTCAGAGTGCAGAGAAACAAGACACTGCGTCTCTGACCCGGATTTCAAAGTGGGTGGAGCTTAGGCATGTTTATACTTTTCCAAGCCGTCTTGACCTGCTGATTCCAAATATCATGTTAGTTTCTTGATTCTCTCAACTTTCAGGCTTTTATTATATTTTTCTGAACCATCCTGTACTGCTAATTTCGGAGATCTCAGTAGCAAAAAGTTTGGAAGCCAGAGCGCAGAGAAACCAGACCTTCTGCGTCTCTAACCCAATTTTTAAAATGGGGGAAGCCTAGGCGTGTTTATACTTTTTCAAACCGCCTTGGCCAGCTGAGTTTGAAAATGCTAGATTTAAAGAGGTATAATAAAAATAAACAAATTTTTTTTTGAAAATTTAGATTTTCAAATTGCTCACACTATCATTATTTAGGATTACTGTATCTTTTAACAATCCAGAGAGCAGAAAAACCAGACAAAGTAAGATAATTATTAGCGGACATTTTTCGTACCAGACACATCCCTAGGATTATAGGAAACTAAAACTGTGCCCCTTGAGGATTTTCGTTATCAAAAACAATAACAAAATATAAAAACTTCCTCCTTCCCACTCACTATCAGTTTTCATTATTTTTCCATTTTTCCTTCCCAATAAAAAAATAAGCTCTTTCCAAAAAATTCTTCCATATTACACGGCTCCAACTTCAATCATTGCCAATTCTTTGTTGATTTTTCTTATCATTTTCAAATCTCCCAATCAAATGGGAAACTATAAACACCTTCTGATAGGGGTGTCAATATTTAAAATATTATATGGATATTGGATATTTTGTCAGAAACTGTAAGAATTTTTGTGGAATTTTAAATTTTGAAGGAATAAAATGAAATATTAGAAATCAGCAGATTACGGCGGTTTAGAAAAGTATAATCATGCCTAGGCTCCGCCCACTTTGAAAATCCGGGTCAGAGACGCAGAATCTCTGGTTTCGCTGCACTCTGTCCTCCAAAGTGTTTCAAAATGAAGTTATTGAATCCAGCTCGTCGAGAAGATCCAGAAAAGTATAATCATGCCTAGACTCCGCCCACTCTGAAATTTTGAGGTCAGAGACGCAGTGTGTCTGGTTTCTCGGCGCTCCAACCTCGGGGATTTCAAAGTGGGCGGAGCCAAGGCATGTTTATACTTTTTGAAACCGTCTTGGCCTGCTGATTTCAAATTTTCTAATTTCAACTAACTTGGTAAGAGAGCATAGAAACCAGACCCTCTGCGTCTCTAGCTCAAATCTGGCAATTTTGAAAATGGCCGCGACCTAGGGGCTCCTTCCTACTTTTCTGAACCGCCTAAACCTCCTGAATCCGGAAACCCTAATTTCAGACAGTTTTATCAATTGGTCCATCATTTGTGGTAGTTGTTCCACACAAAGACCGATTTTTTAGCAAGGACCTGGCAATGTTTTTTAACTGTAAATCTCTTGGTACAGTATCCCAAATTCCAAAAATTTATAGGCTTGTACTGCGCATTTTTTGGTTTCTCAATGGGCATGTTTGTCATTATATTTGCCTATCGTCTATTCGCGGCCACGGAGAATAAAATTTTGAGCTATTTTCACGATTGGAAAATTTTAATTTGGTTTATTTATCCTATTTTTTATGGTCTGGTTTTTGGGTTAGTGGCTTGGGGTCCATATTCTCCGTCGAAGGAAATGGATGGGTTTGTGAGGTAGGCTACAAAAACTACAAATACTACAAAAACTGCAATTTCAGACTTTCCATAGCTGATACCTTGAACTTGACACTCGATGACGTCGCGTATACCGGTCCATTGTTCCGTTCCTTATCTGATAAGTCACCCTTATACAGTATTCTTTTTGTGTCAGCAGTACAGTTTACCTTGACTGTGAGTTTCAGCAAGTGTGCTCCAATGATAATCAATGTTTTCCAGACTACATCATTATTTCTAGTCGTGTATTTTGGCATGAAATGCTATTTTCATATTGGCAGTTTCACCACTATCTCAGATTCGGTATCTATGAAATTGAAGAATCTACAAAAGCAACTGTTCCTGGCACTGGTTTTTCAGGTATTACTGGCGTAGACTTTAAGGCAATTTTCACAAAAGTACAATTTTTGGAACCAGCAGGTCAAGCCCGTTCAGAAAAGTATAATCATGCCTAGGCTCCGCTCACTTTGAAATTCGGAGGACAGAGACGCAGGGAGTCTGGTTTCTCTGGGCTCTCGCCTCAAAAATGTCAATGTGGGCGGAGCCTAGGCTTGTTTATACTTTTCAGAAACGGCTTGGCATGCTGGTTCGGCAAATCTGATTCTAAAAAAAATATTGGTGGTCAGAGTGCAGAGAAACCAGACATTGCGTCTCTGACCCTGGTTTCAAAGTGGGCGGAGCCCAGGCATGTTTATACTCTTCTGGACCGTCTCGCTTTGCTGATTTCAAAAACTTCATTTATTTTCAGTTTTTCTCAACTTCAGGCTCTTATTCCCGTGGTCCTTATGCACATACCTGTCACTATTCTGTACACGTGTTCTCTGATAAACGTTACATTTAATCCAATCAATGTGGCCACTACAATTGCATTATTTCCTGCTCTGGATCCTTTTCCAACCATTTTTATTGTGAAAACTTATCGAATGACTGTTTTTGGTAACGTTACGGTAGTTCTGTAGCTTGTAGTCTTCTTATCGTTTGTAGTCTTTGTAGTCATTGTAGCCTTTGTAGTCTTTGTAGTCTTTGTAGTCTTTGCATTCTTTGTAGTCAAACTTTAATTTCCAGGATTTTTCGCCCCCTTCCTCAAATGCCTACGACGCAAACCCAACGAAATCTCCGCTGGATCCAAATAATTTTTTTTTGCAAAAAAAAATTTATTTTAATGAGATTATCCAGAACGTTCTTTACGTCACAATAATATCAGTCATCTTCCCATATTTTTTTGAATAACAAAACATGTCCAAATGCCGGCCTAATTGCCATTTTGTCCCTATGGAAATGGGTGGAGGCATTTGGAAAATATGAATGAAGAGAAAGATGAGGAACAAAATACGGATATTGGTTTTTGATTCTTCGAAATCAAAACTACCGTAACCTGACTAATTTCGTTGTGGGACCCTTAGAACCTAAATTTTTGAAATCGGCAGGTCAATCCGATTCAGAAACGTATAAACAAGCCCTGGTTATCTTAATTTTGAACTGAGAGGTTAGAGACGCAGTGTGTCTGGTTTCTCTGCACTCTAACCTTGAAAATTTGGCATGTTTATAGGCATGTTTATACTTTTCTGAACCGTCTTGGCTAGCTGATTTCAAAATTCTTGTTTTCATAGAGGTCAGAGCGCAGAGAAACCAGACACACTGCTTCTCTGACCTCAAGATTTCAAAGTGGGCAAAACCTAGGCTTGTTTGTACTTTTCTGAACCGTCTTGACCTCCTGGTTCTGAAAATTTCATTTTGAAAACATTTGGCCTGAAAATTTCTTCTCTCCCCTTGTTTTGATCTACCTTGCACACCTTTCTGCTGCGTAATGAGCGGGACAGAGGGGAAAAGGGTAAGCTCTCTTATTAGTGTTTTCCATTCTGGGCTCATAACTAGTAATTAGCACGTACGTACGTACGGGGAGACGAGTGAAATTCGAGAAGAAATGAAAATAGAAATTCACGAGAAAAGGGATAAGAGATCAATCTGGTCACCCAAATCAAGTGAGAAGAGAGTTTCGTGTCTTGCTTTTTTGTGCACTTTTTTCTGAAAACAGCCCACTACTGGTGGCCTAGTTTTTTTCTAGTTGGGTGGCCTAACTTTCTCTAGAAGTATGGACTAACTTTTTCCAAAGTCCATCAGGTTAGGTGACTGAGTTCCTGCGGCCTAGTTTTCCTTTTCAAAGATGACTTAGATCATGGCGGTCTAGTACTTTTTGATGGACGACATAATTTTCTACGTTGGTGTCTAGCTTTCCATGGCCTAACTTTCCAGGGCCTAATTTTTTCTGAAAATGGGCGAAATCACGATAGACAGTCCCAAATTTTCATATCCTGGTGGCTCTGTAAGGGTAGTCTAACTTCCTTATGGGTGGCCTAGCTCTCTTTTTATGGGTGGCCTAACATTTCCGATTTGGGTGGCCTAACTTCCTATATTTTGAATGCCTCCTCTCGATGGCCTAACTTTTCTTTAAAGACTGCCCACGCTTTTTCTTACCCTATCCCTCCCAGAAATCACTTTTCCTTCCAATTCCACTTCCAATTGCAATTAGTTCGAACGTGATTTTTTTCTCTGATTCATTTTGTTCACCAAACCTGACATTATAATTTTTTTGCTGAAATTTGTAAAATTTCAGAAAGAAATTATTCCCTAATGGATGTGATCTTACAACTTTTATGTTCCCGATCTATTGGAGTTTTGGGCTGGCAGACTGTGACTAGAATGGAGTTAGGCCAAAGATACAGAAAAAGTTAGGCCACCCGTATGAGGATAAGTTAGGCCACACGTATAGGAAAAATTAGGCCACCCATTGGGGAAATGTTTGGCCACCCATGTAAGAAAAAATTAGAGCACCCATGAAGGGAAAGTTAGGCCACCCATCTAGAAAAAGTTACTTCCCTTGTAGCCGTATAAGAAAAGTTAAGCCACCTATACAGGGAAAGTTAGGCCACCCATATAATAAACTTAGGCCACATAAATGGGGAAAGTTAGACCACACATAAGGGATAATTAGGCTACCAATATATGGAGAAGCTAGGCTACTTTTGAAGAGAAAGTAAGGCCACCCATATAGATGTGTTAGGCCGCCCATAAAAGATAAAGTAGGCCACCCATATAAGGGAAAGTTAGGCCACTCATGACGGGAAAGTTTGGCTGCCCATATAGGTTAAGTTAGGCCACCCATGAAAGGAAAACCAGGCCATTTTAATCAATAAAGTCTGGCCAACCAATCAGAAAACGACCACCCACATCGAAAAAATTCCCTCTGATCTTACGAATATTCCCTCCACTAACACTACATTCTTGTCAGACAAATTCTGTCTGCAAACGCTACAAAAAATGTCAAGGATTCAAAAAATCGAAATTCATAATTAGACATTGACGTTGGTCAGAAGTAAGCTTCTGAATCATTTTTTTCTAATCCCAAGCCCCGCCCACTTTTTTTGTAGGGGGAAGGAAGGGATTAATCATTTGGAATTCTTTTTTTAGAGGTGAGGGGTTGAAAAAATGTGGGTGTCTAGTTTTTAGTGGTTTAGGAAGTTAGGTCATTGGGCGAAAAATTTAGGCTATTACTTTAAAAAGTTAGGCCATCAGATAAGAAAGTTAGGCCATCAGATAAGAACGTTAGGCCATCAGATAAGAAAGTTAGGCCACGAGGTAAGAAAGTTAGGCCATCTGATAAGAAAGTTAGGCCACGAGGTAAGAAAGTTAGGCTATCAGATAAGAAAGTTAGGCCACGAGGTAAGAAAGTTAGGCTATCAGATAAGAAAGTTAGACCACCAGTTCAGAAAGTTAGGCCACCCTTTCCTAGGCCACTTAAGCTCATTTTAGACCGATTTTTCTGGTTTTTTCCCCGTTGTTCCATTGTTTTCCACTTCTTTTCTCATTCTTCGCCAATTTTTCCACTTTTTTTTTCCAGAAATGACACCCTCCTACTTTGTCAATTTCTTCCTTCCTGGGGTCTATGGATGCGTTTCAATGATTTTATACCTATGGGTTGTTATTGCTTTGATCGTGAATCGAAAGACCTTGAAAAGTTCTTTTTATCGGCTTTTCGTGGTCGGGTTTGTAATGGTGAGTTCTAGGCCATGGAACAGCAAAAGTTAGGCTGTGAAATAAGAAAGTTAGGCCGTGAAGGAAAGGAGTTAGGCCGTGAAGGAAAGGGGTTCGGCCAGGGACCTGGAAAGTTCGGCCATGGACTAGAAAAGTTAGGTCATAGAATAGAAGAGTCAGGCCATGTATCTGTTAACGTTAGACTACATAAGTTCGGCCACGAGAAACAAAAGCTAGGCCAGCCTTTAGGCAAACTAGGTCATGCACTTTAGATCATGGAAAGTTAGGCCAACAAATTGGGAAACTAGGCTACGTCAGCTTTCTAGGCCACTAAATTAAAGACGTTAGGGTATTCAGAAAGCTAGGTTTCCAACTAAGTAACTAGGCCACCGCATAGAAAAGCTAGGCCAGCAAATTCAATTTCTCTTCCAGAACCTCCTAACCTACACAAACTCTTTCGCTAGTCTCCGCCTCCCCCGTAACACTGGAATCAATGATACCATGGCATTATTCTTCCTTTCCCATAGCATGGAAAATGAGGCCTCCAAGTGCCCCATCAACGTTTTCCATACCCTCCATTACGAGTTTGCCTATGCCCAATACATTTTCAATTGCTTCATTTGCTTGAACCGATTCACCATGATTTACTTCCCATTTCAAAGCGAAATCAAATGGAAAAGACATGTTTGGAAATTCGTCATTTTTATTTTCGTGGCTCCAGCCCCAGCCACTGGTTTTATTCTATTCAATCGGTCTTTTTATCGATACAGTCAAACTGCGGACTATTTTTGGATCGATACTACGCTGGTAAGTGGGCGTGGCTTGAATGAAACACAATTTTTGAATTTCAGGGTCGCGGAAACATCTATATCGTGTTAACACCGGTCTTGTCAGTCATCACTGTGGTCAATATTTTCTTGAACTTGTCGACATATCACAAAATGAGGAAGATAAAGAAGTCAGTTTTTACGTTAGAAAATTGAAAATAGGATTTTAGAAATCAGGGGGTCCAGGCGGCTCAGAAAAGTATAATCATGACATGTCTTACACATTTTTGAAATTTCGGGTTGGAGACGCAGACTCTAGTTTCTCTGCACTCTGGCCTCTTTTAGTTTTGAGAATGATACCATCAGAATCAACTGGTCAAGGGAGTTCAGAAAATTACAAACAAGCTCAGGCTCCGCCCCCTTTGAAAGTTGGAGGTTAGAGACGCAGCGTGTCTGGTTTCTCTGCGCTCTAATCTCGTAAATTTCAAAGTGTGCGGAGCCTAGGCTTGCTTATACTTGTCTGAACCGGCTCGGCAAGCTGGCTCCAATTCTGCTAGTTTTGAAGAGAATGGAGGTTAGAGCGCAGAGAAACCAGACTCCATGCGTCTCTGACCTCGAATTTTCAAAATTATCCAAAATAGGTCATGATTATACTCGTTCAAACCGTCTCATCGAGCTGATTTAAAAAATCGTGTTTTCACTGAAGTTGGATCAAAATTAATTCCAGAGAAGGCATCGATGTGCCTGAAAAAAGTCTTCTTCGAATGTCCTTCTGCGTGTTTACCATCGACATGTTCCTAACAGTTCTGGCAATTATAAATGCGGTCCTAATCATTTCCAATCCACAAAGAGTACGTTTATCTCCACTGGCCAGCTGGGTGTCAAAACTGACTCCGTTTGCAAGTGATATGCTAACCTTGAGCCCGCCATACCTGCTGTTGGGGTTCAGCAAGATGGTGAGTAAAAATTCAGTGTCGAAAATGGAAAAATTTTGATTTTTCAGGTCCGTCGAAAATGCATCGAATTGGTCCCGGTTCTTCGTGATTTCCGAGTTCATCCTTATTTTGCCAACTCCAAAAGCGCCGTCGCCCATGTGGTGAGAAGATCCGAGGATGACAGCTCGATCTATTAATTCTATTGTTTTATTTTTCCTTTCTTGTAATTTTTTTTGAGTTTTGTAATGAATTCAGTGGTTTTTGTAAGCCCAAAATCAAGTTTTACCATCTAGTTTTGATTCCACCTAAACCGTGGTCCCCATAAAAAACCAAAAAAAGAAAAAAGATTTCGCTCCCGGGTGGGCTCGAACCACCAACCTTTCGGTTAACAGCCGAACGCGCTGCCTATTGCGCCACGGAAGCAGACGGGAAAGAGGGGGTCGGAGGGCGGTTAAAAACCCGACGGGAGGCGGGAGAGGAGAGAGCGGGGAGGGAAAGAAAAGTGGCCAATCTGTGGGGGGAAAGTTAGGTCGGAAAAATGAGATTTTTCGAAATTTTCCGGATTTTTGGTCCTTTTTCATGTTTGAAATGGATTTTTGATATAAAAACCAGGTTAAAATGTCAAAAAGGTGAATTTTGTAGGTGATTTCCCCCTACATTTATTTGTCATCATCATCATAATTTTTCCACTCTACTCCAATATTTATTTAGTGATATTTCCCTCTTTTAGCGTTATCAGCATTTTTTCGTCACTTTTCCTGCATTTTTCTTGTTAATTCTTGCATTTTCTAATAATTATTTCATTAATTTCAAAAAAATTTTTAAGAAAATGTCTATCGGACCATCTCTAACTGATATGCCGGATGTGGTAATGATTCAAATAATGGGCGAATTGAACTTGAGGGCAATGTGAGTTTTTTTTTTTCATTTTGTTTGTTAAAAAAAGTAGGAATTATAAGAAGAAAAACAAATTTCAAAAATTTTTTTTAACTATTTCAGCCATTTCAGACATTTTCAAATTATCCAGAATGACTAGATTTCTCAAATAACCACCTGAAATCATGAGCAACCGCGCTCCATTAGACTCAGCACGGTATGCTGAAGTGTGGGGTGTGTAAACGCGCTCTGTTGAGAAAACATGTTCTGAAATCCTAAAATAATTATTTTAAGGAGGAGTGTAATATTTCTGCTAAATCTTGTGTGGTGCTTTTACAAAAAATCTGGATTTTTCATCTAAAAAAAACTAAATGCATTCAATTTCGCTTCCTACTTTTAGGCCACGTCCCGTTTCGAAGAAGCGCGTTTGCATAGTCCACACTTCCGCATACCGTGCTCAGTTGATTTTTTGAGACGAAAATTGAATTAAAATTACTTTTTTTTCGGAGTCTAAAAAATACAGTATTCCACTGAAAATCTCAATTTCAGCCTTTTTTAGACCCAAATCAGATATTTGAAACATAGAAAAATTTCTTAAAAATGGTTCAAAATTTTCTCTTCTTTTTTTCGATTTTTGGTGAGAAAGTACTTCATAATAGGCGTTTTTTTGTGCAAAAAACAGAAAATTTACCGAAAATATACGCTGAAAATGGAAGAAATTCAAAAATTGAGCCTAATAGGGCGCGGTAGCTCTATATTTTAGAAAAATATTTTTGGGCATTTTCAGACAAGTATTCCATTTTCAGCCTCATTCTCCGAAAAGTATGCCACTCCCTCCGCAATTTCATCGATTCCAAAAAGTCCGTTCCACAACTTCTCGACATCAATTCTTATGTCAAAAAGGACCAAATTGAAGTTTGGTATTATTCTGGGACATGTCTGGAAGTAGTCAAATATCAAAAATCTGGAGAAAATGGATGCAAAATCGAGAATGAGCATAAGGAAAAAAAATTGGAAGGGAGCTACGTGGAAATATTTTTACAAGATTTGGAATTTTTTATAAATCGACAAGTGGAACCTTTGAGACAATTTCAATTGAAACGACAAGAATTTATAGGGGCGGAGTCAAATATTTTCAGCCAAATTTACAGAAAACTCAATGATATTCTTAGGCCCCGCCCCCTTTTACTGAAAATTGAAGAAGTCCACCTGTCAGTTGCTAACCATCACGAAATACTTGCGGTTCTACCTTATTTGGAGCCAAAAATTTTGAAAAATATTTCAATTTTTTCAATTTTTCAAGGTCTTTTTGGATCGACGTACAGAGAATTGGAAATGAGACAAATTGTAAAATTGGAGCAGTGGAAAAAAGCGAAAAGTTTATTGATCGAACATTTTTTTATGGATATCAAAATCAAAAAATTGATGCATTTCTCATTTGTAAAAGCAGGAGTTGTGGAAATTTATGCAAAGGATTTGGACGAGTTGAAGGAGGTTTGAATTTTTTCTACGGATTTCGTTGCGAGACCCATGAGACTAAAAAATTTGAAATCAGGAAATCAACGTGGTTCAGAAAAGTATAATCATTCTTAGGTTTGGATTATTTTGAAAATTTCCAGTTTTGAGCTAGAGACGCAGAGGATCTCGTTTTTTTCAAGCTGACTAAAATCAGAAAATTTGGAGTCAGGAAATCAAGGCGGTTCAGAAAAACATAATCATGCCTAGGCTCCGCCTATTTCGAAGGTTAGAGCGCAGAGAAACCAGACTTACTGCGTCTCTGACCCACAATCTGAAAGTAGGCGGAGCCTATGCATGTTTATACTTTTTTGAATATAATATTTTGAGGGATCTTGGAGGAAAAATGATCGAGATATGCGGTTATTCGCGTAAAATTTTTTGATTTCCAAATTAGGACAAAAATTACCTAGATAAAATAGTTTTGGAAAAAAATTCAACAAAAAAAATTTTCGAAAAAATAATTCTAAATTTTTCAGTGTTTCCTCCAATCCTCCACGCCCAAAGAGTTTATTTTGACCTACGCGAACCTCTACAATCAAGATCAACTTTTCAATTCTCTTCCGGAGCCAGTAATTTCTTCTGATATTTTTGGACGTACTGATAAAAATTGGTCAATTTCTGTTCCAGAGCAAGACAAGGAGCTGAATATTACTCATTTTGTTGAGCAACGGAAATTCAAATTTACTAATATTAAGCCATTGGCAAATGGAATTGTGTTTAATTAAATAAAAAATTATTTTTAAATTTCTTCAATAGAACCTCTATTACACGGGCATGCTTCTCTATTGCCCAAAAAAACCATTAGTGCCCTTCTAATAGAGGCAATTTTTGAAAAAAAAAAACTACATTTTCCGCATGAAAACGGCATTACGAAAGCAAACAAAAAATGATGATTTCATAATGTGTAAACACAATTTTACTCTGATAAGAAAAAAATTTCAGTTTATTTTACAAAGGGTAACGTTATTTCTCTCATTTTTAGAATTTTTTTTTCAAAAAAAAATCGAAAAAAAATCCAGAAAATGACTTCTCTTCTTACCCTAACAACTATGCCTGGTGTGGTTACAAACGAGATTTTGGGATATTTGGATTTTCCGGAAATGTGAGTTTTCTATCCTAATAAAAGATCACCACCGTGAAACCTGTAATACAAAAAGCACCATGCTTTTTTCAAGTTTTTTGACGCATTCCAAGTGTCTGGCGCACTCCTAGTGCCATGGCACATTACTGATGCTGTGACACTTTTTCAGTGCCTTGAGGTATTTCCGGTATTGTGTATCCATAATTCTTTGCGCTGTCGCGGGCATTTTACTCATGGCCGAGTTTTGAAAACGTTCGGCCACTCCCGAAATTTTATCACTGATTTCTTTCATTTTTCGACCTTTTTTTTGTATTTTTTTGCTTTAGAAATATTTAAATATGAATTTATTAAGACGAAAAATAAAAAAGAACTTGATTCTTTGTGTTTTCCCAATTTTCTTGCAATCAAGGGAAAATGAAAAAAACAATTTTGTAGTGATTTTGCGATGAAATCAAGTTCTTTTTTATTTTTCGTCTTAATAAATTCATATTTAAATATTTCTAAAGCAAAAAAATACAAAAAAAAGGTCGAAAAATGAAAGAAATCAGTGAAAAACTATGTCTCCCCCAACGGGCCTCAATTTGAGAAATTCGGGGGTGGCCGAACGTTTTCAAAACTCGGCCATGAGTAAAATGCCCGCGACCGCGCAAAGAATTATGGATACACAATACCTTGACGCATTTCCAGTGCCTTGACGCGTGTCTAGTATATTGGCGCATTTCTAGTTCCCTGGCGCGTTTCTTGTGCCTTGACGCATTCCTGGGGTCTTTACGCAATTCCGGTACCATGACGCACTTCTAGTGCCCTGGCGCATTTCTAATTTTTTTTGCAGATTAACCCTGCGAAAAGTGTGCCATCATTTTCTTCAATTCATCGACCAAATCATGCCCAAATCCACATTGAAAGACATCAATATCTCAATTTTCACTGATAAAATTAAAATGGAATATTTTTCGATTAGAGGAGACTATCATCGAATTGAATATCAAGACGCTCGAGAATTTGGAACAAGAATTGTCTATAAAAAAGATTTGGAAAATCCAATTGAAAAGATTCTGGGAAACCAACATTTCCAAAAAACTTGCCTGAAAGATCTGGAAATCATTTTAAAATGTCAAAAATCACTGATAAGACTTCTCCGAATCATTGGAACCAATCCAGAATTTTTGGCTGAATTTCAAAAAATTCTGGAAAATAGGCCACGCCCACTTCAAGTCGAGGAGTTTCATATGTATATCTACGAAAATCGGGAGGATGAAATTGTTTCAATTTTGAAACTTTTGGATGAAAAATCGATAATTTCTGTGTCACTTTATGGAGGAAATTATGAGGAAAAAACGATAAAATTGGATCAAATTGTGGAATTGAAGCAATGGAAGGTTTTGGAGCAACTTGGCCTTATGAGAGTTGTTTTAGATATTGGAAAATGTGAAATTCGAAAAGTTTTGGGTCATTTTTTGTTGGTTAATGCCAAATTGGACAAGATTTGTAGTCAGAAATTAATGGAGTTGAAAGAGGTGAGGGTACAAACCACAAAGACTACAAACTACAACTGCTACAAACTACAGTGCTACAGACTACAAACTACTACTACTACAAACTACATAGGCTACAAACTACATAGACTACAAACCATACCTTAAAAGTACAAACTACACTTTAAGACTACAAACTACAATAACTACAAACTACAATAACCGCAAACTACAACAACTGCAACTTTCAAAAAATACAAACTACAGACTATAGACTATGGACTACAAACTACATACTACAGACTATAGACTACAAACTACAATGAGTACAAACTATAATAACTACAATAACTACAGTGACTACAAACTACAATAACTACGAACTACAATAACTACGAACTACAATAACTAAAAACTACAAAAACTACAAAAACTAAAAATTACAATAACTACAAAAACTACAGTGACTACAAACTATATTCTTTCAGGCCTACCTCTTCTCTCCATTATTCTGTGAATGCGCTCTACAATTCATTCATTTCGAGGACAAATCCACTTTTTTGGAAATTTTTGGACCTACAGTAACCCAAACCAACTCTTTTGGAAATTCTGAAAATTTATGGTTTTTCGAATCTTCTTTTGGCTTGATTTTGAGAATTTCTTATAATCCGGAAACAGATACTGTCGTTTTTCGAAGGATTAAAAAGACGGATGTGCCGGAAAACGTGGAAATTCAGAAGTAAACTTTAATTGAACAATAAAAAAAATTTATGTAAATGAAATAAAAAAAATGTTTTCTATTCACGCGGTGGGATCGGATAATCGGCTTCGGATTCATCAATTCTTCGAAATCCAAATGTGTTTCGTCTGTTAAAAATGTACAGTAACTCGGATACTGTACCCGGGATACTGAAGAACCACTTTTTCTCATTATCTCTCTGATTTTCTTCAGTAGCACGGCCTATGAGCGCTTCAAATCGATGTATAACTCCAATATCGGTTGAAATATCGGTTGAGATCAAATCGAAGCTTTTCATGTGAGGACGATGGAGGAAAGCCTGAAAAAGAAGCTTGGTTGGAAATTTTGAAAATAGCAAGCAGAGTACGTTCATGCAAAGGGTTCGCACATCTCAAATTTTCCTAGGTCAGGGCGTAGAGAAACCAGACCCTCTACGTCTCTGACCCAGGCATGATTATACTTTTCTTAACCGCGGTGATTTGCGCATTCCAAATGTTTCATTTTCAAAAACTTACCTCTTTAACCGCGACCAATTCTTCAGCGGAAATCGTTCGGAAAAACAATGCGGCCGACGATAAATGCAAGAAATGCTCAATTCCAGGTGATGCGGCACTAGTATGAATCTCAACTGTCTCAAGTTGTTTCCATTGCTCCAATTGTACAATTTGAGCCAATTCCAAATAACGTGTATCTCGCTCAAATTTGCAAGGAGTCCTCAAATTCTTTAGAATTCGCGGTGCCAAATATGGTAGAATTAATAGAACACTATTTTCTCCAACTGCATCCAAATTCAATTCTTTGGCTTTCAATAGCGAAAATTTTGATATAATTTCACTCATTTTTGTGAGAAAGTTTAAATAACTTTCGCGGTCTGCATAATTAATAATGCAAAGTTTCTCCAATTCTTTTCGTTGAAATTTGAGAATATTTTTGAAATCTTGAAAAAATATTTCTTCCATTGAAACATTATTCATTTGAATTTTTTTCGTCTTGTGAATCACCAAAAATCCATTATTTTTTTTTCGATAAATCACAGATTCTACTTTTCCGTTCAATTTGTATTCGAAGAATATCGAAAGCTTGCGGAAAATGCACCTCAAAATTGTGAAATTCGCTTCTGGTTTTTTCCTGTCTATATAGTCTCGAAGTGGATGACACACTTTTCGGAGGATCATTCTGCAAAAAAAATCATTGAAAATGCGTCAAGGCGTCATTAATGCGCCAGAGCAATAGAAATGCGCCAATTCACTAAAAACGCGTCAAGGGATCAGATAACGTATTTCAGTAATCTAAACTTATCGAGCGAAATAACTCACATTGATCGAAATTTCAACTTTCCAAGGATATTATCCATGACAATTTCAGGCATTTCGTGTAGAGACGGCTTTCTAGTTGTCGACATTTTTTTTCGGGAATACTTCTCTTTTTTCCAAAGAAAAGTTTCTTGAGAAGACAAAAACAGTTAAAATTGCTAAGATAGTTCACACGTGATGCGTTTGAGGAAGAACTGATAAGAAAATTAAAATTTTATTTGCTTTATCATTGCGGAAATCAATAAGGAAATAAACAATTGTGATATAAATATATGAGAAGTGATTTTTTTCGAAAGTTTTCTTCAAAAATAATAAAATGAATTCAAATCAAAAACATATTTATTAACGCAGTTGAAACAGATTTCTAACATAAAATGCATCAATTCTTTCAAATACAAAACAGTTTTCTTGCCTGTTTTTTGGATAACAAGGAATATACAGTAACTCGGATACTGTACCCGGAATCCGGAAGTACCATTTTTTCATCCTATCTGTGTCATCTTTCCAAATTCCACGGCCTACGAGAGCTTCAAATTGATTTTCAACTCCGATATTTTGATAATGAATGCGAAAATGATTCATATGGGGAGAGTGAAGAAAGGCCTGAAATTACATGTTTTTTAAATTTTGAAATCTGCAATCTAACTAATGCACCTTATGCATGGTAGTTAGAAAAATCAATAAAACTGGATCCCCAGTTAAAGCTCAAAAATTTCGAGTTTTTGTGGATTCTTCAGTACATTTTACATTGAAATTTGGTGTTTTCCCACTGATAGAGAGCCTTCTGGACGTTGCTATTTCTGAGGGATACGTTCTAAATGTTGGCGAATCGATTCCGATAGTTTTTAGAAAAAAATTTTTTTTTGAAATTTTTCGCCTAATGGACATTAGAGTGTCGCCTTGCGAGCATTGATGCTTGCCGAGCGCGAGAAATCTCGCAATGATCGCCAATTATTTTGCGAGACTTGCTCATGCTCGGCTCGCACGAAGATCGTCTCGCTTAATGCTCGCAAATGCTCGCTTTTCTCGCTGCTCGCAAGTGATCGTTCTCGCAAATGCTCGCATTTTTCAATATTTTTCAAAAATGTATAAAAACGTGACGACACGACGATCATTGCGAGATTCGCGAGCATTTGCGATCACGTGCGATCACGTTGCGAGAAATGAAAAATGCGAGCATTTCGAGAACGATCACTTGCGAGCAGCGAGAAAAGCGAGCATTTGCGAGCATTAAGCGAGACGATCTTCGTGCGAGCCGAGCATGAGCAAGCGCGAGACGAGACGATTGCGAGACAAAACGAGCTTTGCGAGAATTGTCTCGCGAGCCGATACTCTAATGGACATGGGTGGTGGTCCGAACTCGAAAAATGAAAAGATTTTCAGAATTTTTCAAAAAATTTACCACCTTTTTAGGGGGTTTCGAAAGTGCTATTTCCACGTTTTCTCGTCCCCGAAGCTATTTTGAGCACTTTTATAACGATTTTTCTGAAAATTCAGTTCAAATCGCGCGCTGAAAGGGCTGAAAAATACCCAAATCGAGCTTAATATCGGTTGTGGGCATCACTAGTAGACTCCAGGACGTCCAAAAAGCAAAATTTTCAAAGGTTGAAAAAATTTTTGAAAAATTTTTGAGCAAAAATATCGATTTTTTTTAAAGTTTACTGTGGATCCAAAAACTTGATTTTCGAATTCAGGGTGTTTGAAAGTGTATGTGTACCAATTTTCAACCAATTCCCAAAGCCTTTCTAAAAAGAGTTCCCTTGTAAGCTCCTCCCACTTTGAAATGTCAGAGGTTAGACACCAAACACACTGCGTCTCTGCCTCAAGATATCAAAATTTTCGATGAATTCTAAAGTATGGCTTGTTTGTACTTTTCTGAATCGTCTTGTCTTCCTGATGCCGAATCTTTCAATTCCAAAACTTACCTCCTTAACCGCGGCTAATTCCTCTGCTGTAATTGATTCGAAATGCACTTCGGCCGACGATAAATGCAAGAAATGCTTAATTCCAGGTGATATGGCACCAGAATCAATTCGAGCTTTCTCAAGTTGTTTCCACTGTTCCATTTGCACAATTTCATTTAATTCCAATCGATAATCTGGATCAAATCTGAGCGAGACTTTCAAATCCTTCAGAATTCCCGGTGCCAAATGTTGTAGAATTGGCAAAACGCCATGTTCTCCAACTGCATCCACATTCAATTTTTTGACATTGAAAGGTGAATATTTCGATATGATTGCAATCGTTTTCCTATAAAACTTCAAATAACTTTCACGATCTGCTTGTTCTGATCCAAAAATGCTGAATTCATTCAATGATTTTCGTTGAAATTTGAGAATATTTTCAAAATCTTGAAAAAATATTTCTTCCATCGAAACATTTTTCATTTGAATCGTTTTACTGTAAAGTTGACCCAGTTCTTCTCGTTGAAATGGGAGATTATTTTCGAAATTCCAAGAAAAAAATTCCCCAATTGAAACTTTTTTCATTTGGATTTTCCTGATTTTCCTAGTGTCATGGTTCACTGAACATCCATTTTCTTCCAATTTATAATTTACACGTCCTTGTCTTTCGTTAAATTTGTAGTCGAGAACGATTGAATTTTGATTCATAATGATGCCAAGCGTTGTGAAATTTGCCTCTGGATTCTTTATGTCAATATAGTCTCGAAGTGGATGACAAACTTTTCGGAGGGTCATTCTGCAAAGAAATGACTGAAAATGTATGAAGACACCAAAAATACGTCAAGAGACTAGAAGTGCGTCGAGGCACTGGAATTGCGTCAATGTACCAAAAATGCGCCAAGGAATCAGACAACGCATTTCAAAAAACTAAATTTTTGGAATAAATGACAAACAGAATATTTTACATCGATCGGAATTCCAGTTTTTCGAGAATAATATCCATGACGATTTCAGGCATTTTGAGCAAATTAGGTTGCACATTAGTATTCATTTTTCTGAAATACTTCCTTCTTTCAAAAAAGAGAGTTCTCTGAGAAGGCGAAAACGGTCGAAATTGACAGGATAGTGTTCTCGTGATGCGATGCGTTTTAGGAGAATTGATAAGAAAAATAAAATTTTATTTGCTTTATCATTGCGGACATTAATAAGGAAATAAACAATTGTGAAATGTATATTGCGACTTTCATTCGAATATAATAGAGTGAAATCGAATCAGGAACATATTTATTCACGCGGTGGAATCGGATAATTAGCTTCTGACTCATCAATTCTCTTAAACTCGAGATAGTTAACATGCTGATAAGAACGATTAAATATGTACAGAAACTCGGTTACTGTACCCGGAATTCGGAAGAACCATTTTTTCGATGGTTCTATATCATCTTCCTGATTTTCCCGAATTGCACGACCAGAGTTTCAAATTGGTGTTGAACTCCATATTTGGTATAGTTTGTATAAAAATCTTTCATGAGAAGACTATGGAGGAAATTCTGAAAATGAAGTTTCGTTGGAAATTTCGGCTCTGTACGGTTTATGTGGACCAATGAAGAATTATGTGGACCTAAAATGAATTAAGTGGACCCATTTTTGAAAAATTCTAGTACATTCTTTGTAGACTCTAAAAGTTATGTTTCGGAAATCTTTGATTATATTAAATCTTTGATTACATTTTTGATTATTATTATGTCTTAGAAATCTTAGTTCTCTGAACTTTTTCAGTTTTTGGAAAAAATAAGGCTTATGCACACAATTACCTTTGTTTTGAAATACTTCATTTAAAGTTATTAAGATAGTCACATCCAAAATTAGATTGAAAAACCGAATTCCTGAGCCTTTTTTCAAATGGAACTGTGAAAATTTACTACTCAAAAAAAAATTGGAAAAGTTTAGAGAACTAAGATTTCTAGGACATAATATTCAAAAATAAAAAATTCATAACTTTTAGAGTCCAAAAAGAATGCACAATAATTTTTCATAGATGGGTCCACACAAACATTTTTGGGTCCACATAATTATTTTTGGGTCCACATAATTCTTCATGGGTCCACATAAACCGTATAGAGCCGAAATTTGAAAATCTGCAAGCAAAGTAGCATCATGTCTAGGCTCCGCCTATCTCGAATTTCCCTAGGCAAATGCGTAGAGAAAGCAGACCCTCTACGTCTCTGACCCGAATATTCGAAATGGGCGGAGCCTAATGATGATTCCACTTTTCTTCTCTTTTCGTTGATCTGCCAATTCAGTATTTCTGATTTTCTAAAAATAACCTTTTGAACCATGGCCCATTCCTCCGCTGTAATTGTTTTGAAAAACAATGTGGCAGACGATAAATGCAAAAAATGCTCAATTCCAGGTAATACGAAATGAGTATAAATCTCAACTGTCTCAAGTTGTTCCCATTGCTCCAATTGTACAATTTGAGTCAATTCCAAATGACGTGGATCTTGATCAAATTTGCAAGGAGTCCTCAATTTCTTCAGAATTCCCGGCGCCAAATATGGTAGAATTAATAGAAGATCATTTTCTCCGATTGCATCCAAATTCAATTCTTTGACTTTCAATTTCGAAAATTTTGATATAATTTCACCCATTTTTGTGAGTACATTTAAATGAATTTCGCGCTCTGTAGGATAAGAAAAAATGCAGAGTTTCTCCAATTCCTTTCGTTGAAATTTCAGAATATTTTCAAAATCTTGAAAAGAAATTTCTTCCATTGAAACATTATTAATTCGAATTTCCTTATTTCCGTGGTTTACCGAACATCCATTATCTTCCGATGTATAAATTATAAATCCTTCTTTCTCGTCTAATTTGTATATCATACGAATTGATTTTGGACTATAATTGAAATCCAGCATTGTGAAATTTGCTTCTGGCTTCTTCTTGTCAATATAGTCTCGAAGGGGATGACACACTTTTCGAAGGGTCATTCTGCAAAAAAAAAACTGAAAATAAGCCAAGGCACTAGAAATGCGTAAAGACATTTTCAATTCAAAAACTTACATTGATCGAAATTCCAGTTTTTCGAGAATAATATCCATGACGATTCCAGGCATTTCGAATAGAGAAGGCTTTCCAGTTGTCGACATTTTTTTTCTGGAATACTTTCTTTTTTCAAAAAAAAAGTTTTTTGAGAAGGCAAAAACGGTCAAAATTGACAAGATAGTTTACTCGTGATGCAAGGTGTTTCAAGAAAACTGATAAGAAAAATGAAATTTTATTTGCTTTATTATCGCGGACATTGCGGACAATAAGGAAGCGAACAATTGGGAAATAAACATGTGAGAAGGAAATTCTTTGCGACTTTTATTCGAAAACACTATAGTGAAATCAAATAAGAAACATATTTATTCACGCGGTGGGATCGGATAATTGGTTTCTGATTCATCAATTCTTCGAAATTTAAATTCGTTTTGCTTATTAACGATGTACAGTAACTCGGTTCCTGTACCCGGAATTCGGAAGAACCATCTTTTCACATTATCTGCCTGATTTTCTTCAATAGCACGGCCTACGAGAGCTTCAAATTGGTGTTCAACTTCAGAATTAGCATAATTCATGTAGAATTCTTTCATGTGAGGACGATGGAGAAAAGCCTGAAAACGAATCATGCCTAGACTCCGCCCATCTCAAAATCTCCTAGGTCAGCGCGCAGAGAAACCAGACCCTCTACGTCTCTGACCCGAAAATTCGAAATGAGCGGAGCCTAGGCATGATTATACTTTTCTTAGCCGCGCTGGTTTGCGCATTCCAAATGTTCCAATATCAAGAACTTACCTCTTTAACCGCTGCCAGCTCTTCAACGGAAATCGTTTCGAAATACAATGTGGCCGACGATAAATGCAAGAAATGCTCAATTCCAGGTGATGCGGCACTAGCAAGAAACTCAACTTCCTCAAGTTGTTTCCATTGCTCCAGTTGTATTATTTGAGGCAATTCCAAATCATATGCATTATTTCGAGGATAAACTCCCAAAATGTTCAAAATTCCCGGTGCCAATGATTGTAAGATTGACAAAACACTGTTTACTCCAACTGCATACACATCCAAATTTTTGACTTTCAATGGTGAAAATTTTGATATCGTTTCACCCATTTTTGTGAGAAAATTCAAATAACGTTCGTTGTATTCATGATCATTATTAAAAATGCAAAGTTTCTCCAATTCTTTTCGTTGAAATTTGAGAAAATTTTTGAAATCTTGAAAAAATATTTCTTCCATTGAAACATTATTCATTTGAATTTCCTTCTTCTTGTGATACACCGAGCATCCATTATCTTTCGATTTATAAGTTATATATTCTTCTTTTTCGTCCAATTTGTATTTCATAAAAATTGATTTTGGACTATAATTGAAATATAGCAATGTGATATTTCCTTCCGGTTTCTTTTCGTCTATATAGTCTCGAAGTGGATGACAAACTTTTCGAAGGTTCATTCTGCAATAAAATGATTACAAATAAACAAATTTACTAGAAATGCACCAAAGAACAAAAAATGCGCCAAGACATTTTCAATTCAAAAACTTACATGGATCGAAATTCCAGGTTTTCGAGAATATTATCCATGACGATTTCAGGCATTTCGAGCAAATTAGGTTGCACATTAGTACTCATTTTTCTGAAAAACCTCTCTTTGTTTCAAGAAAAAAGTTTTTTGAGAAGGTAAAAAAAACGGTCAAAATCGACAAGGTAATGTGCTCGTGATGCAATGCATTTGAGGAAAACATGATAAGAAAATTAAGATTGTATTTACTTCATCATGACGTCATTGAGAAATCAAACGAAGGGAGGAGATAAAGCACTTCAGGAATCTGAACTTTTTCAAACAAAACATCCAATTTTTCAAGGATATTATCCATGACGATTCCCGGCATTTCAAGTAGAGAAGGTTTTGCATTAGTGCACATTTTTCTGAAATACTTCCTTTTTTCAAAAAAAAAAAGTTCTCTGAGAAGGCAAAAACGGTCAAAATTGACAAGATAGTGTACTCGTGATGCAAGGCGTTATAAAAAAACTGATAAGAAAAATGAAATTTTATTTGCTTTATCATGTCGCAAATGTCGTAAACAATTATGAAATAAACATATGAGAAGAAAATTCTTTGGGACTTTTATTCAAAAAGTATAGAATAGAATCAAATCAGAAACATATTTATTCCCGCGGTGGAATCGAATAATCAGTACTGGATTCATCGATTCTCTCAAACTCAAAATAGTTTTGATGCTCACTATAATTAAAAATGTACAGTAATTCGGATACTGTACCCGGAATCCGGAAGAACCATTGTTTCCCACTATCTGTCTGATTTTCTTGAATTGCACTGCCAACAAGAGCTTCAAATTGGTGTTCAATTCCGAAATCGGTATGAATACAGAAATAGTTCATATGGGGACGATGGAGAAAAGCCTGAAAATGAAGTTTGGTTGGGAATTCCAGAATCAGCAAGCAAAGGCTCCGCCCATTTCAACATTTCTTAGGCCAGCGCGCAGAGAAACCAGATCCTCTACGTCTCTGACCCGAATGTTCGAAATGGGCGGAGCCTAATGATGATTCCACTTTTCTTTTCTTTTCGCTGCGTTGCCGATTCCGTATTTCGTATTTTCCGGACTTGGCACGGGCCGGAGTGCGCAGCTGGAGAAATTTCTGCCGCCCTGCTCGGCGTGGGATTCAGGGCAAAACATGTTTTGTTCAGTTTTTTTTGAAATTTTTTTTGAAATTTTTTTTTCTAATTTTTTAGCATATATTTTCAGGGAGGAAATCTTGAACGATTTTTGAGTAAAAAAGGCCCAGGAAACGTTTCGAAATAGGGCAGAAAAAAAAATATGCCGAAAAAAATACAAAAATTTTGAAACCCGGCCAGCTCCGGCCCGGAAGTCTGTTGTTTTCAAAAACTTACCTCTTTAACCGCGGCCAATTCCTCCGCTGTAATTGTTCCAAAGCTCAATCTGGCAGTTGATAAATGCAAGAAATGTTCAATTCCAGGTGATACGATATCAGTAAAGATCCTAACTGTCTTAAGTTGTTTCCATTGCTCCAATTGTACAATTCGAGTTGGTTCAAATTGATAGCCTCGAATTTTCCATGGAATCTTCAAACCCTTCAGAATTCCCGGTGCCAAATGTGGTAGAAATAATAGAAGGCAACAATCTTCTTTTGAATTGATTTTTAAATTTTTGACTTTCAATGGTGAAAGTTTTGATATAATTTCACTCATTTTCGTGACATAGTTCAAATAATTTTTGCGGTATGTACGATAATTTAAAATGTAAAGTTCCTCCAATTCTTTTTGTTGAAATTTCAGAATATTTTCAAAATCTTGAAAAAATAATTTTTCCATTTTTGCTTCGTGAAATTTGCCTCTGGCTTCTTCTCGTCTATATAGTCTCGAAGTGGATGACACACTTTTCGGAGAGTCATTCTGCAAAGAAAAAAGACTGAAAATGCAACAAGGCACTAAAAATGCGCCAAGTCACTAGAGATGCGTCAATGCACCAGAAATGCGTCAAGTCACGGAAAATGCATCAAGGCACTAGAAATGCGTCAAGATATTTTCAATTCAAAAACTTACATTGATCGAAATTCCAGTTTTCCGTGAATATTATCCATGACGATCTCAGGCATTTCAAGCAGAGAAGGCTTTCCATTTGTAGACATTTTTCTGAAACAAACTTTCAAAAAAAAATTTCTCTCTGAAAAAAATAGGTATGAGAATTGATTTTTACACATCATTAATTCAAAACATGTAACATAAAAAAATCAAATGAAAAACGTTTTATTCACGTGGTGGAATTGGAAAATTAGTAGTGGATTCATCAATTCTTTCAAACACAAAACAGCCAACCCAATTAGCAATGCACAGTAATTCGGTTACTGTACCCGGAATTCGGAAAAACCATTTTCTACTGGGAAATGGGGGATTTTGCTCGATTGCAGGACCTACGAGTGCTTCAAACTGGTGTTGAACTTCGTGATTTCCATAGGTTATAGAGAATTTTTTCATTTGAGGTCGATGAAGGAACGCCTGAAATCTTGAATTGTGATTTGAAATTTCATAATCAGAAAAATTTTGCGAGGTTAGAGGACAGAGATACCAGACACACTGCTTCTCTGACTCGAAGTTTCAAACTGGGCGGAGTCTAGGCGTGTTTATACCTTTTCGAACCGGGTTGGCGCGCTGAATATTGAAATCGAATTTTCTAAAAGTGACAGCTTAGCTCCGCCCACTTTAAATTTTCTAAGGGCGGAGCGCAGAGAAACCAGATACACTGCGTCTCTGACTCAAAGTTTCAAATAGGGCGGAGACCAGTGGTGATCAGTGTCCCTTACCGGCAAAATTCTGTTGAATTTTCCGGTAAATTTTTCGGAAAATTTTCCTGTGAGCTTATCAGAAAATATTCCAGAAAAAATTTCCATATTTTTCCAGTAGCTTTTTGGCGCAAAATATACAAAACGCTGAGCAACGATGATCCGAAATTACGCCAACGCGCATGGTTTAGTGGATTTTTCGGAAAATTTTCCAGAAAATTTATCGAAGTTTTACCGGAACATTTTTCGGAAAATTCTTGAAAAAAATTTTTTTCACTTGTATTTCCGATAATTATTCGGTGAATTTTCTCGCTAAATTTGTCGACAGTTTATAAAAACACGTTTACCGGTAAAAAAATTTTTCGGTAAGGCACGCTGGTCTTGATTATACTTTTCCGAACCGTGCTGACTTTCTGGATCCAAATTTTCTCTTTTCAAAAACTTACCTCCTTAACCGCAATTAATTCTTCAGCTGTAATTGTATTGAAATGCAATATGGCTTCCGATAAATGTAAGAAATTGCCAATTCCAGGTGATCCGACATTAGTACAAATCTCAGCTGTCTCAAGTTGTTTCCATTGATCCAATTGTACAATTTGAGCCATATCCAGTTGGTAATATTCAGGTTTTTAATATTCAACTTTCAACTTTTTTAGATTCCCTGGTGCCAATTGTCGCAGAATAACCAAAACACCGCTATCGCTTGTTGTGGTCGTAATGAATTTCTTGATTTTAAATGGAGAGAATTTTGATAGTGTTACCAATTTTGTTGAAAAAATCGGAACAACTTTCTTGACTTGCTTGTTTTAATCCATAAATATTGAGTTCGTTTAATTCTTTTCGTTGAAACTTCAGAATATTTTCGAAATCTTTGCAGAATACGTCTTCCATAGGCGTGCTATTTTCAGACACGCTTCGCAGACCGCGACGCAACTCCTCGAAAAATCCTTTTGCATTGTCACTGTTATCAATAGAGCGCAATTGCTTCCAAAAAAACATTGAGAGACGGCAGACATCAAATCTCTGCCTTCTCTTCATTTCTTATACTATTTCTTTTTCTCCAGGCTTAGGCCTCTGAATACCAACTTCTAGCCGCCCGGAGGGCGGCGTGAGCGAACTTGATCAAAGAAAGATTTGTATTAGATGTATTTTCCAGCCAATCTGTTATAAAATATAGTGTTCCCATTTCTTATCAGTTGTTCAAAAACTGCTTTGTAGAGTCCTATTCCATGTAATCTCAGGATTCTGGGACCCGTTAATTTTTTTGGGACCCGTTAATTATCCTGGGACCCGTTAATTATTCTGGGACCCGTTAAACCATAAAGAGCCCATATTTCCAGCATCGCGTTTTTAGTGCCTTGGCGCATTTCTAGTGCATTGACGCACATCCAATTCCTTGACGCGTTTCTAGTGTCATGACTCATTTCTAGTGCCCTGGCGCATTTCTAGTGTCCTGGCGCATTTCTAGCGCCTTGAAGCATTTCTAATTCTTTTTTTTTCAGACTAACCCTCCGAAAAGTGTGCCATCATTTTCTTCAATTCATCGACCAAATCATGCCCAAATCCACATTGAAAGATATCAATATCTCAATTTTCGCTGATAAAATCAAAATGGAATATTTTTCGATCAGAGGAGATTATCATCGAATTGAATATCAAGACGTTCGAGAATTTGGAACAAGAATCGTCCATAAAAAAGATTTCGAAAATCCAATTGAAAAGTTTCTGGGAAACCAAAATTTCCAAAAAACTTGCCTAAAAGATCTGGAAATTATTTTGAAATGTCAAAAATCACTGATAAGACTCCTCAGAATTATTGGAACCAACTCAGAATTTCTGAAAGAATTCCAAAAAATTCTGGAAAATAGGCCACGCCCACTTCAAGTCGAGGAATTTCATATGTATATCTACGAAAACAAAGAAGATGAAATTGTTTCAATTTTGAAACTTTTGGATGAAAAATCGATAATTTCCGTGTCACTTTATGGTGGAAATTATGAAGAAAAAACGATAAAATTGGACGAAATTGTGGAATTGAAGCAATGGAAAGTTTTGGAGCAACTCGGTCTTATGAGAGTTGTTTTGGACATTGGAAAATGTGAAATTCGGAAAATTTTGGGCCATTTTTCGTTGGTTAATGCCAAATTGGACAAGGTTTGTAGTCAGGAATTACTCGAGTTGAAAGAGGTGAGGGTACAAACCACAAAGACTACAAACTACAAAAAATACAAACTACAGTGTTACAGACTACAAACTATAACTACTACAAACTACATAGACTACATAGACCATACCTTAAAACTACAAACCATACCTTAAAACTACAAACTGCACCTTAAAACTACAAACTACACCTTAAACTACAAACTACACTTTAAGACTACAAACTACAATAACTACAAACTACACCTTTAACTACAAACTACACTTTAAGACTACAAACTACAATAAATACAAACTACACCTTTAAGCACCAAACTACAATAACTACAAACTACAATAACTACAAACTGCAATGACTACTAATTACACTATTTTAGGCCTACCTCTCCTTTCCATTATTCTCTGAATACGCCATACAAGACTACTAACTACAAAAGTTACAAACTACATTAACCATAAACTATAAAATCAACAAACTACAATCAATACAAACTATAATAACTACAAACTACGACAACTTTAAACTGCAATTACCCCAGACTACAATAACTACAGACTACAATAACTACAAACTACAATAACTACAAACTACAATAACTACAAACTACAATAACTACAAACTACACCTTGAAGCTACAAACTACAATAACTAAATACAAAATACATTATTTCAGGCCTACATCTCTTCTCCATTATTCTGTGAATGCGCCCTTCAATTCATTCATTATGAAGACAAATCCACTTTTTTGGAAATATTTGGACCTACAGTAACCCAAACCAACTCTTTTGGAAATTCTGAAAATTTTTGGTTTTTCGAATCCCCTTGTGGCCTGATTTTGAGAATTTCTTATAATCCGGAAGCGAATACTGTAGTTTTTAGACGGATTAAGAAGACGGATGTGCCGAAAAACGTGGAAATTCAGAAGTGATTTTTAATTGAACAATAAAAAAAATTTATGAAAATGAAATAAAAAATGTTTTCTATTCGTGCGGTGGGATTGGATAATCGGCTTCGGATTCATCAATTCTTCGAAATCCGAACATGTTTCGCGTGTTAAAAATGTACAGTAACTCGGATACCGTACCCGGGATACGGAAGAACCACTTTTTCTCATTATCTCTCTGATTTTCTTCAGTAGCACGGCCTATGAGAGCTTCAAAATGATCTTCAACTCCAATATTGGTTGGGATTAAATCGAAGCTTTTCATGTGAGGACGATGGAGGAAAGCCTAAAAATGAAGTTTGGTTCGAAATTTCAAAATCTGCAATTAAATTACAATCATGCCTAGACTCCGCCCATCTCAAAATCTTCTAGGTCAGCGCGTAGAGAAGCCATCTTCTACGTCTCTGATACGAAAATTCAAAATGAGCGGAGCCTAGGCATGGTTATACTTTTCTTAGCCGCGGTGATTTGCGCATTCCAAATGTTTTAATATCAAGAACTTACCTCTTTAACCGCGACCAATTCTTCAGCGGAAATCGTTCGGAAAAACAATGCGGCCGACGATAAATGCAAGAAATGCTCAATTCCAGGTGATGCGGCACTAGTATGAATTTCAACTGTCTCAAGTTGTTTCCATTGCTCCAATTGTACAATTTGAGCCAATTCCAAATAACGTGTATCTCGCTCAAATTTGCAAGGAGTCCTCAAATTCTTTAGAATTCGCGGTGCCAAATATGGTAGAATTAATAGAACACTATTTTCTCCAACTGCATCCATATTCAATTCTTTGACTTTCAATTGTGAAAATTTTGATATAATTTCACCCATTTTTGTGAGAAAATTTAAATAACTTTCGCGGTCTGCATAATTAATAATGCAAAGTTTCTCCAATTCTTTTCGTTGAAATTTGAGAAAATTTTTGAAATCTTGAAAAAATATTTCTTCCATTGAAACATTATTCATTTGAATTTTTTTCGTCTCGTGAATCACCAAAAATCCATTATCCTTTTTTCGATAAATCACAGATCCTACTTTTCCGTTCAATTTGTATTCGAAGAATATCGAATGCTTGCGGAAAATGCACCTCAAAATTGTGAAACCCGCTTCAGGCTTCTTTTTGTCTATATAGTTTCGAAGTGGATGACACACTTTTCGGAGGACCATTCTGCAAAAAAAAAACGACTGAAAATGCACCAAGGCACTAGAGATGCGTCAAAAGCGGTCGAAAACGCGTTCCAATTATCTCAGTTTTTCAACAGGCATGTCCGCCCCATGCAACCCCACGCATTCGAAACGCAAGGGAAACCCATCGAATCGATTTCTTCCGTTTTTCGGCTTATACACTCCGTTCAATATCGATAGGACCCCCCTCGATTTTTTGTGTCGGGCAAAAACTAAAAGCTTTATGAAAAAACTGTGAGTGTCATTCGATTTGGAATACAAAATAACCCCCGGGTGCAAATTTCCACGACCCGACCACTTTCCGTTCTCGGGTGACACTCAACAACCCTCTTTTTCGACCGTTCAATATCGATAGGACCCCCTTAAAATCGAAAATTTTTGAAAAGTTTTCGGCACCAAATCGATCCCATTTTATTATTTAGGATGTTTTGAAGTGTATTTGATCAGTTGCAACCAAATTTATCGGTTGGTTCAGTCTTTCTAGACACCTTCTTCAAACCAAAAATACACTAGATTGACCATAAGTGACTTTTTCCGAAAGAAAACTACTAAATTAAGCATGAAATGTTCTAGACCACTAGTTTCGACTCCCAGATAAAAAAAAACAAAAAGGAAGTGAAGTTATGAATGTTGTAAATTATGTATAAATTATGGAAATATCAAATTAGTAGTTTTCTTTCGGAAAAAGTCACTTATGGTCAATCTAGTGTATTTTTGGTTTGAAGAAGGTGTCTAGAAAGACTGAACCAACCGATAAATTTGGTTGCAACTGATCAAATACACTTCAAAACATCCTAAATAATAAAATGGGATCGATTTGGTGCCGAAAACTTTTCAAAATTTTTTCGATTTTAAGGGGGTCCTATCGATATTGAACGGTCGAAAAAGAGGGTTGTTGAGTGTCACCCGAGAACGGAAAGTGGTCGGGTCGTGGAAATTTGCACCCGGGGGTTATTTTGTATTCCAAATCGAATGACACTCACAGATTTTTCATAAAACTTTTAGTTTTTGCCCGACACAAAAAATCGAGGGGGGTCCTATTGATATTGAACGGAGTGTATTTGACGAAAACTCAATGCTCTTTATATCATTTGATAGAGAAAAAAAAATTTACATTTCTGTTAAAAAAATCATAGAAAGTCGCGTCGTTTCGGTTTTCAAAAAGGCTTCAAACTATTCCCGAGGGCGCGTTGCGCGCGTGCCGCTTTTTTTTTCTTTTTTTCAAACAAAATAACTCACATCGATCGAAATTCCAGTTTTTCAAGAATATCATCCATGACGATTCCAGGCATTTCGAGTAGAGAAGGCTTCCCATTTGTCAACATTTTTCGGGAATACTTCTCTTTTTTCCAAAGAAATGTTCTCTGAGAAGGTAAAAACGGTCGATATTGACAAAACTCGTGATACTCGTGATGAAATTCGTTTGAGGAAAATTGATAAGAAAATTGAAATTTTATTTACTTCATTATTGCGGACATTGCGGACAATAAGGAAGCGAACAATTGTGAAATAAACATGTGAGAAGAAAAATCTCTGGTATTTAATAAAATCAATCAGAAACATATGTATTTATTCACGCGGTGGAATCGGATAATTGGTTTCTGATTCGTCAATTCTTTGAAATTCAAACATGTTTCGCCTATTAACAATGTACAGTAACTCATTTACTGTACCCGGGATACGGAAGAACCATGTTTTGCCTTTATAAATCTGATATCCTTCAATTGCACGGCCTACGAATGCTTCAAATTGGTGTTGAACTTCAAAATTAGTACAACTTATGAAAAATTTTTTCATGTGAGGACGATGGAGAAAAGCCTGAAAAAGAATCATGCCTAGACTCCGCCCATCTCCAAATCTCCTAGGTCAGCGCGTAGAGAAACCAGACCTTTGACCCGGATTTTCAAAATGGGCGGAGCCTCGGCATGTTTATACTTTTCTTAACCGCACCGACTTGCGCATTCCAAATGTTTCAACATCAAGAACTCACCTCTTTAACCGCAACCAGATCTTCAGCGGAAATCGTTTGGAAAAACAATCTGGCAGACGATAAATGCAAGAAATGCTCAATTCCAGGTGATGTGGCACAAGAAAGAATCCTAGCTCTCTCAAGTTGTTTCCAGTGCTCCAGTTGTATTATTTGAGTTAAGTCCAAGTGATTTCGTGAATTAAGAGGAAACTGAACTCCCAAATTCTTCAGAATTCCCGGTGCCAAATATGGTAGAATTAATAAGAGTTCATTTTCTAACAAGACCGTATCCAACCTCAAACTTTTGACCTTCAATGGTGAAAATTTCGATATAACTTTGCCCATTTTCGTGAGATAGTTCAAAAACCTTTCGCGGTCTATATGATAATGAACAATGCCAAATTCCTTCAATTCTTTTTGTTGAAACTTTAGAATATTTTCAAAATCTTGAAAAAATATTTCTTCCATTGAAACATTATTCATTTCAATTTTCTTATTCTTGTGATTCATCAAGCATTCATCATCTTTTTTTCGATAAGTCACAGATTCTTCTTTTCCGTCCAATTTGTATTCAAATGATATCTCAAATTCGCGGAAAAAGCAATCCAGGTTTGTGAGATTTGCTTCTGGCTTCTTTTCGTCTATATAGTCTCGAAGTGGATGACACACTTTTCGGAGGATCATTCTGCAAAAAAAAAGTGACTAAAAATGCGTCGAGACATTTTTCATTCAAAAAACTTACACCGATCGAAATTTCAGTTTTCCAAGGATGTTATCCATGACGATTTCAGGCATTTCGAGTAGAGACGGCTTTCTAGTTGTCGACATTTTTTTTTCTGGAATACTACTCTTTTTTCCAAAGAAAAGTTTCTTGAGAAGACAAAAACGGTCAAAATTGACAAGATAGTGTACTCGTGATGCGATGCATTTGAGGGAAAATTGATAAGAAAATTAAAATTTTATTTGCTTTATCATTGCGGACATTGCGGACAATAAGGAAGCGAACAATTGTGACATTAAAAAATGGGAAGGAAAGTCGTTGGGACTTTTATTCAAAAATAATTTAATGAAGTCAAATAAGAAATATATTTATTCACGTGTTGGAATTGGATACTCGGTTTTGGATTCATCGATTCTCCTAAACTCAAAAGAGTTTTCATACTCATCTAGATGATAAATGTACAGTAACTCGGATACTGTACCCGGAATTCGGAAAAACCATCTTTTGCCTTTATAGATGTGATTTTCTTCAATTGCACGGCCTACGAGAGCTTCAAATTGGTGTTCAACTCCAAAATTAGTATAACTTATGTAGAACTTTTTTATGTGAGGACGATGGAGAAAGGCCTGAAAGTGAAGTTTGGTTAGGAATTTACTAGAAATTTTTAAAATCAGCAAGTAAAGTCGATTCAGAAAATTATAAACTTAAATGTTTTCAACCTTTATCATAACTGTATCATAACTCGAAGGATCTATATCAGAGCTGGGCGGAATTCCGTCTTCCGACTTCCGTTTACCGAAATTTAGACGGAAGTCGGAAGTGTGGAATAGGAAAAATATTGAGAAAATTCGCGAGATTTCGGATGGAATGAAGCTCAGAAGTTCGTTGGAAGTAGTCAAAAACATGTGAAAATCGATAAATTTTTCGAATTTTCGCTCATTTTCGACAAATTAGACGAATTTTTTGCTCTCGGATTCCGACTTCCGGCTTCCGTCTTCCGACTTTCGTTTTAAAAATTTTCACCTCCGCCCAGCTCTGTTCTAAATGCGTCCTACGACATAATTTATTTGAAATTAATTTAGTGCGGTTCAAAAGGGGTTAAGAGGAACCAATCTCTATACGTCTCTAACTGAAGTATCTAGTCTTCCAAATTTTTCAAGTATTTACCTCCTTAATCGCTGCCAGTTCTCTGGCGGAAACTGATTCAAATGTCAATCTGGCAGACGATAAATGCAAGAAATGCTCAATTTCAGGTGATGCGGTAGGAGAAAAAATCCAAATTGTCTCAAGTTGTTTCCATTGCTCCAGTTGTACTATTTGAGTAAATTCCAATTGACATTGTGGATTAAATGGAAATTGAACTCCGAAATACTTCAGAATTCCCGGTGCCGAAGATTGTAAGATTGAAAAAATACTATTTTCTCCAACTGCATGCACACTCAAATTTTTGACTTTCAATGGTGAAAATTTAGATATAATTTCACCCATTTTTGTGAGAAACTTTGAATAGTTTTTGCCGTAAAAATGATCATTAAAAATGGATAGTTCCTTCAATTCTTTCCGTTGAAATTTGAAAATATTTTCAAAATCTCCAAAAAATAATTCTTCCATTGAAACATTGTTCATCTGAATTTCCTTATTCTTGTGATTCATCAAGCATCCATCATCTTTCTTTCGATAAGCCACAGATTTTGTTTTTCCGTCCAATATGGAATATTTGAAGGTTATCGCATAATCGCCATATAAGCACTCCAGCTTCGTGAAATTTGCTTCTGGCTTCTTCTCATCTATATAATCTCGAAGTGAATGACACACTTTTCGAAGGGTCATTCTGCAAAAAAAAAGGCTGAGAATACGCAAAGGCACTAAAAATGCGTCACGACATGTCCAATTCAAAAACTTACATGGATCGAAATCCAATTTTTTCGAGAATAATATCCATGACAATTTCAGGCATTTCGAGCAAATGAGGTTGCACATTAGTACTCATTTTTCTGAAAAACATTTTTTCTGAAGAACTCCAACATTAGTATATTTTTTTCAAAAAAAAAAGTTTTCGAGAAGGTAAAAACGGAGGAAATTGACAAGATAGTTTACTCGTGATGCGATGCATTTGAGGAAGAATTGATAAAAAAAAATTTTATTTACTTCATCATCGCTGACATCAATAAGGAAACAAACAATTGTGAAATAAACATATGATAAGTGATTTTTTTGAAAGTTTTATTCAAAAAGAATATAATGAAATCAAATCAGAAACATATTTATTCACGTGGAGGAATTGGATAATCGGCTTCGGATTCATCGATTCTCTTAAACTCAAAAAAGTTTTGACCCTCAGTAATATTTAAAATGCACAGTAACTCGGTTACTGTACCCGGAATCCGGAAGAACCATCTTCTTCTCTTGGTAACTCTGTTATTGTCTTGAATTGCAGGGCCAACAAGAGCTTCAAATTTGCGTCCAACTTTAAAATTAGTATAATTCACGTGGAATCTTTTCATGTGAGGACGATGGAGAAAAGCCTGAAAACGAATCATGCCTAGACTCCGCCCATCTCAAAATCTTCTAGGTCAGCGCGTAGAGAAGCCAGATCTTCTACGTCTCTGACACGAAAATTAAAAATGGGCGGAGCCTAGGCATGGTTATACTTTTCTTAACCGCGCTGATTTGCGCATTCCAAATGTTTTGATAAGAAGAACTTACCTCTTTAACCGCAACCAATTCTTCAGCGGAAATCCTTAGGAAAAACAATGTGGCAGAAGATAAATGCAAGAAATGCTCAATTCCAGGTGATGCGGAACAAGAAAGAATCCTAGCTCTCTCAAGTTGTTTCCAGTGCTCCAGTTGTATTATTTGAGTGAATTCCAATTGATTTCGTGAATTAAGTGGAAACTGAACTCCCAAATTCTTCAGAATTCCCGGTGCCAAATATGGTAGAATTAATAGAAGATCGTTTTCTGACAAGACCTCATTCAACGTCAAGTTTTTGACCTTCAATGGTGAAAATTTTGATATAATATCGCTCATTTTTGTGAGATAGTTCAAATAATTTTCGCGGTCTGATCGATAAGGAACAATGTAAAGTTTCTCCAATTCTTTTTGTTGAAATTTAAGAATATTTTCGCAATCTTGAAAAAAAACTTCTTCCATTGAAATATTATTCATTCGAATTTCCTTATTTTCGTGTTTCACCGAGCATCCATTATCTTCCGATGCATAAATAATAAATTCTACTTTCTTGTCTAATTCGTATTTGATATGAATTGATTTTGGACTGAATGTGAAATGCAGCTCCGTAAAATTCGCCTCCGGTTTTTTCTCGTCTATGTAGTCTCGAAGAGGATGACACACTTTACGAAGAGTCATTCTGCAAAAAAAAGACTGAAAATACGCATATTCACTAGAAATGCGCCAAGTCACGGAAAGTGTGCCAAAGCGCCAGAAATGCGTCAATACATTTCAAATCCAAAAACTCACATTGATCGAAATTCAAGTTTTCCGAGAACATTATCCATGGCGATATCAGGCATTTCAAGCAAAGAAGGCTTTCCGTTTGTGGACATTTTTTTTCTGAAAAAACTTTCAAAAAAAGTCTCTCTAAATGAACATGAAAATATGAGAATTGATTTTTTCACAACTCTTATTCAAAAAAAAAAACATAACAAAATCAAACTTTAAAAGTTTTATTCAAATAGCGATCTTACAAGGGACGTTACTTTATATAGTCTTTGGGAATTTTTGCAAAAAATTTGCAGAGAGACTAATTTTGACCCCCTGAGAACGAAAATCGACATTAAAATCGCCACAAATCCCGTTCAAAAATTTTCTTTTTTTTTGGTCTGGAATTTTCAGACGAAAAATTAGAACCCAGATTTTTTCCCAGAAACATGATTTTAGTTCTCCCAGTAAGTGTCCCGAACACATCATATGCGATTTTCGATTGTTTTTTCGATTTTGAAGGCTCTTTTTCGAAAATTCGCAGATATCGAAAAATATCTGATTTTCAGAAAAATCGGAATATCTCCGCTGAAAATGGTTTGTGGTGCGAGAAAATTTGTGAGGAAACATTTCTGAACCCCCTGATAACACCCAAAAATTTTTAGACAATTCTGAAAAATTTTCCGGAATGTGGATTTCGGAACCCACCAAAAAGGCCCATTATGCAAATTTTTTCAAAAAATTTTTTTGTTCTAAAAAACATCAGAATCTGTTTCTCCATGTCTGAAATGCCCGTCATTTCTCTAAAACCTCCTGAAACGTCCTAGAAGCTGCAAAAATTCATGTTTTCAGCGAAATTTTGTACTGGACGACGTCTGAAATTCAGAATAACGGGCTTAAACGGGATTCGTGGCCCTTCGCACTATGATTTTTGTTCTCACCCGGGCCGAATTAGTCTGTGGTAAAATTTATAGAAAATTCTCAAAGACTATCTAAAGTAACGTCCCTTGTTAGAAAACAAAAACGTCTTTTTTGGTCAGTGTATGCTTCAGTGTATGCTTCAATGTGCACTAATCCGAATTCTTTCTCTGGAATTGGGAAGTTCCATCTTCTCTTACTACTTGTGCTTTGTTCTTCATCTATAGGGCCAACGAGGGATTCGAATTGATTTTCAACTCCTGCATTTCGGTGGTAAATTTCAAATTTATTCTTATGTGGAGAGTGAAGAAACGCCTGAAAATAATTTTTGGTTGGAGATTCCAAAACCTGCAAGCCAAGCCGATGCAGAAAAGTATAATTATGCCTAGGCTCCGCGCAGTTTGAAATTTTCGAGGTTAGAGCGCAGAGTAACCAGACACACTACGTATCCACTAAGGTTTCCGTCCGGCTGAAACGAATTTATTCGACCGCCAGCCGTTTCAGCCGCGATTCGCTGCGCCAGCCGTCTGCATTATTGGCGTGAGCGTGATGGCGTACCCAGGCATTTTAAAGGAGGACTGAACTCAGATTTTTATTTCAAATTCTGACGTAGTTTTTTATTCTGATCATTTTCTTTCACTACGACTACACTCAAAAATCACTCTAAACGGGTGAAAAGGGCGTTCGAATGAAGCACGCAATACAGAGTGATGGCCTAGGATCCGACAAGGTTGCGCCTTTTAGAGTGATTTTTGAGTGTACTCGTAGTGATTATCAGAATAGAAAACTGCCTCAGAATACGAAATAGAGAAACCCGAGCTTAGTCCTCCTTTGAGAACGCGTCAAGACATCAGAAATACGTAAAGAGACTGAAAAAAGCGTCTAATAGTAAGCACCAGTAATGACAAATTCTTTAATTCAAAAAACTCACAACGAACGAAATTCCAGTCTTCCAAGAATATTATCCATGGCGACATCAGGCATTTCGAGCAGAGAAGGCTTCCCATGTGTGGACATTTTTTCTGAAATAATTATTTTTTTGGAAAGTTTTTGTATATATTTATATGATTTTGCTTAACAAATTTTTTGTTTTTATTTTTGAATTTTTTTTCTGAGATTGCAAACATTTATTACCAAAGTTTATCCCATTTTTATTTCTTCAAGTTAATTCTTGAGAAAAAAAAAGCCAATTTCGTAATAAAAACAGTGAAAAAGAAGAAAAAAGAGACGCAGAAAAGTCATAAATATGTACTTCGAAATATCATAAAATCATGGGGCATATGCCAACCAAATTGAACAATTTTCTTTTTTATTTTTCTAGTATTTTGAGAAAAAATTTATAGCGGTTTTCTACATGAAAAAAGTAAGAAAAAACTGAATTTTGTAAAAAAGAAAATAAAAAAATCCAACTAATTGACAAAATTTGCCATTTTTTCCACCTTTTCGTTAAGAAAAACATCCCAAAATAAGATGAAAATGCCGATATATTTTCGAAGCCTCATTGTTATCAATAGAGCGCACTTACCTCAAAAAAATACTGAGAGACGGCAGACATCAAATGTCTGCCGTCTCTTCATTTCTTATACTATTTCCTTTTGTTGACAGCCGGTGACCACGGCAATTTCAATGTTCTCTTTTTCATTTCTTTGTGAAAATTTTTGGTTTTTCGTCTTTTTCCATGAGAAAATGTAGATTTTTTTCAGTTTTTTTTTAAATTTTTTTGGAAATGTCTTATTCTTGTGTTTTTAAACAAAAAAATAACAAAAAAACAACTTTTGTTCAGAAATTTTCAGAAAATGACTGTCTCTACCCCATCTCTATTGAGTATGCCAAATGAAATTTTGGATGAAATATTCAAATTTACGGATATGAAATCAATGTGAGTTTCTTTTTTTTTGGTTTTTTAGGTTGAAATTTTCAAATTATGAAAAATTTCGAAATCTTACTTTTTTTCAAAGAATATCATAACTAAATTTCCTTGAAATTGCGAAATTGGCTCAAATTGATAGTAGGTTTGTGGGTAGCATAATACAATTAGCACAATTACAGTAGTATTCATGAAATCGTGGCGAGACCCAAGGTATCAGAAAAATTTTAAAATTGGTGGAACATGGCGATGATTATACTTTCCTGAATCGCCCCAGTCTCCCGAATTTGAACACATCAATTTGAGGACTGTAGATGAAAAACTGAACAAGTTACGGTAGAATTTAGGAGTTCGTGGCGAGACCTGAAGTAATCCAAAAATTCAAAAATATTTCAACATGGTCATGATTATACTTTTCTTAACCGCCTTTAGTCACTGATACCGAATATAAGAATTTCGGGACTTTAGATAAAAAATTAACCGGAATACGGCAGTTTTTGTGAAATCGTGGCGAGACCCAAATTATCGTAAATTTTGAAAACTTTCGGAAAATAGTTATTTGATTTTTTGGGAAATCACTGAGCTTTCTAACACTATTTGGATCACTAATGTCAAATAATTAAACGCGTTACGGTAGAATTTGAAAGTTCGTGGTGAGACCCAAATTATATAATTTTTTCAAAACTGTCATAATATGGTCATGATTATATTTTTCTGAACCGCCTGAACCTGCTGATTCTAAATATGCCATTTTTGAAGAAAAATATCCATTCTCACCGAATTTTTTCTTCGAAGCTTCTCAATTTTCCAGCTTCAACCTTCGAAAAGTCAACACATCTCTTCGTGCCTATCTCCAATCATCCAAACCAGATATCAAACTAACCCATCTCTTTATCAATGTCTACAAAAACAATATCACCATAAACCTAACAACAACATCCGGATTTTCCAAAATTCATTCAACAAATTACGAAAAAATGGAATTTTTCTATAAGGATCTCACCTTAATTTTGGATCATGTCAAATCAAAATTAACGCTTTTAGGCATGGATTTTCGAGATTCTTTGCTAACAAACACTCGAATTTCATCAGTTTTAATCAATTATTTCAAATCAAGGCCGGAAAAACTTCCCGTCCAAAAGTTTTTCCATGCGAATAACTTGAAAAAAATCTCACAACTTTTGGAATTTATGAATCCTCAAATCATTAATTCCATCATTTTCCATACTATAATAACAGATAGACCAGTTATTTTGAAACCTTTTGACTTGAAAACAGTCAATAATTTGGTGCAATTTCAAGCGGCACAAAAGTTGGTTTTGGAAAATTATGTGATTAGTGAATCGATTTTGAGTTTGGTGCATTTGAGGGATTTGGATTGTGTTTTTAAGACGGTTACTCTAGAGGAAATGGTGCAGATTAAGGAGGTTAGTTTTTTTTTTCGAAAAAATTCGAACTTCGAGCCAAAATCTGATTTTATCATATTTTTCATGAAAAACAAAACATAATGACGTCGTAAGGATTCGAACCTGCGGTCTTTCGGATTCAAATACATCCATTTTACCCACTGAGCCATCCCGCTTCCAGCTGCGGCCCTTCCCTGGCGCGTTGGCGCTGGTGTGCAGGTTGGCTCAGTGGGTAACAGGGATGTCATTGGATTCGAAACACCACAGGTTCGAAACCTTTTGATGGCAATCGATTTTGTTTTTCATAAAGAGTATTTCTGTTTAATTACTTCTTTGAAATTCGTTCTTTTTTAGTTGTTCATCAATGATCCCTCGAAAGTCAGCTTCAAATTCAAAGTCAATAACCATCCTCCGGATCTTGACCGCCTTAATGAAGCATTGGGACCATCTCAACGAGTGGAAGACATCAGAACATGGTTCTACAACACAAGGGATCATGAACAAATCGTTCAAGTTCAACACTTTTTCGGCTATAAGTACACTTTTTCTCGAGTTAATAAGGACTATTTTGGAATTCCCGCAAACGCTATCATTTTGAATTAATGTCATTTTGTTAGATAATTTATTTGTATTTTTTTTAAATAAAAATAAATATAATTTGCTAAGTGAGAAAATTTTTTAAATTAAAATCTTCATTTTAATGTCAAAATTTTGTCGTAAAAATGCTCAAGATAAAAATAAAAAAAGATTGGAAACAGAAGGAATCGAACCTGCAGCTCTTTTTGCTCCAAAAACATCCCTCTTACCCATTGAGCCATCCTAAACCCAGGCGTCAGGGCGGCAGGACGCTGCCGCAGGTGGAAGCGCGCGATGTAGCATGGCTCAGTGGGTAAGAGGGATGTTTTTGGAACAGAAAAGTGGGCAGGTTCGAATCTTTTCAATGTCAATGTGTTTTGTTTCTTATGAAGAGTAAACTTAGAGCAAAATTTGCGCGAAATTCTATTTTTTTGAAGAAAAAGTTCTCGAAAAAATTGTTTGGAAAATTATTTTTCAAATTTTTTAAAACTCCGAAACTATCCCCACTTGCAAGTTCCAATCCTATCAGAGCCAACTTATCTTGGATGAAAAGTGATCTGGCAAAAATTTTTTGACGGGAATTTGAAGTTTGCAGAAAAATTTTTCATACATTTTTTCTTCCGAAAAAAATGATTCTCAAGTTCTTTTTCTTTATTTTTTCCGATCTCGAAACCAACCTCCAATTTTTTATAATTCCTAGTTTACTACTTCCCCCACAAACTCTCGTCAGATTTATCAACAAAATCATAAGAAAAAGCAGGTGAAATCACCCTAAATATCAAAGTGTTGTCATAGTTTTAAAGTTTTTTTTTTCGTCTTTTGAATTCTTTTTTTTTCCAGTTCCGTCATGGATAAAGCAAATATTACCTTGCTGGAAAGTTTCGATAATATTCTTTCATCGATTATCGATTTTTCCTATCCGATCCGTTTGATTTTTGCTGTCATTGGCGCTCTAATAAATATATTCCATTTACTGGTTCTTACTCGAAAATCAATGAGGACCAGCTCTATCAATATGATAATGATAGGAGTGGGGCTGAGTGATTTGTATAATACCGTGTGTATTGTTCTTCAAAATTATGCCACAAAGGAGTTGTATAGTGAATGGTAAGTACCGTGGGGTCAATGCACCAAAACGAGTGAAAAATTTTGAAAAAAAAAAGATTTGTACTCCAGGTGGAAAACATCTAAAAATTGAAAAGAATTGGAGTGTTTTAGGTTAAACCAAATCAAAATTGGTTTTTGATCTTGTCCACGTGGAGTACAAAATCAAAATCTCGATTTTTTCGGTTTTTACTCTTTTTAGGTCACCAAAAAGGGTAGAAAAATTTTGCAAAAGAAATATTTGTACTCCACGCGAACTACAGCAAAAATGGAAACATAGAAGTGTTTCGAGCTAAACCAATTTAAAATTGACTTCGGATCTTGTCCACTACATCAAAAAAATTGGGAAAAATTAGAGTTCATTAGACTGAACCAAATCAAAATTGGTTTTTAATCTTGTCCACGTGGAGTACAAAATCAAAAAATGGAAATTTTCCGTTTTTACCCATTTTAGGTCACCAAAAAGTGTGAAAATTCGAAAAAAAAAAGAGTTTGTACTACTCGTGGACTACACCAAAAAATTGGGAAAGCAGTGTTTTAGGCTAAACCAATTCAAACTTGGTTTTTAATCTTGTTCACGTGGAGTACAAAATCAAAAATTTTAATTCTTCTATTTTTACCCTTTTTGAGTCGATTTTAGCGTATTTTTCGATAATCTTCCTGATTTTGTCTTTTTCAGCCACCCATTCGGAGGCCCGTTATCATTTCTTATCACCTTTGAAACCACCAAATCCTTCGACAGCATATTTCGCAGATTATCCGCCTATCTTGCTGTGGCCATGGCGTCAGTCCGTCTAATATCTATTAAAACTTTATTGAATCCAAAGTTTTCGCAAATTTCCAAGCCATTTTTTGGGCTCAAAGCTGTTTTGATCCTTTTCCTTGTCAGTTTTTTGATCGATTTTTTCCAGTATAGCAGATATAATTATGTGGAGACCCCGACTGGATATGTGGCTCCGGAACAGTGAGTTGGCGGGAAATTTGAAATTTGAAAGAAAAAAAATAAATTTTTAGTTGTGGCTATCCGGAAAATCATACGGTAAATATGTATCGATTTGTTAGAAATCCATATTTCCATCGGGAATTCGATTTGGGTATTTACCTAATGATGCTTGGTTTGTCTAATGTAAGTTTTGAGAAATTTTCAGAAAATTCAAGAAAAAATTTCAGCTAATCCCAGCGATTTCCCTCCCAATTATCTCATTTTTATTGATTATTGAAGTCAACAGAGCTAAAGATCACCTTAAGCAGTTTGGGACGTCCCAGCAGCAAAGTTTGGAAAAGTTGGTCTACTTTTTTTTCTTTTTTTTTTCAGTCTTGAAATTTGAATTTCCAGCCAAAAATCAGATCATACCACCAGAATGATTATCTACATGACCATAGCCTCTGTTGCCGCCGAAGGACCAATTGGAATTTTCAGTGTTATTTCATCGTTTTTGGATGATTATTCGATGACTTAGTAAGTTTGCGTGTTTTTGGTGCCTTGGCGTAGTTTTGGTGCCTTGGCGTGTTTTTGGTGCCTTGGCGTGTTTTTGGTGCCTTGGCGCATTTCGGTGACATGGTGCATTTTTGGTGCTGTGTCGCATTCTGGGGTCATTGACGCACTTTCAGTGTCTTGCCACATTTCCAGTGCCTTGACCCTTTTTTAGTTCCTTGACGCGATTCTTGTACACTGACGTATTTCCAGTGCTCTGTTGCATTTTTTGCGCCTTGATGCAATTCTGACGCTTTTCTAGATAAAATTTTTCAGCAAAATCCTCTGGCACCTTCAACTGGTTTTTGCACTCCTTGTTGTCTTTAACACTACTACACATTGTTTGGTCAGCCTTGCAATTTCTTCGCAGTACAAAGAAGCTGCTTTGAGTATGATACCATGCCGAAAAACTATTCCGAAGTCGGTCAAAATTGTGAGTCGAAAAAAACTTTTTTTTTTGTTAGAAACAAGTTTATTTCAGATTAATGTGGAGCCGAGTAATCTGCCGTCCAGACAAACAATAAAAAGTGTTCAGAGCTAATAAATAAACCTTTTCCAATAGTTAATCCTGAATTCTGGCTCCCCGTCCAACAGAAGATTTTCGTATAATCATAAACTTGACATGCCAATTCCCATCCTTATAATGAAGAATTTCCAAAATTGTCTCATAATTTGGAATTCTAAAAAACCAAGCTCTGGAGTTTGAATCATCATGGTTTTCTATGAAAGGTGCTCCGAATTGTGCAAAAAATTGGTCATCATCCGGGAAATTGGAATACTCCATATCAAATTCGACGAGACTGCTGGAGGTGTTGTGCAGGAATGTCTGGAAGAAAAATTTTGTAAAATCGCAAAAAATTTCTAAAAATTCGGAGACGAATTCCGGATGTTTTTCGCCAGTTTTTTTTTTATTTTACCTTTTCGAAAGTTTCAAGTTTTTTTGGGTTGATGTCAGCACAAGTTTGGTGCAATTTCTTGACATTTTTGACACAAAAATGACTTTTCTTTTCGGAAAAATTTTGAAATTTTTTTGGACAATTTTTGTTTATATATCCCGGAAAAACGCGCCAATGCACTAGAAATGCGCCAAGGCACTAGAAACGCGTCAAGGCACTGGAAACGCACAGAGCGACTAGAAACGCGCCAAGGGACTAGAAATGCGCCAAGACACGAGAAACGCGCCAAGACACGAGAAATGCGCCAAGACACTAGAAACGCGTCAAGGCACTAGAAATGCGCCATGACACTTTTTGATGTTTTCAAAACGATTTCTCGCATCAACAAATATTTGAAGATCAGAAAATTGAAAACGGAAACAATTTTTCAAATGATTCAAAGCATACTTGTGATTTTCCGGGCCGGCCCGCTTCGGCCCGTCGGCCCGGATTCAAAAAATTTTGAAAAATTGGGGTCATTTTTCCAGTTTTTTTCGGTGATTTTGATGAAATTTCTGACTTTTTCTTACTGGAAATATCCAAAATTTTCTCTAGAAAACCACTCCTACAGTTATCGAAAAAAAGACGAAAAAAAAAATTTTTTTCAGTGCAAAAAATTTTGACCCCCTTCAGAGCCGGGCCGACCGGGCCGGGCCGGGCCGGGCCGGTAGAAATTCCTCAGTCGGCCCGGCCCGGCCCGGCCCATCACAAGTATGATTCAAAGTCTCCCAGAATTCAGAAAAATTTTGAAAACCTAAAAAAAAATGAAAAAAAAACACCAAAATCTCACCTCCTTTACCATCTCCATATCGCTTCTTTTAATCTCATCCATCTCCATAAAAACCTCATAAAAATGCGAAAAATCTTCAATTCTCAATTTTTCCACTTTTCGACACAACAATAATTCCTGAGCTTCTTTCCATTGCTCCGAATTTACTAATAAATTGATTTTCATCGGTTTTTTTAGTGGACCGCAATCCGCAAGAAGTGCATCTCGAATATCGATTGAATATAAAGGGGCGGGGTCAAGATACTGTAGAATACAATGCACATTTTCTTGATCCAGAGTAGCCATTGTAAAGTTTCGAACTTTCAATTTTTGCCCTTTTTTTGATTTCAGAATATTTTTTATTCTTTTTATAATCCTCCAATATTTGCTAATATGAGCATAGTGCCACGTTATTTCGAGCTTTTTCAAAATCGTTTTCGAACCGATTAGTCCAATTATTATCTCCAAATCCTTGGCGAAAAATTCTTCGAATTTTGAATTTTCGAAAACTTTAAACTTTTTTTCGCCACAAAAAATGAAGCAATCTTTTTCGTATTTCTCATATCTGATATTATATTGATTCCATTCTTGACGGTAGACCACTTCTACAGCATCCGGTCTTATTTTTATTTCGATTTCTTTCAGTTGTTTTGATTCTGGTTTGACGCCATCAATGAAATTTCGGAGGTCACGGCACACTTTTCGAAGAGATAAGCTGAAAGATCGGGAAATGCGTCAAGGCACCGAAAATACGCCAGTGCTCCAAAAGTGAGCCAATGCACCGAAAATGCGTCAAGACACGAAATATGCGCCAATGCACCAAAAATGCGTCAATGCACCGAAAGTGCGCCAAGGTACCGAAAATGCGTCAAGGCACCGAAAATGCGCCAAGGGGCTAAATTCGTGTTTTTTCTCGTTTCTTATTTTCTATTGACGCACTTTCCGTTCCTTGGCGCATTTCACGATTCTAGACTCAATTCGTGTGATTTTTATGAATTAAAAAACTCACACGTCTCCTAAATCCACCGTTTTCATTATTTTACTCATAACCATATCGGGCATATCAAGTAGATTCGTCATTTTTCTGAAAATATTTTTTTTGAAAAAAAAAAGTGGAAAAAAAGTTTTCGAATATTTGTGAAATAAAAGAAGAAAATTGAAAGGAAATTTTTTGGGGAGAAAGTGAAAATGTTGGCGAGTATTGATAAGAACACAGTTTTTACGGTCAAAATTTTTCGGGAAAAAAAAGTGATAAGAAAAAATTTCATTATCGGAAAAGTTGTCATCTCTGGACTCCAGGAACTACAACAACTTCAAGAAAAAAAAAGAAGAATTAGTAAACAAAAATCCCAGAAGTTGAAAAAAAACTAAACAAGTATTTTTAAAAATTTCTTTTTTTTTGCGGATTTTTAAAAAATAAAGTTACTATAGAAATGTGTGGATTGTATAGTCGGGCTTAGTCTGTTCAAAATAAAACTGAACAAAAAAGAACGATTTAGCACGAATATTCCCCTTATCTTATCATATCATTCAACACATCTGATAGCGTAATCGGAACAAAAAATGATCAAAGAAAAGGGGGGAAAAGAAGATAGGATATTTCTTTTCCAATGTATCAAAAAGACAGCTAACGATCAAAGTGACAAGGTAGATCAAATTGTGAACTATAGGATTTTTACGGTAACTTGGTTAGTTTTAAGGTTAGGGTATTGAAAATAAGGTTTTTGGAATCAGTAAATCATGACAATGCAGAAAAGTGTAAAAATGTTTAAAAAAAATTGTAAAATTATTTTTTTAAAGTTTTTTTTTCTGGGTGATTTTTACAGGTTTAGTCTAATTTTTTTCATCATTTTTTCAGTCTGAAAAAGGCAAATATCTAATTTTGAATAAGTAAAAATGCTAATTGGTTTATAAAAATGAAAAAAAATGGAATTTTTTCGAAAAGTTGTTCTTTTTTCGAAAAAATGAAAATAATTAGTTTTCTAAACCTACTGGTTTCAATTCTTCCACGTTTTCTATATTTCTAGACCAAAACTATGTTACGGTAGAAATTTTCACCAAGTGACCACACCCATTTTGCTTCTGGAACCTGTCCTTGAACAGTCCAGACCAAGAAGTTTATTAGTTTAATAAGCGCAATTTTTCGGTTTTTTTTCCCACGGACAAGAAACTTCCTACCCTATTAATGTCTACATTTATAAATAAAAATCCATCATCATTTATCTTAGTTTCCCCAAAAAATGATTGTCCGAATTTCCATTATTTTCCTTTATTTTCCTTATATTTTGAATGGTTGCATGAGGACTATACCTCCGGAAGAGGTCTATATTACTTCGACTGGGGCTAATTTGCCGACTGATGAACCTGCTACAGATGGTCCCGAGGAGACCACAGCTGCAGTTACTGTAGCCACGACGGCGGGAGGTGGTGGAAGTGGTAAGTTTTTGAAGATCGAAAAGAAACACCTGGGAAAACGAGAAAAGACCAGAACTTTTGAAAGAAAAAATCTGAGAAAATTTTTCCTTCAAAAATTCAAATTTCGCGCCATAATCGGTTACCAAAGAACGCCCCATAAAAAAACAAAAAATACTGGCATTACATGGGTTCGAACTTGCGCACATTCTGATCCAAGAACGTCCCTCTTACCCACTGAGCTATCTGGCATACCCCATGCCAGCTTACCCGGGCGCCACCGCAGCTAGAGGCGTGCGTTGCAGGTTGGCTCAGGGGCTAAGAGATGTGTCTTTGGAGCAGAAAAACGGGTAGGTTCGATTCCATTCAGCGCCATTATATTTTGTTTTTCGTGGGAAGTCATCCTAGAGAAAAATTTGGCTCCAATTTCAAATTTTCCGAAAAAAAAAGATTTCTAAAACCAATCTTTTAATTTTTTTTACAGTCGGTTTTTTTCAACTTTTTCCACAAAAGTAGAAATTTTCAGCCTGCAGCTGCCCCAACGTCCCTGCCGCCGTAACTCAACAATTCCTTGATACCCGAATTAAAGGAGTGGTTGCCAATGCAGAACTACCAGAAACCTGGGAACCAGGCCTTTTCAGTTGCGGCTTATCAGTGGGCTGTCTATATAACAAAGCAGATTCGGAGCTGGCCGAGAAGTTGTTCTTTTTGGTTACCAGTGCAGTGAGTTTGAAAGAAAATTTGTGATGAACAAAAAAATGGAGAAATATTTAGGACGAAATTGTGCTGTTCCAGGACTCTTTTTTGGTTTGTTCTGCTGGCAAATGGACTAATAATGGTGTTGCAATTGTCTCCTTGGGGTGTTATGGAGTCTTGGCTTAATTTTTATCAATGAAATTATCAAATTAATAAAATCTTATTTTGAACAAACCTTCAACTGAGCAGTCCCTTCAATTTGGAGCACCTCAATTAGAGCGGTTTGTTTACAAAAAGAGTTTGAAGGAATTAGTGAATTTTTATTTAAAAATAGGGTTTCCTTTTTGTCTTAGGGATTTTCAGAGATGAAAAGTCTCGTTTTCTCTCCATTTTCGAAGAACTTTTAGTTGAGTTCTTACTGTTTCGAGCGTCAAGAAAGTCAGGTGGAAGTGAAACCGTGTAGTTCTCGAGGACAACAGCCGACGTTTTCTCTTTCTTCCTTTATTTTTTTGCCGTTTTTCGACCTTTCTAGTTAGTTTTTTAGTTCCAAAAAGGAAAAACATTGGAAAATAGAAAAAAACGGTCAAAAAGAGGCAAAAAAAAGAAAGAAAGTGAAAAAGTCGGCTGTTGTCCTCGAGAACTACACAGCGTCTCTTCCACCTGCCCGTGTAGTCCGAGTGGACTCGGCGACCGAAAGTAATTCTATGCCACACGACGCAATTTATGGTTTTTGGAGTAGCTTCCGTGGTTTCAGGCTAATCTGATTCTAAAAAAAAATCTGATTCTGTTTTTATTAATCTACCAGAATTCGGGATTAAAAACACAACGATTTCGCTCCTCCTTTAAATAGGTAGGTGATAAATAGTGCGATCAGCCGCTCTGTTACAGGTTTTACGATTTTCGGATTGATAGCTTTGCGATATCGTGATAATAATAATAATAAATAAAGAAAAAGAAGCGAATTGATCCTTTGATTTCTCCGATTTCTCCACTTTTTCAAGATCCTGAACAAAACACAAACCTTTGCCAAGCGCGTTTTTTCTTCTCTGGATCGGATCAAAAGATATTGATAAGGATTTTCGGATTCTGATCAGATCACACTACAGGAATATGTATAAAAGAAAAACTTTTTTTGGGAATCCGTTTGCGATAAAATGAACTTTTCTCTAGTTTCATTTTTGGTCCTTTTACATTTCGAATTTCGCGTTGAAGCTTGTATTCCAATGACACCACCGGATGGAGCTTTTATTACTTCAACTGAAGACCCGGATGATCTTGGCAGTACGTTTCCGCTTTTTTCATTTTCCAATTATTTCGAAAAAGGACAATTTTTCAGTGTGCGATGAATGTGATATTTCTGAGATCGCGCCATTGACGCTTCCAGAAGGAGTAATATTTGAAAACAGGTAGGTATGTAACGTAAGCCAGGGTTGGGAACGGCTTGGCCCGGTTCGGCCACTTTGGTCACCTCGGCCCGTTGAGCCCTCTCAGCAGAAAATTGAAAAACTGCTTTTCAAAATCATCAAATTTGTTGGGACACGTGAACAACAGTGTACGAAAACGACACTTCGAGACTAATCTTTGGTACCGATTGATAATAAAAACCGATCTCTTAGTCCTAGAAAAGATTTTTCGAATTTCCGAAGACAAAATTGGGGAAAAAGGAGGTATTTTTCTCTCGTGTGGGCCGAGTGGGCCGGGACCGGGTCCAAAATTTTTCGAGAACAGAAACTTTTGCCGAAGTTAGTTCGAAAACTTCCTGGCCGGCGAATTTTCAAACCTAACGGAAGCGCACAACGGCCCACTTTTTTTCAAATTAAAAGCATGTCCCGCGAATTTTTTTTTGAAGAATGGTGATGGTATAAAAAACATACCTTGAATTTTAACATAAATCGTTCGAAAAAAATTTGGGGGCTGACTATTTCAATTCATACTTGCAACCGGAAAATTGCAAGTATGTTTTAACCACAGGATTAAAGGTACGATGATTCTCTTATTTTTTGTTTATTCTTTGCAGTGGAGATGAGTACGACACTGATTGCAAACTGACGGGCACGTTTTGCTTCAAATTGGACGAAAAACCTTGCGAGGAAGTTTCGATGCTGGTGAGTTCAATTTAAATTGTACCCCCGGAACCTTTTTTTAATCCTACCGCCTTTTTTCCTTTACAACGTGCAATAAGTGTGTGACAAAAAGTGACCTTTTGATCGTATTTCAGTTAAACGGCCTAATTTCACAATATTTTCCTTCATTCTTCACTAAAAATCAAAAATCAAAAATATTTGGCCCACCGAGGAATCGAACTCGGATGCTGAATTTAACGGAAATTTATTTGCACCACTAAACTACGCCGCCAACGTGTGTAATTGAACTGGCGGAACTCTCTAAAATTAGTAAATCTAGTGGCCGACAGTTGACGGGAGCGAGGCTTAGGCTTTGTGCATAGATAGCACTGAGCTTCCCAGAGCTTCAATCAGGAATTGAACAAGACGGCGCTCTCAAATTATTAAGTGTTTTCAGGCGGAAACTTCCTCAGGAACACACTCTATTACAAACATCACAGCTCCGGTAGGTGTCCTTACTTGGCTAACTTGTGACAAAGATGGTACATATTCATGGAGTAATGTGTAAGTTACTTTTTTTTAATTTTTGATAGATTTTTGCCAATTTCAGAAAAGGTATCACTCGACTTTCTTGCGTTTTTAATAATTGTGTGCCGTGAATTTTTTTTTCAGCACTATCGTTAATAATTCCATAATGAAACTTGTGTCGTTCTTTTCGAATCCACTTTTGATTTATTGTTTGCCAGTTCATATTTCCGATCGCATCTGACCGAGGCTTGATAAGGTTCTAAACAAGCACGTAGTGTCTTTTTCCTTATCATTCTAACACTTTTCCGCAAAAGCAATCCGATGAGAGAAAGTGTGATTGATGGGTGGTTTGAATGTTCGGACACCAACAATTTTTCAAGCTTTTGATGTTTCATTGAAAATATTTTTGTATTGACTTTGCGACCCGACAGAGCTAAATTGGAAGGTTTGCCAGGGACATCATTAATTGACTAGAATAAAAGCATATCTTTCGTTAATTTTTTCGGAAAAAAATAACTTTTTTTCAGTTTTTTCACTCAAAACTTGAAAAATTACTAGTGTTCTGTCTCCCACAAATGTTTGAGAAATATCAAACACTCTATTTCAAACGATTTGTTTGATCCCAAGAAGTCAAACAGCTTCTTTCAGACAATTTTTTTCTAAACAGTTATTTCAAACAAAATTTTTTGGTTTATCACCAAATAATAAACAATTCAAGCAATCAAACAAACAATTCGACCAGCCCTGATAGCTACATTAAGTTCCAATTTTTTCTAACTGAAAAAGTCTTCACTGAAACAATTGTTAACAACAAAATTCCCAGTAAAAAATCTTTTTTTTTAATGGAATTTTGTTTTTTTTTTTCAAATTTTTCGCTTGTTTTTTAATGGAAGGAAAAGCGTTATTATTTATTATATTTCAAAATTTGCATTAGAAAACATTTTCAACAAACCGCTTTCTTTGCCTCCGGTCCGTCAAAGCTAGTAGCCTTTGAAAAGCCTTTGAAAAAAAAACAAATTTTGTAAAAACCTGAACTTTCCAAGTTAGCTTTTTGTAAAATAAAAAAATTTTAATTATTGAAACTATTGAAATCATAAAAAGTGATTTTCCGATTTCCCAGCTTTCCAACACTTTTATTTCACTGACCCGTTGAAAAAACCGTTGCAAAAAAACCTTAACCGGTTTTCTCTTCCCACAGGATCGAGAGTGTCAACCTAATTTTTTTTTGGATTTCGATAAGATAATACTACAGATTCATGTATAAAAGGGCATTCAGAAAGTGATAACCGTTGCAAAAATGATTTTATCTTTAGTTTTCTTCATTGTTATATTCCATTTCCCATTTCAAGCTGAAGCTTGTATGAGAATGATACCACCCGATGGAGCATTCATTACTTCAACTGAATCGAGCATTACTACTAATGAACCTGAGACAGAGATGACTACTGTAGAAGAAGAAGAGACTACAGAAATGACAACTGAGATGTCAACTACGGAAGATGTTAACAGTACGAAGTTTTTCTTTTTTTTTTTAATTTCAAGAAAAACTTACTAAACTCTTATACGTGTCGAAAGATGGATAACTTATTCATCCGGAAAATGTAAAAAACTTCAAAAGATTTTTACATTTTTTGAAAGTCAAACTTGCTTTGAAGGTTTCGACGTTTTTCAGAACAAATACACGTGACTTTTTGAAAGGTGGAAACTTGCAATAAGAACAATTTGCAGGATGTAATGAATGCAATATTGACGATATCAAACCAACAACAGATCCTATAAACTCTATTTTTAATTCTCGGTATGTTTCAGTTGTTACAACTCTTTACCTTACATGCTTTAGACCCGGGGACCCAGGTGAATGTATAAATACTGAAGTTGGTTGTGCCAAGACCGATGATTCACTTTGTGATGCGTATCTCTATGTGAGTTACAAAATCAAAATTATCGCACCATTATTATTATTAGGCAACGAGCAACAGTGAAGAGCATTCTATATTCAATGATTTATTCCCATCCGCAGTTGCAGCTACTCTAACATGTGATGAAGATGGGACGTATTCATGGAAGGATATGTAAGTATTCTGAACACTTATTTTGCAACAAAACATCGAAAGCAAATTAGAGTTAAAATGTTTCTTAAATTTTTTCAGAAAAGGAATCACCAAGTTGAGATGTGATTTCAAAAACTGCGGATAACAGCCAGCAAAATGTTGCCTAATAAGAATAATATTGATAATAATCACGTACTTTACAATAGTCATTCAGTTCAAATAAAAACTATTTTAACTGTTAAAGTGTTCAATATTTGCAAGTACTGTACATTTGAACTGGGATTTCGGATTCTCCGGAGAAAAAAGAAAATTCTTGATAAGATTCAAAACTAGCACACAGTGCCCTTTTCCGTTTTCACGTACTTATCGGCAAAAAATAAGAGAAGATAGAACACAGGTTCCGATGTATCAAATTGACACTTCTTCGCCAAGGTATTGGATAATGGAAAGTGTGATTGATGACTGCTAAAGAAATGATTTTTCAGACGTCTAACTAGGGAGGTGTTTGAGGACGTCACTCAAGAACTGGCTGAAAACTTGTGAACAGACTATATCGACCCTCCTGAATCCATTTCCGAAGTCAGTTTGGTCCGATCGGCCTTCTCATTTTTTCGGTCTTTTCAGGCTTTCTCTGGACTTGTAAAAATTTTTGAACCAAAAAACTTTCCAAACTCGTAGACAATGATAGAGAATAGTCAGAACATGGGCTCCGCTTTGCTTTTAGGCCCTATGAGTGCAAAGCTACTCTTAAATACAGTTTCGGAGTCATAAGTAGCTGACAGATGTCTAGTAATGTAAGCTTCAAAATGCCGATCGGACCAAACTGACTTCAGAAATAAATTCAGGAAGGTCGATTTTCCCTACGATCAAATTTTCAGCCTATTCTTGAGTGACGTCTTCAAACACTTCCCTAGTAAGAAATCAATTCAGACTAACGAAAACTTTCGGATCAGAGCCGATCATCCGGATACGTTTCGAGTATGTTCGAAGTTTTATTTGCTTCTGAATTTGTACATTGGGCACCAGATTTGTCTAAATCCGGGTCAGCCCATGTTTGAAAGTTTTGGATTTTTGGAGCACCTTTTTCCCTATTTTCAGCCCATTCGAAAAGATCTTTTTTCAATTGATCAAATCCGCTCTCTGGAAAACATAGGCCAAAATGAAAAACCGTGAAAATATGTTTTGCACTGTACCCCAGGCCGTGACAAGTCTGGTGGACACGTTTTTTTGTTTTGAACTAATATACTTTTGAAAGATCCAAACAGCAAATTTTTTTTAAAATGGATAGCTCAAAAGTCATCAATTATGTTCATAAATCAATGATCGCTATTAGAATTGCTAATGAACACATCCGAATCGTTCTGTGAATTATGTAAAACAGTTCTATAAAAGGTGTAGCGATCCCCTCACAGCCATCAGTGACCGTTTTACAAAATGGTTATCATGAATCTCCGGTTAATTCTTCTCCTAAATGTTCTTATCCTTGGCTCAAAAGCTTGTAATGAAGCTAGTGTGGCAACTGAAGAGCCTGCTACAAAGTCCACGGAAGATACTGAAGTGGCAACTACTAAAACAGTCGTGTCGACAACGAATAATCCTCGGAGCCGTAAGTGAAACTCTTTTTCAAGGAGGCTTTCCTGAAACTCGTTATTTCCAGATTGCCCGTGCCCTGGTGTTCCAGACGTTGTAACTCAAGAGTTTCTAGAACAAAGGGTCAAAATGGGAAATCCAAAAATTCTGCTTCCCTATACAATGGTGACGGCGGATGATGAATGTGGATTCACTATTCGCTGTTCATATCGAACTAGCGGTCCTGACGAGATTTCTTCGAGAGAACCGTTTATGGTCATGAAGGCTGAAGTTGGATATGAAATTTGAAGTTTCTATTCTTTAACTGCTATTAATTCAGGATTCCGATGAGACTACTATTGTCAAATGGGCGGACTCTCAGGCAGGCTGCTCTGATATGAAATGGGTGGATGGTGGACGGGATGTGGTTGCAATCGGATGTTATGCTATTCTCAAATAAATTCAGTGCATTTTGTAGCAAACAAATTTGAATTAATAAATGAAGCTCTCCTCGCATTAACTTTTTTTCCAATTTTTACCAAACCGTCGTAAAAACATGGACTAGAAACCTCCATCGAGAAAACTAATCCCTGGAATTATCTTTGCTTTCCTTCAGCAATCGGCCAACAGGAAGGACTACCTATTTCAACGTCTTTAGTGCCGCTGCGCGTTCGGTCTAGTGGCTCAAACGTTTGTAACGTTTGACACGCACTGATCTCGGGCTCGAACTCTAGCTGCGGCAAATCTTTTTTTTCTCCCATAGAAAAAAAAACGAATCAAAAGTACAACTTATCACTTAAAACGTTTTGATTTTTGAGCAACCGCGCCCTACTGAGCAACCGCGCCCTACTGGACTCCTTTTTAGAGATTTGTTTCTGGTCTTTTTTTGGTAAATTTTCCGGTTTTCGCACCAAAAAAGACAATTCTAAACGGTGTTTTTCACCGAAAATCGAAAGAAAAACAAAGTTTTTTAAGTGGAACATGTTCTTATCTTTCTAGGTTTTCATCCAGATTCAGGTCAAAAAGAGGGCGGAAACTATAAACTTCAGTCGAAAAATCCATTTTTTAGATAATTACAGTGAGAAAAATGACGTAAATATATGTTTTTTTCTGTGAAAATCGGAAATATCTCCTAAAAATCCATTTTCTGGAAATTAAAAAAAATCGTTTTAAAAACTTTTTTTTTCTTTTCCACGTGAAAAGATGACCTTTACTGATAGCGCGTTTCCTATAAAACCCCCTCATTTTCCCAGAATTTTCAGTTCTTGTCAATATTATTCAACAAAATGTACACGTGGCATCTTCTTCTTCTTTTCTCAATCATCATTTTCTTTTTCATCGGATGTGATGCTCAATATTATCATGAAAATACGACGTATAGTGAAGAGGCAAAAGCTGTCGCCGCTTGGATTATTATTTTGGCAGTTTTGGGAGGACTTGCCGTGTCTGGATCCGTTGCCGCTGGCATTTTTATGATGAATCGACGAAAAGCCAATGAGGTTATTGTGGTTCGTTGAGAGGGAGAGTGGAAGAAAGAAATTTAAAAGAAGGTTCTATACTTGCGATAAATAAATATTTTCGGATTTTCTGTTTTGACATGATTCATTTTCAGCGAACGTATTTTTCGCAGATTCGTTTTATTTTTTACCAAAAATGTAAATGTTTCGACTTTAATTTCCTAGAAATTTTTTTTAACTGAAAATGAAAGCTTCGAACAGACTTGTCGCGGGCCGGGCCGGGCCGATGAAAAAATTTCTTTCGGCTCGGCCCGGTACAACCCGGGCTGGAAAGAATCAAAACATGTATCACATTCCGAGAAGTTTTTTTTTTCGATCTACTTTTCTTGGTGTACGTTTCTAAAAAAAATATAGACCATTTTTCGAGAAAAAACACAGAAAAATTTTAGGAATAGAGCTGAAAATTGAGAAAATTGTGCTCAAAAATTCAAAATTTTGAAACGCCGGACCGGACTTGAACAAGTCTGTTTTCAATCCACTTTCAAACCTAAATCTGGTTGTAATCTAAGGAAAATAGGAAATATTTTCCCCAAAAATTCGTCGAGTTTCAGTTTGAAAAAATATTTTGCATCAGACGTTTTTAGTGCGACGACCGAGGAATCAACTGGAAAAATTTTTTTAACTCGCCACGGAAAAAAAATCAAGTATTCCAGTGGGGAGCGCTTGCTGATTGTGAAACACTAGACAAAGTTTTATGCAATCTTTCATATCCTGAATATCAGAGTGTTTCCTGAATTCAATGAAAACTTTTCATTGCAATAAAAGTCAAGCCCATCTCGACCATTTTTCCTATTAACAATAAAATTCGAATAAAACTAATTTGATTGGATTCCCGACTTCATATAAATAGAAAACGTTCTTCTACGTCTTCATATCTTCCCCATCATGATTTTCCGACTAATCTTCTTTTTCGGTTCCTTTTCTTTCTCAAAAGCTTGTATATCAATGACACCCCCGGATGACGCTTTTATTCCTGCCACTACTGATATTGGTATTATAACTGATTTACCACCAGGTGAGTCCATTCTTATGCAAAATTTGAAAGTTCAAGTTTCCCGCCAATTTTAGGCGCGCAGAATTATTCCCCATAAAGAACAGAATAGATTGGCAGCGAAAGGAATCGAACCTATGGCCTTTTGGATCCTAAGACATCCCTGTTAACCACTGAGCCATCCTGCACATGCGCGCGTTGCCCGGTGGCTCAGTGGATAACAGGGATGCCTTGGGATCCAAACGGTTGCAGGTTCGATTCCTTTTGATGTCAAAATGTTTTACTTTTCTTGAAGAGTACTATTTTTGGCGCCAAATTCAAAATTTTCACCTTTTTTTTCAAATTCAGTATGCCCTTGTGACCCTCTTCCCGCGGTTTCCCAAGGGTATATGGATGCCTTCAATTATCCCGGTGCTATTAAGCCAACTTCTTGGGAGCCAGATATAACAGAAGACTGTGACTTGACAATTGATTGCTTTTATGCTGCAACGATTACCACCTCGCGCCAATTTGTACGCCTTGAAGGGGTATGATTTTTGAAGTGTGATAGTAAGAAAACATTTTTATTTCAGGATTTTAATGTAATCCTCCCAAGTCCTAGTGCCCCACCGACTTGCGTTGATGGAGAATGGAAGAGTTTGGATAAGAAAATTTTGGAGATGGGATGTTTTGGCGCATAATTTTTTCTTTTTTTTTTGAATAAATTTATTTACTTGTTATGAAAATGAACGGAAGAAAACAGTTTGCAAAAAAAAAACAAAAAAAAAATTAATTTCATGAATTCCAGAAATTTTGAGATTGAATGAAGATTATTTATCCAAGAAAATTGAAAAACAGGTAACCAAAGGGTTTGAGATACTGTAGTTCTAATGTATAATGTTTTGATCTACCATTAATCTACTATTTCTCCAAACTCATCATCCACCCAAATATCGTCGTCTACTCCGATGTTTCTAATTCTTCTTCCCACAATTTCTTGCTCCGGGAGACGGCGGAAAACAATGTATTTCTCAGATATTGTGAGACAAAGTACAGTAGTCTCTTCATTCGGTATACGGTAGGTGTAAGTTTTTTGCCGCATGGATTCGTTGGTGGTTACTGGTCCAAGAACTTCTGGCCCACGGTTTTGAACGAATTGATTGTAATGGATAGAGAATACACGTTTGTGAGGAGCAGAATGAAGAAGTTTCTGCAAAATTATGGTTTTTTAAGAAAGAAGGGAAGATGCACTGAAATGGCGTCAAGAATCCGGAAATGCGCCAATGCACCAAAATGCGCCAATGCATCGAAAGTGCGCCGATTAACAAGAAGTGTACTGTAGGCATTTGTTTTGACGCGTTTTCACTGCCTCGGTGCATTTCTAGTGTCTTGACACATTTTCCGTGCCTTGACGCACTTTTCGTGCCTTGGCGCATTTTCAGTGCCTAATCCAACTTGAAGCCCCTAATACTCACCTCTCTCAAAGCCACTAAATCTGACAGGAAAACTCTCTTGATTCCAATGGCAACCCTCTCAAAATGGTCAAAAACATCAAATGATTCAAGAGTTTGGAATCGAATCATACTGAAAAATGTCGCTTGCTTCCATTGATCCAATTCCTTGATTTGGTTGATTTCTAGTACAGAATCTTTAGCTCCGAGATCATTCCAAGCAGATCGTAACGGATTTTTCAAGACAATAGACTTCAAGTATTTTGGATTGAGATGGGGGAGAATCTGCATCACTTGGTCCTGATCAATTGCGTCCATTCGAACGAAACGAACATTCAGCTTACGGTTTTCGGTTGAAAGGGGTTTCTAGAAAAAATAAACGGTTGAAAAGTTATCATATTTCGAGCGAAAACTAGAAAAGGCACTAGAATGACGTCAAGTATCCGGAAATGCGTCAAGTCACTGGGAATGCGTCAAGGATCCGAAAGTGTATCTAGGCATACAAAACTATCTAATAGAATTATTTATAGTATGTCGGCGCATTTTCAGCGTCTTCCAGCATTCTCAGCGCCTTGACGCATTTCTAGTACCTTGACACATTTTCAGTGCCTTGAAACGTTTATAGTGCCTCGACGCAATTCTAGTGCTTTTTGATCTACCCACCTTCAAATTCTTCAAAACTTGTGCATATTCCTCCATTTGATGTTCTTCGCCTCTACAAACAAGGTCAAAAGTACCCAACATAGACTTTTGATGACCCAACAATATCTCCAAAACATTCCATTTTTCATCATCAAAAAAACTGATCAGAGAAGTTTTTCGATAGTTTTTCTGCTCCAATTCGTTTTCATCGAAACCGAAATGAAGTAAAAATCCATTGGTGATTGAGATGATTCGAATGTATTTCAACTTGAAATCAGGCTTCGCAGTGTCCACATGAGATTGAAGCTTTTTGCAGACAAGACGAAGTTGGAAACTGGAATGATAATTGTTTTAATAAAGTATCAATTGACCGCATAATCGCTATCAGCATGTCAAGGCGGTTCAGGAAAGTAAAGTTAAGCTTAGGCTCCGCCCACTCTGAAAAATTCGAGTTTAGAGACGAAGTGCATTGCATTCTAACCTCGGAAATTTCAAAGTGGGCGGAGCATAGGCATGTTTATACTTTTTTGAACCGTCTTGGCTCTCTGATTTCGGAAAAATCGAGGTTTTTTTTCTCAACTTTTTTTTTTGAAAAATTTGGAATTTTTTTAAGTCATCGCAAAATTCAGAAGTTCAGCTGATCGGGTTTTTTCAAAATTTCATGCAGAATTATTTTTTTCCAAAATTAAAAACTTTTTTGTTTTTTGAATATAAAAAAACAGATTTCCACAAAAATATCTACAAATTTGATAATTTCTGAAAAAATTTTTTTGCGAAAAACCATTTTTTGAAAAACTAATTCTGCCAATTTTGTTCCAAGACCTTCGGAAATAGAATATTTGGAATCAGCTCGTCAAGACCATTCAAAAAAGTATAAACATGCCTAGATTCTGCCCACTTTGAACATCGGGGTCAGAGACGCAGTGTGTCTGGTTTCTCTGTGCTCTGACCTCGGAAATTTCAAAGTGGGCGGAGTCTAGGCATGATTATACTTTTTGAACCGTTTTATCATGCTGGTTTCAGAATTCTAGTTTTTAATGTTCTTGGGACGAAAATCACCGGATTACGGTAGGAAAAAATTGAAAAGTTTTCTAAAAGGAAAATTGCAAGTTTTGTCAGTTTTGGCTTTTTTTCCGATGAATTCCGGTCTAAAATATAGCTAATTTTTTGAATTTCTTACAGTTTTGAACGGAAACTCGTAAATTTTTTCAAAATTTCCCTAAATATATTTTTTTATTTTTTTTAATCTAGAATCTTGCCCAGGAAAGGGCTAAAAATAAAAATGTTCTCAATGTTGACCAAAATCAATTTTTTTTTTAATATAATTTTTTATTTTTGTTTTTAATAAAAAAAATACTTTATCAAAAAAAATCAACTCACATTTTTTTGATTTCGAAATCTTTGACAATATTATTCAGCACTTCATTTGGCATTGTAACAAGAGAACGTTCAGTCATTTTTCTGAAATTTTTAATCTTGCAAAACCTCTATTATACCGGCAGTCTCTAATAGAATATATCAAACAATTAAATGGCATGCTGATGTATTGGAGTTTTTACGATAATTTAGCTTGAAAACTTTCAAAAATTTTTTTTAAAAGGCCCAAAAAATAGAACAAATCTGAGAAAATTACAAAAAAAAACAGATTTGAAAATAAAAAAGTGTCATGTTCGATTTAAATTCTGCCAAGAGTGACCGTTTGTATGTTTACTTTACACAAGAAACTAGAGACAAGAGACTCAGAGAAAAATGACTGTTCTCTTTGTCTTTTGTTCCCCGATATTTGAACAAAAAATGAGGGATACAATTGGTTTTTTTTGTTCAAAAAAAAACCACAATCATTTTGAAAATGATATTTTTGAAATCAAAAAGCCAAGACGATTCAGAAAAGTATAAACACTCCTAGGCTCCGCCCATTTTAAAAAATACGGACGTTAGAGTGCAGAGAAACCAGAAACACTGCGTCTCTGACCTCGAAATTTCATAGTGTGCTGGTTCATTTTTGATTAAGAATAAACGTTCCAAAACACCCTCAAAGTCCAAGCCGTCTAGACCAATCATTTCATCGTTAACAACTTCATAAAACTAATTTTATTAGATTCCAAATCTATATAAAAGGGGGTTTCCTTCTTCTTTCTGAGATGCATTATGATTCTTCGACTAGTCTTTCTTCTCGGTTCCTTTTTGTTTTCAAAAGCTTGTATACCAATGACACCACCCGACGACGCTTATATTCCTGCTACTACTGAAGGCGGTATTATTACTGCAGCGCCATTGGGTGAATTGGAATTCACCGTTGAACCTGTATTCATATTGCCTCTGCAATAGATGCCCACACGGGACCCGTTTTCTCCAGTAGAGCCGACTTATGTAGACCCAAAATAGATATGTGGACTCACCGTTGAAAAATTGAAATTGCTCAAAGATGTCATTTTTCACTTGATATGTTTTCACGTTTTCACAAGAAAATTTTATTTTTTGAAACTGAAAATTTAGGGAGAATTTTCAAGTTTTGAGAAAGAAATTCTCACAGTTCAATTCGAAAAAGACTTTTTGGAAGTATCTTTCTTTGGAACTCTAAAACAAACATCTCAAAACGAAAGCATTTCAATGCCTAACCAAAATAGGTACTATAATTTTTCAAACATGGGCCCACTCAATTATTTTGGACCCACAAAATTCTTCATTGGTCCACATATACAGAGCCCACAATTCAAATAACTTCATTCCAAAGCGCTCTGCGCGAATCGGAACAGGAAAAGTTTGGATGATTAACCGGCTCGGAAATATCTAAATTTTTTTCGTTTCGTTTGCAAACTTTTTTACGGAAACTTTATCTCGAATTTTTGAAAACGCCAATCGCGAACAACGTTGAATCAATCAGAACTAACACAAATATTCTGCGAAAGTCTGTCAAAGATAAAAAGATATCACATGCGATAAAAGTTTGAGAAAAAAGTTATCTGATTAATTCTAATTAGTGCAGGACACATTTAGTCAGTTCTATTCACCTTTAGAATGAATTACAGCTTGCGCCTCATGTGATCCTGACGTCTTGATTTCGGACCACCCAAATGACGAAGGGCATACTATAAGGTACTTACTTCATCAAATTTTCTTTGATACCTGCACTTCTTTTTATAGAGAAAAGATTTTGGATAATGGTTGCAAGGAAACAACTGTTGTCTGTGATCTACGTGGCAGACCTGGTTTTATGTTGCAGTTTGTGAGTTGATAGAATACAGGTTTAAAAAAGTCGTCATTCAATTCACAGGTATACAAGTCTATATTCGGTCCTCTCGTCCTTGAATTAAGTGCTCCCGGCGAATCCGTATTGAGTTGTGAAGATGACGGAACATATTCCCGTTTTAATGTGTTAGTTTGTATTCACGAAAAAATTGTTACGATAATTCGATTTAAGGAAGAAAATTGGTGAAATCGCATGCTTTCATGAACCCTGATGGTGGATAGTGTAAACATGGATCAATAACAGAAAAATTTTAAACAGTGTTCTTTTGCCGATAATAAATCATTTTCTCACCATTCCGAATATACGGTAGAAGATTTACTCATGAAATTTCGGGCGCGAGACGCAGCGTCTAGCTTCTCTGAGCTCTGACCTCACAAGGGAACTCTTTTTATAAAGGCTTTGGGAATCGGCTGAAAATTGGCACACATACACTTTCAAACACCCTTAATTCGAAAATCATGTTTTTGGATCTCCAGTGAAATTTTTAAAAAATTCGATTTTTTTGCTTCAAAATTTTTCAAAAAATTTTTCGACTTTTGAAACTGATGCTTTTTCGACGTCCTGGAGTCTACTAGTGATGCCTACAACTGATATGAGCCCAATTCCAACTCTTTTCAGTAGTTTCAGAGCAAGAGTTGAAAAATTTGACAATTTACCAAAATTCTGATTTTTCACAAAAATCGTTATAAAAGCGCTCAAAATAGTTTCGGGGACGAGAAAACTTGGGATTTGCATTTTCTAAACCCCCTACAAACGTGGTTAAATTTTTGGAAAATTCTGAAAACCTTTTCATTTTTCGAGCTCGGAGCACCACCCATGGTGCAAAAAATTTCAAAAAAAATTTTGGTGCAAAAAATGGTGCAAAAAATTTCAAAAAAAATTTTTTTCCTAAAAAGTATCGCAATCGATTTGCCAACATTTGAAACGTATCTCACGAGAATATCACCGACCAGAAAGCCCTCTATCGGTGTGAAAACATCGAATTCCAAGGTATAATGTACTGAAAAAAACCCAAAAATTCAAATTTTGAGCTTAAACGGAAAACTGGGAATCCAATTTTATTTTTTCCTAACTACCATGCATGAGGTGCATTAGCCCTAGAATTTTCAGAAAATTCTCAAAGCCTTTCTGAAAAAGGTTTCCTTGTCAGAACTTTTCGAATAGGTGGAGCCTAGTAGTTTTTTGAGTACTGTCTGGACTTTATGATTTTGAAGATGGAGTATTTTTAAAGCACAGGTGAAAGAGCAAATAGCTATTTATTGAGCCGAAAAAGGGTATGAAAGAAATCAAGTAAAACAGGAAAACAAGTAATTCAATCCAAAATGATAACTTCGATAGGAACAACAACTCTCCTTGGAATGGGTTCTCTTCTTGGGATAATTAGACGAATAATTGGACGAATATTTGGACGCCAAATTCTGCCATGTCTCATTGGTCCAACTTGGTGCATTTCCATCAATCTTTGATTATTCTCCATTTGTCTTCTTTGTCGAGCCAATTGTTCTTCTTTTGATAGATGATAAATGTGAACAAATTGTTTATCCGTATACAAGACCAGAATGTAATCCTCATTGTTCGGAATCGGGAAATTATAGTATTTCTCAATGCCTGGATGAAAGCGGGGAAGTTCTTTCGATTGTCCAAGAGTCTCGATTGGAACGTCCACGTCGATTCGATTGCAACGAACTCGAAAGTTTCGGTTTGGCGGGGATCGCAAGAAAATCTGAAATGAAGTGATTTTTTCAGATTTTTTCAGAGATTTTCAAAAAGTAATTTTTTGAAACCAGCAAGTCCAGACGATTCAGATAAGTATAATCATGACTAGGCTCCGCCCACTTTGAAATTTCTGGGCCAGAGACGCAGTGTGTCTGGTTTCTCTGCACTCTCACCTTGAAACTTCAAAGTGGGCGGAGCCTAGCCGTGATTATACTTTTCTGAACTGGCTGATTTCGAATATAAAACTTTCATTGATTTCGGGGCAAAAATAATCAAGTTATGGTGCGTTTTGTGAAAACTTGTGGTTTGGAATTTTTTCAGAAATTGAGGCACCAGTTATCCCTTTGGCTCGTTGAAAGTTTAGCAATGAAAGTTCTAAAAAAACAGAATTTTTTCCAAAAAAATTTTTCCAAAAAATTCAATTTGTTTTCCGATCTTCATTTTGACTTCATTTGACTAACCTCTTTCAACTCCACCAAATTCGAGATTGAGATAACATCAACCATGATTTTAACTTTTTCGAAATGAATAAAATCATCAATTTTCGAATCCTTTAGCATATTTTTTGAATGGAACTTCTCCGTTTTCTTCCATTGTTCCAATTCACGAATCTCATCAAAATCTAAAGATGGATTAGCGTTGTGGATACCGTATTCAAGTGAGCTCAAGGCTATTTTTTCCAGCTTTTTCGGATTTATAAAAGGTAAAATTTGCATGACTTGGTGTTGACTCGTGGCATTCATTCGAAACGATTTGACTTGGATTTTTGACTTTCGAGTTGAGAGGTTTCCCTGCAAAAAAACGGATTTAAAACAAGAAAAGGATCAAAAATGCGTCAAGGATCGAGAAATGCGTCAAGGATCGAGGAACGCGTCAAGGATCAAGAATTGCGTCAGGGATCGAAAAAAGTTCCAAGGTTTGAAAAATGCGTCAAGACATATTTTTCAGGTCCTTGGCGCAGTGCCTAGACGCACTTCTCGATCCTTGACGCACTTTTGGTGCCTTGACGCAATTTTTGTGAATTGGCGCAGTTCTTGATGCTTGACGTATTTTAAGTGTCTTGACACGTATCCTGCGCATTTCCTTACCTTCAAATGCTCCAAAACTTTCACATAATCCTCTCCATTCTCCTGAATACTGCAAACCAAATCGAAAATTTCCAAAGTAGATTTTTGATGTCCCAAAATAGTGTTCAAAGTGTTCCATTTGTACGGATCCATATCGCACAAAACGACACTTTTCATGTATCTTCTCCTGTCGAAATCAGTCACATCCACACCGAATTTGCAGACAATTCCATTGGTGATAGCAGTGATTTGAATGTATTTCATGTTGAAATCCGGTTGATTAATGTTGACAAAGCCATTGAGAGCCTTACAAACTTCACGGAGATGGAGGCTGAAAAAATCGGAAAGATTTCAGAAAATTCGCAAAACATTGTTTTCTTGGGTCTCGCCGCGAATTTAAATGCGCACGGACGAGTCGTAGCTCGAAGTGGGCGGAGCTTCGTCTTGTTTTTTCATCGCAAAAAGGTTTGGCTCATCAAGGCGGATCAGAAAATCCGCCCATTTTGATTTTTGAGGTCAGAGACGCAGTGTGTCTGGTTTCTCTAGGCTCTAACCTCGGAAACTTCAAAGTGGGCGGAGCCTAGCCGTGATTATACTTTTCTGAACCGCCTTGATGAGCTGAACCCAAATAGGTAACTTTCATTGGTCTTGGAACGATAGTTATCCAATTTTTATTGGAGAAAAACTCACATCTCCTTATAATCCAATCTTTTGGCAACTTCATTGAGTACATTATTTGGCAAACTCAACAGAGTTTTGTTGGACATTATGACTGAAACTTTCGTTTGGAAAGTTCTGGAATATTCAAACTGATTGGAGAAAAACTGAGGAAAATCGATAGCGAGGCCAATGGGGCAGTGACGTGGAGGGTCAAAGATTCACGGGGAAAATATTGAAAACCAGGATTTTTCCCGAAAAGGCGGTCGTGCAAAAAAATTTAAAACGTGTTTTTTTTTGTTTTGGAATTTCAATTCCGAGCGGCTTGAGAATTAGGGGCGTAGGCTCCGCACACTTTGAAACTTCCGAGGTCAGAGAAACCAGACACACTGCGTCTCTGACCTCGAAATTCAAAGTGGGCGGAGCCTAGGCATGATTATACTTTTCTGAACCGTCTCGCAGAGCTCGTTTCAGAAATCTAGCTTTCCTTGTTTTTTTCTAATTTCTGCCAAGTTTGGCCAAAAGTAGATCAGTCGCCAAAATTGCTATTTTTGTCAGCAAAATACGCATTGGATTAAAAAATTTTACCAATAAATTCACATCACCACATCACGCCTATTCGTACGCCTTGAAGGGGTAAGACTTTTGAAGTGGGATAGTAAGAAAAAAACGTTATTTTTTTATTTCAGGATTTTGATGTAATCCTACCAAGTTCTTCAGCCCCACCGACTTGCGTTGATGGAGAATGGAAGAGTTTGGATAAGAAAATTTTGGAGATGGGATGTTTTGGCACATAATTTTTTATCATAATTGATTTTTTTCTAAAATTTGGAGAACAATGAACAAAACTTTTCTAAGACTATTTGTGTACAAAGACATTCCTGCTACCCACTGAGCCACTCAACGCGCTAGCGCTGCCGCAGCGGGGAGCGCGCTCTGCGGAATCCGAAAAATATCCAGGATAGATCAAAAAGCCATTAATCATAAATCAATGATCACTAGTTGAATTGCTAATAAACACATCCCAATTATGGCATGAATTATGTAAAGTAGCTCTTTATAAAGGGCTTTATCAGATTCATCGTCATTCACATCAACAAAAAATTCTCTTCACTTTACTATCATGCTCTTTCGACTGATCTTAATGTTGACTTTCTTGGTTTTGATTTTAAAAGCTTGCAACCCCGGAACACTGGGTGAGTTTGAAATGATTTAGAAGAATGTGTAAAAGAATTCTTCCAGGATGTAACTCATGCAATATTGAAAATATTAAACCGACTATGCTTCAAGAAAACGTTGTCTTTGAATCTTCGTAAATACATCATAACAGTTTTTCGTATAAAAACTTTGTTTTAGCGAGTTGGACCCAGTCGACAATTGCAAGTCTACATCAGTGATTTCAAAAAGAACCGATTTACTGTTTTGTGACATTGTTCTATATGTGAGTAAGGGTTAACAAAAAATATTAGCAACTTTTTTAGTTTCAAGGTATTTTCGGTTGTCAATTTGGTTGAGTTCGAGTTCTAGGCCATCGATTTGTGATCAAAATTTGTTCCAAATGAGATCGAGTATAATTCAAAGTTCTTAAGGATAAAGTCATAGTCCAAACTAGAACCATTACAAAAAAAACCTTGAGAGTGAAGATGTGCGAGCTCAATAATATTACTTTTTTGGTTTTTTTTTTACAAGACTAACTTAAAACTAGCAACACTCATTTTTGAAATAGTAGGCCGGCCCGGGATTCAAAAATTTTTTGATTTTTTGAGCATGTTTTTCCCAATTTTCAGCCCAATTTCGAAATTTTAGTTGGATCTTTCCACTTAAAAATCCATCATATTTTCCTTCTGGAAAATGCAGACCGCATTAAAAGATGAAAACAGGAAAAAAACCAATTTTCAAAGAAAACGTTTTGCCCTGAATCCCGGCCCGGCCCGGCCCAGTTTGCATGAAACTATTCTGACATCATTTTTACAGGCAGAAAACGATGAAGGAAAGCATTCACTTCCAGGCGACATGTATCAAAATGGAATTGCTGCAACTCTATCTTGTGATGATGATGGCACGTATTCATTCGGAAATGTGTAAGTGGCATAGTTACATATTTTCTCATAAATTTCAAAACGGTCTAACACAGAATTTTTCAAAGTAAGTGAAGTCAAGCCATTATTATAATCTTCTGAACCGCCTTGGCTAGCTGATTTTGAAAAAAAAATTATTGTAAACATATGAGCAAAACAGAGAAAGTCGCTTTGATAATTGGTCAAACTAAAAATTTAATTTCTTCTATTGTTTTTTTTTGTTCATGAGCAAGCGCGCCCCACTAGACTCATTTCATTTTCTCGAAATTTTTTTCCAGTTTCGTGAAATGAGTTTTTTGGAGATATTTCTGATTTTCACTGGAAAACACCTATTCCTATTATTTTTCGACTAGTACCAACTGAAATATGCATTTCTCGATTGAAAATGACATTTTCGGCCTTCACTTCGACCTAAATCCGGTCAAAAACCTAGAAAAAAAAGAAAAATTTTCCATTCAAAAAGTTTTATTTTTTCTCGATTTTCGGTGGAAAAATCGTCAGAATAGGTGTTTTGTTTTGCTTTTTAAATAATTTTCGGAGCAAGAAACGTTTCTCACAAAATTTTTCCAAATTTCAAAGAAACTTACTTCAGAAAAAGAATCACCAAATTGTCATGGGACTTTAACAACTGCCGGGTGTAATGATCCAAGGACAACAATTGTGTTGAATTGACTTTATTTTTTCGTTTTCGTCTCTAATAAAAAAAACAGGTTATCCAATTTGGCTAATATTGTTTAAAACTAAGTTTTACTAAGTTTTAGTTACACATGTCAAGTTTCTAAGAGAGGCAGAAAACAAAATAATAGAACACAAGTATTCATTCATTAAACCATCGAAACAGTAAAAACTCAAGTAAAGCAAATACAGTAGGAAAAAACAAGTAATTTAATCCAAAGTGATAACATCGATAGGCTTAACAATTTGTCTTGGGACAAGTGCTCTTCTTGGGATAACTGGATAGCTTCTCTGAACGGCTGGAAGAAGATTCGGATGAAAAATCCGGCCATTTCTCAGTGGTCCAATTTTACTCATTCTTCGGTCCTCTTCCATTTTTCTTCTTTTTTCAGCCTGTTGTTCTTTGGAAATGTATTTGATATGAACAGAATTGTCATGCAAATCCAAGGACAGAACGTGATCCTCACTGTTTGGAATTGGGAAAAAATAATTTTTAACACTTGATGAGCCTTCTGGTTGTCCGAGAGCACCGATGGGAACGTCAACGTTGAGGCGATCGAAACGAATTTGGAAATCGCGAGATGGAGCGGATCGCAAGAATATCTGGAAAAAATAAATTCGAAAAAAATTATATTTTCAAACTACTCTAAACCAGGGTTGGGCGTTTCCATCTATGAAAATTTTTTGTAATTTTTGAACATTTTTTTATTTTTTTTTCCAAAAAAAAAAACGATTTTGACATTTTTTCAATTTTTTATCAGCTTTCCGAAATGAAGAGCAACTTTTTCGTTTTTCGGACCAAAAGAGACCATTCTGAAGTATTTTTGATCGAAAATCGAAAAAAAAAGCAAAATTTTTAAGTGAAAAAATTATCCTATTCGTCTAGGTCGGAAAGCTTGAAAAAAATGGAAATTTTTCGAAATTTGCCGGTTGATCCGCAAACTTCCAAAAAACTTCCAAGTTTTTTTTAGGAAATTTTTTGGACGGGCAAAAATCTTTGAATCTTTCGAAAACGCGCAGCTCTGAACCAGACCAATGCTTTTTTCTGTATTAACTAACCTCTTTCAACTCGAACAAATTCGAAACTGAGAGAACAGGAACCACAATGTTAATTATTTGAAAATGAGTGATATCATCTACTGTGGCATTGTTCAGTTTGCAACTTGAATAGAGAGATTCCGCTTTTTTCCATTGTTCCAATGCACGAATTTCATTCATTTCCAACAATGGATTAGCAATGCTGTGATCGTTTTGAAGTGATTTTGTCAAGGCTATTTGTTTCAATTGATTTGGATCGACTAATGGTAGAATTTGCATCACTTGATGTTGACTAGTCGCATTCATTCGGAAATGTTTGGTTTGGATCTTTGAGACTCGTGTTAAGAGACTTTCCTGCAAAAAAACGGGTTGAAAATGCGAAAAAAAATAGCTAAATATCGAGAAAAGCGGCAAAGATTGCTAAATGCGTCCAGGATCGATAAATGCGTCAAGGATCGAGAAATGCGTCAAGGATCAAGATATGCGTCATGGATCGAGACGTGCGTCAAGGATCGAGAAAAGCATCAAGGACCAAGAAATGCGCCAAGGATCGACAAATGCGTCAAGGATCAAAAAATGCGTCAAGGATCAAGAAGTGCGTCAAGAATCGAGAATTACGCAGAATAACGAGAAAATTCGACATTTTGGATTATTGGCGTGTTTCTGCTGCCTTTGCGCGTTCCTAGTGCATTGACGCACTTTCCGTGTCTTGGCGCATATTTAGTAAATTCCCTTACCTTCAAATGATCCAAAAGTTCAGCATAATACGGCTCATCCGGTTCGAAACGGCGAACCAAGGACAGAATTTCCAGAGTCGATTTTTGATGTCCCAAAACAGTGTTCAAGACGTTCCATTTATAGGGGTCTCTATCATCCAAAATGACACTTTTCATATAGGTACTTCTCGTCAAATCATTCACATCAACTCCAAAATTACAGACGATTGCTTCATAGACTCCATCGAAAATTGCAGCGATTTGAATATATCTCATATTAAAATCCGGTTGTTCGACGTCAACAAAATTTTTGAGAGTCGTACAAACTTCACGGAGATGAAGGCTGAAAAATTTGGGAGTTGGGAAAAAATCACAAAAATCCACGCGTATTTAAAGGCGCATAGGTTAGACGAAGCTCAAAGTGGGCGGAGCTTAGGCCAGTTGCCACAAAACGTTTGGAAATTACGATATTTGAATTCAGCTGGTCAGTAAGGTACAGAAAAGTATAAACATGCCCTGATTCCGATTATTTTGCATTACTGGGTTTTGCCGCGTAATTTAAAGGCGCATAAACACGTGAAAACTCAACGTGGGGGGAGCATGATTATACTTTTCTGAACCGCCATTATTTCCTGAATCCGAATAAATTGGTCTTGGAACAATAATTATCGAAATTTTTATTGAGAAGAAACTCACATCTCCTTATAATCCAATCCTTTGGCAACTTCATTGAGCACATTATTTGGCAAACTCAACAGAGTTTTGACGGACATTATGACTGAATCTTCCGTTTGGAAAGTTCTGGAATATTCAAACTAATTGGAAAAAAACTGAGGAAAATCAATAGCGAGGCAAGTGGGGCGGTGACGTGGAGGGTCAGGGATTCACGGGGAAAATATTGAAAAACCAGGATTTTTCCCGAAAAGGGGGCAGGGCAAAAAAAAATTTAAAACGTGTTTTTTTTGTTTTGAAATTTCAATTCCGAGCGGCTTGAGAATTAGGGGCGTAGGCTCCGCCCACTTTAAAACTTCCGAAGTTAGAGTGCAGAAAAACCAGACCCACGGCATCTCTGACCTCGAAATTCAAAGTGGGCGGAGCCTGGGCATGATTATACTTTTCTGAACCGTCTTGCAACGCGGGTTTCAGAAATCTAGCTTTTATGGGTCTTGGGACGAAATCAGCCAGGACCAGACGGTTTTCGGCGCTCCGCGCCTCAACCGTCTGGCTTCTCCCGAATTATAATGAATTACATTTGTAGACCCACTTTCTTACGCAAAAAGGGAGACGACCAACTCTCTCTTGCCTCCCGGGAAAACACTGGGTCACCCAATTTTGGCTATGTGCATAGATAGTACAGAGCTTTTCAGAGCTCCTATCCGAAAACGGAAAAGACGGGCATCATCTTAGACACGGACCCTATCGATTGGTGTAAAATTCATTGAAATCGGTTCAGTAGGAACTGCGCTATGATACCGGACAAGCAAACACACACAGACACACAGAATCTGTCCAGTAATAATAGTAAAGATGTTCAACCAATAAATTTATTCAAAATATATGAATTCATCATTATGAAACTAATTTTAAAACAGAAACTACGCGTCTCAAAATGCTAATACACATACATTTCTGTTAAAAAACCCAAATATTTTAAAGCAAATCCGAAAAAAAAGATCGATAATTATAAAGTTCAAAATGGCAAGTCCAAATTCCCGAAATTGAGTTGTCCAACAATATTTTGTCTCTCCGCAGCATCTCTATTCAAAGCAATTGGACGATTTGGACCACCAACTAGACCACCACGACGTCTAATTGGTCCAACTCCACCACCCCATCCAATCAATGGTTGTTGAACTTCTTGTGGTTTTGGTCTATGCCGCAAGCCTATATATTCGCAGCCTATACATAGTTCCAAAACGATATCATCATTCCCTGGCATTGGATAACGGTGGTGCGAGGAGTCAACTTTGAATTCTAAACCAAGAATAGCTCTCGGACGATTTTGGTTAAATTTTTCGAATCGAATTTCGAAATCTCGATTTGGTGCCGATTGGAGAAATTTCTGGAAAAAAAAATTATATTATAAACTTTTTTAAAAAATGTTGCTAAGTTATCGGTTTATCGGGATATTTTTAGAATTCGCTAAACAATGCACACCAGCGTAATTTCGGAGCATCGTTGCCCGGAGTTTTTCAAACTCTGCTCCAAAAAACGACTAAAAAGTTACGTCTCAATTCTATGCCAAAATCTCAAAAACTAGCCATGTTATCGCGTTTCAAAATTTTTCGAAGAACAAAATTTTGAAAAAAACTACCATAATCTGATCATTTTCGTTCCAAGATCAACAAAAGTTATAAATTCGGAACCAGCTTGTCAAGACGATTCAGAAAAGTATAAACAAGACTGGGCTCCGCCCATTTTGAACTTCGGGGTCAGAGACGCAGTGTGTCTGGTTTCTCTGCGCTCTGACCTCGCAAACTTCAAAATGGGCGGAGCCTAGGCATGATTATACTTTTCTGAACCGCCTTCGCTTGCTGATTACAAATCTGCAAACAGATTTGAAGTTTTTCAAGATTTGAAAAAAAAAAATACAAAATTCAAAAAAACATACATCTTTCAGTATGATAACATCCGACATAAAAATCAGTGGAATATGAATCTTGACTTTTTGAAAAGTGTCAAAATCCAAAAATCTTGCATTTATCAACATTTTTTCGGTTTTAATCTCTTCGGCTTTTTTCCATTGCTCCAATTCTTTGATTTGATCTACGTCCAAAACTGGTTTCACGGTGCCAGGTGTGAATTGATTCGTGTTGGAAAATTCGAGTTTTTTCAGTTCTTTTGGATTTAGGAACGGGAGGATTTGCAAGACTTGGTATTGATTTGTAACCATCATACGGAGATGTTTGACTTGAAGCTTTGTTTTTCGTGACGAGAGATTTTCCTGGAAAAAAAATAATGAAAAATAGGTTGGGATCGGGAAATGCGCCAAGGATCGGGGAATGCGTCAAGGATCGGGGAACGCGCCAGGGATCGAAAAATGCGCCGTGGGCGTCAATTGCGCCAAATCACCGATTTAGCGCTTTTCCGAAAGCCCGGCATGCTTTTCAGACTCTTGGCTCATTTCTAGTGCCTTGACGCATTTCTCGATCCTTGGCGCATTTCTTGATCCTCGACACACTATTGGTGCCTTGACGTTTTTTTAGTGCCTTGCGCATTCATTTTTTACCTTCAAATGCTCCAAAACTTTCACATAATCCTCTCCATTCTCTTGAATACTGCAAACCAAATCAAAAATTTCCAGAGTCGATTTTTGATGTCCCAAAATAGTGTTCAAAGTGTTCCATTTATACGGATCCATATCACATAAAACGACACTTTTCATATATCTTCTCCTATCAAAATCAGTCACATCCACACCGAAATTGCAGACAATTCCATTGGTGATAGCAGTGATTTGAATGTAATTCATGTTGAAATCCGGTTGATTAATGTTGACAAAGCCATTGAGAGCCTTACAAACTTCACGGAGATGAAGACTGAAAATTTTGGAAATTAGAGAACAATTTTTCAAAAATATTCCGAAAAAATTTTTTTTTTTTTTTAAATTTTATGTGCTCCAAAGCTCCAAAGCTTCAGGGTGCAGTAACTCGGACAGTTTACATCCAATGCTCAAAATTTGAACATTTTCAGATTCAGCTCATCAAGCCGGTTCAGAAAAGTATAATCATGCCTAGGCTCCGCCCACTTCAAAGTTTCAGGTCAGAGACGCAGTGTATCTGATTTCTCTGCACTCTAACTTTGATGAATTCGAAGTGGGCGGAGCCTAGGCATGTTTATACTTTTCTGGACCGTCTTGACAAAATAGTTCCAATTTTACAACTTTTGTTGGTCTCGGAACGAATATGGTCAGATTACGGTAGTTTTTTTCAGGATTTTTCTTTTCGAAAAACTATAGCTTGGCTAGTTTTTGAGATTTTGGCTTGGAATTCAGACAGAAATACTGTGATTTACGAGATGAATTCAGAAAAATCCACCTGAAAAAAATTCAAAGAAAAAACAAAACTCACATTTCTTTATAATCAAAATCCTTGACAACTTCAGTGAGCACTTCCGGAGGCAAATTGAGTAAAGTTTTCGGTGGCATTTTTACTGGAAAATAAAAATAAAAATTTTAATTTTTTTCTTCAACTTTTTTCTCGAAAAATTTCAAGAAAAATAGCTGCTGTCGAAAAAATAAAGTTTGGAAAAAGAATTTAGAAGTTGGCACCGAGCCAACGAGCTCCCCCATGGAAACGCAAGTGCGGCGCAAAGTTTTTGCAACTCTCCCGCACGCAGTTTTGTTTCTTGATTTTTGCTGTTTTCGATGAAAAAGAGTACAAATTTCAGCTTTTTTGCTGACATTCCATGCTGTGTATAAGTCCATAATTCATTTGTGTCATCATAAAAGCTGAAATTTGTACTCTTTTTCATCGAAAACATCAAAAATCTAGAAACAAAACTGCGTGCGGGAGGGTTGCAAAAATTGCGCGCCGCAGTTGCGTTTTCAGGGGGCGGTCGTTGGCACGGTGCCAACTTGAAAATTCCTTGCCCAAATTTTTTTTCAGCAGTAAAATAATGAAGATACTTCAAGTAAATTAGTTTGAAAATTGAAAAGATCGGGTTTTTGTGTTTTTGAAAAAGTGTAAAATGGTAAAAAATTGGAAAATTTTAGGCTAGGGAGAAGTACGTAAAAAACAAATAATAATAAAGATTTGACAAAAATTTTTGAATAAAAAAACCTTTTTCAAAACACAAAAATAGATTTTTCTTTTTTCTTTTCTTCAATTTTTGAACTAAATTTTTTGAAAGGCTTGAAAACAGGCCTAAAAAAAGTTCAAAAAGAAGAAATAAGATTCAAATCTTTCTCTCCATTTGAATCATGCACAAGAGAGGGAAGTGAGGAGAGGAGAAGACACACGCTGTGTTTCTCTCGGCAAAACGAGAGAAGAGAGACGCAGACGGTTTATTTTCGAAAAAAACACTCTCTTTTTGAGTCTGCGTCTCCGCTTGGTGTTCTTCTTTTTGCAACAATAAAAATATGACACGAAGGCTCATGTGGCCGTTTGGGAAAAAGCAGTGTTTTGGAACTAACACCGTAACCCGATGGGGTTTGCTCTGATATTTTTGAAAACTATATTTTTGGAATCAGCAGATCAAGGCGGTCCAGAAAAGTATAAACATGAATAGGCTCCGCCCACTTTGAAATTCGATGCGCCTTTAAATTCGCGCCGAGACCCAAGGATGTGGAAAGTAGGCCATTATTATATTTTTTGAACCGTCTAAATGAACCCATTTGAAGAAAAAAGAATTTTGAAGCTTGAAATTGAAATTTTTTTTGAAATTGATTGGAATTGAAAAAAATCATTTTCATTTTTTTTTAAATTTTTTTATTAAAGCTTTTTTTTAATTAAAAGTTAAAAAAAAATTTTAATAAATATAATTTTGAAAAAAACAAAAATAATTCTAATTAACAAAAATAGTTTTTTAAAAACTTTAAGACCAATTTTGGAAATTAAAGAGTCAATAGGTCCAGCAAGATTCAAATTTTATCGATTTTCCTTGAACCTTCTTTACCCTGGAGGGGTACTGTACCTCTTCCCACAACCCTATTTTATGTTTCCCGTGTCAAGACCCTTTCTTTTGTCTCTTTTTATATTGATTTTGTTTTGCCACACATTCTTCTCGTACGCTTTTTTCCTCGTTTTCTTCATTTTTCATCATTTTCTTTGCATTTTTACTTCATTGCTCACGGCTTTTTTCAAATTTTTTATCCAATATTTTTCTTCATTTTTCCCTTCTTTTCAGAAAATGTCCCTACCACAAAGCCTGCTTACGATGCCAAATGAAGTGCTGAATAATATAGTTCAAGATTTCGATTATAAGGAAATGTGAGTCTTTTTTTCCACTTTTCAAAAAAATTTGGTATTTTTGGAGATATGGCTGATACCGGTTTTTTTTTTGAAACTTGAAAAACATATTTCCAAATAAATATCTCAAAATTTGATAATTTTCAAAAAAAATATTTTTGCGAAAACCCATTTTTTGAAAAACTACCATAATTAAGTCAATTTCGCTCTAGGGTTCTCAAAAGCCAAATATTTGAGATCAGCAAGTCAAAGCGATTCAGAAAAGTATAATCACGCCTAGGCTCCGCACACTTTGAACATCGGGGTCAAAGACGCAGTGTGTCTGGCTTCTCTGCACTCTAACCTCAAAAGTGGGTGGAGCCTAGACGTGTTTATACTTTTCTGAACCGTACTGACAAGCTGATTTCAAAAATTCAATTACTGCAGCGTGAATTTTTCATCCAACAAAAACAATTTTTTAGATTCCAACTCCGTCAGGTTTGCAAGCGACTCAAAGACTACGTGGCTGTTGCCAAACCTGATCTCAACATAAAATATATCACAATCATATCAATTACAAATGGATTTTCTATTAATTTTGGAACGAATATCGAAGATATAAAGGAAAGAATACCAAAATACATGAAATCATTGATAATCAGTCATCATGAAGAAGACAAATGGAGATTGTTGAAGACGTTGTTGGATCATCAGAAGTCTACTTTGGATAGGTTTTCACTTTTCTGTAGAGGAAAAGAGACTTTAGAGGGATACACAAAATCTTTGGATTTTTTGAAGGTAAGCACGAAAAGTGCGTCAAGGCACCAGAAATGCGTCAATGCACGAGAAATGTGTTTGTATGCTGAAAATATGACTTTGAATTTCATTTGCGCACTTTCGGTGCCTTGACGCATTCCCGGTGCGTTGGCGCATTTCTCGATATTCCACATTTTTGATCTACCACAGTTTTTTTTTCAGTATCATCTATCCGATCATGACCGTAAACTGAACGTTTTCGCCCTCTACATCGATGTTTTGGAGCAATATGACGTCATGAAAATTCTTCCAAATCTTCATCCGAAGACATTCAAAGAAATTCATTTACGAAATGCAACAGCTGAAGGCTTTTATTCGAATTCAACAAGGAAAGTTCTTCAAATTGACGAAATTATGGAATTGGATCAATGGAAACAGGCAGAGAAATTTAATGGCGAAGCATTTAATTTCCAGGAAAATATTGACAAATTTTGCCATTTTAAGAAAGTTTTCGTGAGATTTGCTTCGTTTTCCATGACGGAAGCAGTGAAACTGAAAGAGGTTAGTCTTAGGTTGACCTGGCATAGGTGGCACGAAAAATGCGCCAAGCCACCGAAAGTGCGCCAAGCCACCGAAAAAGCGCCAAGACACAAGATCTGTGTGAATTATTTTATTTCAGCAGACATCCTGTGTGTTGGCGTTTTTTTTTCGGTGCCTTGACGCAATTCTGGTGCCTTGGCGCGTTTCTCGTGCCTTGACGCTTTTTTGGTGCACTAAAGTTTTTTGATCTACTTTTTTCCAGAAACTCCTACACCCACCTCACGACAAGTTAATTGATATCATGTTTGACCATTTCAACCAAAATCTCGATCCAGAATCGCTTGGAAATTTCGTCTTGGATGAAAGTTTTGGAACAAGAAGGAGTTATACAATTCCGATTCCGAATAATGAGAACATTTTTCTGTATATTTTAATTACAAATGATTGCATTCGTTTTATTCACCGCGAAAAAGTTCAACCAAAGTCTAGAGATATCATTGTGGCTCCCAATTGGGGTGTTGTTAATCTTAATATTGATGTTGTCGATATTGAATAATCTAGTTATTTATTTATTTTATCAAAAAATAACTATACAATCCCGTGGCACATCTTTTCTCAAAATTTTTGAAAAATTAATAAAGCGATTTTGAGAAATATGACGAATTTTCAACACATTTTCAGAATCTGGAATCCGAAAATAAAGGGTTGACTCCTTGAAAAATTGGCGAGAATCGTTGATGGTCTCGTATAGAAACAAAAATTCTTCCAGGGTAGTTGAGTTGAGAAAAATCTGAAAATTTTGAATCCGCACGAGAATTGCGTCAAGGATCACGAAATGCGTCAAGGATCGAGAAACCCGCCAATGAGCAAAAAAGTGCTGTAACATCGAAAAATCTTTTTTTTAATTAGGCATTTTTGGACCCTGGCACATTTTTCGTGTCTTGACGCACTTCTGGTGCCTTGGCGCACTTTTCGTGATTTTTGACCTACCTCTTTAACATTCTCCAAATCTTCCGAATTCACCGTTTTCAAGCAAACCATAACATTCTCAAAACTTGCGAAATCCTTCAAATATTCTTTTTCGAAAAAATGTTCCAAATTAATTTTTTTCGCCATTTTCCACTGCTCCAATTTCACAATTTCTCTAAGATCCAAATAACGGGCTCGAGTCTCATGATTGATAAAAAATCGAATTTCCTCCAATTTTTTCGAGTCCAAACTTTGCATTATCGAAGTCACTTCCTCGGAACGAAAGGCTATCATTTGAAATATTTTGACTTGAAAAATGAAATTTTTTCGGAAAAAAATTTCTAAAAATCTTGAAAATTGGCTTTGGGATGGGCATTTCTGAGATATAGAAAGCAGGCCTACAGTGGGCTTTTTGGGCTCTTTCAGGCCTAAATTCCGTTCCAAATCCTCTAGAAATATATCCGTGTAATCCATTTTTCTGAGCAGCTTTTCCTTATTTTTTCGTTGCTCCAAGCCCACCAAACATCCAATTTGGCCTTGTTTGTAGACCACAGTATCCCCGAATCCATAGTCTACAGTGATTTCTGTTGGAAATTGTGTAATTTTGACAGTTGATAGATTCCCAAATTGGTTGGTATCGTCGATAAAGTTTCGCAAGTCGTGGCACACTTTTCGAAGAGATTGGCTGAAAAATCTAAATTTAACCGAGTCTAGAAATGCGCCAAGGCACGAGAAGTGCGCCAAGGCACCAGATTTGCGTCAAGGCACCAGATTTGCGTCAAGGCACCGAAGTTGCGCCAAGGGAGCTAAGTTTGTGACGAAAAACCTCTCATTCTTGTTTTAAGTACCTTGGCGCACTTCCCGATCTCTGACGCACTTCCCGATGCCTGACGCATTTCTCGATGATTGGCGCACTTTGTCAACGTAGATCAAAATTTATGGATTTTTTGAGTCAAAACTTACATTCCACGAACATCCAATTTCTTCATTATTTTGTCCAAAACCACTTCTGGCATCTCTATCAATGATATCTGATTGGCCATTTTTCTGAAAATTTATTTTCGAAGAATAAAATTTTTCAGCAAGAAAAAAGTCGAAATAGAAAAAGTGACAAATTTTTTGTTGACGAGAAACGGAAAAAAAGAGAGAGAGGAAGAGAAGAAAGAGAAGAAAAGTAAATAATGCGACTCAAATTGAACTGATAGGAATGAAATATTTTAACATTATCAATACTTTTTTTCCAAATTTTTCTTTTAAACTCTTGTTATTTTTGATTTTTTTTAGTTTTTGTAGTTTTCCAGATAATGCCGTCTTTAATGGATATGCCTGATATCGTCATGAACCATATTTTTGGAAAATTAGATTTTCGATCAATGTGAGTTTTTTGCTATTTTTAAAACTCTTTTTATGTTCAATTGCACCATATACGCGCCAATGCACCAAAAATGCGTCAGGGAACCAAATGTGCGTCAAGTATCCAAAATGGCGCCCGGCACCATTAGTGCGCGAAGACACGAATAGTAATCCGGTCTTCAGTTCTAGCGCCTTCACGCATTTTTCGTGCCTTGGCGTCTTTTTCGTGCTTGCCGCATTTCTAGTGAATGTTTTTTTGCAGCCAACTCCTCCGAAGAGTATGCCATAACCTCCACGATTTTGTCGAAGAACAAAATTTTTCAAAAATATCAGAAATAGGGTTCCAATGTCATTGTGATATGATAACAATGTACTTGAAAACAAATGAAAGAAGCCAAGGTGACGTCATCAGATATCGAGAGGAAAATGAAGGATGTGTAGTTGAATATAAGGATAATGAGAGGAGTTTCCCTCAAAATTTTTATAATTACACTCGGATGAATTTTGTCGAAAATCAGATTGTTCTGGAAGTTTTGGAGCATGATTTTCAGAAAATTCGGATTCAGAATCTGAAAAATTTCCGAATTCTTGGTGGAGACAGAGAAATGATTCAAAATCTCACTCGGATCATTCGAAACACTCTGAAAACGTCAAAATTTTCTGTGGAAAAACTGGAATTGAATGTTTTTGAATCCTCGGAAATTTTTGAAGTTTTCAAAAATTTCTCACCAAAAAGTCTTGAAATCGGAAGGGTTAGCGGTTTTATCCCCCTTTTGGACGTTGATGAATTAGGGAAAACGAAAGAATGGAAAAACCTGAAATCAGTGATATGGAAGACAAAAGTGATGGCAAAAAATTTGGAAAATTTTGGGCATTTTGAAGAAGGACAAATTGAAATTGAAAAATTTCCTCCGATGGAAAAAATCAACTTTTTGAGAGAGGTTGGTTTAGAGCAGTGTGCCATACCGACAAATTTACCGAAAAAATTCACAAAAAAAAACTACCAAGAAAAAAAAATTAATTTACCAGAAAGATATCAGTAAATTTTCCGGAACTTTCCGATATTTTTCCGATTTAAAATTTCCCGGAAAAATCGCTAAATAATGCCGATTACCGTAATTACGGAGCATCGTTGCTCAATTTTTTTCAAGTTGTGCGTCGATAATTTCATTGAAAGTTTGCCGGAAAAAAGTACTACAAATTTATCAAAGTTTTTTCCGATAAATTTTCCGGTAAATTTGACAAAAATTTACCGGAAAGGCACGCTGATTCGTAGTATTTGTAGTTGTCTGTTTTCATGCCTTCCGACGTCCGAATTTCAAAAAATTCACTATAATTTTGAAAGAATATGTCAAGCTGTCACAGGATGATCGGCTACGTCTTCGAACTTCATTGCAGAATCTTGAAACCCAGTACTACAGTATCCCAAATTCCGACGACTCGCTTGTGGTGCATGGCGATTTGAGAAATTCGAAAATTATTTTTGAAAAAGTGAAGAAATTCGACTGATAAATTGCAGACCCACCTTTAATAATGTTTTTTCAAATCTGTTCACTCCCAATGCTCATAATAAACACATTTATTCTTCAAAACACAAAGAATTGCATTATATCGTCATTTTAAATTCAAAATGATGCCACCATGTTACTTATTTCCAGCAACATGGCATCCATGCTTTGGTGGGCGAGTAGTCGTTTCGGGTTCCGTGCTGGTGACACAAGGAGTTGTGGTGGTAGTTGCTTCGGTGGTTGTCGTTGTGGGTTCCGTGGTCGTCGTGGTTACTGTAGTCGAGGTTGTTGGTTCTGTTGTGGTACTGGTGACAGTGCTCGTGGTTGGCTCTGTAGTGGTGGTCGTCACAGTAGATGTAGTGGGCTCTGTTGTAGTAGACGTGACCGTGCTGGTAGTCGGTTCAGTTGTCGTAGTCGTTAAGGTAGTTGTAGTTGGCTCCGTAGTAGTGGTCGTCACAGTAGTCGTTGTCGGCTCAGTCGTTGTACTTGTCGCCGTGCTTGTTGTTGGTATCGGTGTGGTGGTTGTAGTCGTTGTTGTGGTTGTAGTCGAAGTTGTTGTTGTTTTTGGAGGTCTTGAAGGAGGAGGCCCGGCACCGCCAACTGAGCCTGAGCATTCTCCGTCGCAATAAAATCCGGCTGGTCTGGAATGACTAACTATTGTACTTGCGTTTCCAGAGTTTTACCCACGCTCCGTTCCATTCCCAAGTAGAATTAAAGCCGTTATCATGGCACTTTAGTGTATAATTAGTTATTGCAGTTTCGCTCGGCCCTTCTACGTGAATAGGTTGTTCTGCACCGTCCTTGATAGTAAGTTTAACTTTACACTTAGACGATGGAGGCGCGCAAGTGACATGAGCGGCTGAGCATCCATCTTCATCAAGTGTCACGCTGGAAATGGTTAGTTCACGGAGAACATAAAACTGGTCAAAACTTACTTGTAGTAAAAAAGGTAACTGGTACCGTTTTCCACATTGAGTTTGCCACATTCTTGGCAGTCTGAAAAACAACTAGTGTTGGATTTAAAACTCGGCGTAATGCTCCTAACTGCAGAACGTCCTTCTAAAATATTCTCTTTTTTATTTTCAAAAATGAAATTCACTGGATCAGTAGAAAACTGCAGTTAAAGAGAAAACCTAACTACATGCAAAAAATTCTCAAGATTGAAATCTAATTTCTTACATTCTGTATCTCCAAATATGCCTGCGTGATCAGATCTCCGTCTACCATGAACAACAGCAAATAGTCCGACCACCACGAAAAATATCATAGTTGGTGAAAAACCGGTCGTCATCGTTGATTGCCGACTTTTTCCTTCTCAAATGACTGTACTACTTTTTTTATTGAGAAAAATTACATATTCATGTATGATAATAGGTTGTGTTGGCGGTGATTAGAATGTTATATACCACATGGAAATGAAAGTTTGCAGGGAGTTCAAAATCCACAAATCAAACATCTAAAGTGAATGAGATGGAGAGATCAAAAGTTCAAGGTGAGTATATTATAATAAAAAATTTTCAGAAAGTGAAATTATCCTGCTATTGTGTTTTTCTATCTGCTGCCCTTCATATCCAGTTCGGCAAGTGTGATCATTAAAAGGTTTATCGATAAAAACAATTTCGAGTTGTAGTTATTTGAAATATTTTTGCACTGCTCCAGAATCCAAGATCAACCGACCTTGTAAGACTTCATTCATGAAAGAAAAAAAACGTCGAATTTCGAGAAAAGAAGTCAAAACCGTCCGTATAGCTTGCAGAAGTAAGGACTATTTCCCTTCAAAATTTATCTCCATCTGATTATCAAAAAAGTAAAAGAAAATTCCTAAAATCCCTTTAATTTATCGGCTCATGGTGGTTAGTCAAAGTTACAATACTTAAAGTTGAAGAAAATTAGTGTTCAACTCAATGCCATCCTGCTTATGTGAAGAGGCCTAAAACAGCGCATCCATGATTCTGTTGTGAAGTGGGTAACCGTTGATACTCAGTCATCTTTATCGATGGAGCATGTTTGCCTACCATGTTTTTTGAGTCATTAAGGTTGATAAGGAAGGATCAAGAGCTTCAATGTCTCTCTTTTCAATAAGAGCCAGCGAAATAGCTTCAGTTTGTAGTTAAGGTGTCTTGCAAATCGAGACCCATGTTAAGAACTCACGGTCATCGGAACAGAAGTTTATCTCTGTTCTACCAAGCACGAAAATTTTGAATGATGTGACATCCCTTATCTGGGACAGACCACCCCTTTGCGGGTTCCATGAAATTCAATCCAGCAAAATGTAGTGAAAATAATTTTATTAACTCATAATATAAGTTGTCATTTCAAATCAATCACTTCTTCTTATCAACATGACATCCATGCTTTGGTGGGCGGGTGGTAGTTTCGGGTTCCGTGGTGGTGATGCAAGGAGTTGTGGTGGTAGTTGCTTCGGTGGTTGTCGTTGTGGGTTCCGTGGTCGTCGTGGTTACTGTAGTTGATGTTGATGGCTCCGTAGTTGTAGTCGTTACAGTGGTAGTCGTAGGTTCGGTAGTGGTTTCAATGACGCATGGAGTAGTGCTGGTAGGTGATTCGGTGGTAGTGGTGATTACAGTAGTGGACTTAGTAGTGGTCGGATTTGCAACACCGGCACCGCCGCTCCCGCCGCCTCCACTACCGCTATCACAACGCGCATCGCAAGTGAAATAGGCGTTACTAAAAATAGTGTCGTTTGGAAAAAAAAAAGGTTATCGATTTTCTACTCACTCCCCAGTCGCACTGAAAATATAGGAAACGTAAGTGTTATTCAAATGACCACATGTCAATCTTTCGTAATCGATTATTGACTCATCTTCGTGGCCGGATCTTTTCAACACAACCGTGTCGTTGACTCTCTTAACAAATGCCCTAACCGAACACGTATCTGGTTTCAAAAGCTCACATGTTTGTATAGCAACTTTACAGCCATTGGCGTCAAACTCATATCTTGAAAATTTTTTTTTGTGATTTTTGAAAAAGTGAAGAATCGCTTACTTCACTGTGAGTTGAGCGTTACCATCTCCTCCAGGTTCCAGATTATTGCATTTTGCACAAGCTGAAATCACGTATTGGAAGTTTTTAGCTGAGCGCGAAGGTGCGCTCTACCGCTAAAAAAGCTGGAAGTTCCCCATCATTCTTGCAAATCTCAGTTTAGCATGCTATTCTCGCAAAGGCGCAAAGACCGCCACGCTCGCTTTCAGGGAAAAAATCCGCGTGCATTCCACGAAAATGCTGCTGTGAACCCCTGTAAAAACGACATGATTAGTTGTGGGATGCCGTCTGCGTCAGAGCCGCGAACAGCTGCCACGCCCCTAATTGGGCGGTCGGTGCAAATTGCGGCTTTCAACGTCTTTTCCCAAATTAAGGCGTATTTGAAATTGGCTTGCCGCACGGGTTTTCCGATTCGGGGAGCCGGTCGGGGAGCCGAAGAGGAGAAAACGGGCGGTCGTCGAAAGTTGAAAGCCGGAATCCAGAAGCAAAAAATGCAAATCGTGATCGTCAGAAATGAGCGAAAATTGACTGAGCGGCAACTACTTTTTCCCGGATTTCAGGGGGAATTTGATCAAACGTTTTTCAAGTTTTTTTTGCGCCAATCAAAAAAAAATGGTGCTTCGTTTAGTTGAAATTTTTCTCAATTTTCCAAAAAATTCTGGTCCCGGTCCAAACGGAAGACGGAAGTCAGCACGCGGAATAAGGAAGCCGGACCCCGGGTCAAAATCTATTTCACACTCACCTTTTTCATCATTTTGTAACACTGCCTTGGCCACACTCAAACCACCGACTGCTGATGACTTATCCTCCTGTTTGACACTTTTGAGAAGTACTGCACTGAATAATCCAACAAAAACAAAGAGAACTTTGAAAGAATTCATTGTTAAGTGCTTCTATTTCTGATTCCTTCCGCTTTTATAGGGCCTAATTTGTTATTCATATTTGTTGGATGTTTCAATGGAGTCATTTGCATATGGTTCGTGCAGAATTAGGGCAAAGATTGAACATCCAAATCGGAAAGATATGGAGATCAAAAAATCGAAAATAGTGTAGTTTGCAGAAGCTTTTCTGGACCTCAGAATGCGTGATTTTTACCCACCGACAATATTTTTTAATGGATTTTCATGAACTTTATTTTCCGGGCATTCGACAATGTTTAGTACTTTATGAGATTTTTTACACCTGAAACGATTAAAAATTTTATGATGGTGGTACCATGAGGTGTGCAAACGCGCTCTATCTCCACGAGCATTTTCAGATCTCTGACTAATTATTCCAGATTTTTTGTAGCAGAAACAGTCGAAACCAGATTTGTCAAAATCCGGGACGGGTTTGAAAATTTTTGAATTTTGGAGCACGTTTTTCCTGATTTTCAGCTTTATTTCGAAACTTTTCCTGGGTCTTCTTACACAAAAATCGTTCAGAATTTTTCCCTGAAAACATAGGCCAAAAAAACCGCGAAAAACAATTTTCAAAAAGAAAGTTGAAGAAAACATGTTTTGCCGTGAACCCCGGCCCGGCCCGCGACAAGTCTGGTAGAAACTTATCTCAATAGTCGCCTAAAAGCTTTGTTTGCTTCCTTTTTAAAATGTTTTGTAGGAACTTTAATATTTTATCGTCAATAGAGCGCATTTGCATACCCATCACTTCCCACCCCTGCACAATTAAGATTACTTTCAGAATGATTCTTTTTTAGCTGAAAATTGTCAGAATTCTGTTTCCCAAAATAATAAAAAAATTTCGAATCCAATCGTTTTTGTCGGCCTAAATTTCGTTTTTTCAAAAATTTAAAAATTTTTACATTTTTTCTCGACTGAAATCTGTCTGAAACAGCTCCATTCGTAACACTTGAACGCAGGGAAAACTTTCTCATTTCTTGAAGAAACGTTGATCTGTGAAGTAGCGCGGCAAGCTGAAAAAGGGGCGGAGTCAATTACTTGAAACTTCGGATGCATTTTTCTCAACTCTTCACTGAAACTCTTCTCCAAAACAAGATTCATCAGTGAGTTGAAAATTAAAAGATTCATCAGTGAGTTGAAAAAGAAAGCAAAAAAAAACCCAACAACAAGAAAGAATTTATTAAATTCTTGAAAATCAACGAATTCTCTTACAAATGAGGAAATCATCGTTGAAAATGATTTGGAAGATAACACTGGAGCCGGCTACCGGAACGAAAGGATGTCCAACTGCTTTTTTGATGACGTACTCGTTTTCCTGACTGAATCTGATCGCACATCCAATGAAGCCAGGAGTTTGAAGGACCTGGGAATTTTGAGATCGTATAGAAAAGATTATAAAAATCAGGTTAAAACACACAAAACCGTGCGGTTCAAGGGTTGATTTACAATTGATGGCCTAAAAACCTCTGATGATCGAACTTTCGAAAGCATATTTTTTACAGATGGTTTTACAAGTTCTCTACGTTTACCTCACGATTTTCGGTTCTTTCGTTTAAAAAAAAAGAGAATGAAATCAACAAAAAACAACGTTTTCGCGAGTTCGAAACCACTGAAAATTTGCTATGAAAAAAACCATTTACTCACTCACGGAGTGAAAAACAGTCCATATGAGCTAGAGCGCACTTGCTAATTTCTTTGGCGCGAAAAGTGCGCGTTTGAACATTTTTTGAAAATATTTTCGAACATTTTTGAAATTGTTTTCAAAAATCTTTTTGATTTAGATCAATCCGATTTCAATGCAAAAAAAAATTTTCGTCTTTTTTTTCCGGAGAGCGAGCGATTTTCGAATTAACTACGTATCGAAACTAATGATATAAGCCGCTGCTGCGCAGCGAAAGCAAGCGCGCTATACTGAACATTTTCTGAAACATGTTTTTTTTTGAATCTCAATGGACTGTTTTTCACTCCGTGCTCACTGGATTGAGGAAAAAATTTTGAAGAATAAATTTCGAGAACAATTTTTTGTTCTGAATTTCCAGAAACCTCTAAAAATGCAAAAAGTTGAATACTCAGCTTAGGCAGCCAAATTTCTCATTAGGGCGCACCATCCTACCCCGTCGTGGAAAGTGCTGTGTTTTTCACAATTTTAGCTTAGGCTGGGGTACTGTACTTTAGGGGCGGGGTTTGGTTGGGAACACTGTACTCAAGGGGCGGAGTTTCGGCTATGCCTAACCCTCAATTATGGTGTTATAAACAAAGAGTGAAAAGGAAAAAAATGATTTTGATTTCTAATTTCTGAATGATTTTCGGGAAAAAAATTGGAAATTTTTTTTCTCAGTTTACTTTTTGTTTATACCACCATATTTAAGGCTTAGGTAAAGCCGAACCTCCGCATCTCAAGTACAGAACACCAGCCAAAATCCCGCCCTTTAAGTACAGTACCTCAACCGAAGCCCTGCCCCTTAAATACAGTACCCCAGCCTAAGCCCCGCCCCTAGTCCCCCTTACCCATTTGACTTTTCTAACATCTTCGGCACAAAACGTTGGCATAAAGACTGTAAACGATTTGAAATGAAACAAATTTCCAATTGGATAAGTGAATGGGTTGGTCGACTCATGATGAATCGCCTGCTTCCATTGATCCAATTCGAAAATTCTGACATCTAATTTTTTCGATGAAGAACCCTCCAAATTGATTTGTTGAAGAATTCCGGGCTTCATATACGGAAGAATTGTCCATGCGTAATCATGAATATCGCCAAAAAGATTAACATTTTGGACGCGAAATTCTGGCTTTAGGTCCTTAAAGACTTCAATATACTCTTTGGCATGCTCCTTGTCAAATCCAATATGAAGCTCTTCCAATTTGAATTTCGGATTTTTAAATAGAATTTTCAAATCTTGAAGAGCCGCTTTGAATGGAGTCATGCTTTTAATCGTTCCCTTCGAAAATAGACGTGAAACGAGGCAGTCGCCGTTGACTTGCAGATAATTGATTCGTTCGAAAGACATCGCATAATCTCCGATTTCCGCGTGATTTTCAGTGGCTTTCAGATACACTCTTTCTTGCTCGTAAATGGTGTCATCCATAAATTCGCGAAGGGAGCGAGACACTTTTCGGACGGCACATCTGAAAATTCTTTATTTTATCTTTATTTTCATTTTTCTATCTTTATTTTCGCGTCTAGTCCGCCTTTTTTACTTAAAGGAGGACTAAACTCACTTACATTAACCATTGTTTCTGCTTTAAAATTCTACGCTGATCACGATTTTTATAGTGATTTCGCTCAAAAGTCGCTCTCAACTGCCAAAATTGTTCTGAAAAATCGTACAAAATACAGATACCCCTTTAATGACCGTGGCCTCCTGGCCTAGGAATCCCACCGTGCAGTCCGAGAGGACAAGAAGGCCAGGAATCACAGATGGAATCTCTAGGCCTTCTTGTCCTCTTGGACTACACGGTGGGATTCCTAGGCCAGGAGGCCACGGTCATTATAGGGGTATCTGTATTTTGTACGATTTTTCAGAACAATTTTTGCCGTTTAGAGCGATTTTTGAGCGAAATCACTATAAAAATCGTGATCAGCGTAGAATTTCAAGGCAGAAACAATGTTTAATTTAAGTGAGTTTAGTCCTCCTTTAAAGAGGCAAATGCACACGATATCTCGCCACGTTTACCGTAATTTTAAAGCGTTACTGTCTGCGTGTCTGGCCGCTCTCTGAGAACTATTTTGACAAAGGTGGGCGGGGTTGACATTAGAGCGCGGGTATGCAGACACTTCCGTTGACTAAAATGCGCTAAAATTACGTTGAACGTGGCGAGATATCGTGTACATTTGCCTCTGCTCCTTTAAACAGAATCTTCACCTTTTCGTGTCTTCGTAATAAAAATGTTTGATAATTTTCACACATTTTTAGACATTTTTGATAAAAAGTTTACAATGTCTGCGCTTTTGAGACCAATAAAAACAACGTGTACGGTATTCTCGAAATATCGGTTTTTTTTGAAGTTTACCACGATTTCAAGATGATTTTCCTATTCAAATCATCAATTAATGATCAACCTTACCTATCATAAACTTTCAGCTTTTGTCCAATCACTTCGATAACTTCTATTGGCATATCCGAGAGAGTCATGGTTTTCTTATCACCGTCTTTTTTCTCCAAATCCTCCAAATCAAACTCTTTTCTAGCGAATCTCTGATAATAAGCATAGTATTCCTGATATCCGATGACGTCATCTCCAAGTACTTTACACATTCTTTTGGAAGAATCAAAAATCGGATCATAAGACATCTGAACTCGCGGCGCAAAGCCTCCCATAAATCGATAAAATTCGTCCATAAGATCCTCCATAGGATCTTTTTCCGAAAGATTCGACTTCAGTGATTCGTAAAGAATACAGACGCGGACAGCTTTTTTATCGTTTTCAAAGACCATTTTGCCGACTTTTTCGCAGAAAATTGCATAAGCTTCTTTTCCGTTTTTTCCATTCAGAAATTCGTAAAGAAGGCAGTGGCGAAGAGCCATCGGGTTGCTTTTGAGAAATTCAGAAGTCATTGCGCTGAAATTTCTTTTTTTTTTTTTGGCGGAATTATTGAAAAATTGCAAAGCATAAATGAGAAGAAATCACTTTAAACACATAGTTCAAGAAAAAGTTTTGTTAAGGTTAGCATGAGCAATGAAAATATTTTTAAAGGAGGGTACAGAACAACCGATGGGTCTTGCTACGAAAACAAAAAAGTTACTGTAATTTTTGAATTTTGTGAAGGAAATTCTTGTACGGCTAACTTGTAGACAAACAAATTTTTAAACTTAAAGGTTTTGAAAGATGAACCTTAAAAAAATTAACAACAACATTTTTTTCTCTGGAAAGTTAAGAGGAGTTTTTTTTCTGAACTTTTCTGAACTCTGAAATTGAACTTGATATTTTTGAGCGAGGAATTTTCAACTTGGCACCGAGCCAACGACCACCCTCTGAAAACGCAAATGCGGCGCGCAATTTTTGCAATTATCCCGCACGCAGTTTTGTTTTTTGATTTTTGCTATTTTCGGTGGTAAGGAGTACAAAATTCAGCTTTGATTCTTTCATCAGAAAGGCTGATAATTGTACTCATTTTATCAAAAACAGCGAAATCTTAGAAACAAAAATGCGTGCGGGATAGTTGCAAAAATTGCGCGCCGCACTTGCGTTTTCAGGTGGATGCCGTTGGCTTGGTGCCAACATTCAAATTCCTTGCCCAAACTTTATTTTTCCAACAGGGTGCAATTATTGCACAGTAAATATTTTTCAGTAAAAATTCTCTGAAAATAACCATGATCTGCAATTGAAATACAGTATACCATTCAGCGAATTTTCATAACCACAACAAAAATTTATTCAGATAATTGGAACAACAGACAATAAAAAAATTAACAACAGAGAAAAATTATTTTCTGGAGAATTCAATAGTATTTCCAGTCGTACACTCCATAAGACTGTCCGGATTGTCGTAAAGCGTTAGCTCGATTTCAAAGAGTTCCTTCGTAATTGGATTTTGATAATGATAAATATTCGAGTCTTCTTTTTCAGTTGGAATTCCGAATTCCTCTCGAAGTGTCTGATTATTGATCTTTTTGGCGTTGATGTAACAGAAATGGGCAGATTTGAAGCTGGGCTTGTTGAAGAGGACCTGGAAATTGAAAAAATGGCGAGTTTGAAGATAATTTTTTTGAGAATTGTTTTTTTTTGAGGATTTGTTTTGTTCAGACTTGTCGCCGGCCGGGCCGGGCCGGTAGAAAAATTTCTACCGGCATGGCCCGGCCCGGCCCGCTCGGCCCGGATGGAGGAGGACCAAAATAATTTTCACATCCCAAAAATAATTTTTTCGTTTTTTGACCCACTTTTTTGGTGTATGCCTTTAGAAGAAAATTTTGACAACTTTTCGAGAAAAAAACACAGAAAAAGTTTTGAAATTGAGCTAAAAATCGGGAAACATGTGCTCAAAAATTCAAAAATTTCAAACCCGCGCCGGCCCGCGTTTGGACAAGTCTGGTTTTGTTTAATAATTTACTGTTTGGTGCTACCCCTAATCAAAACTGGACAAACCAGAACTGATCATTATTAGAACCGACCGTTTAAGAACTGCCCCGGATAAGAAACTTTCAAATGCACGGAGTCCCATGCGTGAAATGTGCCAACACCTTCGCTGACGTAAAAAAGTGTAGGCACCGTTGACGCACTTCGCGTTTCTCGGCGGCAGTTCAAATTATGTTTTCAACCACAAAATTTTCCAAAAGTTTTCAGCAAGTATTGACGTCAAAATGAAAAAAATTTTACCGAAAAAGCCTAATTTAAACTAGTCATAAAGCTTTGTTGCTCATCAATTTAGTTTGATGATTTAAAACTATATCTTTATTCAGTTTCAGCGGTGTGCAACTTCTTGCTCAAATAACTTTTTTCATACATCTTCAATTTTTGTATTGTTTTGATTTTTAGTGAGCTAAGCTTCTGATCTAAAAAAGGTTGTGTTTTGTTTTTCGAAAAATTGGAAAAGAAGCCAGATTTTTGCGGAACAAAAATTTTTCAGTTGAAAATTTCGAATGAAGAAAAAGTGCGCCAGCATCTTTGCTGGCGCGTATAAAAGAGGGGCGGAGTTTTCGTTACAAGGCACATTTCGCGTGTGGGACACCGTGAAATGCTCGTATTTGAGCACTTCTTTCTTTTAGGATTTTTTTTTAAATAATAAAGAAATGAATTTTGTTTCCAAAATATTTTCCCAAAAAATATTGACCTCTTTTCTGAAAAATTCGTAAATCTCTTCAAAAAATTTGAAGTATTTTTTATAATTTTTCCTAAAAATAAGGTTTTTGAGACTTTGAAGGAGAAAAAAATCAGAATGAAAAAAGTAGAAAACTTTTTAATTTCCAAAAAAACTTTTAAACAAGGAAATTTTTTTGAAGTTCAAAACGCCGTTTTTAAAACTCAAAGAAATAGCAATTTTAGGAAACAAAATTGTCAAAACGTTTTTTTTTAATATCTAAAAAAAAGTGGAACTTTTCAAGCTGTTTTTTTCGGTTGCTTACATTAATAACTTTCCTCACATCGTCCATATTAAGTTCACTAAATCCAACACAAATTGTATCAAAATGATACAAATTTTCGATAGGAAAAGATGGGAAAATATGCATTTTGAAGCTTTTCGCCTGCTTCCATTGATCCATTTTCATAATTGATTCGAATTTTTGAATTGCCTCCAAATCATCTGAAATCCAATAGAAGCGAGTTTGAAAATGAATATTTTGAAGGACGCCGGGCTTAAAGAGTGGAAGAATTTTGAGCGCTGGATCGATAAAATATCCGGACACATCAATCGATTCAACGTGTAGTTTGTAGTCTATCGACGAGAAAGCCACGTGGAACGCTTCTGCATTTTGTAGTGTTTTAAGGCTTAATTTCCAGTGTCCTAATTGAAATTTTGGATTTTCAAAAAGAATTTTCATATCGTTAAGAGCTAATTCCAAGTGATTCGAGCCCTCAATCTCCTTTTGATTTTCACCATATGCCACGTGGCAATTGATGCCATTTTGAGAATAACGGATTTCTGGTGCAAACATGTGAGCCTTGTCACTGATCCGCGTCGTCATTGAAACATCATCGGAAGAACAGAGCGAGAACGAATCTTGTCTGAAGTTGCTGACATCGCAGAAATCGCGAAGATTACGAGACACTTTTCGGAGAGCGCATCTGAAAAAAACAATTTTTTTTTTGAAAAATTGGGGGGGGGGGGGGCGCACAGGGTCGCTGATGCGCATGTACCTTTAAATTGCCGTAAATCTACATTAGGGGAGACGCGTTGCGTGCGCCGCGTTGCGGCAGTTGGCAGCAGGCCAACGCAGTGAGAAAAAATAGCTCCGTATCACTTAATGCGTGTGTCCGAGTCGCTACGAAATGAAAACCGCGACGCGACGCACGCAACGCGTCACCCTTAATGTAGATTTACGGCAGTTTAAAGGTGCATGCGCATCGGCGACCCTGTGGGGGCGGTAGGACGTTCCAGAACTGTGTCCCTTATCAGAACTATCTCGTATCAGAACCATACCCCATATTAGAACTGTCCCAGACAGTTCTAGTACGGGACTATTCTGGTGAGCGACACGGTTCTAGAACGTCCTATCACAAAATTTTTCGGAATTTGAAAAAGTTTTTTCCAGAAAAAAATTTTTTAATTGAAAGTTCTGAAAATTTTCAAAAAAAAAATTCAAAAATTCAATAAATTTGTCGAAAAACCAGTCAAATTCCTGTATAGGAAAAAAATTTCGAACTAAATTGGAAAAAGCAAAAATTATAAAAAAAAATTTTTAATCTGAAAAAAAATTTTTTGGAATTCCAATTCAAAAAAAAATTACCTATCCAAATATTCCAATTTCTGTCCAAGAACTTTAATAACATCCATTGGCATATCAGACAGAGTCAACGGTTTTTTATCATTTTTATCGATATCCTCCAAATCAAACTCTTTTCTAGTGAATTTCTGATAATATGCATAGTATTCCTGATATCCGATGACGTCATCTCCAAGAATTCCACACATTTTTTTGTAAGAATCAAAAATCGGATCGATGAATTTTTTCGGCGTCATTGCTTCCAACAAATCGTTCATTCCCCATATTTCGCTGAAGTTCTTTTCTTTCTTTTCAATTTTTGGTTTTTCTTCTTCTGGAGCTAATTCCATTGATTCATACAAAATACAGGCACGAACAGCTTCTTTATCCTTCTGAAGGACCATCTTCAAATCAGAAACTTCTCTGAAAATGGGAGAAAAATTGTTGAAAAAAAGTGGACGGAGCGTCTTACCCATTATCGAATTTTCTCTCTGAAAATCGATCGAACAAAATTTTAAATTCATCCAAATCGATGACATCTTTTCCGACTTTTCGACAGAAATAACCATAAGATTCATCGATATTTTTATTTTGAAGAAACTCGTAAAGAAGACAGTGATGAAGGGCCATCGGGTTGCTTTTGAGAAATTCAGAAGACATTTTGCTGAAATTGTGTTTACTTTTGATGGGAATCTCGAAGAAAATAGTGAAAAAAATTGGTTTGAATTATTCAAAAATCATCAACGAATCCCGTTAAAATTAACATGAGCAATGAAAAAAAATTCTACTTCCGGTGGCCGAGTCCACATGATTTTCCAGCGAGGGTAGGAAAGCGCGCTGTAGTGATAAATTGATAATTTCGCTGCGTACCTCAATTTCATGCGAACTTTGTCAACCAAATTTTTAGGGAAATATTCAACGTTTTTATTATTAGAGCGCGCTGTCCCACCCTCGCTGGGAACTCGTGTGCGAGTCCACTCGGACTACACGGACATGTGGAAGAGAAATCATGTAGTTCTCGAGGACAACTGCCGATTTTTTCTTCAGGTTTCTTCATTTTTTCGCCGCTTTTCTACCTTCTGACCTGTTTTTAAGATCAAAAAGGAAAGAGAATTCAAAAAAATGGAAAAAAAAACCGTCTAAATCGGCAAAAAAATGAAGAAAGAGGAAAAATCGGCTGTTGTCCTCGAGACCTCCCCGTGTAGTCTGGGTGGACTCGGCCACCATAAGTAATTCTAAAATTCGGAATTTTAAAAAAGTGATTTCAGTCCTCTTTTAATTTAAGACGAAGAAGTATTTTCAAAAACAAATTCTGGAACATAGAGAGAATTTTTTCGGAACTTAAGCTAACTGACCAAATATAAAGCGTTTTGAACGCTTTCTTCGAAAAAGTAAAAACAGCAAGAAAACAGGACAAAATTTATTAAACAACAAGGATCAAAAAAAATTATCAGTGATTAATTATCCAGATTTTCTGATAAAATCAATAGTATCTCCAGTCATATAATCGGATAGCTCGTCGCCGTTTTCATAAAAATCCGGAACAATTTCGATATAATCCTTCGAATTCGGAATCGGGAAATGATAAATTCCTTCCGTTGGCTTTCCAAATTCCGCTTCGAGTGTTTCGTAATTAATCTTATCATCATCAATATAACAGAAATGGGCAGATTCGAAATTCGGATTTTTGAAGAGGACCTGAAAAAAAAATTTAATTTTGAGGAAAAACAAATTTTTTTTGAGAAAAAATACGGTTTAGATTTCAGACGCGAGTCAAGTTCCCTCTCAACTTTCGCGCATTTTTGAGCAATTCTAATGTTTTTTTTTTAAATTTTTCAAACCAAAAAATTCTCACATCCTTCATTTTCTTAATATCGTCCATAGTGAGTTCCGGGAATCCGACATAAAATCTGTTGAAATGAAACAAATTTTCAATTGGAACCGGCGCGAAATTGTCCATATAGAAGGTCTTCGCCTGTTTCCATTGATCCATTTTCAGAATTGGCTCAAAATCATCGACAGTACAAAAATCACGAGTCTCCAAATCGATTCTTTTGAGGACTCCTGGCTCAAAAAGTGGCAAAATTGAAATGGCTTGAATCAGTTTTTCCCCTTTAATTTCGACATTTTCCACTTGAATTTTTGATTTGAGAGATCCAAAAATTTCGTGAAAATCTTGACAATTTTCATAGGATCCCATATGAATTTCCCAATTGTTCAAATCGAATTTTGGATTTTCAAAAAGAATTTTCATATCGTTTAGAGCCAATTTTAGATGATCGGAATCCTTCAATTCGTTCTTTTTTCCTTCTCTATATGCCACGTGGCAATTATTTCCTTTTTGAGAATATTCGATTTTTGGAGAAAGCAATGATTCGAGGAAACCTCCATGGCCCATTGTGGTTTTGTCTTTGGAGACACTGATGTTGAATGAGCACATATGGAATTTGGTGGTGTCGACGAGTTCGCGAAGATTTCGAGTCACTTTTCGAAGGGCACATCTGGAACAAAAAAACTTTTTTTTTTCGAAATTTTAAGGAAAAAAATATTGATCTTTCAAAAAATTTTTTTACGCTTTCTTTTCTCAGTTTTTTCAAAAATCCCTGGCTCGGCCGGCCCGGAACCTGCAAGCGTCTAAATTTTAGCACTGAAAAAATTTTTTGTGTATTTATATTTTCTGACTAATTTTTGTTGTCAAAAGCCAAATAATTTCACAAATTCGCGAAAGACTGCGAAAAAAGGACCTCACAAGTGCGGGATGTGTAAACGCGCTCTGTTGACAAAACAAGTTTTGAAGTCCTAAAATAATTTTTTTGAGGTGAAGTGTAATATTGTCAAAAAAATAAAGTGCCGACCCCGCGAATTTGAGTGAATTCAAACAAGTGGGGTCCTTAGGCCCCGCCCAACGTGTGCAAGTTCGCCGCGCGTAGTTTTGTAAGCAATACAGTTGCAAGCGAAAAGGAAACTACGCGCGGCGAACTTGCACGCGTTGGGCGGGGCCTAAGGACCCCACTTGTTTGAATTCACTCAAATTCGCGGGGTCGGCACTTTATTTTTTTGACAATACATTTTCTAGTTTTTCTGGGGCAATATGAGTTGAGGGGGGGGGGGGGCACCCAATTTTTGGCTGGTGGAGCATTTTGGCGGGATGGGAAAGCTGCCTAGAGGTGTCATTTGTGTTGCAATTTATACCGAAGCCTCGAAAAAAGGCTCAAAAAAGTGTTGAAAATCGAAAAAAAAATTTTGAACATCAGTCGAAAATCACCTGAAATTCGGCATTTTTATTAAAAAATCGATAAGAAAGCTATCATTTTCTGAATTTCAGGCTTAGTTCTGTACAAAAACCCCTTTCAATTCACAAATCAGTACTAACACGCCAGAAAAACAACAGTGCACCAGCAGTGCTCCACAAGCCAAAAATTGGGTGCCCCCCCCCCCCCCCCCCCCCCCAACTCATATTGCGCCGTTTTTCTTCCGACTTTTCTGGTAAACCTCGGCTGATTCTCTCGCAAAAAATCTGGTTTCTCATTTACAAAACTTCTAAAAACATTCCGTTTTGTTCCATATTTTTAGGCCCCGCCCCGTACGCTCCCCCTTGCCGTTGTTACTGTTTAAAAAATGAAGCTTGACAAAGGAACTTCAAAATTGGCACCGAGCCAACGACCTGCCCCTGAAAACGCAAGTGCGGCGCGCATTCTTTGCAACTCAGCAAAAATTTAAAAACAAAACTGCGTGCCGCACTTTTCTTTTCAGGGGAAGGCCGTTGGCTCGGTGCCAACTTTTAAATTCGTTGCTCAAACTTCATTTCTTTAACAGTAATTCATTTTCTAGTTTTTCTCCCGACTTTTCTGCTAAATCTCGGCTGTTTCTGTGAAGAAAAAATCTGGATTCTCATTTCAAAAATCCCAAACGCTTCGTGTTTACAGGCCACGCATTTTCATAGCCCACGCTCCCGTCAACCGTGGCTCATGCTTTATTACCTGTCATAATAGTCTAAATTACTCCCAATCTCCTTCATAACAACAATTGGCATATCCGAGATGTTTTTGTCATCCTTATCACTTTTCTCCAAATCCTCCAAATCGAATTCTCCTCTCGAGAATTTCTGATAATAACTGTAGTATTCTTGATATCCGATGACGTCATCTCCAAGAATTCCACACATTTTTTTGTAAGAATAAAAGATTGGATCGTAAATTGGTCTGTCTTTTTTGGAAACCAAAAACTGGTGAAACATTTTGTAAAAATATTCCATCGACTCTTTATTTTCCTCTTCTTCTTCCTTGATTTCTTCCAGTGATTCATAGAAAATACAGGCACGAATAGCTCTTTTGTCGTTTTTAAGGCCCGTTTTCAAGTCGGAAACTTTTCTGAAAAAATGTTTGTTAAAATTTTGAAAAAAAAAGTGGGCGGAGCTTCTTACTCATTATCGAATTTTCCCTCGGCGAATCGATCGAACCAAATTTTGAATTCTTCAAATTCGATGACATCTTTTCCGACTTTTCTACAGAAATAATTATAAGATTCATCGACATTTTTCTTTTGAAGAAATTCGTAGAGAAGACAGTGATGAAGAGTCATCGGGTTGTTTTTGAGAAATTCAGAAGACATTGTGCTGAAAAAAAGAAGAGAAAACGAATAACGGTAAGCAATGAATTGAAGCGTAAAATCCAAAATTTTCGTTAAATTTAAAATGAGCAAGAAGAAATATTTTAAAGGAGCGCACGAGAAAATCGGTGGGTCTCTCCACGAAAAAAAAAACATTTTTTGCCTTTCATATTATAAAGTTATTTTCGCGACAACTGTTGAAGAAAAACATTTTTGGCAACGAATTTCAAAGTTGGCACCGCGCCAACTTTCTTCCTCTGAAAACGCAAATTGCTAACCTTTTTTTTCAACAGTAAACATGGAAGAAACCGCGAAAACCGAAATCAGGATCGGAACTTCTGTGCCGCAAAATTTAACACAAAAATTCTGAAGTTTGCCGAAAATTTGCCAAAAAATGTTTAAAAATTTAGCTGGAAAAAGTATGAAAATTTAGCGAAAAAGTGGAAGTTTGCAAGTGCGCTCTACTGGACTTTTCACATTCAAACTAGTCCTTATAGATTTTTGTTCCTTGTTTCAAATACTGGAAAAAAAAGCACTTTTGAATGTTCTCTGAAAGTAAAAAATTTGCGATTTAAACACACCGAAACAATCAATTAAAATGATTCTAACAAAATTTTATTCAACAACAGCACGTATTAACAAAAAGAAAACAGAAATATTTGGATGCGTAATTTAACCCGATTTTCTTTTGAATTCAATTCTGTCGCCAATAAAAAAATCATCCCACTTATCATCATCAGAATCTTCATCGATCGATTTTTCAATTTCCGAGTCACTATCCTCCAAATCATCAACGAAACCAACCGGTTCGTCCCCATCTGAATCCCATATGACTCTGTCCTCGTATTCGTCAGAATCATCGTAATCAACTCTGTAGTATGAAATTTGAATATAATCCTTTGAATCGGGAATCGGAAAATGAAAAATATTCGAATATTTTCCAATTGGATTTCCGAATTCAGCTTGAAGTGTCTTTTTGTTGATTTTGTCAGGGTGGAGGAAACCGAAACGGGCATATTTGAAGTTTGGCTTGTTGAAGAGGCCCTGAAAAAAAATCTCATCAAAACTGCAAAATTAAAAAAAAAATTCCAATTTTTCAATTATTTTTTTCAAATCCGGGCCAGCAAAATCAAAAACTCACATTTTTCATCGATTTCACATCCTCCATATCAAAAGGCATGTATCCGACGGAAAACTTGTCGAAATGGAACAGATTTTCAATTGGATAATTTGTAAGGTAGTCCATACAGAAGCATTTCGCTTGTTTCCACTGCTCCATTTTCATAATTGATACGAGTTCCTCAAAAAAACCAAAATTTCCAACTCTCAAATGGATTCTTTTGAGATATCCAGGCTTGAGGGATTGGAGAATCGAGATAGCATTAATCATTAGTTCTCCTTTAATCATAACACTTTCAACCTGGAGTTTGTAGCCAAGAGATCCAAAAATCTCATGAAAATTCTTGAAAGGATCGAGGCCACCCGTATAGATATCCCAGTGTCTCAATTGAAATTTCGGATTTTTAAAAAGGATTTTGACATCGTTAAGAGCCAATTCGAAGTGATTCGAATCCTTAACCATAATCTGTTGCCAACGCCCATATGCCACGTGGCAATCCGGAAGACACGGGCTGAATTGATGATACTCGATAATTGGAGCAAATTCGCGATCATCGTCATAATCCGAGCTTAAAACCGTCTGGGAGCCATCAGTGGAAATGTAGAGATAGGGTTGTTTGAATTGGCTTGTATCGAGGAATTCACGAAGGGTTCGAGACACTTTTCGGAGGCGGCATCTGCAAACAAAATACATTCAATGATATAGAAAGGATCTAAGATGATCCTGTGTGCTTGATCAGAGCCGAAGGTCGGATTTATGTGCTAAGCAAGGTTTATTAGTCGAAGAGTCATGTAACAAGTAAAGGGGAAGACAAGTTAAAGGGGAAAAGCGGCACTAAGTTATGGGTCACGGGACTGTCCTGGTTTGGTCGCTGTCCGGTCCTTATATAGGCGTTGGGTGACTCCGCCTCCTGGTGTTGGCGCCAAGTGATGAAGCTTCCCGCCAGCGGGTGTTGTCCGTGGGGCGCGCTTGCATCCTCCTCGTTGGTGAGTGAATCGCCATTCCGCGTGTGTTGTGGGCGTGTGTGAAGAGTGAAGAATGGGTGAGCAAGGGGAATACATGAGAGACCAAGGATTGGCAGAGCCAGATCCTTACACCTCCCCCCTTTTCCTTACAGTCTGTCCTCAGACTATCCGAGAAGTCCACACATTCTTCATCGATGGGCGATGTCCCTTTGTGTCCTTGTCCGTGTACTTGTTAGGTGTGTGTCGGTTAATAAAACAAATGATTGGCTGAGTCCAATCGCTTGCTCCTCGAGCTGTTGCCGAAGTGGGTGTATCAACGTGTGGATCCGTGTTGTTGAGGCCAAGTTGGTGAAGTCTTCGCGTGTCCTTCGTTTATCCGTCGATGTCTTCGGGCTTGTTGACGTCTCCGATGCGCGTCTCCTCGCGCTTGCTGGTTGCTCCACTCTCGACGAGCTTCTGTTTCCAGCCACGTGCTAATCCGGCACGTGCGATGTTTGGCTTGGTTTGCCTTTCCTCGAGCCAAACCCCAGTGGTTCCGTGGCTTTTGTCCTCGTTGACCGATGTTGACGTCGCGATTGATGTCAAATGAGTTTAATTACCACTCATTTTCCACGAACGTCGGTTTCCGGTCGTTGATTCCTTTTGTCCAAGCCTTGTTTTGTCGATTGTCCTCATACTTCGTCGAATCGAATTCGATCATTGATCAGATGATCTTGAATCCTTAATCGCTTCTAGTATTCGTCCTATCGGGGCCAAAGTCCTGCGATTTTGCTCCATTTGTTGATCGAGCTGGGAGTTTGAAGATGTCTCCGTCCAGGGGATTTCGAAAACGAAATTTTTGGTGATTTTCGTCTTCTTGATCCTTTTGACGTCGTTACTTCGTTTTCCTTTGTCTTTTGTCGATCGCTGACGGTGCTTTCCTCGTTGAATTCCGGGCGAAATCCCTCGAAAAATCGGCGTGACGTCGTTGTGTGGTGACGAGGGAAGGGGTGCGTCGCGATGCGTATTGTGCGTTGTTGCGTCGTTGTGCGTCCCTCATCGGTGTGCGTCGCCATGCGTAATGTGCGTTGAAGCGTCGATGTGCGTCTCTCATCGGGGTGATCGGAAGTGCGCCTTTAAGGTGTACGGTCGCTTTTTGGCGGTCGTTCAAATTCTATTTTGCAATAGAAATGAATTTCCATGAGTTGGAAATGACCAATTGGCAGACGATGTGGGAATGAATTTCAGGTTTCGTCCTTCCATAGTCATCCAATGACTCTTCCGTCGATGTCCGATGTCGATTGACTTTGTTGATGAAGCATTCTCGCTTTCCAGGCATGGTGGTCCGATTGATCCGCCGCTAGGTTTGTCCGCGTGTATATTGGCGGGTGCTTAACCTGTGCGTCGGTTATCGGATTGATGATCACGAAGTTTATCATGAAGTTGTTGAAGACGTGCTCCATTTACATGATCCAGAAGTTGATCAAATTGACGAAGTGTTCGATTCGTTCAAATGCGAGTTGACTACATTCTGCGCGATATCGTTTAGTTCGTCCTTCGGTGTGCGTGTTCGTTTTATTCGGGTGATAGTGGGAGGAGGAGGGCAACTGCCCGCGGACGCGGTGAGGCGCCCGCGTATGGGCTGTTGGTCCCAACTCCTGTTGACGTTGCTTGAGGTTTCAGCGGTTTCCTCCTTTGAACGTTCTGTTGCGTGGTGTGCGTCTCCTTTGCACTGATATCCGTCCGTGTGCGTATCCTTACTGCACGAGTTCCCGATCCTTCTAGGAACTTCTGATTCCTCCATTGACGTCCGTCTGATGAGAGGGCCACTGGTGTGCACTCCTTTTCGCTTCCGAGTGTCTCCTTGATTCGTTTCGACGCTGTGAGTGGTGTCGACGTCTTCTGCTGGCGATTTCCAACGCGATGACCGAATCGAATGGCTGCTGCTTCCATTGTAGTTGATGTGGAGCGGAGAAGAAGTGACTTGATGGGTCTGACGACTTGGCCGAGTCGACAGTTGGGTTTGGACAGTGCACCGGCCGAATGCTACCCTAGTGAAGAAAGTTGCTAAAAGCTAGACGTGACTAGCTAATTTGTAACAAAAATTCTAAAACTAGCGCACCGAAACTCGCATAAAATTTAGGCCACAGTTATTTCCTAAAACTGACTAAACACCGACCGTTTAAACTAAAAGAAATCGCTAATCTTAAAGAGTAAAGAGGGTAAAAGGTGTGGATTTACTATGCTAAATGACTAAACTAAACTTACTAAGCGCGTGATCGATAAACTAGGTCATAAAAAGATTACTAGTCTTAACTCGCTGCTACCAGAAAGGATCTAAGATGATCCTGTGTGCTTGATCAGAGCCGAAGGTCGGATTTATGTGCTAAGCAAGGTTTATTAGTCGAAGAGTCATGTAACAAGTAAAGGGGAAGACAAGTTAAAGGGGAAAAGCGGCACTAAGTTATGGGTCACGGGACTGTCCTGGTTTGGTCGCTGTCCGGTCCTTATATAGGCGTTGGGTGACTCCGCCTCCTGGTGTTGGCGCCAAGTGATGAAGCTTCCCGCCAGCGGGTGTTGTCCGTGGGGCGCGCTTGCATCCTCCTCGTTGGTGAGTGAATCGCCATTCCGCGTGTGTTGTGGGCGTGTGTGAAGAGTGAAGAATGGGTGAGCAAGGGGAATACATGAGAGACCAAGGATTGGCAGAGCCAGATCCTTACAATATTAAATATAGGTGAAAAAATACTTCAGAGCCTATTTGCAACGGGCCGGGCTGATTCGAGAATTACCCTCCGGCCCGGTTGGCCCGAACTCCGCAGGGGTCAAAACTTTTTTGCAGTTTTTTTTTGGTTTTTTTTTCCTTCGAAAAAAAAACTAAAGAGCTTTTGTTTGAATTTTCTTACAGACATTTTCTTACTATTTGTTTGAATTGATGAGCAAGCGCACCCCACTGCACTCAGCAATTCAATTTTTTCCATTTTCGGCAAATACATTTTTTTTTTCGGTGAATTTTCCGGTTTTCGCAACAAAACACCTATTCTGAAGATTTTATCGCCAACAATAGGTTCCTGACCTGATTTAGGTCGAAGTAAGGGCTATAAGTGTCATTTTCAGTCGAAAAACGCGTATTTCATATGGTTGTAATCGAAAAATGAACCACTAATCTAAAGAACTAATAAATGGCCAATTAAAATTCTACGGAGAAAAAAATTTTTTTTTAACTGACCTTTCATAATAATTGAGTTTTTTACCAATCTCCTCCATAACGCCTATTGGCATATCCAAAAGTGTCAGCGCCTTCTTATCATTATTATTTTTCTCCAAATCATTCAAATCGAATTCTTTTCTAGCGAATTTCTGATGATATGCATAGTATTCCTGATAACCGATGACGTCATTTCTAAGTGCTTTACACATTCTTTTGAAAGAATCGAAAATCGGATCAAAAACTGATTTTTCTCCAGTAATTTTCTCCTCGAAACTGCTCAAATGCTTCACAGTTTGTTTTCTTTCTTCCTCAAAAAGGATACATGCACGAATAGCTCTCTTATCGTTTTTAAGCACCATTTTCAAGTCGAAAACTTCTCTGCAAATGGACAGAATTTGTGGCTAAAAGTTGAAAAAAACAGTGGGCGGAGCTTACTTTTCATCGTCGAATTTCCCTTCGGCGAATCGATCGAACCAAAACTTAAATTGATCAAAATCGATGACATTTTTTTCGATTCGTTCACAAAAAATTTTGAATGATTCATCGATTTTTTTCTTCTGGAGATATTCGTAGAGGATGACGTGATGAAGCGATAACGGGTTATTTTTGAAGAATTCAGACGACATTGTGCTGAAATAAATTCGGAATCAAAAAGAGAAAAAGAAGGGCGGTAAGCGATGAATTGAAGCGTAAAACTGAAAAAAATTTGATTAAATTTAACATGGGCAATAAGAAATATTTTAAAGAAGCAAACGAGAAAAACGATGAATTTCTCTACGAAATTAAAAATTTCTTGTCCTGATTATTTCAGAGTTATTTTCGAGACTGCTGTTGAAGAAAAACATTTTTGGCAACGAATTTTAAACTTGACACCGCGCCAACTTCAATTTAATTTAAATAATTAAATTTTTTTTAATTTCAGGTAATTAAATTTAAAAATTCAGCAAATGCGCTCTCGTGAATTACCGCCTCCTCTTGGTTCGATCGCTTTCCAGTATTTTTCTGTAAAAAGAGCCTGTCACACAGCTTTTTCGCTACGGAAGCTCGAAAATGAAACGCGGAGCAAAAAAACGGGTGTGGAGCTGGAAATTACTTCTGAAAATATTTTGGAAACAAAATTAATAGTGAAATATTACAATTGTCTCGACTAAAAGCCTTTCAGCGCTGAATTTTCGAGAGGCTTCGATCAAAATGACTGCACAGCTATCGCGCTCCATCTGCACGTACGAGAGAGTGAGAGACGCCAGACACGAACGAAAAGCTTCTCGCTCCAGGCTTTTATCTTCCCTTTTTCTTCCAGAATTTGTGCGTTTTTATGATGAAATCAGGCTAAAATTAAAACAAAACTATTATCAAATTAATAATAGTTGTGCAAGGAATTCAAAATTTTATTTTCGCGGGCGGTCCGCCTTTTTTGATCTCTTACGTAGTTTGAATTGAAAGTGGGCGGACCACCCGCGAAAAGAAACATTTGAATTCCTTGCACAACTATTATTAATTTGACAGTATTAATCTAATTATTTTCAGCAATAAGAACCAGTTTCAACTGAAAATTCGAGTTTTAAAAAAAATCTGAGTGGCGGGAAAACGGAATTTTCGAAAATTTCAAATTTTGCAACGTTTTAGCTCCAAATAAGAAAAAAAGGAGCTTTGAAATGATTTTCTTCGACAAAATTAGCAAAAAAAGCGGAAAAATAATTCAAAATTCGGGAAAAATTGTGGTTTTTATTCGAAAAAACTGAATGTTTTCTCGAAGTTTTTGTAATGAAAATGCGTTGAAAAACGTCTGAAATTAATGCGAAAGCGAGAGGCGCAGACAATCGAGCGCAAAAAATTCGGCAATCCTAGACCCACTTTTACTATTTTTCCCGTAGAAAAAATACGGTAGATCAATCAACAAGTGCATTGGTTGTTTTTCGGAGCTTTCGCCCTTAGACCCCGCCCCTTTTTTGGCTTTTTCTTCGAATTTCGGACGGTTTTCCAGAATTTTCTAGGCGCTGTTTCGGTTTTTTTCTTGGTTTTCTACATTGCTCTCCAGATTTCCGCCAAAATTTTGTCTGCATTTCAATGGTTTTTCGCTCTTTTTCTCTCGTTTTGTCACTTTTTTCTTCGGAATCTTCTCGAAAACCCGCTCAATAATCAATTATTTCAGGAAGATCGATGAGGATGGCGGGACGACGTGAACGGTGGCGAGTGGGCGGAGCGACGACGTGGATAGCAGTGGATGGATGACGCGCGGCAATCGTAATGGTGAGTTTTCAATCATTTTCACTCATTCCAGCCCATCTCTTTTCCCCTCTTCTCCTTCCTCATTCTTCATCACTAGTTCTCGAAAAGAGTCTTTCGGCCCTGTCTTGTTGATTCTCTCGGTTTCTTCCCGTTTTCTCTGCCTTTTAATGGCCGAAGTTCTGTCCGAATGGCCTAACTTTTAGCCGCGATCTTCGCCCTTAAAGTCCAAATTTCTTTCCTGATGGCCTAACTTTACCCTAGATGGCCTAACTTTTGCTACCAGTGAGTCCTGGATGATCGGAGGAATTCCCACTTACTCATCTGATGAATAGGATCGTGTAGGACTGCCCAAAGCGGTGCAGTTCTACCGTCTGGTTCGTCTGCTGATTGGGAGAAAGTCTTTCCGAAATATCACCTTGACCACTCTTTCTCTGGAAAGCAGGGTTTTGATGAAAGAAATTTGGACTTTTTTGAACTCAAAACTCGGAAAAAAATCATTACTATTTTTGGAAATTTTTTCGAATTTTTGAGAAAAATATTGGGCAATTTTTAGGTTTAAAAAAAGTAAAATTTTAGGCTTGTTGGACAAAAAAGTCGGAAAATTTGCAGGTTTTAAAAAAAAAATTTTAATTTATTTTTTTAAAAGCCGGGCCGGCAAAACTTTCCGTAAAAATGGCCGAAAAGGGTTTTCTAGGCCACGGCCATGGGGCATTGTTTTCTAGAAGATTTTTTTCATGGCTCTAGTAGGAAAAAGTCAAACATTTCATCAAAATACGAAATAATTCTTTCAGTTTTTTAAATTCCGGGTCAGCAAAATATTCCATCGGCCAAAGGCGGGCCGCCAAATCGCATGTATGGAAAAAATTCCGCAAGTTTACTCTTCGTGGCCTAGAAATACAAAACTTAGGCCATGAAAATAGTTTGAAAAAAAGAGCCGAAAATTTGAACAATTAATTCAATGTTTTTCCAACTTTTCCGTTTAAATTTTAGCACAAAAAAATCGGTTTTTTTACGAATTTTTTTTTCAATTTTTTGACCAAATATTTTCAACAAAAAATCCTTTCTGATTGAAAAATTGAACATCGAAGAAAAAATGTTTTTTCAATCTTTTTGAATTCAAATCTTCCCGTATAATCTTAAAACCCCTTTCATCTTTTTATTTCCTTCATGTCTCTTTAAGAACAGCTTGTTACATTTGAACATTCCCATTGTAAATCAACCAATTAATCTGCACCTGTGACCTATTTATAAGCCATAAAAGTGGGAAGAGGGGGGGGGGGGGGCGGGGTCTCTTTGTCGGTCTCCCTTTGTATGTACTGTATGTACTCTGATGTCTGTTTTTCTGTTGAGATCCCCGGCCGTGTGACGTCACGAGGTGACAATCAATTTGACCTTTTGTGCGCATTTTCCCAAGAGAGGGGACGCCCTTGTTTAGCCCCGCCCACAATTAGCCCCGCCCATCTGTAGTCCCGCCCACCGAATACGCAGCGTATTTTTCTCATTCATTCGACCACTCATTCTGCATTTTTGTCTCCTCCCCCTTTTTTTCTTCATCCCGTCTTCTCTCTCTGGTCCATTTTGGGCCGTCTTCCCCCCTGTTTTTTTCTTTCCTTCCGTTTTTTCTCCTTCTATTTAGCCTTGGACTTGGACTTTGATGGGCTTAAGATGCGCTTTAGACTGGCCTAATATGGGCTTGAAAAAACCTATTTTGGGCTGAAATGGGCCTGAGTTGGACTGGAATGGGCTTGATTTGGGCTTGATTTTGGCCTGAATGGACTTTGGACTGACTTAAGTTGGACTGGAATGGGCCTCATCTGGGGTTAGATGGGCCTAATTTGGACTGGGATGGGACCAATTTGGACTTTAATGGAGCCTGATTTGGGCTGAAAAAGGGCTGATAGGCCTTGGACTTTGGACTTAATGGCTTAATTTGGACTGGAATGGGCTTGATTTAGCCTTTGATGGATTTAATTTGGGCTTGGATGGGCCTTGATTTGGGTTTTGGACTGGCTAATTTTGGACTTTGATGGGCTTAATGTGAGCTTGAATGGGCCTAATTCGGGGTTGAATGGGCTTGGATAGACTTAATTTGGGCTTGAATGGGCCTAATTCGGGCTTGAATGGGCCTTATTTGGGCTTGGATGGACTTGACTTGGGCTTGGATGAGCCTTGATTTGGGCTTTGGACTGGCTGAATTTGGATTTTGTTGGGCCTAATGTGGGCTTGAATGGGCCTAATTTGGGCTTGAATAAGCCTAATTTGGGCTGAAAAAGGGCTGATAGGCCTTGGACTTTGGACTTAATGGCTTAATTTGGACTGGAATGGGCTTGATTTAGCCTTTGATGGATTTAATTTGGGCTTGGATGGGCCTTGATTTGGGTTTTGGACTGGCTAATTTTGGACTTTGATGGGCTTAATGTGAGCTTGAATGGGCCTAATTCGGGGTTGAATGGGCTTGGATAGACTTAATTTGGGCTTGAATGGGCCTAATTCGGGCTTGAATGGGCCTTATTTGGGCTTGGATGGACTTGACTTGGGCTTGGATGAGCCTTGATTCGGGCTTTGGACTGGCTGAATTTGGATTTTGTTGGGCCTAATGTGGGCTTGAATGGGCCTAATTTGGGCTTGAATAAGCCTAATTTGGGCTGAAAAAGGGCTGATAGGCCTTGTTGGGCTCTTGGACTCACTAGACTGGACTAATTTTTTTTTAACTCTTTTTCTCCGACTCTCGTTCTCTGACCGTATTTTCCGTTCTCTGACTCTCTTCTCTCATCCCTTTTTTCCGTTTTTCATTGTTTATTTCCAGATTCGACGACAACTCCGATCCAACTCCAACTCCAACTCCAAGTGCAACTCCAAGTGCAACTCCGATGCAACTTCATTATCAACTCCATATCATGATGCCAGCACACGTTCGGGTCTCGCCGATCCCCAATAGTTTGCTCTGAGAGCCCGTTCCACCTGTGGGGAACGAAGCTCTGCGGAGGGCCAGAACCTCGATTCCGGGTGGGAGTCGGGGCGCTCTGTGCAGATGGTCAACCAGGAGATTCGACTCTCCTGTCAACCCCGCCCCCTTTTTTTGGGGTTGCCGGGGGGATCGAACCTTCTGGTTCGATCATTTGCACCAGAGCGCCTCGAAACCCATCTGGGATTCGAGGTTCTGGTCCTCTGCGGAGCCTAGTTCCCCCAGCTGGAACAGGTTAGCGGAGCTAAACTATTGGGGATCGGCGAGGCGGGTTTTGGGTTAGAGGGACCGGACGTGTAGGTAGGTTGCTGGTGGATCAATCGATTATCGATTGAATTTATCGATTGATTGGATGTATGGATGGATGGATCGATGGATGGCATAGAGCTGCTCCCACCGGATTCATTTAGAATGGCACTTCCGACTTCAAATGCTCCTGGCTTCTCCTGGCTCGTGGTTCGATTTTCAGTGGCTCACCGGATCAAAAATTGGTCAGTTTTTTCCCCCCTCCTACCAGAAAATTCCCCACCACAGGCTCTCCCGATTTGTAGGTCAATGGCTACTTGGTTGCTACTGGCTTGGGCTTTGGCACTGGCAACAACAACTGAAAAATTGGCTCCACGGATTCAAAATTGGTCAGTTTACCTCCCTCCAAAAAATTTTGAAATTCCCGAAAATTTTGGAATTCCGGAAAATTCTGAAATTCCGAAAAATTCTGAAATTCCGAAAAATTCTGAAATTCCGAAAAATTCTGAAATTCCGAAAAATTCTGAAATTCTGGTAAATTCTGAAATTCTGGTAAATTCTGAAATTCCCCAAAAGTTCCCCTTTCCCAAAAAAACTCCTTTTTCCACCCCAAAAATTTATTTCCAGTGGTTCCAAAGGCTGAAGAAGTGGCAACTTCTCGATTTCAATGTTTGGCAGTGATGAAGTGTGGCGGTCCAATGTTAGTGCAATTTTCACAGATTGTTAGGTTGGTCTCTTTTCAAGTTTTAGTCCCAAACGACAATTTTTCAGAGACGAGCTCCAACTCCCAACTCACTCACCAACTCTCCATTTTGATCACTGAGCCGACTCTCCAGATAATGGACTCTTCTCTTCCATACTCATCTGAAACCGCTGGAGCCCCGCCCACAAAAATGCCAACTGACTCATCTGTGCCATGCTTGACATTGCCACCAAACACTTTGGCACTGGCAACAACAACTGCAAAATTGGCTCCTCGGATCAAAATAAGGTCAGTTTGTCTCCCCTTCCTTCCCCCAAAAATTCAGAATTTTCAAAAAATTCTGAAATTCCAAAAAAATTTCTTTTCTTTCCAGTGGTTCCAAAGGCTGAAGACGTGGCCTCTTCCCGAATCGTCCGGAATTCTCGATTTCAATGTTTGGCAGTGATGAAGTGTGGCGGTCCAATGTCAGTGCAATTTTTTTCACAAATTGTTAGGTTGGTCTCCCTTCAAGTTTTAGTCCCGAACAGACGACAATTTTTTAGAGACGAGCTCCAACTCCATTTCTGTGACTCTCCAACTCTCTACTCACTCGCCAACTGCCAACTCACTCGCCAACTTCATTTTGATCACTGATGAGGATCGTCTGGCCTTCAAACCTAAATCGCACCGATAAGCCAAGGAAATACCCACGTGGTCCAAAGAAAGTGTGCTCCTTTTGATCCGGAAAATTCTCCTCCCCCAAAAATTTCTGAAATTACTATTCATATGCTTTTAACACTGGTAAGTATAGTATTCAACAGTTTCTAATTACGCCCTCGTGATCAGTTAGTGCTAATCTTTTTCGAATATTCGATAGATTAGCCTTTCTGATTGTGATGGGAGTTTTGAAGACTGTCTGCCTTTTTTTTGTCCGTTTTTTTCCAGAAGGCCCGTTTTTTTTGTTAAGAATGTCTGTTTTTTTTTGTTAAGAAGGTCTGTTTTTTTTGTCAAGAAGGTCCGTTTTTTTGTCAAGAAGGTGTGTTTTTTTGTTAAGAAGGTCTGTTTTTTTGTCAAGAAGGTCTGTTTTTTTTGTCAAGAAGGTCCGTTTTTTTGTCAAGAAGGTGTGTTTTTTTGTTAAGAAGGTCTGTTTTTTTGTCAAGAAGGTCTGTTTTTTTTTGTTGAGAAGGTCTGTTTTTTTTTGTTAAGAAGGTCTGTTTTTTTTGTTAAGAAGGTCTGTTTTTTTTTGTTAAGAAGGTCTGTTTTTTTTTGTCAAGAAGGTCTGTTTTTTTTGTCAAGAAGGTCCGTTTTTTTTGTCAAGAAGGTGTGTTTTTTTGTTAAGAAGGTCTGTTTTTTTTTGTTAAGAATGTCTGTTTTTTTTGTTGAGAAGGTCTGTTTTTTTTGTTGAGAAGGTCTGTTTTTTTGTCAAGAAGGTCTGTTTTTTTGTCAAGAAGGTCTGTTTTTTTTGTTAAGAAGGTCTGTTTTTTTTGTTAAGAAGGTCTGTTTTTTTTTGTTAAGAAGGTCTGTTTTTTTTTGTTGAGAAGGTCTGTTTTTTTTTGTTAAGAAGGTCTGTTTTTTTTGTTAAGAAGGTCTGTTTTTTTTTGTTAAGAAGGTCTGTTTTTTTTGTCAAGAAGGTCTGTTTTTTTTGTCAAGAAGGTCCGTTTTTTTGTCAAGAAGGTGTGTTTTTTTGTTAAGAAGGTCTGTTTTTTTTTGTTGAGAAGGTCTGTTTTTTTTTGTTGAGAAGGTCTGTTTTTTTTGTTAAGAAGGTCTGCTTTTTTTGTCAAGAAGGTCTGTTTTTTTTTGTTGAGAAGGTCTGTTTTTTTTTGTTAAGAAGGTCTGTTTTTTTTGTTAAGAAGGTGTGTTTTTTTGTTGAGAAGGTCTGTTTTTTTTTGTTGAGAAGGTCTGTTTTTTTTTGTTGAGAAGGTCTGTTTTTTTTGTTAAGAAGGTCTGCTTTTTTTGTCAAGAAGGTCTGTTTTTTTTTGTTGAGAAGGTCTGTTTTTTTTTGTTGAGAAGGTCTGTTTTTTTTGTTAAGAAGGTGTGTTTTTTTGTTGAGAAGGTCTGTTTTTTTTTGTTGAGAAGGTCTGTTTTTTTTTGTTGAGAAGGTCTGTTTTTTTTGTTAAGAAGGTCTGCTTTTTTTGTCAAGAAGGTCTGTTTTTTTTTGTTGAGAAGGTCTGTTTTTTTTTGTTAAGAAGGTCTGTTTTTTTTGTTAAGAAGGTCTGTTTTTTTTGTCAAGAAGGTCTGTTTTTTTTTGTCAAGAAGGTCTGTTTTTTTTGTCAAGAAGGTCCGTTTTTTTTGTCAAGAAGGTGTGTTTTTTTGTTAAGAAGGTCTGTTTTTTTGTCAAGAAGGTCTGTTTTTTTTTGTTAAAATAGTCTGTTTTTTTGTTAAGAAGGTCTGTTTTTTTTTGTTAAAATAGTCTGTTTTTTTGTTAAGAAGGTCTGTTTTTTTTGTTAAGAAGGTCTGCTTTTTTTGTCAAGAAGGTCTGTTTTTTTTTGTTGAGAAGGTCTGTTTTTTTTTGTTGAGAAGGTCTGTTTTTTTTTGTTAAAATAGTCTGTTTTTTTGTTAAGAAGGTCTGTTTTTTTTTGTTGAGAAGGTCTGTTTTTTTTTGTTAAGAAGGTCTGTTTTTTTTGTTAAGAAGGTCTGTTTTTTTTTGTTAAGAAGGTCTGTTTTTTTTGTCAAGAAGGTCTGTTTTTTTTGTCAAGAAGGTCCGTTTTTTTGTTAAGAAGGTCTGTTTTTTTTTGTTAAGAAGGTGTGTTTTTTTGTTAAGAAGGTCTGTTTTTTTTGTTAAGAAGGTCTGTTTTTTTTTGTTAAGAAGGTCTGTTTTTTTGTCAAGAAGGTCTGTTTTTTTTGTTGAGAAGGTCTGTTTTTTTGTCAAGAAGGTCTGTTTTTTTTGTTGAGAAGGTCTGTTTTTTTTTGTTAAGAAGGTCTGTTTTTTTTTGTTAAGAAGGTCTGTTTTTTTTTGTTAAGAAGGTCTGTTTTTTTTTGTTAAGAAGGTCTGTTTTTTTTGTTGAGAAGGTCTGTTTTTTTTGTTAAGAAGGTCTGTTTTTTTTTGTTAAGAAGGTGTGTTTTTTTGTTAAGAAGGTCTGTTTTTTTGTCAAGAAGGTCTGTTTTTTTTTTTGTTAAAATAGTCTGTTTTTTTGTTAAGAAGGTCTGTTTTTTTTGTTGAGAAGGTCTGTTTTTTTTGTTGAGAAGGTCTGTTTTTTTGTCAAGAAGGTCTGTTTTTTTTGTTGAGAAGGTCTGTTTTTTTTTGTTAAGAAGGTCTGTTTTTTTTTGTTAAGAAGGTCTGTTTTTTTTTGTTAAGAAGGTCTGTTTTTTTTTGTTAAGAAGGTCTGTTTTTTTTTGTTAAGAAGGTCTGTTTTTTTTGTTGAGAAGGTCTGTTTTTTTTTGTTAAGAAGGTCTGTTTTTTTTTGTTAAGAAGGTCTGTTTTTTTTTGTTAAGAAGGTCTGTTTTTTTTTGTCAAGAAGGTCTGTTTTTTTTGTTGAGAAGGTCTGTTTTTTTTTGTTAAGAAGGTCTGTTTTTTTTTGTTAAGAAGGTCTGTTTTTTTTTGTTAAGAAGGTCTGTTTTTTTTTGTTAAGAAGGTCTGTTTTTTTTGTTGAGAAGGTCTGTTTTTTTTGTTAAGAAGGTCTGTTTTTTTTTGTTAAGAAGGTGTGTTTTTTTGTTAAGAAGGTCTGTTTTTTTTTGTTAAGAAGGTCTGTTTTTTTGTCAAGAAGGTCTGTTTTTTTTGTTGAGAAGGTCTGTTTTTTTGTCAAGAAGGTCTGTTTTTTTTGTTGAGAAGGTCTGTTTTTTTTTGTTAAGAAGGTCTGTTTTTTTTTGTTAAGAAGGTCTGTTTTTTTTTGTTAAGAAGGTCTGTTTTTTTTTGTTAAGAAGGTCTGTTTTTTTTGTTGAGAAGGTCTGTTTTTTTTGTTAAGAAGGTCTGTTTTTTTTTGTTAAGAAGGTGTGTTTTTTTGTTAAGAAGGTCTGTTTTTTTGTCAAGAAGGTCTGTTTTTTTTTTTGTTAAAATAGTCTGTTTTTTTGTTAAGAAGGTCTGTTTTTTTTGTTGAGAAGGTCTGTTTTTTTTGTTGAGAAGGTCTGTTTTTTTGTCAAGAAGGTCTGTTTTTTTTGTTGAGAAGGTCTGTTTTTTTTTGTTAAGAAGGTCTGTTTTTTTTTGTTAAGAAGGTCTGTTTTTTTTTGTTAAGAAGGTCTGTTTTTTTTTGTTAAGAAGGTCTGTTTTTTTTTGTTAAGAAGGTCTGTTTTTTTTGTTGAGAAGGTCTGTTTTTTTTTGTTAAGAAGGTCTGTTTTTTTTTGTTAAGAAGGTCTGTTTTTTTTTGTTAAGAAGGTCTGTTTTTTTTTGTCAAGAAGGTCTGTTTTTTTTGTTGAGAAGGTCTGTTTTTTTTTGTTAAGAAGGTCTGTTTTTTTTTGTTAAGAAGGTCTGTTTTTTTTTGTTAAGAAGGTCTGTTTTTTTTTGTTAAGAAGGTCTGTTTTTTTTGTTGAGAAGGTCTGTTTTTTTTGTTAAGAAGGTCTGTTTTTTTTTGTTAAGAAGGTGTGTTTTTTTGTTAAGAAGGTCTGTTTTTTTGTTAAGAAGGTCTGTTTTTTTTTTGTTGAGAAGGTCTGTTTTTTTTGTTAAGAAGGTCTGCTTTTTTTGTCAAGAAGGTCTGTTTTTTTTTGTTGAGAAGGTCTGTTTTTTTTTGTTAAGAAGGTCTGTTTTTTTTGTTAAGAAGGTCTGTTTTTTTTTGTTAAGAAGGTCTGTTTTTTTTGTCAAGAAGGTCTGTTTTTTTTGTCAAGAAGGTCCGTTTTTTTGTTAAGAAGGTCTGTTTTTTTTTGTTAAGAAGGTGTGTTTTTTTGTTAAGAAGGTCTGTTTTTTTTGTTAAGAAGGTCTGTTTTTTTTTGTTAAGAAGGTCTGTTTTTTTGTCAAGAAGGTCTGTTTTTTTTGTTGAGAAGGTCTGTTTTTTTGTCAAGAAGGTCTGTTTTTTTTGTTGAGAAGGTCTGTTTTTTTTTGTTAAGAAGGTCTGTTTTTTTGTCAAGAAGGTCTGTTTTTTTTGTTGAGAAGGTCTGTTTTTTTTGTTAAGAAGGTCTGTTTTTTTTTTGTTAAGAAGGTGTGTTTTTTTGTTAAGAAGGTCTGTTTTTTTGTCAAGAAGGTCTGTTTTTTTTTTTGTTAAAATAGTCTGTTTTTTTGTTAAGAAGGTCTGTTTTTTTTTGTTGAGAAGGTCTGTTTTTTTTTGTTAAAATAGTCTGTTTTTTTGTTAAGAAGGTCTGTTTTTTTTTGTTGAGAAGGTCTGTTTTTTTTGTTAAGAAGGTCTGCTTTTTTTGTCAAGAAGGTCTGTTTTTTTTTGTTGAGAAGGTCTGTTTTTTTTTGTTAAGAAGGTCTGCTTTTTTTGTCAAGAAGGTGTGTTTTTTTGTTAAGAAGGTCTGCTTTTTTTGTCAAGAAGGTGTGTTTTTTTGTCAAGAAGGTCTGTTTTTTTTTGTTGAGAAGGTCTGTTTTTTTTTGTCAAGAATTTCTGTTTTTTTTTGTTGAGAAGGTCTGTTTTTTTTTGTTGAGAAGGTCTGTTTTTTTTGTTAAAATAGTCTGTTTTTTTGTTAAGAAGGTCTGTTTTTTGTCAAGGAGGTCTGTTTTTTTTGTTGAGAATGTCTGTTTTTTTTTGTTGAGAAGGTCTGTTTTTTTTGTTAAGAAGGTCTGCTTTTTTTGTCAAGAAGGTGTGTTTTTTTGTTAAGAATGTCTGCTTTTTTTGTCAAGTAGGTCTGTTTTTTTTTGTTGAGAAGGTCTGTTTTTTTGTTAAGAAGGTCTGCTTTTTTTGTCAAGAAGGTCTGTTTTTTTTGTTAAAATAGTCTGTTTTTTTGTTAAGAAGGTCTGTTTTTTTCTGTTGAGAAGGTCTGTTTTTTGTCAAGGAGGTCTGTTTTTTTTGTTGAGAATGTCTGTTTTTTTTTGTTGAGAAGGTCTGTTTTTTTTGTTAAGAAGGTCTGCTTTTTTTGTCAAGAAGGTGTGTTTTTTTGTTAAGAAGGTCTGCTTTTTTTGTCAAGAAGGTGTGTTTTTTTGTCAAGAAGGTCTGTTTTTTTTTTGAGAAGGTCTGTTTTTTTTTGTCAAGAATGTCTGTTTTTTTTTTGTTAAAAAAGTCTGTTTTTTTGTTAAGAAGGTCTGTTTTTTTTTGTTGAGAAGGTCTGTTTTTTTTGTTAAGAAGGTCTGTTTTTTTTGTCAAGAAGGTGTGTTTTTTTGTCAAGAAGGTCTGTTTTTTTTTTGAGAAGGTCTGTTTTTTTTTGTCAAGAATGTCTGTTTTTTTTTTGTTAAAAAAGTCTGTTTTTTTGTTAAGAAGGTCTGTTTTTTTTTGTTGAGAAGGTCTGTTTTTTTTGTTAAAATAGTCTGTTTTTTTGTTAAGAAGGTCTGTTTTTTTTTTATTAAATAGTCTGTTTTTTTGTTAAGAAGGTCTGTTTTTTTTGTTAAGAAGGTCTGTTTTTTTTTGTTAAGAAGGTCTGTTTTTTTTGTCAAGAAGGTCTGTTTTTTTTGTCAAGAAGGTCCGTTTTTTTGTCAAGAAGGTGTGTTTTTTTGTTAAGAAGGTCTGTTTTTTTGTCAAGAAGGTCTGTTTTTTTTTGTTAAAATAGTCTGTTTTTTTGTTAAGAAGGTCTGTTTTTTTTTGTTGAGAAGGTCTGTTTTTTTTGTTAAGAAGGTCTGCTTTTTTTGTCAAGAAGGTCTGTTTTTTTTTGTTGAGAAGGTCTGTTTTTTTTTGTTGAGAAGGTCTGTTTTTTTTGTTAAAATAGTCTGTTTTTTTGTTAAGAAGGTCTGTTTTTTTTTGTTAAAATAGTCTGTTTTTTTGTTAAGAAGGTCTGTTTTTTTTTGTTGAGAAGGTCTGTTTTTTTTGTTAAGAAGGTCTGCTTTTTTTGTCAAGAAGGTCTGTTTTTTTTTGTTGAGAAGGTCTGTTTTTTTTTGTTGAGAAGGTCTGTTTTTTTTTGTTAAAATAGTCTGTTTTTTTGTTAAGAAGGTCTGTTTTTTTTTGTTAAAATAGTCTGTTTTTTTGTTAAGAAGGTCTGTTTTTTTTTGTTGAGAAGGTCTGTTTTTTTTGTTAAGAAGGTCTGCTTTTTTTGTCAAGAAGGTCTGTTTTTTTTTGTTGAGAAGGTCTGTTTTTTTTTGTTGAGAAGGTCTGTTTTTTTTTGTTAAAATAGTCTGTTTTTTTGTTAAGAAGGTCTGTTTTTTTTTGTTGAGAAGGTCTGTTTTTTTTGTTAAGAAGGTCTGCTTTTTTTGTCAAGAAGGTCTGTTTTTTTTTGTTGAGAAGGTCTGTTTTTTTTTGTTGAGAAGGTCTGTTTTTTTTTGTTAAAATAGTCTGTTTTTTTGTTAAGAAGGTCTGTTTTTTTTTGTTGAGAAGGTCTGTTTTTTTTGTTAAGAAGGTCTGCTTTTTTTGTCAAGAAGGTCTGTTTTTTTTTGTTGAGAAGGTCTGTTTTTTTTTGTTGAGAAGGTCTGTTTTTTTTTGTTAAAATAGTCTGTTTTTTTGTTAAGAAGGTCTGTTTTTTTTTGTTGAGAAGGTCTGTTTTTTTTGTTAAGAAGGTCTGCTTTTTTTGTCAAGAAGGTCTGTTTTTTTTTGTTGAGAAGGTCTGTTTTTTTTTGTTGAGAAGGTCTGTTTTTTTTTGTTAAAATAGTCTGTTTTTTTGTTAAGAAGGTCTGTTTTTTTTTGTTGAGAAGGTCTGTTTTTTTTTGTTAAGAAGGTGTGTTTTTTTGTTAAGAAGGTCTGCTTTTTTTGTCAAGAAGGTGTGTTTTTTTGTCAAGAAGGTCTGTTTTTTTTTGTTGAGAAGGTCTGTTTTTTTTTTGTTAAAAAAGTGTGTTTTTTTGTTAAGAATGTCTGCTTTTTTTGTCAAGAAGGTGTGTTTTTTTGTCAAGAAGGTCTGTTTTTTTTTGTTGAGAAGGTCTGTTTTTTTGTTAAGAAGGTCTGCTTTTTTTGTCAAGAAGGTCTGTTTTTTTTTGTTGAGAAGGTCTGTTTTTTTTGTTAAAATAGTCTGTTTTTTTGTTAAGAAGGTCTGTTTTTTTCTGTTGAGAAGGTCTGTTTTTTGTCAAGGAGGTCTGTTTTTTTTGTTGAGAATGTCTGTTTTTTTTTGTTGAGAAGGTCTGTTTTTTTTGTTAAGAAGGTCTGCTTTTTTTGTCAAGAAGGTGTGTTTTTTTGTCAAGAAGGTCTGTTTTTTTTTTTGTTAAAATAGTCTGTTTTTTTGTTAAGAAGGTCTGTTTTTTTTTGTTGAGAAGGTCTGTTTTTTTTGTTAAGAAGGTCTGCTTTTTTTGTCAAGAAGGTCTGTTTTTTTTTGTTGAGAAGGTCTGTTTTTTTTTGTTAAGAAGGTCTGTTTTTTTTGTTAAGAAGGTCTGTTTTTTTTTGTTAAGAAGGTCTGTTTTTTTTGTCAAGAAGGTCTGTTTTTTTTGTCAAGAAGGTCCGTTTTTTTGTTAAGAAGGTCTGTTTTTTTTTGTTAAGAAGGTGTGTTTTTTTGTTAAGAAGGTCTGTTTTTTTTGTTAAGAAGGTCTGTTTTTTTTTGTTAAGAAGGTCTGTTTTTTTGTCAAGAAGGTCTGTTTTTTTTGTTGAGAAGGTCTGTTTTTTTGTCAAGAAGGTCGGTTTTTTTTGTTGAGAAGGTCTGTTTTTTTTTGTTAAGAAGGTCTGTTTTTTTGTCAAGAAGGTCTGTTTTTTTTGTTGAGAAGGTCTGTTTTTTTTGTTAAGAAGGTCTGTTTTTTTTTTGTTAAGAAGGTGTGTTTTTTTGTTAAGAAGGTCTGTTTTTTTGTCAAGAAGGTCTGTTTTTTTTTTGTTAAAATAGTCTGTTTTTTTGTTAAGAAGGTCTGTTTTTTTTTGTTGAGAAGGTCTGTTTTTTTTTGTTAAAATAGTCTGTTTTTTTGTTAAGAAGGTCTGTTTTTTTTTGTTGAGAAGGTCTGTTTTTTTTTGTTGAGAAGGTCTGTTTTTTTTGTTAAGAAGGTCTGCTTTTTTTGTCAAGAAGGTCTGTTTTTTTTTGTTGAGAAGGTCTGTTTTTTTTTGTTAAGAAGGTCTGTTTTTTTTGTTGAGAAGGTCTGTTTTTTTTGTTAAGAAGGTCTGTTTTTTTTTTGTTAAGAAGGTGTGTTTTTTTGTTAAGAAGGTCTGTTTTTTTGTCAAGAAGGTCTGTTTTTTTTTTTTGTTAAAATAGTCTGTTTTTTTGTTAAGAAGGTCTGTTTTTTTTTGTTGAGAAGGTCTGTTTTTTTTTGTTAAAATAGTCTGTTTTTTTGTTAAGAAGGTCTGTTTTTTTTTGTTGAGAAGGTCTGTTTTTTTTGTTAAGAAGGTCTGTTTTTTTGTCAAGAAGGTCTGTTTTTTTTGTTGAGAAGGTCTGTTTTTTTTGTTAAGAAGGTCTGTTTTTTTTTTGTTAAGAAGGTGTGTTTTTTTGTTAAGAAGGTCTGTTTTTTTGTCAAGAAGGTCTGTTTTTTTTTTTGTTAAAATAGTCTGTTTTTTTGTTAAGAAGGTCTGTTTTTTTTTGTTGAGAAGGTCTGTTTTTTTTTGTTAAAATAGTCTGTTTTTTTGTTAAGAAGGTCTGTTTTTTTTTGTTGAGAAGGTCTGTTTTTTTTTGTCAAGAATTTCTGTTTTTTTTTGTTGAGAAGGTCTGTTTTTTTTTGTTGAGAAGGTCTGTTTTTTTTGTTAAAATAGTCTGTTTTTTTGTTAAGAAGGTCTGTTTTTTGTCAAGGAGGTCTGTTTTTTTTGTTGAGAATGTCTGTTTTTTTTGTTAAGAAGGTCTGCTTTTTTTGTCAAGAAGGTGTGTTTTTTTGTTAAGAATGTCTGCTTTTTTTGTCAAGTAGGTCTGTTTTTTTTTGTTGAGAAGGTCTGTTTTTTTGTTAAGAAGGTCTGCTTTTTTTGTCAAGAAGGTCTGTTTTTTTTGTTAAAATAGTCTGTTTTTTTGTTAAGAAGGTCTGTTTTTTTCTGTTGAGAAGGTCTGTTTTTTGTCAAGGAGGTCTGTTTTTTTTGTTGAGAATGTCTGTTTTTTTTTGTTGAGAAGGTCTGTTTTTTTTGTTAAGAAGGTCTGCTTTTTTTGTCAAGAAGGTGTGTTTTTTTGTTAAGAAGGTCTGCTTTTTTTGTCAAGAAGGTGTGTTTTTTTATCAAGAAGGTCTGTTTTTTTTTTGAGAAGGTCTGTTTTTTTTTGTCAAGAATGTCTGTTTTTTTTTTGTTAAAAAAGTCTGTTTTTTTGTTAAGAAGGTCTGTTTTTTTTTGTTGAGAAGGTCTGTTTTTTTTGTTAAGAAGGTCTGCTTTTTTTGTCAAGAAGGTGTGTTTTTTTGTCAAGAAGGTCTGTTTTTTTTTTGAGAAGGTCTGTTTTTTTTTGTCAAGAATGTCTGTTTTTTTTTTGTTAAAAAAGTCTGTTTTTTTGTTAAGAAGGTCTGTTTTTTTTTGTTGAGAAGGTCTGTTTTTTTTTGTTGAGAAGGTCTGTTTTTTTTGTTAAGAAGGTCTGCTTTTTTTGTCAAGAAGGTGTGTTTTTTTGTCAAGAAGGTCTGTTTTTTTTTTGAGAAGGTCTGTTTTTTTTTGTCAAGAATGTCTGTTTTTTTTTTGTTAAAAAAGTCTGTTTTTTTGTTAAGAAGGTCTGTTTTTTTTTGTTGAGAAGGTCTGTTTTTTTTTGTTGAGAAGGTCTGTTTTTTTTGTTAAAATAGTCTGTTTTTTTGTTAAGAAGGTCTGTTTTTTTTTGTTAAAATAGTCTGTTTTTTTGTTAAGAAGGTCTGTTTTTTTTTGTTGAGAAGGTCTGTTTTTTTTGTTAAGAAGGTCTGCTTTTTTTGTCAAGAAGGTCTGTTTTTTTTTGTTGAGAAGGTCTGTTTTTTTTTGTTGAGAAGGTCTGTTTTTTTTTGTTAAAATAGTCTGTTTTTTTGTTAAGAAGGTCTGTTTTTTTTGTTAAGAAGGTCTGTTTTTTTTTGTTAAGAAGGTCTGTTTTTTTTGTCAAGAAGGTCTGTTTTTTTTGTCAAGAAGGTCCGTTTTTTTGTCAAGAAGGTGTGTTTTTTTGTTAAGAAGGTCTGTTTTTTTGTCAAGAAGGTCTGTTTTTTTTTGTTAAAATAGTCTGTTTTTTTGTTAAGAAGGTCTGTTTTTTTTTGTTGAGAAGGTCTGTTTTTTTTGTTAAGAAGGTCTGCTTTTTTTGTCAAGAAGGTCTGTTTTTTTTTGTTGAGAAGGTCTGTTTTTTTTTGTTGAGAAGGTCTGTTTTTTTTGTTAAAATAGTCTGTTTTTTTGTTAAGAAGGTCTGTTTTTTTTTGTTAAAATAGTCTGTTTTTTTGTTAAGAAGGTCTGTTTTTTTTTGTTGAGAAGGTCTGTTTTTTTTGTTAAGAAGGTCTGCTTTTTTTGTCAAGAAGGTCTGTTTTTTTTTGTTGAGAAGGTCTGTTTTTTTTTGTTGAGAAGGTCTTTTTTTTTTATTGTTAAAATAGTCTGTTTTTTTGTTAAGAAGGTCTGTTTTTTTTTTGTTGAGAAGGTCTGTTTTTTTTGTTAAGAAGGTCTGCTTTTTTTGTCAAGAAGGTCTGTTTTTTTTTGTTGAGAAGGTCTGTTTTTTTTTGTTGAGAAGGTCTGTTTTTTTTTGTTAAAATAGTCTGTTTTTTTGTTAAGAAGGTCTGTTTTTTTTTGTTAAAATAGTCTGTTTTTTTGTTAAGAAGGTCTGTTTTTTTTTGTTGAGAAGGTCTGTTTTTTTTGTTAAGAAGGTCTGCTTTTTTTGTCAAGAAGGTCTGTTTTTTTTTGTTGAGAAGGTCTGTTTTTTTTTGTTGAGAAGGTCTGTTTTTTTTGTTAAAATAGTCTGTTTTTTTGTTAAGAAGGTCTGTTTTTTTTTGTTAAAATAGTCTGTTTTTTTGTTAAGAAGGTCTGTTTTTTTTTGTTGAGAAGGTCTGTTTTTTTTGTTAAGAAGGTCTGCTTTTTTTGTCAAGAAGGTCTGTTTTTTTTTGTTGAGAAGGTCTGTTTTTTTTTGTTGAGAAGGTCTGTTTTTTTTTGTTAAAATAGTCTGTTTTTTTGTTAAGAAGGTCTGTTTTTTTTTGTTGAGAAGGTCTGTTTTTTTTGTTAAGAAGGTCTGCTTTTTTTGTCAAGAAGGTCTGTTTTTTTTTGTTGAGAAGGTCTGTTTTTTTTTGTTGAGAAGGTCTGTTTTTTTTTGTTAAAATAGTCTGTTTTTTTGTTAAGAAGGTCTGTTTTTTTTTGTTGAGAAGGTCTGTTTTTTTTGTTAAGAAGGTCTGCTTTTTTTGTCAAGAAGGTCTGTTTTTTTTTGTTGAGAAGGTCTGTTTTTTTTTGTTGAGAAGGTCTGTTTTTTTTTGTTAAAATAGTCTGTTTTTTTGTTAAGAAGGTCTGTTTTTTTTTGTTGAGAAGGTCTGTTTTTTTTGTTAAGAAGGTCTGCTTTTTTTGTCAAGAAGGTCTGTTTTTTTTTGTTGAGAAGGTCTGTTTTTTTTTGTTGAGAAGGTCTGTTTTTTTTTGTTAAAATAGTCTGTTTTTTTGTTAAGAAGGTCTGTTTTTTTTTGTTGAGAAGGTCTGTTTTTTTTTGTTAAGAAGGTGTGTTTTTTTGTTAAGAAGGTCTGCTTTTTTTGTCAAGAAGGTGTGTTTTTTTGTCAAGAAGGTCTGTTTTTTTTTTGAGAAGGTCTGTTTTTTTTTTGTTAAAAAAGTGTGTTTTTTTGTTAAGAATGTCTGCTTTTTTTGTCAAGAAGGTGTGTTTTTTTGTCAAGAAGGTCTGTTTTTTTTTGTTGAGAAGGTCTGTTTTTTTGTTAAGAAGGTCTGCTTTTTTTGTCAAGAAGGTCTGTTTTTTTTTGTTGAGAAGGTCTGTTTTTTTTGTTAAAATAGTCTGTTTTTTTGTTAAGAAGGTCTGTTTTTTTCTGTTGAGAAGGTCTGTTTTTTGTCAAGGAGGTCTGTTTTTTTTGTTGAGAATGTCTGTTTTTTTTTGTTGAGAAGGTCTGTTTTTTTTGTTAAGAAGGTCTGCTTTTTTTGTCAAGAAGGTGTGTTTTTTTGTCAAGAAGGTCTGTTTTTTTTTTGAGAAGGTCTGTTTTTTTTTGTCAAGAATGTCTGTTTTTTTTTGTTAAAAAAGTGTGTTTTTTTGTTAAGAATGTCTGCTTTTTTTGTCAAGTAGGTCTGTTTTTTTTTGTTGAGAAGGTCTGTTTTTTTTTGTTGAGAAGGTCTGTTTTTTTTTGTTAAAATAGTCTGTTTTTTTGTTAAGAAGGTCTGTTTTTTTTTGTTAAAATAGTCTGTTTTTTTGTTAAGAAGGTCTGTTTTTTTTTGTTGAGAAGGTCTGTTTTTTTTGTTAAGAAGGTCTGCTTTTTTTGTCAAGAAGGTCTGTTTTTTTTTGTTGAGAAGGTCTGTTTTTTTTTGTTGAGAAGGTCTGTTTTTTTTGTTAAAATAGTCTGTTTTTTTGTTAAGAAGGTCTGTTTTTTTTTGTTAAAATAGTCTGTTTTTTTGTTAAGAAGGTCTGTTTTTTTTTGTTGAGAAGGTCTGTTTTTTTTGTTAAGAAGGTCTGCTTTTTTTGTCAAGAAGGTCTGTTTTTTTTTGTTGAGAAGGTCTGTTTTTTTTGTTAAGAAGGTCTGCTTTTTTTGTCAAGAAGGTCTGTTTTTTTTTGTTGAGAAGGTCTGTTTTTTTTTGTTAAAATAGTCTGTTTTTTTGTTAAGAAGGTCTGTTTTTTTTTGTTGAGAAGGTCTGTTTTTTTTGTTAAGAAGGTCTGCTTTTTTTGTCAAGAAGGTCTGTTTTTTTTTGTTGAGAAGGTCTGTTTTTTTTTGTTGAGAAGGTCTGTTTTTTTTTGTTAAAATAGTCTGTTTTTTTGTTAAGAAGGTCTGTTTTTTTTTGTTGAGAAGGTCTGTTTTTTTTGTTAAGAAGGTCTGCTTTTTTTGTCAAGAAGGTCTGTTTTTTTTTGTTGAGAAGGTCTGTTTTTTTTTGTTGAGAAGGTCTGTTTTTTTTTGTTAAAATAGTCTGTTTTTTTGTTAAGAAGGTCTGTTTTTTTTTGTTGAGAAGGTCTGTTTTTTTTTGTTAAGAAGGTGTGTTTTTTTGTTAAGAAGGTCTGCTTTTTTTGTCAAGAAGGTGTGTTTTTTTGTCAAGAAGGTCTGTTTTTTTTTTGAGAAGGTCTGTTTTTTTTTTGTTAAAAAAGTGTGTTTTTTTGTTAAGAATGTCTGCTTTTTTTGTCAAGAAGGTGTGTTTTTTTGTCAAGAAGGTCTGTTTTTTTTTGTTGAGAAGGTCTGTTTTTTTGTTAAGAAGGTCTGCTTTTTTTGTCAAGAAGGTCTGTTTTTTTTTGTTGAGAAGGTCTGTTTTTTTTGTTAAAATAGTCTGTTTTTTTGTTAAGAAGGTCTGTTTTTTTCTGTTGAGAAGGTCTGTTTTTTGTCAAGGAGGTCTGTTTTTTTTGTTGAGAATGTCTGTTTTTTTTTGTTGAGAAGGTCTGTTTTTTTTGTTAAGAAGGTCTGCTTTTTTTGTCAAGAAGGTGTGTTTTTTTGTCAAGAAGGTCTGTTTTTTTTTTGAGAAGGTCTGTTTTTTTTTGTCAAGAATGTCTGTTTTTTTTTGTTAAAAAAGTGTGTTTTTTTGTTAAGAATGTCTGCTTTTTTTGTCAAGTAGGTCTGTTTTTTTTTGTTGAGAAGGTCTGTTTTTTTGTTAAGAAGGTCTGCTTTTTTTGTCAAGAAGGTCTGTTTTTTTTTTGTTGAGAAGGTCTGTTTTTTTTTGTTAAAATAGTCTGTTTTTTTGTTAAGAAGGTCTGTTTTTTTCTGTTGAGAATGTCTGTTTTTTTTTGTTGAGAAGGTCTGTTTTTTTTGTTAAGAAGGTGTGTTTTTTTGTTAAGAAGGTCTGCTTTTTTTGTCAAGAAGGTGTGTTTTTTTGTCAAGGAGGTCTGTTTTTTTTTTTGAGAAGGTCTGTTTTTTTTTGTTAAGAAGGTCTGTTTTCTTTCTGAAGAAGGCCATTTTGGTCTGAGAAGGTCTGTTTTTTTTTGTTGAGAAGGTCTGTTTTTTTTTGTTGAGAAGGTCTGTTTTTTTTTGTTAAAATAGTCTGTTTTTTTGTTAAGAAGGTCTGTTTTTTTTTGTTGAGAAGGTCTGTTTTTTTTGTTAAGAAGGTCTGCTTTTTTTGTCAAGAAGGTCTGTTTTTTTTTGTTGAGAAGGTCTGTTTTTTTGTTAAGAAGGTCTGTTTTTTTTTGTTGAGAAGGTCTGTTTTTTTTTGTTAAGAAGGTGTGTTTTTTTGTTAAGAAGGTCTGCTTTTTTTGTCAAGAAGGTGTGTTTTTTTGTCAAGAAGGTCTGTTTTTTTTTTGAGAAGGTCTGTTTTTTTTTTGTTAAAAAAGTGTGTTTTTTTGTTAAGAATGTCTGCTTTTTTTGTCAAGAAGGTGTGTTTTTTTGTCAAGAAGGTCTGTTTTTTTTTGTTGAGAAGGTCTGTTTTTTTGTTAAGAAGGTCTGCTTTTTTTGTCAAGAAGGTCTGTTTTTTTTTGTTGAGAAGGTCTGTTTTTTTTGTTAAAATAGTCTGTTTTTTTGTTAAGAAGGTCTGTTTTTTTCTGTTGAGAAGGTCTGTTTTTTGTCAAGGAGGTCTGTTTTTTTTGTTGAGAATGTCTGTTTTTTTTTGTTGAGAAGGTCTGTTTTTTTTGTTAAGAAGGTCTGCTTTTTTTGTCAAGAAGGTGTGTTTTTTTGTCAAGAAGGTCTGTTTTTTTTTTTGAGAAGGTCTGTTTTTTTTTGTCAAGAATGTCTGTTTTTTTTTGTTAAAAAAGTGTGTTTTTTTGTTAAGAATGTCTGCTTTTTTTGTCAAGTAGGTCTGTTTTTTTTTGTTGAGAAGGTCTGTTTTTTTGTTAAGAAGGTCTGCTTTTTTTGTCAAGAAGGTCTGTTTTTTTTTTGTTGAGAAGGTCTGTTTTTTTTTGTTAAAATAGTCTGTTTTTTTGTTAAGAAGGTCTGTTTTTTTCTGTTGAGAATGTCTGTTTTTTTTTGTTGAGAAGGTCTGTTTTTTTTGTTAAGAAGGTGTGTTTTTTTGTTAAGAAGGTCTGCTTTTTTTGTCAAGAAGGTGTGTTTTTTTGTCAAGGAGGTCTGTTTTTTTTTTTGAGAAGGTCTGTTTTTTTTTGTTAAGAAGGTCTGTTTTCTTTCTGAAGAAGGCCATTTTGGTCTGAGAAGGTCTGTTTTTTTTTGTTGAGAAGGTCTGTTTTTTTTGTCAAGAAGGTGTGTTTTTTTGTTAAGAAGGTCTGCTTTTTTTGTCAAGGAGGTCTGTTTTTTTTTTTGAGAAGGTCTGTTTTTTTTGTTAAGAAGGTCTGCTTTTTTTTTTGTTGAGAAGGTCTGTTTTTTTTTTGTTAAAATAGTCTGTTTTTTTGTTAAGAAGGTCTGTTTTTTTTTGTTAAAAAGGTCTGTTTTTTGTCAAGAAGGTCTGTTTTTTTTTGTTGAGAAGTTCTGGTTTTTTTTTGTTAAGAAGGTCTGTTTTCTTTCTGAAGAAGGCCATTTTTTTTGTTAAAATAGTCTGTCTTTTTGTTAAGAAGGTCTGTTTTTTTTTGTTGAGAAGGTATGTTTTTTTTGTCAAGAAGGTCTGTTTTTTTTGTTGAGAAGGTATGTTTTTTTTGTCAAGAACGTCTGTTTTTTTTTGTTGAGAAGGTATGTTTTTTTTGTCAAGAAGGTCTGTTTTTTTTTGTTGAGAAGGTATGTTTTTTTTGTCAAGAAGGTCTGTTTTTTTTTCTGAAGGTCAATTTTTTTTGTTAAGAAGGTCTGTTTTTTTTTGTTAAGAAGGTCCGTTTTTTTTTCAATTTTTTTGGTTTTTTTTTTCAATTTTTTTGGTTTTTTTTCAATTTTTTTTGGTTTTTTTTTTTGTTGAGAAGGTCTGTTTTTTTTTGTTGAGAAGGTCTGTTTTTTTTGTTAAAATAGTCTGTTTTTTTGTTAAGAAGGTCTGTTTTTTTTTGTTAAAATAGTCTGTTTTTTTGTTAAGAAGGTCTGTTTTTTTTTGTTGAGAAGGTCTGTTTTTTTTGTTAAGAAGGTCTGCTTTTTTTGTCAAGAAGGTCTGTTTTTTTTTGTTGAGAAGGTCTGTTTTTTTTTGTTGAGAAGGTCTGTTTTTTTTTGTTAAAATAGTCTGTTTTTTTGTTAAGAAGGTCTGTTTTTTTTTGTTGAGAAGGTCTGTTTTTTTTGTTAAGAAGGTCTGCTTTTTTTGTCAAGAAGGTCTGTTTTTTTTTGTTGAGAAGGTCTGTTTTTTTTTGTTGAGAAGGTCTGTTTTTTTTTGTTAAAATAGTCTGTTTTTTTGTTAAGAAGGTCTGTTTTTTTTTGTTGAGAAGGTCTGTTTTTTTTGTTAAGAAGGTCTGCTTTTTTTGTCAAGAAGGTCTGTTTTTTTTTGTTGAGAAGGTCTGTTTTTTTTTGTTGAGAAGGTCTGTTTTTTTTTGTTAAAATAGTCTGTTTTTTTGTTAAGAAGGTCTGTTTTTTTTTGTTGAGAAGGTCTGTTTTTTTTGTTAAGAAGGTCTGCTTTTTTTGTCAAGAAGGTGTGTTTTTTTGTCAAGAAGGTCTGTTTTTTTTTGTTGAGAAGGTCTGTTTTTTTGTTAAGAAGGTCTGCTTTTTTTGTCAAGAAGGTCTGTTTTTTTTTGTTGAGAAGGTCTGTTTTTTTTGTTAAAATAGTCTGTTTTTTGTCAAGGAGGTCTGTTTTTTTTGTTGAGAATGTCTGTTTTTTTTTGTTGAGAAGGTCTGTTTTTTTTGTTAAGAAGGTGTGTTTTTTTGTTAAGAAGGTCTGCTTTTTTTGTCAAGAAGGTGTGTTTTTTTGTCAAGGAGGTCTGTTTTTTTTTTTGAGAAGGTCTGTTTTTTTTGTTAAGAAGGTCTGTTTTTTTTTTGTTAAGAAGGTCTGTTTTTTTTTGTTGAGAAGGTCTGTTTTTTTTGTTAAAATAGTCTGTTTTTTTGTTAAGAAGGTCTGTTTTTTTCTGTTGAGAAGGTCTGTTTTTTGTCAAGGAGGTCTGTTTTTTTTGTTGAGAATGTCTGTTTTTTTTTGTTGAGAAGGTCTGTTTTTTTTGTTAAGAAGGTCTGCTTTTTTTGTCAAGAAGGTGTGTTTTTTTGTCAAGAAGGTCTGTTTTTTTTTTGAGAAGGTCTGTTTTTTTTTGTCAAGAATGTCTGTTTTTTTTTGTTAAAAAAGTGTGTTTTTTTGTTAAGAATGTCTGCTTTTTTTGTCAAGTAGGTCTGTTTTTTTTTGTTGAGAAGGTCTGTTTTTTTGTTAAGAAGGTCTGCTTTTTTTGTCAAGAAGGTCTGTTTTTTTTTTGTTGAGAAGGTCTGTTTTTTTTTGTTAAAATAGTCTGTTTTTTTGTTAAGAAGGTCTGTTTTTTTCTGTTGAGAATGTCTGTTTTTTTTTGTTGAGAAGGTCTGTTTTTTTTGTTAAGAAGGTGTGTTTTTTTGTTAAGAAGGTCTGCTTTTTTTGTCAAGAAGGTGTGTTTTTTTGTCAAGGAGGTCTGTTTTTTTTTTTGAGAAGGTCTGTTTTTTTTTGTTAAGAAGGTCTGTTTTCTTTCTGAAGAAGGCCATTTTGGTCTGAGAAGGTCTGTTTTTTTTTGTTGAGAAGGTCTGTTTTTTTTGTCAAGAAGGTGTGTTTTTTTGTTAAGAAGGTCTGCTTTTTTTGTCAAGGAGGTCTGTTTTTTTTTTTGAGAAGGTCTGTTTTTTTTGTTAAGAAGGTCTGCTTTTTTTTTTGTTGAGAAGGTCTGTTTTTTTTTTGTTAAAATAGTCTGTTTTTTTGTTAAGAAGGTCTGTTTTTTTTTGTTAAAAAGGTCTGTTTTTTGTCAAGAAGGTCTGTTTTTTTTTGTTGAGAAGTTCTGGTTTTTTTTTGTTAAGAAGGTCTGTTTTCTTTCTGAAGAAGGCCATTTTTTTTGTTAAAATAGTCTGTCTTTTTGTTAAGAAGGTCTGTTTTTTTTTGTTGAGAAGGTATGTTTTTTTTGTCAAGAAGGTCTGTTTTTTTTGTTGAGAAGGTATGTTTTTTTTTCCAAGAACGTCTGTTTTTTTTTGTTGAGAAGGTATGTTTTTTTTGTCAAGAAGGTCTGTTTTTTTTTGTTGAGAAGGTATGTTTTTTTTGTCAAGAAGGTCTGTTTTTTTTTCTGAAGGTCAATTTTTTTTGTTAAGAAGGTCTGTTTTTTTTTGTTGAGAAGGTCTGTTTTTTTTTGTTAAAATAGTCTGTTTTTTTGTTAAGAAGGTCTGTTTTTTTTTGTTGAGAAGGTCTGTTTTTTTTTGTTGAGAAGGTCTGTTTTTTTTGTTAAAATAGTCTGTTTTTTTGTTAAGAAGGTCTGTTTTTTTTTGTTAAAATAGTCTGTTTTTTTGTTAAGAAGGTCTGTTTTTTTTTGTTGAGAAGGTCTGTTTTTTTTGTTAAGAAGGTCTGCTTTTTTTGTCAAGAAGGTCTGTTTTTTTTTGTTGAGAAGGTCTGTTTTTTTTTGTTGAGAAGGTCTGTTTTTTTTTGTTAAAATAGTCTGTTTTTTTGTTAAGAAGGTCTGTTTTTTTTTGTTGAGAAGGTCTGTTTTTTTTGTTAAGAAGGTCTGCTTTTTTTGTCAAGAAGGTCTGTTTTTTTTTGTTGAGAAGGTCTGTTTTTTTTTGTTGAGAAGGTCTGTTTTTTTTTGTTAAAATAGTCTGTTTTTTTGTTAAGAAGGTCTGTTTTTTTTTGTTGAGAAGGTCTGTTTTTTTTGTTAAGAAGGTCTGCTTTTTTTGTCAAGAAGGTCTGTTTTTTTTTGTTGAGAAGGTCTGTTTTTTTTTGTCAAGAAGGTCTGTTTTTTTTTGTTGAGAAGGTCTGTTTTTTTGTTAAGAAGGTCTGCTTTTTTTGTCAAGAAGGTCTGTTTTTTTTTGTTGAGAAGGTCTGTTTTTTTTGTTAAAATAGTCTGTTTTTTGTCAAGGAGGTCTGTTTTTTTTGTTGAGAATGTCTGTTTTTTTTTGTTGAGAAGGTCTGTTTTTTTTGTTAAGAAGGTGTGTTTTTTTGTTAAGAAGGTCTGCTTTTTTTGTCAAGAAGGTGTGTTTTTTTGTCAAGGAGGTCTGTTTTTTTTTTTGAGAAGGTCTGTTTTTTTTTGTTAAGAAGGTCTGTTTTCTTTCTGAAGAAGGCCATTTTGGTCTGAGAAGGTCTGTTTTTTTTTGTTGAGAAGGTCTGTTTTTTTTGTCAAGAAGGTGTGTTTTTTTGTTAAGAAGGTCTGCTTTTTTTGTCAAGGAGGTCTGTTTTTTTTTTGAGAAGGTCTGTTTTTTTTGTTAAGAAGGTCTGCTTTTTTTGTCAAGAAGGTCTGTTTTTTTTTGTTGAGAAGGTCTGTTTTTTTGTTAAGAAGGTCTGCTTTTTTTGTCAAGAAGGTCTGTTTTTTTTTTGTTGAGAACGTCTGCTTTTTTTTTTGTTGAGAAGGTCTGTTTTTTTTTGTTAAGAAGGTCTGTTTTTTTTTGTTGAGAAGGTCTGTTTTTTTTTGTTAAGAAAGTCTGCTTTTTTTGTTGAGAAGGTATGTTTTTTTTGTCAAGAAGGTCTGTTTTTTTTTGTTGAGAAGGTCTGTTTTTTTTTGTGGAGAAGGTCTGTTTTTTTTGTCAAGGAGGTCTGTTTTTTTTGTTGAGAAGGTCTGTTTTTTTTGTTAAGAAGGTCTGTTTTTTTTGTTGAGAAGGTCTGTTTTTTTTTTGTTGAGAAGGTCTGTTTTTTTTGTTGAGAAGGTCTGTTTTTTTTGTTAAGAAGGTCTGTTTTTTTTTTGTTAAAATAGTCTGTTTTTTTGTTAAGAAGGTCTGTTTTTTTTTGTTAAAAAGGTCTGTTTTTTGTCAAGAAGGTCTGTTTTTTTTTGTTGAGAAGTTCTGGTTTTTTTTTGTTAAGAAGGTCTGTTTTCTTTCTGAAGAAGGCCATTTTTTTTGTTAAAATAGTCTGTCTTTTTGTTAAGAAGGTCTGTTTTTTTTTGTTGAGAAGGTATGTTTTTTTTGTCAAGAAGGTCTGTTTTTTTTGTTGAGAAGGTATGTTTTTTTTGTCAAGAACGTCTGTTTTTTTTTGTTGAGAAGGTATGTTTTTTTTGTCAAGAAGGTCTGTTTTTTTTTGTTGAGAAGGTATGTTTTTTTTGTCAAGAAGGTCTGTTTTTTTTTCTGAAGGTCAATTTTTTTTGTTAAGAAGGTCTGTTTTTTTTTGTTAAGAAGGTCCGTTTTTTTTTCAATTTTTTTGGTTTTTTTTTTCAATTTTTTTGGTTTTTTTTTCAATTTTTTTTGGTTTTTTTTTTCAATTTTTTTGGTTTTTTTTTCAATTTTTTTGGTTTTTTTTTTCAATTTTTTTGGTTTATTTTTTGGTTTTTTTTAGTTTTTTTTTTCAATTTTTTTAGGTTTTTTTTTTCAATTTTTTAGGTTTTTTTTTTCAATTTTTTTGGTTTTTTTTTTTCAATTTTTTTGGTTTTTTTTTTCAATTTTTTTGGTTTTTCGACCAAACGAATTGACCTTTTTAATGGAACAAATCGACCTTTTTAACAAGAAAAAACCGACCTTTTTAAAAAAAACGACCTTTTTTAACAAATCGACCTTTTTAACAAATCGACCTTTTTGACAAATCGACCTTTATAACAAATCGACCTTTTTGACAAATCTACCTTTCTAACAAATCGACCTTTTTGACAAGTCGAACGTTTTAACAAATTGACCTTTTTAACAAATCGACTTTTTTAACAAATGGACCTTTCTGACAAATCGACCTTTTTTAACAAATCTACCATTTTAACGAATCGACCTTTATGACAAATCGATCTTTTTGACAAATCGACCTTTTTTTGACGAATCGAACTTTTTAACAAATTGACCTTTTTAACAAATCGACTTTTTTGACAAGTCGACCTTTTTAAAAAATCGACCTTTTTAACAAATCGACTTTTTTGACAAATCGACCTTTTTGAAAAATCGATTTTTTTAACAAATCGACCTTTTTTAACAAATCGAACTTTTTAACAAATCGACCTTTTTAAAAAATCGACCTTTTTAAAAAATCGACCTTTTTAACAAATCGACCTTTTTAACAAATCGACCTTTTTGACAAGTCGAACGTTTTAACAAATCGACCTTTTTAACAAATCGACCTTTTTAACAAATGGACCTTTTTGACAAATCGACCTTTTTTAACAAATCTACCATTTTAACGAATCGACCTTTATGACAAATCGATCTTTTTGACAAATCGACCTTTTATTGACAAATCGAACTTTTTAACGAATTGACCTTTTTAACAAATCGACCTTTTTGACAAATCGACCTTTTTAAAAAGATCTTGTGTCAAGAAGCTGATGAATGATTTCATCCTTTTGGTTACAAAACTCTGAGGTCCTGCTCTTCGAAATCCAAAATCCTCGGGTGTCTTTCCATACTTTTCAAAGTTTTTTCAAATTTTGAATCCTCCAATCCAGAAAAGGCTTCTTGGCTTTTTTATTCATTCGATTTCCAGGACCCATGATATTTAGCAACTAAAGTCAACGCAAGCGTCTGCATACCTGCTCTACTGCAATCCCGCCCCCCTCGTAAAAATAGTTCTCCTTTTGGAGAGAGCGGCCAGACACTTTTTGTCTGCGTGTCTGGCCGATCTCTTCAGAGTGAAAACTATTTTGACGAATGTGACAACGAGCGTCCGCACAGCCTCCTTTATCGGTTTCTTTTTATGTCCTTATGGACTCATTTCAAATCTTCTTCTCATTCAGAATACACCAAACCTTTTATGGTACCCTTCCCGTGAGACGACGCTAACCTTTTAGCCCCGCCCACCAGAACGCCGCCTTTTTTCTCCAGGTTCATTCCAGTTGTATTCTGTTCATTATTCACTTATTGATTCGACCAGTGCGGTCGGTTCATTTCTCTCTCTCTCTCTCTCTCTCTCTCTCTTCTACAGTAATCCCTACAATATTCCCTACAGTACTCCCTACAGTATTCCCTACAGTATTCCCTACAGTATTCCCTACAGTATTCCCTACTAGTGATCGGAGACGGGGCAACAATGGATGATGAGAAACGAAAAATAATCAGGTATGTCATGTGGTGGGAACACTGTTCAAATATTAGTCAGAAATAGGGGATCCATATCAATTATCAAATAGATAGAAGGTATCAATCAATAGGCAGTAATTATTTGCGCGGGGTTAGACTGAAAATAGAGATGTTTTTAGAAAGGTCTTCTCGAGAATCGACTGAAAAATGGCAGAAATACTATTTCTGACACGGGGAATCCAAAAATCAAAACAAATTCTGCTGAAAACTTTCGGAAACTTTTTCGAGTTGTTCGAAAAGATAACCCGTTTCGAAATGATATCCCGTTTCGAAGAGCAACCCGTTTCTAACCCGTTTCGAAATGATAACCCGTTTCGAAAAGATAACCCGTTTTGAAAAGATAACCCGTTTCGAAAAGATAACCCGTTTTGAAAAGATAACCCGTTTTGAAAAGATAACCCGTTTCGAAAAAGATAACCCGTTTCGAAAAAGATAACCCGTTTTGAAAAGATAACCCGTTTCGAAAAGATAACCCGTTTCGAAAAGATAACCCGTTGCGAAAAGATAACCCGTTTCGAAAAGATAACCCGTTTTGAAAAGATAACCCGTTTCGAAAAGATAACCCGTTTCGAAAAGACTAGCTTTTTTGGGCCTCCGGCCCAAAAAAGCCAGACGCGGCTCTGCCGCGTGTGGGCCGGCATAGGTGAGGCTTGGAGTTGACTTCAGAAAACTAACATTTAATGATAGCTCTGTTATACTTCAATCTGAATTTTTTTCAAACTGTAATCGAATCGAAGACCTGTGTATTGTGATTATATTTAATTTATTATGAACGTGAGTAAGAACCTTTCTGAGCAATGTAAATGGAATGGGGGAAAAAGTGAAAATGAACTTCAAAATGGAAAAAAAAAAATTAATTTGAATTAGAAATATGACACGATTAAGGGAGAAATCAACAGAAAAACAAACAAAGAAAACAAATAAGTGAGATCAAGATACAAATAAATAAAGGGATCATTTCAGCGGAATGGAAGAAACAACTAAAAAACGTTAAAGTCATCAGAACGAAAAGTATAAATTGAATAAAATGAGAGCAGAAAAGAAATGAGGAGGAGTGAAAAAATGAGATTGATGAAGAAAAAAAAAGTCAGAAAAAAATGAGTGTGAAAATATATGTGAATGTCACAACTGGGTGGAATTGGGAAGGAAATCATAGAGTGACAACCCATGTGAAAAATCGGAAAAATAACACTGAAAGACAGAGTACATCTCAATGAAACGGAGGATTGCAAAAAGAGGATGAGAATGTGAAGGGAACGATGGAGAAACTTACTATTGTGTAGCTGGCAACTGTCGCGGGCGCTGACGCAAATTCCTTTGGACCCTCCTGGCAACACTGGCAACGGCGGCTCTTATTGGATTGAGAGCAGGAAAACGGCGAGATCCAGAATTCGAGTTGTCGTCGTTTCCATCCTGTGCATCCCTTTGTTCCAAAACTTCACGAATTGGTCTATCTCTCAGCACCTCCCGAAAAACGATATTTTTCACCAGAATTCCCATTCCAAAGTAGTCGTCATCCATTGGTCGATCGAGTCGCTTTGTGTGCCACATCTTGAAATCGGCAGCTCGTTGGACTCTTGACATTGCAACATACAGCTGACCATGAGTGAATACTGGAGAATGAAGCACCAGTCCACATCTTGATAATGTTTGACCTTGACTTTTATTGATGGTGCAAGCATATGCCAGTCGGATTGGGTATTGGAGACGTTTGAATCCAGCATTCTTGGATCCTCTTCCGGTTGCAGACATCAACATTCGATGGAGATAGACGGTTGCTGGAGAGTTCTCGGTCGGGCTATTCACAGTGCAATGAATAATCTGAAATAAAGCTTTCAAAAAATTTGATTTCAAACAAGAAATGGCGCAGGTTTAGCAAAACACGAAAACAAAATAAACTTACATCATCGCCGAATCTCGTGATCGTGAGTCTGGTTCCGTTGCAAAGTCCTTGTTCCACTGAAATGTTCCTGAGCAAGACAACTTGAGCTCCAACTTTGAGGCGTAATCTGTGAGGTGGCATTCCTGACGGCGTCTCGGTGGCAAAAATGGCCGGATCCACATTGATAGCATTGTCCTTATCGGCTGTATCGACGGAAACACATTCGTGAAGTTCACCATTCAATTTGTCCAAGATAATATTGTTTAGACGAAGAGAAGTTCTGTTGTCAATTGTGAGGAGAGCAGCTGTTTTTGTCTGATCAATGTTGTTGACGTCTGGGAAAACCCAATCGGCCAGAGCAAGATCACTGGTTGGCTCCACCAATTCCTTTGGAATAAGGACCATCTTACGTTCTTCATCCTCGTAATCAGTTCCGTTTCCAATCTTCAAGATCATCTCTGCATATTGTGGATCGTTGATTGCTCTTCGGTTTTCGGTTAACTTGAATTTCTCGAACTCGTTCCAAAGTTGGTAGTTCTTCATGATGTAACTTGCTGCTCCGAAGCTGTTCATTCCTTCAACAATTGGCAATATCTGACGCCAATCACCTCCCATGATAACCAAAACACCTCCGAAAGGAAGAATGTTGTCTTTGAGCTGTTGAAGCAAGATGTTGACAGCATGGACAATTCGCCAATCTGACATACTGATCTCGTCCCAAATGAGGCAATCGATGAGCGCCATTGCATCTCCTGAAATGAAAAAGTTGAAAGCAATGAAAGTTTTAAAGTGAATTAATTATTATCTATATGTAAGAAATATTACCTTCTGCAGAACCAAGAGCCATCTTGCAAACCATTTGACCAGTTACTTCCAGAGGAATTGAAAACTTTCTGTGCGATGTGCATCCATTTGGTAGTAGACAGGCAGCAAGTCCACAGTGGGAAACACAAACTGTTTTCTTTCCGGCAGCTTCGAGAAGATGATGAATTACTTGATAACAAAAAGTCTTTCCGGTTCCTCCTGGTCCATCCACAAACACGAGGCGTTTCTGCTTCTTCTTTGACTTCCCCAATGTGATACATCTTTTGACGAAGTTCTTCTGCTCTTGACTTAGAAGATCGAACATCCGTTTCCCCTCCCGTTCGTGAGTTGACTGATCAAAACGCTGGAAATTGGGGCTGTCGGGTTCATTTTGTTCATCGATCTGTGGCAAGTCGTTCGCTCTGTAGTCATTTCCAAGCTCAAAATCGCTTAATGTCATTCCATGTCGAGCAAGCAAGAACTGGATGTGGCGTAATGCATGGGCTTTTTTCTGTTCATCTGACCAACTGGGTGCTCGATTGACCAATAGCTCCCAATGTCTATTCCAAAGTCCTTTTGGATCTGCTGGAGCACAATGAACAAGAATACTTACAAAGAAGCGACGGCACTCAATTGGAATATCCGTTCGAGAGACTTCGTGAATAGCGCATTCCCATTCGATATCTCCATTCATCAATCCTCTTGCTCGGGCGGCTTGAAGGCAAGTATCATGAGTAAAACCTCGATAGGTTCGAAGATCCCTCCAGCTCTTAGGCCCTTTGACAGTTAGTGCCAATAATCGAGTAGCTGTCAACTCCAACCATCGTGGTTGTGGTGCTTGAATTCTTCCAATAACTCTTCTGGAATAATCATACTTTCGAGCAATGAACTTCTGACTTTTGACGTTGAACTTGTAGTACTGGAGCATTTGTGGTAGAGTAAGATCCTGTGTTCGTTTTCCGTTCTTGAAAGTTTTTGGGTTCAGGTTGGCTTCGAACCATGCTACCATCATTCCCTTTGACTTCCGCTTCACCATCTTTCCGACTTGGGTTGTCGTAACTCCACGGCTGATGAACATTACATCTTTGTTCTCCTCGTGAACGAAAGCACGGTGGACGATGTGTGAACTGCCATGCATTGGGAATCCCGAAATCCTCCAAACAGCTTCACAAGCTGTCATTGCAGACATGTCCATCATGTAGGAACAGTCGTTGAGGGCGACTCTTTCAGATCTTTTGATTCGAACTCCAGCCTTATCCATCATGCGATCCGCTTCTCTTTGTCTTTGTTGCACTTTTGCCAGATCGAGGTTCTTCGGCACAAGAACATTTCCTTTCAGCGTCATTGCATCCGGAGCTAATGAGCCTTGAGCGTTCCTTTCAGTTGCTTCAATAATTGCTCGATCCGATCCTTTGTGAATGTACTTGAACATGTAGTTCATTGTTCTGATTGAAGAAACAATTTCGATGTTCATGTGGCATCTGTACTTCATCAGCAAATGACGGTTGTGTGCTACAACATACTCGTCTCCTGCGGGAAAGACTTTTCCGTTTCGGTGGATCGTGAACCGACGTCCCGAATTCCTCCTGTAGTCCGGATATTGATTGTCACTAAGAGTCGTCTGATCACATAGTTTCTTCGGAAATCCTTTACAGCACTTGGTCCAATGAGGTTTCTTGTCCTTGTTGCAATAAGCAGTATTGACACCCTTGCATGGATGGTGCACCATTAGATCTCGTACCAATTCATAGTAGTCTTGTTTCTGAAAAATAAAAGATAAACAACATAACAATTTTTTCTGTGATAACTCACCTCAGCAAACAATGGATCTGACTCCAACGGTTTCTCAGGAACTTCAGCAGAAATTATTTGGTCGATTTCAGCAGCATTTGTGATGCCGTTCTCGAGGCAGACCAGCAGATGGACATGAGGCATTCCTCGTTGCTGGAACTCCGTTGAGAAGTTGTACCATACAACTGGTCCAAATATTCCAGCATCTCGCTTGAGTTTCCCACCATCCTTTCTACTCGGCTTGGCTTCTCCGATGATTTCTTCCAAGAAGATTTCGAACTTCATCTTGAACACTCGATTGACAACGTCCGGAATGTCCGCCCATTGACATTGTTTCTTTCTTCGCTCTCTTTCAATCTCAGGCCATTTCGGATTTCCAGTGAAGGTGATGAAAAGATGCGGCAATCCAAAAGTGTTGGCGGTGGTCACAGCACTCATAACCAGCTCTCTTTGGTATTTGCTGGTTCCTGGGACCGTCGATGGCATTGTCACAAGCATTCCAAGCTTCTTCTCTCCTTTGAATCCTTTCTCCAACATCTTCCTATACATTTGGACCAGTGAGCTTCTGTCAGTGGCACTCGGAAAGATGGCTCTCTTTGTTGCCAGAGCTTGCATCCTCATCTCTCGGATCCGTCCTGACATGTCTACTGACAGAAGTTGACCGAGTGTGCCTGCCTGTCCTTGGAATCGGCAAGCTAATCCTTCGCGGTCTTGAATGATGAACTTGGCATATTCGCTCAAACTGATAAATTGGCGAGTTCCAACATTTTGAATTGGAACTCCGTCGTTGGCTCTTCCAATTGCAGTCGGCTCAGCATCGTGCTCGTCTCCGTAGCAAACGTCTTCCCTTTCAATTTCTTCATCATCTTCAACTTCTGTTGACGGTCCAGCTTCGGCTTCTCTCTCTTGATATTCATCCAGTTCGTTGAAGTCGAGACCATCAATGTCCTGATAGTTGTCGGTTCCATCCGCATATCTATCAATTTCGGGCTCTTCTTCTGAATCGTCGTCACCGAATGGATTGGCCCCCGTCAGGTATGGGATTTCCACGGTTTGTTGGTTCCTGTCGATGAACGGATATCGTTCGCCACCACGTTCAATCATCTTGACATTAGGCATTCGTCCCACTTCGTCCGGATCCACAGGAGCATCTTGAAGATCTTCCAATTCCCCATGAGCAATGATTTGATCGTTGTCATAGCTGAAAAGCACAAAGAGATGAATTATTTTGTAATTTCGGCTCTCAAAAATTTTCAAAAAAAACCTATTGGCTAACTTACTTCATTGGATCTTCGTCATCCGTATCACTTCCATCGTCTTCATCGTTCTCGTCCGACGTCTTGGCTCGCTTCTTTTTGACAGCTCTCTCGATTTCAGCGGATTCCAAATCATAGTAGTCAGCTGGGTCTTCTCCGACAGCCTCCAATTCAGCTACGTGAGCTGCGACTCTATCAACGAAGAGAGTTCCAATGCGTTCCTTCTTATCCAATCGTTTGAACTTCTTGAGTCCCCAACCTCCAATGGCATCCGGAAAAAAGAGAGGATATGACATCAGATCACACATATCCGAGTAAATTGACAATGGTTGCTGTGGTCGATTTCTTGGATTTCTCGAGTAAATGAGATATCCTCTTGGCATTGGAACATCTGGATCATATGTGTAGGCCACAGAAATGTACCCTTTGTCCATTCGAGAAGGTTGAGCATAGACACCTTTGTGAGATTGCAAATTTTTCAGCTTCTCTCCAGTCAGCTCGCTTGGTGGTACAATCCGAAATTTGGTTCCTTGTCCCTCCACTGATCCACCAGCCTTCTCAATTTCTTCTTCAATTTCTTTCATTGTCTTGAACGCTTCGTAGAGCCGGTTGTTCTTGTCCATGTACTCCTGAATGTCGATGAAGATCTGCTTGAGCTCTTCAGTTGCCTTTGCTCCAAGCTTTTCCAATCGCTTTTCCGCAATTTCTCCGTTGGTGAGTTCCATAACGATGAAGTTGGCATAAGCTGGATTCTCTTCGTTTCTTGGATGAATGGCCGACGGATGGCAACTGACTAATCCTTTGATTTTCAACGATTGAATTCCTCCTGGTGCTTGAGTCTGACGGCTGTATCTGATGCTGGCCATCGAGAAAGCGGCGTTTGTCTGAAAAATAAAATTTCTAGAAAAGCCATATGAGATATATTCTTCTTTCCACTCAATCAAAATATTCACAAAAGTTTGGAAGATTTGGCTCAACGTTGGGATAAAGGTTTTAAAGTAACTTTAAAAAGTTTCTCACCTCAACTTTCAGTTTTTTGGAAAAAAAGAAACTCACCGAAATCAGTACACTTCTGAACTTTCGTTCGAAAATACGGCTTATTTCTGGCGGAACTTTCTTTGTTGGTGGGATCCAAACTGCTCCGCTCTTGCAACATGACCAAGATCTCTCGCCTTCGAATGCCAAAGCTCCACAATAAGGGCACACTTCTTTTCGATCTCCGATATCCAATCCTTTTGGGTAGTCGGTTCTCTTATCAAGAGATGTATCTGAGTGGTAAAGGCTCAATACTGGAGAACCAATTGGCTCGAATCCAGTTGTATCATCTTTAGACTTATCGAATGGGAGCAGATCAAGTTCCACGAGCTTCCTTTTGATGTATTCCTCTACCGTGAGAGCTCTTCCTTCCATCAACCAAATGTCATCGTACGGGGGGTTTAAATCCTTATTTGAGATTGCTTTAAACTTGTAGTCAAGTTGATGGTCTCCACGCTTACGGAAATATCTGTTTCGTAGTGTTCGTTCCATTTCAACGTCTTCCGAGAAGTGAAGACAGTACCGTTCACTTTCCAATGCTTTCGTGAAAGTTTCCAATTCATGCAGAGCGGCTTCCAGCTCTCTTTTTTTGGATTTCCTCAGTTTTTCCACAGCTGCTGCTTTCTTCTTGTCCATTTTTTTTCCAACTTCTTGATCGAACTCAGCTGGTTTATACGAATTCGGGTTCTTCTCTCCACAAACATATTCAGACAGCCAGAATCCTTCTAACATCCCTGCGAGAGCCTCAGCTTGGTGTTTGAAGACTTCATCACGATTAGCCAACCACTTTGACACGCTTTCTTCCATCTGAAAAATAAAAAATATTAATACCAAAATAAGTTTGAATATAGATAAGAAAGTGGGGATTAGGAAATTTATTAGTAAGTGCGTTAAATTGAAAATTTCTTCACACATCAATAAAGGGCCAGAAATAGAGGACGTCTGAAAAAAATCCTAGCTCCCAATTAAAACATTTAAAATAATCCCCTCTTTCAAATATCTCAACCATTATATTACTCACAGTCATCAACGTTTTTCTTTTTTTTTCGAAAGTGGGAAAGAAGCTGATGCGTGAGTCTGATTATATGGAACAAATGAAATACTCGCCTTTTTGTCAAGCTCTTCCTTGTTTTTCACACAGACGGACTTGAGCGCATCCTTTGTCCGATAGATGAAATTGGCTTGATATTTGAAGTAATCTTTCAAAAAGCTTGGATCGTGCTCCGAATTGTAGGCGAAGCTCCGGCCTTCCAAAATCCATTCGTCGATGATGTGGTCACGGTGACTCAATCTTGTCATGAAGACAAATATGCTCTCGTGATCTTCTTCGGAACAGTTGCACGAAAATGGAGCATCTGGAAAGTAGCAAAGATTTGATTTCAAGATGTTGAATTGAAAACTTACGTTTCATTACGTGGTTCCAAATGCTGACAATGTGCACATGAAGGAACTTTTGTTCTTCGAAGATCCTCTTTCTCTCCTTGTATTGGTCCGATTTTGGATCCAAATTCAACTCAGCTCCGCAGTGTTCTTGGAAGAACATGTGGTAGTAAGAGATGATCCATAGCTTCCTCAGAACTTGGTTTGATCCACAGTAGCGTCTTATCTTGTATCGAATGTCCAAGAAGTTGAATACCTCCGCATCTCCGTCCTTGACTCCATTTCTGATGAAATTCTCAGCTGAAAACCTCTGCATATGTTTCTTGGTGACAAATTTAAAGATTGACGAGATTCCAGTTTGCTCGGACATTTGATTATGAATCAGTCTGAAAAATAAATGAATTGAATAGAGACATAAAAATTCTAAATTCGAAACATACTCAATTGTCCTGGTTTGTTGCTCAGCATTCTTTCCCGTTGGCAGCTTGAAGCATCTCCAGACCATGTCCGTGCCTGGGATCGTTGAACAATTGTATTTGGCCTTGATGCTTCCAAATATCTTCTCCTCGTACTGAAGATAATATCCAGTTGACCATCGCTCGAGATCGAATTCTCTGACATAGCAGAATGTCTTCACAATTTTCTCATAAACCTTGACAGATGGAGTTGTGATGTAGATTAACTCCAAGTTGCTTAGCTCCACTGCGTGCATGTATGCGAAGATTGTCTGCAGTCCAATCATAACTGATCGCTCCGGTGCTGCGTGGAATCCCAGTATCGGGAAGGAGAGACTTAGGCAGTCGGCTTTCTCCGCAGCCAAAAGGCATGCCAAATACGATGCTCTGAGGCGAGCTTCCGTGGCCGCCGTGAACTGCTTCTCATTTTCAATGGTGGGAGCAAGAACATGGAAGGTTTCTGAAAACAATTTTTTAACCATTTTCAATGAGATCCATGAGAAAAAATAATTTTACGAACTGAGGAACTTCTTTTTACAGTAGGTATCTCAATTTTTTGAAACAAAAACGTTAAGAAAATAAAAACTTACGCTTATCAATCAGTTCGCGATTGTAATTAGGGATTTCCATGATCTCCCAATTGAATGAAGCACATCCACATCGGCTGATCCTTTCTTTTGTTTCCTTGCTGTTGTAGAACTTTCTATGTTCTTCGGCTCTTTCAGGAGAAGTCACATTCTCCAGTTTAGTAATGACCTCCTTGAAATCCAAAGACTTTTCGAAGGAGCTGTACTCCGGAAGTACAATTCCTTCCGTTTCCACGTCGGCGAGCTTAATCAGACCAAGACGAATCTTGCATTTCCTTGTCTGGTCGAGGCTTGGAACTTTCGTGGGGCCTTTTTCGTCTGTCGATTTTTTCGAAGCGCTTCCCATCTCATCTTTGCTTGCTTCTGCCTCTTCACCGGTCGCTTCTGATTTTTTTCTTCGAATTTTTGGCAGAGGAATCTTATATTCGGAATCATCATCGTCCGTAACATCGTCCTCAGCACTGTCAGAGAGCGGAGTCGGGGACATCTGCCTGCTCGTTCTTTTCTGCGATTCTGGAATTCACGAATCTTTAGAAAACATATTATTCACTCGCTTAGAATTTTCGAGAAAAGGTGGAGAACTTCGAAAAACGGGTGTTTTAAAAAATGATAAAACTTACTTTGAGGAATATTCAAGTCAATGCTTGACTGGTCCACTGACATATCATCAGAATCATCCTCCATAATCGGAATGTTCGAAGATGTTGAAGGCATCGAAGCCATTCTTAATCTTCGAAGTCTTTGACTGTCAAGAATTGGAGTCTCGACCATCTCTCTGCTTGTCCTTTTCATCGTCACTGGAATCAAAAAATGTTAAGAATAGTCAATTTTTTAGTAAATTTGTTTAAATAGTAGCTATTAACTGTTGGAAAATTTCCTTTAATGGAATGAAGGAGTTATCAAAATCTATGATACTCACTTTGGGGTGAACTCAACTCCACACTTGGCATATCAATTGAAACAGCACCGGAATCTGACTCAGCATCGGAATCTGACTCCATAATTGGATCAAATGTGGACGTTGAAGGCTTTGATGCCTTTCTCAATCTCCACTCTCTTTGTTTTTGACTCATGTACGCCGTGTGCTCTTCTTGCGACAGCTTGATGAACTTGTAATCCTTAGACTTTGGTAACGATGCTTCCTTTGCTGCCTTTCTTCGTTTTCTTTGTTGCTTATTATTGTATTCTTTTTGCTCTTCTGGCGACATTTGGATGTACTTCGGTTTACTTGGCTTTGACAACGATGCTTTCTTTATTTTTTCTCTCTTCTTTTCATTCTTGTATTCTCTTTTTTCTTCCGGTGACAAATCGATAAATCTCGGCACATTTGGCTTCTTTGATGACATTCTCTGACGGTATGCAGCTTTTCTTTCTCTTTCATACTTTCGTCGAGCATCTTCTGACGTTTTGTTGACAGTGGCTTTCTTTGCTCTCTTTGTTGGCTCTGAAAAAAAGTCGTCGATCATGGAAGTCTGCTGAAATAGTGATACCTTTTTCAGAATTTTCATCAACAGACATATGAGAAGCTTGATCATAGTTTGATCTGGAATCAGATGAATCGCTCGTTTCTTCCTCTTCTTTTGAATCAAGATTTTCATTCACGTTCTCGGATTTCCGAGCATCATTTGTTTTGCGAACCATTTTTCTTGAATTGTAAGTGGGTCACCTGCAAACATAAATTTCTTAGAAAAAAATAAATGATTAGGAATTTCAGAAAAAAAGTGAGAATGAAGAATGTTTTGAAAAGAAGTATGTGGGAAAAAATGGAAGGTTCGGAAAGAGATCATGATTATATTTGTTTAAAAAATCAGTTTGGAGATCATACAAATAATAAGTAGCATCGAAGAAATTTAGAGTATTGTCAAAAAGAAAATTACGAGCAGCCACCAGGAAAAGATATTTGAAGAAATTACTATAAAAGGTATGAAAAAAGAAAAAGGAAGAAATTTCAGAAAAAAAAAATGGAAGAAGAAGTTAGAAGAAGAAATGAGGAGAAGGTTTCTGAAAATTATTATTTTGATAATTGTTTTCAATAATAAAGAAAAATGAGATAAATTTCAGAAAAACAAAGAAAAACGTATGAGGAGATGAGATTAGGGAGAAGGTTTTTAAAATGAATATTGAAAATAATAATGACAATTATTTTCAAAATTTAAGAACAACGAGAGAACTTTTAGAAAAAAAAGGGAAAAAAAGTTAGGAGAAAATACTTTTTGAATCAATTTTTTGAAACAAAACAATACAAAACAAATTTCAACATAGTTTTGAAGATCATTTTTTAAAGCAGAAAATTAGATAGAGATTTCATTATGATTCAGAAAACTCCAGAGAAAAAAGGAACATTAAATAATTTTTTCCGAAAAAACTCAAGAAAAAATAAGAGATAAAGAGATAGAAGTTGATGAGATTGTACTAAATTACTCTGTTTTGTGAGTAATGTAAGAAAGACAAAGCTCAAGGTAAAAGTTAGGAACGAATTGATATCAATAATGAAAAACAAAGCAACTAAAATTTAATTAAAAACCCTCCCACACCCGACAGTGGGAAAATGATTGTTTTACGAAAGACCTCAACGAGAGTAAACATCCTGCGTCTCTGGTTATTTTCCGTGCGTCATCTAACACTTTCATTCTCTTCAATCATTTATTTTCGAAATTTCAGGAAGAAAATCCGTAGATCTATAATTGAAACTATTCTCTTGTATTTTTTTATAAGTTATTTTCTGAGAAAACTATGCAGTTTTTGAGAACATTTGTTGTGTCCTTCTTTCTCATTCAAATTGGTTGGAGTCACTTGACTGCCGTTTTCCAAGGAAATGGTTTCATTGGGAAACAATCACAAAATAGAAAAGAATGTGAGATTGTAAAAATATATTTCGAAAGATCGGATCCAATTGAAGGTATTTTTAAAATTTTAATTAAGCATTTAATACTATAATGAATTACAGCTACTGAGAACGGGACTCATAGCCGTCTTATTATTTTTTCCGGATCTAATGAAATAACAACCACTGGATCAACGGCGGCCGAATCCTATCTTTATTTGAAATCGGTTATCGAAAAAAGCGAAAAATTTAATGGAAAATTGGAAACAAAGTGAGAATGACATAAAGCCTATGAAATTATGTGTAAATTTATAGAGATGTTTTGAAACTGTTCGATTTGCTCGAAAATGGAAAATGGGTCTACACGAAACAGCCTGCAGTGACCAATAAAGGATGGGAAATCATAACATCACAATTCCACCTAAATCCATTGGTAAGATATTTTCGAATAGTTTCAAAAAATAGATAAAATGATTGAAAACAGGAAGATAAAATTCAAGAAATTAGGGAAGTGATGTTAAATCCCAATAATTATTTTCTCAAATGTGTAAGGGCAGATATTATTCTGTATAAGATATACATTTTAATTTTGACATCATTACAGAAGATATTGAAAAACATGGGATTCGATCTGGAGTTGGAAAAGGACATGATATATTTCTTGAACTTCACAATGACTTTTGAGAAATTGTCAAACTTTTTCGAACTCAATGTCTGTGATCAACAAAACCCTTCTCGAAAGTATGGGAAAGTATACATGGTTAGCTTGAAAAAATTTTATGTGTTAATTATTAGAAAATTGCAGATTGCCCCAATTGGGAATTTTATTGAAGGATCCCATGTATACAAATATTTTGATATGCCTCAATATGCTGTGGAAATTTCCAATCGGCTTGAGTCTGCAGAAAGTTGTGAAAAGCGGGGAAATCTATTTGGATGCCAACTTCAGGAGAGCAATTGCACAATTATGAATTATCGCAACTGTCCAACGCTGCTGAAAATGACTCCAAACAAAGTTTTTGCCTTTGAAATGGGCCAGGCCACATATATTTCAACAACGGAAAAGGTGAACTCGAAATTCGAAATATAGTATGCAATCAATTATTATTTACAGTATTTCGAAATGTTTTCAAAAAATACTACTGGAGGACAACTCTACAAATTTCCGAAAACTGGCCATATGCTTTTCCAAGCGCCATATGATCATTTTATTCGATTCCCGACACTTCCTGTGCAGGACTATTATGGAAAGTATGATGGAGAAGTAGTAATGAAAGCTGTCCATGACTGGGAAGGAATATCTAAAATAAACCACGGCGAAATCTATGAACATAAGGAAACCACCGGAAATCGTCTAAGTGATGAAGATTGGAAGGAACTTCATGAAAAACATGGTCATCATTTCAATTGGGATACATTGGTTCATTTGTTCAAATCTCAAACTATTATTATGATTCTCATCATTGTTATTTTTTGTTTTGTAATTATTTGTATTTTATTCTTCGCTTACGACTATGTTCGACTTCGAAGAAGAAATCAAAATTTTAGAGCACCTATTGATATAGAATTGATTGAGCAAAGGTGGAGTGGATATGAGCAATCAACAGATACTACTATTTCGAACTTTCTTAATTAGCTTTGAAATAGTTTTTTTTTGAATATGAATTGTCGTCTAATGAGTTTTTGTTTTATTATGACTTTGACTATTGATAACTAAATAAATTTTCATGTGTAAAAGCAAATCTCAGAAGTCAGAAAGTTTAATGATGAAATGGATTAAAAAAATAAAAAAGAAACAATCAAAGAGAGAGGAATTTTCCAATCATCTCTTTTCCCAAGAGTCTTCCTGAGGGAAATCTTTTTCTCAACATTTCGAAACTACAGTTGCTATTTTCCAGCTTTTATTTTTTCTCTGATCAAAAATGAGCTGTATGAAGTCTTTTATTATCTACTTCCTCCTTGCCCAAACTATATGGTGTGAGCTCACAACCGTACCCCAAGGCAAGGGGTACATTGAGGACGATGCCGCAACAAAGAAAAAGTGTGCCACCCTTCATTTGGAGCTAGGTCTATCGGAGGATCACTATATGGCCAAAGCGATGCAATCCGACTGTATAAGTATGTTTTTTATTTTTTAAATTTCATTGAAATATCAACAAAGTTTTGAAAAAAAGTGATTTTTTTCGAATTTCAAGAAGTGAGAATAATAGTAGAAGGAATTTTTGGAAATTTTGGAAAAAGCAACAAAAAAAAGAAATTGAAGGAATTAAGAAAATTGAAAATTTTCAGAAAAAAAAACCAAAAAATTTCAGAAAAATGAATTTTTTTCGAATTTCAAGAAGTGAGAATAATAGTAGAAGGAATTTTGGAAATTTTGGAAAAAGCAACAAAAAAAAGAAATTGAAGGAATTAAGAAAATTGAAAATTTTCAGAAAAAAACCAAAAAATTTCAGAAAAATGAATTTTTTTCGAATTTCAAGAAGTGAGAATAATAGTAGAAGGAATTTTGGAAATTTTGGAAAAAGCAACAAAAAAAAGAAATTGAAGTAATTAAGAAAATTGAAAATTTTCAGAAAAAAACCAAAAAATTTCAGAAAAATGAATTTTTTTCGAATTTCAAGAAGTGAGAATAATAGTAGAAGGAATTTTGGAAATTTTGGAAAAAGCAACAAAAAAAAAAGAAATTGAAGGAATTAAGAAAATTGAAAATTTTCAGAAAAAAAACCAAAAAATTTCAGAAAAATGAATTTTTTTCGAATTTCAAGAAGTGAGAATAATAGTAGAAGGAATTTTGGAGTAGGCAAAAAAGAAAGAAATTGGAAGAAATGGAAGACTATAAAATGAAATAGAAGATTACAAAAAAGCCTTTAAAAGTTTCAACAAATTTGAAATTATTCCGGAAAATTCCCAAAAATTTTAGGAAAAACTCAGTTTTTTAACTGAAAAATGCCACAAGTAGCTTTTTCAAAATTTCAAATGGTTTCAGACTCGGATCGATCAATGAGAAAGAAAAGAGGATTGTTTGTTGTTGCCGGACTTCTAATTATCGGTGGTGCTGTGGTTGTGTTAGGAGTCGGAGGAATCGTTTACGCTGTTTTTAGAGTTGAGCCATCTCTAAATTCAAGTAATAAAATTTCGGAACAAACCGAGGAGATTCTGAGGGCTCTTATTAAAACTGGACAAATGGACCACCAGTAAGTTTTGTTGGAAACGCCAAACTTAAGCAAATAAATGGAACTTTTTCAGGCAAATGTTGAAGTTTCAAGAGCAAATCAGCAAGGAGCAGTTTGATCAAATCCGGGCAAAACTTTTTGAGAAAGGAAACCTGGACACCGTCATGACTCACTTCAATTTTGAAACATTGAAGACATTGAAGGAGCTTGGATTCGACACTACTCTTGGATTGGAATTTCTTAAAGAAATGGACTACAAGTTCAATTGTGGTAACACAACAAACCACTATCAATTGGATATTTGTGGACCGGAAAATCCAACCAGGAAATACGGACAAGTGGAATTGGTAAGTTATATTTTAAAAAACTGGCTCAAAAAAATACAATAATCAGTCGATTTTGATATCAATCTAACTGTTTTCTTTTTCAGACGGCTCCAATCGGAAATTTTATTGAAGGAGGTCTTGCTTTTCGATATTATGATGTGCCCCGGTACGTCATCACTACGGAAGCAAAAAAAGTGATGTCTGCTGGGAAGTGTGAAAAAATCGGAACGCATTTCAAATGCCAACCAGTTGGAGGAAATTGCAGTGCTCTCGAGTACAAAAATTGCCCCAAAAAGATGGCATGGGCCGAAAATGGAATTGTTTCGTTTGAGTTAGGAGACGCCACCTACATTGCCACGACTCAAAAAGTGAGTTTTCTTCCTTTTTTTTTGGAACCAAAGCCAAAAATTCTGAATATCAGTCTTATCTTAATTAATTCTTAATTTCAGGACTACAGTGTCTTTTCGAATGTTTCACCGGCCGGGATGCATCAGAAAGTTCCGGACTCTGGTCACTTTTTATTCCAAGCACCGCATGACGCTTTTGTGAGATTCGACACTCATCCACCAACCACCTTCTATGGCCGGCATGATCAACTCATCATCAGATCAATTATTGATGTGAGGGAAAAGGTTGTCCACTTCAACCATGCCGAATTGGAAGAATGGAATAAAGAAGAAAAATTGGCGGAAAAAGGATTGACGAACCTACAAATGCTCAATCTTCATGCAAGTTACGGATGGCACTGGGACTTGGACTCGCTAATCCATTTTTTCGAATGGCTCCCTAAAGATGCGAAAATTGTTTTGGGTATTGTGGCCGCTGGTATCATGTGCTGCCTGATTGGAAAGATTGTTAAATGTGTCGTGCAGTGTCGCCAATGCTTGGTTTGTTGTGGATGTTGCGGAAAGAAGAATAATAGGGATGTTTTAGACGTTTAATCGCCTAACTCTATTAGTAGTAACCGTATTTATATGTGAACTAATTTTTTCTCTGGCAATACGACCTTTTAGCTTCGATCTCAAAAATTTTTATCATTTTCTTTTTCATCTTCTTTCTTTTCTTATCATCTCCCTATTTTTCGTGTTTATTTTTTTCTTTTTTATAATTTATTTTCAATTTCTTTTATGTGAATGTTTCTTCAGAAATTATTCTTGACTAATTACGGACTTGTAAAACAACAAAAACCCGTATTTCCTAGAGAACTTTGTAATGGCCTATTTTTGCAGAAGGGACCTTTCTTGGTTGAAAGTTCTGAACACAACAACCAGACAAAAACAATTCAAAGAAATGCAAGGGTGCGAAATAAGAAAATTGGATGATTTCGAAAAATTTGGTCAAAAAAACTGTGGGAAAGGCTTAAAATTTTTTTCAAAAATTGAAATTTTTCAGGCTTCAAAATGAGGGAAAAATGTTTATGAGAGTTTCAAAAAATATAAGAGTGAAGAGAATGGAAGAAGATTGAACAAAAAAAAACCACGAATTGTATAGAAAGAAATCAAGACAAAAATTTTCTCACCTCAATAAAAAAGAAGCAAAAAAGAAGGGAACATAAGAAAAAAAATTGAAGATAGAAGTCAAGACAAGGGCACTCTTATGACTCATAACACCTAAGATGAGAAATACTATAGAGGCGTGTAGAGACACATACAACAAAGAGAGCGCAAAATATTACAGGGTAACAATGTAAACATTTAGCAACAAAGTGGACAAAGTGGACAAGGGAGAATGAGTAAAACTGCTAAGGTTTTTTGACAGAAAGGTTAGCATAAGGGGAGAAGATAAAAATAAGGGGGGAAACATGTTTAAATTGAAAGGAAGTGAAAATTAATGATAATTTTTATCAATTGAAACAAGTGAGAAAACTCGGTTCCCCAGTATTGTTTATTGAGACATTTTCCTCGAAAACCGTGATATTTTTGTGGATGGTGATCGGATCGATCTGAAATATTCCATCAGAAGTTCAATTCCACGTATTTTGGAACAGATTTAGAAGAAATCTCAGAGAGACAGAGAGAGAGAGAGAGAGAGAGAGAGAGAGAGAAAGAGAGAGAGAGAGAGAGAGAGAGAGAGAGAGAAGATACGCAGACAACGGCGACTCGCTAATGAAAAAGGAGAGAGTCATCTATTTCGGACGATTTTCGAACGTGACTTTGGGCGAAACCTGAGGAAGAATTTATATAGTTAGAATCAGCATAAAATTCTCTATCTATTGATTTAATAAAATTATCAAAAAGACAAAAAGTGACAAATTCATAATGTTGCTTAGTTGAATGAGCCAACTTTGCGGAGAGTGCTTCGAACGGTCTGTAACTTGGGCGTCCATTAAATATGACTTTTTTAAAATATATGAACATATTTAGAAAAAAATTTTAGTGGAAATATTTTCCAAACCCCGAGGGAAACTGGTACGCCCAGTACTTCAAAATCTGTTTTTCACAATTTTCTCCAGAATTTTCTATAGAAACCTATAATGAATTTTATACCAGATTGTAGAGAATTTTTTTCTCTACAAAAACTTCCTATAAAATTTTCAGTTTTCTCAAAAAATTTGACCCTAAAAGGTCAAAATAAGTAGTGGTGAAAAAAGGGGGAAAGTCAGTTTTTTTTCGCAATTTTTGCACTTTTCCCAGCTTTTGCGGGAAAATGAGTTCAGAAACTGATTGAACAAACTAAAAAGTCTTGTTCAGCATCAAAAACTGAAGGGGGAGCCCAAGTTTCAAACAAATCGGTCTTTTAGAAGCCGAGATATAAGAGGCAGAGTGAAAAAAGTCCGGAAAAATGCGAAAAAATGATGATCTGAAAGTCACTTCAGAGAATGTAACATAGCTCGGGCTCTGTACATCGGTCAGCTAAGCTAATGGAAACCCGATTAGCCCATAAGATTACCTTTCGATCAAAAAAAATACCAACGCAAAAAGTTAATTTTGAGCCGAGTTATAAGCGTCGAAAGTTTCGGGACACTTTTTTCTCCACTTTTTCCTTCAATTTTTTTTTCTACAAAACCCTGACTCCGCCCACATTCCATTCGCGCAAATGCATAACCTGCATATTAAGAAGAAAGGGGCAGATAACCCGTTTTGAAAAGATAACCCGTTTCGAAAAGATAACCCGTTTCAAAAAGATAACCCGTTTCGAAAAGATAACCCGTTTTGAAAAGATAACCCGTTTCGAAAAGATAACCCGTTTCGAAAAGATAACCCGTTTCAAAAAGATAACCCGTTTCGAAAAAGATAACCCGTTTCGAAAAAGATAACCCGTTTCGAAAAAGATAACCCGTTTCGAAAAAGATAACCCGTTTCGAGAAAGATAACCCGTTTCGAAAAGATAACCCGTTTCGAAAAAGATAACCCGTTTCGCAAAGATAACCCGTTTCGAAAAGATAACCCGTTTCGAAAAAGATAACCCGTTTCGAGAAAGATAACCCGTTTCGAAAAAGATAACCCGTTTCGAAAAAGATAACCCGTTTCGAGAAAAATAACCCGTTTCGAAAAAGATAACCCGTTTCGAAAAGATAACCCGTTTTGAAAAGATAACCCGTTTCGAAATGATAACCCGTTTTGAAAAGATAACCCGTTTTGAAAAGATAACCCGTTTCGAAAAAGATAACCCGTTTCGAAAAAGATAACCCGTTTCGATAAAAAAACCGGTTTTGAAAAAATAACCCGTTTCGAAAAAGATAACCCGTTTCGAAAAGATAACCCGTTTTGAAAAGATAACCTGTTTCGAAAAAGATAACCCGTTTCCAAAAAGATAACCCGTTTCGAAAAAGATAACCCGTTTCGAAAAGAAGGGGTTATCTTTCCGAAACGGGTTATCTTTTTCGAAACGGGTTATCTTTTCAAAACGGGTTATCATTTCGAAACGGGTTATCTTTTTCGAAACGGGTTATCTTATTCGAAACGGGTTATTTTTTTCGAAACGGGTTATCTTTTTGGAAACGGGTTATCTTTTCGAAACGGGTTATCATTTCGAAACGGGTTATCTTTTTCGAAACGGGTTATCTTTTTCGAAACGGGTTATCTTTTTCGAAACGGGTTATTTTTTTCGAAACGGGTTATCTTTTTGGAAACGGGTTATCTTTTCGAAACGGGTTATCTTTTCAAAACGGGTTATCTTTTTCGAAACGGGTTATTTTTTTCGAAACGGGTTATCTTTTTCGAAACGGGTTATCATTTCGAAACGGGTTATCTTTTCAAAACGGGTTATCTTTTTGGAAACGGGTTATCTTTTTCGAAACGGGTTATCATTTCGAAACGGGTTATCTTTTTCGAAACGGGTTATCTTTTTCGAAACGGGTTATCTTTTTCGAAACGGGTTATCTTTTTCGAAACGGGTTATCATTTCGAAACGGGTTATTTTTTTCGAAACGGGTTATCTTTTTTGAAACGGGTTATCTTTTTCGAAACGGGTTATCTTTTTCGAAACGGGTTATCATTTCGAAACGGGTTATTTTTTTCGAAACGGGTTATCTTTTTCGAAACGGGTTATCTTTTTCGAAACGGGTTATCATTTCGAAACGGGTTATTTTTTTCGAAACGGGTTATCTTTTTCGAAACGGGTTATCTTTTTCGAAACGGGTTATCTTTTTCGAAACGGGTTATCATTTCGAAACGGGTTATCTTTTTCGAAACGGGTTATCTTTTTCGAAACGGGTTATCTTTTTCGAAACGGGTTATCTTTTTCGAAACGGGTTATCATTTCGAAACGGGTTATCTTTTCAAAACGGGTTATCTTTTTGGAAACGGGTTATCTTTTTCGAAACGGGTTATCATTTCGAAACGGGTTATTTTTTTCGAAACGGGTTATCTTTTTCGAAACGGGTTATCTTTTTCGAAACGGGTTATCTTTTTCGAAACGGGTTATCATTTCGAAACGGGTTATTTTTTTCGAAACGGGTTATCTTTTTCGAAACGGGTTATCTTTTTCGAAACGGGTTATCTTTTTCGAAACGGGTTATCTTTTTCGAAACGGGTTATCTTTTTCGAAACGGGTTATCTTTTTCGAAACGGGTTATCATTTCGAAACGGGTTATCTTTTTCGAAACGGGTTATCTTTTCGAAACGGGCTATCTTTTCGAAACGGGTTATCTTTTTCGAAACGGGTTATCATTTCGAAACGGGTTATCTTTTTCGAAACGGGTTATCTTATTCGAAACGGGTTATTTTTTTCGAAACGGGTTATCTTTTTGGAAACGGGTTATCTTTTCGAAACGGGTTATCATTTCGAAACGGGTTATCTTTTTCGAAACGGGTTATCTTTTTCGAAACGGGTTATCTTTTTCGAAACGGGTTATTTTTTTCGAAACGGGTTATCTTTTTGGAAACGGGTTATCTTTTCGAAACGGGTTATCTTTTCAAAACGGGTTATCTTTTTCGAAACGGGTTATTTTTTTCGAAACGGGTTATCTTTTTCGAAACGGGTTATCATTTCGAAACGGGTTATCTTTTCAAAACGGGTTATCTTTTTGGAAACGGGTTATCTTTTTCGAAACGGGTTATCATTTCGAAACGGGTTATCTTTTTCGAAACGGGTTATCTTTTTCGAAACGGGTTATCTTTTTCGAAACAGGTTATCTTTTTCGAAACGGGTTATCATTTCGAAACGGGTTATTTTTTTCGAAACGGGTTATCTTTTTTGAAACGGGTTATCTTTTTCGAAACGGGTTATCTTTTTCGAAACGGGTTATCATTTCGAAACGGGTTATTTTTTTCGAAACGGGTTATCTTTTTCGAAACGGGTTATCTTTTTCGAAACGGGTTATCATTTCGAAACGGGTTATTTTTTTCGAAACGGGTTATCTTTTTCGAAACGGGTTATCTTTTTCGAAACGGGTTATCTTTTTCGAAACGGGTTATCATTTCGAAACGGGTTATCTTTTTCGAAACGGGTTATCTTTTTCGAAACGGGTTATCTTTTTCGAAACGGGTTATCTTTTTCGAAACGGGTTATCATTTCGAAACGGGTTATCTTTTCAAAACGGGTTATCTTTTTGGAAACGGGTTATCTTTTTCGAAACGGGTTATCATTTCGAAACGGGTTATTTTTTTCGAAACGGGTTATCTTTTTCGAAACGGGTTATCTTTTTCGAAACGGGTTATCTTTTTCGAAACGGGTTATCATTTCGAAACGGGTTATTTTTTTCGAAACGGGTTATCTTTTTCGAAACGGGTTATCTTTTTCGAAACGGGTTATCTTTTTCGAAACGGGTTATCTTTTTCGAAACGGGTTATCTTTTTCGAAACGGGTTATCTTTTTCGAAACGGGTTATCATTTCGAAACGGGTTATCTTTTTCGAAACGGGTTATCTTTTCGAAACGGGCTATCTTTTCGAAACGGGTTATCTTTTTCGAAACGGGTTATCTTTTTCGAAACGGGTTATCTTTTTCGAAACGGGTTATTTTTTTCGAAACGGGTTATCTTTTTCGAAACGGGTTATCTTTTTGGAAACGGGTTATCTTTTTCGAAACGGGCTATCTTTTCGAAACGGGTTTTCTTTTTCGAAACGGGTTATCTTTTTCGAAACGGGTTATCTTTTCGAAACGGGTTATCTTTTTCGAAACGGGTTATCTTTTTCGAAACGGGTTATCTTTTTCGAAACGGGTTATCTTTTCGAAACGGGTTATCATTTCGAAACGGGTTATCTTTTTCGAAACGGGTTATCTTTTTCGAAACGGGTTATCATTTCGAAACGGGTTATCTTTTTCGAAACGGGTTATCTTTTTGGAAACGGGTTATCTTTTTCGAAACGGGCTATCTTTTCGAAACGGGTTATCTTTTTCGAAACGGGTTATCTTTTTCGAAACGGGTTATCTTTTCGAAACGGGTTATCTTTTTCGAAACGGGTTATCTTTTTCGAAACGGGTTATCTTTTTCGAAACGGGTTATCTTTTTCGAAACGGGTTATCTTTTTCGAAACGGGTTATCTTTTCGAAACGGGCTATCTTTTCGAAACGGGTTATCTTTTTCGAAACGGGTTATCTTTTTCGAAACGGGTTATCTTTTCGAAACGGGTTATCTTTTTCGAAACGGGTTATCTTTTTCGAAACGGGTTATCTTTTCGAAACGGGTTATCTTTTTCGAAACGGGTTATCTTTTTCGAAACGGGTTATCTTTTTCGAAACGGGTTATCTTTTTCGAAACGGGTTATCTTTTCGAAACGGGTTTTTTTTTCGAAACGGGTTATCTTTTCGAAACGGGTTTTTTTTTTTCGAAACGGGTTATCTTTTCGAAACGGGTTATCTTTTCAAAACGGGTTTTCTTTTCGAAACGGGTTATCTTTTTCGAAACGGGTTATCTTTTCGAAACGGGTTATCTTTTCGAAACGGGTTATCTTTTCGAAACGGGTTATCTTTTCGAAACGGGTTATCTTCTCAAAACGGGTTATCTTTTCGAAACGGGTTATCTTTTCGAAACGGGTTTTTTTTCGAAACGGGTTATCTTTTCGAAACGGGTTTTTTTTTTTCGAAACGGGTTATCTTTTCGAAACGGGTTATCTTTTCAAAACGGGTTTTCTTTTCGAAACGGGTTATCTTTTTCGAAACGGGTTATCTTTTCGAAACGGGTTATCTTTTCGAAACGGGTTATCTTTTCGAAACGGGTTATCTTTTCGAAACGGGTTATCTTCTCAAAACGGGTTATCTTTTCGAAACGGGTTATCTTTTCAAAACGGGTTATCTTTTCGAAACGGGTTCTCTTTTCGAAAAACTCGAAAAAGTTTCCGAAAGTTTTCAGCAGAATTTGTTTTGATTTTTGGATTCCCCGTGTCAGAAATAGTATTTCTGCCATTTTTCAGTCAATTCTCGAGAAGACCTCTCTAAAAACACCTCTATTTTCAGTGTCACCCGCAAAGAATTACTGCTTAATGATTGATACCTCCTATCTATTTGATAATTGATATGGATCCCCTATTTCTGACTAATATTTGAACAGTGTCCCCACCACATGACATACCTGATTATTTTTCGTTTCTCATCATCCATTGTTGCCCCGTCTCCGATCACTAGTAGGGAATACTGTAGGGAATACTGTAGGGAATACTGTAGGGAATACTGTAGGGAGTACTGTAGGGAATATTGTAGGGATTACTGTAGAAGAGAGAGAGAGAGAGAGAGAGAGAGAAATGAACCGACCGCACTGGTCGAATCAATAAGTGAATAATGAACAGAATACAACTGGAATGAACCTGGAGAAAAAAGGCGGCGTTATGGTGGGCGGGGCTAAAAGGTTAGCGTCGTCTCACGGGAAGGGTACCATAAAAGATTTGGTGTATTCTGAATGAGAAGAAGATTTGAAATGAGTCCATAAGGACATAAAAAGAAACCGATAAAGGAGGCTGTGCGGACTCTCGTTGTCATGTAACAAGCGGTTAATGAAAGAAAGACTTGGTACTTTTGGGAATATATATATATATATATGTATATATTTATATGTGTGTATATGGAGTCAAATGGTTTGAAATGAGAATAATCAATTTCAATAAAATACTGCTTTTTATCACTTCACATTTTTGAAATTTTTTCAGAGGGAAGAAGGGCGTTTTCTGAAAATGACAAGTAATATCTGCAGATATCCTTCTAGAATCCTGTTGAATAAGCTTTTTTTAAATTATCTTGTATTTTCGTCATCAATCAGTTGAGCTATTGTACTTTGGTGATTCCAACCCTATGATATTATCAATCATCAATTAATTCTATAAATTAGCAAGCCAACACAATCAAACTACCATATTCTATTCACTTTATCAATTTCCTCAATCAGTTAGATGGCCTAAAGTTTGTCAGAGTGGCCGAACTTTCGCTGAATTTTTGTCCAAAATTTGTTTTTCTGATGGCTTAATTTTGACCGAAATAATCTAATTTTTGCTATCAGGGAGTCTCGGATGATCGAAGGAATTCCCACTTACTCATCTGATGAATAGGATCGTGTAGGACTGCCCAAAGCGGTGCAGTTCTACCGTCTGGTTCGTCTGCTGATTGGGAGAAAATCTTTCCGAAATATCACCACTCTTGGCCGGTTGAAACAGGGTTTTGATGGAAGAAATGCAGACTTTTTTGAACTGAGACTCAGAATAATTCTCGTATATTTGGTCCAGAGTTAGAAATTTTCTGTCAAAAAGGTCAATTTTTCTGTTAAAAAGGCCAATTAGATTTGTCAAAATTTTGTCAAAATTTGTCGCAAGCCAACACAATCAAATTACAATGTTCTATTCACTTCATCATTTTCCCCAATCAGTTATAGTCAACACAAGCGTCTGCATACCCGCTCTACTGCAACCCCGCCCACATTCGTCAAAATAGTTTTCACTCTGAAGAGATCGGCCAGACACGCAGACAAAAAGTGTCTGGCCGCTCTCTCCAAAAGGAGAACTATTTTTACGAGGGGGGCGGGATTGCAGTAGAGCAGGTATGCAGACGCTTGCTTTGACTAGAGTTGCCAAAATTCATGGGTCCTGGAAATCGAGTGAAGAAAAAAGCCAACAAATGGATTTCCGAGAGGATTCAAAATTTGAAAAAGTTTTGAAAAGTATGGAAAGACACCCGAGGATTTTGGATTTTGAAGAGCAGGACCTTAAAGTTTTGTAATCAAAAGGATGAAATCCCGGATGGCAAACTAATCCTTTTATTTATGACTTATGATAGATCCCGAGGGTCTTTGGAGACACATGGTCGATTTGTTAAAAAGGTCGATTTGTTAAAACGGTCGATTTGTCAAAAAGGTCGATTTGTTAAAAAGGTCGATTTGTTAAAACGGTCGATTTGTTAAAAAGGTCGATTTGTCAAAAAGGTCGATTTGTTCAAAAGGTCGATTTGTCAAAAAGGTCGATTTGTTCAAAAGGTCGAGTTGTTAACAAGGTCGATTTGTTAAAAAAGTCGATTTGTTCAAAAGGTCGATTTGTTAACAAGGTCGATTTGTTCGAAAGGTCGATTTGTCGATTTGTCAAAAAAGTCGATTTGTTCAAAAGGTCGATTTGTTCAAAAGGTCGATTTGTTAACAAGGTCGATTTGTTAACAAGGTCGACTAGCTTTTTTGGGCCTCCGGCCCAAAAAAGCCAGACGCGGCTCTGCCGCGTGTGGGCCGGCATAGGTGAGGCTTGGAGTTGACTTCAGAAAACTAACATTTAATGATAGCTCTGTTATACTTCAATCTGAATTTTTTTCAAACTGTAATCGAATCGAAGACCTGTGTATTGTGATTATATTTAATTTATTATGAACGTGAGTAAGAACCTTTCTGAGCAATGTAAATGGAATGGGGGAAAAAGTGAAAATGAACTTCAAAATGGAAAAAAAAAAATTAATTTGAATTAGAAATATGACACGATTAAGGGAGAAATCAACAGAAAAACAAACAAAGAAAACAAATAAGTGAGATCAAGATACAAATAAATAAAGGGATCATTTCAGCGGAATGGAAGAAACAACTAAAAAACGTTAAAGTCATCAGAACGAAAAGTATAAATTGAATAAAATGAGAGCAGAAAAGAAATGAGGAGGAGTGAAAAAATGAGATTGATGAAGAAAAAAAAAGTCAGAAAAAAATGAGTGTGAAAATATATGTGAATGTCACAACTGGGTGGAATTGGGAAGGAAATCATAGAGTGACAACCCATGTGAAAAATCGGAAAAATAACACTGAAAGACAGAGTACATCTCAATGAAACGGAGGATTGCAAAAAGAGGATGAGAATGTGAAGGGAACGATGGAGAAACTTACTATTGTGTAGCTGGCAACTGTCGCGGGCGCTGACGCAAATTCCTTTGGACCCTCCTGGCAACACTGGCAACGGCGGCTCTTATTGGATTGAGAGCAGGAAAACGGCGAGATCCAGAATTCGAGTTGTCGTCGTTTCCATCCTGTGCATCCCTTTGTTCCAAAACTTCACGAATTGGTCTATCTCTCAGCACCTCCCGAAAAACGATATTTTTCACCAGAATTCCCATTCCAAAGTAGTCGTCATCCATTGGTCGATCGAGTCGCTTTGTGTGCCACATCTTGAAATCGGCAGCTCGTTGGACTCTTGACATTGCAACATACAGCTGACCATGAGTGAATACTGGAGAATGAAGCACCAGTCCACATCTTGATAATGTTTGACCTTGACTTTTATTGATGGTGCAAGCATATGCCAGTCGGATTGGGTATTGGAGACGTTTGAATCCAGCATTCTTGGATCCTCTTCCGGTTGCAGACATCAACATTCGATGGAGATAGACGGTTGCTGGAGAGTTCTCGGTCGGGCTATTCACAGTGCAATGAATAATCTGAAATAAAGCTTTCAAAAAATTTGATTTCAAACAAGAAATGGCGCAGGTTTAGCAAAACACGAAAACAAAATAAACTTACATCATCGCCGAATCTCGTGATCGTGAGTCTGGTTCCGTTGCAAAGTCCTTGTTCCACTGAAATGTTCCTGAGCAAGACAACTTGAGCTCCAACTTTGAGGCGTAATCTGTGAGGTGGCATTCCTGACGGCGTCTCGGTGGCAAAAATGGCCGGATCCACATTGATAGCATTGTCCTTATCGGCTGTATCGACGGAAACACATTCGTGAAGTTCACCATTCAATTTGTCCAAGATAATATTGTTTAGACGAAGAGAAGTTCTGTTGTCAATTGTGAGGAGAGCAGCTGTTTTTGTCTGATCAATGTTGTTGACGTCTGGGAAAACCCAATCGGCCAGAGCAAGATCACTGGTTGGCTCCACCAATTCCTTTGGAATAAGGACCATCTTACGTTCTTCATCCTCGTAATCAGTTCCGTTTCCAATCTTCAAGATCATCTCTGCATATTGTGGATCGTTGATTGCTCTTCGGTTTTCGGTTAACTTGAATTTCTCGAACTCGTTCCAAAGTTGGTAGTTCTTCATGATGTAACTTGCTGCTCCGAAGCTGTTCATTCCTTCAACAATTGGCAATATCTGACGCCAATCACCTCCCATGATAACCAAAACACCTCCGAAAGGAAGAATGTTGTCTTTGAGCTGTTGAAGCAAGATGTTGACAGCATGGACAATTCGCCAATCTGACATACTGATCTCGTCCCAAATGAGGCAATCGATGAGCGCCATTGCATCTCCTGAAATGAAAAAGTTGAAAGCAATGAAAGTTTTAAAGTGAATTAATTATTATCTATATGTAAGAAATATTACCTTCTGCAGAACCAAGAGCCATCTTGCAAACCATTTGACCAGTTACTTCCAGAGGAATTGAAAACTTTCTGTGCGATGTGCATCCATTTGGTAGTAGACAGGCAGCAAGTCCACAGTGGGAAACACAAACTGTTTTCTTTCCGGCAGCTTCGAGAAGATGATGAATTACTTGATAACAAAAAGTCTTTCCGGTTCCTCCTGGTCCATCCACAAACACGAGGCGTTTCTGCTTCTTCTTTGACTTCCCCAATGTGATACATCTTTTGACGAAGTTCTTCTGCTCTTGACTTAGAAGATCGAACATCCGTTTCCCCTCCCGTTCGTGAGTTGACTGATCAAAACGCTGGAAATTGGGGCTGTCGGGTTCATTTTGTTCATCGATCTGTGGCAAGTCGTTCGCTCTGTAGTCATTTCCAAGCTCAAAATCGCTTAATGTCATTCCATGTCGAGCAAGCAAGAACTGGATGTGGCGTAATGCATGGGCTTTTTTCTGTTCATCTGACCAACTGGGTGCTCGATTGACCAATAGCTCCCAATGTCTATTCCAAAGTCCTTTTGGATCTGCTGGAGCACAATGAACAAGAATACTTACAAAGAAGCGACGGCACTCAATTGGAATATCCGTTCGAGAGACTTCGTGAATAGCGCATTCCCATTCGATATCTCCATTCATCAATCCTCTTGCTCGGGCGGCTTGAAGGCAAGTATCATGAGTAAAACCTCGATAGGTTCGAAGATCCCTCCAGCTCTTAGGCCCTTTGACAGTTAGTGCCAATAATCGAGTAGCTGTCAACTCCAACCATCGTGGTTGTGGTGCTTGAATTCTTCCAATAACTCTTCTGGAATAATCATACTTTCGAGCAATGAACTTCTGACTTTTGACGTTGAACTTGTAGTACTGGAGCATTTGTGGTAGAGTAAGATCCTGTGTTCGTTTTCCGTTCTTGAAAGTTTTTGGGTTCAGGTTGGCTTCGAACCATGCTACCATCATTCCCTTTGACTTCCGCTTCACCATCTTTCCGACTTGGGTTGTCGTAACTCCACGGCTGATGAACATTACATCTTTGTTCTCCTCGTGAACGAAAGCACGGTGGACGATGTGTGAACTGCCATGCATTGGGAATCCCGAAATCCTCCAAACAGCTTCACAAGCTGTCATTGCAGACATGTCCATCATGTAGGAACAGTCGTTGAGGGCGACTCTTTCAGATCTTTTGATTCGAACTCCAGCCTTATCCATCATGCGATCCGCTTCTCTTTGTCTTTGTTGCACTTTTGCCAGATCGAGGTTCTTCGGCACAAGAACATTTCCTTTCAGCGTCATTGCATCCGGAGCTAATGAGCCTTGAGCGTTCCTTTCAGTTGCTTCAATAATTGCTCGATCCGATCCTTTGTGAATGTACTTGAACATGTAGTTCATTGTTCTGATTGAAGAAACAATTTCGATGTTCATGTGGCATCTGTACTTCATCAGCAAATGACGGTTGTGTGCTACAACATACTCGTCTCCTGCGGGAAAGACTTTTCCGTTTCGGTGGATCGTGAACCGACGTCCCGAATTCCTCCTGTAGTCCGGATATTGATTGTCACTAAGAGTCGTCTGATCACATAGTTTCTTCGGAAATCCTTTACAGCACTTGGTCCAATGAGGTTTCTTGTCCTTGTTGCAATAAGCAGTATTGACACCCTTGCATGGATGGTGCACCATTAGATCTCGTACCAATTCATAGTAGTCTTGTTTCTGAAAAATAAAAGATAAACAACATAACAATTTTTTCTGTGATAACTCACCTCAGCAAACAATGGATCTGACTCCAACGGTTTCTCAGGAACTTCAGCAGAAATTATTTGGTCGATTTCAGCAGCATTTGTGATGCCGTTCTCGAGGCAGACCAGCAGATGGACATGAGGCATTCCTCGTTGCTGGAACTCCGTTGAGAAGTTGTACCATACAACTGGTCCAAATATTCCAGCATCTCGCTTGAGTTTCCCACCATCCTTTCTACTCGGCTTGGCTTCTCCGATGATTTCTTCCAAGAAGATTTCGAACTTCATCTTGAACACTCGATTGACAACGTCCGGAATGTCCGCCCATTGACATTGTTTCTTTCTTCGCTCTCTTTCAATCTCAGGCCATTTCGGATTTCCAGTGAAGGTGATGAAAAGATGCGGCAATCCAAAAGTGTTGGCGGTGGTCACAGCACTCATAACCAGCTCTCTTTGGTATTTGCTGGTTCCTGGGACCGTCGATGGCATTGTCACAAGCATTCCAAGCTTCTTCTCTCCTTTGAATCCTTTCTCCAACATCTTCCTATACATTTGGACCAGTGAGCTTCTGTCAGTGGCACTCGGAAAGATGGCTCTCTTTGTTGCCAGAGCTTGCATCCTCATCTCTCGGATCCGTCCTGACATGTCTACTGACAGAAGTTGACCGAGTGTGCCTGCCTGTCCTTGGAATCGGCAAGCTAATCCTTCGCGGTCTTGAATGATGAACTTGGCATATTCGCTCAAACTGATAAATTGGCGAGTTCCAACATTTTGAATTGGAACTCCGTCGTTGGCTCTTCCAATTGCAGTCGGCTCAGCATCGTGCTCGTCTCCGTAGCAAACGTCTTCCCTTTCAATTTCTTCATCATCTTCAACTTCTGTTGACGGTCCAGCTTCGGCTTCTCTCTCTTGATATTCATCCAGTTCGTTGAAGTCGAGACCATCAATGTCCTGATAGTTGTCGGTTCCATCCGCATATCTATCAATTTCGGGCTCTTCTTCTGAATCGTCGTCACCGAATGGATTGGCCCCCGTCAGGTATGGGATTTCCACGGTTTGTTGGTTCCTGTCGATGAACGGATATCGTTCGCCACCACGTTCAATCATCTTGACATTAGGCATTCGTCCCACTTCGTCCGGATCCACAGGAGCATCTTGAAGATCTTCCAATTCCCCATGAGCAATGATTTGATCGTTGTCATAGCTGAAAAGCACAAAGAGATGAATTATTTTGTAATTTCGGCTCTCAAAAATTTTCAAAAAAAACCTATTGGCTAACTTACTTCATTGGATCTTCGTCATCCGTATCACTTCCATCGTCTTCATCGTTCTCGTCCGACGTCTTGGCTCGCTTCTTTTTGACAGCTCTCTCGATTTCAGCGGATTCCAAATCATAGTAGTCAGCTGGGTCTTCTCCGACAGCCTCCAATTCAGCTACGTGAGCTGCGACTCTATCAACGAAGAGAGTTCCAATGCGTTCCTTCTTATCCAATCGTTTGAACTTCTTGAGTCCCCAACCTCCAATGGCATCCGGAAAAAAGAGAGGATATGACATCAGATCACACATATCCGAGTAAATTGACAATGGTTGCTGTGGTCGATTTCTTGGATTTCTCGAGTAAATGAGATATCCTCTTGGCATTGGAACATCTGGATCATATGTGTAGGCCACAGAAATGTACCCTTTGTCCATTCGAGAAGGTTGAGCATAGACACCTTTGTGAGATTGCAAATTTTTCAGCTTCTCTCCAGTCAGCTCGCTTGGTGGTACAATCCGAAATTTGGTTCCTTGTCCCTCCACTGATCCACCAGCCTTCTCAATTTCTTCTTCAATTTCTTTCATTGTCTTGAACGCTTCGTAGAGCCGGTTGTTCTTGTCCATGTACTCCTGAATGTCGATGAAGATCTGCTTGAGCTCTTCAGTTGCCTTTGCTCCAAGCTTTTCCAATCGCTTTTCCGCAATTTCTCCGTTGGTGAGTTCCATAACGATGAAGTTGGCATAAGCTGGATTCTCTTCGTTTCTTGGATGAATGGCCGACGGATGGCAACTGACTAATCCTTTGATTTTCAACGATTGAATTCCTCCTGGTGCTTGAGTCTGACGGCTGTATCTGATGCTGGCCATCGAGAAAGCGGCGTTTGTCTGAAAAATAAAATTTCTAGAAAAGCCATATGAGATATATTCTTCTTTCCACTCAATCAAAATATTCACAAAAGTTTGGAAGATTTGGCTCAACGTTGGGATAAAGGTTTTAAAGTAACTTTAAAAAGTTTCTCACCTCAACTTTCAGTTTTTTGGAAAAAAAGAAACTCACCGAAATCAGTACACTTCTGAACTTTCGTTCGAAAATACGGCTTATTTCTGGCGGAACTTTCTTTGTTGGTGGGATCCAAACTGCTCCGCTCTTGCAACATGACCAAGATCTCTCGCCTTCGAATGCCAAAGCTCCACAATAAGGGCACACTTCTTTTCGATCTCCGATATCCAATCCTTTTGGGTAGTCGGTTCTCTTATCAAGAGATGTATCTGAGTGGTAAAGGCTCAATACTGGAGAACCAATTGGCTCGAATCCAGTTGTATCATCTTTAGACTTATCGAATGGGAGCAGATCAAGTTCCACGAGCTTCCTTTTGATGTATTCCTCTACCGTGAGAGCTCTTCCTTCCATCAACCAAATGTCATCGTACGGGGGGTTTAAATCCTTATTTGAGATTGCTTTAAACTTGTAGTCAAGTTGATGGTCTCCACGCTTACGGAAATATCTGTTTCGTAGTGTTCGTTCCATTTCAACGTCTTCCGAGAAGTGAAGACAGTACCGTTCACTTTCCAATGCTTTCGTGAAAGTTTCCAATTCATGCAGAGCGGCTTCCAGCTCTCTTTTTTTGGATTTCCTCAGTTTTTCCACAGCTGCTGCTTTCTTCTTGTCCATTTTTTTTCCAACTTCTTGATCGAACTCAGCTGGTTTATACGAATTCGGGTTCTTCTCTCCACAAACATATTCAGACAGCCAGAATCCTTCTAACATCCCTGCGAGAGCCTCAGCTTGGTGTTTGAAGACTTCATCACGATTAGCCAACCACTTTGACACGCTTTCTTCCATCTGAAAAATAAAAAATATTAATACCAAAATAAGTTTGAATATAGATAAGAAAGTGGGGATTAGGAAATTTATTAGTAAGTGCGTTAAATTGAAAATTTCTTCACACATCAATAAAGGGCCAGAAATAGAGGACGTCTGAAAAAAATCCTAGCTCCCAATTAAAACATTTAAAATAATCCCCTCTTTCAAATATCTCAACCATTATATTACTCACAGTCATCAACGTTTTTCTTTTTTTTTCGAAAGTGGGAAAGAAGCTGATGCGTGAGTCTGATTATATGGAACAAATGAAATACTCGCCTTTTTGTCAAGCTCTTCCTTGTTTTTCACACAGACGGACTTGAGCGCATCCTTTGTCCGATAGATGAAATTGGCTTGATATTTGAAGTAATCTTTCAAAAAGCTTGGATCGTGCTCCGAATTGTAGGCGAAGCTCCGGCCTTCCAAAATCCATTCGTCGATGATGTGGTCACGGTGACTCAATCTTGTCATGAAGACAAATATGCTCTCGTGATCTTCTTCGGAACAGTTGCACGAAAATGGAGCATCTGGAAAGTAGCAAAGATTTGATTTCAAGATGTTGAATTGAAAACTTACGTTTCATTACGTGGTTCCAAATGCTGACAATGTGCACATGAAGGAACTTTTGTTCTTCGAAGATCCTCTTTCTCTCCTTGTATTGGTCCGATTTTGGATCCAAATTCAACTCAGCTCCGCAGTGTTCTTGGAAGAACATGTGGTAGTAAGAGATGATCCATAGCTTCCTCAGAACTTGGTTTGATCCACAGTAGCGTCTTATCTTGTATCGAATGTCCAAGAAGTTGAATACCTCCGCATCTCCGTCCTTGACTCCATTTCTGATGAAATTCTCAGCTGAAAACCTCTGCATATGTTTCTTGGTGACAAATTTAAAGATTGACGAGATTCCAGTTTGCTCGGACATTTGATTATGAATCAGTCTGAAAAATAAATGAATTGAATAGAGACATAAAAATTCTAAATTCGAAACATACTCAATTGTCCTGGTTTGTTGCTCAGCATTCTTTCCCGTTGGCAGCTTGAAGCATCTCCAGACCATGTCCGTGCCTGGGATCGTTGAACAATTGTATTTGGCCTTGATGCTTCCAAATATCTTCTCCTCGTACTGAAGATAATATCCAGTTGACCATCGCTCGAGATCGAATTCTCTGACATAGCAGAATGTCTTCACAATTTTCTCATAAACCTTGACAGATGGAGTTGTGATGTAGATTAACTCCAAGTTGCTTAGCTCCACTGCGTGCATGTATGCGAAGATTGTCTGCAGTCCAATCATAACTGATCGCTCCGGTGCTGCGTGGAATCCCAGTATCGGGAAGGAGAGACTTAGGCAGTCGGCTTTCTCCGCAGCCAAAAGGCATGCCAAATACGATGCTCTGAGGCGAGCTTCCGTGGCCGCCGTGAACTGCTTCTCATTTTCAATGGTGGGAGCAAGAACATGGAAGGTTTCTGAAAACAATTTTTTAACCATTTTCAATGAGATCCATGAGAAAAAATAATTTTACGAACTGAGGAACTTCTTTTTACAGTAGGTATCTCAATTTTTTGAAACAAAAACGTTAAGAAAATAAAAACTTACGCTTATCAATCAGTTCGCGATTGTAATTAGGGATTTCCATGATCTCCCAATTGAATGAAGCACATCCACATCGGCTGATCCTTTCTTTTGTTTCCTTGCTGTTGTAGAACTTTCTATGTTCTTCGGCTCTTTCAGGAGAAGTCACATTCTCCAGTTTAGTAATGACCTCCTTGAAATCCAAAGACTTTTCGAAGGAGCTGTACTCCGGAAGTACAATTCCTTCCGTTTCCACGTCGGCGAGCTTAATCAGACCAAGACGAATCTTGCATTTCCTTGTCTGGTCGAGGCTTGGAACTTTCGTGGGGCCTTTTTCGTCTGTCGATTTTTTCGAAGCGCTTCCCATCTCATCTTTGCTTGCTTCTGCCTCTTCACCGGTCGCTTCTGATTTTTTTCTTCGAATTTTTGGCAGAGGAATCTTATATTCGGAATCATCATCGTCCGTAACATCGTCCTCAGCACTGTCAGAGAGCGGAGTCGGGGACATCTGCCTGCTCGTTCTTTTCTGCGATTCTGGAATTCACGAATCTTTAGAAAACATATTATTCACTCGCTTAGAATTTTCGAGAAAAGGTGGAGAACTTCGAAAAACGGGTGTTTTAAAAAATGATAAAACTTACTTTGAGGAATATTCAAGTCAATGCTTGACTGGTCCACTGACATATCATCAGAATCATCCTCCATAATCGGAATGTTCGAAGATGTTGAAGGCATCGAAGCCATTCTTAATCTTCGAAGTCTTTGACTGTCAAGAATTGGAGTCTCGACCATCTCTCTGCTTGTCCTTTTCATCGTCACTGGAATCAAAAAATGTTAAGAATAGTCAATTTTTTAGTAAATTTGTTTAAATAGTAGCTATTAACTGTTGGAAAATTTCCTTTAATGGAATGAAGGAGTTATCAAAATCTATGATACTCACTTTGGGGTGAACTCAACTCCACACTTGGCATATCAATTGAAACAGCACCGGAATCTGACTCAGCATCGGAATCTGACTCCATAATTGGATCAAATGTGGACGTTGAAGGCTTTGATGCCTTTCTCAATCTCCACTCTCTTTGTTTTTGACTCATGTACGCCGTGTGCTCTTCTTGCGACAGCTTGATGAACTTGTAATCCTTAGACTTTGGTAACGATGCTTCCTTTGCTGCCTTTCTTCGTTTTCTTTGTTGCTTATTATTGTATTCTTTTTGCTCTTCTGGCGACATTTGGATGTACTTCGGTTTACTTGGCTTTGACAACGATGCTTTCTTTATTTTTTCTCTCTTCTTTTCATTCTTGTATTCTCTTTTTTCTTCCGGTGACAAATCGATAAATCTCGGCACATTTGGCTTCTTTGATGACATTCTCTGACGGTATGCAGCTTTTCTTTCTCTTTCATACTTTCGTCGAGCATCTTCTGACGTTTTGTTGACAGTGGCTTTCTTTGCTCTCTTTGTTGGCTCTGAAAAAAAGTCGTCGATCATGGAAGTCTGCTGAAATAGTGATACCTTTTTCAGAATTTTCATCAACAGACATATGAGAAGCTTGATCATAGTTTGATCTGGAATCAGATGAATCGCTCGTTTCTTCCTCTTCTTTTGAATCAAGATTTTCATTCACGTTCTCGGATTTCCGAGCATCATTTGTTTTGCGAACCATTTTTCTTGAATTGTAAGTGGGTCACCTGCAAACATAAATTTCTTAGAAAAAAATAAATGATTAGGAATTTCAGAAAAAAAGTGAGAATGAAGAATGTTTTGAAAAGAAGTATGTGGGAAAAAATGGAAGGTTCGGAAAGAGATCATGATTATATTTGTTTAAAAAATCAGTTTGGAGATCATACAAATAATAAGTAGCATCGAAGAAATTTAGAGTATTGTCAAAAAGAAAATTACGAGCAGCCACCAGGAAAAGATATTTGAAGAAATTACTATAAAAGGTATGAAAAAAGAAAAAGGAAGAAATTTCAGAAAAAAAAAATGGAAGAAGAAGTTAGAAGAAGAAATGAGGAGAAGGTTTCTGAAAATTATTATTTTGATAATTGTTTTCAATAATAAAGAAAAATGAGATAAATTTCAGAAAAACAAAGAAAAACGTATGAGGAGATGAGATTAGGGAGAAGGTTTTTAAAATGAATATTGAAAATAATAATGACAATTATTTTCAAAATTTAAGAACAACGAGAGAACTTTTAGAAAAAAAAGGGAAAAAAAGTTAGGAGAAAATACTTTTTGAATCAATTTTTTGAAACAAAACAATACAAAACAAATTTCAACATAGTTTTGAAGATCATTTTTTAAAGCAGAAAATTAGATAGAGATTTCATTATGATTCAGAAAACTCCAGAGAAAAAAGGAACATTAAATAATTTTTTCCGAAAAAACTCAAGAAAAAATAAGAGATAAAGAGATAGAAGTTGATGAGATTGTACTAAATTACTCTGTTTTGTGAGTAATGTAAGAAAGACAAAGCTCAAGGTAAAAGTTAGGAACGAATTGATATCAATAATGAAAAACAAAGCAACTAAAATTTAATTAAAAACCCTCCCACACCCGACAGTGGGAAAATGATTGTTTTACGAAAGACCTCAACGAGAGTAAACATCCTGCGTCTCTGGTTATTTTCCGTGCGTCATCTAACACTTTCATTCTCTTCAATCATTTATTTTCGAAATTTCAGGAAGAAAATCCGTAGATCTATAATTGAAACTATTCTCTTGTATTTTTTTATAAGTTATTTTCTGAGAAAACTATGCAGTTTTTGAGAACATTTGTTGTGTCCTTCTTTCTCATTCAAATTGGTTGGAGTCACTTGACTGCCGTTTTCCAAGGAAATGGTTTCATTGGGAAACAATCACAAAATAGAAAAGAATGTGAGATTGTAAAAATATATTTCGAAAGATCGGATCCAATTGAAGGTATTTTTAAAATTTTAATTAAGCATTTAATACTATAATGAATTACAGCTACTGAGAACGGGACTCATAGCCGTCTTATTATTTTTTCCGGATCTAATGAAATAACAACCACTGGATCAACGGCGGCCGAATCCTATCTTTATTTGAAATCGGTTATCGAAAAAAGCGAAAAATTTAATGGAAAATTGGAAACAAAGTGAGAATGACATAAAGCCTATGAAATTATGTGTAAATTTATAGAGATGTTTTGAAACTGTTCGATTTGCTCGAAAATGGAAAATGGGTCTACACGAAACAGCCTGCAGTGACCAATAAAGGATGGGAAATCATAACATCACAATTCCACCTAAATCCATTGGTAAGATATTTTCGAATAGTTTCAAAAAATAGATAAAATGATTGAAAACAGGAAGATAAAATTCAAGAAATTAGGGAAGTGATGTTAAATCCCAATAATTATTTTCTCAAATGTGTAAGGGCAGATATTATTCTGTATAAGATATACATTTTAATTTTGACATCATTACAGAAGATATTGAAAAACATGGGATTCGATCTGGAGTTGGAAAAGGACATGATATATTTCTTGAACTTCACAATGACTTTTGAGAAATTGTCAAACTTTTTCGAACTCAATGTCTGTGATCAACAAAACCCTTCTCGAAAGTATGGGAAAGTATACATGGTTAGCTTGAAAAAATTTTATGTGTTAATTATTAGAAAATTGCAGATTGCCCCAATTGGGAATTTTATTGAAGGATCCCATGTATACAAATATTTTGATATGCCTCAATATGCTGTGGAAATTTCCAATCGGCTTGAGTCTGCAGAAAGTTGTGAAAAGCGGGGAAATCTATTTGGATGCCAACTTCAGGAGAGCAATTGCACAATTATGAATTATCGCAACTGTCCAACGCTGCTGAAAATGACTCCAAACAAAGTTTTTGCCTTTGAAATGGGCCAGGCCACATATATTTCAACAACGGAAAAGGTGAACTCGAAATTCGAAATATAGTATGCAATCAATTATTATTTACAGTATTTCGAAATGTTTTCAAAAAATACTACTGGAGGACAACTCTACAAATTTCCGAAAACTGGCCATATGCTTTTCCAAGCGCCATATGATCATTTTATTCGATTCCCGACACTTCCTGTGCAGGACTATTATGGAAAGTATGATGGAGAAGTAGTAATGAAAGCTGTCCATGACTGGGAAGGAATATCTAAAATAAACCACGGCGAAATCTATGAACATAAGGAAACCACCGGAAATCGTCTAAGTGATGAAGATTGGAAGGAACTTCATGAAAAACATGGTCATCATTTCAATTGGGATACATTGGTTCATTTGTTCAAATCTCAAACTATTATTATGATTCTCATCATTGTTATTTTTTGTTTTGTAATTATTTGTATTTTATTCTTCGCTTACGACTATGTTCGACTTCGAAGAAGAAATCAAAATTTTAGAGCACCTATTGATATAGAATTGATTGAGCAAAGGTGGAGTGGATATGAGCAATCAACAGATACTACTATTTCGAACTTTCTTAATTAGCTTTGAAATAGTTTTTTTTTGAATATGAATTGTCGTCTAATGAGTTTTTGTTTTATTATGACTTTGACTATTGATAACTAAATAAATTTTCATGTGTAAAAGCAAATCTCAGAAGTCAGAAAGTTTAATGATGAAATGGATTAAAAAAATAAAAAAGAAACAATCAAAGAGAGAGGAATTTTCCAATCATCTCTTTTCCCAAGAGTCTTCCTGAGGGAAATCTTTTTCTCAACATTTCGAAACTACAGTTGCTATTTTCCAGCTTTTATTTTTTCTCTGATCAAAAATGAGCTGTATGAAGTCTTTTATTATCTACTTCCTCCTTGCCCAAACTATATGGTGTGAGCTCACAACCGTACCCCAAGGCAAGGGGTACATTGAGGACGATGCCGCAACAAAGAAAAAGTGTGCCACCCTTCATTTGGAGCTAGGTCTATCGGAGGATCACTATATGGCCAAAGCGATGCAATCCGACTGTATAAGTATGTTTTTTATTTTTTAAATTTCATTGAAATATCAACAAAGTTTTGAAAAAAAGTGATTTTTTTCGAATTTCAAGAAGTGAGAATAATAGTAGAAGGAATTTTTGGAAATTTTGGAAAAAGCAACAAAAAAAAGAAATTGAAGGAATTAAGAAAATTGAAAATTTTCAGAAAAAAAAACCAAAAAATTTCAGAAAAATGAATTTTTTTCGAATTTCAAGAAGTGAGAATAATAGTAGAAGGAATTTTGGAAATTTTGGAAAAAGCAACAAAAAAAAGAAATTGAAGGAATTAAGAAAATTGAAAATTTTCAGAAAAAAACCAAAAAATTTCAGAAAAATGAATTTTTTTCGAATTTCAAGAAGTGAGAATAATAGTAGAAGGAATTTTGGAAATTTTGGAAAAAGCAACAAAAAAAAGAAATTGAAGTAATTAAGAAAATTGAAAATTTTCAGAAAAAAACCAAAAAATTTCAGAAAAATGAATTTTTTTCGAATTTCAAGAAGTGAGAATAATAGTAGAAGGAATTTTGGAAATTTTGGAAAAAGCAACAAAAAAAAAAGAAATTGAAGGAATTAAGAAAATTGAAAATTTTCAGAAAAAAAACCAAAAAATTTCAGAAAAATGAATTTTTTTCGAATTTCAAGAAGTGAGAATAATAGTAGAAGGAATTTTGGAGTAGGCAAAAAAGAAAGAAATTGGAAGAAATGGAAGACTATAAAATGAAATAGAAGATTACAAAAAAGCCTTTAAAAGTTTCAACAAATTTGAAATTATTCCGGAAAATTCCCAAAAATTTTAGGAAAAACTCAGTTTTTTAACTGAAAAATGCCACAAGTAGCTTTTTCAAAATTTCAAATGGTTTCAGACTCGGATCGATCAATGAGAAAGAAAAGAGGATTGTTTGTTGTTGCCGGACTTCTAATTATCGGTGGTGCTGTGGTTGTGTTAGGAGTCGGAGGAATCGTTTACGCTGTTTTTAGAGTTGAGCCATCTCTAAATTCAAGTAATAAAATTTCGGAACAAACCGAGGAGATTCTGAGGGCTCTTATTAAAACTGGACAAATGGACCACCAGTAAGTTTTGTTGGAAACGCCAAACTTAAGCAAATAAATGGAACTTTTTCAGGCAAATGTTGAAGTTTCAAGAGCAAATCAGCAAGGAGCAGTTTGATCAAATCCGGGCAAAACTTTTTGAGAAAGGAAACCTGGACACCGTCATGACTCACTTCAATTTTGAAACATTGAAGACATTGAAGGAGCTTGGATTCGACACTACTCTTGGATTGGAATTTCTTAAAGAAATGGACTACAAGTTCAATTGTGGTAACACAACAAACCACTATCAATTGGATATTTGTGGACCGGAAAATCCAACCAGGAAATACGGACAAGTGGAATTGGTAAGTTATATTTTAAAAAACTGGCTCAAAAAAATACAATAATCAGTCGATTTTGATATCAATCTAACTGTTTTCTTTTTCAGACGGCTCCAATCGGAAATTTTATTGAAGGAGGTCTTGCTTTTCGATATTATGATGTGCCCCGGTACGTCATCACTACGGAAGCAAAAAAAGTGATGTCTGCTGGGAAGTGTGAAAAAATCGGAACGCATTTCAAATGCCAACCAGTTGGAGGAAATTGCAGTGCTCTCGAGTACAAAAATTGCCCCAAAAAGATGGCATGGGCCGAAAATGGAATTGTTTCGTTTGAGTTAGGAGACGCCACCTACATTGCCACGACTCAAAAAGTGAGTTTTCTTCCTTTTTTTTTGGAACCAAAGCCAAAAATTCTGAATATCAGTCTTATCTTAATTAATTCTTAATTTCAGGACTACAGTGTCTTTTCGAATGTTTCACCGGCCGGGATGCATCAGAAAGTTCCGGACTCTGGTCACTTTTTATTCCAAGCACCGCATGACGCTTTTGTGAGATTCGACACTCATCCACCAACCACCTTCTATGGCCGGCATGATCAACTCATCATCAGATCAATTATTGATGTGAGGGAAAAGGTTGTCCACTTCAACCATGCCGAATTGGAAGAATGGAATAAAGAAGAAAAATTGGCGGAAAAAGGATTGACGAACCTACAAATGCTCAATCTTCATGCAAGTTACGGATGGCACTGGGACTTGGACTCGCTAATCCATTTTTTCGAATGGCTCCCTAAAGATGCGAAAATTGTTTTGGGTATTGTGGCCGCTGGTATCATGTGCTGCCTGATTGGAAAGATTGTTAAATGTGTCGTGCAGTGTCGCCAATGCTTGGTTTGTTGTGGATGTTGCGGAAAGAAGAATAATAGGGATGTTTTAGACGTTTAATCGCCTAACTCTATTAGTAGTAACCGTATTTATATGTGAACTAATTTTTTCTCTGGCAATACGACCTTTTAGCTTCGATCTCAAAAATTTTTATCATTTTCTTTTTCATCTTCTTTCTTTTCTTATCATCTCCCTATTTTTCGTGTTTATTTTTTTCTTTTTTATAATTTATTTTCAATTTCTTTTATGTGAATGTTTCTTCAGAAATTATTCTTGACTAATTACGGACTTGTAAAACAACAAAAACCCGTATTTCCTAGAGAACTTTGTAATGGCCTATTTTTGCAGAAGGGACCTTTCTTGGTTGAAAGTTCTGAACACAACAACCAGACAAAAACAATTCAAAGAAATGCAAGGGTGCGAAATAAGAAAATTGGATGATTTCGAAAAATTTGGTCAAAAAAACTGTGGGAAAGGCTTAAAATTTTTTTCAAAAATTGAAATTTTTCAGGCTTCAAAATGAGGGAAAAATGTTTATGAGAGTTTCAAAAAATATAAGAGTGAAGAGAATGGAAGAAGATTGAACAAAAAAAAACCACGAATTGTATAGAAAGAAATCAAGACAAAAATTTTCTCACCTCAATAAAAAAGAAGCAAAAAAGAAGGGAACATAAGAAAAAAAATTGAAGATAGAAGTCAAGACAAGGGCACTCTTATGACTCATAACACCTAAGATGAGAAATACTATAGAGGCGTGTAGAGACACATACAACAAAGAGAGCGCAAAATATTACAGGGTAACAATGTAAACATTTAGCAACAAAGTGGACAAAGTGGACAAGGGAGAATGAGTAAAACTGCTAAGGTTTTTTGACAGAAAGGTTAGCATAAGGGGAGAAGATAAAAATAAGGGGGGAAACATGTTTAAATTGAAAGGAAGTGAAAATTAATGATAATTTTTATCAATTGAAACAAGTGAGAAAACTCGGTTCCCCAGTATTGTTTATTGAGACATTTTCCTCGAAAACCGTGATATTTTTGTGGATGGTGATCGGATCGATCTGAAATATTCCATCAGAAGTTCAATTCCACGTATTTTGGAACAGATTTAGAAGAAATCTCAGAGAGACAGAGAGAGAGAGAGAGAGAGAGAGAGAGAGAGAAAGAGAGAGAGAGAGAGAGAGAGAGAGAGAGAGAAGATACGCAGACAACGGCGACTCGCTAATGAAAAAGGAGAGAGTCATCTATTTCGGACGATTTTCGAACGTGACTTTGGGCGAAACCTGAGGAAGAATTTATATAGTTAGAATCAGCATAAAATTCTCTATCTATTGATTTAATAAAATTATCAAAAAGACAAAAAGTGACAAATTCATAATGTTGCTTAGTTGAATGAGCCAACTTTGCGGAGAGTGCTTCGAACGGTCTGTAACTTGGGCGTCCATTAAATATGACTTTTTTAAAATATATGAACATATTTAGAAAAAAATTTTAGTGGAAATATTTTCCAAACCCCGAGGGAAACTGGTACGCCCAGTACTTCAAAATCTGTTTTTCACAATTTTCTCCAGAATTTTCTATAGAAACCTATAATGAATTTTATACCAGATTGTAGAGAATTTTTTTCTCTACAAAAACTTCCTATAAAATTTTCAGTTTTCTCAAAAAATTTGACCCTAAAAGGTCAAAATAAGTAGTGGTGAAAAAAGGGGGAAAGTCAGTTTTTTTTCGCAATTTTTGCACTTTTCCCAGCTTTTGCGGGAAAATGAGTTCAGAAACTGATTGAACAAACTAAAAAGTCTTGTTCAGCATCAAAAACTGAAGGGGGAGCCCAAGTTTCAAACAAATCGGTCTTTTAGAAGCCGAGATATAAGAGGCAGAGTGAAAAAAGTCCGGAAAAATGCGAAAAAATGATGATCTGAAAGTCACTTCAGAGAATGTAACATAGCTCGGGCTCTGTACATCGGTCAGCTAAGCTAATGGAAACCCGATTAGCCCATAAGATTACCTTTCGATCAAAAAAAATACCAACGCAAAAAGTTAATTTTGAGCCGAGTTATAAGCGTCGAAAGTTTCGGGACACTTTTTTCTCCACTTTTTCCTTCAATTTTTTTTTCTACAAAACCCTGACTCCGCCCACATTCCATTCGCGCAAATGCATAACCTGCATATTAAGAAGAAAGGGGCAGATTCGTTAAAAAGGTCGATTTGTTAAAAAAGTCGATTTGTTCAAAAGGTCGATTTGTTAAAAAGGTCGATTTGTCAAAAAAGTCGATTTGTTAAAAAGGAAGATTTGTCAAAAAGGTCGATTTGTTAAAAAGGTCGATTTGTCAAAAAGGTCGATTTGTTCAAAAGGTCGAGTTGTTAACAAGGTCGATTTGTTAACAAGGTCGATTCGTTAAAAAGGTCGATTTGTTAAAAAAGTCGATTTTTTATAAAGGTCGATTTGTTAAAAAAGTCGATTTGTTAACAAGGTCGATTTGTTAAAAAGGTCGATTTGTCAAAAAAGTCGATTTGTTAAAAAGGAAGATTTGTCAAAAAGGTCGATTTGTTAAAAAGGTCGATTTGTCAAAAAGGTCGATTTGTTCAAAAGGTCGAGTTGTTAACAAGGTCGATTTGTTAACAAGGTCGATTCGTTAAAAAGGTCGATTTGTTAAAAAAGTCGATTTTTTATAAAGGTCGATTTGTCAAAAAAGTCGATTTGTTAAAAAGGTAGATTTGGTCGAAAAACCAAAAAAATTGAAAAAAAAACCAAAAAAATTGAAAAAAAAACCAAAAAAATTGAAAAAAAAACCAAAAAAATTGAAAAAAAAAACCAAAAAAATTGAAAAAAAAAACCAAAAAAATTGAAAAAAAAAACCAAAAAAATTGAAAAAAAAAACCAAAAAAATTGAAAAAAAAACCAAAAAAATTTTAAAAAAAACCAAAAAAATTGAAAAAAAAACCAAAAAAATTGAAAAAAAAACCAAAAAAATTGAAGAAAAAAAAAACCAAAAAAATTGAAAAAAAAACCAAAAAAATTGAAGAAAAAAAACCAAAAAAATTGAAGAAAAAAAACCAAAAAATTGAAAAAAAAAATGACCAAAAAATTTAAAAAAAAACCAAAAAAAATGAAAAAATCCGAAAAAATTGAAAAAAAAAAACCAAAAAAATTAAAAAAAAACCAAACAAAAAAATGGTTCTTGACAAAAAAATACAGACCTTCTCAACAAAAAAACAGACCTTCTTAACAAAAAAAAAACAGACCTTCTTAACAAAAAAAAACAGACCTTCTTGACAAAAAAAAAACAGACCTTCTTGACAAAAAAAACAGACCTTCTTGACAAAAAAAAACAGACCTTCTTAACAAAAAAAACGGACCTTCTGAAAAAAACGGACCATCTGGAAAAAAAGGACCTTCTGAAAAAAGAAGGACCTTCTGAAAAAAACGGACCTTCTGAAAAAAACGAACCTTCTGGAAAAAAACGGACCTATTGGAAAAAACAGACCTTCTAAAAAAAACGGACCTTCTGAATAAAAAAACAGACCTTCTCAATAAAAAAACAGACCTTCTTAACAAAAAAAAACAGACCTTCTTAACAAAAAAAAAACAGACCTTCTTAACAAAAAAAAACAGACCTTCTTGACAAAAAAAAAACAGACCTTCTTGACAAAAAAAACAAAAAAATACGGACCTTCTGAAAAAAAAAACAGACCTTCTCAATAAAAAAACAGACCTTCTTAACAAAAAAAACAGACCTTCTTAACAAAAAAAAACAGACCTTCTTAACAAAAAAAAACAGACCTTCTTAACAAAAAAAACGGACCTTCTGAAAAAAACGGACCATCTGGAAAAAAAGGACCTTCTGAAAAAAGAAGGACCTTCTGAAAAAAACGGACCTTCTGAAAAAAACGAACCTTCTGGAAAAAAACGGACCTATTGGAAAAAACAGACCTTCTAAAAAAAACGGACCTTCTGAAAAAAAAAACAGACCTTCTCAATAAAAAAACAGACCTTCTTAACAAAAAAAAACAGACCTTCTTAACAAAAAAAAAACAGACCTTCTTAACAAAAAAAAACAGACCTTCTTGACAAAAAAAACAGACCTTCTTGACAAAAAAAAAACAGACCTTCTTGACAAAAAAAAACAGACCTTCTTAACAAAAAAAACGGACCTTCTCAACAAAAAAAAAACAGACTTTCTTAACAAAAAAAAAACAGACCTTCTTAACAAAAATCTTAAAAAACGGACCTTCTGAAAAAAAAGGACCTTCTGAAAAAAACGGACCTTCTGGAAAAAACGGACCTTTTGAAAAAACGGACCTTCTAAAAAAAACGAACCTTCTGGAAAAAAACGGGCCTTCTGGAAAAAACAGACCTTCTAAAAAAAACGGACCTTCTGAAAAAAAAAACAGACCTTCTCAATAAAAAAACAGACCTTCTTAACAAAAAAAAACAGACCTTCTTAACAAAAAAAAAACAGACCTTTTTGAAAAAAAAACAGACCTTCTTAACAAAAAAAACAGACCTTCTTAACAAAAAAAAACAGACCTTCTTAGCAAAAAAAAACAGACCTTCTTAACAAAAAAAACAGACCTTCTCAACAAAAAAAAACAGACTTTCTTAACAAAAAAAAAACAGACCTTCTTAACAAAAATCCTAAAAAACGGACCTTCTGGAAAAAACGGACCTTCTGAAAAAAACGGACCTTCTGAAAAAAACGGACCTTCTGGAAAAAAAGGACCTTCTGAAAAAAATGACCTTCTGAAAAAACGGACCTTCTGGAAAAAACGGACCTTCTGGAAAAAACTGACCTATTGGAAAAAACAGACCTTCTAAAAAAAACGGACCTTCTGAAAAAAAAACAGACCTTCTCAACAAAAAAACAGACCTTCTCAACAAAAAAAAACGGACCTTCTGAAAAAAACGGACCTTCTGGAAAAAACGGACCTTCTGAAAAAACGGACCTTCTGAAAAAAAAAGGACTTTCTGAAAAAAACGGACCTTCTGAAAAAAACGGACCTTCTGGAAAAAACGGACCTTTTGAAAAAACGGACCTTCTGAAAAAAAAGGACCTTCTGAAAAAAACGGACCTTCTGGAAAAAACGGACCTTTTGAAAAAACGGACCTTCTAAAAAAAACGGGCCTTCTGGAAAAAAAACGGACCTTCTGGAAAAAACGGACCTTTTGAAAAAACGGACCTTCTGAAAAAAAAGGACCTTCTGAAAAAAACGGACCTTCTGGAAAAAACGGACCTTTTGAAAAAACGGACCTTCTAAAAAAAACGGGCCTTCTGGAAAAAAACGGGCCTTCTGGAAAAAAACGGACAAAAAAAAGGCAGACAGTATTCAAAACTCCCATCACAATCAGAAAGGCTAATCTATCGAATATTCGAAAAATATTAGCACTAACTGATCACGAGGGCGTAATTAGAAACTGTTGAATACTATACTTACCAGTATTAAAAGCATATGAATAGGAATTTCAGAAGTTTTTGGTGATTCAAAGTTTTTTGGGAGCTTGTTTTAATTTTTTGAAAAAGAGATACCAGTCATACCCAATACAATCGTCTCCAACATGGTTTTTGAGTGCAGAGGAGCAAGGGTAAGGGGAGCAAGAGGACCATGCGGGTTTTTCCTTGCCAAAAATGAGGCCGGAGCAATCGGTTTGAATGTGTTTGGTGGTGGCAATGTCAAGCATGGCACAGATGAGTCAGTTGGCATTTTTGTGGGCGGGGCTCCAGTGGTTTCAGATGAGTATGGAAGAGAAGAGTCCATTATCCGGAGAGTCACAGAAAAAAAGGAGAAATGAATTAGGCATTTCTCTTGAAATGCAAAGTACTATGAGGCACGGGATCGTCATTCCATCCCCAGAATTCATCGTCATCGTCATAGACTGATGGAGACAGTTTGATCTTGAAATATTCCTTCGAACCGGGAATCGAAAAAATAAAAAGATTTTCCTCTTGGGAAGAAGGATTTCCAAGTTCTGCTTTGATATCATTCAAATTGACTTCCTCTTCCTCGTCGAGATAGAAATTCAGAGTACATTCTTCGATATTCGGACAAATCGAGAGTAACTGAAAAGAAATTTTATGAAAATGAAAATTTTTTTTTGATTTTAAATGGTAATTTGTTTTTTGAAAATCACAAAAACTTCGATGAATCATACGAAACAGCTTTTGTGGTTCAAATTGCTTTTGGTGGCCTAGAAACCTCCGCTGGCCGAATTATAACTTTTGACGAGTTTTCATTTATGACAGATTCGTTTTTTGCTATGATTTCACTATCAACGAAAAAAAATCGATTTTGACAGCGGAACTGGTTTTTTATGATCGCGGTCGCTGGCCTAGAATCCAAAAAGTGGGCTATTCTCGGTCGGTTTTTCCTGCTACTTAGGCGATTTTTTTTACGCATGACGGTTTCACTGGGAATAGGAGAATTACTTGAAAAAAATTTTGAAGAAATGAAAAAAATCGGCCATTGATAGTCTATTTGTCGGATTCTAGGCCATCGGCCGCGGTCACCGAACTTTGTTTTTTCGACAACGATTTTGTACCGTTTTTCGTGAATATCTAATAGGAAACCAACAAAAAACGTTGGAAAGTTCGGCCAGAGGAGTTTTCTAGGCCATCAATTGTGAACCAAACCGTAAAACCGTAATTTTCGGGTGGTTCTTTCCCATTTTTTTCTGCTTGCATTTTAAACTTACAGTTTTAATATTCTTCAGCTTATTGACAGTGAAATCAGAAATTTTAATCTCAAACTTTTTGAAATAAGCCAAATGAACATATGAATGATTGTAAAATTCCATAAATTTCAACTCTTCCGCCTGTTTCCATTGTTCCAAATCAACCATTTTTGGCATAATGTTTCGAAACTCTCCTAAGTATTTGATAGCAGATCTTAAATAGATTTTTTGAAGAACTCCTGGCTTCATATACGGTAAAAATGGCATCAATGGATCAAAATATTCTGATCGAATTTCAAGAGATTCCACATGGAATTGAGGAGCATCTGATAATAATTGGAAGTAGTTGGTGATAGCATCCGCGCGTTTTTTAAATCGATCACTATCACAGAAAAACTTGATTTTCAAAAATTTCAGTTGGAATTTTGGATTTTTGAAAATAATTTCCATATCGTGAAGAGCGTTTTTTACGTGATTCTCTCCGCTGAAAGTCTTCTTGAAATACTTTCCGGTGATATGATAATTTAGGTCGCCAAAGAAAATGATAATTTCTGGAGGCGGTTGCAGATGAAATGTGATATCATTATTTGTGATATAAATATACATTTCATCCATTTTGAAATTGAAAGTATTGCTGATTTGTTGAAGACGTTTCGAGACTCTTCGGAAGGAACATCTGAAATAAATTTATATTGAAAAATGTTTTTTTTTTCAGATTTTTTTTATTCAAAAAGTTTTCGTACTACGCAAGTTTTATCCACAATATTTTATCAAAAAGCGAATTTTTTTTCAAAAATTTTCTTGCTAGCCATGAATTCATTTTCCGAGCCTACTTTCAATCTTTCTGGTAATTCAAAAAAATTTTTCAACAAAAAAAATTTTTCTGAAAAACTTAATTCTGAAAAAAAATAGCTTGAAAAATCAAGTATGCAGTAAATCACGGTGATATTGAAAGTGATTTTGAATTTTTTCCCGTTCTATTTTCGTAGTGGACGCAATTTTATTAATTCGCTGAGTATCGACTCAGTTTATCATGCCAATCAAGTCTACGTATCGGTTTAAGCACGTAAAGCTGAGCCGCTACGCAGTGAGCTTGCGACCGAAAAACAAAATGGAAACTCGCGAAAAAAAATTCAAATCACGTTCAGAAAAATTGCCGTGGTACATTACCGACAATTTTTTTTTTAATCTACCATTGCAAAAAAGTTTAGCTGAGAATTAATGTTCATTCTGCTAATTACATCAGCACGTCAATTTTTTCCGTACGTGATTTGAATTTTTTACTTTCGCGCGCTTTTTTCCAACTTTTGCGGCAAATCAACTGAGTAGCGACTCACAATGATGAATACGATACGTAGCTGCAAACACCGAGTGGCTTTTCATGCCAAAATGCACACGATAGACACTTTGGCACTGCGCCAAGGTGTGTACCGTGTGCAGTTCGTTCGAGCGCTTTTGCATTCACGTACGGAAAAAATTACCGTGCGTCAGTTTTTCAGAAAAAAAATTGTTTGTCGCAGACTTGTCCAAACGCGGGCCGACGCGGGCCGGGCCGGGTAGGGCCGGGCCGGGCCGGGCCGGTGGACAATTCTGCCGGCCCGGCCCGGCCCGCTCGGCCCGGGTTTGAAAATTTTGAATTTTTGAGCACGTTTTTCCCGATTTTTAGCTCAATTTCAGAACTTTTTCTGTGTTTTTTTCTCGAAAAGTTGTCAAAATTTTCTTCTAAAAGCATACACCAAAAAGAGGATCAAAAAACGAAAAAATTATTTTTGGGGTGTGAAAATTATTTTGGTCCTCCCCAACCCGGGCCGGTAGAAATTCCTCCACCGGCCCGGCCCGGCCCGGCCCGCGACAAGTCTGGTTTGTCGAAAATTCACAGGAACCACAGTTTTCGGGATTATTCAAAAATTTTAATGCCGAGGTTTTCAAACCGTCTACATTTTACCTTCCATAATAATCCAATTTCTCTACAATTTTTCCCATGACAGCGATCGGAATATTTTCCAAATTTACAGTCTTTTCATCATTTTCGATTTGAATATCCTCCATATCAAACTCTTCATTCGCAAATCGATAATACCAAAATTGAAAATCCTGATATTCGATGACGTCATCACCAAGAACTTGGCAAAATTCCAAGTATAAATAGAAGACCAAATCATGAACTGGCACAATATATTTACCGAATTTTCGCGTTTTAGAACCAATTGGAACTAATCTTTCACCTTCGAAAAAAGTTTCGATTTTTTGGTCAATTTCAGATTTTTTTTCTTTGAGAAAATCGTACAAAATGCAGGCGCGAATAGCTTTTTCGTCATTTTGAAGGACAGTTTTCATGTCGGAAATTGGTCTGAAATTTGAAATAATAAAAAATATTTTTCGAAAAAAAAACTACTCTTGATTATCATCCTCATCGAATTTTCCCTCCGAAAATCGATCGAACCAAAATTTGAAATTTTCGAAAACAATGACGTCATCGCCAACTGCTTTAATAAAGTTTGAATAAGCATTTTTTGCATCTTTTGTTTGCAAAAATTCGTAAAGAAGACATTGACGAAGAGCCAACTCGTTGTTTTTCAGAAATTCAGACGACATTTTCTCTGAAAAAATTTCTTTTTTTTTGGGAAATATCAACACACTTTTCAAAGGTTTTCCCCTCAAAAATTTTTTTGCAAAAACGCAAAAAATACAAGGAGAAAACTTCTGAAAAAAAACCGAGAAAGTAGCTTCAAAATTAAAGAGAGCAAGAAAACAATTTTAAAGGCACATTCGAACTGCGGTGGGTCTCGACACAAAAACCTAATTTTACTGTATTTTCGGATTTTTCAGAGGCCTCCTACGAATCCCTAGGAATGAATATTTTTGAGGGAAAAATAAAGAAACTTTCTGCTGAAGAATAATTTGACTGCGGTAAAAACGCCACAAAATAAAGACCAAAAACTGTAAAAAAAATGAATACAAGAGTTTATTCGTGCGAACATTGACAGAAGAAAACAATGAATGGAGAAAAGAATTAAGATGACATTCGCAAGAAATGAATATAACATGCACTATAATCCGGGAATTGACCATCAACCCACCAATCAACTCGAATTTCGAAATATTCTTTCGAATCGGGAACCTGATATTCATAGAAATAGAATATCTCTCCATCATACTCATATGCGTCTCCAAACATGTTTTTGAGAATAAAATCGTTTAGTAAGTCAGTGTTCTCATACCAAAGTTGACACGATTTGAAATTCGGATTTTTGCAGAGGACCTGGAAAATAAAATTGAATGTTAGTCGTGCAAAGTAAGGAGGAAGCATATGTGCTCTACCGCGCTCAGTCCTTCGAGTTTTTACACTTTCGTCTCCGAATCGTTTTTTTTTTCTCAAAAAAAGTTAAAATTATGTTTCGCGCAAACATATTTATGACATTTTGGCAGAAATAACAAAAAAAATTAGCGGCCAAAATCAGAATTCCAGAAGGTCATTTTTAAACTGACTAGGGAACCACCAGAAATGTCCGAGAGCTTTTGACTTATAAAATATACCATTCGATAGCTGAGAACACGTTGTTCATTTATCTGTAATCAGTTTTTGCTTTCGTGACCTGCTTTTCACGTTATTCGGCTCGAAAGTTTTGGTCCGAATATCCCCGTGACTCTATGAACGAGGCAATTACGTTATAAACTCGCACTTATCAAAACTTTCAGCAAAACTTGTTTTGTGAAACAAGTTCTCGTGCAGGTGATGGCAAAAATTTTCGATCGGGCAAAAAAAAAGTGGAACTTCGAGGATACAAATGGACTCTACAAAGCTGAAAATTGTACCAAATTTCGTGAAAAAAATGATTTGAGACTTGATTGACCGATTAACATGTTTGTTCGAAAAACAAAAAGATTTTATCAAGGAGAGGAATTGAACCACAGATGATATAAATATTTGCAACCATCCCTTTTATTCCCTAATCCATCCTGCCAAGCTTTTCAACAGATTCGAAAAGCAAACCCATTTCTAGCCTTCACGTTTTTATTTCTATTATTTTTCTTTGTAATTTTCAAATTGCCCAAATTTCTGCAGAGATAAGAGGGGGAGGAGAGGTCACGGGGATATTCGGACCAAAACTTTCGAGCCGAATAACGTGAAAAGCAGGTCACGAAAGCAAAAACTGATTACAGATAAATGAATAACGTGTTCTCAGCTATCGAATGGTATATTTTATAAGTCAAAAGCTCTCGGACATTTCTGGTGGTTCCCTAGTGAGTGTAGTAGAACGCACATGGCAGAGCGCCCGTACGACTAATAATTGAATTTTTTCCCACTTTCAGTGAATCAACAGCTTATTCAATAAACTTTTTTAGTGAATTTTCCGGTTTTAACAAAGTCTTTTCTAAAGTAATTTCTCCTAAATTCAAAAAAATTTGTAAGCTTTTCGAGTGTAAAAACGTTCCTATTCTAGGTTTTCCACCAGATTTTGGTCAAAGTGAGGGCTGTAATTGCCATTTTCGGTCGAGAAACGCATTTTTTTTCAGATAATTATAGCCGAAGAATGAAGCAAATAGGAGATTGGACTGTGCAATTTCCGAAAAAAAAATTTTCTCTAAAAAAATTGACACGTCCCAAATTTTTTTTTCGCCTACATTTTTGATTTTTTCCAAGTCATCAGCATTCGCAATCATATCGCTCAAATAGAATTCTTCGAAATGGAAAAAAGTTTCAATTGGAACTGGCCACGCAGTCGTATTGAAGATAGTAGCCATTTTCCATTGATCCATTTGAAGAATTGGTTGAAATTCTTCTAAAGTGGGCGGGGCTTTCCAACGAATACATATGTCTTTGAGGAATCCTGGCTTGAGAAGCGAAAGAATCGAATTGGCAAGATCCACGTGACAACCATATAATTTAATCGATTCCACGTGGAGTTTTGATTTGAAAAACTCAAAAATCTTGAAGACGTTCAAGACTCTCTCCATATCTTCTACATTCTTGAAATCGATTTCCCAAAATTTCATTCGAAGTTTCGGATTTTCAAAGAATTTCTTCATATCATTGATAGCAACATCCAAATGATTTCTTCTTTTCACTTCTTTTGTATATTCTTTATAAGATGCCACGTGGCAATCATCTCCTTTTTGAGTGTATTGAATTCCTGGCCATTCTTTAACAGAATCTTCTAGAAAGTGAATAGAAGTAGAATCCTTGTTGAACACAATGCGAAGTCCATTAATTTGAAATTTGGAAGTGTCCACGAATTGGAGGAAACTATGGGAGACTTCACGGAGAGCACATCTGAAAATTGTATGAAAATTGAATTTCAGAATTCTGAAAAAAAAAAGTTTTTGGTTAAAATCGTTGACGTGAAAACACTAAAAATTTTATTAGGTGTTGAGTTCTGGTCAGCATTTTTGTGGAAGAATGTTTTTTTTTTCAATGAGTTTCCGGAAATCTCTTACAAACAGTTTGAGACGAGAATTCCGAGAATTTCGCCAGATTCGAGGTAATTTTAAAGAAAACAACCTTTTTTCTCCTTCTCACTGTGTCCCGCATGGGAAGTGCGTCAACCCTGTCACGGGCGCAAATGGGGGTTGGCGCCTTTCTTGTTTTCGGCGCGAATTCAAATTTATTTTTCAGCCAAATTCAGTTTCAGCCTGTTTTTGCAGTCGGATTGTATTAGAATTTGTGAAAAAGCATCAAATCGAACGAATTGTGATAAATTCTCACTAATCCATACAACGGGATAATGCAAAAATATTTGTTTCAGCAGTTTTCCGCTTCAAAGCTTCTAACCGCTCGAACTTTGTTTTTACGGCTCCGATCCTTGATTTTCTTTGATAAATCCACAGCTAGAGGTAAAATTTTAAAAATGTTGAGAATAGATTTTGCAAAAATAGCCAAATCAAGGTTTTATTCATGAATGTTTTACAAAAAATTGGGTTTTCGCTATTCTGGTGCTTTAGTTTTACATTTTTGCAAAATCTATTCTCAACATTTTTAAAATTTTACCTCTAGCTGTGGATTTATCAAAGAAAATCAAGGATCGGAGCCGTAAAAACAAAGTTCGAGCGGTTAGAAGCTTTGAAGCGGAAAACTGCTGAAACAAATATTTTTGCATTATCCCGTTGTATGGATTAGTGAGAATTTATCACAATTCGTTCGATTTGATGCTTTTTCACAAATTCTAATACAATCCGACTGCAAAAACAGGCTGAAACTGAATTTGGCTGAAAAATAAATTTGAATTCGCGCCGAAAACAAGAAAGGCGCCAACCCCCATTTGCGCCCGTGACAGGGTTGGCGCACTTCCCATGCGGGACACAGTGCTTCTCGAGTAAAACCTTTGATTTTTGGCACCGGTACATTTCGAAACCGCCACGACACGAAACTGCGACAGTTCGAAATTCTTGCAGCCAGAAATTCCGAAACTTCTTATTATTCAGCAAATCGTTTAAAAAGAGCTTGGAAAATGGGGAGATTTTTGAAATAAAGTTTCCGTTATTTATTGAATTGCGAATGAATTTTGAAGAAGAATTTTCAAGAAAAGTCTCTCGTTTTCTGAGCTGCTTTTTCTCGAAATTTATTTTCAATCCGGTGAACACTTGGTATTTTAATATCAAAATTACATTTTCCCATTTTCCAAGCTTTTTTCACGATTTTCTTAGCGGTTTTGAAATGGCTAGTTTCGAAAAGTTCGAAATATCGCAGTTTCAAGTTGTCGCGGTTCAGAAACGTCTGATTTCGAAATGTCCAGGAGCCCGATATTCGATTTTCAAAAAAAATTTCGGGAAATGTTTCCTTTTTTTTGTATTTGGACTGATGATATTATAACGAATTTACAAAAATGAAAAGGTTCGGCTTGAAGGGACAACAAATCTTTTTCACATTTTTTTTGGAGCACTGAAAATAAACAAAATGAAATTACCTGTCAAAATAATAAAAATTCTCGCAAATTTTCTTCATAACATCGGTTGGAATGTCTGATAGTGTTAATGCATTTTCATCGATATCGACATCCTCCAAATTATAAACAAATCTCGCGAATTGTTGATACCAGTGATAGTATTCTTGATATCTGATGACGTCATCACCAAGAACTTTACAGAATCTTTTATATGATTCAAATGCTCGATCCAATGGAAGCTGTCTGCGATAATACAGACATGGCTCTTCTTTTTCTTGTGATTCATAAAGAATACAGAAACGAATAGCTTTTTTATCATTCAAAATGATATTTGTCATATCAGAAATTGGTCTGAAAAAGAAAAATTTTTATTTTTTTAGTGGGCGGAGCCTACTGATCATTCTCATCGAATTTTCCTTCTGAAATTCGATCGAACCATAGTTGAAATTGATCGAAATAAATGAATTCATCGCCGAGTTTATCACAAAAATCATCGTATGATTTTTTGATTTCTTTCTTTTGAATGAATTCGTAAAGGACACAGTGACGAAGGTAACGAATATTGTTTTTTAGAAGTCGAGACATTCTGAAAAATTCTGAAAATATTTTATAGAAATTACTGTTGAAAAAATAAAGTTTGGGCAAGGAATTCAAACTTTTATTTTCGCGGGCAGTCCGCCCATTTTTGTCTGCAAGCTAAATTTGAATTTCAACAGTTTCCAGTGGAAGTGGGCGGTCCGCCCGCGAAAATAAAAGTTTGAATTCCTTGCCCAAACTTCATTTTTTTGACAGCAAAAAAAAAATTAGAAATATTTTCGAAAAATTTAATGATTCCATTTTTGAAATAAATTACGACAAACTGAACGTTTCTCTCTCAGAAAAACAACCAACTGTTAATAAAAAACATTTATTCAACAACAACAATGATAAAATTCGAAAAAAATTAGAATTTTCTGGAAAATTGGATGACATTGTAATCTACTGTATAGTAAAACTCTTCGAACAAGTCCTCATCGTCAACATGACTCGACAAGGAAAATTTAATTTCGAAATATTCCTTCGAATTCGGAATTGGAAGAATAAAAATATCCTTTTGAGAAGGATCGCCAAGTTCTGCTTTAATTTCATTCAATCCATCTTCTTCTGAGCAGTTCAAAGTGCAACATTCGATGATTGGAGATTTGAAGAGAATCTGCAAATTTTATGATTTTTAAAAATTGATAATAAGAATATTAGCTTTCTGAAACGATGAGCAACCGTGCTCCCATGGACTCAAAAACAAAAACGAAAATGGGAAAAAAAACAGTTATTTTCAAACTTGTCGCGAGCCGAGCCGGGTAGTTTGGAGATATTTCTACGTCCCAGCCCGAGTTTCTACAAGCTTGTACAAGTCTCTGGTTTTGAAAAAAAAGTTTTTTTTTTGAAAAAAGTTGCTAAAATTTGTAACTATTTTTAGAAATCTTAAGAGCAACCTAGGAAATTGTTTAGTTGATTTTATCTACAAATTAGGCAGGCACTGCTCAAAGATTTCATAGAAAATTCAAAAAAGCTGAAATTTCCAATTTTTTTTTTCTGAAAAAGAATCACTATGTTAAAAACGAGTAATAGGTGAAGAGCCTGCCCTAACAATCCTGAAATTCCTAACCTTTTTTTTTCCAAAAAAATAATAAATTTCCGAAAAAAAACTGGCTTTTTGTTACGAAAATTATTTTTTGGAAAACAGAAGTCTGAAATTTTTAGCGCAAGAACTCACATTTTTCAACTCCTCCAACTGATTTTTCGTAAATTTGAGCATCTTAATCTCAAACTTTTTGAAATGAGCCAAATGTTCAAATGGCAATGTGAAGGAGCCCAAGAAATGTTTATATGGCCGATTGAAGACACCCAAGAATGTCAACTCTTTCGCCTGTTTCCATTGCTCCAATTCGACCATTTTTTTCATTAAATCCGATCCAGATATATAATGTTGAAAAGAGGGATGCAAATAAATTTTTTGAAGAGCTCCTGGCTTCAGATACGGTAAAATTGACATTGTTGAATCCAAGACGCGAGTGTTCACTTTAAGAAATTGCACGTGGAATTCTGTATTTCTAGCCTTAAAATAATTATCAGCGGCTTCTAAGAACACCTTATAACGCTCGTGTGCAAAAACAATCTTCAAACATTTTAGCTGAAATTTCGGATTTTTGAAAATAATTTCCATATCGTGAAAAGCATTTTCCACGTAGTTATCTCCGCTGAATGATTTATAAAAGTCATCTCGGGAGATGTGTGGTCTCGGCCCGAAAATCATTCCAGGAGTTTCTTGGAATGAAAATGAAATATCCATATCGGTAATCCAAATATGAAGTTCATCCATTTTGAATTTGAAAGTATTGCTGATTTGTTGAAGACGTTTCGAGGCTCTTCGGAAGGAACATCTGGAAAATTTCTTTTTAATTTTTTAATCTCAAAATTTTTGATGCGCGCAATTTTCTAACTACGCTCCTTTAACGCAAATCTGAAACGAAATTTTTTAACGAAAACTTTAAATTTTAAAAATTGTATTTTTAGCTTGTTTGTTAATTACAGAAGTTTCTCAGACAAAGAATAAATTTCACTAAAATTAATTTTTTGAGAACTTTGCTTGAAAATTCAAGAGTACAGTGCTTTCCCGACAATTTTTTCACTTTTTGGTTTTAAAAGTTCAAAATTGCAAAAGGATTTTCGCTAAAAATACGTTTTTTTTCTGCTAATCATCAGTGTGTGTTTTCGGTAACATTTCGATAAATTTATCGAAAATTTTGTCGATAATTTTTCGATAAATTATCGATAAACTTATGAAACGGTAGTTGCTCAGCTTAAATTGATTTTCCACGTGGAGTTCACGATGAACAACCGAGTAGTTTCCAAAATTTTTTGTAATTTATCAAATTTATCGATAAATTATCGATAATTTGTGGAAATATAGAAATTTCGATAGAAATTTTTCGGTATGCACACACTGCTTATCACATCAGTTTTTAAAAAAATTTTTTGTCGATTTTTCAAAAAAATTTCCAAATCAGTTTTTGGGATTGTTCAACTATTTTAATGCCATGTTTTTTCGAATTGAAATTTCTTCAATTTTCAAATTTTTTACCTTCCATAATAATCCAATTTCTCCATAATTTTCTCCATAACACCAATTGGAATATCCTCTAATTTTAATGTTTTCTTATCCATTTGAATATCCTCCAAATCAAATTCTCCATTCGCGAATCGATAATACCAATATTGAAAATCCTGATATTCGATGACGTCATCACCAAAAATTTGGCAAAACTGCAAATATGAATAAAATACCGAATCGTGAACACGCAAAATATATTCTCCGAATTTTCGATTCTTAGTCATTGGGACCAATTCGAATTTTTCATCAATTTCAGATTTCTTTTGATTTTCTTCGAGAAAATTGTACAAAATGCAGGCGCGAATAGCTTTTTTGTCATTTTGAAGGACAGTTTTTATGTCTGGGATCGGTCTGGAACTCGAAAAATTGAAATGTGTTTTACGAAAAAAATTTTACTTTTGATTATCATCCTCATAAAATCTTCCCTCCAAAAATCGATCGAACCAAAATTCGAATTTTTCGAAATCGATGACGTCATCGCCAACTGCTTTAATGAAGTTTGAATAAGCATTTTTGGCATCTTTCGTTTTCAAAAATTGATAAAGGAGACAGTGACGAAGAGCCAACTCGTTGTTTTTCAAAAACTCGGTGGCCATTTTTCTGGAAACACAAAATATTTTTTTGAGGTTTTTTTCGTTCGAAAAGTTTTTTTTTGAAAAAAAAAATAGACAAAAACAATTCGAAATTGGCGAGAAGAGACGGCATAAACGGTGAAGACTATGCAAAACCAAGCTTTAAAATTAGAGTGAGCAATGAAAATAACTTTAAAGGTACACGTGGAACTTGTGATGGGTCTCGACACGAAAACATGATTCTACTGTATTCCAGCAATTTAAAGTGTTTCCAAGTCCGAAAAAGAACTGCAAAAAAGGTTTTGTGATGTATTTTTTCCCGCTAAAAGTTTTTTGAAAATCTTTACTATTATTACCATAAAGATTCCGTGTGTCTGTTTGTCTGTGTATCCAGAGCCATAGCTAAATGTAAGCTCCCACTGAACCGATTTTCAAAAAATTTTGACTGAGCGTTAGAGAATGCTGAGGTGATGATGTCCGTTTTTTTCCGTTTTCTGATAAGATCACTGATAAAGGCTCTATACTATCTATTATGCGTACACGTAGTGGTGAAGGTTCGGTTAAAGGCGCATCGAATTTTCTCAAGGTGTTCCCCGCAACGATTACAGTAATAAAACCGTAGTTTGCAGTTCTTTTACCATAAACTTTTTTTCGCGGCACTGAAAATAAATTAAAGTCGTGGCGAGGGACTCATTGAGAAAATTCGATGCGCCTTTAACCGAGCCTTCACCACTTCGTGTACGCATAATATGCACATAGTCAAAATCGCGTTCCCCAGCGGAAGCCAGGCGGTTGAGGTGCGAAGCGCCGAGAACTGTCTGGTACATCAGAAAATTAGTAGTGGAATCCGGTTTTTTGAGATTTTACGCTTCATAAAAACATTGAGTTTTGCGTTTCAAACGAACTAAAATAAAATCGCTTTAAAAAAATCAAAAACAAAAACAAGATTTATTCAACAAAATGGGTTATGAAAAACAAAAAATTAAAATAAAAACGAGTAATTAAAAGGATTTTCTCGTGAACCAGATTTCACTTCCATTATCTTCATAGTCCTCGTCATCAATCCAGTATGACCCTTTAATCTCAAAATATTCCTTCGAATTGGGAATCGGATAAATAAGAGCTCCCGCACAGTCATCAATTTGATTACCGAATACTTCTCTCAAAACAGAACTTGTTACCATTATAAAGCTATTGTAGTTTAGCATGCAGTACTCAAAGTTCGGATTGTGCAAGAGGATCTGAATGATTTTTGGTTTATTTTACCAGAGAAAAATAATGAGCAAGCGCGCCCTACTGGTCTCAGTACTTGAATTTTTTTCCCTTTTAGCGAATGAACTTTTTTGGATGAATTTTTCGTTTTTCTCAACAAGAACGCTGTTACTCATTTGTGAAAAAGTGGCGGTCCCGTTTAAAGGCGCAGCGGCAAATGTTCACGGTATCTCGTCACGATTACAGTAACTTTCAGTGCAATATAACTGTAAGCGTGACGAGATATCGTAAACATTTGTCGTTGCGCCTTTAAACGGAACCGCCACTAGTTTGCAAATGAGTATAATTCCGAAGAACTATATTCATCCGCTGAAAATGAAAAAAAATATTTACAAAAAATCAACTGCTCAGTAGGGGGCGGTTGCATTACTATTTTTTCGTGCTTACATCTCTGATTTTCTTCAAATCATCCTCATTTTCCTTGGGCAAGCCGATATCGAACTTTTTGAAATGAAACAAATTTTCGATGGGTAATGGCCAACTGAGCGATTTAAAGTCACTAGCCATTTTCCATTGATCCATTTCGAAAACTGGTCCAAAATTTTCTAATGATGGCAGGGTTTCCCAATGGTAAAAACAGAGTTTTTGAAGAACTCCTGGCTTGAAAATTGGAAGAATTGAGGTGGCAAGAACACCGTTGCAGCCACGCAGTTCAACTGATTCCACGTGGAGTTTCGAAGTGAAGACGTCGAGAACTTTGAAGGCGTCACAGAATCTCTCGTATTCTATTCCAATATTAAATTTTAATTTCCAGGATTCCATTTGAAATTCCAAACGTCCGAAGAACTTTTTCATATCAGTCAGAGCCAATTCCATATGATTTTTGTCTTCGAAACTTTTTGTATATTTTCCAAAATATTTCACACGGCATTCGTTTCTTATTTGAGTGTACCGAATTTCGGGTGAGGAGTGGGGAGATTCGAGAAACTGGATTACGGTAGAATATTTGTTGAATTCAGTGCGAAGTCCATTAATTTGGAATTTGCTTGCGTCCATAATTTGGAGGAAGTGGTGGCTGACTTCTCGGAGAGCGCATCTGGAATTTTTTTTTTCGAAAAATTAATTTTTTTTCAGTGCAAAAAATTTTGGCTCCACTCAGAGACCAGCCAACCGGGCCGGGCCGAGTCGGTAGAAATTCCTTAGTCGGCCCGGCCCGGCCCATCACAAGTATGACAAAATGCATTTTTTCGATTGAAAATCTCAGTCGCAGCCCTCTATTCAACTTAAATCTAGCCGAAAATCTTGAAAATCAAAACATTTTCCTTTCAAAAATTTTTTCACCGAAAAAAGTCAATTCGCTGAAAGGGAAAAATTCATGTACTGTGTCCAGTGGTGCTCAGTTGCTGATCATTTTTCAATGCCACTGTATATTACTGTAAAATTTCAAATTACCTGTCAGAATAATAGAAATCTCCAGTAATTCGCTCCATGATATCCTGAGACATGTCAGACAAAGTTAATGCGTTCTCTTTTAACTCGATTTCTTCCAAATCAATTTCTCCTCTCGAGAATTTTTGATAATAACTATAGTATTCTGGATAATCGATGATGTCATCTCCAAGTACTTGACATATTCTATTGTAGAAACCAAATACTGGATCAGACGAATAACCACCATTATGACGTGGAACTTCTTTTTCTTCAGCTTCATAGAGAATGCAGACACGGAGAGCTTTCTTATCGTTTCGAAGAATCGCCTTCAAGTCGCAAATTGATCTGAAAATCAGCATAAATTGTGAAAACAAGTGGGCGGAGCTTACTCATCGTCGAATTTTTTCTTCGAAAATTGATTGAACCAAAGCTTGAACTGATCATAATCAATGACGTCTTCTCCGACTTTGTTACAAAAGTGATTGAAAGAACTTTCACGCGATGAGAGACCAAAGTTTTGGAGATATTCGTAGAGAAGGTAGTGACGAAGCGATAACGGATTATTCTTGAGGAAATCAGAAGCCATTTTGCTGAAAAAAAACCCTACAAGATGTGAAAAATATTCAAAAAAAAAAAAGAAAAAAATGCACCAAAGATACAAGGGGCGATTTGAACGCCTTTTTTCGAATTAAAAAAGAAAAAAATAATCAAGATTTATTAGAAATATTCAGAAAGTTTTCTTAATATTAATACCGGCTCTACAAAAACTAAATTCGAGAAGTTGATTGGATTTCGGAATGGGATAATAACGAGTATGTGGAAATTCAGAAACTCTGAACACGAAACGTCCAAGGGCTTTCTTCATAACTTCTCTTTCTTCATCAGAACACATCCATCTTAAACAGCCCTTTCTGAAGTTTGTCGAGTTGAAGAGAACCTATAAAATTATAGAATTAAAAAAAACCTTATTAACCTTTCAGAATAATGGGCAACCGCGCTTCACTGGACTCAGTACTTGAATTTCCACTTCTAGCTAATCAACTTTTTTGGCCGCGTACAGGTTCACGGCCTAGGAATTTGAAAAAAAGCGCGCGCAAGGCGCAAACGTGTCGGATTCTAGGCCATCAACCTGTATTGCGTGCTTTTTTCAAAAGCCTTTTTCTACCGTTTAGAGTGATTTTTGAGTGTAGTCGTAGTGAAAGAAAATGATCAGAATAAAAAACTGCATCAGAATTTGAAATAAGAAAACCCGAGTTCAGTCCTCCTTTAAATATTCAACAGAAATACGATATTCAAGCGAATCTGTGTTCGAAAGATCAATGAAAATGGCTTTTCAGCTGGAAAATGCATGTTTAAGATATTAACCATCCGATTAATATCTTAAACATGCATTTATTTTCTCACCAAAAACGCCGAAGTTTTTCACGCGAAAATTTGATAAAAAAAAGAAAAAATTTTAACGGAATTTTTAAAATATTTTCAGAAATTTAATCCAATCTGTGTCGAAAAGGTTATCAAAAAGGGAATTTTCGTCAAATAATCAACTGAGAGAAATGGGGCGCGGTTGCTGCTCATTTCGGAAGACCAATAAAAAAAATTTGAAAAATACATTTCTGACTCGAAGCACATCCTTTGGATCGGCCATATTCCATGAGATTTGAAACTCTTCAAATCTCCATAATTCATCGATAACATCCACATTTTCCTTATAGAAATGAAATCGTTTGGCTTGTTTAAACTGCTCGGATTTCACAATTTCCTTCATTTTCTCAAAATTTCCTTCGTTGTTTTGCAAATCTTCGCAACTGATTCTTTCAAGAGTTCCAGGTTGAATACATCGAATTAGAGAATGAGCAGCGTCCACAGAAACTCCTGTCATATGTAATTCTTTTACAATTATTTGATTATCGAAGGATTTTGAGATGGTTTCCAGAAATTTAGAGCATTGGCGACTCAATTTCATTCTTTCCTCTTCTCTTAAACCCCACATAAAAATCGTCAAATTTTCTAATGGAACCTTCGGGTTTTTGAGAAGATAGGCCAGATGAGCTAATGACTTTTCGAAAAAGTCTTTTCCATAAATATTCTTTCTGATTCCATTAAGATGATTAAACCATTTGCCTTCTGATGACTCATCCGCGTATTCATAATGAAATGACTTTTCATCAAACGAAATGAGACAACTAGAATCAAATAACGTCCAACTGATGCTTGTACAAGGTACAGCCAGTTTGTTGATTATCGTTCGAAGACCATGACAAACATTTTTGACGGCGTAGCTATAAGAAAAATTGTGACGCTTTTGATTTTTTTTTTCACTAAACCCTTACCGATCCGGCGGATTCAAATAACTAAGAATGTCTTCGACAATATCCACTGGAATATCCGAGAATTCCTTTGGTTTTTGTTCCAATTCCCTATCATAACCCAAATCAAATTGGCGATTTTCAAATCGTTTCATCCAAAAGTTAAAGTCTTCCAAAGTGATAATATCATGACCAATTTCTTTGCAAAGATTCTGATATGCTTCATCAATCGATAATTTGCCTTTGTTATGAAGGAATTCGGACAAAATACACATCCGAATACCCAATTCTTCGTTTGAAACTGATGACGTCATTTTTGGAAAGTAGGATGGATGATCTGCAACTAAAATTTAGTTTTGATTTTCTTGTCCAAAGTTTTTGCGGATACAGTAAAATTTCAAATTTCAGAATTTTTTTTAAATAAAGAAAGGTTCAAATTAAAATGAGAAACGAGATGGGTCTCGCAAAGAAAAGGATATTTTGGTGTAATTTTGCACTGCAACGTAAAAGAGGAATGTTTCAAGTATAAAAATAGCGCAAAAAAAACGCAGAACTGAGTGAGTCAAGGGCAATTTTTAAAAACCTAAAAAAAATTAAAGTTTATTTAGAGAAAATGTTAAAAATAGCAGAGGTAAAAAAACGCAAAAAATACAATTATCGAATTGTTAAATTTTGTAGTTATTCGGACATAAACCCCGCCCACCTACCATTTTCCATAAACGAAAATGCATAACCTGCATATTAAGAAGAAAGGGGCAGAATTTTCTCAATTTTAAGTCCATTTTTATCGATTTTCACTTCCAAAGTCGTTCCAGAAGGCGAACAGCGTCGGTATGTTTCATTTGAAAAATTGAATTGAAATTCCATATTTTCCAATAATTCCTTCATATTTTTCAGACGTCTCTTGTCAAATTCCGGATTGAAAATAATTTCGCATTTTTTGAAATTTTCATTTTTTTCGAACCGATCCATCCAATTAGTTAATTGAGATTTTGTCATTGAATGAATTCCAACAATAAATTGTTCGAAATGAAAAAATCCATTTGGTAAATCCGATGGAATTTCCAAAACACATTTCCGAGCATCTATATTTTTTGCCAATTTCCATTGATCCATTTTCATAATTGACTCCTCCCATTTTCGATTTGGTAATTTTTCAATTAATTTGATATTTTCCAGAAATCCAGGTTGGAAGCAATTCAGAAGAGTTTTTGTCAATTTAACGTCTTTGCAGACTAAAACGATTTTTTTGATTTTGAGTTTCGATTTTGACGATGATTCTTTCAAAAATTCAATGATTTTTGGAGCTTGAATAGTGGTTGGTTCCAATCGAATACTGAGAATTTCTAATCTGAAATTTGGATTTTTGAAAAGATCCTCCAAACTTTTGAAAATCATTTTCAAATAATCTTTTTCCGTCAATTTCTTCTTTTTTCCTTTGGATTCCACTATGAAATCGTCGTTTTCATTCTTGTACCAAATTTTGCCATTATCAATATTAACATCGAATTTCTCATCAGTACTTGTGATAACAATTCTATTCTGATAAATTGCCTGCTTGCCTACATTCGTTCGACGATTCTTCTTGCAAATTTTTTTGGTTACAAATCTGAAAATAGTTTGGCGATTTTTTTGATATTTATTCATTACTTATTCGCTGACACCTCGGCTCAAAAGCGCAGCGACAAATGTCTCTTGGGTCCCGCCACGATTACAGTTGTTGTTCAGTGAGACTTACTGTAACCGTGATAGGACCCAATAGACATTTGTCGCTGCGCCTTTAAGCCGAGGAGTCAGGCTTTCGCAAATAAGTAATACCGTAAAAACTGAATTAGTAGTGCATGCACCACTATTTTTCGGCCCCGGGACAATTCGAAACTGCGACATTTCGAAACCGCTGAGAAAACAGTGAAAAACGCTTGGGAAATGAGGAGCTTTTTGAAATTTTCAAAGTAAAACTGTTAGTTTCCTATGAAAATACCAAATATTTACGGAATTGATGATGAATTTTCAACAAAATTAATTTCGAGAAAAAAATTTATTTTTAAATTTTTGCTTTTTCTTGAAATTTACCAATTCCGTAAATATTTGGTGTTTTCATAGGAAACTAACAGTTTTACTTTGAAATTTTCAAAAATCTCCTCATTTCCCAAGCTTTTTTCACGGTTTCTCAGCGGCTTCGAAATGTCCGGTTTCGAAATGTCCGTTTTCGAGATGTCGCGGTTTCGAAACGTCTGGTTTCGAAATGTCCCGGAGCCTATTTTTCAACCTCTTCATCTGGAGGGCACAACTATTAGAGGGGCATCATTATACACGTTTTTTTTCCAAAATTTGATGTTTTATAATCTGATTTTATTGGCGATTTTTATCAAAAATGACAAAAATAATTGAGTAAATTTCATCTGTTCTCAAGTTTTTTTCAAGTTAGGGAAGTTTTCAGACCGATATTCTTGAATTTTTAGTCGGGAAGTCAAAAATTTGAAGAAGGAATCATTTTGAAAATGTGGCATCACTATTAAAGGGGCACTATTAATACAGTTTTTACGGTATATTTAAAAATTCTCACCGGCTTTTTGAAACTGATTTTTGCACAGTTGGTCCTAGATTGCCAGGTAAAACGGAGAGTTTTTGAGGAAATTCGACTGGTTTTGGCTTGAAACTTGCATCCAGATTCTTCTCCACCGCCATTCCATTTTTATCGATTTTCACATCCAAAATCGTTACAGAAGACGAACAGCGTCGGTATGTTTCAGTAGAAAAATTGAATTGAAATTTCATTTGTTCCAATAATTCCTTCATATTTTTCAGACGTCTCTTATCGAATTCCGGATTAAAAACAATTCCGCATTTTTTGAAATTTTCATTTTTTTCAAATCGATCCATCCAATTAGTTAATTGAGTTTTTGTCATTGAATGAATTCCGATAATAAATTGTTCAAAATGAAAAAATCCATTTGGTAAATCCGATGGAATTTCAAGAACACATTTTCTGGCATCTATATTTTTTGCCAATTTCCATTGATCCATTTCCATAATTGACTCCCATTTTCGATTTGGTAATTTTTCAATTATTTTGATATTTTCAAGGAATCCAGGTTTGAAACAATTTAAAATTGCCTTCGTTGATCCGATGTCTTTACAATGAAAGATGAGATTTTTGACGTGGATTTTTGAATTTTTAGAGGAATCCTTAATAATTTCAATGAGCTGGTGACCATTGGATTTCAGCTGAATTTCGAAATTTTTCAATTTGAATTTCGGATTTTTGAAAATATCCTCCAAATTGTTGAAAATCGTTTTCAAATAATCTTTTTCCGCCAATTTCTTTTGTTTTCCATTGAATTCAACTAGAAAATCTTTGCCTTTGTACCAAATTGTGCCATTTTCAATATTGATATCCAATTTGTTATCGTTAGTTTTGATAGTGATATTATCCAAATTAATTGGTCCATTATCAGCAATTGAACGGAGACTTTTGCACACTTTTCGCGTCATAAATCTGAAAATTTTGCAAATTTTTTTTCAAAATTTTTTTTCTTACCGGCTCGTCAAATCCAACTTTTGCACAATTTCTCCGAGCACTTTTTTGGGCAAATTGTTCAATTTTTTTGGTACATAACCCAAATCGAATTGTCGATTTTCGAATCTTTGCATCCAAAATTTGAAATATTCAAAACTGACATTATCATGACCTAGCTCTTCACAAAGATTTGCATAGGCTTCATTAATTGATAATTTGCCATCGTTATGAAGGAATTCTGATAAAATACACAATCGAATTCCAACTTCTTCGTTAGTGATTGATGACGTCATTTTTGGTTAATCTGAAATAATTTTTGAAATTTCAAAAAAATTGTGCGGCGGAGCAAAATCAATCAAAAATTTTCTAAAGAAATTTAGAAAGCATTTTTCTGAAAATTCAAAATTACGATGACTAGCAAAAAATATAGCAGAATTTAAAAAAAAGAAGAGTTATAGTTCAAATTAAAATGAGCAATGAGGTGGGTCTCGCCACGAAAAGAATATTTTGCTGTATTTTTGCTCTTCAACGTGGAAGTGGAATGTTTTCAAATATGAAAATAGTGTCGTAAACGAAGTGAAGTGAAATTTCAAGAAAATTTTTCAAAAAATAACAAATTTATTAAGAGAGACAGGTGAAAATAGCAAAGATAAATAAAACGCAGTGAAACAAAAACAATTATTACGAAGACACGAAAAAGTGGCGGTTCTGTTTAAAGGCGCAGAGGCAAATGTTCACGATATCTCGCCACGATTACCGTAATTTTAATGCGTTACCGTCTGCGTGGCTGGCCGCTCTCTTCAAAGTAGGAACTATATTGACAGAGGTGGGCGGGGTTGATATTAGAGCGTGTATGCAGACGCTTCCGTTGACTATAACGCATTAAAATTACTGTAAGCGTGGCGAGATATCGTGAACATTTGCCTCTGCGCCTTTAAACGGAACCGCCACTTTTTCGTGTCTTCGTAATATCGAACTTTCAAAAATCATAATTCAGAATTTTCTCGATTTTAAGCCCGGTTTTGTCAATTTTCACATCAATAATCATCCCAGAAGCCATGTGTTGTTGGTATGTATTTGAAGATAAATTTTCCGAAAATTCCATCTGGTTCAGAATTTTTAGCTCGTTCGAATACGATCTGCCAGATTTCGGATACAAAACCAGACGACAAATTTTCAGATTTTCAATTTTCTGAAATTGATCCATCCATGAAACGAGTTGATCTTTTGTAATTGAAAAAATTCCAATACTGACACTTTTTGCCATTTTCCATTGCTCAATTTCAAATAGTGCTTCCCCTCCGTCTTTCATCGAAAATCTCTTGGGCAAACTGATTTTTTCCGAAAAACCCGGTTCAAAACAGTTCAGAATCGTCCTGATCGAACAGAAGTCTTTGCAGATAATATTGATATTTTCGACTTTAAGTTTCGATTTTGACGAAGAGTGTTTCAAAATTTCAATGATTTTCGAAGCTTGAAAAGTGGATGGTTCTACGTGAATCCTGAAGGTTTTTAATTCGAAATTTGAATTTTTGAAAATATCCTCCAAATTGTTGAACATCGTCTTCAAATAATCTTCTTTCGCTAATTTCTTTTGTTTTCCATTGAATTCCATTAGATATTCTCCGCCCACTTTTCTGTATCGAATCGTGCCATTTTCGATATTGACGTTGATTTTATCATTTTCACTTGTAATGACAATTCTATCCAATTTGATTGGTTGTTCGTCCGCAATTGTTCGTAGACTTCGGCACACTTTTCGCGTCACAAATCTGGAAAAAATGGTTTTTGCTGTTGAAAAAAACAAATTTTGTGCAAGAAATTGTGAAGTTGGCAGCGTGCCAACTTTGAAATTCTTTGCACAAACTTCTTTTTTTTTCAAATCGTGCCTCTGAAAAATACATACCGACTCTTCAAATCCAAATTTTGCACAATTTCACTGTGCACATTTTCGGGTAAATCGGAAAATGTCTTTGGTTTTGGCAACATATTTCTATCGTATCCCAAATCGAATTGACGATTTTCAAATCGATTCATCCAAAATTTGAAATCTTCGAAAGTGATAATATCATGACCAATTTCTTTACAAAGATTTTCATAGACTTCATCAATCGATAATTTGCCTTCGTTATGAAGGAATTCTGATAAAATACACAATCGAATCCCGACTTCTTCGTTAGAGATTGATGACGACGTCATTTAATCTGAAAAAAAACCAACAGATATATTGTCAAAAAATATTGTTCCGACACCGCGAAATTAATTAGATGTAAACAAGTGGGGTCGCTAGGCTCCTCCCATCGTGTGAAAGGTTCCCGCACACTGTTTTTGTAATCATTGGTCCCAAGAAAAGCCTTACAGGGATTGAAACAACGTGCGGGAACCTTGCACACGTTGGGAGGGGCCTAGCGAGTGAAAAAAATTGTTCAAAATTGAACAAGCGAGTCCACACACGAGTTCCCAGCGAGGGTAGGAAAGCGCGCTCTGATGATAAATTGATAATTTCGCTGCGTACCTCGAATTTTTTCAACTGAATTTTCGGGAAAATGGTGCGAAAGTGAGTATCAAACGTTTTCACCATTAAAGCGCTCTTTCCTACCCTCGCTGGGAACTAGTGTGGGTCCAGAGGGGCGCGGTTGTTCTTCATTTTACAAGGCTAACAGTTAGAGAAGGAAAACATTTTTTTGAAAAATTTTGAAATGGCGCTGCATTTGTAATGAAAATCAAGTATTCTTTGCGAACAAACGCAAGTTAAAAAAACAAAAAAAACAAGGGAAAAGAGGTTTGAAAAAGAACAAAACATATTCATAATTGAAACAAGGAAATTTGAGAAAAAAAATATCATTTTTTTGGCGATTTTCTACGAATTTCGAATCGCGGATATTTGATTTTGATTTCCAAAATATCCTTAGATCCATGAATTGGACGACGTTGAGTGAATTCGTCGAATTCATCAATGTTTCCTCCAATGGCTCTACCGATTTCAATTCTGCTTTGAGTGCCATAACGGAGATGCAGAAGACATGCTTTGAAATTGACTGATTTCGAAAGATCATCCAGAAGTTGAACGACGCCTTCTGCAGTCATTGACGAAACCGAAAGTTCGAAGCGATTAAAATGATAAAAATGTTCGAATTGATTTGGTAAAAAGTAGTGTTTATGGATAACCACTTCTTTCGCTTGTTTCCATTGCTCCATTTCAACTAATTTCATGAACAGCGCGGCTGAAATTCCGCGAATATCTAAGTCGATCTTTTTCAGTTTTCCCGGTTCCATAAGTTTCAAAAGTGACAGAATGGTTTGGAAGGATGTCATCTGAAGACATGTTTCCTTGACATGCACATTCGAAGCAATTTTCATCGATTTTAAGAACTCATGAAATCGTTTACAGTTCGCCTTTCCAGCACAAAGAAGGTCCACTTCAAAAGATCCCAGTTTCAAATTTTGAAGAGCAATCGACAAGTCATTGAAGGCCAATTCCGCAAAGTTTGCATTTTCGATTGTCATACTGTTTCCAGGATGGCACTCGATCAAACAGTCCTCTTCATCTTGTTTGTAGTTGATGATTACATTTTTATATGTCACTTCGACGCTCGAGTCAAAGACATTAACTTTGACGATATTGTAGTAAACTGGCTGTTGTTGGTCGACAATTGTGCGAAGTCCTTTGCACACTTTACGAGTGACGAGTCTGAAATTTAGTGATGATGCTTCAGGTTGGGTTTTTTCCGTATTAAAGGAGGACTAAAGTCATGTTTTTTCTTATTGTTGTAATCGAACGTATAGGTTATGATCATTGTTGAACTTCATATGAAAAGTTCTGAAAATTCCTCTGAAACGCGCATGAAAACGGCCAAAACCGAGATGTATTTTTTCTGGCCGAGGGCCGAGGGCCTAGGAAGCGCCCATATGGCTGGGGTCGATTTACGCACCGTTGTCAAACTCGTTACTATCTTCATTCGTTTTTGCTTTTTATTCGATTATTTCTCGTTTTTCTTTCCTTCTTTTTAAACCTGAAAATATTTCTAGGCAAAATTCAGTGAAAAAATCGAATAAAAAGCAAAAACGAATGAAAACAATGATGAGTGTGACAACGCTGCGTAAATCGACCCCAGCAATATGGGCGCCTCCTAGGCCCTCGGCCCTCGGCCAGAAAAAATACATCTCGATTTTGGCCATTTTCATGCGCGTTTCACAGGAATTTTGAAAACTTTTCATATGAAGTTCAACAATGATCATAACCTATACGTTCGATTACAACAATAAGAAAAAACATGACTTTAGTCCTCCTTTAACTTACCGCTCTTTCCAGTCCAATTTTCGCACAATTTTTTTGAGAACATCAAATGGCAAGTCGGATAAAGTGGCAGACTTTGGATCCAAACTGAAATTTCAAAAATCCCCGATTTTTTAGTGGTTTTTGATGGGAATTTTTACCTTCTATCATAATCCAAATCGAAATTTCCTTGATAGAACCGGTAGTACCAAAAATCGACTTCAGAATAATCCACTTTGTCTCCCATTGCTTCATACATTGATTTGTTAACTTCATCGACGGATTTCTTTCGAAGAAATTGGAACAGAATGCACGAACGGAATAATTTCGGATCGGTAGTTAGTATATCAGACATTTTTTCTGTAATAAAATTGTTTTGAAAAAAGTCAATTGAATTTTTCGAGAACGAAGTGCTCACTGAGCGCCGCTCAGTTCGAAAATAAGATGAGCAATCAAATTTAAGGGAAAAACCGTGCCGAACTATTGCAATGGGAGGGGCCAAACAAGAGAAAATTTCAAGGTTCTTTTTTGTTTCGCAAAACAAAGAGCAATCGCGCTCCACTGAACTCAGTTGATTTTTTAAGCTTGTATCTTCATTTTTCAAAAAATTGATGCATTTTTCAACTGAAAATCGCAGTTTTCAGCCTCTTTTCGACCTATATTTTGTTAAAATCCTGAAAAAAAATAAAGCAACTTTTCAAACAAAAATTTTGCCTCTCACCGATTTTTGGCGGGAAAAAAATTTGGAATAGGGGTTTTTGGGGGGAAAAATCTGTCAAATTTTGAAAAAAAAACAAATTAACTTGACAGATAATTGCTCGCTGTAAATTTTGAGGAAGATTTAAGAAAAAATTAAAGTGAGCAATAATTTTCTAAAAATATTCCGCAGTTTTTGTTCTGAAAAAAAAAATTTATTTAAAAAGAAAAAAAATTACTAAAAAAAACCGCGAATTTCGGTTTTTCGGAGTAAAATCGGTAATCAAATTGTAGTCTGAAATAGGAAAAAGAGTATTCTTGGCGAATTAACGCAACGAATAGAGACAAAAGCGGAGAAGAATGAAACCAAAAACAAGATTTATAGATGAAATTTAAAACAGAAAGGAAAATGAATTCCGATTTTCCAGAAAAAAAAAGAGCAAATAAAATATTTTTAAAAAGGAAATTTTTTATCCTATTCTGGTTTTCTAACAATTATAATTTCGTCTTGGGTGATAGTGGTTTCAAGAACATCTCCGGTCGAACAACGAATCAAACGACGATGAATGATGGATTCATCTTCAGGAAGCTCATCGGCAACAATTTCTCCAAGCTTTCGACCGATTTCCACACTGTTTTCAATCGAACTTTCGAAGCTGATATGACATGAATCGAAATCGATTGATTTCGAAACAGCATCCACAAGTTGAGCAACGTCTTCGGAAGTGATCGTGGAAACATTGATATCGAAGCAATTGAAATGATAGAAATGTTTCAATAGGTTCGGAATATCCGGCAATTGGTTGAAAATCTCTACTTCTTTTGCTTGTTTGAATTGGTCCATTTCGAAGAGTTGATTGAATTCCGAAGTGGACCATACGTCACGAATCTCTTCCTCTTTTTCTTCCTCCTTTACATTTTCGCCACTTTCCTTACAGATTTTCTCCAATTTTCCGGGTTCCAACTGATTCAGGATAGCAAGGATCGTTTTGAAGGAATCGATACCAATTGTTGTCTCCTTCACACGAATTTTTGAATTAAATTTTAGGCTTTTCATCAATTCACTACATAAATATTCATCTTCCGTAAATCCTTCTAAGATTAGAACGTCAAAACACTCTACTTCTGTATCGGAATTCTTGAGCGCCACCGCCAAATCATTGCATGCCACATCCACGAAATTCGATTTTTTCAATTTCGTAGCTCCGTATCTATTAGAGTGGGTGACCTTGCAATTTTCTCCATCTTCTGCGTACCATACTTCAAACCCGTCGTAATCAATCCGCAATCCGTCGGAATCAAGTGGGAATAGTTGGATTTTTTCATACTTCACTGGGTGTTCGTCCACAATTGATCGAAAGGTTTTGCACACTTTTCGAGTCACTGATCTGAAAATTAGAGAATAATAATCCGGAAAAAGTATCTGATAGAAATTTTGTTGTTTTTTTTTTAATTTTTGAAAAAATTTAAAAAAGTATCCAAAAACCATGGATTCCATGTTGAAAATTTTTTGCATCCTGGTCAATTTTTCGAAAATAGCAATTGAAATAGAGGCGGGTGAGCAGGAGGGACTAGAAAAAACCAGCGATGGCCTAGTAACCCGAAGGCGGGAATTCGAAAACATTAATCATTCCTTTTTCCATTTTGCATATTGGGCCTAGATTGGATAGTCTGTACCAAAATGAAACCAAAAAATCTACAACAGACAGCCCCTCAACCGACGACCTATGCAAACTCGCTCTGTTGATACGCGCATTTTTGATATCCGAAGTTAAGCATAGTGGGTGAAGAAGATAATTGTTTTTAGGTTTTAGAATATTCTCAAAAAACCATTTTTCCAGAAAACGGTTTCGGATTTTTAGGCAATAACGGATTGTTCAAGTCCCTCCTGCTCCTGTTCACCTTCATTTACAATTGCAACTTTGAAAATTTGACCATATTTCAAAATTTCTCAACAAGAAATTCATGCTATTTGGATATTTTCCAACCCATAATTTTTGAATTTTTTTACCTTCCACAATAGTCCAACTTCTCAACAATTTTCTTCATAACATTTGTCGGCAAATCAGAAAAGTCAACCGCCTTCCTATCATCATTCATTTGAACATCCTCCAAATCAAATTCTCCATTCGCAAATCGATAATACCAGAAAGTGAATTCTGAGTAATCGATGACGTCATAGCCAAGTGTGGAGCACATGGAATCGTATCGACCGAAGACCAAATCGCCAACTTCAACGAATGCTTTTTTGATCTGAATCCCTTTAAGAAACTCGTACAAAATGCAGGAGCGAACAGCTTTCTTATCGTTTTGAAAGAAAGTTTCTAGGTCGGAAATTGGCCTAAAATTCAATTTTTTCATTCAATTTTCATAATAAAAAAATCTCACTTTTTATCATCATCTTCATCAAATCTTCCTTCCGAAAATCGACTGCACCAAAACTGAAAATTTTCGAAACTAATGACGTCATCGCCAACTGCTTTAACGAAATTCGGATAAGCATATTCCGCATCCTTTATTGGTAAAAATTCGTAGAGAAGACAATGACGAAAAGTCATCTCGTTGTTTTTGAAGTACTCGGGCATTTTTCTGTAAAAAATTTGTTTTGAAAAAAATGATTATTTTTTATTTTTTTCTCATTTTTGAAAGCCTGGCACCTTGGCTTGAAGGCGCAGCGACAAATGTCTATTGGGTCTCGGCACGATTACAGTAATTCTCAGTAAAGCAGTGACTGTGTCAACTGTAAAAGCAACTGTAAACGTGAAAGGACCCGATGAAAATTTGTCGCTGCGTCTTTAAACCAAGTTGTCAGGCTATCGAAAAAAAGAAATAGAATATTTGGAAGCGACTTGGGGGCGGGGCTTGACCGGGGTACTGTACTTAAGGGGCGGGGCTTGGCTGGGTTACTGTACCTGAGGGGCGGGGCTTAGCTGAGTTACTATACCTGAGGGGCGGGAGCACCAAAAAAAAAATTTTTTTTCCTGATTTTTTTGCCACGCAGTTGTATTTCCGATGCTAAATATGCATTTTGAAAACAATTTTCAGTCATTTCGACCCTTTAAAAATGCCTAAGCCTCTTTTGAAGGTTGAGGGTTCAAAAATTTTAATTTTTTGTTGATTAAACTGTTATTTTTCATGAACTTTTAAATTTTTCAAAAATAATTTCAATCTTCAAAAGAGGCTCAGGCATTTCTGAAAAACTCGAAATGAGTGAAAATAGATTTAAAAATGCATATTTAGCATCGGAAATACAACTGCGTGGCAAAAAATCGGGAAAAAAAATTTTTTTGGTGGTCCCGCCCCTCAGGTACAGTAACCCAGCTAAGCCCCGCCCCTCAGGTACAGTAACCCAGCTAAGCCCCGCCTCTCAGGTACAGTAACCCAACCAAGCCCCGCCCCTTGAGTACAGTACCCCAGCCAAGCCTCGCACGGGGTTTGAGTGGGAAAAGGCGCTCTAGTGAGAAATTTGGTTGCCTAAGATCAGTATTCAATACTTTTCTTATTAGAGCGCACTTTCTTACGCTATTTCCGTTTGTGGTGTGTGGTCCCTATATCTACCAACAATATCCATCCCAACTAACCGTCTTGGCTCCACATCCAGTTCATTATTCCCATCTTTAAACCACGAAAACAACCGATCGAATTCATTAATTTCCATGAAATCCGGTCCAAATACTCGAATCATTTTTTCTCGGGTTTCCATAAAATCGCTTCCGGCTTGTACTTCGTATCGCATGCACAACTTTATATCCCGATCAGTCCATCGCGTTCGCTTTCTCGGCGGAGTGGGCGGAGCCTGGAATTTCGATTGTTCTAGCAAAACAACCATAAATGTTAAAACTTAAAAAAAAACCGAAAAAAAAACGATTTTACTCTAGTTTTTTTTCGGCTTTTTCAGTGAATGTACGTACGATGAAGGCTTTTGCCAACAGTGATATCAGTAGAGTAAACATCGGGAGATAGAAGAAGATTCTGAAAAATCATGGATAATAGGGATGATTTGAGAATGGTTTAAAATCGACATTTGACGAAATTTATTGTGATATTGTTGGAAAATTAAGTTTTCTTTCTTGTTTTTTGCGAGCGTATCGCACGCTGTTTTGTTTCTAGATTTTTGCTGTTTTCGATGAAAATGAGTACAAATATCAGCTTTTATGATGACACAGATAAATCCTTCACTTATACATAATCTGAATATCATAAAGCTGAAATTCCTACTTCTTTTCATCGAAAACAGCAAAAATCTAAAAATAAAAGTGCGTGCGGAAGAGTTGCCAAAAATGCGCGCCGCACTTGCGTTTTCAGGGGAGGTCGTTGGCTCGGTGCCAACTTTCAAATTCCTTGCCCAAATATTATTTATATAACTTCCTCTCAAAATATTTTCTTTAGGATTTCAAAACATTTTTTTCCCAACAGAGCGCCTTTGCAACACTGTAGGATCACAATTTGAAATTAAAACTGAAAAATAAGGCGGTTGCGCGTAAAGTTAAATGTAGGGTACGCAATACATAGTGTTACTGAACACCGTCAAAAAAAAAATTTGAAGAAAAATTGACAAAGAAAATCCGGTCAAATTTTCTAGATTTCGGACATTTCTCAGCGAAAAAAAGTATGAAAACACGGAGCCAAAAACAGTTTTTGAGATTCGAAACGCGCGCCATTGAGGAAAACAAAAAGGCGTAACGTTAGAAAAAAAATTAGTGCTTCTTACCCTAATTTTTTTTCCTTTTAAGCTACGTGGCTTTTGAAATTTTGAAAAAGTAATGAATGAAGGCAATAAAGTAAAGACCAGCAAACGACAGTTTTCACGCGGCACGTAATATAAAAAATGGAATAAAGTTCACGGGTTTTTTTAAAAATTTTTCAATGGAAGTCAAAGGTTTCCGGAAAAAAGACGGGGTGGAGCCGAAAAATTCCGTGCCGCAGACTTGCAAAAAAATCTGTGCCATTGATAAACCGTCCAGTTTTGACTAGGGTTAGCACCGAAAATCAAGTATTCTTTGCGAACAAACGCAAAACGATTCAAAAAAAAACAAAAGAAAAGAGGTTTGGAAAAGAACAAAAATATTCATAATTGAAACAAGGAAATTTGAGAAAAAATATCATTTTTTGGCGATTTTCTACAAATTCCGAATCGCTGATGTTTAATTTTAATTTCCAGAAAATCCTTGGATCCATGAATTGGACGGCGATGAGTTGATGCAACGGCGCCACACGCTTCTTTGTTTTTTTGTAAGCTAAAAATATCAGAAACAACAGAAATCGAAAAAAAGAACGAAGAAGCGTGCGGCTCTGTTGCGAAAAGCCGCGTCGCATTTTGCAAAATAAAAGTGGGAGGATCTCGGCTTCGTGCCAGCTCGAAAGTTCTTTGCGAAAACTTCACAATTTTGTAAAATTCTGCGCCGACACAATTTTTTTTGTCAGAAATTCGTAAGAAATTTTGCTGAAATTCAAAAATAAAGAGATAAAAAACATTTGATAAAACAGGTTTTTGAAAAAAAAAAGAATTTTTGGGAATAAAAAAAATGGAAACAAGAATTTATTCAGAAACATGGATCAGGAGAAACAGAGAAAAAAAGGAAAAAATTATTGCCGTGCAGAATAATGAGCAAGCGCGCTTCACTGGACTCGTTAACTTTCCAGATTTTTAACTAGTGGTAGATCAAAATAAAAAGACTAAAATTGTCATTTTTCAGTCGGTTTAAAAAAAATCGAGAAATGACAGAAATTGGCAGTTTTTCAGTGAAAGTCGGAAACATTTCCACAAGTTGAGTTGACAAAAACGAAATTTTCTTTTTCAAAAAATTAACAGAGTCCAGTGGGGCGCGGTTCCTTCTAATTTTGAATAATTAATAAGTATTTCTCGAGAAATTGAACTTGCTCGCGTGAAGTTGATGATCGTTCCACCAGCTAACATCAATTTTGAAATATTCATTATTTGATTCGCGACTCGGGCGAATGAAAGTGAGCGGCTCGGCATCAGACGGATGAATATTTCCAAACAACTTTTCCAGATCATAATTTTCGATGATATCCGTATTTTTGTTGTGAAATACTAAGCATGACTCGAAATTCGAATTTTTGAAGAGAATCTGCAATTGATTTTTTTTTTGGAATACACAAAACTCATCTGTAAGTTTTTGACCGAAACAGTGAAATAAAAAAAATAAATAAATAAAAAAAAGTAAAATCTTAATTCCAAAAAAATAACAAATTTTACTGTTGAAAAAATAAAGTTTGGGCAAGGAATTTTCAACTTGGCACCGAGCCAACGACCTCGCCCTGCCAATGCAAGTTGCGGCGCACCTTTTTGCAACGCCCCCGCGCGCATTTTTGTTCCCAGATTTTTGCTTTTTTCAATGAAAATGAGTACAAATTTCAGCTTTTTTGCTGACATATCACGTTGCGTATAAGTGTACGATTTATCTGTGTCATCAAAAAAGCTGAAATTTGTACTCATTTTCATTGAAAAAAGCAAAAATCTGGAAACAAAAATGCGCGCGGGGGCGTTGCAAAAAGGTGCGCCGCAACTTGCATTGGCAGGACGAGGTCGTTGGGTCGGTGCCAAGTTGAAAATTCCTTGCCTAAACTTTATTTTTTCAACAGTAAAATTTGTTATTTTTTTTGGAATTAAAATTTTACTTTTTAAAATTTTACTTTTCGCGGTCGGCCCGCCTTTTTTGATCTTCAAGCCATTTTCGAATTTACGCAGTGTGAAATGAATGTGGGCGGACCACTATTATTAATTTGACCGTAGGTGAAATAATTGTCACTTACATTTTGAATTTTCATCAAATCCTCCACATTTGCATCCACCATGGTTACGTTAAAACGTTTGAAATGAAAAAGGCTCTCAATTGGGAATGCCCATCCGAAACTATTGAATTTATTCGCCATTTTCCATTGCTCCATTTTGATTAATGATTGAAAATCGTTTAGAGCAGTTCTGTCTCGTCCGTCAAGCCGGATTTCTTGAAGGTAACCTGGTTTAAGAAGTGAAAGAATTGAAGACGCAAAATTCAAATTGAAACCATTGAAAATGATCTCCTCCACGTAAATTTTCGATTTGAAAACGCCGAGAACCTTGAAGGCGTCACTGAATTCTTTATCAACTTGTCTAAAAGTAAAAATCCAGCATTTCATTCGAAGTTTCGGATTTTCAAAGAACTTCTTCATATCATTGATAGCAACATCCAAATGATTTCTTCCTTTCACTTCTTTTTCCAACCCTCCATATGATGCCAAGTGGCAATCATCTACCTTTTGGGTGTATCGAATTCCTGGTGATTGAACGGGAAAATCCATAAAATGGATTACGGTAGAATCCTTGTTAAATTCAGTGCGAAATCCATCGATTTGCAATTTGACAGTGTCCACAAATTGGAGGAAACTACGGGAGACTTCACGAAGAGCGAATCTGAAAAATAAAACAGTAAGCCAGTGTGCCTTACCGGTTTGGTTAAACAGCCTATCGAGAAGTTCCGGAAAAAAAAGTAAAGTTTGAGCAAGGAATTTTGAAATTGGCACCGTGCCAAGGGCCTCCCGCTGAGAACGCAAAGTGCGGCGCGTAATTTTCGCAACTCTCCCGCACGCAGTTTTGTTTCTAAACATGTATTAAAGGAGGACTGAACTCGGGTTTTTTTATTTCAAATTCTGATGCAGTTTTTTATTCTGATCATTTTCTTTCACTACGACTACACACAAAAATCACTCTAAACGGGTGAAAAATGCGTTTGAAAGAAGCACACAATACAGATTGATGGCCTAGGATCCGACAAAAATGCGCCTTGCGCGCGCTATTTTCAAAATTCCTAGGCCGTCAATCTGTACGCGGCCATGCCTTCAAACGCTTTTTTCTACCGTTTAGAGTGATTTTTGAGCATAGTCGTAGTGAAAGAAAATGATCAGAATAAAAAACTGCATCAGAATTTGAAATAAAAAAACCCGAGTTCAGTCCTCCTTTAAATTAACTGCGGTTACCTTTGTCGATTTATTGCTGTGAGTTAGTTTGTTCCTTTTATTATACCGGCATGCCGTTATATTGTTAAATGCTCGAGTGCCGATTTGATAGAGGTGCTTTACTATTAGAGTATTTTTCGAATAATAGACTTTAAAATTCCTTGCCCAAACTTTATTTTTTCAATAATATTACCGACTCTTTAAATCCAAATTTTGCACAATCCCATTGAGCACATTATCCGGCAAATCCGAAAATTCCTTTGGTTTTTGCTCAGATTCTTTTTCGTAACCCAAATCGAATTGGCGATTTTCAAATCGATTCATCCAAAATTTGAAATCTTCCAAAGTGATAATATCATGACCAATTTCTTTGCAGAGATTCTTGTATGCTTCATTTATTGATAATTTTCCATTCGAATGCAGAAATTCTGATAAAATACACATTCTAATCCCGACTTCTTCGTTTGAAACTGATAACGTCATTTTTGGAAAGTAGGATGGTTAATCTGAAATAATTTTGAAGCAAGAATGCATCCATCAAAAATTTTCAAAAAAATTCAGAAAACATTTTTCTGAAAATTCAAAATTTTGACAACCAGCAAAAATATGGCAGCATTTTTTTTATAGAGAAGAGTTCAAATAAAGATGAGCAATGAAGTGGGTCTCGCCACGAAAGTATCATTTTGCTGTATTTTTGCTCTTCAAAGTGGAAGTGGAATGGTTTCTAGCAGACTTGTCACGGGCCCGGGGTTCAGGACAAGACATGTTTTGTTCAGGTTTTTTTTTCGCGGTTTTTTTCTCTTTTTGTTTTGAGGGAGGAAATTCTGACCGATTTTTAAGTAAAAAGACCCAGGAAAATTTCGAAAAAGGGCTGAAAATAGAGAAAAACGAACTTCAAAAATCAAAAATTTTTGAACCCGGGCCGGAGAAATCGTCCACCGGCCCGGCCTGGATTTTGGACAAGTCTGGTTTTTTTCTCGTTCGAAAATAATGACGTCTTTTTTCCTTTCCATCGGCCCAGCCGACGGGCCGAAGCAGGCTGGCCCGGAAAATCACAGGTATGTTTTGAAGGACATAGTTAAATCTTTCTGCTAAAATGATAAAAAAAAAACTACTGAAGTTCTTGAAGGCCTCAAGACAAACTGAAATATGGAAAAAAAGGCGTTTACAACATATTCGAATCAAATCGTTATAAGAATAAAAAGAATAATAATCACAGTTTATTCAAAAACAAGGATTATAACAGAAAAAGAAAGAAAGAAAGTTGATAACAGTGAATTAATACAATTTTCTCGAGAACGTGAAAATAGTATGAGAATCAGACGGAAATGCGCCGTCATGCCAACGAACTTTGATCTCAATATGCTCATTTTTCGAATTGGGAATTGGATAAATGGGAGCAGAATACAGTTCATATTCGACCCGCGTTAAAAATCCAAAATGCTCATAGAAAAGTCCATTATCGATGAGAATAGAGTCGCTGTAGAAAAGCACGCACTCCTCGAAATTCGGATTTTTGAAGAGGACCTGAAAAGTTTTTAAGGGAATTGTATGTGGTTATATTTAAAGCAAGCGTCTGCATGCTCGCTCTACTACAACCCCGCCCACCTCGTCAAAATAGTTCTGCTTTTGGAGAGATCGGCCAGACACGCAGACAGTAAGTGTCGGCGAGGTGCGCGGGGTTGATTTTAGAGCGGGTATGCAGACATTTGGGTTAACTATACAATAACTAAGAAGACCACATAAAGTCGAAATTCTTTTGAAAACCCTACATTCTTGATTTTCTCCAGAATTTCTCCATTCGTAACAGTCGGTGCGATATGGAACTTTTTGAAGTGAAACAAGTTTTCAATTGGGAGCGACCAGCGATCCGTATTGAATCTTTCAGCCATCTTCCATTGATCCATTTCAAAAATTGGTTGAAATTCTTCGAGAGTAGGTGCTTGTCCTTTTCCACTGAAGTAGATGTTTTGAAGGGACTCTGGTTTGAGTAGTGGCAGAATCGAAAGTGCGACGCGGTGATTTTTTAGAAAAATTGATTCCACGTGAATTTTGGAAGTAAAAATTTCCAGAACTTTGAAGGCCTCACAGGAGTTTCTTTCAACCTCATCAGTTTTGAAACCAACTTCCCAACCTTTCATTCGAAGTTTCGGATTTTCAAAGAACTTTTTTATATCATTGATAGCAACATCCAAATGATTTCTTCCTTTCACTTCTTTCGTATATTCTCCATAAGATGCCACGTGGCAATTATCTCCCTTCTGAGTGTATCGAATTCCTAGTGACTTAACGGAAGCTTCCATAAAATGGATTGCGGTAGCGTCTTTATCGATTTCGATACGAAGTCCATTAATTTGAAATTTGGAAGTGCCCACAAATTGAAGGAAGTTGTGGTTGACACCACGGAGAGCACATCTGAAAAATAAACATTTGTTGATTTTTTCAAAGAAAAAATTAATTAGTAAAATTTAGAGAATCATTTTTGAAAAAGATTTTGAATAAGACTTTGAAAAAAAATCGCACTTTTTAGTTCGTAAAAAATTCAAATTTTTCCCATTTTTCGTTTTTTCCGGTATTGTTTTTCAAAAAATTTTCAACATTTACAGCCATTTTTTTTCCAAATCTTTAAGCTTGTTCGAAACGGTTTTTTAAAAACAAACTTGGCAAGGTGCCAAGATGTGAATTTTCTGAAAAACTGATACTGAAAAGTATTTCATAAACACCTCGAGTAAAATTTTCGTTTTTTTTAACAGAAAAAGTTGTTTTAGATTTCTTTTATTCTTCGTGTATGGTTCATTTTTATCGCTTAAGCGCGCTTATTTGCAAAAGCCTGACAGCTGGGTTTAAAGGAGCAGAGATAAATGTCTATTGGGTCCCGCCACGATCACAGCTATTTTTAACTGAGTGAGAATTACTGTAATCGTGGCGGGACCCAATATACATTTATCGTTGCGCTTTTAAACGGAGGTGTCAGGCTTTCACAAATAAGTAATGTAATTAATACCTGTCGTAATAATAAAAATTCTCGCAAATTTTCTTCATAACATCACTTGGCATTTCAGATAGTGTTAATGCACTTTCATCAATTTCGATATCCTCCAAGTTATAATCAAATCTGGCGAATTGTTGATACCAGTGATAATACTCCTGATATCCTATGACGTCATCACCAAGAACTTTACAGAATCTTTTGTAAGATTCAAATGCTCGATCCAATGGAAGTTCTTTTCGGCGATAATACGGTACTTCTTTTTCTTGTGATTCATACAGAATACAGACACGAAAGGCTTTCTTATCATTCAAAATGATATTCATCATATCAGAAATTGGTCTGAAAAAGAAAAAAAAATTTAACTTGAAGTGAAAAGTGGGCGGAGCCTACTGATCATCCTCATCGAATTTTCCCTTTGAAAATCGATAGAACCAAACTTCAAATTGATCAAAATGAATGAATTCCTCGCCGAGTTTATCACAAAAATCATCATATGATTTTTCGATTTCTTTGTTTTGAATAAATTCGTAAAGGACACAGTGACGAAGGTAACGAGTATTATTTTTTAGTAGTCGAGCCATTCTGAAGAAATGATGATTAGTTGCAGTTAGCCTTATCGACAGAGCCATGTTTAGGGCACAACACAAGGCCTTAAACGACGACTTATGCAAACGCGCTCCATTGACAAAAAAGCGGCTTTAAAATCCTAAAATAATTATTTCGGGAAGTAGCTATTGAAAAATTCCCGATTTTCGGCGGGAATTCTAATAAGCTCTGAAAATTTCTCTTGAATAAAGCACTGAAACCCAGGAATATTCATCTTTTCCACCCACAATAATCAGCTTAGGCTATCGAAAATACACGGGTCAATGGGGCGCGTTTGCATAGGTCGTCGTTTGAGGCCCACGGCCCGGCGAACACTACTAGTGGCCTAGGAAAAACGGTTTCTCGTCCCTCGAGTTCGTAAAGCATTGCGCTGACTGAGGTCTCATTTTCCCTCGTTTTTCTTCGTTTTTCTTATTTTTCTCTTATCAAATTTTTAACTATCGCTTAAAAAACTTCAATTTCAATCAGTTTAGGCCGTTTCCAGTAATTCGGCTACATAACACCTTCGAAAATGGCGAGTCAAAAGAAAGGTAAGTGTTTTCCTTCATATCTCCACAGTGTTCTATTAGGATTTTCTCTAAAATAGCTTAAAAGATGCGCAATGAACCGCTCTTTCGAATGATGTAAAGCATATATACTGTTCATGGGTTCCCTGACGAGTGAAATTGAAAAATGTTGCAATTTTTGGTCGAAATTGCACATAATCTGAAATTTCTCGTCAGTGTTCTATTAGGATTTTCTAAAAGTTTGCCCAAAACATTTGCACTTGCTTACTCAACAAGAAAAAACAGCATTTGACTAGGCTTCATGGGTTCCCCATCGAGAAAAATCACGAAATAACGAAAATCTGCTGTACTTTCTGACTATTCGTCGTAGAACTCGGGAGTGTTCTATTAGATCTTGCTGAAAACTTGTCTAAATACTTATAAGGTTATGTTTTCAGAGTAACAACACAAAACTCCACCGCCCATGGCCATTTTCAGAAGGAAAACTAGCGCTGATTAGGTATACTTAATAAATTATTGTAAAATTAGGTTTTCTGTAAAATCGTTGAATTAATTTTGTTCGTGTGCATAATAAATAAATTATCAACTTGTTTTTGTAATGTTTTTCTACATTTACACAATTTTAGAGCACTTTCTTCTTACTTTTCAGAAATAAATTGGTCTAAAAATTGAATTTATCGTCAAGTCACGGTAAGCAATCGAACGACTTTACGACAATTTGCACAGAAAACCATTTCGCTGCCGACGGCCACCGCTGAGTATTCAACGCATTTTTTTCGCGGCCACTAGTAGTGTTCGCCGGGCCGTGTGAGGCCTTGTGCGCACAAGTCATCTATTTTTAAATTTATTTTGGTTCTTTTTTTCGAAAAGAAATGAGATATTGTACTGATATAAACTTTGAAAACATAAAAGAAATTTCAACCGTTGAAAAATAGAGAAAAATTATTTTATATGGCAAGAATCGCAATTTCGAAAGAAAAAAAATTGGGAAAAAATACTGCAAAAAATCTGGAAATAGTCGAAAAATGCATATTTTTTCGTCAATTTAAGCTATCACGAACAATCAATGCGAAAATACAAGAAAAAGTGAAAAATACCAAAAAAAAAATAGAGAGGAAAACAATGAAAAATGATGGATAATACTGGGAAATTTACAAGGGAGAAAAGAGAAAAACAACAAAAAAAAACCAAAAACCCATGCAAAAAAGCAAGAAAACCATGAAAAATGAATAAATTACATGGAAAATACTCGAAAATTTACACAAAAAAAAAGGAAAAAAGACATTTTCAGACCAAAACTATCGGCATTTTTCTCCTCTTCACATTCTTCTGTTTCCTCTCTTTTTCTTGCGGTTTGTATCCTTTTCTTTGAATTTGAACAAATACGGAAATGGTTCCAATCATGAATACAAGCCTATCACCACCACGATCAGGAATATCACATGACCACGAATCCGGAACTGGTTCTTCGGGAAATCGTTGATAAAGTTCAAGTGACGTCACACAATCATCGATTTCAAGGATTTTTGGATGGATGAAACGGCCAATTTTGAAGTTTGGCATCATTCCTTCGAACACTGCCTGCAAAAAATGAATTTGGAAGGGAAAATTTTCAATAATTTGGGCAGAGATTCCCCGAAAATGGCCAAGATGTAATCTATGAGCTTAGAAGGTAAACTTGCTCATTATTATGATCAAGTAGGTCAAAAACCCAATGATTATCAATAGAGCACACTTGCCATATGGGAGATTTCCGGGTGGAATATGAGTTTTTTCAGCCAGTTTTCAAAGAAAATTTCGCCGACACTTTTCACTCATTTAGGAAATTTTATAGGATTTTAAGCCGGAACTGTAATTTATTACTGTATGTGGGCACAAATGTACTGTAAGTAAGGTAAGTAAGGTACAGTAGGCCCTAATTCTCCTAATTCTACAAAAGTACAGTAGTTTTTTAAAGTGATTTTCTACCTCGTTTATATATTTATAACAGTTTTTCACTGTTTGAAAACTCCAAGTTTCCAAAAGAGCGCATATGCTACGTGCACCAGATTCGAATGATTTTAAGTGGATTTTCAAATGTATTCCACTAATTTCTTGGTCGAAAATAGTTGATTTTAAGGTAGAAAAAGTTTTTAACAGATTTTCAGCATTATTGGTCCTTCTGATTCTGTTACTTCAGGCCAAATTTATTCATTTTTTGTTTCAAATCTCTAAATGTCCAATCTGTCTAGTTGAACACATCCGGACTACTCCAGGCCTGTTCTTCAGCCAATTTTAGCGGTTTTTAGTCCCATTTCGATCACAAGCTGAAATTGCAGTTTTTTCTTACATTTTTCAGCTCCAACAAATCGGCAGTGGTCAGCTTCTCGGGAAAAACTTCGAATCGTTCGAAATGAAAGAATGCATTGAGAGGATAACGGAATGGGCGATGAATCCAAACGCATTCTTTTCCATTTTTAAATGAATTCAAATTCACAATGACTTCTTGTCCCAAATAATCTCTTTCACTTCCTGTTAATCCTCTTTTTTCAGCTAATGGCTTCTCTCGATCCTCCTCCCAAATTTCTCCGATTGGTTTATGTGGAATATACGTTATTGGAAATTCCACGTTGCAAATTTCGATTTTCGACGGTTTATCGCATATTTTCAGAATTGATCCAAAGCTTCCCAAATCGTTCACTTGAATCGAGAGTTCGTCGATTTTTGCCGGCACTTCTTGGAAGAAATTGAAGAAGAGTGGACTGAAAATGGACCATTTTAAAGGGGGTTTGAGAACTTTCCGAGCTTTTTCTGCTATTTATTGTACTGTTTTTTCAGCATAGAAATTTCGGAATCGCAGAGAGAAGGTAGTGAAAAAAGTGAAAATCGGCCGAATTTTCGAAATGCCGAGGTTTTGGAACCGAACTTTTCGATTTCGAGAACTGAACTCCCGGAAAAAATGGAATGAAGAAAATGATAATTTTTGCTGACTTTTTTCCCATTTTTTTGCTTTTTGAGTCGTTTTCAAACGGATTTCTGGTCAAAAATGTACATGTTTTTGAAAAAAAAAAAGGACATCTTTCTGTCAATTTTGAGAAATTATTCCGGTGGGATCTTTATCTTCAATGAATTATTCATCATTTTTGGTTGAAACTGCAATTTCAATCAACCATTTTTTGGAACTGTTCCAAGTTTTTAAGTACAAAACGCTCATTTTTTGAGCAAAATGATCAATTTTTGTCGAATAGATTTCGAAGAAAAATTGCTTTTTTCAGCTCAAAAATGGGAACCGATCTTGGCCTATTTCGAGTCATTTTTTAGTAAAAATTTTGAAAAAAAAGCTTCAGAAGGACCAAAAGCAGATTCTTGATAAATTTCGGCCTATTTCTAGTAAATTCAGGCTGATTTTTTTTTATTGATTTCAGAGATTTTGAGGTCCTTTATGGTCGGAAAATTTATTTCTGGCAGACTTTTTCTCCACTTCCATGCCGATTTCCTGTATCTTTTTGCGTCCAAAATCCAATTTTCCCAGCTTTTTTTTCACTATTTTCAAAAAAAAAAAACGGTTATAATCCGTACAGGAATAGTTCATAGAACGAATCGATCATCTCATCCAACTCCTTTTTGTTAAATTGTTTCGATTGTTGATGACATCCAATTCTAAACGATTCAAATTCATTATTTCTATTCTCCAATGCAAATTTAATCTCTCTCATTGCCACTGCCAAAAACTGTTCATCCTCGATTATTATTGATGATTTTTTGTTTTTTGAGACCACAACTGATTCTCCTTCTTTTCGATTGGCACAATATATCACTAACTTCTCATCGTTGAATTTGAGAAGAAGACACGTGGCACCAATTGTGATATCAATTGATTTGAAGGCAGTTCTGATTGAATCTAGAATCTGGCCAGTCGAATGAGACGCCCTTCGGAAGTGAATTCTGTAATGAGAAATTTGGTCTTTTTGGGTGGAAATCAAAAATTTGAGGTATTTTCGTGCATTTTTAGCCCAAAATTGACAAACTCACGGCATTCTCTGACTGAAAAGCAAAGAAAATTGAGTTTTATTGGTGTTTTTCTAGAGGAAAAATTGAAATTTTTGGTTTCAGTTCATTTTTGTACTGAAAAGCGGGAGTTTCAGCCAATTTTTCAGGGATTTCGTAATAGTTAAAAACATTTTCAGCTTCAAAATATCAGTTTTTGACCTATTTTCGACTCAGATTTGTGGTTTTCTGGGATTAAAATTTGAGTTCGGTGAGTTTTTCGTGCTTTTTTGACTCTTCAACGTCATTTTCCCAGCTTCCCGGCACCGAAAAAAGTGGTTTTGCGCTTTAAATTAGACCTTTTCTAGCCATTTTTGTCGATTTTCGGCGTTGAAATACGAGTTATTTATGCAGTCTTTGACTTGAAAATCGCGAATTTTGAGGTGACTTTTGCGGATTTTGAAGCAATAACACAGACAACTCTTGAACCAATTTGACATCAATTTTCTCTATATTGCCCTGATTTTTCACTTTTTTCCTTCGGTTTTCCACTACTCACTGTTCTTTAAGCCCCATCCGTCCGACAGCTATCTGAAGGGCTTTGAATTTATTGTCGCGGAACTTTTCGCGTGGTTTTACTCTGAAAATACAAAAATTAAAGATTTTTCAGGGTTTCCATCCCAACTAACGGTCTCGCGTCCACATCCAAATCATCATTCCCATCCTTGAACCACAAAAACCACTGTTCGAATTCATTAATTTCCATAAAATCTTGTCCAAATGTTCGCATCATTTTCTTTCGAGTCTCCATAAATTTGCAGCCGGCTTGTACTTCATAAAGTATGCTCAACCGCATATCCCGATCAGTCCATTGCGGCCCTTCTGGCATTTGTGCTGGAGGGGGCGGAGCCTGGAATTTTAAAATGTTGAGAGGAAGAAAAAGTTAAGATTTTGAACAGGAATTTAGGAAAAAACGTTGATGACGCGATTTTAACAATTTCTCGCGTCTATTTTTCTGACCAAAGACCGAAAACTGGGGGAAATCTCAAAAATCGGAAAAAAACGGTTTTTATTTTTTTTCCGGTTTTTCTACTCATGTACTTACGAAAATAGCCTTTTCCAGTAATATCAGTAGTGAAAACATCGAAAAGCTGGCTGATAATCTGAAAAACTACAAAAAATTGAGCTGACTTGCAAATGGCCTAAAAACGAACTTTGGACTGGAATTTTTATGAAAACATGGGATTTTTTTAACGAAAAAATAGCCAATTTGTATTTTTGCACAAAAAATCCGCGAAAATCGGTCAGAAACTGCGTTAAAAGCGAGAAAAACTGCAAGAAAAAAAACAGCGATTGCGCGTCAAGTTAAATGCTGGGTACGCATTATGAACTTTCCTGACTACAGTAATCTGCGGGAAAAATTAATTTTGGGCGCGACGTTTGCCTTTTTTTACGGGATTTTCTACTTTTTCGTGGTAAAAATTAAATTTTAATTGACAAAAATCATCTATTTTGAAAAAGGAACAAAATTAAAACGTCTTTCTCTTCAATTACTGAAGAAGTTTTCACAAATAAGCAGCAAAGTGTTCAATTCGTGGCGAGACCCATCCTCGTTCTCAGGCTATGCTCCTTCAAAAAATTATTTTTTGCTCATTTCAAATTCCTTTTTTTTCCAATTTTCGCAGCTCTTTTCACGGATTTTTCCGGTTTTCTCGCGCATATTTTTCACAGAAAACATTTAATTCAACATTTTCAGAAAAATTTCTCAAATAAAATGACATCATCAATCACTAACGAAGAAGTGGGTATTCGAATGTGTATTTTGTCGGAATTTCTGCATTCGAACGGAAAATTATCAATAAATGAAGCATATAATAATTTATGTGAAGAAATTGGTTATGATATTATCGATTTGGAAGATTTTCATTTTTGGATGAATCGATTTGAAAATCGACAATTTGATTTGGGTTATGAGAGGAAATTGGAGCAAAAATCAAAAGAATTTTCTGCTTTTCCAAATAAAATCTCGAGAAAAATCGAATCAAATAGGTAAGGAAACTGTCAGTTTTGAAAAAATGTGAAAAAAAAAACTTTTCCAGGGAAGAATTTTCGTCGGAAACATCAGAATTTGAAGTTCTTCTTGACGATATTTTTATAAATTTCGCACCAAAAACGAAGACATTTTCTGATTTACCCGAGAATGTGCTTATTGAAATTGTGCAAAATTTGGATTTGGCCAGCCGGTAAAAACATTTTTTATTCAAAAATTCATCAAAAAAGTAAAAATTTCAGATTTATGACGCGAAAAGTGTGCAAAAATCTTCGAATAATCGTTGATAAACAGCCACTCGAATTGGATAATATCACTATCAATACAATCGATAAAAAAGTGGATGTGAACTTTAAAAATGGCACAATATCGCATAAAAATGAGGATTTTTCGTTGGAAATCAATGGAAAAAGGAAGATTTTTTCAACATTGGAACATGGAAAAAAGATTATCAGTGATTTGAAAACTCTTTTTGAAAATCCAAAATTCAAATTGAACACTTTTCGAATCCGATTGGCACCCAATACTCCATATGCTCCGAGGCTCATTGAAACGATGAAAAATTCCTCTAAAAGCTCAAAAATCCACGTGAAAAACGTCACAATTTGCTGCAAAGATTTTGAAACCACCAGAACAATTTTGAATTTTTTCCAACCTGGATTTCTTGAAAATATCAAATTAATGGAAAAATTGCCAAATGCAAAGTGGGAGGAGCCAATTATGAAAGTGGATCAATGGAAATTGGCGAAAAGTGTGGATTTAGGAACGAGTCTTTTCCAACCTACTTCGAATTTACCAAATGGATTTTTTCATTTTGAGCAATTTATTATTGGAATTAATACATTGACAAAATCACAATTAATTGACTGGACGAACGGATTAAAACGAATGGAAAAATTCAAAAAATGTCAAATTATTTTCATGCCGGAACTGCCTCTAGTGCAGTTTCAAAATTTAAAGAAGACATTATCGATGAATGGATTTTTATTCGATTTATCTGCGAACGCTTATCGACTTATCTCGCCATTTGGAACGATTCTTGATGTGAAAATTGAACGAAGAGGATTGAGAATTGAAAAAATTCCGAGTGATTTGACACCGAAATCAGTGGAGTCACATACTTTCAAGAGTGTCCAAACTTCTTCAATGAGGTCAGTTTCAAACCAAAATGAAGAGCAACCGCGCTCCACTGGACTCTGTTGTCTTTTTGAGTTTTTTTTTCGATATTCAGCGAAGTTTTGAAGATATTTCTGCTTATTTACGTCATTTTTTGACTATAATCATCTGAAAAATGCATTTTTTGTACTTAAAATGGCAGTTTCAGCCCTATTTTAGACTTAAATCTGGTTGAAAATGGAGAAAAAGTGAAAAAATGTTTTAATTTTAAAAAAATTTTGATTTATTCGATTTTTGGTGGAAAAAATACATTAAAATGGGCGTTTTTGGTGCGAAAACCGGATGATTTACAAAAAAAAAATGTCATTCGCTGAAATTGGAGAAAAAAATTCAAATGCTGAAAACTGCTGAAGGAATGATTTGTCTCTGATGGCCTAGAAACCTCTGGCGGCCGAATTCCCGAAAATTCTGATTTTTTTGATGATTTCGATCTACTTTTCTGACTTTTTTTCATCGAAAATGACAACAAATCATGCATTCCATGAAAAACCCCTTTTAACGAAATTTTTTTTTTTCAGAAACGAAAGGGATTATGCAATTTTGAAGATGGATCTATTGAGAATGGCGAAGTAATTGAAAATCCAAAAATTTCATTTTTACTGCATTTTCTTGTTATAACTTCTGTGAATTCTTTGTTACAAAAATCTGAAAATGCCTCAAAAAATAGTGTTCAAAATCGAGAAACGCAGAGAAAGAACTTGTCTCCGTCTCTTCATTTTACACACTTATTTTTCATTAGAGCGCGTTTTCAGACTCTTGCTCATGTTATTTTTATTGTTATTGTTAACCTTGTTGGTTTTTCAATCATATTTCGTTGTTATTTTTTCAATTTGAAAAACAAATAACTTTTTGCTATCTCTGTTGATTAAAATGGCGTTATTTTCGCTGAATTACCGTTTATTTTCTGCCTTCAGAAAGCACCTTTAATAGAAAATCACTTTTTTTTCAAATTGAAAAAAATTCTGTAAAAAAATGTTAATGCAACCATGCTCCAACGCACCGATTTTTCTGAAAATTCAAAAAACAAAAATTTCAAAAAATGTCCAAAAAACAGTCCGATTATTGAATTCCGTAGAAATCTTTTCTTCAAAAAAACTCATTTTTTTCGCTGAATTTTTCTGCTCAAAAGTGACGTCATTAATTAAATCGAAAACCTATTTTTGGATTGATGCAGTCGTGCTCCAGCGCACATATTTTTCTAAAAGTTCGAAAAAACGTTTTTTCCTGAACTTCTTTCGTTTTTATCTCGAAAAACTCTCGTTCTAACTTCTGACGAATCCTTGAGTTCTGCCAAAATTTTTAAAAAACAATATCCCATTTTTCAGATCATCTATCTCACTTCAAAAATGACGTCATCTCCAATTTCGAATGAAGAAGTCGGCATTCGAATGTGTATTTTGTCGGAATTCCTGCATTCGGATGGAAAATTATCAATAAATGATGCATATAATAATCTCTGCAAAGAAATTGGTCATGATATTATCACTTATGAAGATTTCAAATTCTGGATGGAACGATACGAGAATCGTCAATTTGATTTGGGTTACGATAGGAACAAAGCACCAAAGCCAAAGGAATTCTCGGATTTTCCAACTAATGTTCTTGACAATATTGTAGCTCATTTAGATCCGACTGATCGGTTTGTTTTGATTTTTTTTGTAAAAAATTTGAAATGAATTTATTTCAGTTATTCCGTTGGAAATGTGTGCCGCGGATTTCGAGCTGCAATTCCAAAGCAATCTGATTTCTTGGAACTTTTTTTGGTAATGAATTCTGATTGGATTGTAGTATGCACCGATAAGGAACGTATACAGTATAATAAAAAAGACGATTTTTCGGAGACAAAATGGGTTTCGAACAATGGAAATTTCGTTAAATCTGTCGATGGGAAAGATTTCTGCGAAAAAGCCTTTGCTCATTTTGCTTACCGCTTGAGAAATAAGAAGCTTCATGTAAAAAAACTTGTAATATCGCAAGATGATACCAGAGAATCTCCAGAGAAAACGGCAAGCTCCAGTGAAATCTCCAGAGGAAACGACAAGCAATGGAAATGTGTTGATTCACTTCTAAAATCTCTGAACCGTCAAATTTTAGTAAGAAAACTCAGAATCGTGAAAATTCCTGGAAATGTCTTGCTCACTGCTATCAAATCTCTGAGCACTATGGCTTTAAATGGAATCAATTTCACTTGGAATGATTATGAAAATGCAGCGAAAATTGATGAAATTATGAAAACAGATCAATGGAAAAAGGCGGAAAAACTCAAATTGGGAGGTTTGAAGTTACAGGATTTGAACCAAATTGTCAATGGTATTTCACATTTCGAAGAGTTCACTCTCTGCTGCGAGAAAATCAATTCTGATAACTTCAATCGTTTTATCGAAGTACGTTTTCTTGTTTTACATGTTAAAATTGCACTCAAAAAAGGACTTTTTTCCAGGTGCTCATCAAATCTCCATCGTTCAATCGTGGAGCTCTACACTGCGGCGGTTTGAAGGAAGAACAGAAAAACGAATTGATGAATTGCCTTGATTCGCAATTCGTCAGACATGAAAATAATAAACAGTATTATTTGATTCCTGAATCAAACACATATTTCTGGATTGAATATAGCCATTTCATCGTTCTGGAAAAGAGACGAGAGCTTGTTCGAATTCCGCCTTTTCGGATTTTTTTCTAGATTTTATTCAAATTTGTAAGACCATTCGATTTTGTTGTTTAAAAAATCCCTGTTGTTTTTCTTTAATTTCTTTCCCGACTTTTCTCATAAACTTGTTGTTTTTTTCTTCTATTTTTGTTGTTTTTTGTTGCGATTGCGTTTTTTCGCTGAATTACCGTAAATTATCCGAAGAAAACCAGTGAAAAACCGACGGAAAATCAGCTGAAAACTTTCAAAAAATTGCGCGTAAAATTTGGAGTTCAGTGGAGCGCGTTTGCTTTTTCCAACTTTTTTTGGAACTTTTTCGCCGATTGAATCGCCATTTTATTGATTTTCACTATTAAAATTGGGTGTTTTAAATGATAAAAAGCACAGAAAACGTAAGAAATTGTAAAATTTTTGCAGAAAATGCGGTTTTTCTGAAAAGCTATTGATTAAAATTTTGCTGAACCTTTTTTTAATCACGATTGAATAATGGCGCTTTTTTCTCTTGAAATTCAGTTTTTGAATCCATATTTTTTAAAACAATATTCTGTTTTCCAGATCATCCATCTCACTTCTCAAAAATGACATCATTTCCGATTTCGAACCAGGAAGTCGGTATTCGGATGTGTATTTTATCGGAATTTCTGCATTCGAATGGAAAATTATCAATAAATGATGCATATAATAATCTTTGTAAAGAAATTGGTCACGATATTATCACTTATGAAGATTTCAATTTTTGGATGAATCGATTCGAAAATCGACAATTTGATTTGGGAGTCGACATAAATTTTGAACAAAATTCGAATTTGGAGCCAAAAAAGTGAGCAAAAATTCTAATTTTTATGAATTAAATTCGAGTTTTTAGGCCAAAAACGTTCTCCGATTTGCCGACGGATGTCATAGAGAAAATTGTGGATAGTTCGGAGTTGAAAGAGCAGTGAGTTTGAAATTTCGAAAAAATTTCAGAATTTCAGCCTGGAAATAGAGCTAAATGTAGGATTTTCAGCGGAAATTGGCTGAAAGTTGCGATTTTCAGAATTGAGAAAAAACTGAAAAAGTTTTTCAACCCTTTTTCAAGCCGGAAAATATCTCGAAAAGCTCAGAATCATTTGAAAATATTGATTTTAAATGCCCCAAAAAAAGCTTATTGAAAAGCAAAATTTTTCGAAAAAAGTGAATTTTCAGCACCCAAAAATCGAAATTTCCCCCCATAAAAGCTACCGTAATCCTCTATTTTTTTTTCAGATTGACCCTCCGAAAAGTGTCTTGTGGCCTACGGTCTCTCGTCAACATACAGAAACTTGCCTACAGTATTATCGACTGCCAATGTTACAGTAATCACATCCTCGTGATGTACAACAGACGATGGGGAAGTGTCTATTTGAGAGATGATATTGAGAATATTTCAAATTTCGATTTTGGACTTGAGAATATTAAAGGTAAAAATAATGGAAAAAAGCGTTTGGGACTGGAAAAAACAGGGAAAAGTGAAAAAGCTGGAACAGAAATTCTTATTGCAATTGTGCGCTTCATTGACAATCTTCCAGTTTTGATCTACATTCTATAAACATCGGAAACGAGCTCAATTTTCAGTGAATTTGAACCTTGTTAGCAAGTGCGCTCTATTGATAATCATCTTAATTTCGATCTAGTTTTAAAAAATCTAGTCTCTTCAATTTTTGATTCGTATAGCAAATACGCTCTATTGACGATAAACATTCTTTTGATCTACCATTCAAAACACTCAATATGGCCTCAAACCCATATGTTTCTTGAATTTGTGCCTTGTGGCAAGTGTGCTCTATTGATAATTTTTGGGTTTTTGATCTACTTGCTCAAAATAATGAGCAGCCCAATTTTTGATTTTCATCTTCAGAAACTCAAATTTTTTCAGTAGTGAAATCAGACGACTACATTGCTGACGCCATCCGAGACATGTCAATTGCACTTTCGAATCCAAAAAATCGTCTTGAAATGCTGAAAATTGATTTTGACGAAGAAGACGAATACTCATCATCAGAATCTGGATCTATCGAAACTATTGAAAAAGTCTACGAAGGCATCGAAAATCTTCTGAAACCGTCGGAAAATTCGAAATTAGCGGTCAGAAGTTTTATGTGGAAACCGGCAAGAAAAGAGAGTGTTTCGATGATTCTTCCATATTTGAAATCCGGAATTTTGGAATCAATTCATATTGAAAATTCGAATTTTGATTGTTCCAAAGAAATCAGAGAAATGACTGAAATGGATCAATGGAAACAGGTCCAAGATGTCGAAATTTATTATTTGCCAATCGAAATTTCAATCGATAAATTTTTTCATTTGAAAAAATTTGAAATTTTTATTCAAGAGTTGTCAATTGAGGATTTTATTCGAATGAGAGATGTAAGTTTATGGGAAAAACGGCTGAAAAATTTAAAAATTCAGGAAAAATAGCTGAGAATCGTGAAAAGAATGAGCAAAATGAGTGAAAAATTTCTTTGTAACCTTATGAAAATGCTGAAAACTGAAAATCCCCTTTGTAACAAGTGTGCTCTATTGATAATATTTGCGTTTTTGATCTACTTGCTCACAATAAGCCTGACACCTCGGTTTAAAGGCACATAAATTTCTATTGGGTCTCGCCACGGTTACAGTAGTTCTCTGTTGAAAACAACTGTAATCGTGGCGAGACCCAATAAGAATTGAAAACTGTAAAAACACTGTTAATAGGCTTTTTATGCCCTGAAAAGCGCTCTTTAATCTAAAAAAATACCCCTTGTGGCAAGTGTGCTCCATGGATAATTTTTGTGGTTTTGATCTACTTGCTCATAATCATGAGCAAGTTCCCTTATCAGCTCAAAGATTGCCGGAATAGAACACATCTTGGCCATTTTTACTGGGGAACCTATGCCCAAATTTTGATCTGAAAATAAAAAATAATCAAAATTTTCAGGCACTGTCGACGTCTCCAATCTTCGAATCAGGCTCAATTCAATACGAATCTGGAATGAACTACGGCGACGTCTTCAGAAATCAGAATTCCCTTCAGCTCGTGTCTCCAAAAGACGCTGAATCCGAGAATGTTTTTCATTTTCACATTCCGAATTCTAATTTGATTTTGGACTTTTATATTGATAATCAATCGATTCTAATTGAGAAATATTAGAATGTTTTATTGCCTTGTTTTTTTCTTTCCTGTTTTCTTGTTGTATTGAAATTTTCTGAAATTTTCAAGATATTCAATGAATTTTCTTGATTCGTCCATTTTTTTTTCAAATTTTTTTCTTCACAAAAATCCGCTTAAAATTCGGTTTTTTTTTTCAATTTTTTCCGTTTTAGAAATGCCATTTTCTCGAATTTCCGCTACCGAAAACTTATGAAATTCCCCATGGGTGGCCTAAAAAACGAACTTCAGAAAAACTAGTCCACTAAATGTTTCCAGAATTTTTGAGCTCATAATTTTGAAAAAATTTGCTCAAAAAACTTTGGAAAATATGGCGGCCTAGAAACTAATATTACGAGAAACTAGTCCCTCTATTTTTTTCTTCTATAGAATTTTTAAATTTTTGAAGAAACTCAAAATTTGAACGCTCCAAAGTTTGTAAAAGTTTTGGTGGCCTAGAATGCGACTGATTTTGTCTAAAATTGGAAAAAAATGTTGAATGATGCAAACGTGCTCCACCGCACAACTTTTTTGAATTTCGAAAAAATACGTTTTCTCAAGAAATATTTGTTTTAATTCTGATTACTTTCGAAGCTAATCTCTAGATTTGCGAGTTTTTTTTTTGAAAAAAATATTTTTATTCTCAGATCCAACTTCAAAAGATGACATCATTTTCAAATTCGAAAAAAGGGGTGGATAATCAAATGTGTACTCTATCGGAAGTGCTTGAAAAAGCATCGATTGGTAAAAAAAAAAGATTTATTAAGAAATTATAAAATCTATTTTGAAGATTTCAAATTCTGGATGAGTCGATTCAAAAATCGCCAATTTGATTTGGGATTTGAGCGGAAATCGGAACGAAAAGCGAACGAATTTTCTGACATTTCAGTGGGAAGTGTCACAGGTAAACCTAATTACTGTTGAAAAAACAACGTTTTTACAGGGAATTTCAATGTTGGCACCGTGCCAACGACCTCTTCTTGAAATGCAAAGTGCGGCACGCTTTTTTGCAACGCCCCCGCACACAGCTTTTTTTTCAAGATTTTTCCAAGTTTTATCAAAAATGAAAATTCGAGGGTGCTCGCTTTTAGAACTGCACAAAATAGAAGTGCTACAAAATAGAACTCCAGTGCGGCGGAGCGCGTTTGTTTTCGGAGGCTCTCCTAGGCTCAGTTCTGGAATTTTTATGCCGAGTTACCACTTAAAATGAAGCTGAGGAACTTGTCTAGCGTTTCAGAGCATTCATTTTCTATGAAAAATTTTTCGGGCTTCAGAAAACGCAGTAGAAACAAACGCGCTCCGCCGCACTGGAGTTCTATTTTGTAGCAGTTCTATTTTGTAGCAGTTCTATACTGTGCGCTTCTATTTTGTACAGTTCTATTTTGTAGCAGTTCTATTTCGTGCAGTTCTAAAAGCAAGCACCATCGAAAATTCAGACTTTTTTTCCCATTAGAAACATCAAAAGTCTAGAAACAAAACTGTGTGCGGAGGAGTTGCAAACAACCGTGCCGCACTTTGCGTTTTCAGACTGAAGTCGCTGGCTGGGTGCCAAGTTTAAATCTCCACTCACAAACTTTGATTTTTCAGCAGTATTTTGCTTTACTGTAAAAAATAAAGTTTGGGCAAGGAATTTTGAACTTGGCACCGTGCCAACGACCTCCCCCTGCAAACGCAACTTGCGGCGCGCCTTTTTGCAACGCCCCCGCACGAAGTTCTGTTTCTAGAGTTTTTCTTTTTTCGGTGGAAAGGAGTACTAATTTCATCTTTTTTGATGACACAGATGAATCCTACACTTATACACAACGTGATATCTCAGTAAAAAAGTTGAAATTTGTACTCCCTTTCATCGAAAAAAGCGAAAATCTGGAAACAAAACTTCGTGCGGGGGCGTTACAAAGAGGCGCGCCGCAAGTTGCGTTTGCAGAGGGAGGTCGTTGGCACGGTGCCAAGTTTAAATCTCCACTCACAAACTTTGAGTTTTCAGCAGTATTTTGCTTTTCAGATAAAATGACGTCATCAATGACTAACAAAGACATCAATTTTCGAGTGTGTATTCTATCGAAATTCCTTCGTTTGAATAAAAATTTATCAGTTGATCAGCCAGGATCAGTGACTAACGAACAAATCAGTATTCGAAATTTCATTTTATCAAAATTTATTAATTCTACTGACAAATTATCGATTGATGAAGCTTATGAGGATCTTCGTGATGATGAATCTGAAAATAATATTATCGATTTTGAAGATTTCAAATTTTGGATTAATCGCTTTGAAAATCGTCAATTCGATTTGAGTTACGAGAGGAAAAAACTGGAATTTTGTGATCTACCAATCGATACTATCGAGAATATTGTGACTCATTTGGATCCGCCTGATCGGTTTGTTTTTCAAATTTAGAAAAAAAAATTGTTTCAAATCAGCTCAAAAATGAGAAAAACCGCAGTTGGATAAAAAATCTGCTCAAAAACATGAAATCTATGGAAAATATCTCTTTGTGCCCAACCTTTTTTACAAGAGAAAATTTTGGAATTTTCGTGAATTCCAGATTTTTTTTTTGAATATTAGCTTCCCTAAACGATGAGCAATCGCGCCCCAACGCACTCTTAATTTTCAAAAGTTTTTTACAAGCTTCACCGAAGAAACGCTTTTTCATTTTTTTACTATAATTATCTGAAAAAAAAATCAAAACATTTTTTTCTCGACTTTTTAAAAAAAAATTTTGAACTTGTTGGTGATGAGTCCAGTGGAGCGCAATTGCTTATTATTCCCTTTTTAAATTTTTTTTCAGTTATATCGTCGAAAACGTGTCTCGCGGTCTCCGAACAATTGTCCAAAAACTGGCGACTCCGTGTAAAAGCATCTTTCTTTCACTGTGGAATCCTGGTTGCGTGATGTTTATCACTGATTTTAATTCATCATTTCAATATCAGTACAGTGATATCTCGACGGATACTAAAGGATATCAAGACGGTAAACGATTCAATAAATCGATCTCTGGAATCGATTTTTTCGAAAAATCATTGATTCATTTGGCTTATCATCTCAAGAATCCGAAACTTCAATTAGAAGATTTATCGATTAGTTTTAGAGAAACAGTGGAAACTGTCAGTTTTGATCAAAAACTATTCAAATTTTTTGAAAATTTTTCGAAAGTTTTCGACCACAAAATAATCGCCAAAAAAGTATATATGGGCGGAGCTTCAGTTGACGCCTTCTTCTCTTTCATTCAATGTATTCAACCTGGAAATCTTGAAGAAATCACTTGCAGTAACTTAAAAATTAACGACGAAAACTATGAGAAAATGAGAGAAATTGTAAAATCCGACCAATTCAAACAGGCGAAACGATTCCATTCTTATTGTGAAAATTTGAATTTTACGGATGAAATTTGGCGATTTGAGGAGTTCACAGTTACTTATAAAACGGTCGAAACGAGGGACGTGGTCCGAATCAGAGAGGTAATTTTTTTTGTTTTTTTTTAGGGAAAATCATAAAAATCGCGTTGAACCACACTTTGACGGCCTAGAAACATCTGGTGGCCGAACTTTCAAAAACAACGTTTTCTCACAGATTTCACTTTTTCTAGATACTGGAAAACGCCAGAAAAATGTCAAGAAGCGTCAAATCTCGCGAGAAAACAAAAGGTTTAAAAGTTCGGCCACCAGAGACTTCTAGGCCATCAATGGTAACTTTACATTTGGTGGCCTAGAAACTTCTGGTGACCGAATTTTCAAAAACAACGCATATTTTACCTTTTTTTGGCATTTTGGAAACTGAAAATCACCATAAAAATGCCAGAAGAGTAAAATCTGTGGAAAAATCCTGCTTTTGAAAGTTCGGCCACCGGAGGTTTCCAGGCCATCAATGATAACTTTACATTACATGGCCTAGAAATCTCTGGTGGCCGAACTTTTGAAAATAATGTTTTCACACAAATTTTACTTTTTCTGGACACTGAAAAACTTCTGTAAAATGCCAAGAAGAGTGCGAAAAAACACAGATTTTGAAAGTTCGGCCATCAGAGGTTTCTAGACCAACAAATACAAATAAAGCCTTAAACGAAGCGATTTTCATAGTTTTTTTTCCAATAAAGCAGCAATTTAAAATATATTGACTGAAAAAAATAATTTCCTAACCAAAAAAATAATTGTTCAGATTCTCTTCAAATCGAAAAACTTCAAATCAGGGTCTTTGAGATGGAAATGTTCTATAGGAGAACGAGAAAATATTAAGAGATCCCTTGGTCGTTTTGTCTTCAGAGTTGCCGAATTTCCTCAAACTCGACACTATCCAATTCCAAATTCCAATCAATTTCTTCAATTTCGTTTTACTCTTACTGGAATTGATATCAAAAAAGTTGATTAAGATTATCAAGAAAAATTAAGTTTTTCGATTTTTTATCAAAAATAAAATTCGATTTTTGTTCATCAGAAATTATTGCCACTTTCAAAATTCTTGTTTTTTTTAATACTTTTTTATTTGTTACTTGTTTTACTATTTTTGTCTGTTAATGAACTTGTTTTTTTATTATTTTTTCGACTTTTTTTCTCTTAAATTGTTGTTTTTTCACCAAATTATCTGTTGTAAAAGAGAGCAAAACGAGCCTTTTTCATGTAAATTCAATAAAAACTACAGGTAAAACTATTTTCGTTGCGGGACCCACCGCTTATCATGTGCGCCTTTAAAGTTACAGATCGTTGCTCGTTGTTGCTTTCATTTAAAAAATTTTGAATTTAGATGTTTTTTTTCCAAAATTTGACAGATTTTATCCACTAAAAACGCCTATTCTAATTTTTTTTTCCGGCCAAAATTCGATTTAGGGCAAAATTTTTGGTTGGAAAGTTGTTTTATGTTCCCAGGAATTCAACGAAATTTAGATCAAAAAAGGCTGTCATTTTCAGTCGAAAAATGCATTTTTCAGATAATTTTAGTCAAAAATAGAAGCAAGTAGACGTTTTTTACTATAAAAATCGCAGATGTCACCAAAAAATCCTTCAGTGGAAATTGGAAAAAAAACTCTAAAAATCAACTGAGTCGAGTGGGGCGCGATTGTGCAGCACAGTTCTTCCCCAAAATTTGATTGCTCATATTATTTTCGAACTGTGCGATTTGTGAATTTATAACGGAAGAAAAGAGAGTTTTTTTTTTTCGACTTATAACTTTCAAAAAATTCAGTTCACTTTTTTCAAAACAATTTTATTTCAGGTAAAATGTCGCAAATTCTTCATACCGATCCAAAAATATTTCGATCAATCATCATGTTTCAATTCCTTCGAAAGAATTCCGTCGAGGAAACTTACAAATCAATGTGTGAAGCAATGGGGAATGGTGTGGATTATTCAGAAGTAGACTATTGGTATTATCGATTCCATCAAGGAAATTTCGATTTGGAATATGATAGAAGGTAAAAATTCCTTTCAAAAACCACTAAAAATCGGGGATTTTGTAAATTTCAGTTTGGATCCTCCACCAGTCACTTTATCCACATTGCCAGTTGATATTCTCCCAAAAATCGTGCAGAAATCGGACTGGAAAGAGCGGTAAGCTATCGCACGCGAGTTCCCAGCAAGGGTAGGAAAGCGCGCTCTAATGAGAAAAACGTTTGATACTCACATGATACCCATTGTATACTCATTGTCAGTTTCACCCCATTTCCCCCAAAATTCAGTTGAAAAAACTCGAGGTACGCAGCGAAATTATCAATTTATCATTAGAGCGCGCTTTCCTACCCTCGCTGGGAACTCGTGTGTTATCGTAAAACCTTTAATAAAGCGGCCCCTTTATCAAAACGACCTAACGTCTAGTGAAAGTGAAAAATCACAGAGTTTCGAATATTGAAAACTTGTTTTTTTTTCAAAAACAGACTTTGATGTTTAGAGCGGTCCACCTCCAATATAACGGCTCCCATGTGATAGAGCGGCCCTCCCTAGAGAGGCTCCGGGACATTTCGAAACCAGACGTTTCGAAACCGCTGAGAAAATCGTGAAAAAAGCTTGGAAAACGGGGACATTTTCAAAAATTTTGATGTTAAAATGAGAATGTTTATAGAAACGTTCACTGAATTTATTAATTATCGAAAAAAAACAGTTTGAAAAAAATTCTCGAAATAAATGTTTTCTTTCAGAAAATTTGCGATTCAATAAATATCAAGTATTTTCATGGTGAGCTCACATTTTTTCTTCAAAATTTCCCCATTTCTCAAGTTTTCACCACGATTTTCTCGGAGGTTTCGAAACGTCCGGTTTCAATATGTCTCGGATCCCCCCAGAGAGGTAGTGAAAATAGTGTGACCGGCCGCTCTATTACAGGTTTTACAGGCTCCGGGAAATTTCGAACCCGGACATTTCGAACCCAGAAAAAGCGCATTTTCAGCACAACAAGTCATTTTTTGACCTATTTTTGGATAAATGATATTATTTCTTGTATTTGTCAGAATATTTCATGCGTTCATTGATGTTTTATCGCTATCGCCACAAGAAATCGTTGATTTTTGAGGTGGCCGGCAATCGTGTTGTATTAGGTTGGCAAGTATGAAATGCGCGTTTTGAGCTTTCACTAGTTTGAACAAAAAAACCGGAACGAAACGTTCCTAACCCAAACGGTTTTTTGCATCAACATTGGCCTAACATGGGCTAAACGAGTGCAAAGAATCAAAGCCTCAATTAAAAGACCGGCACATTTACAGCACGCGAAAGATTGGCAGCCAGATCAGGCCAACTCCGAAGTTTTTGAACTTTTTCTCAAACGAGAAAGACTGAATTGTTTGGAGCTATTGTGGATTAAACAGTCCTACATGTAGGCTGTTTGGCGGCAGAAAACTAGCTTCCAAACCAACATCCTCAGTTCACTGTAATCCGGTTTGTGCCATGCTCACATTTGCACTTTTGCATAGATATTTTCTGGACAAAAAATGGATATTCTAAAGTTCCTTAGATTGAATTAGGTTGTTGAAATTTTACGTTTAGGCCATTAATCTACGCGTTTAACCGAAATCCTGACGCATCTAATGTCATCTAACTTCGTCTGTGGCACCAGAAGTAGCATAAGCATTCTTTCGGTTGTTTTTCAGTTTGATGTTTTTTACGGCACTTCGCCATTATTCCCCTCGGCCCAAAGAAATGTTTTGAAGTCGTATAAAGTGCATTACTACAATACCAAAAAATCAGGACGAAATAACCACATTTGTTGAAACTGGAGTACGAAATTCCGGCAGTGGAAGCGAGCTGGTTTTCGTTCCTCGAGGAGAGCTAACTTTTTGCTCATTTTTTGGGTCTGGTTACTTTTCCCATGGCTCGAAAATAATACTGGGTGTTCATAAAACAGTTCAAATTACGGTTGAATCTATTCCGATTGCAACTGAATTCAATAGCGTATCTCGTTTCATTGATTTCGTGAATTTTTGGGTGATTCAGTGCTCATCATCTCAAATCAGCTCCCTCTCATTTTGGAGGCGCTCACATCGTTCTACACATTTAGCAGTGGCAAGAACAACATACCCTAATACAAAAAATCAAATGAAAATAGTCTAAATTTTCATTTCGCCTATATTGAAATCATATCAACATTGAGTGCGCTAGTCAACGTTCCGACTGAAAATTTTTGAACGCGTTTTTCTCAACAAAAAATAAAACTAATATGAACAGCAATTATATCAAACTGACCCTCAAAAGATTCTCTCTCAGAGAGACAAAACAGACTTGAAAAGTAACGTCATTTAAGCAAGCGGCGCACCGACAAAGGGAGCGCGCATTTCATACTTGCCAACCTAATAAATCACTGTTATTGTGGCGAAAGCCATAAAATATCAATAAACGCATGAAATATTCTGACAAATACAAAAAATAATATCATTTATCCAGAAATAGGTCAAAAGATGACTTGTTTCCTCTGAAAACGCGCTTTTTTTTTGGGTGCGAGATGTCCGGGTTCGAAATGTCCCGGAGCCGTTTTACAGTATCATAGAAAAAATCCATCTTGGAATATCATCACTGAATTTCAGGCTCGTGACTCGAAAAGTGTGCACAGGGTTTCGTGCAGTTATCGACCAACATCCAGTTGACTACGAAAATGTCGAGGTTAAGGTCTATGACTCAAACGTCGAAGTGACATATAACAATGTGATGCTCATTTACAAACAAGATGAAGAGGACTGTTTGATCCGAAGCCGTTCGGTACATCAAGGATTTCCTGTGAATGGAAATATGAAAGTCGAGAATGCGAACTTTGTGGATTTGGCCTTCCAGGACTTGTCGATCGCTCTTCAAAATTCAAAAATGAAACGTTTCGAGGTGGTTCTTCAAGCTGAAAAGGCAAATTCTGAACGGTTTCATGATTGGCTCTTGAAATCGGTGAAGATGATTCATGTCACGAGAGCATTTCTTCAAGTGGCATCCTTCCAAATCGTTCTGTCAATTTTGAAACTTCTGGAACCGGGAAAATTGGAAAAAATGAAGTTGGATAGTCGCCGATTTTCAGCCCCACAATTCATGAGAATCGTTGAAATGGAGCAATGGAAACAAGCGAAAGAAGTCATCATTGATAAATCAGTGTCTTCGGTACCAAATCAATTCCAACATTTTTATCATTTCAAACGCTTCACAGTCGCGGTTTCATCGATGACTTCAGGAGACGCCGTTCATCTTCTGAATGCCCTTTCGAATTCTGTCAATTTTGAATCATGTGATTTGAAATTCAGTAGAGCTATTCAAAACAGAACTGAAATCAGTAGAGTCATTGGAGGATTTGTTGGACAGCTTGACCTACTTGACGAAATCTTTCATCGTCGTTCGATTCATGGATCCAAGGATTTTTTGAAAATCACGATTTCTAAATATGAATTCAAAATTCGTAGAGAATCGAGTTAAATTATTTTTGTTGTTGTTTTATTGTTTCTTTTTGTTGTTGTTGCCTTTTTATGAATATGTCTTGTTGTTTTTCAAACCTGTTTTCCCTGGTGTTTTTTTTTAAATTTACGTTTGTTCGCAAAGAATACTTGATTTTCATTATAAATGCAGCGCCAAATGCATTTCAGAATTTTTCAAAAAATGTGTTCCTTTCCAAAACCAGTTGCTTTGTAGAATGAAGAACAACCGCGCGCTGCTGGACTTGTTTGTTCAATTTTGAGCAAATTTTTTCCATTTTCAGGGAAAATCAGAATAGGCGTGTGCGAAAACCGGAGAATTCAACAAAAAAGTTTACTCTCTGAAATTGTACAGGGTGCGACATAATTATTGCAACACATTTATGCCGACTTTGAGGTCGAATATCAGAAATTTGGGAAGTGGTACACTTTCCAACTTTTTTAAAAAACTTTACTAAACATTTCACCTATATGCCACCAAAATTTCTAAGCTCTATCTCTATTTTCACAGTAGTTGTGCTTTGTACCGTCCGCAAAGTATAAATCGGTTTGCAGGATTTTGGCACGCGGCTAAGTGCACGTCTTACTTTCGTGCCTTCTGACAAAAACTTCTCTGAAGCGGGAGGACAATTTAACTTCTAAACGTTTTAGGAGGTATTTCTAAATGTCTAGAGATAAAAATTGGAAGAATATAAATTCAAAAAATATCTTGAAAACGTTTTGATTCATAGATTTCTGAAAAAACATCAATGACTCTCATCATACTGATTTCTAACGTTCAAATCAATCAAAACGAATTTTTCTGTGAACTGGTTTATTTTAACAGTTGATACACACTCTATTATCTATCAATTTGTGTTCTAATAAAGATTTGCTCTTTTCTCAAAGCAAAAATGGCCGAAAGTCAGTTTTAGACTGATTTTCCGCAGTTTCTTTGAACTGATTAATAATGTTCCCAATCACCGAATTCGAATTGGAGCGGCAATTCATTTCATGGATTATTGAGATGGATAGTTAAGCTTATCATAAAAAATTTTTGAACTCGATTAAAAAACTTTGAGCCGAAATTTCATTTGGGGTAAGTCTGAAATAGCTGCGTGCCGCAAGTGTTTTTAATTTTTGAAACCGACGACTAGTACTCGCAAATAAGTAAAGCTATACGAGTAACTAAAATTGTTATGTTTTCTATATCATTTCATAAAGTTCCTGTCAAAGTTTCAGCTTGGTCGAACAATTTTGAAAGATTTTATAACGAAATGAACGCGTTGCAATAATTATGTCGCACCCTGTAGAAAGTCCAGTGGGGCGTGATTGCTCTTTTTCTCTAGGCCTAGTATTTATATTTGTTGTTTTTTTTTCAGATAAAATGACGTCATCAGTGACTAACGAAGAAGTTGGTATTCGAATGTGTATTTTATCAGAATTCCTTCATAACGATGGCAAATTACCGATTGATAAGGCTTATGAAAATCTTTGTGAAGAAATCGGTCATGATATTATCACTTTTGAAGATTTCAAATTTTGGATGAAACGATTTGAAAATCGCCAATTCGATTTGGGATACGAGAGGAATAAGGCGCCAAAACTAAAGGAATTTTCCATACTTGCAACGGGCCGGGCCGGGCCGGGCCGGGCCGGGCCGGGCCGACTTGAAAATCTCCTCCGGCCCGGCCCGGCCCGGCCCGGCTCGGCCCGGCCCGGCCCGGCCCGGCTCGGCCCGGCCCGGCCCGGTTCGGCCCGGCTCGGCCAGGGTCAAAATTTTTTGCACTGAAAAAAAAAGTTTTTTTTCTGTTTTTTCAGTAATTGGGGATATCTCTTTTTGAATAACATTTTTGACTATTTTTAGTAGTGAAAAGTCAAAAAATTCGTAAAAATCATATAAAAAATGCGAAAAAACGACCTCAAAATTTCAAAATTTTTTGAATCCGGGCCGATCGGGCCGGGCCGGGCCGACGGGCCGAGGCGGGCCGGCCCGGAAAATTGCAAGTATGGAATTTTCTGATTTGCCGGAAAATGTGCTCAGTGAAATTGTGCAGAATTTGGATTTGAAGAGTCGGTATGTATTTTTGATGCTACCCATAATCAGAACTGGACGAATCAGAACTGAACGAAGCAGTTCCCATACGGGTTGGTTCTGATTCGTCCAGTTCTAATTAGGGGTAGCGTCGTATTTTCAGAGGCACGATTTGAAAAAAAAGAAGTTTGTGCAAAAAATTTCAAAGCTGGCACGGTGCCAGCTTCACAATTCCTTGCAAAAACATTATTATTTTAAGAGGAAGGACTCAATTTTTTCCAGATTTGTGACGCGAAAAGTGTGCCGAAGCCTCCGAAAAATTGCGGATGAACAACCCACGCCACCCTGATCTGGGAATGTTACCAAGAAGAGATTGGCGCATCTGCGGTGCAAGATCGGCAAGCGCGCAAAGCTACAGTAACCAAAAAAACTTTTCAAGCCTAGAAAGTGCTTTCATTTCGTGAAACTTAGATGTAAAACATTGAAACAGCAGAATCAAGCAGTCTAAGTAGAAAAAACAATAACTAGAAACAAAAAAACATAATTTCGAAGCATTTTTTCAAAAATTAATTTTTTATTTTTATCGAAAATTAGGTCTAGAACTGTTTAAATATGATCAAAAACACTTGAAAAACAATAGAAAAATGGATATCTTTGGTGGAAATCTGATAAAAATTAATTATACAAGCATTTTCGAGTATCGTCCCATCTTTCGTTACCTTCAATTGGTCTCAACTTTTTCAATTTTTGATCAAATCTCGATATTTTATGCTTTTTTCGTCGGAAATCATTAAATCTTTAATCTGTCTTAGGCTTTTTCGATAAATTTCGATATTAAATTTTTTATAATTAATAATATGAAATCTTCAGTAGTAAATTTTAAAAAAGCTTCCTCACGGGAAACACGCACAAAATGAACTATGGCGCTTTTCCGGTGTCGCCACTTGTGCGCCAAATCGCTCTTTTCCCGAGGCAGGGTGGCGTGCAACCAATCAAATTGGATAGAATTGCCATTACAAGTGAAAGTGATAAAATCAAAGTCAATATCGGCACAATTCGATATAGAAAAAAATCCGGAGAATTTCGAGTGAAATCCAATCGAAAAAATACGAAATTAGGAGAGGAAGACTATTTGAAAATGATGTTCAGCAATTTGGAGGACCTTTTCGAGAATCCAAAATTCGAATTAGAAATCTTCAGTATTAACTTAGAACCATCCACTTTTCAAGCTTCGAAAATCATTGAAATTTTGAAACATTCTTCGTCAAAATCGAAAATTAAAGTCAAACAATTCAATATTATTTGCAAAGACTTTAATTCGATCAGAACGATTCTGAACTGTTTTGAACCGGGATTTTTGGAAAAAATCAGTTTGCCCAAGAAATTTTCGATAAAAGATGCGATGAAATCTTTATTTGAAATTGATCAATGGAAAATGGCGAAAAGTGTCAGTATTGGAACTTATTCAATTACAAAAGATCAACTCGTTCAATGGATGAATCGATTTCAAAAAATTGAAAATCTGGAAAGTTTTCATCTGTTTTTGTATCCGAAATCCGGCGAATTGTATTCTGATAAGCTCAAAGCAATTCTGGACCAGATGGAATTTTCGGTAAATTTATCTTCAAATAAATACCGACAGCACTTGGCTTCTGGAACGATTCTTGATGTGAGAATTGATAAAACAGGACTTAGAATTGAGAAAATTCTGAATTATGAAGCAATTCCTGAACCGAAACCCGTAGAAAATCCAGTGAAAAATCCAACTGAAAATGTGCTTTCTGAGAGTCGGTAAGGATTTTCAATTTTTGTAAAAACAGTATGTGCTAGATTTGATGCTAAACTTTTGAATTTTCGCGGGCGCTGAAGCCTTCTAGAAGTGTGATTTGGGTTTCTGAAACTGCCTAATTTGATAAAACAGATAATTGATAAAATTAAAAATAAAAAATTTGATAAAATAGAATTGATAAAACAGGGCTTAGAATTGAGAAAATTCTGAATTATGAAGCAATTTCAGAAGCCGTAGAAAATCAAGTGATAACCCCAACTGAAAATTTGCTCCATGAGAGTCGGTAAGAATTTTTTTTTTGTAAACCACTGTAAAAACTGTATCAGAAGAACACCAGAAGGTTTTTGGCGCTCCGCCCTTCAACCGCCTGGAAATTCCAATAATTTTGATAATTTCCTACGAAAAATGAAAAACCAAAAACAATTGGCCCACGGCAAACACTCATTGACTACATTCTCAATTACTCCAAATTTTCAGTGACTACTAAGTTTTCGTTTTTAAAAATCCTCAAAACTTTTCAGAACTCCAATCCGAAAAGTGTGCAATCAATCAGTGGAATTGGCCAATATCACCATTAAATCTATTAATAATGAATTGGATGTTAATATCGATAATGGCAAAATTTGGTACAAAAAAGAAGGTGGAGATTATCTAATGGAATCGAATGAAGAAAAGACGAAATTAGCAAAAGAAGACTATTTGAAAATGATTTTCAGCGACTTGGAAGATCTTTTCAAAAATCCGAATTTCAAATTGAAAACTTTCGAAATTCATCTGGAAGCCACGTCTTCTAATGGTCACCAGCTAATTGAAATTATGAAGGATTCCTCTGAAAATTCAAAAATCCACGTCAAAAACTTCATTTTTCACTGTAAAGACATCGGATTAACGGAGGCGATTTTGAATTGTTTCCAACCTGAATTTTTGGAAAATATCACATTAACGGAAAAATTACCAAATAGAAAATGGGAGGAGCCAATTATGAAAATGGATCAATGGGAATCGGCTAAAAGTATGGATTTACGAACGAGTTTTCTCGAACTTCCATCAGATTTACCAAATGGATTTTTTCATTTCGAACAATTTGTTATCGGAATTCATTCAATGACAAAATCTCAATTAACTAATTGGATGGATCAATTTGAAAAAGATGAAAAGTTCAAAAAATGTGAAATTATTTACAATCCGGAATTTGACAAGAGACGTCTGAAAAATATGAAGGAATTATTGGAAAAAATGGAATTTCGATTCAAGTTGTCTGACAAGACATACCGACGTTGCTCGTCTACTGGAACGACTACTAAAGTGAAAATCGATAAAAATGGATTGGAGGTGGAGAAGATTCTGGATGACGATTCTAAGCCAAAACTAGATCCAAACACCGGGTAGAAATTTTCAGAACAAAATTTGAAAAAAAAAACCTTCAAAATTTCCAGAATTGTAACCCAAGAAGAGCGCCGAAAGAAATTTCAAAATGTGCCCAAAAAAGTAAAGGAAAAAATGATCGATACTGGAAGTACATTGTCATCGGACCAATCAAATCGATTGGAACTATCAGTAGAATCAATGGAAAAAGAAGAAGTTGTCCGTTTTTTGAGGGAACTTTTGACCGAAAAATTCGAGGAAAACTTGGATTTTTGCCATATTGAAGCCAAAAAATTCACAATTTCGGATTTGTTGGAAATTCAAAAATTGGTTGGATCCCCTCTAATTTTTAGTTCTGGAGTTCGTTTGGATATTGGAATTGATTCAAATGGACTGAAAATCGAAAAATTTCATTGATTTTGTTTTTTTTTTTTAATCTTTTTTGTTATAAAAACGTTGTTTTTTTTTGTGAATTTGTGCAGTAAAATACAACTCTTGCTCATACGCTTATTTTTTTTCACTTGAAATGCGTTTTTTTCGCGAAAATATCTCAGAACCTGTATTAAAGAAGCAAATAACGTGCATTTTTTGTCTAAAAACATTGAAAATTACAAACAAAATATAAAAGCGTTGAGTTTTCTACGCCATTTTTATAAATACTTGAAACCATTCCACTGCCGCGTCGAGTAGCGAAAATACAGTATCCCACCTCATTGCTCATCTTAATTTGAACTTATCGTTATTGGAAAACGTCTGCAATTTTTTTGCTGTTTCTCCTTGGAGTTTTCAGCGAAATATTTTCTGAATTCTTGAAGATTTTTCTGAATTCACAAAAACTTTTTGTACAAGTAAATCAAAACACAATTTTAGTTTCAGATCTGCTGCCTAAAAATGACGTCATACTCAGTTACTAACGAAGAAGTTGGCATTCGAATGTGTATTTTATCGGAATTTCTGCATTCGAACGGAAAATTATCAATAAATGAAGCATACAAGAATCTCTGCAAAGAAATTGGAAACGAATTTATCAGTTTTGAAGATTTCAAATTTTGGATGAAAAGATTCGAAAATCGACAATTTGATTTGGGTTACGAGAGAGAATCTGAGAAAAAACGAAAGGAATTCTCGGATATTCCAGTGGATATTGTCGAAGACATTCTCAGTTATTTGAATCCGCCGGATCGGTGAGAATCTGAAAAAAAAATGAAAAAAAAAACTTCTAAATTTTTTATAGCTACGCCGTCCAAAATGTTTGTCATGGTCTTCGAACGATCACCAACAAACTTGGTACACCTTGTGACAGCATCAATTTCACGTTGTCGCAATCTGGTTGTCTCATTTCGTCTGATAAAAAGTCATTTCATTATGACTACGCCGATCACGGCAATTTTTTCCGTACGTCGTTTAAATTTTTCACTTTCGCGCGCTTTTTTCCAACTTTTGCGAAAAATTAACTGAGTATCGACTCCCAATGATTAATACGATACGTAGCTGCAAACACCGAGTGGTTTTTCACGTCAAAGTGCACACGAGACACACTTTGGCACTGCGCCAAGGTGTATACCGTGTGCAGTTCATTCGAGCGTTTTTGCATTCACGTACAGAAAAAATTACCGTGGCGCCGATAAGTCATCGGAAAGCAAGTGGTATAAAGATCGTGAGGGATTTAGCAAGTTCATCCATGGAAAAGATTTTTTCGAGAAGTCATTGGCTCATCTGGCTTATCTTCTCAAGAATCCGCAGCTTCAATTAGAAAATTTGGCGATTTTTATGTACGATTTAACAAGACAGGAAAATTTGAACTTGATTCGCCAATGCTCTAAATTTCTGGAAACCATCTCAAAATCCTTCAATCATCAACTACATATTAAAAAATTACACATGAATGGAGCTTCTGTTGACGCCTTCTCCTCTTTAATTCAATGTATTCAACCTGGAATTCTTGAAGAAATCAGTTGCCAAGATTTGCAGAATAACGAAGAAAATTATGAAAAAATGAGAGAAATTGTGAAATCCGAACAATTCAAACAGGCGAAACAATTCCATTCTTATACGGAAAATTTGGATGTAATCGATGAATTATGGAGATTTGAAGAGTTCCGAATCACATGGAAGAAAGCCGATCCAAAGGATGTGCTCCGAGTCAGAAATGTATTTTTTAAATTTTTGGTCAACTTTCCGAAATCAGTAGCAACCGCGGTCCATTGCTCTCAATTGATTGTGCAAAAACCGTAAATTCCACGGAAAAAGTTCAACAAAATGCGAAAGTTTAAAGGAGGACTGAACTCGGATTTTTATTTCAAATTCTGATGCAGTTTTTTATTCTGATCATTTTCTTTCACTACAACTATACTCAAAAATCACCCTGCGCGCGCTTTTTTTCAAATTCCTAGGCCGTCAATCTGTACGCGGCCATGCCTTCAAACGCGTCTTTCTACCGTTTAGAGTGATTTTTGAGTGTAGTCGTAGTAAAAGAAAATAATCAGAATAAAAAACTGCATCAGAACTTGAAATAAAAACCCGAGTTCAGTGCTCCTTTGAGTACTGAGTTCAGTGGTGCGCGGTCGCTCTTCTTTCTGGAAGATGAATAAGATTTTTTGCGAAGCTATAATTTTTTTCAGGTTCTCTTCAACCCGACAAACTTCAGAGAGGGCTGGATAAGATGGAGACATTCTGATGAAGAAAGAACAAAAAATACGAAGGAAGCACTTGGTGGTTTCATTGTCAGAGATTCCGAATCTCCAAATACTCGTTATTATCGAATTCCGAATTCCAATCAATTTCTCGAATTTCGTTTTGGTAGACTCGGTATTAATATCAAGAAGATTATCTAAATGTTTCCAATAAATCTTGATTATTATTTTTTAATTTGATGGAAGGCGTTCAAATCGCCACTCATATCTTTGGTGCTACCCCTAATAAGAACTGGACGAATCAGAACTGATCCTTACCAGAACCGACCGTTTAAGAACTGCCCCGGATAAGAACTTTTCAAATGCACGGTTGTGGGCATTTTTCACATCCTGCAGGCTATTGCAACAAAGTTGTGTCAGTCCATATCCGGTCAGTTCTAATTCGTCCGGTTCTGATTGAGGCAGTTCTGACTCGCCCAGTTCTTATTCGAATAGTTCTGATTCGGCGCGGTTCGGAATTAAGGCGCTCTATATTTTGAGTTCTACAATGCTTCCTAATCGAACCATATAATTCTAGATAAAATGACGTCATCACTAACTAACGAAGAAGTTGGAATTAGGATGTGTATTTTATCGGAATTCCTTCATGACGATGGCAAATTATCGATTGATGAGGCTTATGAAAATCTTTGTGAAGAAATTGGTCATTATATAATCAGTTTTGAAGACTTCATTTTTTGGATGAATCGATTTGAAAATCGCCAATTTGATTTGGGATATGATAGAAATAAGGCGCCAAAACCAAAGAAATTTTCCGATTTACCTGAGAATGTGCTCACTATAATTGTGCAAAATCTGGATTTGAAGAATCGGTAATATTTTAATTTTTTTTTTCAAAAAAAATTTAGAAAAAACGTTTTGCAGATTCATGACGCGAAAAGTGTGCAAAAGACTTCGAAAAATTGTAGACAAGCAGCCAGTGAAATTTGATAAAATCACTATTTTACCATCAGAATCTCTTATCATTGAATACGAGAAAAAATCAAAAATTTACAGAAAATCAAAGGATTTCGATTTTCTTGAATTGGCGTTTAATGATATGGGAATTCTTCTAAATAATCGAAAATTCGAATTGGATACTCTTGAAGTCAAATTGGGATTCGAAAAATGTCAGAAATTTCTGGAAATAATGAAAAATTCCACGTCAAAATCAAGATTTCGAGTCAAAAATTTGATCCTAAAATACCAATATATTTGTTCTGCAATGCCAATTTTGGCATGTTTAAAACCTGGATTTCTTGAAAATATCGAAATTTCGGAACGTGGAAAATGGCAATCATTTTTTGAAATGGATCAATGGAAAAAGGCAAAAAGTGTCAATGTCAGCACTGGACGTACCATTTTATCAGATCAATTTGATGGATTTTATCATTTTAATCGATTGGAAATATCAGCAGAATCAATGAAAAAAGGAGATGTTGTTCGCTTTTTGAATCGACTTTTAACCCAAAAAACCGCTCAAAATGTGGAGTTTTGCCATATTGAAGCCAAAAAATTCACAATTTCGGACTTGTTGGAAATTCAAAAATTGATTGGAACCTCTTTTATTTTTAGTTCTGGAGTTCGTTTGGATATTGGAATTGATACAAATGGACTGAAAATTGAGAAAATTCTTCGTTGATTTTTTGTTGTTTTATCTTTTTTGTTATATAAATGTTGTTGTTTTTTTTTGAGAATTTGTGCCAAAAACTACATTCTTTTGCGTTCAATTCGCAAGATTTATTTCATCATGACGGATTTTTGAATTTCATAAATTTTGAAATCAAAAAGTTTGATTCTATTGTCGAAAACCACTACGGTTCTCATTTTTTGCTTTAAAATAGTTTTTGCACAGACTTGAGTCTTTTCAAATCGAAAAAAGTGTCGGTTTAAGGTAATTTTCGCACCGAAAAACATGCGCTCTAATGAGAAACGCATTTCGCTGCATATCGTAATACAAAAAAGTTGAATACTCAGTCAACGTTTGTGTGGAAACATTGAACACTTGGCGCAAGTACATTAGGGCGCATTTTCCCACCCTGTTTATTCGGATTCCGATTTTTGGTTCAGTCGATTCTCTTCTCGGGGTTTTTTGAATCGTGACAGAATTGCTTTTTTTTCGAAACTCGCGTGAACTTTTCAAAATCAACTTTCACTCGATTTAGTCCGAAAAAATTGAAATTCCGCATTTCTATCTTTCAATTCTACGAAATGGCTTTTCTTCGTCCTGATCTTCCTGATTTTGTCTCGTTGGATTTTTCTCCCAAATTTGCTACTTCGAAAGAATGGAAAATATTTGATGATTCTCTCGACGATCCGGTAGTTGATCTTTCGGATTCCGGATTATTAAATGACCCGTTCAATAAGGATCAAGAGACAAAGTTGAGCTGAAACTTTGTTTCTAAAACTTCGTTAAAATTTTCAGTCCGTATAAGAGTTCGCTGACATTTTCTGATTTGCCAGTCGATATGGTTGGTGAAATTATGAAGAATTTGAATCTTAGAAATCGGTAAGCGTTGCTCACGAGTTCCCAGCGAGGGTAGGAAAGCGCGCTCTAATGTTAAAAACGTTTAATACTCAGTTTCACCCCATTTTCCCAAAAATTCAGTTGAAAAACTTCGAGGTACGCAGCGAAATTATCAATTTATCATTAGAGCGCGCTTTCCTACCCTCGCTGGGAACCCGTTTGGCGTTGGAAATATTCACATAGCTCCTAATAATCCGGAATCTTCAGACTCCGAACCCGTCGAGTCTGCAAAAGTGTTTGTGAAGCAATTGATAGTCTATATGCAAAGTATAAAAAGATCTCAATTCTTGATGAGACGAATTGTATTGTGCTCGAATTCGATGGGTGGTCTGCTCGTTATAGAGAAATGGACAAAAATAAGTGTTGGATGCAGTACGCTTGGGGCCATAAAACTGTAAAAGGAAACTATATGAATTTGGCACTTAATGATTTAAGATATGCAATGATGGATCGGACGTTTGAGCTAAAAACACTCGATTTGTCTTTTGGTAACAATGATACCAAATCAGATTCTTCTGCAAGAATCTTGAGTTTGATGGAGACAGCTTCACAAATTTCAAAACTTCGTGTGCAAAACCTGATCTTGGAGTCTAATTCTGCCGAACACGTCATGTCTGTTTTGAAATGTCTGAAACCCGGAGTTCTCAAAAACATAGAACTGAAACCTGACATTGAATTCAACCAATCTCTTTTGGAATCAGATCAATTCAAGCAAGCCGAGCAAGTGAATGCTCGTTTTTCAACCTATTTGATTCCATTTCAAATAGAGAATTTTTATCGATTCCATAGCTTCTCTGTGAATGTCACCTCGATTAGAAAAGAAGACGTCGTTCGCCTTCGTGACGATCTTTTGAAAGTGATAAAGTTTAAAAAGTGTGAGATAACTTTGGCAAATCCTGTTAATTCAATGACAGAAATTGCACGAGCACTTGGAGATAATGTTGTGAATAGGGATCGATGGAATCTAAGACCAAACGAGATAGTTCATTGTCACCCGATCCTTAATTCTGATGATATTCTCGAGGTCAGCTTGTATTGTAATTGGATCAGAATTGAGAAGAAGCCTCGAATTATAGCGAACTCCGAATAATCTGGAAGTATGGAAGAGTTTTTCTAGAATAAATTATTTCGTCTCTCATTTTTCTCTAACGTTTTCTCTCTAGAAAAAGAGAAGCAGTGTGTCAGCCAAATGTTTGTTTCTTTATGTGACACACCCATCACGCATGCACCTTTGAAATCTGTGTCGTTGCAACTTTCAGTTTTGATATTACTCATTTGCGAAACACATCCTCGAATGAACGGCGTAGCGACAAATTTATATTGGGTCCTGACACGATTACAGTAATTCTCAGTTGAAAATGACTATTATGCGTACACGTAGTGGTGAAGGCTCGGTTAAAGGCGCACCGAATTTTCTCAATGAGTCCCTCGCCACGACTTTAATTTATTTCCAGCGCCGCGAAAGAAAGTTTATGGTAAAAGAACTGCAAACTACGGTTTTATGTAACTGTAATCGTTGCGGGGAACACCTTGAGAAAATTCGATGCGCCTTTAACCGAACCTTCACCACTACGTGTACGCATAATACAGTAGCGAGCATAAGTCAGTGTACCTCTTGTTTTCAGGTAATAACTATACTCATAGACTTCCGATTGATCTAAAAAAATTTTTGTGGGTACCTGAGGGACCTAGGAACACAACCCGAAATTTTTTTTTCGAAAAAAAATTTTCTTAAAAATTTTTTGCGGTGACGAGTGCCGGAGGTTCAGGTGACCGTTTTGAAAACTTTTTTTGGGTCAACTGGAGGTATCAATTTTTCTGTTGGGAAATGTTGCCCCAAGTCTATGTGAAACATTTCCGCGAAAATATCGGGTATGCCGCCTCTGTCCGTGACCTTATTTCAGTCAGCATCCGTATAGGGGTATTTGAACCGGACAGAATATCTTGGCTGAAAGTGATCCGAATGGACTGAAAACTTGAGAGAGGGTCACTTTTGAGATTATGAACAAAGTTCTATTGATAGGTTTTGTTTTCAGAAAAATTCATTTTTTGACTTTTCAGTTGATTTTCATAATAATCGAAAATCGGTATAAAAGTCGAAAAATAAGATTTCCTGAAAACTAAATCTATCTATAGAACTTCGTTCAGGACCTCAAAAGTGACCCTCTCTCAAGTTTTCAGCCCATTCGGCCAAGAGCCAAGATATTCTGTCCGGTTCAAACACCCCTATACGGATGTTGACCGAAATAAGGTCACGGACAGAGGCGGCATACCCGATATTTTTACGGAAATGGTTCACCTGGACTTGGGGCAACATTTTAGAACAGAAAAAAGAATACCTCCAGTTGAACCAAAAAAAGTTTTCAAAACGGTCACCTGAACCTCCGGCACTCGTCACCGCAAAAAATTTTTAAGAAATTTTTTTTTCGAAAAAAAAATTTCGGTTTGTGTTCCTAGGTCCCTCAGGTATTCACAAAAATTTTTTTAGATCCATCGGAAGTCTTTGAGTATAGTTATTAACTGAAAACTAGACATACACTGACTTATGCTCGCTACTGTATAAGCGTGACAGGACACAGCAAACATTTGGCATTGCGCCTCTAAAGCGAGGTGCCAGGCTTTCGCAGTGTCGTAATAGAATTTCTCACATCATTGGCTTCGTACGTTTCTCAACGATTGTTAGAAGAAAAAATACAAAAAGTAAACACATCATTTTTAATTTTTTTAAATTGACAGTCAATCTCAAAAAATAGCGCAAAAATTCTTGTTATCAACAATTTTTTGTCACTTCATTATCAGTTGGAAAACAGTCACATGAAAAGTGCTCCTTTGAATACAACACTACTCTTTGAATTGTTCACTAAAAAGTTTTAGAAAAAAAACCTTATAAAAGTATCAAAAACTCCACTTTTAAACCGAAATATGAGAAAAAATCTTCTGAAAATACAATACATTGTTCTTTCGTGACGAGACCCGCCTCAAGTTTCGTCAGCTCCTTTAAGAATTATTTTTTTGCTCATTTCAAATTCTGAGGTTTTTGTTTCTAAAAAAAATTCCAGAAAATCTTCTAACTTTCCTTTATTTTTTTCCCTCAATTTCCTCAAAAAATTTTTTTTTGCAACTTTCAGGAAAATGTCAGAATTTCTCAAGGAAAATCCATTGGCTCTTCGTCACTGCATTCTCTACGAATTCCTTCAAAAGGAGCCCGTCAGAAAAGCTTGTTACAATTTTCATCAAAAATTTCCAAAAAATGATATTAACCTCAAAGAATTTCAATTTTGGTTTGATCAATTTTCAAAGGGAAAATTCAGTAAGGATGATCAGTAAGCTCCGCCCACTTTTTACTTCAAGTCAAACTTTTTTCTTTTTCAGACCAATTTCCGACATGACAACTATTTTCCGAGAGGATAAAAATGCTCTTCGCACTTGCATTTTCTACAGTTCGTTGGACTCTGAATACATGAAAAAAACAAAAAATTCAAAAATTTCGGATCCACTTTTCAATTCTTACAAAGAAATGTGCAAAGTGATTGGAGATGATGACGTCATCGATTATCCAAATTTCACTTTTTGGTTTTATCGATTTAAAAATGGATTGTTTGATTTAGAGATGTCTGAAGAGGATAAAAAGATGTTGACACTTATGGATATGCCAAAAAATGCAATGGAAAAGATTGGAGAAAATTTGAATTATTATGAAAGGTAAAAAAATTATTTCGAATTACATAGCACTATCGGGGATGGGGTAGGAAAGCGCGCCCTAATGAGAGATTTGGCTGCCTGAGCTGAGTATTCAACTTTTTGCATTAGACCAGGCAGCGAAATGCGTTCCTCATTAGGGCGCATTTTCTCACCCTATTCCGGTAGTGATGGGGGTTTTTAAAAATTTCTAAAAAAAAAAGGCTAAATTTGATTTTTTTTTCGAAAAAAAAATTAATTAAAAATGGGAAAATAATTTGCACAAATAATATTTTTTTTGCAAAAAAAAAAGATCAAAATTAAATTTTCGATTTTTTGAAACATTTTTGAGACTAAAATTTGCCTACAAAATTCTTTCAAAAATGTTTTTTTCATTTTACAAAATAAAAATTTTTTTTTAAACATCTGTATTTCGATTTCAAAAATTTGCGAAAAAGTTGAAAAAAAATTTTTCTATAAAATTATGTTCTGTTTTCTCCAGAACAATCAGAATTCAATAATCCTCAAAAAAACTGTGAAATAAATGTTGGGCTTTCTGGAAAAAAAACAAAAAAAAAAAATTTTCCAGAGCCACCGTCCGAAAAGTGTCTCGTCACCTTCGCAACACCATCGACTCCACTCATTTCAATCAAAACGAAATATTTTTCAATTCCGAAAAATCATTCACCACATTATCGATTGGCCCCGGAAAGTCATCTTCAATCAAATATCAGCAGAAAAAAGGCAATTGCCACGTGGCATTCAAAAAATTCGAGCGGGAAATCAAACAAGGGAATCACCTGAAAATTGCTCTTCACGATTTGGGATTAATGTTCAAAAATCCAAAATTCGAGTTGAATTTATTCAAAATTCGATTCTCAATCGATCAATATGATGCAAATTTTGAGTTTATAACTGATTTTTTCAAGTCGTTCCGATCAGAAATTCACGTGAAATCCTTTTCGATTGGAGGTGATTCCGAGCATCCAATCATGGCAATTTTACCATTTATGAAGCCTGGAGTTCTTCAAAAAATCATTCTTCTCCCAAAATTCAAATCGAAAAAATCGATAATTTTTCAAAAAATCAAAAAATTGGAGCAATGGAAACAAGCGAATCATATCAATATCACTATTTCTCCATTACCAGTTTCAGAAATTTTTCGTTTTGAAAAATTCGATATTTATTGTTATGAATTCGCCGTCGGCCATTGGGAAAAGATTCAGAAGGCACTTCAGAAGCGACGTCGATTTATTTCTGGAGCTATCAGATTCTCAATTGATACTAGTGATGATGATGATATTACCGATTATTTTGGACCGCCTGTATCATTTTCCCCGGAAACTTATCATTATTCGGTGCCAAATTCGAAGCGAAAATATGAGATTAAACTTTCTGAATTGACTATTTTTATCGATAAAGTTTGATTAATTTTTTTTTAAATAAACTTTTTTTGTTGTTGAATTTGTTTTTTTTCTTTTCAAATCCAAGTAATTCATTATCTCACCTATTTTTTTCTAGTTCGACTTATCCGAAAAAAAGGGCGGAGCTAAAAATTTCCGTGCCGCAAACTTGCCAAAAACTTTTTAACCCCAGTTGAATATATAAATTTTGAAATTTTAATCATTTTTTTGCAAGTTTTTGCCACGCAATCCCCGACTCCGCCCTTTTTTTCGTAAAATCTTTGGCTTTTGTTAAAAAAATTTTTGAAACATGCATGGTGAGATTTCCGGAGGATCAAACCGATGATCAGATTGATGAATTGTGGATTAAATTTGAAGAATCTGAGTTTGAAAACCGATTTAACACTGCCTCTCGGTTATTACTCGAAAGCAAAATTCACCGGCGCCGAAATGTTTTCCGATTTGGCTAAAAACTTCATAAAAGTTTCGTATGGACCCAAATAGTCAAAAAATAGTGATTTCGAGTTCATGACTCACTTGCTCCAGGAGCTGGAGCACGATAAAGAGCCCAAAATGAAAATGGTCCGATCGGTTTGAAAAATGTTTTCCCTAGGTTTTTCGCACCGTAGAGTACGAATTTCACAATGAAAACTTCTGAAATCCATTTTTAAGAGTACCTGTAGTGCAAAATTTGTGATTTTTGATCATTTTTGGACGTTTTTTTTTGTTCCTGGAAATTTTTCCAACGGCTTAGGGAAAATTCCATTATACCCCCCCACCCTGTTTAGTCCCCCCGTTATCTGGAATAACCCCCCACACCGTTGAAAAGTGGGGGGTTATATTGGTGGGGGGTTCAAATGGAATAATACCTGCGGGGGGTTAAAATAGAGTCTGTTTTTGATTTTACCGTTGAGTGGGGGGTTTTATTAATTTCCGTGGAAATCTTCCAATAGAAACACCCATACGTTCCAATAAAACCCCCCAAAATGCCTATCTTGGAATAACCCCCCACATGGCTGATATTACAGAGGAATGGGGGGTTCAATTGAAACGGTGGGGGGTTTAAATGAAACGGTGGGGGGGTTTAAATGAAACGGTGGGGGGTTTAATTGAAATGATAAAAATTATCGTTCGCTGGCGGTGCTCCGCACCGCCTGCCTAAGCCTGATGTTTAGAGGTGTTCGAATGGTGGGGGGTTTAATTGGAACAGTGGGGGGTTTAATTGAAATGACACAACTATCATTTTCTGGCGGTGCTCCGCACCGCCTGCCTAAGCCTGAAGTTTAGGCATGTTGGAAACCACTAACTTCAAACCATTCCGCCAGGTCGATATTTCTCCGGTTCAGAAACCTGATTAGAAGATAATAAGCTAACCATTCGAAAAAAAAATAGCTTCAAATTCATTAACTAAAAAGGACAAATAATAGTCGAACACAACGTAACAATTAACCGAGAACCGATTTTTCGAGATCGGAAAGGGAACATGAACAAAAGAAGAAGTCATCTACTACTGAAAGTCTCTAATGTAATCCCAAATTTTGGCTGAGAAGTTATCGGATTCTCTCTCACGAACAACGATTTCATCAAGATACGATGCCAGCAACATCTCTGAAGTTCCATTTCCGTGTTTGAGAGGGTCCTTCATTCGCTTCCATAGTGACTCTATTGCGTTCGTGTGGATTACACTTCCATCGGCAGCTTTCTTCGTGAATTCCACCGAATGATTCACGGATTCGTGATGAGAAAAGAACTTTTTGATAGACCCATATGACTTGAAGCTATCAGTCCATACCGTAGACATCGAATCGATCTCGCGTCTCAAAATTGGAATCAGAATGCTTTTAGTGCGATTTGGCACAATTTGGAGGAAACAGTTCCTGGTCCCACTTTCAATTCCTCCAATGACCCAAGTCAATTCACGATCTTTGGACCCTCGACCATACTTCCTGGTGTGAATGGCCGACTCGTCCACTTGGATAGTTTTTCCCGGTCCTCCGAGTGGTGGGTACGAGCTTCGGATACTACAAATCGAAAGATTAGACTACGGTCAAATCATATGAAGCTTACTCGGAACACGCATTACGCAGAAAGTTGCGGAAATCGACCACAGTGCTCGGACTGAGCCCCGTTTCTTTCACTATTTGTTGAGAAGAGTAGTTTTGAGTCCACAAAACGATTAACAACACAGCATCTTTCAGTGGAATTCTTGTTTTCTCGAACCAGCTACCAATACGGACACCTTCCGTAGAACAATCTTGTTTTTTGTTCAAGCGACAACGGAACTGAAAGATTAGAAGTCAAAAACTTCGCAGAAGATTCAGCTTCTTACTTCATACGTTTCCTTTCTCCTTCTCAACTTCATCGGTTTTCCGCACTTCTTACAGCTTCTTTGAAAGGCAATAACTCCGCTTTCCATCAGTGCTTTCAGCGCCCCATCTTCGTCTTTAATTACTTGAGCAACGTCCGTTGCAGAGCTGAGACGGGATAGATTCATTGGGAACTATCTATAAGTTGAATACAAGAAGTTAATTCAGTATAAATTCATAGAAAAACTTGAAAATAAGGCTAAAAAACCGAAAAAAAAAATAAAAATCCAGAAAAATTATGAAAAAAAATTCGCAAATTTGGCTTCTGGGTGGGGGGGTAAAACAGCATGGCGTTTGATCCTCAGCCAAGTGGGGGGGTTTAAAAGTCTTCGAGCTGAAATCATCGGAAGGATGAGGTGGGGGGGTTTTCCAACGTTTATCTCAGGGGGGGTAAAATGGAATCTTGGGGGGTGGTAAAATGGAATGTACCCACGGCTTACCAAAAATAAACTTCCGATTCGGATTCAGCACCTCAAAATACGTCGATTTACTTTAAAACTGCAAAAATCGAGATGTACATATTGCCATTTTTATCAGCTTTTATCCATTTTCAGAACCTACCCCCCTCCATGGTTAAAAAAGTCATGGTCTCAGATCCGGACAAAAATTTTGTGGCATGTTCCCCTATCCAAATGTGACTCGGTCACCAATTTTCAGCCTCCCGAAATTCGATTTGTAACCGTGGAACGACTTCAAAAAACCCATGATCCGATCCTGGATCCAAAATACTGAAATTTTTAAAATTTGTTTTTTTGAGCGGAACTTGCTGCGTAAGTGCTCAGTAAAGCCTAAATTGTCGTTTTGGACAACAAACCGCTCAGAGTTTTGGTTTTCAAGTCAGATATGAGTGCCAGAGCAACTTTCTCAAGAAATTTCTGTGATTTTGATGTTTTAACGAAGAAAAGGTGGTCTCTCGGGAAGATTATTCGTCCAAAACGACAATTTGAGCTTCACTGAGCACTTATCCAGCAAGTTCCGCTCAAAAAAACAAATTTTAAATATTTCAATGTTTTGGATCCAGGATCGGATCATGGGTTTTTTTGAAGTCGTTCCACGGTTACAAATCGAATTTCCAGAAGCTGAAAATTGGTGACCGAGTCACATTTGAATAGGGGAACATGCCACAAAATTTTTGTATGGATCTGAGACCATGACTTTTTTAACCATGGAGGGGGGTAGGTTCTGAAAATGGATAAAAGCTGATAAAAATGGCAATATGTACATCTCGATTTTTGGTGTTTTAAAGTAAATCGACGTATTTTGAGGTGCTGAATCCGAATTTAAAGTTTATTTTTGGTAAGCCGTTGGAAAAATTTCCAGGAACAAAAAAAAACGTCCAAAAATGATCAAAAATCACAAATTTTGCACTACAGGTACTCTTAAAAATGGATTTCAGAAGTTTTCATTGTGAAATTCGTACTCTACTGTGCAAAAAACGTCGGGAAAACTTTTTTCAAACCGATCGGACCATTTTCATTTTGGGCTCTTTATCGTGCTCCAGCTCCTGGAGCAAGTGAGTCATGAACTCGAAATCACTATTTTTTGACTATTTGGGTCCATATGAAACTTTTATGAAGTTTTTAGCCAAATCGGAAAAGATTTCGGCGCCGGTGAATCAGTACTTCAGGGATTGTTGGGTAGATAGGGAAAATGAGTGTTAAACTACATATGTACGGGGACGAAATTGCGATCCATGCATACTATGATTCGGATGATTCAAATGCGGCACTATGCGGGTTGGGGGGGGGGGGGGGGGGGGCATGCTGAATTTTTAAGTAGTGAAACACCCCGGTGACTACTGACTTTTCTGAACAGACACAAGTACTTTTTAGATTAAAAAATGATTCTAAACATAACTAAGCCTGAAATGCAAAAGTAAGTGACATGTTTTATCGTTTTCGAAAAGTAAAAATCTGATTTTCAGTGATTTTCGACCAAATTTCAAATTTTTTACTTGCAATTCCAGTTCATTTCCTAATCTTTTCTTGAGGCTTCGGCACTTTCAAAAGCACAAATCACACTTCTAGACGGCTCCAGCTCCCCGCGAAAATTAAAAAAAAGGCATGCCCCCCAACCTGCATAGCGCCTCAAATGCTTCAAATGATTTGAATGATTCGGATGATTCGGATCGGGAATGAGGAGTTCAAAAGACGTGAGGAATTGATCAATATGATGATTAGTATAATTGAATTGCTCTCAGTCATTTTTCTATTTATAATAATAAAGTTTTTAAAACTTGATTCAATTTTATTGGCTCTTATTCCCGTTCATTGCGACTTTTCCTTATCTTTTTGGCTTTTTGCGATTTGAAATTCAAAAAGAAAACATAAAATATCGCCCAAAACAAAAAAAAATTGTTTTTCTCATTGGAAAAGTCAAGAAAAATAGTATTTAGAATTAGGAATTCCGCAAAAGCCCCCAAAATAAAAAGAAAATGTTGTTTTCGTGGCGAGACCCATCATTGTTTCCATATGTTCCTTTAAAATAAAAGTTTTTGCTCATTCTAATTTCGAACGGATTTTTAGAATTTTCCAACGTTATTGACGAAATTTACATCGAATTTCAGTGATTTTTGGCATTTTTACGCAATATTATCATTTGTTGGTTTCTAATTCAAAATTTTCAGCGCGCAATGTCGTCTGAATATTTGAAGAATGATCCATCGGCTCTTCGTCTCTGTATTCTCTACGAATTTCTTCAGCGAAAATCTGTTAGAGACGCTTTCGATTTTTTTTGTAGAAAAGTCGGAGAAGATGCGATGGATTTCAATCAATTCGAGTCATTGTTCAATCGATTTGCCGAGGGAAAATTCGATGATAAGTAAGCTCCGCCAACTTTTTTCAACTTTGGAGAAAAACGAATTTTCAGAGAAGTTTCCGACTTGAAAATGGTTTTTAAGGAGGACAAAAAAGCTGTTCGTTTTTGCATTCTCTATGAATCACTGAAATTGGGTCTCGCAGCGAAAATGAGAAATCTGTTCCGTGCTTCTGTTCAAATTTTTGATCCGATTTTCGATTCTTTCAAAAAAATGTGTAAAGCACTTGGAAATGACGTCATCGGATATCAGGAATACTACAGTTATTTCCAGAGATTCTCGAGAGGAGAAATGGATTTTGAGGATTTAGAAGACAATGATAATAATGATAAGAAGACACTCTCGGATATGCCATTGATTTGTATTGAAAAACTCGGAACGAAATTGGACTATTTTGATAGGTAAATCAAAAAAAATAAATTTCGGCTTGAAAAAAATGTAAAGCATACTTGTGAAATGCCGACCCGCGGGGCGACGCGGGTCGGGCTATAACTTGGTTCAAAGAAAACATTTTCGAACACATAAGATATTCAAAATGTTGGTCTCAGCGAGTTCTACAACCTCATGTTGTTCAATTTGAGCTTTGTGCCCGGTAACATTGGACGGGTCGGCCTAGAACGCGCATGTCGACCATCTTTCCCGACCCGCGCGTTCTAGGCCGACCCGTTCAATGTTACCGGGCACAAAGCTCAAATTGAACAACATGAGGTTGTAGAACTCGCTGAGACCAACATTTTAATGGCTTATGTGTTCGAAAATGTTTTCTTTGAACCAAGTTATAGCCCGACCCGCGTCGCCCCGTGGGTCGGCATTTCACAAGTATGCCGTAGAATCTGTAATGCCCATCTGTTTTTCAAATCCTTTATTTTGGTTTCCCTCTATTACGGGTGTGCTCCTAAAAAAATTGCAACAAATTTGTTTGATTTACTTTGATTTTCCACCGAAAATTACAAAAGAGCTCGGGAAAGTATTTTTTTTAATAATCTGAAAAACTTTTTTTTTGCAGATGCTCCCTCCGAAAAGTGTCTCGTTCTCTTCGCGATTTCGTGGATAAAAGTCAATTTAGAATTGAAAATGGCTATCTTGAGGTCCAAGAAAAAAGAACATCATTCATGCCAGGTGGTATTTTCACTTCCGGAATCGATTACATTCAGAAAGAGAATGACTGCCACGTGTCACGTCGAGATAAAACGAAGAAAATCAACAATGAGAATCACTTTGATTTGGCTTTGAAAGACATCGGAGTTCTTTCGAAAAATCCGAAATTTCGATTCAAATCTTTGTCGTTTGATTATTTCAGTTTGTGGAGAATCGAAAGTTTTCCGTCATTCAACCCGCTTACAACTCAAGATTTGAAATCCAAGATACAAGTTGAAAGGATCTCTTTGGGAAGATGTCACATGAATCATGTGATTTCGTGGATATCACTCTTTAAACCCGAAATTCTTCAAAAAATTTCCTTTAAGGCGTATACAAATTCTTCTCTCAGAGAATTTGAACCAATTCTTCAAATGGATCAATGGAAGAAAGCAACGGAAATCGATATTGACGTTTGTCTTCGAATTCCAATTGAAACTTTCTTCAAATTCAAATCGTTTTCACTTGGATCGTGGTTTCTCAATGCTGAGGATTTGAAGAAAATCAAAAATGTAAGACTCGAAATTTTGAGTAACCGCGCTCCACTGGACTAGACTTTCGATTATTTCAAAGTTTCAGCGGATTCGTCTTATTTTCGATTTTTGGTGATAAAATACTTCAGTGTAGGCGCTAAAAAAAAGTAAATTTTCATCGGAGAGAATCTATTCGTTTGAAGTGAAAAAATCAAAGTCCAGTGGAGCGCAGTTGCTCATTGCCCTGCTTGGCTAAAATTCTTCAGATCTGCTTCAATGATCCGAATTTCGATAAATGCTACCATAGATACATCAACCTCGAACGTGTTAACAATGAAATTTTGAAAGAAATTTTTGGAAATCCAATTGAGGAAAGCGCCTTTGTTTACCGTTACCGTTACTCGGCTCCGAATTCTGATTCCAAAGATTTCTTCGAAATTACACTTCGTTTGATGGATTACGACGATTCCTTTGAAATTCCAGATGATTCTCATGGACATACTCTTTATATCAGAAGAATGACTTGAATCATTCGTTTTCTGTTCTTTTTTTTATTCCTTGTTGTTGAATAAAATTTTGTTGTTTTTTCACCTTTTTTTATATGAATTAAATTACTTGAACGCGTTTGATACGCAGCTTTTATTTTTTTTTTAAACTGTTCTGCTCATACTTGTCGCGGGAAGCTCAATTTTCAATCTTGAAGTGGGCGTGGTTTGCTGGAAGAGGGGCGGGGTCAAAAACGGAAAACGCCAAAATGTTCACAGGGCCTTATATGCCCACTGTAAGCATTGTGACGGTCTAGTATTCACTTTTTGAAAATCCCTAATTCCATCCAGTGGTGTGAAATTAAAAAAAAATTTTTTTATTGAGTGCGGGCAGATGGGGCGGGCGGGGGCAGGAGAAATATTTTTACCTGCCCGCCCCGCTTTCCGCCCGGAATTTCACAAGTATGGTTCTGCTGTTTCAATAAAACGTTTAAAAGTTTGTGAATTTATTTATTTATTTATTTATTTTAATACGATCTCGGGAATCGTGGAAATACAAGTAAATGGTTTACATAAAAACAGTAAGCATGAGAATACATAAAAGTTAGGCATTGACAATAGAACGAAAATAGGTAACATATAAATGAGGAGATGTCTAATAATGAATTGGCATTGAATTTGAGAACAGTATCAATAGAAGATGAAGAGAATGAACTTGATAATATTTTAACTAGATTATAAGGCCTTTTGTCTCATTTTTTGATTTAGTGCTCGGTTAGTAAAAAAATGGCTCCTGATTTTGGTTTTGCATCTACTCCAGGAAAACTTGGTTTTTGTACGCGTTTTTGTATTGTGAGAAAAAGTGAAAAAGTCTGAGATGTTAATATTAACCTTACCTGCGATAATTTTGTTTACTAATTTTATATCTAGAGCCTTACGCCTTTCTTCTAATGATTGTAATTTGTAGTAGGTGTTCCTTTCAGTCGCGCTTTTATAATCTGGATCCGAGGGAGTGATGTATCTCTGCTTTTGCCTACTATATAATCTTCTAGTGAACGCATTTTGCACTGATTCAATTTGCTTTGTGTCTCGTTTTTGCAGAGGTGTACTAATTTCTGTTCCATATTCTAGAATGGGCCTGACAAATGTTTTATAGAGAAGAACCATAAGTCTAGTCTTATTCGAGTTGAATTTAGTAAACAATTGTGATAGAACATACTTTGAATTATTGACAGTTTTTTTCCAATGATCCGTAAAGTCTAATTTGGTAGAGATCAGGAATCCTAGATCACGAACTACTGTCTCTTTTTTTATGGGCTCATTATTGATTTTAAAGTTGAAATCATTAACCTGTTTTCCTATAGTTAGATGAAGCGTTTTAGAATTATTTAGAGCTAATTTGCAGCTGGTGGCCCAGTCTACCGTGGCGTCAATGCCAGCTTGTAATAGGTTTTGCTTATTGCCCTTTTTAGTTGGGGCGTATAATTTAGTATCATCGGCAAATTGTTTACAAGTAACTCCTAGTGGGAGGACTGTGGATAGATCATTTACGTATATTCCAAAGAGTAATGGAGATAAGACAGACCCTTGCGGAACCCCGCAGGGTGCGCTTTTACGGATCGAGTGTTCACTTCCTACTTTTACTTTGAAACTTCTGTCTGATAAGAATTCGTTAATCCACCCTATTAAGTGTTTATTTAAATTTATTTTAATTAATTTGTTAATCAATAAGTCGTGCGGGACGCGGTCAAAAGCTTTGGCAAAATCTATATAAATAATATCTACTTGTGCACCCTCATCTAAAAACTTTGTCCAATCATTAACGCTTTCCAGCATGTTTGTAACTGTGGATTACTTGTCATACTTGTCGCGGGAAGCTCAATTTTCAATCTTGAAGTGGGCGTGATTTGCTGGAAGAGGGGCGGGGTCAAAAACGGAAAACGCCAAAATGTTCACAGGGCCTTATATGCCCACTGTAAGCATTCTCACGGTCTAGTATTCACTTTTTGAAAATCCCTAATTCCATCCAGTGGTGTGAAATTTGAAAAAAAATTTTTTTATTGAGTGCGGGCAGATGGGGCGGGCGGGGGCAGGAGAAATATTTTTACCTGCCCGCCCCGCTTTCCGCCCGGAATTTCACAAGTATGGTTCTGCTGTTTCAATAAAACGTTTAAAAGTTTGTGAATTTCCCTTTTTTCCGTGCCGTAAAAATTTGCAACCTCCTGATGAGGGCACAGTTGTTCGCAAGCGTGCGGCACGGAATTTCCTGCCTCTTTTTTCTGTTTTCGATTTTACTCTTAATCCATTTTTCTCAAAACCTAGGGCCTCCAAAAAATCAGAAAAGTACAGTAAAGTTCGGTTTCGTGTCGAGACCCACCGCAGTTCGTATGTGCCTTTAAAATTGTTTTCTTGCTCACTTTAATTTTGAAGCTACTTTCTCGGTTCTTTCAGAAGTTTTCTCTTTGTATTTTTGGTATATTTCCACAATCGCCCCCCACTCCGGAATGCCCCCCGACGTTATGGTTGTTCCCCCCACTATGAAGGAATGGGGGCTGATTATAGGACGGGGGGTAAAAAGGTACTGGGGGTTGATTGAGAACATTTATCATTCCACAAAAAGCCCCCTTCAACTAAAATGGGGGATGATTCGAAACCTCCAGGTATATTTCCACTATCCACCCCACCACGAGTTGGGGAATACCCCCCACTGGCAGAGTTTTGAATTACCCCCCATAAAAGTTTCGAATCATCCCCCACTTCTGATTAAGGGGGCTGATTGTGGAATGATAAAAGTTCTCAATCACCCCCCAGTATCGTTTTCCCCAAGATCCCAAAAATCAGCTCCAATTCCTTCATAGAGAGGAGAACTACCATAGCGTCGGGGTTTTTATGCACTAAGCTATGCTTCTAGACATCAGCAAACTCCCGGGTGTCCTGTTTGAAGGTGTCCCCTTTTCACGGGCACTATGCTTACTTCTAGGTGAGAGCAAGCTTCCGGGGATATTTGTTTGAAGGTATCTTCCTTTCCCTGGCACTGAGCCATGCTTCCAGGCGCCAGAAAGCTACCGTGGTTTCAAAAAACTCACTCTCTCCATCGCTTGAGAAGGAAGAAATGATGTTTATATTGATAAAATCTATTTTCACTCGCCTTTTATTCTAGCAAGGTTACGGGAAAATGCGTGTGAATTTTAAAAAAAAAGGAGGGGGGGGGGGGGGGGGGGGATTGCCTACCGTGCAAGTGGGGGGGGGGGGCGATTCCGTCAAAGGTGGGGGGTTATTTTGAACATTCACCGAAATTTTTTTCAGAGAAAATGTCTTCGGAATTTCTGAAAAACAATGAGATGGCTCTTCGTCACTGTCTTTTTTACGAATTTTTGCAAACAAAGGATGCAAAAAATGCCTATTCAATTTTCATTAAAGCAGTTGGCGATGACGTCATTGATTTCGAAAAATTCAAATTTTGGTTCGATCGATTTTCGGAGGGAAGATTCGATGAGGATAATAATCAAGAGTAAATTTTTTTTTCGAAAAACATTTTTCAATTTTTTGAATTTCAGACCGATTTCCGACATGAAAACTGTTCTTCAAAACGACAAAAAAGCTACTCGCGCCTGCATTTTGTACGATTTTCTCAAAGAAAATCAAAAGAAATCTGAAATTGATGAAAAATTCGAATGGGTCCCAATGGCTAAGAATCGACAATTCGGAGAATATATTCTGCCTGTTCACGATTTTGTATTTTATTCATATTTGCAATTTTGCCAATTTTTTGGTGATGACGTCATCGAACATCAGGATTTTCAATTTTGGTATTATCGATTCGCGAATGGAGAGTTTGAATTGGAGGATATTCAAGAGAAGGATAAGAAAACAGTAAAATTAGAAGATATCCCAATTAGTGTAATGGAGAAAATTATGGAGAAATTGGATTATTATGGAAGGTTAAGAAAAGTTCTCTCTCCGGAGCGAGGTTCCGCCTCTTGGGCACTGTACAGTTTTCAGTCAAAATGGTTTGAATCGATTGATATTTCATATAGTGAATACATAACAACTTTTAAGACGTTTGGTATACATTTCATTAGGCTCCGCCCACTACCTACAGTAATCCTTCCAGAAATTTCGATATTTTCCTGTAAACGATAGGGCCCAAATTTGAACGGGAATTGATAGATAGTACTTATTTGAGTATTTTTCATTACTTATCGGAATTCTAACTCCTCGTGATTATAGAAAAAAATTTCATTTTTTCGAAAATTTGCTCATTTTTCATAGTTTTTTGGCTCTAGCGCTCCGCACAGGGCCAAGTCCGGAAAGAAGACGCCGGATTCTTATTCTACGTCTAATTTTCCACCGATATGTTTTATTTCAAAAAAATTGGAGGGGGTAATGTTCGAGAAATTTTTGATTTTGTCGGGAAATTTCGCTCTTTTCCACGTACCCCTATACATGGCAAAAATGGTCATGGTCACCGATTCCAAAAATATTTGTGTCACAAGTTGGGCTACAGGTACTTAGTATGCTCACAAATTTTCAGCTCATTCTGATTCGAAATAATGGCGTAGCGCGATCATGGGAAATGACTTGTTGTTCACACTGTAGGATCAGTGCTTTTTTTTGTGGTGGCGCCACGCCAGTATTTCGAATCAGAATGAGCTGAAAATTTGTGATCATACTAGGTACCGGGAGCCCAATTCGTGACAAAATTATTTTCGGAATCGGTGACCATTACCATTTTTGCCATATATAGGGGTACGACGAAAAGAGCGAAATTTTACGAGAAAATCGAAAATATCTCGAACATTACCCCCTTCAATTTTTTTTGAAATACAGCAAACCGGTAGCAAATTTTGCGTAAAATAAGAATCCGGTGTCACCTTTTGAGACTTGGCCCTGTGTAAAACGCTAGAGTCAAAAAACTGTAAAAAATGATGAACTTTTTGAAAAAACTGATTTTTTTTCTACAAACACGAGGACTTAGAATTTCAGTAAATAGCGAAAAATACTCAAATAAGTACTCTCTATTGATTCCCGTTCAAATTTGGGCCCTATCGTTTACAGGAAAATTTCGAAATTTCTGGAAGGATTACTGTAGGCAGTGGGCGGAGCCTAATGAAATGTATACCAAACGTCTTAAAAGTTGTTATGTATTCACTATATGAAATACCAATCAAATCGAAGCACTTTGACTGAAAACTGTACAGTACTATACTCGCGTAGGATGGAAAATTTGTCTTAAAAATTTGAAAATTGAAGAAAAAACATCGAATTTTTAGACATTTCAGTCTTGAAATGCTTGAATAACCTCGTAAACTGTTTCAAAAGTCAATTATTTTCAGCCAAACTTTTTTATGCATTTTTGAGTTTTTAAAACAAAAAAGTGAGAAAATTGTCTTGAAAGTACTGAGAGCTTGAAAAAAAAAAGATTTCTCAAAAATAAAATAAAAAATTTTTTTTGTCTGAAAAATTTTTGTAAATACTTTAGAAATATAAAATTCGTGACTAGCAAAAAATTAAAAAAAAATTACTTTTTGATTAAAAAAATGGAGGATAAAAATAACAAAGTACGAACACTTTACGAATTAAGAAAAATTCTCATACGTTTCCGAGCAAAGCACTGTACACTTTTCAGTCAAAATGGTCTTTGAGGTCTGAGATGGTATAGTAGTAACACCTTACAACTTCTAAGACGTATGGCACAAACTACATTAGGCTCCGCCCCCTAACTACAGTAATCCTAACAAAAAAATTAAATTTTTTCTGTGAGAGATAATGATGAAATCTAAACGGGAATCAACGTTAGGTACTTAATTGAGTATTTCTGAATACTTTTCGAAGTTTTAGTTCCACGTCTTCTAGGAGAAAAAATCAATTTTTTCCAAAAAATTACCATTTTTCGTCGGTTTTTCGATTATAACTCCCGAGCTAAGGCCTAATTGAACAAGATCTCTCCGGATTCGTAATCTCCATAAAATTTGCCGTCGATTGACCCCTATTCAAAGAAAAAAAGTTGACCCCATGTCCGAGATTTTTTTCGATTTTTGTAACATACTATGTAATTTTTCACGTATCCCTATACATGATGAAAAATTTCAAAGTCACCGATTCCAGAAATGTTTTGGCCACAAAGTCACCTATCCATATCTAGTTGAACCCCAAATCTTCAGATTATATGGTTTCGTTTCGTTCCCGTGGCACCACTTTGAAAAGAATGTACTTTTTCATGAGTAAAAACTATGTGGATATTTGCAAAAAAATTCAAAGTGGTGCCACGGGAACGATACGAAACCATATAATCTGAAGATTTGGGGTTCAACTAGATATGGATAGGTGACTTTGTGGCCAAAACATTTCTGGAATCGGTGACTTTGAAATTTTTCATCATGTATAGGGATACGTGAAAAATTACATAGTATGTTACAAAAATCGAAAAAAATCTCGGACATGGGGTCAACTTTTTTTCTTTGAATAGGGGTCAATCGACGGCAAATTTTGTGGAGATTACGAATCCGGAGAGATCTTGTTCAATTAGGCCTTAGCTCGGGAGTTATAATCGAAAAACCGACAAAAAATGGTAATTTTTTGGAAAAAATTGATTTTTTCTCCTAGAAGACGTGGAACTAAAACTTCGAAAAGTATTCAGAAATACTCAATTAAGTACCTGAAGTTGATTCCCGTTTAGATTTCATCATTATCTCTCACAGAAAAAATTTAATTTTTTTGTTAGGATTACTGTAGTTAAGGGGCGGAGCCTAATGTAGTTTGTGCCATACGTCTTAGAAGTTGTAAGGTGTTACTACTATACCATATCAGACCTCAAAGACCATTTTGACTGAAAAGTGTACAGTGGTCAACATGCATTTGCTCCAATCGGTAAAATACCTTGTATTAAAAATTCAAAAAATCCTGAAAAGCAATTTTTTCAAAATAAATTTATTCAGATGTTCCTTCCGAAGAGCCTCCAAACGTCTTCAACAAATCAGCAATAATTTCAAATTCAAAATGGAGGAACTTCATATTTGGATTAACGACACCGATATTTCATTTTCATTCCAAGAACCTCCTGGAGTGATTTTCGGGCCGAAACCACACATCTCCCAGGAGCGCTTTCAGAAATCATTCAGCGGAGATAACTACGTGGAAAACGCTTTTCACGATATGAAAATTATTTTCAAAAATCCAAAATTTCAGCTAAAGTGTTTGAAGATTGTCTTCGCACACGAGCGTTATAAGGAGTTTTTAGAGGCCGCTGATAATTATTTCAAGTCTAAAAATACAGAATTCCACGTGGAATTTCTTAAAGTGAATACTCGAGTTTTGGATTCAACAATGTCAATTTTACCGTATCTGAAACCAGGAGCTCTTCAAAAAATTCATTTGCATCCCTCTTTTCAACATTATATATCTGGATCGGATTTAATGAAAAAAATGGTCGAATTGGAGCAATGGAAACATGCGAAAGAGTTGACGTTCTTGGGTGTCTTCAATCGGCCATATAGACCCTTCTTGGGCTCATTCACCTCGCCATTTGAACATTTGGCTCATTTCAAAAAGTTTGAGATTAAGCTGATCAAATTTACGAAGAATCAGTTGGAGGAGTTGAAAAATGTAAGTTCTTGTGCTAAAAATTTCAGACTTGTTTTCCGAGAAAAAAAACGGAAAATTTTTGGGAATAAAATTCTGAAAATTTTTTTTTTTTTTGAAAAAAAAAGATAGGATTCCGTTCTAAAAAAAATAGCCGTGCAAAATAATGAGCAAGCGCGCCCCACTGGACTCAGGGGGGGGGGGGGGGAGATGGGGCGGGGCTTTGGCTGGGGTACTGTACTTAAAAGGGCGGAGTTTCCGCTATGCCTAAGCCTTAAATATGGTGTTATAGACAAACATTAAATAGGAAAAAAAATGCTCTTTTTTTCTAAATTCTGGATAATTTTCGGAAAAAAATTAGAAAAAAACTGTTTCCTTTAATTTACCACCATATTTAAGGCTCCACCAAGAAAACCGGAAATATCTCCAAAAAAAATGCATTCGCTGAGAAAAAAATTCCGAAAATCGACTCCAGTGGGCGCGGTTGCGCACCATTTCAGAAAGCTATTATTCTCATTATCAATTTTTCAAAATAAAAAAATTTGCAGATTCTCTTCAATTCGCCAAACATCGAATGCTGCACATTGAATTGCTCAGAAGAAGATGGATTGGACGAAATTAAAGCAGAACTTAAAGATCCTTCTCAAAAGGATGTTTTTATTCTTCCAATTCCGAATTCGATGGAATATTTCGAAATTAAATTTTCCTTGTCGAGTTATGTTGACGATGAGGACTTGTTCGACGATTTTGACTTTACAACAGAGTACAATGTCATCCAATTTTCAAGAAAATTTTAATTTTTTCGATTTTTCTCGTTGTTTTTGTTGAATAAATGTTATTTTTTTATTATTAGTTGATTGTTTTCTGAAAAAAATAACGTTCAAATTCGAGTATTTTACTTCTGAAAAAAAAAGATTTTTCAGATCATTTCTGAAATTTCCAATCATTTTTCGAGGTTTCAGAATATTTCAGAATGGCTCGACTTCTAAAAAACAATACTCGTTACCTTCGTCATTGTGTCCTTTACGAATTTATTCAAAAGAAAGAAATCAAAAAATCATATGATGATTTTTGTGATAAACTCGGCGATGAATTCATTTATTTTGATCAATATCAACTTTGGTTCAATCGATTTTCGAACGGAAAATTCGATGAGGATGATCAGTAGGCTCCGCCCACTTTTTACTTCAAGTTAAATTTTTTTTTCTTTTTCAGACCAATTTCTGAAATGACAAATATCATTTTGAATGATAAGAAAGCCCTCCGTGTCTGTATTCTGTATGAATTACAAGAAAAAGAAGAGCCATGTCCGTATTATCGTAGACAACAACCTTTGGATCGAGCATTTGAATCTTATAAAAGGTTCTGTAAAGTTCTTGGTGATGACGTCATTGGATATCAAGAATATTATCAATGGTATCAACAATTCGCCAGATTTGATTATAATTTGGAGGATATCAAAATGGATGAAAATGCATTAACTCTATCAGATATTCCAACTGATGTTATGAAGAAAATTTGCGAGAATTTTTATTATTTTGACAGGTATTTTCTCATTAGATCATTTTCAAAACTCAGTAAATATCTGGTATTTTCATAAGAAACTTACATTTTTACTTCAAAACTTTCGAAAATCTCCTTATTTTTCAAGCTTTTGCACATGATTTTCTCAGCGATTTCAAAATGTCTGGTTTCGAAACGTCCGGTTTCGAAGTGTCCCGTAGGCAAAAATCGAACGTTTAACTCGAAAAGTATAAAAAAAAGGTTTTTTTTCGATTTTTGTGAAAAGCATTCTTGTCACGGGCCGGGCCGGGCCGATTGAGAAATTTCTACCGGCCCGGCGCGGCCCTGAGTTCAAAGCAAAACATGTTTCGCATTTCGCGGTTTTTCACCTTCTAATTTGGCCTATGTTTTCTAAAATGAAAATTTCATTTTTCAAGTATGAAAACCCAGGGAACGTTTCGAAATTGAGCTGAAAATCGAGAAAAATGAGCTCGAAAAATGAAAATTTTGGAACCCGGGCCGGACGGGCCGAGCCGATTTTTGACAAGTATGGTGAAAAGTGTCTCAAATCTGGTGAATTTGTCGAAATTCGTCTCAAACTGTTTGTATTTGGAAACCTCGATTTTGGAATTCAATTTTTATACAATTTTCAGATGTGCTCTCCGTGAAGTCTCCCGTAGTTTCCTTCAATTCGTGGACACTTCCAAATTTCAAATTAATGGACTTCGTATTGTGTTCAACAAGGATTCTACTTCTATTCACTTTCTAGAAGATTCTGTTAAAGAATGGCCAGGAATTCAATACACTCAGAAGGGAAGCGCCTGCCACGTGGCATCTTATAAAGAATATACGAAAGAAGTGAAAGGAAGAAATCATTTGAATGTTGCTATCAATGATATGAAGAAGTTCTTTGAAAGTCCGAAACTTCGAATGAAAGGTTGGGAAATCGATTTCAAGAATGTAGAAGATATGGAGAGGTTCTTAAACGTCTTCAAGGTTTTTGAATATTTCAAAAACAAACTCCACGTGGAATCGATTAAATTCCATGGTTGCCACGTGGATCTTGCAACTTCGATTCTCTCACTTCTCAAGCCAGGATTCCTTCAAAAAATCTGGATAGATTGGAAAGCTCCGCCCACTTTAGAAGAATTCCAGCCTATTCTTGAAATGGATCAATGGAAGATGGCTAGTATCTTCAGAACGTCTGCGTGGCCAGTTCCAATTGAAACTTTTTTTCATTTCAAAGAAATTTATTTGACCGATATGATTGCGAATGCTGATGACTTGAAAAAAATCAAAGATGTTGGTGAAAAATGAATTGAAAAAAAAATAAAATAAAAAAAGCCTAAAAACGAATTCTAAAAAAAATTGTATCAGCCGTGAAAATTAATGAGCAACCGCGCCCCACTGGACTCAGTATCACTGAGTTGTGAAAGCCTGACACCTCGGCTTAAAGGCGCACCGACAAAAGTCTGTTGGGTCCCGCCAAGATTACAGTAATTCTCAGTTGGAAAAAAAAACATTAATCGTGGCAGTATCCGGTAGACATTTTTCGCGCTGCGCCTTTAAACCGAGGTGTTAGGCTTTCGCAAATGTTACTTGAATTGAAATTTTTTATATACCCAAAAAACGGCAATTCGCTTTATTTTTCGACTATAATAATACGAAATAGGTATTTCTTGGACGGAAATGACGACGTTTTTAGTGTTAAAACCAGAAAATTCACCGAGAAAAGTTCAAAGAGGAAAAATGCAAACACTGAGTCCAGTGGGGCGCTGTTGCTCATTATTTTGCAAGGCTAAATTTAATTTCATTTTCCAGATCCTCTGCAAAAATCTGAATTTCAAATCGTGTCAACTTTGGTATGAGAACACTGACTTACTAAACGATTTTATTCTCAAAAACATGTTTGGGGACGCATATGAGTATGATGGAGAAATATTCTATTTCTATGAATATCAGGTTCCCGATTCGAAAGAATATTTCGAAATTCGAGTTGATTGGTGGGTTGATGGTCAATTCCCGGATTATAGTGCATGTTATATTCACTTCTTGAGAATGTCATCTTAATTCTTTTCTCTTTCTTCATTGTTTTCTTCTGTCAATCCATGTTCACACGAATAAACTCTTGTATTCATTTTTTAATTTTTTTAAACAGTTTTTGGTCTTTATTTTGTGGCGTTTTTAACGCAGTTCAGTTATTTTTTTTTAAAAAAGTTTCACTATTTCTCTCAAAAAATATTCATTCCTAGGAATTCGTAGGAGGTAAAAAAAAAAAATACAGTAAAATTAGGTTTTTGTGTCGAGACCCACCGCAGTTCGAATGTGCCTTTAAAATTGTTTTCTTGCTCACTTTAATTTTGAAGCTACTTTCTCGGTTTTTTTCAGAAGTTTTCTCCTAGTATTTTTAACGTTTTTGCAAAAAAATTTTTGAGGGGAAAACCTTTGAAAAGTGTGTTGATATTTCCGAAAAAAAAGAAATTTTTTCAGAGAAAATGTCGTCTGAATTTCTCAAAAGCAACCCGATGGCTCTTCGTCACTGTCTTCTTTATCAATTTTTGCAAATGAAGGATGCAAAAAACGCTTATTCAAACTTTATTAAAGCAGTTGGCGATGACGTCATTGATTTCGAAAAATTCAAATTTTGGTTCGATCGATTTTCGGAGGGAAGATTTTATGAGGATGATGACAAAGAGTAATTTTTTTTTTTGGAAAAATATATTTAAATTTTTTTAAATTTCAGACCGATTTCCGACATGAAAACTGTCTTTCAAAACGACAAAAAGGCTATTCGCGCCTGCATTTTGTACGATTTTCTCAAAGAAAATCCAACAAAGGAAAAATCTGCTTTTGAGAAAATGTTTTTTCCACGGGTTAAAGCACGAAAATTCGGTCAAAGTACTGTGACGATTCACGATTTGGCCTTCTATTTATACTTGGAATTGTGCCAAGTTCTCGGCGATGACGTCATCGAATATCAGGATTTTCAATTTTGGTATTATCGATTTGCGAATGAAGAGTTTGATATGGAGGATATTCAAATCGAAAATGATGAAAAGACTGTAAATTTGGAAAATATTCCGATCGCTGTCATGGGAAAAATTGTAGAGAAATTGGATTATTATGGAAGGTAAAATTTTGAAAATTGAAAAAAATGTCAATGCAAAAAATCTTGGCATTAAAATACTTGAGCAATCCGGAAAACGGATTTGAAAATTAAGTTTTTTTTTCCTAAAAAAACTTATGTAGTCGCGGGGGGGGGGGGGGGCACAGCAGCAGGCTCATCCGAAGCGACGCGAGCGATTTTTCGAGGAGTTGCGTCGCGGTCGGCGAAGCGTGATAGAGAATAGCATGCTAAATGAAGAGACACAGAGAAAAAATTCAGAGCGAATTCGAAATTTCAGTGGTGTGAGCAATTGAGCGTGTTTGTACTGCCTTCCGCTGTGCATGCCCGTGTGTACTATCAAAGTAAAAAACGATTCCTTGACACCGTCACGTCAAAATGCACAGCAAGGGGTCCGCTGACTCCGCCCCCTCCAACATTTGCATTTTTAGCTGTTTCAGCTGTTTCTACACGTTTTTTTCCAGTTTTTCTTCTTTCTCTTGACAAAAATATGAATTTTATTGCTAATTATGTTAAAGAAATGCACAAAAATAGAATTAAAGCCAGGAATAGAGGAAAAACATAGATTGGCGATTTCGGACTACAATTTCAGATTTGGTTGAGTTTTTGTGCATTTCTTTAACATAATTAGCAATAAAATTCATATTTTTGTCAAGAGAAAGAAGAAAAACTGGAAAAAAACGTGTAGAAACAGCTGAAACAGCTAAAAATGCAAATGTTGGAGGGGGCGGAGTCAGCGGACCCCTTGCTGTGCATTTTGACGTGACGGTGTCAAGGAATCGTTTTTTACTTTGATAGTAATTAGCAGAAAAATTTTTTTTTTGATATTTGAAGCCAAAGTGAAAAATTGTCGGGAAAGTACTGTGAGCTAGAATTTTCAAACAAATATTTCGAAAAAAAAATTAAATAAAGATTACATATCTGTCCGAAAAACTGTTTTATATACCAGTCAAGCTAAGAACACAATTTTTGAATATTTTTGATGAAGAAATTTTTCGAAAAATCGATCAGATATAGTGAACGACGCAAGCATATGCGCTCCAATCCGATGTACAAAAATAGCGTTTGAAATGAAGAGACGCAGAGAAATGTTTCTTTGCGTCTCTTCATTTTAAACGCTATTTCTAGACATTGGGTTGGAGCGCATATGTAGATGTTTGCGTTCCATATATGCGTTGGGAAATTGTAGAGAAACAAAACTTTGATTTAAAAAAAAACAAAAAAATTTCCAGATGTTCCTTCCGAAGAGCCTCCAAACGTCTTCAACAAATAAGCAATACGTTCAAGTTCAAAATGGATGAAATGTATATTTATATCAGAGATACTGATATCATTTTTCATCTCCAATCACCTCGCGGATGGGTCGATTTTCTTGAATCAAATACCCAGAAAAACTATATCAAGAAGACCTTCAGTGGAGAGAATCACGTGAAAAACGCCCTTCATGATTTGGAAATTATTTTCAAAAATCCGAAATTCGAATTGAAATTTTTGAAAATTGAGTTCATTTGTAATAATCAGACAAAACTTACGGACGCTATCAATTCATATTTTGAAGCATCCGGTGCTCCTCAATTCCACGTGGAATCTCTTGAATTAAGCTCCGAATTTTTCGGTCCAACAATGGCAATTCTACAGTATATGAAGCCGAAAGTCCTTCGAAAAATGTATTTGGCATCCCAGATGACAAATGACGCAGATTGGAGAATTATGCGAAAAATGGTCGACTCAGAGCAATGGAAACAGGCGAAAGAGCTCAAGTTTATACAATTATTCGATTATTCACTCGAACATTTGGCTCATTTCCAAAAATTCGAGATTAAGCTGGAATTTTTTTCGATTGACAAGTTGAAGAATATTAAAACTGTGAGCGAAAAAGGAGCGAAGTTTTGAGAAAAAAGCGGATTGAACCACACTAAAATTGATATTAGTCGTATGGGCTGCGCAATATGCGCTCTACTGCACTGCGCAGTACTTTTTCGACAAACAGACGAAATTTCCATCTCCTAAAATTTCTCATGTCCGACTCAATATTTCATGATGAGTTCGTTTTTCACTAGAAATCCACTCAAATTAGAGGGTGCGCCACTATTTTTCAATCCAGAAGTACCTGATATTTATTGTTCAGAAAACCATAATTTCCTGTTGAAAAGAAGGAAAAAACAAAATTTTTTTTAGAGAAGTCATGAAAAACTTCAGAAAAAAGTAGTGATTCTGTCAGTTTTTCAGTAATTTTTCGCACATTTTTCATAAAAACACGAAAGAATTGAGCCTTTTTCTATGCGCCTCTATCACGGTGCGCTTCAAATAGAGGGTGCGCTTCTATGTTTCAATAGTCTCGATTTGGTGCGCTTCTATTACAGGTGCGCCTCAATTACAGTTTTTTACGGTATTTGCAAAAAAACAAAATGACCATAAAAATAAGTCGGAGTTGAAAATTCGGTCAGCTCACTTTTCTAGGCTATTAAAAGCGGTTTTGTGTGGTTCAACGCGATTTTCAAAAATTGTTTTTCCAACAAAAAAAAATTTCGCAAAAAACTTTTTATAAAGTTTCTCTTCAGTTACTCTCCACACGTCCTAATATCGAAGAATGTACTCTGAAATTCAATCTCGACGAGGGAATCAATTTGAATGATATCAAAGCAGAACTTGGAGATCCTTCTTCCCAAGAATATAATACTTTTATTTTTCCGATTCCCGATTCGAAGGATTATTTCAAGATCAAACTGATGCATACAGTTGATGATGATATGAACTGGGGCTGGAATGCGGAATTCTTGACTCATGATACTCTTCATTTCAAGAGAAATGCCTAATTCATTGATCGTTTTCATACGTTGTTGTTTTTGAATAAAATTGTTTTGTCTATAAAAAAATTTTGGAAAAAAAAAACAAGCGCTAAAATCGCTGCTCATTATTTTTATTTTGTAAAAAAGCTTATTTTGGGGACCTTCGCGTGGTGAACACAGGGTCGCCGATGCGTATGTACCTTTAAACTGCCGTAAATCTACATTAGGGGAGACGCGTTGCGTGCGCCGCGTTGCGGCAGTTGGCAGCAGGCCAACGCAGTGAGAAAAAATAGCTCCGTATCACTTAATGCGTGTCCGAGTCGCTACGAAACGAAAGCGACGCGGCGCACGCAACGCGTCACCCTTAATGTAGATTTACGGCAGTTTAAAGGTGCATGCGCATCGGCGACCCTGTGGGTGAAAAACAGGCATTATACCTCCTCTATCGCGTCGGCATAATGAGTTTTCTCGCTCATTACAATCTCACACTCTGGCAAAGAAGCAGCAAAACACAAACGCATATTTATGGTTAATATAACATGATTTATTGTTTTTAGGTTTTTGTGATTTATGTCACGTTTGGTCGTACAACAACAATGAAAAAATTTTACAGATTCTATTAGTATTAACAATTGTTAGACAAACACTCTATGCTAAAAACGAAATATTGGCAGAATAATTCTGAATAACTAACCTACTAGTAAAAGACTAATGGAATTTAACGAGTAACAATTATAGAAGACTTAAAAATCGTGTAGTTTCATGACTTTACAGTATGTGTGATCCTGCTTCTTTCCGTCCTCTTTCTCTTCCTTCCCTATCATGCCATCCTTGTGACCTTGCGCTCGGGGGTCGTCCTGTAAATATCGACTCAATCCTTGGGTCGATCTCCATCGACCTCTCTTCATAATCTGCTCCATTGTCATTCCTTGTTTCTGCAATTCATTAGCGGCTCCTCTTCTCAGACTGTGATGCGTGGCTCCTTTCAATCCCGCTTTCTGAAGTGCTTGCTTTGCTATACTAGATACTGCTTGCGCCGATAGCTTCTTCCTATTCTGCCAGTTTATGAAGACATAATCTTCCGAGTTGTGTGCTCTCCATCTGAGTAGAAGCAATTGTAACTGGCTTCCTTCATGGCATTCAACATATGTTGTTCGTCCCAGTCCTGCTTGATCATTTTTTGCCTTTCTTATCTCGACTTCCAATAGGTTACCCTTCATCTTCATATCTGACCATTGTAACTCCGCAACTTCGCTTGCTCTCAGGAGAGCGGCAAAAGAAAGCAATGCCAGCAAAGTGTTTCTCTCCGACAAAGGTTCTCCAAGATCCAGATTACAATCTATAATCATCTGAACCTCTGCTGCTGATACCTTGATTGGCTTTTTCTTCTTTGTAAGTTCCTCTCTTCTTTTAGCCATTATCACATTCGTGGCCAACGTTTTGAATTCTTGGCTTAAAAGCCCTTTCATCATTGCAAACGCCGCCACTGAGGTGTTCATCACACTACTCCCTGATTTGTCTGATATTTCTGCTAGATATAAAATGAGAGCTTCCTGGGTGACATCCATTCCTTGACTTTTTGACCATTTTTCAAGTCTTTTATTCGCCGAAAAGTAACTCTTAGCAGTTGTGGAGGCTTTCGATCTCCATGCCGCCGAGCTCACTTTCTCCAAAAGTCCCCGAACATGCGGATTGCCATTCCACTTCCGTTTCAATTCTTGTAGAATGTCTCGTTTGTCACTTTCTGCAATAACGGATAAATCTTATCTGTTTCTTTATCTTTACTCTTTCTTTTTCGTTTTCTTTTTTAGGTTCTGGTGTGGGAGGGTGGGTTAGTAAACCACGTAGAATGGTTTGAACATACGTTCGTCCCGCTCTTTCATTCAATTTCGCTTCAGAACCCGTTCTCAATATCTCTTGCGCCTTTAACTGTCACTGTCTAAACCTCCCCTTTTCCTGTTCTCTCGCCTTTCTGTCTAACCTTTCATTCGCGAGAAAACAAACATTATACCTCCTCTATCGCGTCGGCATAATGAGTTTTCTCGCTCATTACAATCTCACACTCTGGCAAAGAAGCAGCAAAACACAAACGCATATTTATGGTTAATATAACATGATTTATTGTTTTTAGGTTTTTGTGATTTATGTCACGTTTGTAAGTAGAACAAACAAAAGCCTGGGGATTCTTTAAAAGTGGAGTAGTGCTACTAAAAACTCTGATTTACAAAATGGTGAGTCCATTCTCCCACAATGCCTTGAGCCTTCCCCCGGAATGATTACTTTTGACCCTTCTCTATACACTCTCCAGTCTTTAATTTGTTTTATCCATTTTCCTCTTTCGTCTACTAACGCCTGGAAAGCTATGTGATTTTTCCACAGCGGCGTGGCCAAGATCGCCTTAACTCTACTACGCTTTGCTCTGTTTATGAGATCTGGAATTAAATTTGGAGGAGGTACCCACCATGCAAAGCCATGTGTTGCTGCTTCATCAAATCGATTAAGTACATCATCTCCGTTTGAGTTCCTGTCTGGGTATCTGGAATAAAACTTTTGTGACTTCTTATTCTTTTCGCTGGCGAACCAGTCGCACTCAATGTTGCCCCATCTTCTCTGTGCCCATTCGAAAACGTGATGTTCTACTTCCCAATCATCATAATCTATATCTCTGCTCGCCTCATCTGCTTCTACATTCATCTTTCTTGGAATCCACATATATTTTACCTTCTCTAGTACTTCTAATTCATTCCATACTTGTTCTGCTATTTCCAACAACTCTAATTTCATTGAGCCTTTCTTTAGAATGCTCACTGCCGCTTGACTATCGCTGTTCAATTCTAAATTCCCTTTCAGATTCATCTTTCTAATCTCTTCTGCTAGCATCAGCACCGCTCTTAGTTCTCTCAATGTGCTGGATTCCTTCTCAAAATTACCCAATCCTATTTTACTCCATTTTCCTACTAATTTTCCTTCTGCGTCCTTCAATACAGCTCCTATTCCTACCGCTGAGGCATCTGTATACGCTATCCAATCTCTATCAAACCCATCTTCTATCTTTCTTTTGGTCAACGTCTTTATGTTTCTTTCCCAGAATTCGATATCTCTTTTCTCACCTGCTGATAAGGTCATCTGTATATCACCATAGTTGTGCTCCTTTTGTTGGCTCGCAACTGTGAGTTGAATGTGCTTAGACCTGGCCAACGCCACACTACCTGCAATAAACACGAATGAGGCTACTGTCCCGAGGAAGACTTCTCTGTCTTTTATCGTTGGAGTTCTGTTCTGTTTCAGTCTTTTCAGTCTTTCAAGTAGTCCCTTAAACCTTTTGTCTGATAAACGTATCGTCCCTTTTTCTAAATCTCCCACAACACCTAGCCATGTAAACTCTTTGCACGGTGTCCAACAACATTTCTCTTCCGCTAGCGCTACTCCAAGCTTTTCTAAGTCTTCTCTGACTATCTTTACTGCTCTTTCTATCTCGTCTAACGTCTCGCCTACTATCAATCCGTCATCAATATACAGCCAAATTTTTACGCCTTGTTGTCTCCACTTCCCTACTATCGGTCTAAAAACTTTTGTAAATAGCCAGGGCGCTGTGGCTAAACCGAAACATAAAGCACTGAACGCGTAAAACGGCTTCGAAGGCTTCTCATTCAACGTGAAAGCCAGAAAATCTACTGAATTCTCTTCGATCTTGATGTGATGGTAACCCGATTTGAAGTCAAACGTCGCTGCAAAGTTCATTCTTTCTAGCTCTGGCAAAGCGTGCTTCCATGACTCCAAAGTGAACTTCGGCGGGATTAAATTCTCATTAAACTTACTCAAATCCAAAATCAATCGCTTCTTATCACCTTGTTCCACTACGTGTAACGGTGACACCACTTTCGGAGTTACTGTCTCCACAATCACTCCACACTTTAAAAGTCTCTCAACTTCATCTCTAACAAATCTCATGTGTTTTCTCACAGAGCTTCTCAGGCCTTCAGGGCTGGCTGTCACACTGACACCGTGCAATGGGATTACATATCCATTCTCAATTACTTTCAATACAAACTCGTCTTTAACAGACTCTTTCCAGAACTCCAACGACCTTGTTAACCTAAAAGGAAAAAACTCACTTTTGTCCACATGCGTTCGCATAGTGACCGATCTGTCTACATTTGAAACACACAATCTTCTGTGAAGTTCCTTCAGAACTTCTGTACGAAGTTCTTCTTTCCGCCTCGTCGTAGCCGTATCCTCTGGAGTAGGTATTACGGATGCTAGCCCCTCCTCGGCTAACACCCGCTCCTCGAAACCACTGGGTCCTCTCCGGACTTCTTCTTCTTTTCCTTGCGTTTTCACTCGACAACATTTGAGACATCATCAGCATCTGCATCGTATCACTATTCGTAGATGAACCCGCGGCCTCTGAGAACACTTTGAACTTGTTCAGCGTTGCTGCTGCCCCTGGGAAACTGTCCATCACTAACAGCTCCTTGTTCTTCTTGATGATCTTCTCAATCACCATTTTGACTGCTTTATCCCCTTTCTCCTCTAATTCGTTTAGTATCTCCACGTTGAACTTTAACTGATTTTGGATTCCGATTGATGTGGCCTTTGGTACTTCATGTTGTTTTCTATTCGCCACTTTCAGTATCGGATTGATAAGCGGATGGATGATTCCTATGATAGCTTGTCTCACTTGATCTTCCATATTCACTGTTGGATTATCCAAAGAAGTTTCCGTTCCCATATTATCCTTGTTCGAATCTTGGATTTGATCACCGTTTTCGCTCATGATTCGAAAATCTTGACAAAAAATAATTCCAAATAGAAGATTCTGCCAAAAAACAACAAAATTGCTCGAAAAACGACCAACTTACGTGCGTAAACCACGTAGAATGGTTTGAACATACGTTCGTCCCGCTCTTTCATTCAATTTCGCTTCAGAACCCGTTCTCAATATCTCTTGCGCCTTTAACTGTCACTGTCTAAACCTCCCCTTTTCCTGTTCTCTCGCCTTTCTGTCTAACCTTTCATTCGCGAGAAAACAAACATTGAAATTCACAAAAAATTTTCAGTGCAGCACACTTTCCTCGTACTCCGTAAAACTTATTGTAGATAATACAGTGAAAAGTTCATTTCGTGGTGAGACCTACCGAAATTGTAGTGTACCTTTAAAATTAATTTTCTTGCTCACTTTAATTTCACCAGTATTATTCAACCTTCCACAATTTCGAGCGGTCCCTATTCGTGTTTTTACTATTGAAAAAAGCGAAAAAAAAACAGAATGAAAATACAGTTAACAATGAAATTCGCGATGAGACCCACCAACCTTTCCGTATGTCCCTTTGAAAAATATTTTCTTGCTCACTCTAAATCTAACGGAATTTTTCAAATTTTCGAGGGTTCACAGTGATTTTTCCGCCATTTTTCTAGATAATTCTCGAAACGTGTGTTGTCATTCATCATCAATTTCCAATTTTTTCAGTAACAAAAATGTCTTCTGAATTTCTCAAAAGCAATCCGATGACTCTTCATCACTGTCTTCTTTACGAGTTTCTTCAAAAGAAAAATGTCGATGAATCATTCAAATTTTTCTGCAAAAAAGTCGGAAAAGATGTCATCGATTTTGAAGAATTCAAAACTTGGTTCGATCGTTTTGCAGAGGGGAAATTCGATGAGAAGTAAGCTCCGCCCACTTTCAAACAAACTTTCAGGATAAGGCTTCTGAAACGATTAACAAACGCCACTAGAACTCAATTCGTTTTTCAAAGTTTTCTTCATTTTCAGCCAATAAATTTCCAGAGAAATTTCGGATTTTTATCGTTTTTTTTTTTTGGTTCTCGGTGAAAAAAAACCGAAAAAAATTTGTTTGTTTAATGTGGAAAAGTGGGGTTCCGAGACATTTCGAAACCGCTGAATAATTAGTGAAAATAATCATGGAAAACGGGAAGATTTTAGAACAATTCCGAAGTAATCCTAAAAGTTTCTAGAATACCAGTCATCCACTGAATAATAATAGATTGTTAAGAAAAATTAATTTAGAAAAAAATTTTTATTTTTTCAAAATAAATTCGCAATTCGAAAAATATCTGGTAATTTCATAGCAAACTGATTTTTTCACTTCAATGTTTTTCAAAAATTTCTCATTTTCCGAGATTTTTTCACTATTTTCTCAGCGGTTTCAAAACAGACCGAATACTAAAAAGCGCAAGTACTAAGTTCCAGTGGGGCGTGGTGATTCCTCACTCCGGAAGGCTATTTAAAAATTACCATTTTCCAGACCGATTTCCGACTTGAAGACGGTCCTTCAAAACGATAAGAAAGCTGTTCGCGCCTGTATTGTGTATGAATCTCTGAAAGAAATCGAGGAAGAAAAGAAAGAGGACGATAGTAATTTCATGATGCAAGTGATGGCAATGATGATGGATGTGATGGATGATAAAAAAGAGAAAACAATTCATGATCCGATTTTCGATACTTTCAAGAAAATGTGTAAATCACTTGGAGATGACGTCATCGAATATCAGGACTACTACAGTTATTATCAGAAATTCTCGAGAGGAGAAATGGATTTGGAGGATTTGGAGCAAGATGATAAGAATAAGAAGATCGTCACTCTTACGGATATGCCGTTGGATGTCATGAATGTGATTGGCGAAAAAATCGATTATTATGACAGGTAAGTATGAAATTTCAAAAATTGTCGAAATCTTTAAAAACCAGACTTGTCCCTGTCCGGTCTGAGTTGAGTTTCGTTTAGGTATAAACATGCTTTTTTTCGCGGTTTTTTTTCTTCTAATTCAACCTACGTTTTCCAAAGAAAATTTCGATTGACTGGAAAAGAAAAAGGCTCAGTAAAACTTTCAAAATTGGTCTGGAAATCGAGAAAAACGTGCTTCAATAACTAAAGACTTGCAAACCCAGGCCGACCGGGCCAGATTCTGACAAGTACTGTCAAATTAATAATAGTTGTGCAAGGAATTCAGATGCTTCTTTTTGCAAGTGGTCCTCCCACTTCCACTTTGCACTGCGTAAAATCAAAATAGCTTGGAGATCAAAAAAGGCGGACCGCCCGCGAAAATAAAAATTTGAATTCCTTGCACAGCTATTATTAATTTGACAATATGTAAAAAACTGTTCGAATTCGATGTTAGCTCTTCGAAATGAGGAGCAACCGCGCCACACTGGACCTAGTGCTTCCATTATTTTCAATTTCAGCAAATGAGCTTTTTGGTAAATATTTCCGGTTTTCGCAAAAAACAGTTTTTCTAAATATTTTTTCACCGAAAATCGATAAAAAAAATAGTTAAGAGGAAAAAATTGTTCTAGCCGAAAGCCGATTAAAATTGTTCAATTTTGCTAGAAACGCGGGAGTTCGAAAATTTATAATGTTTCTCTTTCTTTTGCTAATCGGGGGCTTTTATAAAAAAAATTTTTAACCCCCCCCCCCCCCCCCCCCTTTCTACGCTTTTGATTTTAAGGCCATCTCAATGCCTGGGCATTGCCTTCAATCGCGCATTTCGCATAATTTTTTTTTTGAATTTTTAGATGTGCCCTTCGAAAAGTGACTCGCAATCTTCGAGAACTCATCGACACAAGCAAATTCAAATTATCCTCATTCAACATCAACGTCTCCAAGGATAAGACCACAATGAGTCCCGGATCATTCATGACTATTCTTTTCTCCCCTAAAATCGAATATGTCCAAAAAGGAAGCGATTGCCACGTGGCATTCGGAAGAGGAAAGAAAGCCGAATTGGAGGATTCCGATCATCTGAAAATGGCTTTAAACGATATGAAAATTCTTCTGGAAAATCCGAAATTCGATTTGAACAATTGGGAAATTCATATGGGATCCTATGAAAATTGTCAAGATTTTCACGATATTTTTGGATCTCTAAACTCAAAAATCCACGTGGAAAATGTGGAAATTAAAGGGGAGAAACTGATTCAAGCCATCTCGATTTTGCCACTTTTTGAGCCAGGAGTCCTCAAAAGAATCGATTTGGAGACTCGCGATTTTTGTACTGTCGAAGATTTTGAGCCAATTATAAAAATGGATCAATGGAAACAGGCCAAAACCTTCTATATGGACAATTTTGCACCAGTTCCAATTGAAAATTTGTTTCATTTCAACAAATTTTATGTCGGATTCCCGGAACTCACTATGGACGATATTAAGAAGATAAAGGATGTAAGGATTTTGGATGAGTTTTGGCGAAAAATGAGCAAAACCATACATGGGATAGGCCGGGCCGATTGAGAAATTTCTACCGGCCCGGCCCGGCCTCTGAGGGGGTTCAATAAATTTTTTTTCGATTACTGTTTTCTAGTTTTTCTATAGGAAAAAGTCAGAATTTCAAGTGAAATAAAAAACAATTTGAAAAAACGACACCAATTTTTTGAAATCCGGGCCGGCAGAATTTTTCATCAATTAAAAAAAAATGACTTTTCGAATTTTCAGAATGAAACGATTGGCTTTTTTTCCACTTTAATATTTGTACACTTCGGAAAAAAAATGTAAATTCTGAAAGAAAGTGTAGAATTTTTAACTTTTCGGAAAAAAAAGTTGAAACAATTTTTCCATAAAAAACGCAAATTTTTTTCTTTGGCTTTTTCCTACAAATTCGTCAGGTCTTTGAATACGTGCTAAACTTTAAAAGAATTTTTTCTGAAATTGGCAAAATTGAATTCCAAATCAGAATAATTCCACTATCAGTTATCCAACAAAAAATTCCAAAAAATTTTTTTTTCCTAAAATTCTGAGTTTCTTTCCAGGTCCTGTTCAAAGATCCAAACTTCAAATCTGCCGATTTCTGCTTCGTCGATCCGAACAAGGTCAACAATGAGACACTTCAAGCTGAATTCGGAAATCCCAAGGAAGAGGGCTCCAATATTCTCTTTTATCCAATTCCGGATTCAAAGGATTATATCGAAATCGCTCCTGATTTCTATGAAGACGGCGACGATCCGTACGATTTCATGACTGGAAATGCTATTGCCTTCACCAGAAAGTCGGAATGATTCATCCATTGATCATTTCTTCTTTTTTGTTTTGTTTAAACCTTCTATTGCTTATTATGAAATATCATCGATTTCCCGAGAAAATCACAATAGATTTTTCATTGGTAGTTTTGTTTTTTTTTAAATTCTCTGTTGCGAAAATAAACTGTTCTTTGTTGTAGTTTTTTTTGTTGATAATTCATCTAAATATTAGGTTGTTTCATAAGTCTTTGACACTTTTCACAAAAATATTAAACGATCTTCCACAACAAGATGAGAATGAGTTATGCACTTCTAGTTTTTGTATAACAATACACTACTATTGTAGTATATCCCCCCAAGTTTTCGATATTATCCAGGCAGTGCTCTCTGAGATACACCCTAGACAATGAATTATGCTCCGATTTGAGTAGCGTCGGAAAATTCAGTGTATTTCCGGAACCTAATGTTTTCTTTTTCAGCTTTTTTGCGCATATAAATAGGAGTGTTGAGGCTACAAATTAATCGAAACAAAACAATAATTTTGTTTCTCAAACTTTAGATATGACCCGATCTTTCCAAAACGTTGCTTTTGAGCCTTGATTTCAGTGGCGTAATTTTGTGAAAAAAACACTGATCATATTCTTTTTGAATTTTTAACTGGAATGGAAGTCAATAATTTCTTTAAAATAATAGGTTGAACAACCATTGTTATGGGCAAAAAAATGATCAAGGTCAGGTGAAGATTGGCCATCGCCAGTTTTTGCTAGACCATCTCAAACTTTGGCACCATGAAATCATGGTGATCACTTTCAATTTATGATATCTCATGAATAATGCAAGAAGGAGGCGTGTGATTTTTATGTTAAGATACACATATCCGCGGTATACTATATCCGAAATAAAAACATTCCCGGTGCAATTTTCGGTATAGTTTCAGATCTGAACAAAATATGATCCCCAATCACGAAAATAACTATGTTCATTAAAAGCTTTGTATCTCCTCTTATAGAGAGAGGGGCCCAATGCCAAAATATTTCTTTGAAGACAATAAGTGTCCCTATATATTGGTTCAAGACCAGAATGAATCCTCTGCACAAAGCGAAAATTCAGGTTCCTCAAAAATCCTACTGAAAAGTGTCAAAGACTTATGAAACAACCTAATAGTAAAAATTCGAAAGCGTTCTGACCGCTGGCTATTTCGAACCTAAAAAATCGAAACTTCGTCGAAAATTTCAGATTGTTTTCTCGCAAAACTTATGGATTTACTAGAAAAGATACTCTAAATAATTTAAAATTGCGCTCAAAAAGTGTATTTTGATGGCTCCGGCCGCTGGCCTAGAACCCTAAAAAAGATTTATCGGTGAAATTAAAAAGCACGAGAAATTAAAAAAATACCATGTCTAAAAATCGACAGTTTTTGAATCCTAGGCCAGCGAGCGCGGTCTTCAATCTATAATTCCAGCTTCTTTTAAACACGATTTTGAGCCGATCTTAGTGAAAAAAATGGAAAATTTTCATTCTCCCATAAAAAAAACTTTAAAAATTTCTTAATTTCAGCAAAATGTCTTCTGAATTCGTGAAAAACAATCCGACGGTTCTTTGTCACTGTGTTCTCTATGAAGTTCTTCAAAATAATGTAAAAACTGCTGCAACAAATGTTCTGAAAAAGCTTGGAAAAAATGCCATCGATTTTGGTCAACTCGAAAATATTTCCCATCAATTTTTCAAAGAAAAATTTTTTCTGGACAATCAGTAAGACTTTTTTTCACTAACTCACATTTACAATTATCGATTCCAGACTGATTGGTAATTCTGAACTCTTCGAACTTTTTCGAAACGATAAAAAATTTGTTCGTGCCTGTATTTTCTACAATGTTATGAATGATGGAAAACCAAAAGCGATTCATTATAAAGAAGTAGAATATGAAAGATTCTATGCACATGGTATTGGAAGACCATATAAACCACTGTTTGACCCAGTTTTCGATTTATACAAGAAAATGTGCAAAGTGATTGGAGATGACGTCATCGAGTATCCAGAATTCACTTTTTGGTATTATCGATTTGCGAATGGAGAATTTGATATGGATTATGAAAGAGATAAGAATGAAAAGATGTTGACACTGGAAGATATGCCAATTGATATTATTCAGGAAGTAGCGGAGAAGTTGACTTTTTATAATAGGTAAGATTTCAACTTCATAGCCGATAAAAATGAAATGGAAATCTAGATTCTTATTGTCGCTTTAAAAAAATTGCTACCTCGACTAACTGCGCCTCATTTTTACGAGACTCCTCCCACTGACAGAAATGTGGGCGTTACGCAACATTGCCGCACGGAAAAACTGCTATTTATTTTTCCCTGATACAAAACACGATTTCCGAAAACTTTTTTATACTTCCATGATAATTTTTGCAATTTAAGGACCAAAAAGAATCTCTTATCATGTCTTTTGTACATAAAAACTCGCTGGGAATTCCATAATTTACGATTTAAAAAGTGGAAACTTCGTGCCGCACTCTTGCAAAAAACCGTGCGGCGGGTTGCAAAAATGTGACTTAGCTGTCGAGATTTTCTGGGCGAACACCGAGGTAGCAATTTTATAAAAACGAAAATACCAAGTTTTGCTCTTCGGCAAATTTTAGAAAAATTTTAAAAAGTAATACAAAAAAAATTTCTTTTCAGATCAATTCTTCGTAAAGTTTCGAAAAGTCTTTGTTATTCGATGGACAATATCAAGTCTGGAATCTCCACACTCTTCTTAGATTTTTCCTCAAACTGTGTTTCATTCTCATTCGAAAAGTTTTCTCATCATCCGTTCACGTACATTGGATTCGACTATTGTAAAGTACATTCTGAATTTTTCACAAGAAAAATTGAAAAAGTGAAGTACATGGATTTGGCCATTCACGATTTGGGACTCATTTTCAAATCTCCAAATTTCAAATTGAAGTCATTGAATGTTCATTGCAGAGGTATCGCTTCTTATCGATTGAGTCCTAATCCGATCAGTGATTTGTTCAAATCTTTCAACATCGGAATTCAAGTTGAACGTCTTTGTATGGATGTGGAGGATGTGAAACTAGCAATGTCGATTCTACCGTATCTGAAGCCAGGAGTCCTTAAAACGATCAAATTTGAAACAATGTTTTCAACTCAAGTTACATTGGAAGAAATGGCTGAAATTATGAAATCGGATCAGTGGAAGAAGGCGATCTACTTCAAAACGAAGCATCAACTTTTGTTGCCAATTGAAAATTTGTTTCACTTCAAGAGATTCCAGGCTATGCGACAAGGCGTCACATTCGAAGAATTTATGAAGATCAAAAATGTAAGAGTTATTATTGTCAAATTAATATTAGTTGTGCAAGGAATTCAAATTTTTATTTTCGCGGGCGGTCCGCCCACTTTCACTTTGCACTGCGTTAAATCAAAAATAGCTTGGAGATCTAAAAAGGCGGACCACCCGCGAAAATAAAAATTTGAATTCCTTGCACAACAATTATTAATTTGACAGTAAAGTAGTTCATAAGAGTGCAATTAAAGTTGAAGGGGGGGGGGGGGGGGGGGGGGGGGGTGGCACTCGATTTTGGGTGCGGGGCTTGGTTGGGGTATTGTTCATTCGCGAGGGACTGACCCCTCTCGATAAATTCGGCCATCGCTACAGTCAGGTTTCCGCGCGGAAGAGACAAAAAATTGGCTTGCGTGTAGATTTACGAACCGTCCCTCGCGAATGAACAGTACTGTGCGTGAGGGGCGGGGCTTGGTTGGGGTACTGTAATTAAGAGGCGGGACCACCAAAAAAAAATTTTCCAATTTTTTTGCCACGCAGTTGCATTTCCGATGCTAAAAATGCATTAAAAAAAATAAAACTTGCTCAAATTCGCAAAAAAAAACCGATTGAAGTCAGTGGCCCGGCCATTGAGGTGGCCTAGAAATCCACGATAATCTACGATCCAGCGTCAATTGGTTTCTAATTAACAAAAAAAAATAGGGAAATTCATAAAGTTTTGAATACCCGAATTTCTAGGCCATCGTGGATTTTTAGGCCACACCATTTACTGGGAATCGACTCGGTGTTTTTTTTTTTGCAGAATTGAGCATAACTGGTCAAGTCTCGACTGAAAAACATCATAATTTTAGAATCATTCGAGCTAAAAAAAAAAGTTAACAATTTCTTAGAAATATGTTTACTTTTTCCTCAGATCTAATTTTTAATATCATGCAAAGGATTGAAAAATCTTAGTTTTAATTTTCAGACTCTCCTCAAATCTCCAATATTCGAAGGTTGTATTTTGGATTCTAGTCGTCCTTATGTGGTTGACGTGGATGCCATCAAAACTGAACTCGGCCAAGCTGTTTTCAATCGTCCGGACACTTATCATTATCCCATTCCGAATTCGGAGGAATATTTCGAAATCAAGTTATCCGAAAGATCTATTAAAATCACACGAAAGTGATCAGCTTTTATTGTTTTTCATTCTTTATTGTTGATTTTTTGAATGCGAATAAATTTGTTGATTGTTTTTGAAGGAAAAATGAATATTACGCTTTTATTCAAAGCGGGAAAGAAGAAAATAAGTGAACTTTGTGATTCCATGCTCCTCATGTGGAAAAATCCTTCAAACTCGTCGTCCCACAGCACAGGGTCGCCAAAACGCCTGTTCGTTGAGTCCGCGAAAATACTTTTTTGAACCAACGCGTTGCGTGTCGCGTCGCGTCTACTGGACTCCAGTTGATTTTGAAGTTGGCACAGTGCTAATAATTAAAAATGCGATGGAGCGGGGTTGCATTAATTGGCTTTCGGCTACCCCGTGCCAAAGTAAAGTATTGTTTCTTCACACGAGGTGTCACTTACAATAACTGCAAAACCCGTGCAAACTGTACATGCATGCGTACCACACTGAGGTAGAGTATGGCGGCTCTTTTTTTTACAAACCTATATTCCCGTGAATTTCGTGTTATTTTTTTCAGGGAAGTGCATGAATTTTGATCATATCTCACGACAAAATACATACAAAGTTCACGAAAAAATCAAAAAAATTTTCTTTTATTCAGGTCCCGGTAAAAACAGTGGAAACTTATGAAATAATATTAAAATAAGCAGAATCAAATAATATAGTTATCAAAAATATTGATTTTTCCGTTCAATTTCAACAAAATCGATTTGATTCCATTCGTCTTCATCATCTTTATCAAAGACCACTCTTCGGACAATAATTCCATTTTGCTTGGATCCAAATAATTCTTCAACATCTTCAATACTTGAAATGTTTTTCGAGTAGATTTTGCACTTTTTGAATGTTGTCGATTTTTCGATACCCTAAAAACAATTGATGATTAAAAAAAATACCGAATTTGATTTTATTTCTTTAAAATCAGTAAAAATTTTTACTTTTGAGAGAGTTTCGCTGTTTAAAGGAAGACGGAAACCACTTTTTCCGTTTATTGTTTCTTTTTTTCATGAGGAAACCACTTTGAAACGCACAAATCGCGTTCAAAACCTCAGGTTGGAATCTGAAGGCCGTGGCCGGGAAACCGATTGAATTCTCGGCCATATGACCGCGGCCACCAGTCGGTGAGATTCAAAAGTGTTCACAAAGTGACTTTATCCCTCCAAATTTGGAAAAAATCCACTAAAATCCAAAAAATTAAAATATATTCCTCTAAAGTAAATCCCTCAACTCACATTTTTCACCTCAACAAGCACACTCTTCGGAAATGTGTCCAAAGTGACATAAAACTCTGGGAAATGGAAAAAATGAGAAATTTCCTCTGGTAAAATATATCCCGTTTCAACGATTTTAGCATTTAGGAATTGGTCCGTCAAAGCAATTGGTCCTAAAATTTTGGTCTCCACAACAAAGTCAAGTTTTTCCAGTGTTATCGGTTTGACGGTTTTCAGAATTGGTGGAAAAATCTGGAAAAAAATATAATTGATTAGAAAATTGTTGAATTCATACCTGACCAGACCACGAGCTCACCAAATACTTAACATTGAACTTTGATATATATTTATCAGTGATTATCTCAATCTTTTTCATGCATTCCTTATCTCCTTTATAGTACATATATAAAAGATCCAATGGAATTTCCGGGTCCTTCGCCAACAAATTCAAATGACTAAATGCCACAATCAACGCATTCGCTCCTTTTATTTTGTACCATTTATCGTTTTGTCCTCCATTTGGTCCAATTGAAATCTTACAATCATTTTCTGATTGATAGTAGTGTATTATAGTTTCGTCACTGAATGCAAAATACATTGAATATTCTGAATGAATAAAGAACGTGATGCCATTTCCATCAATTTCTTCGTCGTATTCACTATCGTCGTCTGACTCCTCTTCCGAATTTCGAATGGTTTTGAGTGATTTTCGGATTTTTCTGAAAATGTTTTTCATTAATATTCAATCTATAACTGTGCTAATATAGAATTCCGAATGTCTGTCTGTATGTCTGTCGTTAATTTAATGAGACCTTCACAGGTCGATACCAGAGCTTCACGGAATTCCGATTTCCGTTTCCCGGAACTTTCCTATATTTTCCAGTATAAAAAGGTAGAAAATTTGATAGTTCTGAACAACCTTTTACTCATAAAAAGTCACCGGAAAATTTCGAACTTTGTAAAAAAATTCAATTTTTGCCAAATTCAGGTGGAAATTCTATTAAATTTCAGTTTTTCGAAAAAAAAAATGTCCGTCTTCCGATTTCTGTTTTTCGTAATTAGAAAACTTTTCTGATTTCTGATTTCCGAATCACGCTTGCCGAAAACAAAAAAGACCTCCGTGAAGCTCTGCTGTTCTATCCATCCTACAAACATTAGCCCCGTCCCGTCAACTGTCGGCTGCTAGATCCACTCATTTTAGAGAATTTGCTGCCGCCGCCGATTCAATTACACACGGTTTATGACGTAGTGTAGTGGTGTAAAGAAATTTCAGGTAAATTTAGCATTCGAGTTCGGTTCCTCGGTGGGTCAAAAGTTTTTTGTTTTTCTATTATTTTGTTTTTCTATTACTCGAAGTTTTTGTGGCTAAAAACTGCCATACCGAAAAAAAGCTAATTCTAATGACTCTTACCTGCCAACAATCTTCAAACTTTTCCGAACTTTAGCCTTTACTTCCACTGAAATTTTCTCAACTTGTTCCTTCAATTCCGTTGCTAGTTTTGCTACCACTGATGGTTTTCTATCTAGCAGCCTATCATCCTCTAAATCCATATTTCCATTCGAAAATTTCGTGTACCAAAACTCAAATTCCTCGTATTTCATGGCTCTGCTTCCCATTCTTTTACGAAAGTTTTTATATGATTCAGAGATTGAATTGTCGAAAATTGCTTCATATTGAATGAAAAATTTTAGAGCATCGGATTTGTTTTTGATCGAATTTTTGAAGAGATCACACATTTTCTGGAAAAAATTTTGAAAAAATGGTTAAAAGTTGTTTTGAAGTTAAAAAAGTTCCAATTTGGAACTAAAAATCTAGTGAAAATCGGCGTTTAAATTGAAAAAAAAAACGCTGGAAAATGAAAATCTTTGCTTAAATGGGCAAAACTATGTTTAAATGAGCTTCAGGGTCTCTAAATAGCTGGGTAGGAAGATGTGACAGCTAGAGTCCGTGTGGAATGAAGAGAGTTAGAGAAAAAGAGGATAAAGAATGTGCCCCCCTTCTACGGAAACCTCTATCTGCCGCTTTTTCTTTTTTTCTCTGACCCTCTCACAAGGGAAGTCCTTATGGACGCAGAATCGGATCTGTCTACAAATTGTACCATAGGTACTTTCGACCCTGCTGATTCCATTTCTGAAATAAAAATCTGCTAAATGCTCCGCGGAGCCTAGCTATGAGGCCAGCTTATCCCCTCCACTGAATAGTCTACCCCCTCTAGGCCAGCGTATAACCACATTAATGTGGCCGAGCGGCGCAGTGGTAAAGTCCCAGGTCGCCGGTAGGCAGGCTGTGGGTTCGATACCTTTTGAAACCAAATCTTTTTTACTATTTTTTCCAACTCTGATAACCACTTGAAAAAGTTTTCTGAAAGTCAAAACGTACTTGTTTCCATTTCTACTAGATCACAGGTATCGGTTAGAAACTTTTTGGAAATTTTTCATTTTTGCAGGAAACCTCCACTCCTACTACATGAAAACTTTTTTTCATGAAAATATTTTTTATTAAATGTTCCAGATACAGTTGGGTAGTTGGTCTGGAACATTTTCGAATAAAAAATATTTTCATGAAAAAAAGTTTTCATGTAGTAGGAGTGGAGGTTTCCTGCAAAAATGAAAAATTTCCAAAAAGTTTCTAACCGATACCTGTGATCTAGTAGAAATGGAAACAAGTACGTTTTGACTTTCAGAAAACTTTTTCAAGTGGTTATCAGAGTTGGAAAAAAAAGTAAAAAAGATTTGGTTTCAAAAGGTATCGAACCTACACCGTGCCTACCGGCGACCTGGGACTTTACCACTGCGCCGCTCGGCCACATTTATACGCTGGCCTAGAGGGGGTAGACTATTCAGTGGAGGGGATAAGCTGGCCTCATAGCTCGGCTCCGCGGAGCATTTAGCAGAAATTTATTTCAGAAATGGAATCAGCAGGGTCGAAAGTACCTATGGTACAATTTGTAGACAGATTCGATTCTGCGTCCATAAGGACTTCCCTTGTCAGTGTGTGTGTGTGTGTTCTGCCCATAGATGAGAGCAGATGGAGCTAATGACAACCTTCTACGGACCCTCATCCCACCTTTTTTCTTTCTCTAAATCTCTCGCTTCTGCGTGCATTTTGCTGGCCGAAGATGAGCAGATGGAGGACTAATCAAAAATGCCTGGGGAGAAGACGTGGGGCATATTTGGGGCCCTTCAAGGGTGTCTTATTATTTTTCCTATTTTTTCTCTAACTCTCTTCATTCCCTATAGACTCTAGTTGTCACATCTTCCTGGGCGTCCTTACTGCTTATTTATACATATAAGAACAGTTTTCCGGTGATTGCGTTTTGTTTTTTAAAAGAGCATTTTTTTCCCTGGTTTTTTGTGAACAAAATTATTATTATTCTACTTTTTTTCTCATTTTCACAGTATTTTCAAATCTTTTCTGTTTGCAGAACACTTCTTCGAAACAGCGACTCAAATGGAACAGGAAAAATAAGATAGTGGTCTCGAATCTTTAAATTTAGAAAACCTTCAAACTGAGAAGGTATTTATTGTTATTCGCACATTTAATCAATTCTCATCTAGACTAAAACTCAGAATTTTTCCAGAAAACCATGAAAGAATCCGTCAAAAACAATCCGATAGCTCTGGAGGATTTGGATAAAAGTCAAGATAAGGAGCCATTGACATTTTCAAATCTTCCATTGGAAATATTGAATTTTATTGTGAAAAATTTGGGGACTTTTGATAGGTAAGATTATTAATTTTCTTTGAAAGAGGACTGAACTCGGGTTTTTTTATTTGAAATTCTGATGCAGTTTTTTTATTCTGATCATTTTCTTTCACTACGAATACACTCAAAAATTACTCTAAACGGTAGAAAAAGGCATGGCCGCGTACAGATTGACGGCCTAGGAATTTGAACAAAAAAGCGCGCGCAAGACGCACACTTGTCGGATCCTAGGCCATCAACCTGTATTGTGTGCTTCTTTCAAACTTCTTTTTCAACCGTTTGGAGTGATTTTCGAGTGTGGTCGTAGTAAAAGAAAAAATATATATGAAAAAATATGCCAATATGCTTTTAATGATCGTGACCTCCTGGCCTAGGAGTTCCACCGTGTTGTGTGAGAGGACACGATGGCATAGGAATCGCAGAGAAATCTCTAGGTCACGTTTTCCTCTCGAACTACATGGTGGGATTGCTAGGCCAGGAGGTCACGGCCATTAAAGACATACTGGCATACTTTTTCTACGGTTTGAAACGATTTCCAAGCGAGAATCACTATGAAAATTTTGATCAGCTCAGCCTTCTTTTCAACGTTGGAACTACGAAAAAGTGATTGTCCAACATTTCCAAACAATATTTCAGACTAATTGTTGTGGCGTGAACTGGCCAAATGACCGCCGACCCTCCAGATCTGACGTGGCGATAAGAACTGCCTATATAAGCTTATGGAACTCTTTAGTTTCGGTTTTCCCTATGTAAATAAACCTTTATTATACATCGTCTCTCGTGCCACCAAGGACACAACACTAATCACTCGCCAAGTGTCGAAATCCCTTCAAGTCGCTATAGATCGACAAAAACCGCTCACTGATGGCATCACTCTCGGCATTAATTCAGAAAAGTCAATGTATATAACAGCAGAGGATAGTGATTATATACTCTACGATAAGTCTGAAAACGGATGTAAAATATCTCTCAAAATAGCTGGATATCAGCCCAAAATATTTCACGAAATAAAAGGAGCGGACCCCTTGGTAATGGCATTCAATCACCTCAATTGGCTGATGAGCAACCCGGAAAAACCATTTGGATATCTATTCATTTATAACTGTGAGAAGGAGGAAAGCTTGAGAAGGATTCAGATAATCACTGAAAAATATATTTCAAAGTTCCATGTCAAGGAACTATACTGTCCCTACTTCAGTAAGGTATGGATTTTTGCATATTTTGTTCGTTGATCTTTTCTTTGTGGTTTTTTTTTGTATTCTAACTAACTTTTTTTAAAGCCACTTCAGGGATGTAACACCAAAAGTTTCAAGGCGAACTTTGCATTAAAGGGGGGGGGGGGGGCATGAAAGTTTTGTAGACTTTTTTGTAGACTTTGTTTGCAATTTGTCGTGAGTTGTGATGTATTCACTAATTTTTCAATTATCAACATTTTCAAGAAAAACAAAAACCATTACCATCTGAAGGGTCGAACTAAGCTACCGTACCGATTGGTGGTCGGGCGCATTACCGGCTGCGCCACGGGGACCAAAACGCGGTCGCCTTTTCTCGGTGCCTATGAACCTGCCTCTCGCGCCCACAGTCTAGAATTTGCACTAATTTCGACATCTCACTAATTATGATTGTGTGGACTTCCAATATGAGCTCAGAATCGTCCATTCTTCATAATAAACGAGTCTCTAGAGTTTTAATTTTTTCATGCCTTAACACCTTTAAAGGAGGACTATAGCCACTTAAAAAAATTTCGTTTCTTATTTATTTTTCCTGCCTGATTCCATTTCACATAAAGAAATCGCTCTGAAGAGCACAGCCGTCTGACCGAGAATCCGTCAACGCGGGGTCGTTGTCTCCATATTTTTCGAGTTTCTTTTTGTTCAATGCAAATGCTTTTGCAACGAAACATCAATATTCTTCTTTCCATGTAAAACGACTGAAAAAAGAGGAAAACGGCCCCGCGTTGTGGGATACTCGGGCAGGCGGCCACGGCCGCCAACCTGTAACACTCGATTTTCGGCGCACTTTGTGCGCTTCAGAGCGAATTTCGGGCAATTTTTTCCAAAGTTTTCCAACCAGTCGGTCACCGGCGCTCCGCGCCTCCTACCGCCTGGCTTCACCTTTTTTTAAAAATGAAAAAACTGTGAAAAGTTAAACGGGGTTTATTATATTCACGTGGCCCCCTATGTGCCCCCTCTTCCCCATGGACTTTTTGAAAAAAGCCTGAAAACGTGGTTTTTTGAACATGGTGACCTCATTTCTTTCTACTTTTAAATTTGAAATAGACGGGCATCATCGCGAAAGAATTCCACCTCCGCCTGTCTAAGTTTCAGAAAAATAGGTCCGCGAGAAAACTCGCTGGAGCCGGCGACATACACACACAGACAGACAGACACACAGAAGTTCTTGATTGTTATTAGTAAAGATTTACAGATCTTCCCATCAATGCTGAGAACTCTCCAAGAGTTTTATGTCCATTTGGTGTCAATTCCAAAGCAAGTGCTAGTTGATTTGAAGAATGTGAGTTGAGGTCCACCTGGATTCCTTCAAAAGACCCTGAAAATTTTTTTCCAACAAGTTTTTCAGACTTTGGAAAAATCGGAAACATTCAAACAATGCAAACTCTACTCGAGGCAAATTCCAAATATTGAAGATGTTGAAGAAGTTTTTGGAACTTCTTACACTCAAAAAGGAATTGTTGCCCGGAGAGAAATCGTTTCAGAAAATCTAGAAGACAGAAGATCCGTCTATGATAATATTAATTTTATCAAAATTAAAAGAGTACATTGATTATTTTTTCCCCGAGCTTTATGTATTGTTTTAGCATTTCCTTCCGAATTTCTACAAAATTAATTGCATTTCATCGCTATTTTCATTCGAAAATTCGAAAACTTTCATGAATTGGTATTCTTTTTTTATTTATTTTATAAAATGGTCATTTTTGTCTGATTTTCACCAAGTTAGGGCTTCCAACTTCAAGTAAAAATAAAGAATTCTGCAAAAACCGAGCATTGAACTACGAGATGGCAGCTAGAGTCCGTGTGAAATGAAGAGAGTTAGAGAAAAAGAGGAAAAAGAATGTGCCACCCTTCTGAGGACCCGCATCCCACCTTCTTTTTTTCTCTAAATCTCTCGCTTCTGCGTACACTTTGCTGGTCGAAAAAGAGCAGATGGGGGGGGGGGGGGGGGCTTAATTGAGAATGCCCGGGGAGAAGACGTGTGGGTAGATTAAGGGCCCTTCAGAGGTGTCTTTTCTTCTCTAACTCTCTTCATTCCGTATGGACTCTAGTTGTCACAACTTCCTGGTGGTCTTACTGCTCATCCACACATTGGAAATACAACATTCGGCCATCCTTCGATTTTCTCCATGTTTCACATACCATTTTTTATACCATTTTTCTTATACCATTTTTTTTTCATTTTTTTTTCATTTTTTGAAATGTTTACATTATCAACGGAGAGATACTGTATCCACAATAAGGCCTAACTGACATTTGTCGCTGCGCCTTTGAAACGAGGTGATTTTTCTTTTTGATCCTTATGATTTCCCCACTTAAAAAAAATTCCGTTTTTTTAACTGGTATTTTTCTGGAAACTTTTTCATTTTTATCTCTTTTTTTAAAAATTGTTTTGTATTTTTATTATTCTTTTTTACAGATCATCCCATCTACATATTTGAATCAGAAATGGACCATTTTTCGGATTCTGAATCCTCGGATTCTGAATCCTCAGAATCCGGAACTTCAGAATCCAATTCAAGTGATTCTGAAGATTCTGAACGTGAAGAGGTATTTTTAATCTTCGAACTATGTTTGGGACCAAATATTTATTATAAAACCTGTATCAGTAGTGCCCCTGTAATAAGAGGGCCCCTCAATTAGAGCTCCTATTTCAATAATGGTGCCTTGTTTTCAGCATGACTTTTCTTTCAAATGTTCGACTTTACGACTATAAATTCAACAATATTTTACTGAAAACAGCTTTTAACTTTAAAAAAATCGATAAAAATTGGAGAGCAGGTTTCATACTTTCAGTTTTTTTTGTTATTTTTCATAAAAATTGCCAGTGAAATCAGATTATAATGTCCATACATGGCCGAAGTGCGTAGAGTTTTTCCGAGTTTTCAATCACGTGCTAAAATTTGAGTTCCAAAACAACTTCACGTGCTAATTTTTCTCGCAAGCCGTACTAGTGAAGTGGTTGCCTGCAAATTCATAGGTTCTATCGTATTATGTGCTACATTCACCCATGTTCTATGATGTCTTATATGCATACGATAGTTCAGCTGAAATTTTCTCAAATTCTTCACGGTTTTTAACACCTTTGGAGCCATTAGTGGCGCAGAAAAGTTCGAAAATCAGTAGTACAGTAGCATTGCCATTCCAGAACCGTTTCCCTAAGCAGGACTGCCCCGAATCAAAACTGTCGCTTGCCAGAACTACTTCACATGAAATATAATATAACATATTATGTTCTGATTAGGCACAGGTTTTGAATCGGCAATGACGAGTGCAAGAAAAACGCCGCTAATATAGGCAAAAAGTCCGAGTTTTGCCCTTCATTCCACCGTTTCGAGCAAGTTTCGTTTCTTATTCCGAAGCCAGAACTCCAGATATCTAAGCTGTGATCTTCACCCTGGGCATCAGAATTGTACTGAATGGATTTTTACGATTCCGGAATTCGGAATGAACTTTTTTTCCAATTTTCATGCAGACGCTGGAATTTCATGCAGACGCATTGAATACCGGAGTATCGCTTAATAATTTTCCATAATTCTGTTATTTTTCTTGACTTGGAAACTTTAATTTGAATGAAATATGTTTTTTCGGAAAACGGAATGAAAAAAAAACCCGGAATACGGAATTCCGTACAACTCTGCTGGGTACCACAACCTGGCTGAAATCATAGAATTGGTCTGATAAACCATAACCATAGTTTTTGAAACGAAAAACAAGGCAACATCAGTCTAAGCCGGCCGGCCGTGCGACAGCCTTGGTCGAAAGTCATCTGAATTCGCGAAAATTTTTTTTTCGAAAAATGGTGTGCAAAACTTTTAGGATACCTAGGAGTCACCAAAAAGCTATTTTAAATCAATTGAGGTCATTTTAGAACAGTTATTAAAAGAAAGGCCGAGAGGCCCTCACACGTGCTTGTCACTTCATACAACACGGATGTATAATTTTGTTCAAAATGAATGGATTTTCTCAAAAAATTTTTTGGGTACTCCCTATGGCCATATTAGTTGATAGGTGAATTGAGCAGGCTACGTTTTTAGTTTTACCCGTTTCCGATCGAAGCGTAGATTTATCACTGCGGAGAGTGAAAAATCTACGATTTTGTCGATTTCGCTTTATTGCGAATGAATCTGTCTGAAAATTTTTTTGGGTGTTCCTGGCCCAAATGGGCATTTTTTAAACAAAAAGTACGGGCTACGATTTCACTCTCCGGGCTACAATTTATTTGCGTCAAATAATCACCGAAAAACTCTACGCTTCAACCTAAAAAGGCGCAAACGAAAATCGCAGCCTGCCCACTCTATCTGCGAACTTATATGGGCATAGAGTTTACCCAAAAAAAATTTTGTGAAAATTTATCCATTTTGAACGAAGTTGTGCACTCTTCTGTGCATTGACATACAACATAACACGCCGCTTTTTCACCAACAATTGTAGCCTCTCTCTCTCTCGTACCCCTCACACTTGCTTCACTTGTGTATTCCCTCCTCGCCTACGTTTCCTAGCAACAGCGATAGCGCAGTGGTAACACTGTAAGCTATAAATCCAGGGGTCGGTTTTGGTAAAGTTCGATTCCCCATGAGTGTGAAGTCTTTTTTCTTCTTTTGGTTTCACGCAAAAATCGGCAAGCAAAAATGAATCACGACCTAAATTTTCTCAAAAAAAAATCACGTGCTAGGTTCTACGCTCCTGGCCATGTATGATAATGTCTCGAAATTTCTTTTTAAAAAAAGATGTAGTGCCCTCCGGATGGAGAGGTTGAAAAATAAGGGTACATGCACTTCTAATACAGGTTTCACGGAAGTCGTTTTTATATTAATTTTCAGATTTTTTTCTTTCAGAAACCCATAAAACGTCTTGAAAGATCGGTCCAAAACAATCCCATCGCTCTTCGATATTTCATTCAATATGAAATACTTCAAACCAAATCAATTCTCAAATCCTTTGAAACATTTGAGGCAGTAGTAGGATATCAAGTGGAGTTGGATGAATTCAAATTTTGGTATTTGAGGTTTTGCAAAGGAATGTTGGAAATGGATTATGATCAAATTCAAGACAAAGAGCCATTGACTATTTGGGACCTTCCCGTGGATATGGCTGTGAGTTTTTGTTCCGTTTTTCTTCAAGGCTTCCGAAAGTTCACGGAGTCAACAACCGTTCATATGAGGAAGCGCGCACTTGCCACTTTTTTGGGCGTCAAATATGAAAAATTTTTGAAGAATCGAATTCAACGCAAAAAAAAACTTTTCGTCTATGCTTTCCGGAGAACGAGCGATTTTCGACGGTATGCCGTTCTGGAAACGTGTCCTTATTCAGAGTTTTCCTTTATAAAAACCATCCTGTATTAGAACTACTTCACGTGGAATAAAAAGTTCTGATGCGAGGCACGGTTCTGAATCGGGAAAGTTCTGAATCGGTCTACCACCATTTTCGATTAAACTACGTATCGAAGCGAGCGATGAACCCGCTGCGCAATGAATTCACAGAGTGCGAGGAAAGTGTGTGTCGCTGAACAATTTTGGCGCAATAAATGTTTGAATGTTTGATTTTAATGAACAGTTTTTTAACTCCGTGAAAGTTTTTGATCCCAAAAAAAAACGTTATATTTTAGAAAGTCGTGAAACTCCTAAAAAAGTCTGTCAGTGACAATCCGCCCGCTCTTGGATACTTTATTCATCAACAAATACTTCAAGATAAAGCTGTTTCGTTAGAAACATGTTGGAAATCTTTTTGTGAAACAATTGGAAATGATGTAATGGAGTTTGAGGAATTTGATTGTTATTTCAATGAGTTCCGTAAGGGAGAATTTGATAATAGAAAATGTCGAAAGCTTCCGGTGGACATGATTGTAAGTTTTTTTGAAAATTCAAGCTGAAATAAAAAATAAAAAGACTTTTACCTGACAATTTCTCGGTATTTTCTGCAAAATTCAAAAAACTCAGCAACGATGCTCCGAAATTACGCTAATGCGCATCATTTAGTCAAACGTTTTTCGATAAATCAAAATTTTCGATGGTTTAAATTTTTTTGGTGTTTTACCGGTAAATTCGTCGGTAAATCAACACATGTTTACGGAAAATTTAGTGCATCGTACAAAAACTATTCATTCAAAAATTAACAAAAAGAGTTCCAGAAAATAACCGCTCCTCTCAAGAAATCCATCGAAAATAATCCAATCGCTCTTCGATTTTTCATTCAATATGAAGTACTTCAGAAGAAGCCCATTTTCAAATCCTATAAAAGATTTTGTGAAACAATTGGAGATGACGTCATGGACTATCCGGAATTCGAATTTTGGTACATGAGATTCTATAATGGGATGGATGATGTGGACTATGATAGAAGTAATGATAAGGAGCCATTGACATTCTCGAAACTTCCATTAGAAATATTGGATTTGATTGTGAAAAAATTGGGGACTTTTGACAGGTAAGCCTTTTTTTTTTGAAGGAAAATAGTACAAAAATGTAGAATTTTGTTTATATTTTAGTACTGTTGAATAATAGAGTTTGTGAAAAGAGTTTGAAAGCTGGCACCGTGCCAACTTTCAGGAACGAAAAAAAGTGAGCCGCACTTTGCATTTCCAATAAAGAGGCCGTTGGCATGATGCAAACTTCAAAATTCCTTCCGCAAACGCTATGCTTACAACAGTAATCGCTTTTCAAAATGAGGAATAACCGCGCTTCACTGGACTCACTAGGGAATGTTCTACACATAGGATGAGCTTTTGGGACGTATTATAGCTCATTCAAACGCTAAAAACCTGCTGATCACGAATCTGAGTTCTGTTTTTGCTGAGCTCGCTTCTGAACAAAGCTGGGCTCTCAGATATGACCGATTTTCGTCAAAATGTCGACTTTGGAGCTGTCATAGACTATGTTCCGGTGGTACTATGGTCCTCAAATTGAGTGAAAATACAAACCAGACCACTCTATATCTCTCCAAAAATTTTGAAAACTTTTTAAGACAAAAACATTTTTTGAGCTGAAAATATGTCTAACCCCGGGCATGGGCGTTTTGGCTCAAAAAATTTTTTTTCTTAAAAAATTTCCAAAATTTTTGGAGAGATAGAGGGTAGTCTTATTTGTATTTTCACGCAGTTTGAGGACGATGGTACCACTGGAGCATAGTCTATGACAGCTCCAAAGTCGGCATTTTGACGAAAATCGGTCATATCTGAGAGCCCAGCTTTATTGAGAAGCGAGCTCAGCAAAAACCGAATTCAGATTCGTGATCAGCCGGTTTTTAACGTTTGAATGAGCTATAATACGTCCCCAAAGCTCATCCTGCGTATACACCATTCCCTAGTCAGCACATACATTTTTCCCATTTTCAGTAAATGAACTTTTTTTTTCGGTGAATATTCTGGTTTTTGCACCGAAGAAAGCCTATTTTAAAGTTTTTTTTCACCGAAATTCGAAAAAAAAAGTAAATTTTTTGAATGGAAAATGCTCATATATTTTTTTAGGTTATCAGCCACATTTAGGTCGAAAAGAGGGCTGAAACAGTCATTTTCATACCAAAAAGTATTCAAATTCTAAAACTAAAAGAAAAAACCAAAAAAATGCATTCGCCAAAAGTGGGAAAAATTTGAAAGTCCAATGGAGCACGGTTGCATCCAACCAACCAGATCAGAGTTGAGCGGAAAAGTTCGAAATTCCGCCTATTTTCCACCAAGTTTCAGAACGTCTTTTTTTCAACAAAAAATCTTTTTTAAGCTACATTTTTCGTCATAATTTATAGCTACCTAGCTAAGTTTTCTAGCTAAAATGCTTCATTTCAAGCTTTGAAACTTCCTCCTTCGCTTAAAAAAACTCGTTTCCGCACTACTCAGGACCAGACTTATAAAAAAAAATTAAAAAACTTTTCAGACTAATGACACGCCAAGTATCGAAATCTCTTCAAACGACTGTTGATCGACAAAAACCGCTCATTGATACCATCAGTTTCAATATTGATTCAGACAAGTCGATGAGTTTATTTTTATTAGATGAATATATGTATATATTCTACAAGAAGTCCGAAAATGGATGTGAAATATCACATAAGAGAGATGGATCCAGAAAGAAAATATTTTACGAAATAAAAGGAGCGGACCCCTTGGTAATGGCATTTAATCACCTTAATTTATTAATGAGCAACCCTGCGGCACCGTTGGAAAATTTATCCATTTATTATCATGAGAACGAGGAAAATCTGAGAAAGATTGAGAAAATCACTGAAAAATATATTTCAAAGTTCATTGTCAAGGAACTACAGTCTCAGCAATTTAGCAAGGTAGAAATCGAAATATTTATCTCTTTTGTGGAAAAAATTGTTTTTTTTCAGCACTATTCTTGCTGCGGAGTTCAACGGGAACGACCTAAAGATGAACCCCTCCCAGAGCAGGTAAGGGGTTAACCTTTAGCCTTTGGTTAGCCAGGCTATAGCCTTTCAAAATGATAAACACCCGCGCCCCACTAGACTCAGTTGATTTTTTGAATTTTTCTTCTCATTTCCAGCGAAGCGTAGATACATTAGGGAACCCGAGACATTAGGGAACCAGACGTTTCAAAACCGCAAAGCTCGAACCTTCGACGTTTTAAAACTGCGACATCACGAAGCTAGACGTTTCGAAACCAGACATTTTGAAACCGCGCGAAAAAACTTAAAAATTTCATTTTCGACTCAATTTCATGTGAAAAAATAATGAATTCGGTGCAGAAACCCGGAAACCTCACCTAAAAATGTTTTTTCTTTTTTGAAAATGGCATAAATTCAAGAAATGAGTCGAGTGAGGCGCGGTTGCTTTTCTATTTTGCATGACTAACAATTAGAAAAAAAAAACAAAAATATAAAAACTTTTGGAATTTGGTTTTTGGATAGGCCCAGAAGGTCAGTTCAGTTTTCTAGTCCTTCTCATGACCAGCAAGTTTTTTCTAGCTGCGGTTTTGCAAAAAAAAAATCGGCCCCAGCCGGTTTTTTTTCTGGTTCTTTCCATGCAAAAATCGAATCGAACGATTAACAAAAAACATTTTCACTTTCTAAACCCAATATTTGGAAAAAAAACTTGTCAAAACTATCAAAAAGGAACAAGTTTTTCCCAAATTTTTCAGTAACTATGATCATTTTTCAGATCTTTCCATCAATTCTAAAAACGATGAAACCAGTAACACTGGAGGTTATGGACTTTAGCAATGGAGAAGATAAACTATTGGGATCTACGGCAACAACGGAACAATTTCTAAATGCAAAAAAGATCAGTACCGGATGTCTTTTACCTGAGGAAATACCCCATTTGTATCATTTGACAGAGTTTTATGTCTATTTGGATACAATTCCAAAGAAAGTGTTGGTTGATTTGAAAAATGTGAGATGACGACCCTGAAACCCTTAAAAACCAAGTTTTTTTCAGGAAATCGAAAAATCGACGACATTCAAAAGATGCAGACTTTACTCAGAGAATATACCGAGTGTTGAAGAGATTGAAGAAGTATTTGGACCTCCTTTGAATCAAAAAGGAATAACTGTTCGAAGACGAATTATTCCAGAAGAAGAAAGACCCAATTCTTACTATGATTATGAGAATTTCATTAGATTTAAGCGAGAGTTTTGATATATTTTATTGCCTTATTGCAATTTATGAAATAACTGTCATCTGATGATAAATTTTTAACGGGATTTGAAGAAAAACGGATTTTTTCGGAAGGATTCCGGCGCTCGCCGTAAGAACGACAAGATGTCACAAAAATTTCAGTCATTCTCCATTTTAAAAGTAAAACTAAAAATATTTTTCGAAACCGAACTCTGATGCTGAAACTGCCAACGGTGTGTAATTGGACCAGCGGGAAAAAAACTGTCTGAAATGAGTAAATCTAGCGGCCGACAGCTGACGGGGGCGGGGCTTAGGCTTGGAGCATAGATAGCACAGAGCTTCTCAGTGTTCCATTTGAAATTTGAGAGACGGGAAAAGAAACGAACTCCGCTGTAAAAATCTGTATTGACCTCTCAAAGTGTCATCAAACCGGAAATCTGGGAGAGGGCTTTATGTTCGGCGACAGACAGACATACTGACAGACAGACGGCCCGAAGTGGAAGACAGTCCATTGATATTCAAAAACTTTTTTGCGCTGATATTGTTCAGTAGAGCGCACTTTCCTTACACAACAAATTCATTGCAAAGCGGTTTTTATCATTAGGTTCGATACGTAGTTTAACTGAAAATAGCTTGCTTTCCGGAAAGCAAAAACAAAAAACTTTTTTTCGAATTGAACTCAGACTTACCAGAATTATGAAAGATTTTTGAAAAAAGTTCAAACTCGCACTTTTAGCGCCAAAAAACCGTACATTAGCAAGTGCGCACTTCCTGATATGGACTGTTAACAAATTTTTTTGGTTTATCATTTTTAGTGACTTGAAATCTGGAACTTAATTGTACGTCGAGATTTATGATACTTCACGGATTTTTGCTCATTTTCAGCTATCCAGACTGGTTTTTTTTCAACTCCACTTTTGAAATTGGGGCACGTAGCTGTTCTTTCTGGAATGTCATATAGTTGAAAACTTAGTTCAGTTTCAAATTCATTTGGGTAAACTAAAGTGCAGTCGAATACATAGTCATTGTGAAGAGCTAAATTTAAAGAGAATTTCACATGAATCCTCAAGAAAAAAGCTGGAACAATACATACATCTTGGGAAAAATGAAAAATATTAATGCACCCTTTTTATTTTAATAAAACTTTGATTATTATCAAAGACGGACCATTCGTCTTCTGGATCGTCTGGAATTATCTCTCTCCGGGCGACTATTCCCTTTTGAGTGTAAGATGTTCCAAAAACTTCTTCAACATCTTCAATACATGCTACGTTTTTCGAATAGAGTTTGCATTGTTTGAATGTTGTCGATTTTTCCAAAGCCTAAAAAAATTTCAGTTTTAAAGGATTTCAGGAGGGCCTCAACTCACATTCTTCAAATCAACCAAAATTTGTTTTGGAACTTCATCCAAAAAGACATAAAACTCTGGGAAGCGATAAAAATTGGAAATATCCTCTGGTAAAATATATCCTGGATTAACGATTTTCGCATTTAGAAATTGTTCCGTTGTTGCCATCGATTTCAATACATCACCTCCCATTCTGCTCCAGTCAATAATTTCCAGTGTTACTGGTTTAAGGGTTTTCAGCATTGATGGGAAGACCTGGAAAAAAGACAAGGTTCAGTTAGTAGACGTTTCGAAAACGTAAATTTCTTATGCTTTTTTCCAGTGCAAGTCAGAGTCGTATTTTTACAAGGAAATGCAAAAATTCAAGTTTTTTCGACTGATAAAGAAATGTCTAAGTGCCTCAAAAATCTCTCTGGATCGCATAAGTTAGCGACCAAAATCGCGTGGTACAGATTGGTGGCCGCGGCCGTGTGGCCGAGAATCCTCCTATCAGAAGTTTCTATAAGAAGGCAGAAAAGGGTCTCGCGCTGTGGGTTTCTCGGCCACACGGCCACACGGCACCAATCTATCATACGCGATTTCGAGAGCAAATTTGTGCGCTGTATAGCGATTTTCCAGCAGAATGCTGTTCTCCTTCATTACAAATAAGTACTGTTGAAAAAAAAAGTTAGGGCAAGGAATTTTCAACTTGGCAACGAGCCAACGACCTCCCCCTGCAAACACAAGTTGCGGCGCGCCTTTTTGCAACGCCCCCGCACGAAGTTTTATTTCTAGATTTTTGCTGTTTTCGATGGGAAGGAGTTGACATTTCAGCTTTTTTGCTGACATATCACGTTGTGTATAAGTGTAGGTTTCATCTGTGTCAGCGAAAAAGCTGAAACTTGGCGCGCCGCAACTTGCGTTTGCTGGGGGAGGTTGTTGGCTTGGTGCCAAGTTGAAAATTCCTTGCCCTAACTTTATTTTTTCAACAGTAATTGATGAAAATTTTTGAAATTAAAAATTCGAAATCAACTTACTTGTTCAAAATCCGGTAAGTTCTTGACTTCTTCTTCACAAGTCGCTTCAGGCCTTTCCTGAAAAAAAATATTTTGCTGAGAAAACAATGCAGTACTATACAGTATATGCCGAAACTTTCGAATTTTCTCAAAATTTTCGGCGTTCAGTTTTTTGATTTCATATTTCGATTCGCGACCTTGGTTCGAAAATTTTCAAGCAAGTCTGCAACAGAGCCAGATAGCACAGCACCTGATTTATTTGATGCTTCATAAAATGGGTATTCTGGATGATCCCAAAAAATAATCTGGCTTTTTTTGGCTCCGCCCACTTTCAGTACTATAAACACTGTCCAAATGTGAACGGACCGATTTTTTGATGCCTGTTGAGATAGTTGAGACTTACCTTTGGCCATTGCATATAGTCAAAGTCCTTGACATTGAATTTCGAAATATATTTATCAGTGATTTTTTGAATTTTCTTCATAGATTCTTCATCTTCATGAAAGTAAATACATAAACATTCTGATGGGTTCTCCGGATCGCTCGTTAATAAACCCAAATGATTGAATGCCACAATCAGAGGATCTGCCCCTTTTATTCTGTACCATCTTTCGAACTGTCCTCCATGTTTTCCAATTGATATATCACATCCATTTTTGAACTTCTCATATTGTACAACAATTCGTTGATATATTATGTTCATTGATTCTTCCGAATAAATATTGAAAGTTATTCGATTTTTGTTTTTATCCTCATCTCTTGGCACTTGGCAATTCAGAAAATCTTGAAAATGTTCTGGTAGACGGCGGGCGATGCTCCTGAAAAATTTATTATTGGTTTCCCACTAACGATTATAATTGCAGTTTTGCATACTTGTGCTGAGAGAGGCCGAGCTGGACCGACTGAGAAATGTCTGCCGGCCCATCCCGGAACTAAAAAAAGAATTTTTTTCGTCATTTTTTTGAGATAACTGGTGTCGTTTTCTAGAGAAAATTTTGGATGTTTTAGTAAGAAAAAATCCGAACTTTCATCAAAATCACAAAAAAAAACTGAAAAATTAACCGATTCCCCGGCGCCCGAACGCTTTTTGATCTGGTTGAAGTTTTCTCGAAGCAACTTGGGTCCGATCAATTGAAAAAGCTCAATTTCGAAACCACTACTGTTTTGCTTAGAACTGGACGAATCAGAACTCGGGAATTTCTCACATCTTGAAGGCCATTGCAGCGAAGTAGCAGTTTTCACCCAAGCAGTTCTGGTTTGCCCAGTTCTCATTCGGTCAATTTTGATTAGGGGTAGCACCAATGAAACTTTCTCCAATCGGTCCGAAAATTGTCCCATTTTCAACTTGAAATGTTCTGTGTGGCCTGTGTGGGGCCCCCTTGAACCTATTTTTCAAAACGAAAAAGCTAATTCAGTTCGGGAAAAAATATGTTGCCGAATTTCGCCTAAAACTGCCAATCGCCGAAATTCTGCGTTGCCGCTTGCCCCTGGTCCCTAGACACCTACCTGCCAACAGTTTCCAACGCGTTCCCAACTTGTTCTTTCAACTCCGTTGCGAGTTTTGACACTATCGATGGTTTTCTATCTGTCAGCCTATCATCATCCAAATCCATGTTTCCATTCGAAAATTTCGTGAACCAATACTCAAATTCCTTGTATTTCATGGCTCTTCTTCCCATTGTTTTACGAAATTTTTTATATGATTCAGTGATGGATTCATTGAAAATTGCTTCATATTGAATGGAGAATTTCAGGGCATCCGAATTGCTTCGTATCGATTTTTTCACAAGATCCAACATTTTCTGGAAAAAAACAAATTAAAGCGAGCTTAATTTTTTCAGCATTTGAATGGGAAAATCGGCTTTCCATTTGAAAAAAAAAGATAATAGAAAAGTGAACTTTTTGGTAGTTTTCTCATTAAAAATAGAAAAAAAACCTGGCGAAATTTGGTTATTTTACCTCCCCGAAGGGCAAATTTATGTTTGAATGAGCCGTAAGGCCTTTAGGAAGATGTGACAACCAAAGTTCGTGTGGAATGAAGAGAGTTAGAGAAAAAGAGGAAAAAGAATGAGGACCCCTTCTACGGACCTCTCCATCTGCCACTTTTACTTTCTTTCTCTGACCCTCTCTCTCTTTTTCTCGTTCTCCATGTATTTCTGAAGAGCAGATGGGGGATAATAAGGGTTGGGAGGGGCCCTTCGCGGGCGTATTTCTCTTTCTGCCAAAATGTATCAATTAATCCTATTTCAATAAAATGAAGAAAAATTCCGGAAAACGGAAATCGGAAACAGACTAGCAAAAAGCGGGAAAACAGAATTCCATGAAGCTCTCCTGCAGAGTTGTAAGGAATTCCGGATTCCATATTCTTTCCATTTCGTATTCCGAATTCCGTTTTCCGTATTCCGCAAAATAGATTTCATTCCGTTACGACTCAAAATCTTCAAACCAAGAAAAATAGCAGAATTATAGTGTTTCACCGGCACTTTGGCTTTTCTCTGCCCCTAGCATGATGGTTTCCAAATGGTTCCCAAAATGCACTGAAAAATGAGCTCCGGATTCCGTATTCCGTAGTTTTGAAGCTTATTCTGGATTCCGAATTCCGGAATCATCCGTACAACTCTGCTCTGCTGCACAATCTGTTATCCTCAACGAAATTCCACTGGTTTTTTTTTTCATAAGAATAATTTCAAAAATTTCAAGAATTTCAGAACGGTTTTTTATTACAGAAATTTTAATGAAAACCCTGAGGAAAAATGAACCAAAAATACAAAAAAGAATGGAACAAAAAAATCAGATCAGTGTACTCTTTTTATTTTAATAAAATTTTGATTATCATAGACGGGTATTTCGTCTTCAAAATTTTCTGGAATAATCTCTCTCCGGGCGACGATTCCTTTTTGAGTATAAGAAGTTCCAAATACTTCTTCAACATCTTCAATACTTGGGATATTCTTCGAATAAAGTTTGCATTGTTTGAATGTTTTCGATTTTTCCAAAGCCTAAAAAGAAAATTTTCCGTTTTGAAGGATTTCAGAAGAGCCTCCACTCACATTCTTCAAATCAACTAGCACTTGCTTGGGAACTGTCTCCACAAAAATATAAAATTCTGTGAAACGGTAAAAGTGGAAAATTTCCTCTGGTAAAATATATCCCGTATTAATAATTTTAGCATTTAGGAATTGTTCTGTTGTTGCTATCGATCCCAATAGCTTATCTTCTCCAATATCCCAGTCAATAGACTCGAGTGTTACTGGTTTAAGAGTTCTCAGCATTGATGGGAAGATCTGAAAAGTTTTTTAAAAACATTTTTAAAATTTTGCTCGCACTTACTTGCCCAGGTTCCGGTAAATCCTTGTCTTTTTTTTCAAACGGCCATCCCTGAAAAAACAGACAAGTTGATGGTTTGAAATGGAACAAGAAAATAGATTTGGGTGAATTTCGAGTCACTACGAAACGAAAACCGCGACGCGCAAAATTTAAAGGTACATGCGCATCGGCGACCCTGTGGTCTCATAAAAAAATTCAAAATTTGGAAGTGAACCACCAGATCATACCTGTTGCCTTTGATAACAGTCGAAATCTTTGATATTGAACTTTGAAATATATTTATCAGTGATTTTTTGAATCTTCTTCAAAACTTCTTCGTTTTCATGATAGATAAGATATATCCCTTCCGATGGATTTTCCGGGTCTCTCGTTAGCATATTCAAATGACTGAATGCAACAATCAACGGCAAAGCCCCTTTTATTGTGAACCATTTCTCGTTTTCTCTTCCATTTTTCCCAAGTGACACATCAGTATCACAACCGTCTTCTGACAGATAATAATGTACAATAATGTGATCATCTATCGCTAGGTACATTGATTTTTCAGAATGAATATTGAAACAGATGCCGTTTTCGTCGTCGTCAGACTCAAACAAATTCAAACGAGTTCGGAGGGATTTTGGCAGACGTCGAGTGATGATTCTGAAATTTCGCCATTTTTCCCGCGCAAATTTTACGCCCACAATATCTTGTTTGAAGTGAGCGGCGTTTTTTAATTCACAATCAATCTAAACTTCTTGCTTTTTTGGGTTGAAAGTGTGGCAACCTTTTTTTTTGAAATGTGGGAAAATGGGTGAAATCTTTTCTGGTCGCCGGAATCTGAAATTCGCTCGAATGAAGTGAGCAGGACAGACTCTAAAAATCAGCGATAGTCAAAGGCGGGAATTCAACAAGGTTTTGCATTTTCGGCCCATTTTTTTGCAGTAGACTTCATGTTTTTTAAAAGAGTTTTTGAGCTTCTTCTCGGATTAAAAGTTTGAGTTAAGCTGAAAGGTTGTTTTTTGAATTGCTGCTTTTGAATTTCTAGGGCCTAACAAAATTTTCAGTCCCTCATGCTGTCATTTTTCTACAGATCGATTTTCAAATTTTCGAAAATTTTTGAACAGGCTTACCTGCGAACAGTTTTCAAGCTTCCCACGACTTGTTCCTTTAATTTCACTGAAAGTTTCGACATTATCGATGGCTTTCTATCTGTCAGCCTATCATCCTCCAAATCCATATTTCCATTTGAAAATTTCGTGTACCAATACTCAAATTCCTTGTATTTCATGGCTCTTTTTCCATATGTTTTGCAAAAACTTTCATATGATTCAGAGATGGATTCATTAAAAATTGCTTCAAATTGAATGAAGAATTTTAGAGCATCTGATTTGCTTTGGACCGATTTTTTGATATGATCCAGCATTTTCTGGAAAGAAAGTTTAAAAGAAGGGGAAAGTTGTTTTAAAGTCGGGATAGTTCCATTTGAAAGGAAGAATGGAGAGAATCGTTTTAAAAAATAATGAAAAAAAATTAATTTTTTTGCTTGCACTCTTATTGAAAACCAGCCTGATTTTCGCGCCTACGGCGCTCTAACAGGCTTCTTTATACTGTTCGTCGCTGCGCTCCTCACTTTTTTCACTGGTCGCGGCTACGCCGCTCCATATAGCTGAAACCCGTCAACACCTGTAGGCGAACAGGCCCCCAAGTTTTTGTGGTCCTGTGGCGCAGTGGGTGAGCGCGCGGCTGTCGTTCGCAAGGGGTCGGGTTCAAAACCTTTTGGGGCCAAACCCCTTTCTTTCTTCTTGCCCGAAAAGTGCGAACATCGTGACAGACATAGCCCTCTAGCGTTTTATATATAACCAGCCTGCTTTTCGCGCCTCCGGCGCTCCAACAGGCTGGTCTCTACTGTTCGTCGCTGCGCTCCTCACTTTTTTCACTGGTCGCGGCTTTGCCGCTCCATAGAACTGAAACCCGTCGACACCTGTAGGCAAACAGGCCACCTCATTTTTCGTAGTCCGGTGGCGCAGTGGGTGAGCGCGCGGCTGTCGTTCGCAAGGGGTGAGGTTCAAACCCTTTTGGAGCAAACCCCCTTTCTTTCTTCTTGCCCAAAAAGTGCGCACATCCGGACAGAGGAACAGACATACCCCTCTGGCTTTTTATATATAAGAATGATTGAAAATGAAAATGAACAGCAGGCAAAACTGTTTGAATGAGACTTTTTTTTGAAGAGAGGTAAGGCTTCTAGGAAAATGTGAAAACTAGAGCGTGTGCGGATGAAGAGAGTTAGAGAAAAAAGGAAAAATAACGCGACACCCTTCTACGGACCTCTCCATTTGCCTCTTTTTCTTTCTTTCTCTGACCCCTCTCTTATGCTCTCCATTCATTTGTGAAGAGCAGATGAGGCTAATTGCGAGATGACGGGTCCCTTCACGGGTGTAACTTTCCATTCTAATTCATCAAGTCTTTCATCCGAGAATCCATACAAAAGCTAGAGGCGAATATGAATGGAAGACTGAACAATAAAACAAGTATTTATTAATGTACTCTTTTTATTTTGATAAAATCTACATTATCATAGACGGATCTTCTGTCTTCTAGATTTTCTGAAACAATTTCTCTTCTGGCAACAATTCCTTTTTGAGTGTAAGATGTTCCAAAAACTTCTTCAACATCCTCGACACTTGCAATGTTTTCCGAATAGATTTTGCATTGTTTAAAAGTTGTCGATTTTTCCAAGGCCTGAAAACATTTTAGACCTTCAAAGGTTGCCGGTGCCTTATCTCACATTCTTCAAATCAATCAAAGTTTGCTTCGGAACTGTCTCCAAAAAGACATAAAACTCTGGGAAACGATAAAAATGGGAGATTTCTTCCGGTCGAAATGTTCCGCAATTGACCTTTTTTGCATTTAGGAATTGTTCCGTTGTTTCCGTGGATCCCAATAGTTCTTTTACACCCCAACGAATATCCTCCAGTATTACTGGTTTCATAGTTTGTAGCATTAATGGGAAGATCTGAAAAAAGTAGAAAAATTATTATTATCATTCGTTTTTTGATCGGTGCACTCAAAATCCCTCTTCTAACAATGCAAATGGCCCCAACCGGATGAGGAGACTTTTTGGTACTGTTCTAAACTCACAGTCCCATCCGAATAATCACGGTCCCATCCAAATAATCACGGTCCCATCCGAATAATCACGGTCCCAAAAATAAAATCATGGTCCGAACAAATACTTTCCACTAGAAGTCTCAGTGATTTTATTTTTGGGACCGTCATTTTAAAATTGGGACCGTGATTTTATTTTTGGGACCGTGATTTTTTTCTGGGACCGTGATTTCTTAGATGGGACCGTGATTTTAAAACTGTACCGACTTTTCAATAAAATTCATACTTTGAATTGCAGAATGATTCATTGGAAATTAAAAAAAAATGGTTCGCACTTACTTGTCCGGGTTCCGGTGCATCCTTGTCTTTTTTTTCAAACGGCCATCCCTGAAAAAAAGATAAGTTGATGGTTCGAAATGGAGCAAGAAAATTGATTTGGGTGAGTTTAATGTAGCTAAATGTGCAAAAATATTTGCTCTTCAAGACTGAGAAAATGAGATTTTGAAACAAATTTAAAAGTAACGACCTAACATTTGGTCTCATAACGGAACTCGAAATTCGGAATACCGGTTCATACCTTTGGCCATTGATTACAGTCGAATACCTTGATATTAAACTTCGAAGTATATTTATCAGTGATTTTTTCAACCTTCTTCAAGACCTCTTCATCTTCATGATAGAAAAGACATAAACAATCCAATGGCTTTTTCGGGTCCTTCGTTAACAAAGTCAAATGGCTAAATGCCACAATCAAAGGATACGCCCCTTTTATTTCGAACCATTTATCTTTTTGTCCTCCACTTCTTCCAATTGACACATCCGTATCACATCCGTCTTCTGATAGATAGTAGTGTACGACAATGTTTCCAGTGTTAAGGTACATTGACTTTTCCGAATGAATATTGAAAGTGATACTGTTTTCGTCGTCGTCTGGCTCAATCCAATACAAACGATATCGGAGGGATCTCGGTAGGCGGCGAGCGATGCTTCTGAAATACAAAAAAGGATAATTAGTTGCTGGCTTTCCTCGAAAACCCTCTACAACTTCCGCCCGCCTCTCTTAAAACCGTCGAAAACCATAATGTTGGCAGTTCTGAGAGAGTCGTGCGAAAGCTGCGAAAAGTGCTGTACAATTTTCAGCTCACGAAAATCTCCACTTACCGTAAAACCTGTAATAGAGGGACATGTCCTTCTATTCTCAACCCCTCTATTTTGATGTCCTTGTATTACAGGTGTGCTTCTATTAGAGGCTGTCCTTCTATTTTTCGAAGCTCCGTCAGGCTAAAAATCGCCACCAATTTTGAACAAAAACTGTTGTTTTGCTTCGATTTTTACACCGCAAACCACTAAAAAGCGGAAGAAAAATTCTAAACACGGAAAGAAAAGTTTCTATAATAGCAATATTTTGTAAATTCGAAAAATTTGTTGAAATTTCCGAACAAAATAATAAAGGTGTCCCTCTATTAGAGGGTGTCCTTTTATTCTTCAATCATACCCCGAGGGTGTTCTTCTATTACAGGTGTGCTTCTATTGAAGGTGTCCTTCTAATACAGTTTTTACGGTAGTTTTTCATACACTCACCTGCGAACAGATTTCAACTTTCCCACGGCTTGTTCTTTCAATTCCGTTGAAACTCTTGAAAGTGCCGATGGTTTCCTATCTGGCAGCCTGTCATCCTTTAAATTCATGTTTCCATTTGAAAATTTCGTGTACCAAAACTCAAATTCCTCGAATTTCATGGCTCGTTTTCCCATTTTTGTGCAGAAATTTTGATATGATTCAGAGATGGATTCATTAAAAATTGCTTCATATTGAATGAAGAATTTTAGAGCATCCAAATTGCTTTGTATCGAATTTCTGATGAGATCCATGATTTTCTGGGAAAAAAATTTTGTGTGAATTTTCGGGTTGAAAAGTTTCAATTCAAATAAGAATTTACTTAAAAACAATGGAAGCTAAAATGAGAAAACAATGAATTATTTTTATTTTCTAAAACAAAAGTGAAAAATGGATTGATTCCAAGAAAGAAGAGACTCTCATTAGCCCCATATGCTCTTCTTTTGGCCGAAGAAAACATACAAAGGATGAAGAGAGTGTTAGAGAAAGAAATAAAAAAGAGAGAAGACACGCATGGGCAGTTGGTGGGATGGGGGTCCTTATATCTTTTTCTCTAACTCTCTTCATCTCGCACGGGTACTGGATGTCTCCCATTGATGGCTATGTAATAAGGCTCAATATCTTCTATTTGAACCTGAAAAAAATACAAAAAATACACAAAACTCTGAGAAAATATAAACAAGTTTATATTAATGTACTCTTTTAATTTTGATAAAATCAATATGATCATAGACAGATTTTTTTTCAAAATAATTATCTGAAACAAGCTCTTTTCGGGCAACAATTCCTTTTTGAGTGTAAGATGGACCAAATATTTCTTCAACAACTTCAGTACTTGCAATGTTTTTTGAGTAGAGTTTGCATTGCTTGAATGTTTCCGATTTTTCCAAGGCCTGAAAAGAACAACTTTCAGTTTTAAGCAGATTTGTGCAAAACCACGCCGTGCCGGGACGGTTCCGGAAGAAATGTTTGCCGGCCCGGCCGGTCCGCTCGGTTTTTTTTTTGCACTTTTTCTTGAAAAGTCGTAAAAAATTGCTTGTAAAAAAATACACCAAAAAAGTGGATCAAAAAACAAGAAACTTTTTTTTTGGGATGTGAAACACGTTTTAGTCCTCCTTCACCCGGGCCGAGCGCTCCGGGCCGGTGGAAATGTTTGGTTTGGCCCGCAACAAGTCTGGTTTTAAAGAATTCCAGGAGGACCTTAACTCACATTTTTCAAATCAAACAACAATTTCTTTGGAACAGCGTCCATAAAAATATAAAATTCTGTGAAACGATAAAAGTGATGTAGTTCCTCTGGTAATATTGATGATGCTTTAATCATTTTAGCATTTAGAAATTGTTCCGTGGTTGCCGTTAATCCCAATTCGTCTTTTTCTGCCCTGCTCCAGTCAATTGTCTCCAATATTACTGGTTTAAAGATTTGCAGCATAAATGGGAAGATCTGTAAAAACCTTTTTTATGATTCGAAAATATTTTTGAAAATATGTACTACGTCCCAAATGATAACTAGGGATAACGACGACAAAATTTCACTTTGACGAAATCATTTCCTTATGAATTCACTCAAAAACCCCTCTAAACGGTACAAAACAACGTTTGAAGGCATGGACGCAATGGCCTAGAAATTTGAAACAAGCGCTCGCAAATCGCCCAGTTGTCGGATTCTAGGCCACGACTTCAAACTCTGTTCTGAACCGTTTAGAGGGATTTTCGAGTGAACTTAATAAAATTAATATAATCAGTTAACACTTACATCTCCAAATTCTGGTAAATCCTTGGCGGCTTCCTGCTGCTTTGACGAGAAAAGTCCCTAAAAAGTACTGTTATATTTTTACAGTATTGAACTTGCAAAATAATCAGCAGTTGCGCTCCACTAGACTAAATACTGGAAATTTTCCATTTTCAGCTAATGAACTTTTTCCGGCGAGTTTCCGGTTTTGCATCAAATATGCTTACTTCAAAGCATTTTTTCAGATCGAAAAGGTCGAAAAAGTAAAAATTTTTAAGTTGAAATGTTTTTTTTCTTTCTAGATTTTCGACCAGATTTACATCGGTCAAAATAAGGGTTGAAACTGTCATTTCCAGTTGAAAATGCATGTTTTCAGATAGTCGAAAAATGGAGAAAATGAGCGTTCTTGTTGCGAAAATCAAAAAATTCACCGGAAAAATTTGAAAGTGAAAAAATCCAAGTACCGAGTCCAGTGGGGCCTCTCCACACCGCTCCCCAGCAAAGGTAGGAAAGCCCGCCCTACTGCTAAAAAGTTTATTACTCAATCATGAACCATTTCTCCAAAAATTCGGTTGAAAAAATTCAGCCAAAATTGAGTTACGCAGCGAAATTATTAATTTAGCATTAGGGCGCGCTTTCCTACCCTCGCTGTTAGAACATACCTTTTCCCATTGATTACAGGTGAACTTCTTGACATTGAACTTCGAAATATATTTATCAGTGATTTTTTGAATCTTGCTAAATACTTCTTCATCTTCGTGATAGATCAAAAATAACCAACTCAGAGGGTTCTCTGGGTCCTTCGTCAACAAATTCAAATGACTAAATGCCACAATCAACGGATACGCTCCTTTTATTTCGAACCATTTTTTGTCTGGTGGTCCATTTTTTCCCATAGACACAACTGTATCCCGACCATCGTCTGACAGATAGTACTGTACAATAATGTCTCCATAGGCAAGGTACATTGAGTCCTCCGAATGAATATTGAAAGTGATGCTTTTATCTTTGCCACCATCCAAGTCGATATCAAGCTCTTGCCAATTAAAACGAGTTTGAATGGATCTTGGCAGACGGCGAGTGATGTTCCTGGAAGATTTATGACTGATTTTTCCACAAGTTTGTTCAAAACTTCTAACTCTGAGAAACTCTATACCACGCCCACTGTTTCCACTCCCCTCTCGCGCCCATAAACTAGGTAATGTGATAACTTTGGTCCCGTACTAGTTGTCATGTTCCGGACCAGATTTGCACGGAAACTAAATTTTACTTCCCTTCGGAAATCATGCTTCGGAGCACTGTGATAATTTTCGCATTTCGTAACACGTGCTACGGAAAAACCAAATTTTTTTCGGGTTTCGGAAACCGTATTTCGGAAGAGAAAAAACCGCGGAAAACGTGTTTCGCGTTTCGTGTTTCGGAAAGAAAGTTCAATAGGGTTTGGCTGAAAACGCTTTTTTACTCGATTTTTGAACCGAAACTGTTAAATTTACTATAGGTTCAGTCCTTTTTTTTAAGTTCCGGCGTCGAAACGCGAGATCCAAATTATCACGAATTTTAGGAAACTCTTTTTTGTTCTCCGTGTAAACCGTGTTTCGGAATTCCGAAAGACTCTGTTCCGGATGTTAACTATGCGTTTACTATGGTCACATAAAACAAAAGCAACTACGATTTCACCACCTTCAAGGTTACACACGCTTACCTGCCAACACTTTCCAATTTGTTTACAACTTGTTCCTTCAATTCGGTTGCTAGTTTCGAAATAGTCGATGGCTTTCTATCTGGCATCCTATCATCCTCCAAATCCATATTTCCATTTGAAAACCTCGTGTACCAATACTCAAATTCCTTGCGTTTCATGGCTCTTCTTCCCATTCTTTTACGAAATTTTTTATATGATTCCGAGATGGATTCATTGAAAATTGCTTCATATTGAATGAAGAATTTTAGAGCATCCGATTTGCTTTCGATTGACTTGAGGATAAGATCCATGATTTTTTGGAAAAAAAAGTTGAAAAAAACCGGAGAAAATTAGAGAAAGAAAGAAAATGAAACCCTTGAAGGGACTCGCATTATCCCCCATCTGCTCTTTTGCCACAAAAAAACATACACCGGATGAAGAGAGTGTTAGAGAAAGAGAGAAAAAAGAAGGCGTGCTCATCAGAAGACGTGTATGGGCAGTTGGGGGAGAATGAGGGTCCTTATGAGGGTGACACATTCTTTTTCCTCCATTTCTCTAACTCTCTTCCTTTCGCGCACGCTCTAGCAATGGTCAATACCTCCTCCAAAAACCTGTAGTTTTATCTCTTTTTCTCATTTTTTGATTCCGTTTTTTGAAATTGATTTTTTTTTCTTTTTTAAAAATATCATTTCACCTGTTTACAGAATACTCTTCGAAGAAATAGCCCCTTTTGAAAAAGAACACAAGAAAAACAATTCCAATGTTTCATCAATTGGCAAACAAGATTCTGAAATCAATGAGATATTTTCAAACACGCTTTTTGCATTCAAATGAGAACAATACATTCGCTCTCCGATATTTCATTCAAAATGGAGCAATCCTGAAAAAACCTATCTTCGAATCTTACCTAACTTTTTGTGAAACAATGGGAGATGACGTCATGGATTACCCGGAATTCGAATTTTGGTACATGAGATTCTATAATGGGAAGGATGATGTGGATTATGATAGAAGTCAAGACAAGGAGCCATTGACATTTTCAAAGCTTCCATTGGAAATAAAGCATATGATTGTGAGCAAGTTGGGGATCAAAGATAGGTAAGTTTCTTATGGAAGTCTTTGAGGAAATTTGAGCTTCCTGGAAGTTTCCGATTTCGCATCATTCAGAAAATGAATAAAAAATAAACTTTTCAAAAAAGAATTTCGTTCATTCTCTATTTGAAATGAAAAAACCAAAAAAATTTGGCTCACTGAGGAATCGAACTCGGATGCTAAATTTACCGTAAAATTTTTTACACCACTTCACTACGTCGCCAATGATTTGTAATTGGACCGCCGGCGGCAGCGAAACCCTCTAAAATTAGTAAATTTATCAGCCGACAGTTGACGGGGTCAGGGCTCAGCCTTGGTGCAGAGATAGCGCAGAGCTCCGCAGAGCTCCGATCAAAATTTAAAAAAGAGCATCAATGTTGTAAAATTCTGTATCGGCATGTCCTTTGGCCCGACCCGGGTTTGAAAAAAGTTGAAAAATTGGGGTCCTTTTTTCGATTCTTTTTGGTGATTTGGTGGAAATTTCTTACTTTTTCCTGCTGGAAATATCCAAAATTTTCTCTAGAAAACCATAGCCTCAGATATCGAAAAAAAATTATCAGTGCAAAAAATTTTAACCCCCCTCAGAGACCAACCGACCGAGCCGAACCGGGCCGGGCCGGTAGGCATTTCTCAGTTGGCCCGGCCCGGCCCATCAAAAGTATATCCCTGTCAAGATCCCGTCAGAATCGGGCTACTGGGAAAGGGTTCAGGGTCACCGACGGAGGGAAATACTGACACACAGACGAAAAAAGTTAACAAGAAAATTAAGATTCTTTCAGACTACTAACTCGTCATGTGTCGAAATCCCTCCAAGCAATTATTGATGGACAAAAACAAAACATCGAGAGAATATCCATCAATATCCAGTCAGAACGTTTAATGGTCATTTATTTCGACGAAGAATGGATTGAATACAGAAAGACGGACAACGGATGTAAGGTAACTCTAAACGAGGAATATTTTTGGATACTCGAAGGGCTTCATCCATTACCAATGTTATTCAATAACCTAAATACTGTACTGAGCAGCGTGTCAAAACCATTGGAACAACTAGGCATTTATTTTCAAGCTGATGAAAAGTGTTTGAGGAAAATAGAGGAAATAACAGAGAAGTGGCCTTCGAAATTCAAAGTCAAGGAGTTATCTTGCCCATGGCATTCTGCACCCCTTTACGACAAGGTATGTAAAGTTATAAAACAAATAGCAGCTGCGCTTGACCGGACTCAGAACTGTTTTTGGTGAATTTTGCGCCTTTTTTTTTTACTAAAAATGCTTATTCTGAAGAATTTTTACACTGAAAACCGAAAAAAAGTAAACCATTTTTTCTACTAGAATTTTAATCAGATTTAGTTAGGAAAGAAGGTTTTTTTCCGTCAAAAAATCATTTTTCAAATACCGTTTTTGGGCTCCAGGACATTTTGAAACCAGTCGTTTCGAAACGGCTGACATTGAGAGTAAAAAGGCTTGGAAAACGGGAAGATTTTTCGAAATTTTGAATAAAAAACGTGAGTTCGTTATGAAAATACCAGTTATTTACTGAATTGAAAATAAGTTCTGAAATAAATTTATTTCGAGAAAAAAATATTTTCTTTTCTAAGCTTTTTTTTTTCTCGAAATTCATTCTCAATTTGGTGAACATTTGGCATTTTCATAGAAAACTTACAGTTTTACTTCAAAAATTTCAGAAATTTACTCATTTTCAAGCTTTTTTTTACTGTTTTCTCAGCGGTTTCATTATGTCTGGTTTCAAAATGCGTGGTTCCGAAATGTCTGTTTTCGAAATGTTCCGGAGCCGTTTTTTGTGAGGGTTCAAAATTTTTTTACTCAAAGTTTTTTTACCATTTGCCGAACACTAGAGGAAGGTATTCTATAGCAAATTTTCGATATTTCTAGTATTGAAAAACCAGAAATTTCGACAAAATCACAAACAATTTTTTAAAAATTCGAAAAAACAACTCGAATTTTTCAATTTTTTTTTTAGGAAATCTTAATTTTTACAGATCTTTCTTCCAATCCTGAAAACTCTTCAACCAATAACCCTAGAAGTTATTGATTGGGCTGTTGGAAAAGATAAACTATTGGGGCCGGCAGTGTTCACTGAACAATTCAAAAATGCAAAAGTCTGTGATGCAGGTTCACTTTTACCAGAGGAATTACCCCATTTGTATCATTTCACTGAATTTTATACTTATTCACACACAATTCCCAAGACAATGTTAATTGATTTAAAAAACGTGAGTTGGGAGCTCAATGAGCAGAAAAAATCGAAAATTTTCAGGCCATCGAAAAATCGGAAACATTCAAAAAATGCAGAATCTCTTCTTGGAATGTGGCAAGTATTGAAGAAGTTGAAGAAGTATTTGGATCCAATGAAAATGGAATTATTGCTCGAAGAGTAATAACTGAAACTTATGGAGATGGGTTAAAGGATCAAAATGATTATATCGAAATAAAACGGGAAATTCAATAAAGTTATTGTTTTATTTCCAAAAATTTCATTATCTTTTCAATTCACTTTTTTGGTTGCATTTCATTATTAATCCACTTTTTTTATTAATTTGCCATGAAAATGTTGTTCCATTTCCTTTTTTGATCCTCTCAATATGAATGATTTTTTCTGGAAATTTTTCAAAAAAAAAGTCTGATTTTCTGGAAAATGGCTTTTCGATAATACTTTACCCTGACAGTCTTCCTCAATACTACGGAAAAAATGAAGTTTGGGCAAGGAATTTGAAAATTGGCACCGTGCCAACGACCTCCCCCTGAAAATGCGAAGTGCTGCGCGTAATTTTTGCAAATCTCCCACCCAATTTTTACACCTTTTCACCGAAAACAGAAAAAAACTAGAAACACAACAGCGTGCGGGAGGGTTGCAAAAATTACGCGCCGCACTTCGCATTTTCAGGGGGAGGTCGTTGGTACGGTGCCAATTTTCAAATTTCCTTGCCCAAACTTCATTTTTTCGACAGTAGTTCAAAAAATTTGTTGCCTACATTTTAAAACTGTTTTTCTTAAAAACCATTTTCAATTGGTTTCAAACGCAAACAAAAACTTTGAGAAAACAAATGAAACATGAGCGGCAAAGAGTATTTTTTCCGCACTGAACATGTGTTTGAGACTGGTGAAGTTTAGAGATTTTTTTGTATTGTCGATTTTTAAAAAGAATTTACTTTTTCAAAATTTTCTGTGAAAAAATACTATAGATTGGTCGTTTTCGATGAACGAATAATTAACCGGAAAAAATCAAAATGGAAAAGTCCAGTGGGGCGCGACTGCCTATTACTTTGCAAGGCTAATAGTTGGGGTTAAATAGTTATTTTTTGAATTTTTATCGTTTTTGCATCAGGTTCTCTTAACTTCGTGGTTTGTACCCCAACTACATATATTCCCTTTTTTTTATCTAAAAATTTTCTCAAAAAACAATAAACTTATGTTTTTACGACCACCTTTTTTGACCAATAAAACAACCATCCTCTAACCTGTCTGTCCTCTCTCTATTCACTCTCTTTCCATTTTCTCTGTCTCTATTTGTTAAATCAACTAGTTGTCGACGGGAGTGTATGTTGGTCATGTCATTCTGTTTCGCCCTTTTTTCTCATTTTCCAATATTTTGTTCTCTGCGTCTCTTTTGGTCTCTATGGTTCTTTTTTCTGACTTTTTGAACTTTTTCGATTTTTCTTTAATTTTATAATTTCCCGTCTGGTTGTTTTGAATGGCACTTCACTTTTCTATCGAATGAAGTTTTTTTTTTCGTTGCCAACCTTTTTTTTTTCAAAATTTTTGCGTCTACTTTTTCGACTTTTAAAGTTAAAACGCAAAAAAAAGTACTGCTTTAGTTGAAAATTTTTGAAATTTTTGAAAAAAGTGTTGTCCAGCTCTTCTGGACGGGAATATTATTGTGCATCCATAAACGTTTGCGCGGTCGCGGCCATTTTCCTCATGGCCGAGTTTGAAATAGGGTCGGCCACCTTCGAATTTCTCAAATTGAATCCCGTTGCGGGAGACATCGTTTATCACTGATTTCTTTCATTTTTCGACCTTTTTTCTTCATTTTTTTGCTTTAGAAATATTTAAATATGAATTTATCAAGACGAGAGATAAAAAAGAACTAGATTTTATAGCGAAATCACTACGCAATAACTTTTTTCATTTTTCCTTCATTGCAAGAAAATTGAAAAATCGCCAAAAATTCCGCTCTTTTTCATTTTTCGTCTTGATAAATCCATATTTAAACATTTCTAAAGCAAAAAAATGAAGAAAAATGGTCGAAAAATGGGAGAAATCAGTGATAAACGATGGCTCCCTCAACGGGTCTCAATTTGAGAAATTCGAAGGTGGCCGACCCTTTTTCAAACTCGGCCATGAGGAAAATGGCCGCGACCGCGCAAACGTTTATGGATACACAATAGCAGAAAATAATGATAAAAAACATTTTGGTTCAATTTTTTAAAAGTTTTCACTGTTAGTAACATCCCCTGAAATTTTCACCACCAACATTTTTATCAATTCGAAAAGTTATATCGTTTCGAACTGTAAGAACTTCTTATTTTGATGAAATTCGTTATCAGTTTTTCAACTGAACTATTCTTCTACAGATTCCTTTTCAACTTTGCATTGTTTTCAGAATACCAAATCCATGTCCTTCCCTACCAAGTGCTCCGTCTGCTCCATTTCCCCAGCCAGTTATCATTTTGGAGCTATCGTCTGTCGGGCATGCGCAGCATTCTTCCGAAGATATGTGAATACAAAAAGGACGGTGATTTCGTGCAAATGTGACACAGACCAGAGAGGTTGGTAGAAAAAAGTTTGAAAAAATTGATTTTTGAAGGGAATGGGAGCTTTAAAAAAGTAATTAATGAGAAATTTCGTATTAAAATTTTATTGGAAACCTTTTTCATTTTCAGACAGCAAATACCCATGTAGACTGTGTCGTCTGGAGAAATGCATTGCTGTTGGAATGCAAAAATCAAGTATGTCTTCTTTTTTTTTGAAACTACATCGGTAATCAGAGACATGAAATATTAATTTTAGAAGTACAAGGACCACGTGATGTCAATAAACAGATAATCAGAAAAACTCCGACAGTTGATTCTTCTACGTCCTTCTCTTCCGTAGTAAACCCAGTGGAATCACCTCCAGAACTCAAGTTCTCCAGGGTTGAGGTGAGTGTTTTGATTCCAATTTCTCATATATTTTTCAAAATCCACTGTCCGAAGATGCGATTCCGCTGTCGATTTGCCTTTTTCAGTGCATGGCCAGTTCTAATGTTTAACTCAAACTTAGAGTAATTAAACCAAAGATGTTAGTGTGTACTGCAGCTAGAGGGGAAAGCGCGGCCATTACCCTAAGTTTGAGGTAAACATTTGAACTGACTCAAAGAAATTTGGAGTTGGCTATAAACTTTGAAACGTCTCCTATTGGGGAGTCAAAATAACTTTGAATTTCAAAAATCAGTCTTGTATATTTCGAGAAATGATCAATCGAAATTGAATTTTTCAGTACGGTATCGAATCCCGAAACATAGAGCTCATCCATCAAATTGCTCGGAACTATCAGAATCTGGAACAGACAAGATCTTCACTTTTCAACAGTCAAAATATCAAACGGGAAGTGAATGTTTATGAATTTTCATTGGAAGTTAAAATGGACATGAAGTTTATTTGGAAGCTCTGTGAAACCACATTTCCAGAGTTTGACAGGTTGGCGCCGGGTGATAAGGTTGGTGTTTTTACTTTGTCAAAAAACTTTTTTTGAATTATTTATTTTCCAGTTCCGACCAGAGCCAAATGAAACCAAAATATTAAAAAATAGCAAGACAAGACGGTTCAGAAAAGTATAAATACTTAGGCTCCGCCCACTTTGAATTTCGAGAGATCAGAGCCAGAGAAACCAGACACACTTCCTCTCTAACCTCGGAGCTTTCAAAGTGGGCGGAGCCTAGGCATAGTTATTTCTTTCTGAACTACTGATTAGCTGATTTCCAAAGTTCGGATCGCATGGGTCTCGGAGCGAAAATGGTCGGGTTACTGTGAACTCAAAACTTACTACGATTATAATTATGTCACTTTAGCTCCAAGTATCTGGAAAATGGCAATTCTGGAATCAGCAAGCCGAGGCGGTTCAGAAAAGTATAATCATTCCTAGGCTCCGTCCATTTTTAGGTCAGAGCCCAGAGAAACCAGACACACTGCGCCTCTATCCTTAAAGTCCAAAGTGAGCGGAGCCTAGGCATGGTTATACTTTTCTGAAACGTCTCAACCTGCCCAATCCTAAAACTTCAATTTCCGAAAATTTTACCCGAAATTTTTTTTTCCAGAAAACCCTATTCTACAACTTCTATACCAAATGGAGCGTCTTTGAAATCGCTATGCTATCTATCAAATTCAACGATCCATATAACTTCTACACTCCATTAGGATCGTCTGCAAAATCGATAGTGGAATTCTATGCGAGTACTGTAAAAGAGAAGGAAATATTGAGTGGAGAGGGAATTCAACAGGTTTTTGGACCGATTTGGAGATATCATTTTCAATATGTGATGAATCCATTGGTAGCGCTGAAGCTGGGAGAAATGGAGAATATGGCATTGTTAGGGATTATGCTATGGGATCCAGGTGAGCTTTTTCTAGATTTTTCTCTTTCAGTATTGCTCTTAGCCTGTCAAAAGTGGAATTTTTGATCTCAGCTGGTCAAGACGGTTCAGGAAAGTATAAATTACCCTAGGCTCCGCCCACTTCAAAACTTCCGAGGGTAGAGTACAGAGAAACCAGATACACTGCGTCTTTAACCTCGGAAATTTCAAAGTGGGCGGAGCCTAGGCATGATTATACTTTTCTGAACCACCTCACCGCGCTGATTTTGATGATTTCTGTTTCAAACCTGCTAGAATCAAGCCCGATGAAAATTTTCAGTATTTGTTGAAAAAAAAATTTCAGCCTACACAAATATCAGCAAGGATTTAGCAGAAATCTGTTATGCAATGCGAAAAATAATTTTTCGAGAACTGAATTGTTATTTCGAGGAAAAGATAGAGAATCAGAAATCTTCCACGAGGTTTTTCGAGACATTGGATACTCTGGGATTGATTGAGGTGAGTTAGGCCAAAGGAAAGTTAGGCCACCGAAGAGATGACCCAGAAAATAGATTACCGAAAACTAAACTTAGGCCACCTAAACCTCTTCAATTTCAGCGCGCCGAGCACAAATGTCAAGAAGAGATTGAGCTGTGTGGAATCTACGATTTTGAAGTGGACGAAGATATGCGGAATATTATTATGTGGGATAAATATTGAAAACTTTCAAACAATGAATTTTATAATAAAACTTTATTTTCTAATCCTGAAAGTACATAAGACTGTTGAGTTTGGGTCCAAGAAATCATTCAGTGCTTCCATCACTTCTACAAAACCAAGTCCTTCATCCAATTCGTTGTTTTTCCGTTCATCTTCTGGTGCAACTGATACAAGACGGACTCCGAAATATGCTTTTGGACCATGCAATTGCCTTCTCCATTTTTGGTGTTGAACTGCTCTTGCAATCCAGAATAAAACTTAAGTTTTCTTTCCAATTGGTCTTTATCTCCCAACCCATATTGGTCTTCATATTTTCAGCAACAGCATCAAATCTTTCACCGGATTGACCATACATCCGAATCGATCCTGGTTTTTATTCATCGTTCAGCTTTTGAACATATTTTGGCCTGTCTCCTGAACAATCCGACCTCGTATGTCTAGTTATTGATCTTCATTTTGTAGAGATCCAGAGCAAGAGAGTATTGCTTCAATATCATCTGCATATGTGGATTTTTTCTTCCGCGAAAGGACAATTGAAATCTGCAAAAAGATACAAATTTTGGTCCGAACCAGGGGGGGGGGGGGGGGCCGGAGCCTAATAAACTTTGCCAGGGTTGTTTTTCTCATTTTTTCTGCCATCTTGAAACTTTTTTTCGAGTTTTTCTAATCCAAGTGACCTAAATCTACACCCGACACTAATTTTTTTTTGAAAAATAGGAAAATATTTTCCCGTTCTAAGCAAAATTTCGAACAATAACATACCTTCATAGTTGCATCCAGGTACAAGAAGAAGGCTTCTTGGGACAGATAGGTTCTTGAAGGCTTTTGAATGGTAATCCTGAAAAAAAACCAATTACTCAAAGAATTTCCAGCAGGGGGATGGGCATTGAATGAAGCGGTATAACTCACTTTCCATCAACAACATTGCCATCTGGATAAGTGAGGATTCCATTGAAAATACCATCGGGTCCATGGTGATCAACGTCATTTGCAGGGCGCATCTCAAGATAATTAGTTTTTGAATCTTCCATCCATAATCTCAGAAAAGTGTTTCGCTGTCGTTGATGCAATTTCTCGTCGAACACAAGTTGTCGAAAATGACCCAGCGACTGTAGTAGATGGATGAATCCTTATCATCGAATCCATCGAACACATAGTTGTTATCTCTGATCATGGATTGAACCGTAAGTTTAGCTACGTCCGAACACTCGTGTTTTATAGCGCAAAGTTGAACGAGATTCAATGAGCGAAACTCGCTGTGAGAATCGAGAAAGATAAAGTTTAGACGGTAGTGGGAATATCCTGAGAAGTGAATAGTTACATTCGGGCCTAATCTTGAGCCTTGCTCTTGGCTCCTCCTCCTCAACAGTAGCATCCATTGTATCATCCTCGTAGACCTTCTCCTCCTTTTCATTCTCCTCTTGCTTTTCGTTTGGATTTTCTATAGACTCCGCAGCATCCACGTCCATCTCCTCCTTTTCGACATCGTCCACCTCTCCATCCTCATTTTTCTCAGCTTCCGAACCATCTCCAATCCTCCAGCACTGTCTCCACTTCTTCCGATTTTTTGCTTGTTTTCAGTTTTTTGAATGTGATTTTGAAGTCTGTGTTTGCAGTGTAGCGAAGACTGTCCAATTGTTTCCCGTTATCAACATTTTTCTTCAAGGTGTACTGTCTCTTGTCTGACAATGCTGATACAATCTTTTTTTTGACGATATCCTTGCCCACAAATCGATAGTACGGAAAGTGATGTCTGAAAATTACAATGATATAGTGAAAAATTGCTCTCAAACACTTACAAGACAAAGGCAAAAACTCTAAATGGCGACATATTCCCATGTGGTGAATTAACATAAGCAAATGATACTATTTCCGAGAAGCTGAAGGATGGTACCATCTGGTTCTCGGTTGCAGTGATAATGGTGATATCAAAACTTGCTACCACTGACGGATGGTGTTCCGTGACGTCATCTCTCTAAAATAATAAAAAGTTTTCGGAAATGGACAAGACGTGTTCCAAAAACGCAAAACACAACTTACCGTCCAGGTCCGTGGGTTCAAAAATGGAAAAATTCCAGTTTTTTTTTCAACCAGCCATCATTGTCCAAAATCCGAAATAAAAATTCGAAGAAAAATCCAAAAAGCGGCCAACTATTCCAATTGTTAGCCCAGGAAGCAGAATACAAGAAAAAATATTCGAATAAAATCCAAGAAAAAGCCAAGTTTTATCAATAACTAGCTATTATAGATTAGATAAATAATGTGAACATTCGGAAAAAATCGATAGGGCGGCCTACTATTACATTTAGTTGCCTGAAGAGCGAATGAGGTACTAATGCCGGTTGCTGATGGTTTATATACCCCTCTGGTAAGTGGGCGGAGCTTGGTCTCTGTTCCTCTGGTCTGGGCCGTCGGAGGATAGCGGCAAAATGCAAAAGGAGGAAGGGGGATACAGGATGGACCCAGGCGGAGGACGGGCGGCATGCGTTTTGAACCCTATGGCCACCCTCCGGTACTTAGAGGTTAGGCTCCGCCCTCTTTCGGGCGGCGGCAAACAGCCATAATGGTATCTCCGAACGGCAAAGAGAGGGGGGGGGGGGGGGAGTTCGTTTCAAGGAAGTTGCGAGGAAATTTTCAAAGAGGCCATCCCAGAGGTCCATGCGTTTGGCACGTTCCAGCGGACTCAAAAATTTTCATATTTTCTTTTCTTAGGGCTGAGAGAGCATTTTCATTCCAGAAGTTGTAGTGAGTACGTTTATTTGTTGTTGAAATAAAAATAAAATGGATCTAGCTAGAGAGCAGAAACATAAAAGACATCGACAGAAATATGACATCGAAAGATAATCGAAAATAGACCAAAAAAGTAGACAAAGGAATCGAGAAAACTAAGAAAGTGTGGGCAATTCTAGCTCAACATTCGAGAAGATCTGAAAATCGAGGGGACGTTTATGATAGATGACACATAAAAAGATTATTACACAGGGATCGTTCCAATAAGAGCAGACAGGGCCGCCGGCAGTTTTGATAGAAATGATTGAAGAGAACTGATATGATGATTATGAGACAAGAGCTTGAGATTTGAGCAAAGGTACATATATGATGAGAATGTGACACGAAAGTGACAGGGATACCAATAAACAACTGATGCAGGAACGAACATTGTTTTAGGAAAGAAAAACATAGAGAAATCATAACAAAAAAGAGAAATAGTTTAGATGCAGCTGCCATTGATATCAACAAGATCCTCCAGCTTGTATCGAATAAATAATTTTGCAAATAATTTTTGAGCAATACAAATCTTGAAGTGATTTGGAATGAAGATGGAGAAAATTATTTCAGAGATCTTTTGGCAAGCAGTAATGCCATTGTTGCATTTGGAAAATATCCAATTGCCTTTTCGTCCAAATTGTCTAAAAACAATTTGAATTTTAAAAGTTCAAATCTATCTCAAGGAATCCAATATCTTACTTGTTTATTAGTTTGGTGCCTCGTAGCTCAAAGTGGCGTGCTTTCATAATGATATCTGTATTATCGTTATTAGGCTCTTAGAAACACTGCGCCATTTTTCGTGTTGACATCGGATCACTGACGGCTGATTGGGCAGCCAATTTGCATTTAGTTGAATTTGTTTCCGCTTTTCTCCTCCTTTCATATCTTTGTCGATATAGTCCAATTTTTTTCTGAGCAAGATCCATCTCAAAACTCCAGTGTTGAGCTACACAAGGGGTCCTTTCTTTTGGATGAACTTGTAGTATGATATCCCAGCTTTCACTAAGTCTTCCACTTTTGGCCAGACGGGTCCCATGGGGCTGATATAAGAGTAGTAAATTTCCAATTGTTAGCCTGGCAAACAGAATAAAAGAAATTAATATTTGAAGAAAATCCAGAAAACGCCATGTTGTATCAATAACTAGCTATTATAGAGTAGATAAATAAAGTGAACATTCAAAAAAATCCATAGGGAGGCCTACTGTCCCATTTAGTTACCTGAAGAGAAAAGGGGTGATAACGCCGGTTGCTGATGGTTTATATACTCTTCTGGTAAGTAGGCGGAGCTTGGTCTCTGGTCGGTCGGAGGGCGGCGGCAAGGTTCAAAAAGGGGGGAGAGGCACAGGTAGGGCCTAGGCGGAGGACGGGCGGCATGCGTTTTGAACCGTACCGCCACCCTCCGCTACCGGACGATAGGCTCCGCCCTCAGTGATTGTGATTTGGGTATGTCGAGATGTGTTGGGACATGTGATGATTTGTAAAGATTTATTCAAAAGACGAGAGAATATAAAAGCATGAGGAACATGAGAAACGTACGCTAATTATTTATAGTTGCAAACAAAGATAAGTTATAAACAGTAAATTATGACAGAAATTGTAAAAACATTTGAATTTGCACAAGAATTTCTCCTTTAGAGCATTTGATGTATGAATTTCCAGCTTTGAAGAATACATAGAAATATTCGTATGGAATAAGATCCCAGTTGAAGAGTCGCATCATTTCTTCCATAACTTTTGGCATCATATTTATTGGACTGTTGACATTCATTGTTGGCTTTTCTGTTGAGAAACAAATGAGTTAATACTCAAATAAATCTATTGAACTCACTGTCATTCAAGTAGATGAATAGCTCATCTTACTTTGTCTCAATTGCACGAAGAAGTACGAATTCCATGCATTTCCATTGCAAAGGGTCCAGATTGATCTCATCTCCGTAATCTCTTCCCCTTATGTTTTGTTGTACAACTCTTTGAAGGTTCTGATCATATCCCACGTGACCCAAAAGTAATTTCAAAAGCTCAGCCCATCTTGTTTTACTGGAATGGTTTCCTGCTCAGATGATTGATATGCAGCAATTGGCTGAAATTTGAATGGTGTTCCGTGACGTCATCTCTCTGAAATAATTAAAATTTTTCGAAAATGGACAAAAACGCAAAACACAACTTACCGTCCAGGTCCGTGGGTTCAAAAATGAAAAAGTTTCCAATTTTTTCACCAGGCATCAATTGGTCATCATCATCCAATATAAAGTAGTAAATATTCGAAGAAAATCCAAAAAGCGGCCAACTATTCCACCTGTTAGCCCGGGAAACAGAATACAAGAAATTAATATTCGAATAAAATCCAGAAGAAGCCATGTTTTATCAATAACTAGCTATTATAGAGTAGATAAATAAAGTTAATATTTGAAAAAAATCCAGAGAAAGGCCTACTGTCACATTTAGTTGCCTGAAAAGAAAGGGGAGTACTAATGCCGGTTGTTGACGGGTTATATACCTAAAGTGGGCGGAGCTTGGTCTTTGGTCGGTCGGGGGACGGCGGCAAAGTGCAAAAAGGAGGGAGGGGGCATAGGCGGAGGACGGACGGCTTTGGGTTTTTTTTTGGAGAGAGGGAGTCACAGGTCGGATCCCCTTTGGAAATTGGGCGGAGCTTAGTATTTGGTCGGACGGCGGGCGGCGACGAACGGTTAAAGGGAGGAAGGGACACAGGTCGGACATAGGCGGCATACATTTTGAACTTTACCGCTACCCTCCGCTACCTGAAGGTTAGGCTCCGCCCTCTTTCGGGCAGCAACGAAAAGAGGTATTGGTATCACCGAACGGCAAACGATAGAAAAGTTCGATTTCGAGTTTTACTCGTTCTGCTTCAGAAATGAAGAAAGTTTCGTGGAAGTTTTCGGGCCAAGAGGTGACAGAGATTCATTCGTTTGGCACTCTGCCAGTGAATTCGAAGTCAAAGAACTTTTTTGTAATCAATCTCAATCAGGGCTGGGCGTAAAATTTTTATTTTACGGAATCCGTAAAACGTAAAATTTACGGATCCGTGAGTTTCCGTAAAATCCGTAGAAACTATAAATTTTGGATCATGAGATGATTTGTTAGGACTTATTCAAAAGACGTCAAGTGAGATTATAAAAGCATGAAAAACATGAAAAACGTACGCTTATTATTTATAATTGCAAACAAAGATAAATCATAAACAGTAAATTATTACAGCAATTGTAAAAACATTTGTTGGTAATTTTGAGCTGCTAGATTTTGTTGGAGTGCATGAAATTGACGAGCGCTTTGTTCCTGTTGCTGTTGGATCACTTGCCGGAAGTCATTTTTCATTTGGGCTCTGCGATATTCTCCATCTCACCAGGAAGCGCAAAATGAGTGAGTCAATTGGGGAATTGCAGGTAGATTTTGTGGTAGGATTACTTCTGGGTATGAGGGGTATGAGGGGTATGAGGTATGGTATGAGGGGAGGAGCATTGACTGACGCTTCTCGATTGTCTGGCATACAATCCATTTGGAACGGCGTTATTTTTTACAACGGCAATTCCTCCAATCCTTCAACGTCTACCTCCTCGAGATCTGCCGGAATCGTCACGCCTTCTTTTTGAAGCTAATGGTCCTTTCTGTTCCTCTTCCACATATTCCTCTAGCCTCATCAACTCTTCCATTATTCTGGTCATTTCTTTGTCTGTTTCGTCCATGATCGAGCATTTGAATCGAATTCTGGGACTATAGAAGACTCGACCGGCCATAACCACAAGATCCTTCCAACTTGTCTCGAGATCTCTCATTCTGCAGTTTTCCAACTGAAAATAATTATGAAATCAACTTCATATTCATGTCCCAAACTCACTCTTTGACATGATTCACACACCAAGTGCCAACGTCGGCCGTTTTCTTTGTGTCGGCGTTACTCCGCTTTTTCATAGACTCGAATACAATAAGATTGTTGAGCACATTCTGACGGCAACTTTTGTGATGGCAACGGATTACTGCCGGCAGTTCGGCAGCAAACTGGCTCTCAGCAATTGGTCGAATTTCTTTCCGTTTTTCTCCTTCCTCCATATTATTGTTGATATCCTCAAACTTTTTTTGGCAAAATCCATCTCGAACTTTGTTCTCGCCAACTTTCTGAAAATTGAAACGTAATTTTGATTCAATTTGTTGTAAGATTACCTAGCCAATAGTTTCTTCACCAGCTTTGAGAAATCTGTCCCGGGTTGTACATTCTTTCTTGCAACTTCTCCTAATTATTGGGGCAATGGGAAGAACTGTCGCTTAGTGGATCTTGAATAAAAGCGCAGCAGCTGTGAGCTGGGTGTTGTTGAGTTGCATCACATTCCGTGGCAGGAGAACCCATTCGACTGCACCCAATGCCAAGCTCCAGTGTTGAGATACACATCCTCGTTATTAGAATCTTCACTTGTCGTGGTCCTGGGCTGCACTGTCGACGGTCTCCTCGCTAGTCTGGCTGATGTTGTACTTCGAGTTGGGCTTGGACCTTCAATACCCCGTAATCACGAATAGCGGGTAGTGGCTCTTGTATCATAGTCGTCATAATCGTCAGATTCGTTGTAGTCATCAGAATCTTCAGAGTTTCAGATCATCTGCGCAGACATCATTCTTTCTCATGAATTTCATTTCGTAAATGAGATGATTCAAAAGTTTTCATTATTGAAAAACCGTCCGAACATGTAGTTGAACATGTGTCCTTCTAACCGATCCGGCTTGACTCCGAAACTGCTTTTTGTTTTTGTTTTCAGGTAGCTCCACGTTGCTTCAATAGATTGAGTGTGTACACGGCGGTGTCGTTCGGGTCTACGAAGTTAACTTTATGATTGATCCATATGTGATCGAATCCAGCCTGGATATTGGAGTTTGCTGGTGGCTAGTGTTACTCATGCCAAATGAACATTCCCACATAGTTCTTATCTGTGACTACTGTTGTATCCCTACCAATTCTGTCGCCAAATCCCATTTTCTTGAGTTTTTCCAATGTCTGATGATTTCCGTTGAACCGTTCTGTCAAAAATCGATTTACATCCATGAATTCCAATGGTTTGCAGTCAGGAGCGATTGAGAACGTGGTAAAATCCACCCAAGATGGGTCGTGAATCCACAAATTCGGATGATTAACGAGCTGCGGTTTCAAATATTTGTAGCCAGGGACCGATACATTCAATTTGGAGTGATTGCATTGTTCCCTTACAAGGAGTCCACGGACCTTCTTGCAACATCCACACAGGATTGGGGCAATGGGAAGAACTGTCTTGTTCCGCATTGTGATCTTGGATAAGTGCAGCAGCTGTGAGCTGGGTGACGTTGAGTTGCATCACATTCCACGAAACGTGACAGTAGAACCCATTCGACTGCACCCAATGCCAAGCTCCAGTGTTTAGATACACAAGGTCTCCTTTCTTTTGGATAAACTTGTAATATGAAATCCCAGCTTGGTACAATTGGTGTCCTTCGAAATCGTTATTAGAATCTTCACTTGTCGTGGTCCTGGGCTTCACTGTCAACGGTTCCCTCGCTGATCTGGCTGATGTTGTACTTCGAGTTGACCTTCAATACCGTAACCATTGTGATCGGCTTCGGTAGTTGTTCGATGGGGAATCATAGGCTGTCTCTTTATAGGATTTGGCGGTGTTGTTGATCTTCTCCGATAATTGGGGTTGGCCTTTGTGGCTGGAAAGTTGAAATTGGGTTCAGACCTCAGTATAATAGGTTACCTTCAAAATCGTAGTCATTATAATCGACTTCGGTAGTTGTTCGATGGGGAAACATAGGCTGTCTCCTTATGGGAGGTAAAAACAACAATAAAAATGAAAACGTTTTTCCAACGTCTCATGACTTCCGTTGAACCATTCTCTCAAAATCCGATTAACTACGAATTCCAATGATTTGGAGCCAGGAGCAATTGAGAACGTGGTAAAATCCAGCCAAGATAGTTCGCGAATCCACAAATTCGGATGATTAATGAGCGATTTCAGTTATTTGTAGCCAGGGACCGATACATTCAATTTGGAATGATTACACTGACAAGGAGTCTACGGACTTTCTTGCAACTTCCATCAGGATTTGAGCAATGAGAAGAACTGTCTTGTTCCGCATTGTGGACTCGAATGAGTGCAGCCGCTGTGAGCTGGGTGACGTTGAGTTGCATCACATTCCACGAAACGTGCTGGAGAAGTTGGTCCCGGCTTGTACCTTCTTTCTCGCGACTTCCCACAAGAGTGGGGCGATGGGAAGTACTGTCTCACACTTTTACTCGGCATTGTGGTTTTGGATCAGTGCGACAGCTGTGAGCTGGGTGACGTTGAGTTGCATCACATTCCACGAAACGTGACATGAGAACCCATTCGACTACACCCAATGCCAAGCTCCAGTGTTTAGATACACATGGTAATTGTAAGTTCAACATTTTCATCATAGTCTTCTGCTTGGTTTCTCTGCTGTTGGCGAGGAGGTGCCGATCCTCTTCTTCGTGTTTTTGAACTTGGCGTATTGGCTGAAAGTAGAGCGCAGACAGCTTGAATCATGCTATCCTGATAGTTTTGAGGTGTTCCATTGTATTCCATTATTTGCTTTTCTCCCGATTCAGATGTTCGAACCAATTGCAGAAGAATTTCATATGGAGGGTTGTGACCGCTCATCCTCTGATGCAACGGATGCAAGACGGATTTCGGCACAATAAATATGCTTGATGATACATCCAAATTGATCCTGGTTTTCTTTGAATTCGCATTAATCATTCAGCTTTTGAACGTGTTTTGGCGTGTTTCCTGAACAATCTGACCTCGTACTTCTAATTATTGATTTTCATTTTGTAGAGATCTAAAGCAAGGGAGTCAATGTTCAATGGGAGGTTCGTTTCTTGCTTCAAGATCATCTGCATATGAAGATTTGTTCTTCCGTGAGAAGATAATTAGAATCTGCAAAAAAAAATTTTTGGTCCGAACCAAACGGATGTCACGAGCCAATTCTGGCACCCCGGGAGTCATTTTTTTCATTTTTTTCTGCCATTTCGAATTTTTCTAGGAGTTTTTTCACACTTTTTGAATAAAGGGAACTTACTTTTTGAAATTACATTCCATATGTTGAGAAAATTGAATCAGAAATATGAAGATATTGGAGAAAATACTGGACGGGGTAGGCCAACCACCTTAGGTAGCCTCAAAAAAACAGAATTTAGGGGGGGGGGGGGGGGGGAGGGATATTGAAGAAAATCAATGAGGGTCGGCCACCACCACAGGTAGCCTGGAAACACGAATGAATGATTCCCTCGACCATCCCACCGCCTTTTATACCCTTTGTGTACGCTGCCGAAACGTCAGCGTGCCCTTCTAGGAAGGGTGCAAGCGCGCTCTGTTGTGCACACTGCACGAGACTCCGAGACCATGCTGTGTACGCGCCAAAAAAGGGTATAAAAGGAGGAGAATGGGATGGTACGCTGATTCATTTGTCGTGTCTCCAAGACTCCCGGGTCTTCTAGACTTTCCAGGCTGCCTATGGTGGTGGCCAACCCTCTTTGATTTTCTACAATATCCCCCCCTAATTCTGTTATTCTGAGGCTACCTGTGGTGGTGGCCACCCCCGTCTTCTATTTTCTCCAATACACCTATATTTCTGATATCATTTTATCACGTTATGGACTCTAAGACATCCCAGGCTACCTATGGTGGTGGCCGACCCTCATTGACATCAAATGCTCTAAAGGAAAAATTCTTGTGCAAATTGGCATGGGCTTTGAGAGTATGAATACTGTGGATATTTTACTTGGTTCCAGACTACCTATGGTGGTGGCCGACAATTATTGATTTTTTACAATATATCCCAATTCTGTTATTCTGATGCTATTCTAAGAAGGATTTCCTTCAGTTTTCGTGTGCAAAAAACGTTAAATTTTGCCTAGCCAAGGAATCTCATATTCTTCAAATTCCTCCCTGCATCGACCCGAATTGAAATTGGATTTTTGAGCCCAGAAAAACTCGTTCTTTGAGGATCTCTGCAACTTGCCGCAATGGAAAATGGCAAAAACCGCAAGAGTTTGGGGATGAAATATCGTTGTCATTTCACTTCGTTCACAGTATTCCTGAATCAAGTTGCTCTGATTGATCCACCTCCACCATTCCGAAGGCAAGCCATGGAAAACAATGAGCACGATGCTCCACCAGGCGGAAGGCCAACACTTCGAGAAGCTCCGAAATACAATGGGAAGGAAAACTTTGTAAGATCTTTCAACGATTTCTTGAACGCTCAATGGAGAAGAAGATCGTCGAATGATACCTTTTCTACTCAGTGGATCCGCCAGAGACCGAAAACCCACTGCACAAGATTCTCGAGTTCGGACCACATCCTCTCGCATTTGAAGATTTGATCAACGAAATACCTAAATATAAAGACTTATTAGATTATGATGAATTAAAAATCATCATCTGAGATATACAGTCGTTGATGATCTCCAAAAGGCCTCAAATATTATAGCCGGTTCCGAGGGTGATGATGCAAAGTATCACGTCTATCTAGACACCGAGGGGTCTTTGCTAAAACTCAAGAATGGACACCATACAACTGGAGAGTCTACAAGTTGAGGAATGATCAAATTCAGTATGCGGCGATGGATGCGATGGTTATGTATTATTTATATGATTTTTCTCTAGTCCTGCGTCGAGTAACACCGATTCTCAAACCAAATTTTGATGTTGAGCTTTCAATGGGACATATTCGAACCATACAGTGCAAGAAATCGTATATGGAATTATCAGATTACAAGCTCAATGCCGTTGGGACTTATATAAAATTATGGGCACAATATCAAGTAGCCTCAAATATTATAGCCGGTTTCGAGGGTGATGCAAAGTACCCCCAGACACTGAGGGGACTTTGCTAAAACTCAAGAACGGACACCATACGACGCTTTTAACATTTTTCGATTATCGAACGAGGCATGTCTTGCTGTGGCGCATACACAAGGTCCATGAGAAAGATATGTACATTGTGCGAAATGTCATCAAACGTTTGTCAGAGACTAGGATTATTGCCAGTTATGAAGACGAAGACTTTTTCAAAGAGGTCGGTCTATCATTACCGAAGAATAAGGTAATTAACATCCAAGAAACAACTGGGAATAATGGAGTATCCCTAAAAGCAGCTATGGAAAAAATTAAATTCGAAATTTTGAAAACGGAGACAATGTCTGATTGGAGGGTGGTTAAATTCAGGAATGATCAAATCCAGTATGCGGCTATGGATGCCGTGGCTTTGCATTACTTATATCTTGGTTATGTGGTCGATTGGCAAACGTAAGTTTTTCTTTTGATTTACAAATTTGAGATTTTGATGTTGTTTTATTCAGGTTCAATACGGAGTGTTAGCTAAATAAATCTCTTCTTGTCTATGGATTATACATATTTTTCAAATTTCAAGGGCTTATACCACACTATTGGATATGGAACTTTATATTTTATGCTTGGATTTCGGTTTTTTGTTATTTCGACTTGGACTTTGGACTTCGATTTTCATTCACGAGATAACATAATCAATAAAAAGTATACTTGAAAATTATAAATTTTTATTTATCTTCACAATTGTTTCGATGACTTTTCCCGACAATTTTACGGCAAGTGAAACAAAAACGAAGACCAATGTGGGCACAAGAAGGTTGAAAGAATTCATAGCGATTTTCCGAGTAAATTAGTGGTATGAAAGCATATGCTTCGTTATTTTTGTCGTAAGAAATATACGGTTGGTTATTCTGAAGTGACCATACACAAAAGTGGTATTGGGGCATGTGTGTTGATATGAGAACCAACGCATTTATGTTTTGCTCTAGATGTGATACTTCGAGTTGAATATAGTTTAGCACTTTTTCTGATTCCTCTTGCTGTAGGCGTAATTTAGACGTGTGAGCAAACTGTAAGGTTTACGAATTTGTTTATTTTACGGGAAATACTCACGTTTATTCTTGTAAGTTTTCGATATATTTCTTTGTTGTATTTTCTTTGTTCTTCAACATCACTATAATTGTGCATATCACTCCAGTATTTTCCTATGACAACAGCCTTGTGTAGACACGACTAATCATAGCTCGAAATATTGAATTTGAACGCACTAAAACTCAAATTTTTCAAAGCGCCAAATTTTACATTGGCGGGAATACAAAATCTTCATCAGTGAGAACTTTGTTTCATTGATAACAAAAGGTTTTCAATGGAACATATTAGGACCATACAGTGCAAGAAATCGTATGTGGAATTATCAGATTACACGCTGAATGACGTTGTGATGCTGCCACTCGGATTCTCCCTCTCTTCTAGACGTCGCATCACTACTCCAGGCTTATAATTACCTTTTACTTTTCTCCTTATCCAATAATAAACCGATTCTTGAGACACTGTGTACTGTTTTGTCGCTCTTATTTCAGATACAACACCATAACACTTTCTATTATATTAGGTTGTCCCGAAAGTAATCGATTTTTTTGCAGCATATTTTGAGTAAATTTTTCTGAGCTGCTGCAAAATCTCAAGAAGTGATTTTTTTTAGCTTAAGTAAACATAATATGGAGTGGCCTATTCATCAGTGAAATTTAGGCCAGGCAGTTTCTTGCTTACTCACCTTTTTGCTCATTTGTCAGTTGCTCAACTCCGGGCCAGAACTTTTTTCTAGAAATATTATAACTACCGTTGAAGTACAGACCGAAAAAAATCCAAAACGTATGACATACTAGAGTTGATGGAGGTCAGTAATAAAAATAAAAAAGTCTGGTTCCGAAAGCACAAAAAATTTATCAGCTATCTTCAAAAAACTATTGAATAATACCATTCCTACTTTCTCTTCCTAGACTCCCTAATGGAACAATCTGATAGATCCCCAGCTCGAGATCTTCCACTTTTGGGGTCCTATAGTGGAACTATCTTTTAGAAAAAACAGAATGAAAAACTATCCAAACGGACTGAAAAACAGTGAAATAAAAAAAAATCGATTTCTTTCGGGACGACCTAATATTAGGTTGGCCGGAAAGAAATGCGCGTTTTTGATTTCTGATGATTTTATTGTAAAAACACAACAAGAGTAATTCAATCTAGAATATATTCTCCATTATTATTGACCATTTGTTCCCAACGTTGGCGCAAAGAATGGATGCCCTTCTTGTAGAACTGGGCTGGCTGCGACTCGAAGAAGCCGGCTACCCATTCTTGAATTTCATCAGACGTTTTGAACTTTTTATCTGCCAAAGAGTGTTGCATCGATCGGAATACATGATAATCAGAAGGGGTCAAGTCAGGGTTATATGGCGGATAAGGCAAGACTTCCCAACCCAATTCCTCGATTTTTTCTTTAGTGACTTTCGCGACATGCGGACGACCGTTGTCGTATACTATTTTTGTCGAAGCCGTATACACACCTTGTCGTTTTAATGCCATGTCGAATCGATCAAGCTGCTGCTTGTAGACATCAGCCGTAATCGTTTGGCCAGTTTTCGTCACCTCAAAATAAACGAGACCTTTACTGTTCCACCAAATACAAATCATCACCTTTTTTCCGTGAAACTCAGGTTTTGGTGTCGGTTTCGGTGTTTCACCTGGGTTCAGCCATTGGCGTTTTTTTGTAACGTTATTATATTGGATCCATTTTTCGTCTGAAGTAAGAGTAGTGTCGAAAAAACCCGAGGCTTTGGATCGGGAAAGCAGAATTCCGGAGATAGAGACCCTTGTCGATTTGTTAGCGTCTGATAAATCATGTGGGACCCATTTTTCACATCTTATAACTTTTCCCAAAGCATGAATATGTGATTCTGTAGTGCTATGAACACAACTAAATTGCTCTGTCAAATGGCGTGAAGTTTGACATGGATCAAGTTCAATGGCAGCCTTCAAAGATTCATTGTCCACAACGGAGGGGCGATTGCCATGTGCCTCGTCTTCAAGACTTTCGTCGCCGCTCTGGAAGCGCTGAAACCAGCGTCTGCACTGACTCTCAGATAGATCTTCTTCTCCAAAAAAAACTGAGAGATTACGATGAGCTACAGCCTCTGTTTTCCCTCTTTTAAATTCGTACCTTAGGCAAACACGAACGCCAGTTTTTGGATCCTTCATTTTCTGAACTAATTTTTTTTTGATAAACAGATGCGAGTTTAATGAAATAAATATAGAACGGTGCATAAATGAACCCTCTTTCATATAGACAAAATTAAGTTCAGCAATATTTTGTTTGGACCGAAATCTGAATCGGCAAGCGTAACGCGCATTTCTTTCCGGCCAACCTAATAATTATTAGGAACTTTTTCTCCATCTAACTACACTTTTTTCATTAGGATCCGCTTGTTATTGTGTATCCAAAATACTTTGCGCGGTCATTTTCGTCATGGCCGAGTTTGGAAAAGGGTCGGCCACCTCCGAAATTCTCAAATTGAGGCCCGTTGCGGGAGACATCGTTTATCACTGATTTCTTTCATTTTTTGACCTTTTTTCTTCATTTTTTTGCTTTAGAAATATTCAAATATGAATTTATCAAGACGAAGGATAAAAAAGAACTGGATTTTAAAGCGAAATTACTACGATATAGCTTTTTTCATTTTTCCTTCATTGCAAGAAAATCGAAAAATCGCCAAAAATCCGAGAGTGGCCGACCCTTTTTCAAACTCGGCCATGAGGAAAATGCCCGCGACCGCGCAAAGAATTTTGGATACACAATACTTTATCCTTCCGTATCTGTCGTTGTCTTTACACCGTTTACTTAACTCATTCGTCGTATTCTGTGACACAGTTGGTCAAAGACCTCGGGCATCCGACCCCGGTTTACTGGACCTTTCCACAGCATTGATGTTTTCCTACCTCTCGCTGCGCTATTTCGAGTTGAATAGTGTTAAGCAATTTCTAGACGTGTGGGCACACTGCAAAGGTTATGGTTTACGATCTTTTTTGTGGAAAGTGTTCACGTTTATTTTTGTAAGTTTTCGATATATTTCTTTCATGTGTTATCTTTTTTCTTTCTCGTCGTTATAATTATGCATATCACTCCAGTATTTTCCAATGACAACCACCTTGTGTAAAAGTATGAAAACCAAGATGGTTTTGAATCAATTTTCAAGTCGTTTTTTTTTCAGGCATTCGTCTTGATAGCACAAACCGAAATGAGGTCTTCCAGACGTCAAATGAATGCCTCAACCGTCCATCCCTCCCCCTTTATGTACGCTGCCGAAACGTCAGCGTGCTCTTCTAGGAAGGACGCAAGCGCGCTCTGTTGTGCACATCATACGAGACTACGAGACGACGCTGTGTACGCGCCAAAAAGGGTATAAAAGGCCGAGAGGTGGGAGGGTACACTCATTCATTCGTCGTGTCTCCAAGACTCCCGGGTCTTCTAGACCTTTCAGGCTACCTATGGTGGTGGCCGACTCTTATTTATTTTCTACAATATCCCCCCCCCCCCCCCCCCCTCCCCCCCCCCAAAATCTTTTTTTCTGAGGCTACCTGTGGCGGTGGCCTACCCCATCTTTTATTTTCTCCAATATCCCGATATTTCTGATATCAATTTTTCACAGTGTGGAATCTAATTTCAAAAAGTAAGTTCTCTTTATTCAAAAATATTGTTCAACTCTTCTTTTACCCAGACCACAGCAGGAAGGACAGTCGACATTTTCTAATGCAACGAACTTCACCGTTCTTGATTGCTCCCCGATGAAACTGTGAAAAAATTGAATCGAATCTTGGAGAAGTCCAGCTTCTGCCATTTCAAAACAATTTACTTGTTGGAAAATTTATCGAGACTGATGTTCAAGAAACAGTTCATCTGCAAATCTCCAAGCTTCAACTTTGAACTGGAACTATCGGCAGGCCAAAAATGATTGGTTGTATGAAAACCTCTGTGATCACAATGTCAAATTGACTTTATGGAATATAAGACCCCTAAAGCCCGGTAAATTTTATTAGAGTTATCAATAGTGAAATCATTAATATTTTCCAGTCCGCCAGCGATTTGCCAAAGATCCGGATAACATGGAGAAACATTTGAAACAATTCATTGAAACCCTTCGATCTTCCGTTCTCCCATGCGAGAATAACACAACAAAAGGAGCAATGAACGGGGAAAAGTAGCTCAAACTTTTCTGTTACCTTTTTGCACAAACTTGAATGTGACGGAGAAGTTGGAAAAAGATGTTGTTGTATGTTTTTTTTTGTTCTGGAAATATTAATTTGCACTCGGAAAATATTGAAAAAAGAGGATATGTCGAGTCTCATCTCTGTGAGTCTGGAAAAGTTTGGAATGCAGTTTGAATTACCAAGAGACCAGAGCTTCACGAAATTTCGTTTTCCGTATTCCGGTTTCCGGTTTTTTCGCTATTCCGATTTCCGCATTCCGGAATCGAAAAACTTTTTCCGAAAAAATTTTAGTTTTCCGAAATTTGAAACGAAGTTCGGTTTTCAATGCCTTTTTTTCAGGAAGTCAAATGTTTCCCCATTGGTCTTGCCTCGAACACAGGCTTGTTGAAATTCGGAGATGAGATAATTTCGGGAGTCAATCAGGCTCAGGCTTACCTGAAGTTCCCAGGAGCCCGCACTCTCTCCAGTCCACACCGAAAATCTGTGTATCGATTCGTTCAACATGAACATTGACCCAGGAACCAACGTTAGGTACGCTGTTCGACTCGAATTCAAAGGAAAAATGGAGGCGACAATGGACTCTGGCCGAATGTCGATGACCTTCTTAAGGCCGGAATTCCAGTGCAAAAAGTTGAAACAAAACCAGGAGAAGCATTTTTTGTGGGGGATTTGGCACTGATAACTAGGTCCAATCGAATGGATTCGCAGACAATATTGTCTTGCCAACCTTCGACCAGTTAGCCATTGCCGCCATAGATCACGATCATAGACTGGTCATCAAAAATCCATCGGTGATGTCGTTGGAGCAATGAGGAAATGGCTATAAAGAAAGCGCCGATGGAGGGAGAATTGAAGGAACTGGTGACGACAATGTTAATGAGGTAAGTGTTCAGACAAAGTAAGATTCTTTATAGTGCTTATTTGCGAATGCTTCCTCGGTTTAAAGGCACAGCGACAAATGTTCATCGGGTCCTGACACGTTTTTCAGTAAATTTCAACTGAGAATTGTTGTAATAGTGGAAATAGAAATTTGTCACTGCCCCTTTAAACCGAGGTGTCAAGCCTTCGCGGGGTTTCAACAAAACCATATTAACAATTTTTCCAGAAGCCATGCGAAATCCCAAAGATTTGAATACCAACAAAGAATTTTGCCAGTTGAAAGGTGTTCCAAGAAAAAGTGTAAACAAACACTACACAACTTCATACCAATCGTAAATGAACAAATTTTGTGCTTGAAAAGTTGCCAAAGGTAAATTGAAATTCGTTTGATTTTTATTTTTGAATTTTTTTCAGTATTCGGAAACGTAGCCCGAATGTGATAGTTTATCAGCGACACACAATGGACAAATTGAAGGAGAAATTCGACTCAACAAAAAAAATGGAATAATGTCAACCACAAGGTCAACTTTGTTGATCCCAATGATCGTCGAATTCATACCCAATCGATCGAAGCCACTTGGGGACCTCTAAAAAGAAAACTGAAAGGAAGTTTCGGAAAGAATAAAAGCTGACAGACTGGAAGGTCATATGTTCAATTACATGTTCAGACGTTATTATAATAACGATAAACTTTTGAACCATCTTATCCATGAAATGACATTCATGGCAACAAACGAAATAAACGACGATGACATCGACAACGAACAAATACCAAGTGATTCGGAGGATGATGACAGTGATGGTTTGGATAACATTCGCAATCCCTTTTCCCAGTCGGCTCCTGAAAACGACGATCAAGAAAACAGTGATACCAGTGAAGTTCGTTGCGATGATGCTGAAAGTGATGATAGCAATGGAAACTCTTCAGTCATCACCCCGTTCCCTCTCACTATCTTCCGAGTGACTCTTCCATCGAGCAGTATGATGAGGAGGATGAAGTTGAAATCCAAACAACAAAACACCCACATCGTTTTTCACATATTCGTGCTTGACGTCCAAGACCTTCCACCAAAGGAAATGCGAAAAAACATTTTTTTTTTGAGTGGAAAATAATCGAAATTTGTAAAGAAAAATAAAATATTTAAAATATAACGTCTAATCTTCCTTCAAACTCCTCAGGGCATTTTTGATTTGATCCAATTCGACAGTTGCCTTGCGCGCTTCCTTTTCCAAGTCCTTGATTTTTTGTCCATTCGTTTTTGGAGCGTGATGTCTTCTTGTGAGGTTCCACCATTTTGGCTTCGGATATTTCGGAAATTTCGGATATTTTGGATATTTCGGAATTTTTGTTTTTTTTCGGAAATGTTCTTGCACCAAAAGTTTTGGAGCGGCTCCAAAAGTTAATGTTCTTGCACCAAAAGTTTTGGAGCGGCACCAAAAGTTTTGGAGCGGCTCCAAAAGTTAATGTTCTTGCACCAAAAGTTTTGGAGCGGCACCAAAAGTTTTGGAGCGGCACCAAAAGTTTTGGAGCGGCTCCAAAAATTAATGTTCTTGCACCAAAAGTTTTGGAGCGGCACCAAAACTTTATGTTCTTGCACCATAAGTTTTGGAGCAGCTCCAAAAGTTTTGGAGCGGCATCAAAAGTTTTGGAGCGGCTCCAAAAGTTAATGTTCTTGCACCAAAAGTTTTGGAGCGGCACCAAAAGTTTTGGAGCGGCACCAAAAGTTGATGTTCTTGCACCAAAAGTTTTGGAGCGGCACCAAAAGTTTTGGAGCGGCTCCAAAAGTTAATGTTCTTGCACCAAAAGTTTTGGAGCGGCACCAAAAGTTTTGGAGCGGCACCAAAAGTTTTGGAGCGGCACCAAAAGTTTATGTTCTTGCACCAAAAGTTTTGGAGCGGCACCAAAAGTTTTGGAGCGGCACCAAAAGTTTTGGAGCGGCACCAAAAGTTTTGGAGCGGCTCCAAAAGTTAATGTTCTTGCACCAAAACTTTTGGAGCGGCTCCAAAAGTTTTGGAGCGGCACCAAAAGTTAATGTTCTTGCACCAAAAGTTTTGGAGCGGCTCCAAAAGTTTTGGAGCGGCACCAAAAGTTAATGTTCTTGCACCAAAAGTTTTGGAGCGGCACCAAAAGTTTTGGAGCGGCTCCAAAAGTTAATGTTCTTGCACCAAAAGTTTTGGAGCGGCTCCAAAAGTTTTGGAGCGGCACCAAAAGTTTTGGAGCGGCACCAAAAGTTTTGGAGCGGCTCCAAAAGTTAATGTTCTTGCACCAAAAGTTTTGGAGCGGCACCAAAAGTTTTGGAGCGGCACCAAAAGTTTTGGAGCGGCACCAAAAGTTGATGTTCTTGCACCAAAAGTTTTGGAGCGGCACCAAAAGTTTTGGAGCGGCACCAAAAGTTTTGGAGCGGCACCAAAAGTTTTGGAGCGGCTCCAAAAGTTAATGTTCTTGCACCAAAAGTTTTGGAGCGGCACCAAAAGTTTTGGAGCGGCTCCAAAAGTTAATGTTCTTGCACCAAAAGTTTTGGAGCGGCACCAAAAGTTTTGGAGCGGCACCAAAAGTTTTGGAGCGGCACCAAAAGTTTTGGAGCGGCTCCAAAAGTTAATGTTCTTGCACCAAAACTTTTGGAGCGGCTCCAAAAGTTTTGGAGCGGCACCAAAAGTTAATGTTCTTGCACCAAAAGTTTTGGAGCGGCTCCAAAAGTTTTGGAGCGGCACCAAAAGTTAATGTTCTTGCACCAAAAGTTTTGGAGCGGCACCAAAAGTTTTGGAGCGGCTCCAAAAGTTAATGTTCTTGCACCAAAAGTTTTGGAGCGGCTCCAAAAGTTAATGTTCTTGCACCAAAAGTTTTGGAGCGGCACCAAAAGTTTTGGAGCGGCACCAAAAGTTTTGGAGCGGCTCCAAAAGTTAATGTTCTTGCACCGAAAGTTTTGGAGCGGCACCAAAAGTTTTGGAGCGGCACCAAAAGTTTTGGAGCGGCACCAAAAGTTTTGGAGCGGCACCAAAAGTTTTGGAGCGGCTCCAAAAGTTTTGGAGCGGCTCCAAAAGTTAATGTTCTTGCACCAAAAGTTTTGGAGCGGCACCAAAAGTTTTGGAGCGGCTCCAAAAGTTAATGTTCTTGCACCAAAAGTTTTGGAGCGGCACCAAAAGTTTTGGAGCGGCTCCAAAAGTTAATGTTCTTGCACCAAAAGTTTTGGAGCGGCTCCAAAAGTTATTGTTCTTGCACCAAAAGTTTTGGAGCGGCACCAAAAGTTTTGGAGCGGCTCCAAAAGTTAATGTACTTGCACCAAAAGTTTTGGAGCGGCTCCAAAAGTTAATGTTCTTGCACCAAAAGTTTTGGAGCGGCACCAAAAGTTTTGGAGCGGCACCAAAAGTTTTGGAGCGGCACCAAAAGTTTTCGAGCGGCTCCAAAACTTTTGGTGCAAGAACATAAACTTTTGGAGCCGCTCCAAAACTTTTGGTGCAAGAACATTAACTTTTGGAGCCGCTCCAAAACTTTTGGTGCCGCTCCAAAACTTTTGGTGCAAAAACATTAACTTTTGGAGCCGCTCCAAAACTTTTGGAGCGGCACCAAAAGTTTTGGAGCTGCTCCAAAAGTTTTGGAGCGGCACCAAAACTTTTGGTGCCGCTCCAAAAGTTTTGGAGCGGCACCAAAAGTTTATGTTCTTGCACCAAATTTTTTGGAGCCGCTCCAAAACTTTTGGTGCAAGAACATAAATTTTTGGAGCCGCTCCAAAACTTTTGGTGCAAGAACATAAACTTTTGGAGCCGCTCCAAAACTTTTGGAGCCGCTCCAAAAGTTTTGGAGCGGCTCCAAAAGTTAATGTTCTTGCACCAAAAGTTTTGGAGCGGCACCAAAAGTTTTGGAGCGGCACCAAAAGTTTTGGAGCGGCTCCAAAAGTTTATGTTCTTGCACCAAAAGTTTTGGAGCGGCTCCAAAAGTTTTGGAGCGGCACCAAAAGTTTTGGAGCGGCACCAAAAGTTTTGGAGCGGCACCAAAAGTTCATGTTCTTGCACCAAAAGTTTTGGAGCGGCTCCAAAAGTTAATGTTCTTGCACCAAAAGTTTTGGAGCCGCTCCAAAACTTTTGGTGCAAGAACATTAACTTTTGGTGCCGCTCCAAAACTTTTGGAGCCGCTCCAAAACTTTTGGTGCAAGAACATAAACTTTTGGTGCCGCTCCAAAACTTTTGGTGCCGCTCCAAAACTTTTGGAGCCGCTCCAAAAGTTAATGTTCTTGCACCAAAAGTTAATGTTCTTGCACCAAAAGTTTTGGAGCGGCTCCAAAAGTTAATGTTCTTGCACCAAAAGTTTTGGAGCGGCTCCAAAAGTTTTGGAGCGGCACCAAAAGTTTTGGAGCGGCACCAAAAGTTTATGTTCTTGCACCAAAAGTTTTGGAGCGGCTCCAAAAGTTTTGGAGCGGCACCAAAAGTTAATGTTCTTGCACCAAAAGTTTTGGAGCGGCTCCAAAAGTTAATGTTCTTGCACCAAAAGTTTTGGAGCGGCTCCAAAAGTTTTGGAGCGGCACCAAAAGTTTATGTTCTTGCACCAAAAGTTTTGGAGCGGCTCCAAAAGTTAATGTTCTTGCACCAAAGGTTAATGTTCTTGCACCAAAAGTTTTGGAGCGGCTCCAAAAGTTTTGGAGCGGCACCAAAAGTTTATGTTCTTGCACCAAAAGTTAATGTTCTTGCACCAAAAGTTTTGGAGCGGCTCCAAAAGTTAATGTTCTTGCACCAAAAGTTAATGTTCTTGCACCAAAAGTTTTGGAGCGGCTCCAAAAGTTAATGTTCTTGCACCAAAAGTTTTGGAGCGGCACCAAAAGTTTTGGAGCGGCTCCAAAAGTTAATGTTCTTGCACCAAAAGTTAATGTTCTTGCACCAAAAGTTTTGGAGCGGCTCCAAAAGTTAATGTTCTTGCACCAAAAGTTTTGGAGCGGCTCCAAAAGTTTTGGAGCGGCACCAAAAGTTTTGGAGCGGCACCAAAAGTTTATGTTCTTGCACCAAAAGTTTTGGAGCGGCTCCAAAAGTTAATGTTCTTGCACCAAAAGTTAATGTTCTTGCACCAAAAGTTTTGGAGCGGCTCCAAAAGTTAATGTTCTTGCACCAAAAGTTTTGGAGCGGCTCCAAAAGTTTTAGAGCGGCACCAAAAGTTTTGGAGCGGCACCAAAAGTTTATGTTCTTGCACCAAAAGTTTTGGAGCGGCTCCAAAAGTTAATGTTCTTGCACCAAAAGTTAATGTTCTTGCACCAAAAGTTTTGGAGCGGCTCCAAAAGTTAATGTTCTTGCACCAAAAGTTAATGTTCTTGCACCAAAAGTTAATGTTCTTGCACCAAAAGTTTTGGAGCGGCACCAAAAGTTTTGGAGCGGCACCAAAAGTTTTGGAGCGGCACCAAAAGTTTTGGAGCGGCACCAAAAGTTTATGTTCTTGCACCAAAAGTTTTGGAGCGGCTCCAAAAGATTATGTTCTTGCACCAAAACTTTTGGAGCGGCTCCAAAAGTTAATGTTCTTGCGCCAAAAGTTAATGTTCTTGCACCAAAAGTTTTGGAGCGGCTCCAAAAGTTAATGTTCTTGCACCAAAAGTTTTGGAGCGGCACCAAAAGTTAATGTTCTTGCACCAAAAGTTTTGGAGCGGCACCAAAAGTTTATGTTCTTGCACCAAAAGTTTTGGAGCGGCTCCAAAAGTTAATGTTCTTGCACCAAAAGTTTTGGAGCGGCTCCAAAAGTTAATGTTCTTGCACCAAAAGTTTTGGAGCGGCTCCAAAAGTTAATGTTCTTGCACCAAAAGTTAATGTTCTTGCACCAAAAGTTTTGGAGCGGCTCCAAAAGTTAATGTTCTTGCACCAAAAGTTTTGGAGCGGCTCCAAAAGTTTTGGAGCGGCACCAAAAGTTTTGGAGCGGCACCAAAAGTTTATGTTCTTGCACCAAAAGTTTTGGAGCGGCTCCAAAAGTTTTGGAGCGGCACCAAAAGTTAATGTTCTTGCACCAAAAGTTTTGGAGCGGCTCCAAAAGTTTTGGAGCGGCACCAAAAGTTAATGTTCTTGCACCAAAAGTTTTGGAGCGGCACCAAAAGTTAATGTTCTTGCACCAAAAGTTTTGGAGCGGCTCCAAAAGTTTTGGAGCGGCACCAAAAGTTTATGTTCTTGCACCAAAAGTTAATGTTCTTGCACCAAAAGTTTTGGAGCGGCTCCAAAAGTTTTGGAGCGGCTCCAAAAGTTAATGTTCTTGCACCAAAAGTTAATGTTCTTGCAACAAAAGTTTTGGAGCGGCTCCAAAAGTTAATGTTCTTGCACCAAAAGTTTTGGAGCGGCACCAAAAGTTTTGGAGCGGCTCCAAAAGTTAATGTTCTTGCACCAAAAGTTAATGTTCTTGCACCAAAAGTTTTGGAGCGGCTCCAAAAGTTAATGTTCTTGCACCAAAAGTTTTGGAGCGGCTCCAAAAGTTTTGGAGCGGCACCAAAAGTTTTGGAGCGGCACCAAAAGTTTATGTTCTTGCACCAAAAGTTTTGGAGCGGCTCCAAAAGTTAATGTTCTTGCACCAAAAGTTAATGTTCTTGCACCAAAAGTTTTGGAGCGGCTCCAAAAGTTAATGTTCTTGCACCAAAAGTTTTGGAGCGGCTCCAAAAGTTTTAGAGCGGCACCAAAAGTTTTGGAGCGGCACCAAAAGTTTATGTTCTTGCACCAAAAGTTTTGGAGCGGCTCCAAAAGTTAATGTTCTTGCACCAAAAGTTAATGTTCTTGCACCAAAAGTTTTGGTGCCGCTCCAAAACTTTTGGTGCAAAAACATTAACTTTTGGAGCCGCTCCAAAAGTTTTGGAGCGGCACCAAAAGTTTTGGAGCGGCACCAAAAGTTTTGGAGCGGCTCCAAAAGTTTATGTTCTTGCACCAAAAGTTTTGGAGCGGCTCCAAAAGTTTTGGAGCGGCACCAAAAGTTTTGGAGCGGCACCAAAAGTTTTGGAGCCGCTCCAAAAGTTAATGTTCTTGCACCAAAAGTTAATGTTCTTGCACCAAAAGTTAATGTTCTTGCACCAAAAGTTTTGGAGCGGCTCCAAAAGTTAATGTTCTTGCACCAAAAGTTTTGGAGCGGCACCAAAAGTTTTGGAGCGGCACCAAAAGTTTATGTTCTTGCACCAAAAGTTTTGGAGCGGCTCCAAAAGTTAATGTTCTTGCACCAAAAGTTTTGGAGCGGCTCCAAAAGTTTTGGAGCGGCACCAAAAGTTTATGTTCTTGCACCAAAAGTTTTGGAGCGGCTCCAAAAGTTAATGTTCTTGCACCAAAGGTTAATGTTCTTGCACCAAAAGTTTTGGAGCGGCTCCAAAAGTTTTGGAGCGGCACCAAAAGTTTATGTTCTTGCACCAAAAGTTAATGTTCTTGCACCAAAAGTTTTGGAGCGGCTCCAAAAGTTAATGTTCTTGCACCAAAAGTTTTGGAGCGGCACCAAAAGTTTTGGAGCGGCTCCAAAAGTTAATGTTCTTGCACCAAAAGTTAATGTTCTTGCACCAAAAGTTTTGGAGCGGCTCCAAAAGTTTTGGAGCGGCTCCAAAAGTTAATGTTCTTGCTCCAAAAGTTAATGTTCTTGCACCAAAAGTTAATGTTCTTGCTCCAAAAGTTAATGTTCTTGCACCAAAAGTTTTGGAGCGGCACCAAAAGTTTTGGAGCGGCTCCAAAAGTTAATGTTCTTGCTCCAAAAGTTAATGTTCTTGCACCAAAAGTTTTGGAGCGGCTCCAAAAGTTTTGGAGCGGCACCAAAAGTTTTGGAGCGGCACCAAAAGTTTATGTTCTTGCACCAAAAGTTTTGGAGCGGCTCCAAAAGTTAATGTTCTTGCACCAAAAGTTTTGGAGCGGCTCCAAAAGTTTTAGAGCGGCACCAAAAGTTTTGGAGCGGCACCAAAAGTTTATGTTCTTGCACCAAAAGTTTTGGAGCGGCTCCAAAAGTTAATGTTCTTGCACCAAAAGTTAATGTTCTTGCACCAAAAGTTTTGGTGCCGCTCCAAAACTTTTGGTGCAAAAACATTAACTTTTGGAGCCGCTCCAAAAGTTTTGGAGCGGCACCAAAAGTTTTGGAGCGGCACCAAAAGTTTTGGAGCGGCACCAAAAGTTTTGGAGCGGCTCCAAAAGTTTATGTTCTTGCACCAAAAGTTTTGGAGCGGCTCCAAAAGTTTTGGAGCGGCACCAAAAGTTTTGGAGCGGCACCAAAAGTTTTGGAGCCGCTCCAAAAGTTAATGTTCTTGCACCAAAAGTTAATGTTCTTGCACCAAAAGTTTTGGAGCGGCTCCAAAAGTTAATGTTCTTGCACCAAAAGTTTTGGAGCGGCTCCAAAAGTTTTGGAGCGGCACCAAAAGTTTTGGAGCGGCACCAAAAGTTAATGTTCTTGCACCAAAAGTTTTGGAGCGGCTCCAAAAGTTAATGTTCTTGCACCAAAAGTTTTGGAGCGGCTCCAAAAGTTTTGGAGCGGCACCAAAAGTTTATGTTCTTGCACCAAAAGTTTTGGAGCGGCTCCAAAAGTTAATGTTCTTGCACCAAAGGTTAATGTTCTTGCACCAAAAGTTTTGGAGCGGCTCCAAAAGTTTTGGAGCGGCACCAAAAGTTTATGTTCTTGCACCAAAAGTTAATGTTCTTGCACCAAAAGTTTTGGAGCGGCTCCAAAAGTTTTGGAGCGGCTCCAAAAGTTAATGTTCTTGCACCAAAAGTTAATGTTCTTGCACCAAAAGTTTTGGAGCGGCTCCAAAAGTTAATGTTCTTGCACCAAAAGTTTTGGAGCGGCACCAAAAGTTTTGGAGCGGCTCCAAAAGTTAATGTTCTTGCACCAAAAGTTAATGTTCTTGCACCAAAAGTTTTGGAGCGGCTCCAAAAGTTTTGGAGCGGCTCCAAAAGTTAATGTTCTTGCTCCAAAAGTTAATGTTCTTGCACCAAAAGTTAATGTTCTTGCTCCAAAAGTTAATGTTCTTGCACCAAAAGTTTTGGAGCGGCACCAAAAGTTTTGGAGCGGCTCCAAAAGTTAATGTTCTTGCTCCAAAAGTTAATGTTCTTGCACCAAAAGTTTTGGAGCGGCTCCAAAAGTTTTGGAGCGGCACCAAAAGTTTTGGAGCGGCACCAAAAGTTTATGTTCTTGCACCAAAAGTTTTGGAGCGGCTCCAAAAGTTAATGTTCTTGCACCAAAAGTTAATGTTCTTGCACCAAAAGTTTTGGAGCGGCTCCAAAAGTTAATGTTCTTGCACCAAAAGTTTTGGAGCGGCTCCAAAAGTTTTAGAGCGGCACCAAAAGTTTTGGAGCGGCTCCAAAAGTTAATGTTCTTGCACCAAAAGTTAATGTTCTTGCACCAAAAGTTTTGGAGCGGCACCAAAAGTTTTGGAGCGGCTCCAAAAGTTTATGTTCTTGCACCAAAAGTTTTGGAGCGGCTCCAAAAGTTTTGGAGCGGCACCAAAAGTTTTGGAGCGGCACCAAAAGTTTATGTTCTTGCACCAAAAGTTTTGGAGCGGCTCCAAAAGTTAATGTTCTTGCGCCAAAAGTTAATGTTCTTGCACCAAAAGTTTTGGAGCGGCTCCAAAAGTTAATGTTCTTGCACCAAAAGTTTTGGAGCGGCACCAAAAGTTAATGTTCTTGCACCAAAAGTTTTGGAGCGGCACCAAAAGTTTATGTTCTTGCACCAAAAGTTTTGGAGCGGCTCCAAAAGTTAATGTTCTTGCACCAAAAGTTAATGTTCTTGCACCAAAAGTTTTGGAGCGGCTCCAAAAGTTAATGTTCTTGCACCAAAAGTTTTGGAGCGGCTCCAAAAGTTTTGGAGCGGCACCAAAAGTTTTGGAGCGGCACCAAAAGTTTATGTTCTTGCACCAAAAGTTTTGGAGCGGCTCCAAAAGTTTTGGAGCGGCACCAAAAGTTAATGTTCTTGCACCAAAAGTTTTGGAGCGGCTCCAAAAGTTTTGGAGCGGCACCAAAAGTTAATGTTCTTGCACCAAAAGTTTTGGAGCGGCACCAAAAGTTAATGTTCTTGCACCAAAAGTTTTGGAGCGGCTCCAAAAGTTTTGGAGCGGCACCAAAAGTTTATGTTCTTGCACCAAAAGTTAATGTTCTTGCACCAAAAGTTTTGGAGCGGCTCCAAAAGTTTTGGAGCGGCTCCAAAAGTTAATGTTCTTGCACCAAAAGTTAATGTTCTTGCAACAAAAGTTTTGGAGCGGCTCCAAAAGTTAATGTTCTTGCACCAAAAGTTTTGGAGCGGCACCAAAAGTTTTGGAGCGGCTCCAAAAGTTAATGTTCTTGCACCAAAAGTTAATGTTCTTGCACCAAAAGTTTTGGAGCGGCTCCAAAAGTTAATGTTCTTGCACCAAAAGTTTTGGAGCGGCTCCAAAAGTTTTGGAGCGGCACCAAAAGTTTTGGAGCGGCACCAAAAGTTTATGTTCTTGCACCAAAAGTTTTGGAGCGGCTCCAAAAGTTAATGTTCTTGCACCAAAAGTTAATGTTCTTGCACCAAAAGTTTTGGAGCGGCTCCAAAAGTTAATGTTCTTGCACCAAAAGTTTTGGAGCGGCTCCAAAAGTTTTAGAGCGGCACCAAAAGTTTTGGAGCGGCACCAAAAGTTTATGTTCTTGCACCAAAAGTTTTGGAGCGGCTCCAAAAGTTAATGTTCTTGCACCAAAAGTTAATGTTCTTGCACCAAAAGTTTTGGTGCCGCTCCAAAACTTTTGGTGCAAAAACAATAACTTTTGGAGCCGCTCCAAAAGTTTTGGAGCGGCACCAAAAGTTTTGGAGCTGCTCCAAAAGTTAATGTTCTTGCACCAAAAGTTTTGGTGCCGCTCCAAAACTTTTGGTGCAAAAACATTAACTTTTGGAGCCGCTCCAAAACTTTTGGTGCAAGAACATAAACTTTTGGAGCCGCTCCAAAACTTTTGGAGCCGCTCCAAAAGTTTTGGAGCGGCTCCAAAAGTTAATGTTCTTGCACCAAAAGTTTTGGAGCGGCACCAAAAGTTTTGGAGCGGCACCAAAAGTTTTGGAGCGGCTCCAAAAGTTTATGTTCTTGCACCAAAAGTTTTGGAGCGGCTCCAAAAGTTTTGGAGCGGCACCAAAAGTTTTGGAGCGGCACCAAAAGTTTTGGAGCGGCTCCAAAAGTTAATGTTCTTGCACCAAAAGTTAATGTTCTTGCACCAAAAGTTTTGGAGCGGCTCCAAAAGTTAATGTTCTTGCACCAAAAGTTTTGGAGCGGCTCCAAAAGTTTTGGAGCGGCACCAAAAGTTTTGGAGCGGCACCAAAAGTTTATGTTCTTGCACCAAAAGTTTTGGAGCGGCTCCAAAAGTTAATGTTCTTGCACCAAAAGTTAATGTTCTTGCACCAAAAGTTTTGGAGCGGCTCCAAAAGTTAATGTTCTTGCACCAAAAGTTTTGGAGCGGCTCCAAAAGTTTTAGAGCGGCACCAAAAGTTTTGGAGCGGCACCAAAAGTTTATGTTCTTGCACCAAAAGTTTTGGAGCGGCTCCAAAAGTTAATGTTCTTGCACCAAAAGTTAATGTTCTTGCACCAAAAGTTAATGTTCTTGCACCAAAAGTTTTGGAGCGGCTCCAAAAGTTAATGTTCTTGCACCAAAAGTTAATGTTCTTGCACCAAAAGTTAATGTTCTTGCACCAAAAGTTTTGGAGCGGCACCAAAAGTTTTGGAGCTGCTCCAAAAGTTTTGGAGCGGCACCGAAAGTTTATGTTCTTGCACCAAATTTTTTGGAGCCGCTCCAAAACTTTTGGTGCAAGAACATAAATTTTTGGAGCCGCTCCAAAACTTTTGGTGCAAGAACATAAACTTTTGGAGCCGCTCCAAAACTTTTGGAGCCGCTCCAAAAGTTTTGGAGCGGCTCCAAAAGTTAATGTTCTTGCACCAAAAGTTTTGGAGCGGCACCAAAAGTTTTGGAGCGGCACCAAAAGTTTTGGAGCGGCTCCAAAAGTTTATGTTCTCGCACCAAAAGTTTTGGAGCGGCTCCAAAAGTTTTGGAGCGGCACCAAAAGTTTTGGAGCGGCACCAAAAGTTTTGGAGCGGCACCAAAAGTTTATGTTCTTGCACCAAAAGTTTTGGAGCGGCTCCAAAAGTTAATGTTCTTGCACCAAAAGTTTTGGAGCGGCTCCAAAAGTTAATGTTCTTGCACCAAAAGTTAATGTTCTTGCACCAAAAGTTTTGGAGCGGCTCCAAAAGTTAATGTTCTTGCACCAAAAGTTTTGGAGCGGCTCCAAAAGTTAATGTTCTTGCACCAAAAGTTAATGTTCTTGCACCAAAAGTTTTGGAGCGGCTCCAAAAGTTAATGTTCTTGCACCAAAAGTTTTGGAGCGGCTCCAAAAGTTTTGGAGCGGCACCAAAAGTTTTGGAGCGGCACCAAAAGTTTTGGAGCGGCACCAAAAGTTTATGTTCTTGCACCAAAAGTTTTGGAGCGGCTCCAAAAGTTAATGTTCTTGCACCAAAAGTTAATGTTCTTGCACCAAAAGTTTTGGAGCGGCTCCAAAAGTTAATGTTCTTGCACCAAAAGTTTTGGAGCGGCTCCAAAAGTTTTAGAGCGGCACCAAAAGTTTTGGAGCGGCACCAAAAGTTTATGTTCTTGCACCAAAAGTTTTGGAGCGGCTCCAAAAGTTAATGTTCTTGCACCAAAAGTTAATGTTCTTGCACCAAAAGTTTTGGAGCGGCTCCAAAAGTTAATGTTCTTGCACCAAAAGTTAATGTTCTTGCACCAAAAGTTAATGTTCTTGCACCAAAAGTTTTGGAGCGGCTCCAAAAGTTAATGTTCTTGCACCAAAAGTTAATGTTCTTGCACCAAAAGTTAATGTTCTTGCACCAAAAGTTTTGGAGCGGCACCAAAAGTTTTGGAGCTGCTCCAAAAGTTTTGGAGCGGCACCGAAAGTTTATGTTCTTGCACCAAATTTTTTGGAGCCGCTCCAAAACTTTTGGTGCAAGAACATAAATTTTTGGAGCCGCTCCAAAACTTTTGGTGCAAGAACATAAACTTTTGGAGCCGCTCCAAAAGTTTTGGAGCGGCTCCAAAAGTTAATGTTCTTGCACCAAAAGTTTTGGAGCGGCACCAAAAGTTTTGGAGCGGCACCAAAAGTTTTGGAGCGGCTCCAAAAGTTTATGTTCTTGCACCAAAAGTTTTGGAGCGGCTCCAAAAGTTTTGGAGCGGCACCAAAAGTTTTGGAGCGGCACCAAAAGTTTTGGAGCGGCACCAAAAGTTTATGTTCTTGCACCAAAAGTTTTGGAGCGGCTCCAAAAGTTAATGTTCTTGCACCAAAAGTTTTGGAGCGGCTCCAAAAGTTAATGTTCTTGCACCAAAAGTTAATGTTCTTGCACCAAAAGTTTTGGAGCGGCTCCAAAAGTTAATGTTCTTGCACCAAAAGTTTTGGAGCGGCTCCAAAAGTTAATGTTCTTGCACCAAAAGTTTTGGAGCGGCTCCAAAAGTTAATGTTCTTGCACCAAAAGTTAATGTTCTTGCACCAAAAGTTTTGGAGCGGCTCCAAAAGTTAATGTTCTTGCACCAAAAGTTTTGGAGCGGCACCAAAAGTTTTGGAGCGGCACCAAAAGTTTATGTTCTTGCACCAAAAGTTTTGGAGCGGCTCCAAAAGTTTTGGAGCGGCACCAAAAGTTAATGTTCTTGCACCAAAAGTTTTGGAGCGGCTCCAAAAGTTTTGGAGCGGCACCAAAAGTTAATGTTCTTGCACCAAAAGTTAATGTTCTTGCACCAAAAGTTTTGGAGCGGCTCCAAAAGTTAATGTTCTTGCACCAAAAGTTTTGGAGCGGCACCAAAAGTTTTGGAGCGGCACCAAAAGTTAATGTTCTTGCACCAAAAGTTTTGGAGCGGCTCCAAAAGTTTTGGAGCGGCACCAAAAGTTTTGGAGCGGCACCAAAAGTTTATGTTCTTGCACCAAAAGTTTTGGAGCGGCTCCAAAAGTTTTGGAGCGGCACCAAAAGTTAATGTTCTTGCACCAAAAGTTTTGGAGCGGCTCCAAAAGTTTTGGAGCGGCTCCAAAAGTTAATGTTCTTGCACCAAAAGTTAATGTTCTTGCACCAAAAGTTTTGGAGCGGCTCCAAAAGTTAATGTTCTTGCACCAAAAGTTTTGGAGCGGCACCAAAAGTTTTGGAGCGGCACCAAAAGTTTATGTTCTTGCACCAAAAGTTTTGGAGCGGCACCAAAAGTTAATGTTCTTGCACCAAAAGTTTTGGAGCGGCACCAAAAGTTTTGGAGCGGCACCAAAAGTTTATGTTCTTGCACCAAAAGTTTTGGAGCGGCTCCAAAAGTTAATGTTCTTGCACCAAAAGTTAATGTTCTTGCACCAAAAGTTTTGGTGCCGCTCCAAAGCTTTTGGTGCAAAAACATTAACTTTTGGAGCCGCTCCAAAAGTTTTGGAGCGGCACCAAAAGTTTTGGAGCTGCTCCAAAAGTTTTGGAGCGGCACCAAAAGTTTATGTTCTTGCACCAAATTTTTTGGAGCCGCTCCAAAACTTTTGGTGCAAGAACATAAATTTTTGGAGCCGCTCCAAAACTTTTGGTGCAAGAACATAAACTTTTGGAGCCGCTCCAAAACTTTTGGAGCCGCTCCAAAAGTTTTGGAGCGGCTCCAAAAGTTAATGTTCTTGCACCAAAAGTTTTGGAGCGGCACCAAAAGTTTTGGAGCGGCACCAAAAGTTTTGGAGCGGCTCCAAAAGTTTATGTTCTTGCACCAAAAGTTTTGGAGCGGCTCCAAAAGTTTTGGAGCGGCACCAAAAGTTTATGTTCTTGCACCAAAAGTTTTGGAGCGGCTCCAAAAGTTAATGTTCTTGCACCAAAAGTTAATGTTCTTGCACCAAAAGTTTTGGAGCGGCTCCAAAAGTTAATGTTCTTGCACCAAAGGTTAATGTTCTTGCACCAAAAGTTTTGGAGCGGCTCCAAAAGTTTTGGAGCGGCACCAAAAGTTTATGTTCTTGCACCAAAAGTTAATGTTCTTGCACCAAAAGTTTTGGAGCGGCTCCAAAAGTTTTGGAGCGGCTCCAAAAGTTAATGTTCTTGCACCAAAAGTTAATGTTCTTGCACCAAAAGTTTTGGAGCGGCACCAAAAGTTTTGGAGCGGCTCCAAAAGTTAATGTTCTTGCACCAAAAGTTAATGTTCTTGCACCAAAAGTTTTGGAGCGGCTCCAAAAGTTAATGTTCTTGCACCAAAAGTTTTGGAGCGGCTCCAAAAGTTTTGGAGCGGCACCAAAAGTTTTGGAGCGGCACCAAAAGTTTATGTTCTTGCACCAAAAGTTTTGGAGCGGCTCCAAAAGTTAATGTTCTTGCACCAAAAGTTAATGTTCTTGCACCAAAAGTTTTGGAGCGGCTCCAAAAGTTAATGTTCTTGCACCAAAAGTTTTGGAGCGGCTCCAAAAGTTAATGTTCTTGCACCAAAAGTTTTGGAGCGGCTCCAAAAGTTAATGTTCTTGCACCAAAAGTTAATGTTCTTGCACCAAAAGTTTTGGAGCGGCTCCAAAAGTTAATGTTCTTGCACCAAAAGTTTTGGAGCGGCTCCAAAAGTTTTGGAGCGGCACCAAAAGTTTTGGAGCGGCACCAAAAGTTTATGTTCTTGCACCAAAAGTTTTGGAGCGGCTCCAAAAGTTTTGGAGCGGCACCAAAAGTTAATGTTCTTGCACCAAAAGTTTTGGAGCGGCTCCAAAAGTTTTGGAGCGGCACCAAAAGTTAATGTTCTTGCACCAAAAGTTAATGTTCTTGCACCAAAAGTTTTGGAGCGGCTCCAAAAGTTAATGTTCTTGCACCAAAAGTTTTGGAGCGGCACCAAAAGTTTTGGAGCGGCACCAAAAGTTAATGTTCTTGCACCAAAAGTTTTGGAGCGGCTCCAAAAGTTTTGGAGCGGCACCAAAAGTTTTGGAGCGGCACCAAAAGTTTATGTTCTTGCACCAAAAGTTTTGGAGCGGCTCCAAAAGTTTTGGAGCGGCACCAAAAGTTAATGTTCTTGCACCAAAAGTTTTGGAGCGGCTCCAAAAGTTTTGGAGCGGCTCCAAAAGTTAATGTTCTTGCACCAAAAGTTAATGTTCTTGCACCAAAAGTTTTGGAGCGGCTCCAAAAGTTAATGTTCTTGCACCAAAAGTTTTGGAGCGGCACCAAAAGTTTTGGAGCGGCACCAAAAGTTTATGTTCTTGCACCAAAAGTTTTGGAGCGGCACCAAAAGTTAATGTTCTTGCACCAAAAGTTTTGGAGCGGCACCAAAAGTTTTGGAGCGGCACCAAAAGTTTATGTTCTTGCACCAAAAGTTTTGGAGCGGCTCCAAAAGTTAATGTTCTTGCACCAAAAGTTAATGTTCTTGCACCAAAAGTTTTGGTGCCGCTCCAAAGCTTTTGGTGCAAAAACATTAACTTTTGGAGCCGCTCCAAAAGTTTTGGAGCGGCACCAAAAGTTTTGGAGCTGCTCCAAAAGTTTTGGAGCGGCACCAAAAGTTTTGGAGCGGCACCAAAAGTTTATGTTCTTGCACCAAAAGTTTTGGAGCGGCTCCAAAAGTTAATGTCCTTGCACCAAAAGTTAATGTTCTTGCACCAAAAGTTTTGGAGCGGCTCCAAAAGTTAATGTTCTTGCACCAAAGGTTAATGTTCTTGCACCAAAAGTTTTGGAGCGGCTCCAAAAGTTTTGGAGCGGCACCAAAAGTTTATGTTCTTGCACCAAAAGTTAATGTTCTTGCACCAAAAGTTTTGGAGCGGCTCCAAAAGTTTTGGAGCGGCTCCAAAAGTTAATGTTCTTGCACCAAAAGTTAATGTTCTTGCACCAAAAGTTTTGGAGCGGCACCAAAAGTTTTGGAGCGGCTCCAAAAGTTAATGTTCTTGCACCAAAAGTTAATGTTCTTGCACCAAAAGTTTTGGAGCGGCTCCAAAAGTTAATGTTCTTGCACCAAAAGTTTTGGAGCGGCTCCAAAAGTTTTGGAGCGGCACCAAAAGTTTTGGAGCGGCTCCAAAAAATTTGGTGCAAGAACATAAACTTTCGGTGCCGCTCCAAAACTTTTGGAGCGGCACCAAAAGTTTTGGTGCCGCTCCAAAACTTTTGGAGCAGCTCCAAAACTTTTGGTGCCGCTCCAAAAGTTTTGGAGCGGCTCCAAAACTTTTGGTGCAAGAACATTAACTTTTGGTGCAAGAACATTAACTTTTGGTGCAAGAACATTAACTTTTGGAGCCGCTCCAAAACTTTTGGTGCAAGAACATTAACTTTTGGTGCAAGAACATTAACTTTTGGAGCCGCTCCAAAACTTTTGGTGCAAGAACATAAACTTTTGGTGCCGCTCCAAAACTTTTGGTGCCGCTCCAAAACTTTTGGAGCCGCTCCAAAACTTTTGGTGCAAGAACATTAACTTTTGGAGCCGCTCCAAAACTTTTGGTGCAAGAACATTAACTTTTGGTGCAAGAACATTAACTTTTGGAGCCGCTCCAAAACTTTTGGTGCAAGAACATAAACTTTTGGTGCCGCTCCAAAACTTTTGGTGCCGCTCCAAAACTTTTGGAGCCGCTCCAAAACTTTTGGTGCAAGAACATTAACTTTTGGAGCCGCTCCAAAACTTTTGGTGCAAGAACATTAACTTTTGGTGCAAGAACATTAACTTTTGGAGCCGCTCCAAAACTTTTGGTGCCGCTCCAAAACTTTTGGTGCAAGAACATTAACTTTTGGTGCAAGAACATTAACTTTTGGAGCCGCTCCAAAACTTTTGGAGCCGCTCCAAAACTTTTGGTGCAAGAACATTACACCAAAAGTTTTGCACCAAAAGTTTTGGAGCGGCACCAAAAGTTTTGGAGCGGCACCAAAAGTTTTGGAGCGGCTCCAAAAGTTTATGTTCTTGCACCAAAAGTTTTGGAGCGGCTCCAAAAGTTTTGGAGCGGCACCAAAAGTTTTGGAGCGGCACCAAAAGTTTTGGAGCGGCACCAAAAGTTTATGTTCTTGCACCAAAAGTTTTGGAGCGGCTCCAAAAGTTAATGTTCTTGCACCAAAAGTTTTGGAGCGGCTCCAAAAGTTAATGTTCTTGCACCAAAAGTTAATGTTCTTGCACCAAAAGTTTTGGAGCGGCTCCAAAAGTTAATGTTCTTGCACCAAAAGTTTTGGAGCGGCTCCAAAAGTTAATGTTCTTGCACCAAAAGTTTTGGAGCGGCTCCAAAAGTTAATGTTCTTGCACCAAAAGTTAATGTTCTTGCACCAAAAGTTTTGGAGCGGCTCCAAAAGTTAATGTTCTTGCACCAAAAGTTTTGGAGCGGCTCCAAAAGTTTTGGAGCGGCACCAAAAGTTTTGGAGCGGCACCAAAAGTTTTGGAGCGGCTCCAAAAGTTAATGTTCTTGCACCAAAAGTTAATGTTCTTGCACCAAAAGTTTTGGAGCGGCTCCAAAAGTTAATGTTCTTGCACCAAAAGTTTTGGAGCGGCTCCAAAAGTTTTGGAGCGGCACCAAAAGTTTTGGAGCGGCACCAAAAGTTTATGTTCTTGCACCAAAAGTTTTGGAGCGGCTCCAAAAGTTAATGTTCTTGCACCAAAAGTTAATGTTCTTGCACCAAAAGTTTTGGAGCGGCTCCAAAAGTTAATGTTCTTGCACCAAAAGTTTTGGAGCGGCTCCAAAAGTTTTAGAGCGGCACCAAAAGTTTTGGAGCGGCACCAAAAGTTTATGTTCTTGCACCAAAAGTTTTGGAGCGGCTCCAAAAGTTAATGTTCTTGCACCAAAAGTTAATGTTCTTGCACCAAAAGTTTTGGAGCGGCTCCAAAAGTTAATGTTCTTGCACCAAAAGTTAATGTTCTTGCACCAAAAGTTAATGTTCTTGCACCAAAAGTTTTGGAGCGGCTCCAAAAGTTAATGTTCTTGCACCAAAAGTTAATGTTCTTGCACCAAAAGTTAATGTTCTTGCACCAAAAGTTTTGGAGCGGCACCAAAAGTTTTGGAGCTGCTCCAAAAGTTTTGGAGCGGCACCGAAAGTTTATGTTCTTGCACCAAATTTTTTGGAGCCGCTCCAAAACTTTTGGTGCAAGAACATAAATTTTTGGAGCCGCTCCAAAACTTTTGGTGCAAGAACATAAACTTTTGGAGCCGCTCCAAAACTTTTGGAGCCGCTCCAAAAGTTTTGGAGCGGCTCCAAAAGTTAATGTTCTTGCACCAAAAGTTTTGGAGCGGCACCAAAAGTTTTGGAGCGGCACCAAAAGTTTTGGAGCGGCTCCAAAAGTTTATGTTCTTGCACCAAAAGTTTTGGAGCGGCTCCAAAAGTTTTGGAGCGGCACCAAAAGTTTTGGAGCGGCACCAAAAGTTTTGGAGCGGCACCAAAAGTTTATGTTCTTGCACCAAAAGTTTTGGAGCGGCTCCAAAAGTTAATGTTCTTGCACCAAAAGTTTTGGAGCGGCTCCAAAAGTTAATGTTCTTGCACCAAAAGTTAATGTTCTTGCACCAAAAGTTTTGGAGCGGCTCCAAAAGTTAATGTTCTTGCACCAAAAGTTTTGGAGCGGCTCCAAAAGTTAATGTTCTTGCACCAAAAGTTTTGGAGCGGCTCCAAAAGTTAATGTTCTTGCACCAAAAGTTAATGTTCTTGCACCAAAAGTTTTGGAGCGGCTCCAAAAGTTAATGTTCTTGCACCAAAAGTTTTGGAGCGGCTCCAAAAGTTTTGGAGCGGCACCAAAAGTTTTGGAGCGGCACCAAAAGTTTATGTTCTTGCACCAAAAGTTTTGGAGCGGCTCCAAAAGTTTTGGAGCGGCACCAAAAGTTAATGTTCTTGCACCAAAAGTTTTGGAGCGGCTCCAAAAGTTTTGGAGCGGCACCAAAAGTTAATGTTCTTGCACCAAAAGTTAATGTTCTTGCACCAAAAGTTTTGGAGCGGCTCCAAAAGTTTTGGAGCGGCTCCAAAAGTTAATGTTCTTGCACCAAAAGTTAATGTTCTTGCACCAAAAGTTTTGGAGCGGCTCCAAAAGTTAATGTTCTTGCACCAAAAGTTTTGGAGCGGCACCAAAAGTTTTGGAGCGGCACCAAAAGTTTATGTTCTTGCACCAAAAGTTTTGGAGCGGCACCAAAAGTTAATGTTCTTGCACCAAAAGTTTTGGAGCGGCACCAAAAGTTTTGGAGCGGCACCAAAAGTTTATGTTCTTGCACCAAAAGTTTTGGAGCGGCTCCAAAAGTTAATGTTCTTGCACCAAAAGTTAATGTTCTTGCACCAAAAGTTTTGGTGCCGCTCCAAAGCTTTTGGTGCAAAAACATTAACTTTTGGAGCCGCTCCAAAAGTTTTGGAGCGGCACCAAAAGTTTTGGAGCTGCTCCAAAAGTTTTGGAGCGGCACCAAAAGTTTATGTTCTTGCACCAAATTTTTTGGAGCCGCTCCAAAACTTTTGGTGCAAGAACATAAATTTTTGGAGCCGCTCCAAAACTTTTGGTGCAAGAACATAAACTTTTGGAGCCGCTCCAAAACTTTTGGAGCCGCTCCAAAAGTTTTGGAGCGGCTCCAAAAGTTAATGTTCTTGCACCAAAAGTTTTGGAGCGGCACCAAAAGTTTTGGAGCGGCACCAAAAGTTTTGGAGCGGCTCCAAAAGTTTATGTTCTTGCACCAAAAGTTTTGGAGCGGCTCCAAAAGTTTTGGAGCGGCACCAAAAGTTTATGTTCTTGCACCAAAAGTTTTGGAGCGGCTCCAAAAGTTAATGTTCTTGCACCAAAAATTAATGTTCTTGCACCAAAAGTTTTGGAGCGGCTCCAAAAGTTAATGTTCTTGCACCAAAGGTTAATGTTCTTGCACCAAAAGTTTTGGAGCGGCTCCAAAAGTTTTGGAGCGGCACCAAAAGTTTATGTTCTTGCACCAAAAGTTAATGTTCTTGCACCAAAAGTTTTGGAGCGGCTCCAAAAGTTTTGGAGCGGCTCCAAAAGTTAATGTTCTTGCACCAAAAGTTAATGTTCTTGCACCAAAAGTTTTGGAGCGGCTCCAAAAGTTTTGGAGCGGCACCAAAAGTTTTGGAGCGGCTCCAAAAGTTAATGTTCTTGCACCAAAAGTTAATGTTCTTGCACCAAAAGTTTTGGAGCGGCTCCAAAAGTTAATGTTCTTGCACCAAAAGTTTTGGAGCGGCTCCAAAAGTTTTGGAGCGGCACCAAAAGTTTTGGAGCGGCACCAAAAGTTTATGTTCTTGCACCAAAAGTTTTGGAGCGGCTCCAAAAGTTAATGTTCTTGCACCAAAAGTTAATGTTCTTGCACCAAAAGTTTTGGAGCGGCTCCAAAAGTTAATGTTCTTGCACCAAAAGTTTTGGAGCGGCTCCAAAAGTTTTGGAGCGGCACCAAAAGTTTTGGAGCGGCACCAAAAGTTTATGTTCTTGCACCAAAAGTTTTGGAGCGGCTCCAAAAGTTAATGTTCTTGCACCAAAAGTTAATGTTCTTGCACCAAAAGTTTTGGAGCGGCTCCAAAAGTTAATGTTCTTGCACCAAAAGTTAATGTTCTTGCACCAAAAGTTAATGTTCTTGCACCAAAAGTTTTGGAGCCGCTCCAAAACTTTTGGAGCGGCACCAAAAGTTTTGGAGCTGCTCCAAAAGTTTTGGAGCGGCACCAAAACTTTTGGTGCCGCTCCAAAAGTTTTGGAGCGGCACCGAAAGTTTATGTTCTTGCACCAAATTTTTTGGAGCCGCTCCAAAACTTTTGGTGCAAGAACATAAATTTTTGGAGCGGCACCAAAAGTTTTGGAGCGGCTCCAAAAAATTTGGTGCAAGAACATAAACTTTCGGTGCCGCTCCAAAACTTTTGGAGCGGCACCAAAAGTTTTGGTGCCGCTCCAAAAGTTAATGTTCTTGCACCAAAAGTTTTGGAGCGGCTCCAAAAGTTAATGTTCTTGCACCAAAAGTTTTGGAGCGGCTCCAAAAGTTTTGGAGCGGCACCAAAAGTTTTGGAGCGGCACCAAAAGTTTATGTTCTTGCACCAAAAGTTTTGGAGCGGCTCCAAAAGTTAATGTTCTTGCACCAAAAGTTAATGTTCTTGCACCAAAAGTTTTGGAGCGGCTCCAAAAGTTAATGTTCTTGCACCAAAAGTTTTGGAGCGGCTCCAAAAGTTTTGGAGCGGCACCAAAAGTTTTGGAGCGGCACCAAAAGTTTATGTTCTTGCACCAAAAGTTTTGGAGCGGCTCCAAAAGTTAATGTTCTTGCACCAAAAGTTAATGTTCTTGCACCAAAAGTTTTGGAGCGGCTCCAAAAGTTAATGTTCTTGCACCAAAAGTTAATGTTCTTGCACCAAAAGTTAATGTTCTTGCACCAAAAGTTTTGGAGCCGCTCCAAAACTTTTGGAGCGGCACCAAAAGTTTTGGAGCTGCTCCAAAAGTTTTGGAGCGGCACCAAAACTTTTGGTGCCGCTCCAAAAGTTTTGGAGCGGCACCGAAAGTTTATGTTCTTGCACCAAATTTTTTGGAGCCGCTCCAAAACTTTTGGTGCAAGAACATAAATTTTTGGAGCGGCTCCAAAAGTTTTGGAGCGGCACCAAAAGTTTTGGAGCGGCACCAAAAGTTTATGTTCTTGCACCAAAAGTTTTGGAGCGGCTCCAAAAGTTTTGGAGCGGCACCAAAAGTTAATGTTCTTGCACCAAAAGTTTTGGAGCGGCTCCAAAAGTTTTGGAGCGGCACCAAAAGTTAATGTTCTTGCACCAAAAGTTTTGGAGCGGCACCAAAAGTTAATGTTCTTGCACCAAAAGTTTTGGAGCGGCTCCAAAAGTTTTGGAGCGGCACCAAAAGTTAATGTTCTTGCACCAAAAGTTTTGGAGCGGCTCCAAAAGTTAATGTTCTTGCACCAAAAGTTAATGTTCTTGCACCAAAAGTTTTGGAGCGGCACCAAAAGTTTTGGAGCGGCTCCAAAAGTTTATGTTCTTGCACCAAAAGTTTTGGAGCGGCACCAAAAGTTTTGGAGCGGCTCCAAAAGTTAATGTTCTTGCACCAAAAGTTTTGGAGCGGCACCAAAAGTTTTGGAGCGGCTCCAAAAGTTAATGTTCTTGCACCAAAAGTTTTGGAGCGGCCACAAAAGTTTTGGAGCGGCACCAAAAGTTTTGGAGCGGCTCCAAAAGTTAATGTTCTTGCACCAAAAGTTTTGGAGCGGCTCCAAAAGTTTTGGAGCGGCACCAAAAGTTTTGGAGCGGCTCCAAAAGTTTTGGAGCGGCACCAAAAGTTTTAGAGCGGCTCCAAAAGTTAATGTTCTTGCACCAAAAGTTTTGGAGCGGTACCAAAAGTTTTGGAGCGGCTCCAAAAGTTTTGGAGCGGCTCCAAAAGTTTTGGAGCGGCTCCAAAAGTTAATGTTCTTGCACCAAAAGTTTTGGAGCGGTACCAAAAGTTTTGGAGCGGCTCCAAAAGTTTTGGAGCGGCTCCAAAAGTTTTGGAGCGGCTCCTAAAGTTAATGTTCTTGCACCAAAAGTTTTAAAGCGGCACCAAAAGTTTTGGAGCGGCACCAAAAGTTTTGGAGCGGCTCCAAAAGTTTTAGAGCGGCTCCAAAAGTTAATGTTCTTGCACCAAAAGTTTTGGAGCGGTACCAAAAGTTTTGGAGCGGCTCCAAAAGTTAATGTTCTTGCACCGAAAGTTTTGGAGCGGCACCAAAAGTTTTGGAGCGGCACCAAAAGTTTTGGAGCGGCACCAAAAGTTTTGGAGCGGCACCAAAAGTTTTGGAGCGGCTCCAAAAGTTTTGGAGCGGCTCCAAAAGTTTTGGAGCGGCTCCAAAAGTTAATGTTCTTGCACCAAAAGTTTTGGAGCGGCTCCAAAAGTTTTGGAGCGGCTCCAAAAGTTAATGTTCTTGCACCAAAAGTTTTGGAGCGGCACCAAAAGTTTTGGAGCGGCACCAAAAGTTTTGGAGCGGCACCAAAAGTTTTGGAGCGGCTCCAAAAGTTTTGGAGCGGCACCAAAAGTTTTGGAGCGGCTCCAAAAGTTAATGTTCTTGCACCGAAAGTTTTGGAGCGGCACCAAAAGTTTTGGAGCGGCTCCAAAAGTTTTGGAGCGGCTCCAAAAGTTAATGTTCTTGCACCAAAAGTTTTGGAGCGGCTCCAAAAGTTTTGGAGCGGCTCCAAAAGTTAATGTTCTTGCACCAAAAGTTTTGGAGCGGCACCAAAAGTTTTGGAGCGGCACCAAAAGTTTTGGAGCGGCACCAAAAGTTTTGGAGCGGCACCAAAAGTTTTGGAGCGGCTCCAAAAGTTAATGTTCTTGCACCAAAAGTTTTGGAGCGGCACCAAAAGTTTTGGAGCGGCACCAAAAGTTTTGGAGCGGCTCCAAAAGTTTTGGAGCGGCACCAAAAGTTTTGGAGCGGCACCAAAAGTTTTGGAGCGGCTCCAAAAAGTTTTGGAGCGGCACCAAAAGTTTTGGAGCGGCACCAAAAGTTTTGGAGCGGCTCCAAAAGTTTTGGAGCGGCTCCAAAAGTTTTGGAGCGGCACCAAAAGTTTTGGAGCGGCACCAAAAGTTTTGGAGCGGCTCCAAAAGTTTTGGAGCGGCACCAAAAGTTTTGGAGCGGCACCAAAAGTTTTAGAGCGGCTCCAAAAGTTTTGGAGCGGCACCAAAAGTTTTGGAGCGGGACCAAAAGTTTTGGAGCGGCTCCAAAAGTTAACGTTCTTGCACCAAAAGTTTTGGAGCGGCTCCAAAAGTTAATGTTCTTGCACCAAAAGTTTTGGAGCGGCTCCAAAAGTTTTGGAGCGGCTCCAAAAGTTTTGGAGCTGCTCCAAAAGTTAATGTTCTTGCACCAAAAGTTTTGGAGCGGCACCAAAAGTTTTGAAGCTGCTCCAAAAGTTAATGTTCTTGCACCAAAAGTTTTGGAGCGGCTCCAAAAGTTAATGTTCTTGCACCAAAAGTTTTGGAGCGGCTCCAAAAGTTAATGTTCTTGCACCAAAAGTTTTGGAGCGGCTCCAAAAGTTAATGTTCTTGCACCAAAAGTTTTGGAGCGGCTCCAAAAGCTTTGGAGCGGCACCAAAAGTTTTGGAGCTGCTCCAAAAGTTTTGGAGCGGCTCCAAAAGTTAATGTTCTTGCACCAAAAGTTTTGGAGCGGCTCCAAAAGTTAATGTTCTTGCACCAAAAGTTTTGGAGCGGCACCAAAAGTTTTGGAGCGGCTCCAAAAGTTAATGTTCTTGCACCAAAAGTTTTGGAGCGGCACCAAAAGTTTTGGAGCGGCACCAAAAGTTTTGGAGCGGCTCCAAAAGTTAATGTTCTTGCACCAAAAGTTTTGGAGCGGCACCAAAAGTTTTGGAGCGGCTCCAAAAGTTTTGGAGCGGCTCCAAAAGTTTTGGAGCGGCACCAAAAGTTTTGGAGCGGCACCAAAAGTTTTGGAGCGGCTCCAAAAGTTTTGGAGCGGCACCAAAAGTTTTGGAGCGGCACCAAAAGTTTTGGAGCGGCTCCAAAAGTTTTGGAGCGGCTCCAAAAGTTTTGGAGCGGCACCAAAAGTTTTGGAGCGGCACCAAAAGTTTTGGAGCGGCACCAAAAGTTTTGGAGCGGCTCCAAAAGTTAATGTTCTTGCACCAAAAGTTAATGTTCTTGCACCAAAAGTTTTGGAGCGGCTCCAAAAGTTAATGTTCTTGCACCAAAAGTTTTGGAGCGGCTCCAAAAGTTAATGTTCTTGCACCAAAAGTTTTGGAGCGGCTCCAAAAGTTAATGTTCTTGCACCAAAAGTTAATGTTCTTGCACCAAAAGTTTTGGAGCGGCTCCAAAAGTTAATGTTCTTGCACCAAAAGTTTTGGAGCGGCTCCAAAAGTTTTGGAGCGGCACCAAAAGTTTTGGAGCGGCACCAAAAGTTTATGTTCTTGCACCAAAAGTTTTGGAGCGGCTCCAAAAGTTTTGGAGCGGCACCAAAAGTTAATGTTCTTGCACCAAAAGTTTTGGAGCGGCTCCAAAAGTTTTGGAGCGGCACCAAAAGTTAATGTTCTTGCACCAAAAGTTAATGTTCTTGCACCAAAAGTTTTGGAGCGGCTCCAAAAGTTAATGTTCTTGCACCAAAAGTTTTGGAGCGGCACCAAAAGTTTTGGAGCGGCACCAAAAGTTAATGTTCTTGCACCAAAAGTTTTGGAGCGGCTCCAAAAGTTTTGGAGCGGCACCAAAAGTTTTGGAGCGGCACCAAAAGTTTATGTTCTTGCACCAAAAGTTTTGGAGCGGCTCCAAAAGTTTTGGAGCGGCACCAAAAGTTAATGTTCTTGCACCAAAAGTTTTGGAGCGGCTCCAAAAGTTTTGGAGCGGCTCCAAAAGTTAATGTTCTTGCACCAAAAGTTAATGTTCTTGCACCAAAAGTTTTGGAGCGGCTCCAAAAGTTAATGTTCTTGCACCAAAAGTTTTGGAGCGGCACCAAAAGTTTTGGAGCGGCACCAAAAGTTTATGTTCTTGCACCAAAAGTTTTGGAGCGGCACCAAAAGTTAATGTTCTTGCACCAAAAGTTTTGGAGCGGCACCAAAAGTTTTGGAGCGGCACCAAAAGTTTATGTTCTTGCACCAAAAGTTTTGGAGCGGCTCCAAAAGTTAATGTTCTTGCACCAAAAGTTAATGTTCTTGCACCAAAAGTTTTGGTGCCGCTCCAAAGCTTTTGGTGCAAAAACATTAACTTTTGGAGCCGCTCCAAAAGTTTTGGAGCGGCACCAAAAGTTTTGGAGCTGCTCCAAAAGTTTTGGAGCGGCACCAAAAGTTTATGTTCTTGCACCAAATTTTTTGGAGCCGCTCCAAAACTTTTGGTGCAAGAACATAAATTTTTGGAGCCGCTCCAAAACTTTTGGTGCAAGAACATAAACTTTTGGAGCCGCTCCAAAACTTTTGGAGCCGCTCCAAAAGTTTTGGAGCGGCTCCAAAAGTTAATGTTCTTGCACCAAAAGTTTTGGAGCGGCACCAAAAGTTTTGGAGCGGCACCAAAAGTTTTGGAGCGGCTCCAAAAGTTTATGTTCTTGCACCAAAAGTTTTGGAGCGGCTCCAAAAGTTTTGGAGCGGCACCAAAAGTTTATGTTCTTGCACCAAAAGTTTTGGAGCGGCTCCAAAAGTTAATGTTCTTGCACCAAAAGTTAATGTTCTTGCACCAAAAGTTTTGGAGCGGCTCCAAAAGTTAATGTTCTTGCACCAAAGGTTAATGTTCTTGCACCAAAAGTTTTGGAGCGGCTCCAAAAGTTTTGGAGCGGCTCCAAAAGTTTTGGAGCGGCTCCAAAAGTTAATGTTCTTGCACCAAAAGTTAATGTTCTTGCACCAAAAGTTTTGGAGCGGCACCAAAAGTTTTGGAGCGGCTCCAAAAGTTAATGTTCTTGCACCAAAAGTTAATGTTCTTGCACCAAAAGTTTTGGAGCGGCTCCAAAAGTTAATGTTCTTGCACCAAAAGTTTTGGAGCGGCTCCAAAAGTTTTGGAGCGGCACCAAAAGTTTTGGAGCGGCTCCAAAAAATTTGGTGCAAGAACATAAACTTTCGGTGCCGCTCCAAAACTTTTGGAGCGGCACCAAAAGTTTTGGTGCCGCTCCAAAACTTTTGGAGCAGCTCCAAAACTTTTGGTGCCGCTCCAAAAGTTTTGGAGCGGCTCCAAAACTTTTGGTGCAAGAACATTAACTTTTGGTGCAAGAACATTAACTTTTGGTGCAAGAACATTAACTTTTGGAGCCGCTCCAAAACTTTTGGTGCAAGAACATTAACTTTTGGTGCAAGAACATTAACTTTTGGAGCCGCTCCAAAACTTTTGGTGCAAGAACATAAACTTTTGGTGCCGCTCCAAAACTTTTGGTGCCGCTCCAAAACTTTTGGAGCCGCTCCAAAACTTTTGGTGCAAGAACATTAACTTTTGGAGCCGCTCCAAAACTTTTGGTGCAAGAACATTAACTTTTGGTGCAAGAACATTAACTTTTGGAGCCGCTCCAAAACTTTTGGTGCAAGAACATAAACTTTTGGTGCCGCTCCAAAACTTTTGGTGCCGCTCCAAAACTTTTGGAGCCGCTCCAAAACTTTTGGTGCAAGAACATTAACTTTTGGAGCCGCTCCAAAACTTTTGGTGCAAGAACATTAACTTTTGGTGCAAGAACATTAACTTTTGGAGCCGCTCCAAAACTTTTGGTGCCGCTCCAAAACTTTTGGTGCAAGAACATTAACTTTTGGTGCAAGAACATTAACTTTTGGAGCCGCTCCAAAACTTTTGGAGCCGCTCCAAAACTTTTGGTGCAAGAACATTACACCAAAAGTTTTGCACCAAAAGTTTTGGAGCGGCACCAAAAGTTTTGGAGCGGCACCAAAAGTTTTGGAGCGGCTCCAAAAGTTTATGTTCTTGCACCAAAAGTTTTGGAGCGGCTCCAAAAGTTTTGGAGCGGCACCAAAAGTTTTGGAGCGGCACCAAAAGTTTTGGAGCGGCACCAAAAGTTTATGTTCTTGCACCAAAAGTTTTGGAGCGGCTCCAAAAGTTAATGTTCTTGCACCAAAAGTTTTGGAGCGGCTCCAAAAGTTAATGTTCTTGCACCAAAAGTTAATGTTCTTGCACCAAAAGTTTTGGAGCGGCTCCAAAAGTTAATGTTCTTGCACCAAAAGTTTTGGAGCGGCTCCAAAAGTTAATGTTCTTGCACCAAAAGTTTTGGAGCGGCTCCAAAAGTTAATGTTCTTGCACCAAAAGTTAATGTTCTTGCACCAAAAGTTTTGGAGCGGCTCCAAAAGTTAATGTTCTTGCACCAAAAGTTTTGGAGCGGCTCCAAAAGTTTTGGAGCGGCACCAAAAGTTTTGGAGCGGCACCAAAAGTTTTGGAGCGGCTCCAAAAGTTAATGTTCTTGCACCAAAAGTTAATGTTCTTGCACCAAAAGTTTTGGAGCGGCTCCAAAAGTTAATGTTCTTGCACCAAAAGTTTTGGAGCGGCTCCAAAAGTTTTGGAGCGGCACCAAAAGTTTTGGAGCGGCACCAAAAGTTTATGTTCTTGCACCAAAAGTTTTGGAGCGGCTCCAAAAGTTAATGTTCTTGCACCAAAAGTTAATGTTCTTGCACCAAAAGTTTTGGAGCGGCTCCAAAAGTTAATGTTCTTGCACCAAAAGTTTTGGAGCGGCTCCAAAAGTTTTAGAGCGGCACCAAAAGTTTTGGAGCGGCACCAAAAGTTTATGTTCTTGCACCAAAAGTTTTGGAGCGGCTCCAAAAGTTAATGTTCTTGCACCAAAAGTTAATGTTCTTGCACCAAAAGTTTTGGAGCGGCTCCAAAAGTTAATGTTCTTGCACCAAAAGTTAATGTTCTTGCACCAAAAGTTAATGTTCTTGCACCAAAAGTTTTGGAGCGGCTCCAAAAGTTAATGTTCTTGCACCAAAAGTTAATGTTCTTGCACCAAAAGTTAATGTTCTTGCACCAAAAGTTTTGGAGCGGCACCAAAAGTTTTGGAGCTGCTCCAAAAGTTTTGGAGCGGCACCGAAAGTTTATGTTCTTGCACCAAATTTTTTGGAGCCGCTCCAAAACTTTTGGTGCAAGAACATAAATTTTTGGAGCCGCTCCAAAACTTTTGGTGCAAGAACATAAACTTTTGGAGCCGCTCCAAAACTTTTGGAGCCGCTCCAAAAGTTTTGGAGCGGCTCCAAAAGTTAATGTTCTTGCACCAAAAGTTTTGGAGCGGCACCAAAAGTTTTGGAGCGGCACCAAAAGTTTTGGAGCGGCTCCAAAAGTTTATGTTCTTGCACCAAAAGTTTTGGAGCGGCTCCAAAAGTTTTGGAGCGGCACCAAAAGTTTTGGAGCGGCACCAAAAGTTTTGGAGCGGCACCAAAAGTTTATGTTCTTGCACCAAAAGTTTTGGAGCGGCTCCAAAAGTTAATGTTCTTGCACCAAAAGTTTTGAAGCGGCTCCAAAAGTTAATGTTCTTGCACCAAAAGTTAATGTTCTTGCACCAAAAGTTTTGGAGCGGCTCCAAAAGTTAATGTTCTTGCACCAAAAGTTTTGGAGCGGCTCCAAAAGTTAATGTTCTTGCACCAAAAGTTTTGGAGCGGCTCCAAAAGTTAATGTTCTTGCACCAAAAGTTAATGTTCTTGCACCAAAAGTTTTGGAGCGGCTCCAAAAGTTAATGTTCTTGCACCAAAAGTTTTGGAGCGGCTCCAAAAGTTTTGGAGCGGCACCAAAAGTTTTGGAGCGGCACCAAAAGTTTATGTTCTTGCACCAAAAGTTTTGGAGCGGCTCCAAAAGTTTTGGAGCGGCACCAAAAGTTAATGTTCTTGCACCAAAAGTTTTGGAGCGGCTCCAAAAGTTTTGGAGCGGCACCAAAAGTTAATGTTCTTGCACCAAAAGTTAATGTTCTTGCACCAAAAGTTTTGGAGCGGCTCCAAAAGTTAATGTTCTTGCACCAAAAGTTAATGTTCTTGCACCAAAAGTTTTGGAGCGGCTCCAAAAGTTAATGTTCTTGCACCAAAAGTTTTGGAGCGGCACCAAAAGTTTTGGAGCGGCACCAAAAGTTTATGTTCTTGCACCAAAAGTTTTGGAGCGGCACCAAAAGTTAATGTTCTTGCACCAAAAGTTTTGGAGCGGCTCCAAAAGTTTTGGAGCGGCACCAAAAGTTAATGTTCTTGCACCAAAAGTTAATGTTCTTGCACCAAAAGTTTTGGAGCGGCTCCAAAAGTTAATGTTCTTGCACCAAAAGTTAATGTTCTTGCACCAAAAGTTTTGGAGCGGCTCCAAAAGTTAATGTTCTTGCACCAAAAGTTTTGGAGCGGCACCAAAAGTTTTGGAGCGGCACCAAAAGTTTATGTTCTTGCACCAAAAGTTTTGGAGCGGCACCAAAAGTTAATGTTCTTGCACCAAAAGTTTTGGAGCGGCACCAAAAGTTTTGGAGCGGCACCAAAAGTTTATGTTCTTGCACCAAAAGTTTTGGAGCGGCTCCAAAAGTTAATGTTCTTGCACCAAAAGTTAATGTTCTTGCACCAAAAGTTTTGGTGCCGCTCCAAAGCTTTTGGTGCAAAAACATTAACTTTTGGAGCCGCTCCAAAAGTTTTGGAGCGGCACCAAAAGTTTTGGAGCTGCTCCAAAAGTTTTGGAGCGGCACCAAAAGTTTATGTTCTTGCACCAAATTTTTTGGAGCCGCTCCAAAACTTTTGGTGCAAGAACATAAATTTTTGGAGCCGCTCCAAAACTTTTGGTGCAAGAACATAAACTTTTGGAGCCGCTCCAAAACTTTTGGAGCCGCTCCAAAAGTTTTGGAGCGGCTCCAAAAGTTAATGTTCTTGCACCAAAAGTTTTGGAGCGGCACCAAAAGTTTTGGAGCGGCACCAAAAGTTTTGGAGCGGCTCCAAAAGTTTATGTTCTTGCACCAAAAGTTTTGGAGCGGCTCCAAAAGTTTTGGAGCGGCACCAAAAGTTTATGTTCTTGCACCAAAAGTTTTGGAGCGGCTCCAAAAGTTAATGTTCTTGCACCAAAAGTTAATGTTCTTGCACCAAAAGTTTTGGAGCGGCTCCAAAAGTTAATGTTCTTGCACCAAAGGTTAATGTTCTTGCACCAAAAGTTTTGGAGCGGCTCCAAAAGTTTTGGAGCGGCACCAAAAGTTTATGTTCTTGCACCAAAAGTTAATGTTCTTGCACCAAAAGTTTTGGAGCGGCTCCAAAAGTTTTGGAGCGGCTCCAAAAGTTAATGTTCTTGCACCAAAAGTTAATGTTCTTGCACCAAAAGTTTTGGAGCGGCTCCAAAAGTTTTGGAGCGGCACCAAAAGTTTTGGAGCGGCTCCAAAAGTTAATGTTCTTGCACCAAAAGTTAATGTTCTTGCACCAAAAGTTTTGGAGCGGCTCCAAAAGTTAATGTTCTTGCACCAAAAGTTTTGGAGCGGCTCCAAAAGTTTTGGAGCGGCACCAAAAGTTTTGGAGCGGCACCAAAAGTTTATGTTCTTGCACCAAAAGTTTTGGAGCGGCTCCAAAAGTTAATGTTCTTGCACCAAAAGTTAATGTTCTTGCACCAAAAGTTTTGGAGCGGCTCCAAAAGTTAATGTTCTTGCACCAAAAGTTTTGGAGCGGCTCCAAAAGTTTTGGAGCGGCACCAAAAGTTTTGGAGCGGCACCAAAAGTTTTGGAGCGGCACCAAAAGTTTATGTTCTTGCACCAAAAGTTTTGGAGCGGCTCCAAAAGTTAATGTTCTTGCACCAAAAGTTAATGTTCTTGCACCAAAAGTTTTGGAGCGGCTCCAAAAGTTAATGTTCTTGCACCAAAAGTTAATGTTCTTGCACCAAAAGTTAATGTTCTTGCACCAAAAGTTTTGGAGCCGCTCCAAAACTTTTGGAGCGGCACCAAAAGTTTTGGAGCGGCACCGAAAGTTTATGTTCTTGCACCAAATTTTTTGGAGCCGCTCCAAAACTTTTGGTGCAAGAACATAAATTTTTGGAGCGGCACCAAAAGTTTTGGAGCGGCTCCAAAAAATTTGGTGCAAGAACATAAACTTTCGGTGCCGCTCCAAAACTTTTGGAGCGGCACCAAAAGTTTTGGTGCCGCTCCAAAAGTTAATGTTCTTGCACCAAAAGTTTTGGAGCGGCTCCAAAAGTTAATGTTCTTGCACCAAAAGTTTTGGAGCGGCTCCAAAAGTTTTGGAGCGGCACCAAAAGTTTTGGAGCGGCACCAAAAGTTTATGTTCTTGCACCAAAAGTTTTGGAGCGGCTCCAAAAGTTAATGTTCTTGCACCAAAAGTTAATGTTCTTGCACCAAAAGTTTTGGAGCGGCTCCAAAAGTTAATGTTCTTGCACCAAAAGTTTTGGAGCGGCTCCAAAAGTTTTGGAGCGGCACCAAAAGTTTTGGAGCGGCACCAAAAGTTTATGTTCTTGCACCAAAAGTTTTGGAGCGGCTCCAAAAGTTAATGTTCTTGCACCAAAAGTTAATGTTCTTGCACCAAAAGTTTTGGAGCGGCTCCAAAAGTTAATGTTCTTGCACCAAAAGTTAATGTTCTTGCACCAAAAGTTAATGTTCTTGCACCAAAAGTTTTGGAGCCGCTCCAAAACTTTTGGAGCGGCACCAAAAGTTTTGGAGCTGCTCCAAAAGTTTTGGAGCGGCACCAAAACTTTTGGTGCCGCTCCAAAAGTTTTGGAGCGGCACCGAAAGTTTATGTTCTTGCACCAAATTTTTTGGAGCCGCTCCAAAACTTTTGGTGCAAGAACATAAATTTTTGGAGCGGCTCCAAAAGTTTTGGAGCGGCACCAAAAGTTTTGGAGCGGCACCAAAAGTTTATGTTCTTGCACCAAAAGTTTTGGAGCGGCTCCAAAAGTTTTGGAGCGGCACCAAAAGTTAATGTTCTTGCACCAAAAGTTTTGGAGCGGCTCCAAAAGTTTTGGAGCGGCACCAAAAGTTAATGTTCTTGCACCAAAAGTTTTGGAGCGGCACCAAAAGTTAATGTTCTTGCACCAAAAGTTTTGGAGCGGCTCCAAAAGTTTTGGAGCGGCACCAAAAGTTAATGTTCTTGCACCAAAAGTTTTGGAGCGGCTCCAAAAGTTAATGTTCTTGCACCAAAAGTTAATGTTCTTGCACCAAAAGTTTTGGAGCGGCACCAAAAGTTTTGGAGCGGCTCCAAAAGTTTATGTTCTTGCACCAAAAGTTTTGGAGCGGCACCAAAAGTTTTGGAGCGGCTCCAAAAGTTAATGTTCTTGCACCAAAAGTTTTGGAGCGGCACCAAAAGTTTTGGAGCGGCTCCAAAAGTTAATGTTCTTGCACCAAAAGTTTTGGAGCGGCCACAAAAGTTTTGGAGCGGCACCAAAAGTTTTGGAGCGGCTCCAAAAGTTAATGTTCTTGCACCAAAAGTTTTGGAGCGGCTCCAAAAGTTTTGGAGCGGCACCAAAAGTTTTGGAGCGGCTCCAAAAGTTTTGGAGCGGCACCAAAAGTTTTAGAGCGGCTCCAAAAGTTAATGTTCTTGCACCAAAAGTTTTGGAGCGGTACCAAAAGTTTTGGAGCGGCTCCAAAAGTTTTGGAGCGGCTCCAAAAGTTTTGGAGCGGCTCCAAAAGTTAATGTTCTTGCACCAAAAGTTTTGGAGCGGTACCAAAAGTTTTGGAGCGGCTCCAAAAGTTTTGGAGCGGCTCCAAAAGTTTTGGAGCGGCTCCTAAAGTTAATGTTCTTGCACCAAAAGTTTTAAAGCGGCACCAAAAGTTTTGGAGCGGCACCAAAAGTTTTGGAGCGGCTCCAAAAGTTTTAGAGCGGCTCCAAAAGTTAATGTTCTTGCACCAAAAGTTTTGGAGCGGTACCAAAAGTTTTGGAGCGGCTCCAAAAGTTAATGTTCTTGCACCGAAAGTTTTGGAGCGGCACCAAAAGTTTTGGAGCGGCACCAAAAGTTTTGGAGCGGCACCAAAAGTTTTGGAGCGGCACCAAAAGTTTTGGAGCGGCTCCAAAAGTTTTGGAGCGGCTCCAAAAGTTTTGGAGCGGCTCCAAAAGTTAATGTTCTTGCACCAAAAGTTTTGGAGCGGCTCCAAAAGTTTTGGAGCGGCTCCAAAAGTTAATGTTCTTGCACCAAAAGTTTTGGAGCGGCACCAAAAGTTTTGGAGCGGCACCAAAAGTTTTGGAGCGGCACCAAAAGTTTTGGAGCGGCTCCAAAAGTTTTGGAGCGGCACCAAAAGTTTTGGAGCGGCTCCAAAAGTTAATGTTCTTGCACCGAAAGTTTTGGAGCGGCACCAAAAGTTTTGGAGCGGCTCCAAAAGTTTTGGAGCGGCTCCAAAAGTTAATGTTCTTGCACCAAAAGTTTTGGAGCGGCTCCAAAAGTTTTGGAGCGGCTCCAAAAGTTAATGTTCTTGCACCAAAAGTTTTGGAGCGGCACCAAAAGTTTTGGAGCGGCACCAAAAGTTTTGGAGCGGCTCCAAAAGTTTTGGAGCGGCACCAAAAGTTTTGGAGCGGCTCCAAAAGTTTTGGAGCGGCACCAAAAGTTTTGGAGCGGCACCAAAAGTTTTGGAGCGGCTCCAAAAAGTTTTGGAGCGGCACCAAAAGTTTTGGAGCGGCACCAAAAGTTTTGGAGCGGCTCCAAAAGTTTTGGAGCGGCTCCAAAAGTTTTGGAGCGGCACCAAAAGTTTTGGAGCGGCACCAAAAGTTTTGGAGCGGCTCCAAAAGTTTTGGAGCGGCACCAAAAGTTTTGGAGCGGCACCAAAAGTTTTAGAGCGGCTCCAAAAGTTTTGGAGCGGCACCAAAAGTTTTGGAGCGGGACCAAAAGTTTTGGAGCGGCTCCAAAAGTTAACGTTCTTGCACCAAAAGTTTTGGAGCGGCTCCAAAAGTTAATGTTCTTGCACCAAAAGTTTTGGAGCGGCTCCAAAAGTTTTGGAGCGGCTCCAAAAGTTTTGGAGCTGCTCCAAAAGTTAATGTTCTTGCACCAAAAGTTTTGGAGCGGCACCAAAAGTTTTGAAGCTGCTCCAAAAGTTAATGTTCTTGCACCAAAAGTTTTGGAGCGGCTCCAAAAGTTAATGTTCTTGCACCAAAAGTTTTGGAGCGGCTCCAAAAGTTAATGTTCTTGCACCAAAAGTTTTGGAGCGGCTCCAAAAGTTTTGGAGCTGCTCCAAAAGTTAATGTTCTTGCACCAAAAGTTTTGGAGCGGCACCAAAAGTTTTGGAGCGGCTCCAAAAGTTAATGTTCTTGCACCAAAAGTTTTGGAGCGGCTCCAAAAGTTAATGTTCTTGCACCAAAAGTTTTGGAGCGGCTCCAAAAGCTTTGGAGCGGCACCAAAAGTTTTGGAGCTGCTCCAAAAGTTTTGGAGCGGCTCCAAAAGTTAATGTTCTTGCACCAAAAGTTTTGGAGCGGCTCCAAAAGTTAATGTTCTTGCACCAAAAGTTTTGGAGCGGCACCAAAAGTTTTGGAGCGGCTCCAAAAGTTAATGTTCTTGCACCAAAAGTTTTGGAGCGGCACCAAAAGTTTTGGAGCGGCACCAAAAGTTTTGGAGCGGCTCCAAAAGTTAATGTTCTTGCACCAAAAGTTTTGGAGCGGCACCAAAAGTTTTGGAGCGGCTCCAAAAGTTTTGGAGCGGCTCCAAAAGTTTTGGAGCGGCACCAAAAGTTTTGGAGCGGCACCAAAAGTTTTGGAGCGGCTCCAAAAGTTTTGGAGCGGCACCAAAAGTTTTGGAGCGGCACCAAAAGTTTTGGAGCGGCTCCAAAAGTTTTGGAGCGGCTCCAAAAGTTTTGGAGCGGCACCAAAAGTTTTGGAGCGGCACCAAAAGTTTTGGAGCGGCACCAAAAGTTTTGGAGCGGCTCCAAAAGTTTTGGAGCGGCACCAAAAGTTTTGGAGCGGCACCAAAAGTTTTGGAGCGGCTCCAAAAGTTAATGTTCTTGCACCAAAAGTTTTGGAGCGGCACCAAAAGTTTTGGAGCGGCACCAAAAGTTTTGGAGCGGCTCCAAAAGTTTTGGAGCGGCACCAAAAGTTTTGGAGCGGCACCAAAAGTTTTGGAGCGGCTCCAAAAGTTTTGGAGCGGCTCCAAAAGTTAATGTTCTTGCACCGAAAGTTTTGGAGCGGCACCAAAAGTTTTGGAGCGGCTCCAAAAGTTTTGGAGCGGCTCCAAAAGTTAATGTTCTTGCACCAAAAGTTTTGGAGCGGCTCCAAAAGTTTTGGAGCGGCTCCAAAAGTTAATGTTCTTGCACCAAAAGTTTTGGAGCGGCACCAAAAGTTTTGGAGCGGCACCAAAAGTTTTGGAGCGGCACCAAAAGTTTTGGAGCGGCACCAAAAGTTTTGGAGCGGCTCCAAAAGTTAATGTTCTTGCACCAAAAGTTTTGGAGCGGCACCAAAAGTTTTGGAGCGGCTCCAAAAGTTAATGTTCTTGCACCAAAAGTTTTGGAGCGGCTCCAAAAGTTAATGTTCTTGCACCAAAAGTTTTGGAGCGGCTCCAAAAGCTTTGGAGCGGCACCAAAAGTTTTGGAGCTGCTCCAAAAGTTTTGGAGCGGCTCCAAAAGTTAATGTTCTTGCACCAAAAGTTTTGGAGCGGCTCCAAAAGTTAATGTTCTTGCACCAAAAGTTTTGGAGCGGCACCAAAAGTTTTGGAGCGGCTCCAAAAGTTAATGTTCTTGCACCAAAAGTTTTGGAGCGGCACCAAAAGTTTTGGAGCGGCTCCAAAAGTTAATGTTCTTGCACCAAAAGTTTTGGAGCGGCACCAAAAGTTTTGGAGCGGCTCCAAAAGTTAATGTTCTTGCACCAAAAGTTTTGGAGCGGCACCAAAAGTTTTGGAGCGGCACCAAAAGTTTTGGAGCGGCTCCAAAAGTTTTGGAGCGGCACCAAAAGTTTTGGAGCGGCACCAAAAGTTTTGGAGCGGCTCCAAAAGTTTTGGAGCGGCTCCAAAAGTTAATGTTCTTGCACCGAAAGTTTTGGAGCGGCACCAAAAGTTTTGGAGCGGCTCCAAAAGTTTTGGAGCGGCTCCAAAAGTTAATGTTCTTGCACCAAAAGTTTTGGAGCGGCTCCAAAAGTTTTGGAGCGGCTCCAAAAGTTAATGTTCTTGCACCAAAAGTTTTGGAGCGGCACCAAAAGTTTTGGAGCGGCACCAAAAGTTTTGGAGCGGCACCAAAAGTTTTGGAGCGGCACCAAAAGTTTTGGAGCGGCTCCAAAAGTTAATGTTCTTGCACCAAAAGTTTTGGAGCGGCACCAAAAGTTTTGGAGCGGCTCCAAAAGTTAATGTTCTTGCACCAAAAGTTTTGGAGCGGCTCCAAAAGTTAATGTTCTTGCACCAAAAGTTTTGGAGCGGCTCCAAAAGCTTTGGAGCGGCACCAAAAGTTTTGGAGCTGCTCCAAAAGTTTTGGAGCGGCTCCAAAAGTTAATGTTCTTGCACCAAAAGTTTTGGAGCGGCTCCAAAAGTTAATGTTCTTGCACCAAAAGTTTTGGAGCGGCACCAAAAGTTTTGGAGCGGCTCCAAAAGTTAATGTTCTTGCACCAAAAGTTTTGGAGCGGCACCAAAAGTTTTGGAGCGGCACCAAAAGTTTTGGAGCGGCTCCAAAAGTTAATGTTCTTGCACCAAAAGTTTTGGAGCGGCACCAAAAGTTTTGGAGCGGCACCAAAAGTTTTGGAGCGGCTCCAAAAGTTTTGGAGCGGCTCCAAAAGTTTTGGAGCGGCACCAAAAGTTTTGGAGCGGCACCAAAAGTTTTGGAGCGGCTCCAAAAGTTTTGGAGCGGCACCAAAAGTTTTGGAGCGGCACCAAAAGTTTTGGAGCGGCTCCAAAAGTTTTGGAGCGGCTCCAAAAGTTTTGGAGCGGCACCAAAAGTTTTGGAGCGGCACCAAAAGTTTTGGAGCGGCACCAAAAGTTTTGGAGCGGCACCAAAAGTTTTGGAGCGGCTCCAAAAGTTAATGTTCTTGCACCAAAAGTTTTGGAGCGGCACCAAAAGTTTTGGAGCGGCACCAAAAGTTTTGGAGCGGCTCCAAAAGTTTTGGAGCGGCACCAAAAGTTTTGGAGCGGCACCAAAAGTTTTGGAGCGGCTCCAAAAGTTTTGGAGCGGCTCCAAAAGTTAATGTTCTTGCACCGAAAGTTTTGGAGCGGCACCAAAAGTTTTGGAGCGGCTCCAAAAGTTTTGGAGCGGCTCCAAAAGTTAATGTTCTTGCACCAAAAGTTTTGGAGCGGCTCCAAAAGTTTTGGAGCGGCTCCAAAAGTTAATGTTCTTGCACCAAAAGTTTTGGAGCGGCACCAAAAGTTTTGGAGCGGCACCAAAAGTTTTGGAGCGGCACCAAAAGTTTTGGAGCGGCACCAAAAGTTTTGGAGCGGCTCCAAAAGTTAATGTTCTTGCACCAAAAGTTTTGGAGCGGCACCAAAAGTTTTGGAGCGGCACCAAAAGTTTTGGAGCGGCTCCAAAAGTTTTGGAGCGGCACCAAAAGTTTTGGAGCGGCACCAAAAGTTTTGGAGCGGCTCCAAAAAGTTTTGGAGCGGCACCAAAAGTTTTGGAGCGGCACCAAAAGTTTTGGAGCGGCTCCAAAAGTTTTGGAGCGGCTCCAAAAGTTTTGGAGCGGCACCAAAAGTTTTGGAGCGGCACCAAAAGTTTTGGAGCGGCTCCAAAAGTTTTGGAGCGGCACCAAAAGTTTTGGAGCGGCACCAAAAGTTTTAGAGCGGCTCCAAAAGTTTTGGAGCGGCACCAAAAGTTTTGGAGCGGGACCAAAAGTTTTGGAGCGGCTCCAAAAGTTAACGTTCTTGCACCAAAAGTTTTGGAGCGGCTCCAAAAGTTAATGTTCTTGCACCAAAAGTTTTGGAGCGGCTCCAAAAGTTTTGGAGCGGCTCCAAAAGTTTTGGAGCTGCTCCAAAAGTTAATGTTCTTGCACCAAAAGTTTTGGAGCGGCACCAAAAGTTTTGAAGCTGCTCCAAAAGTTAATGTTCTTGCACCAAAAGTTTTGGAGCGGCTCCAAAAGTTAATGTTCTTGCACCAAAAGTTTTGGAGCGGCTCCAAAAGTTAATGTTCTTGCACCAAAAGTTTTGGAGCGGCTCCAAAAGCTTTGGAGCTGCTCCAAAAGTTAATGTTCTTGCACCAAAAGTTTTGGAGCGGCTCCAAAAGTTAACGTTCTTGCACCAAAAGTTTTGGAGCGGCTCCAAAAGTTAATGTTCTTGCACCAAAAGTTTTGGAGCGGCTCCAAAAGTTTTGGAGCGGCTCCAAAAGTTTTGGAGCTGCTCCAAAAGTTAATGTTCTTGCACCAAAAGTTTTGGAGCGGCACCAAAAGTTTTGGAGCGGCTCCAAAAGTTAATGTTCTTGCACCAAAAGTTTTGGAGCGGCTCCAAAAGTTAATGTTCTTGCACCAAAAGTTTTGGAGCGGCTCCAAAAGCTTTGGAGCGGCACCAAAAGTTTTGGAGCTGCTCCAAAAGTTTTGGAGCGGCTCCAAAAGTTAATGTTCTTGCACCAAAAGTTTTGGAGCGGCTCCAAAAGTTAATGTTCTTGCACCAAAAGTTTTGGAGCGGCACCAAAAGTTTTGGAGCGGCTCCAAAAGTTAATGTTCTTGCACCAAAAGTTTTGGAGCGGCACCAAAAGTTTTGGAGCGGCACCAAAAGTTTTGGAGCGGCACCAAAAGTTTTGGAGCGGCTCCAAAAGTTAATGTTCTTGCACCAAAAGTTTTGGAGCGGCACCAAAAGTTTTGGAGCGGCACCAAAAGTTTTGGAGCGGCTCCAAAAGTTTTGGAGCGGCTCCAAAAGTTTTGGAGCGGCACCAAAAGTTTTGGAGCGGCACCAAAAGTTTTGGAGCGGCTCCAAAAGTTTTGGAGCGGCACCAAAAGTTTTGGAGCGGCACCAAAAGTTTTGGAGCGGCTCCAAAAGTTTTGGAGCGGCACCAAAAGTTTTGGAGCGGCTCCAAAAGTTTTGGAGCGGCACCAAAAGTTTTGGAGCGGCACCAAAAGTTTTGGAGCGGCTCCAAAAGTTAATGTTCTTGCACCAAAAGTTTTGGAGCGGCACCAAAAGTTTTGGAGCGGCACCAAAAGTTTTGGAGCGGCTCCAAAAGTTTTGGAGCGGCACCAAAAGTTTTGGAGCGGCACCAAAAGTTTTGGAGCGGCTCCAAAAGTTTTGGAGCGGCTCCAAAAGTTTTGGAGCGGCACCAAAAGTTTTGGAGCGGCACCAAAAGTTTTGGAGCGGCTCCAAAAGTTTTGGAGCGGCTCCAAAAGTTTTGGAGCGGCACCAAAAGTTTTGGAGCGGCACCAAAAGTTTTGGAGCGGCTCCAAAAGTTTTGGAGCGGCACCATAAGTTTTGGAGCGGCACCAAAAGTTTTGGAGCGGCTCCAAAAGTTTTGGAGCGGCACCAAAAGTTTTGGAGCGGGACCAAAAGTTTTGGAGCGGCTCCAAAAGTTTTGGAGCGGCTCCAAAAGTTAATGTTCTTGCACCAAAAGTTTTGGAGCGGCTCCAAAAGTTTTGGAGCGGCTCCAAAAGTTAATGTTCTTGCACCGAAAGTTTTGGAGCGGCACCAAAAGTTTTGGAGCGGCACCAAAAGTTTTGGAGCGGCTCCAAAACTTTTGGAGCCGCTCCAAAAGTTTTGGTGCCGCTCCAAAACTTTTGGTGCCGCTCCAAAACTTTTGGTGCCGCTCCAAAACTTTTGGTGCCGCTCCAAAACTTTTGGTGCCGCTCCAAAACTTTTGGTGCCGCTCCAAAACTTTTGGTGCCGCTCCAAAACTTTTGGTGCCGCTCCAAAACTTTTGGTGCCGCTCCAAAACTTTTGGTGCCGCTCCAAAACTTTTGGTGCCGCTCCAAAACTTTTGGTGCCGCTCCAAAACTTTTGGTGCCGCTCCAAAACTTTTGGAGCCGCTCCAAAACTTTTGGTGCAAGAACATTAACTTTTGGAGCCGCTCCAAAACTTTTGGTGCCGCTCCAAAACTTTTGGTGCAAGAACATTAACTTTTGGAGCCGCTCCAAAAGTTTTGGAGCTGCTCCAAAAGTTTTGGAGCGGCTCCAAAAGTTAATGTTCTTGCACCAAAAGTTTTGGAGCGGCTCCAAAAGTTAATGTTCTTGCACCAAAAGTTTTGGAGCGGCACCAAAAGTTTTGGAGCGGCTCCAAAAGTTAATGTTCTTGCACCAAAAGTTTTGGAGCGGCACCAAAAGTTTTGGAGCGGCACCAAAAGTTTTGGAGCGGCACCAAAAGTTTTGGAGCGGCTCCAAAAGTTAATGTTCTTGCACCAAAAGTTTTGGAGCGGCACCAAAAGTTTTGGAGCGGCACCAAAAGTTTTGGAGCGGCTCCAAAAGTTTTGGAGCGGCTCCAAAAGTTTTGGAGCGGCACCAAAAGTTTTGGAGCGGCACCAAAAGTTTTGGAGCGGCTCCAAAAGTTTTGGAGCGGCACCAAAAGTTTTGGAGCGGCACCAAAAGTTTTGGAGCGGCTCCAAAAGTTTTGGAGCGGCTCCAAAAGTTTTGGAGCGGCACCAAAAGTTTTGGAGCGGCACCAAAAGTTTTGGAGCGGCACCAAAAGTTTTGGAGCGGCTCCAAAAGTTTTGGAGCGGCACCAAAAGTTTTGGAGCGGCACCAAAAGTTTTGGAGCGGCTCCAAAAGTTAATGTTCTTGCACCAAAAGTTTTGGAGCGGCACCAAAAGTTTTGGAGCGGCACCAAAAGTTTTGGAGCGGCTCCAAAAGTTTTGGAGCGGCACCAAAAGTTTTGGAGCGGCACCAAAAGTTTTGGAGCGGCTCCAAAAGTTTTGGAGCGGCTCCAAAAGTTAATGTTCTTGCACCGAAAGTTTTGGAGCGGCACCAAAAGTTTTGGAGCGGCTCCAAAAGTTTTGGAGCGGCTCCAAAAGTTAATGTTCTTGCACCAAAAGTTTTGGAGCGGCTCCAAAAGTTTTGGAGCGGCTCCAAAAGTTAATGTTCTTGCACCAAAAGTTTTGGAGCGGCACCAAAAGTTTTGGAGCGGCACCAAAAGTTTTGGAGCGGCACCAAAAGTTTTGGAGCGGCACCAAAAGTTTTGGAGCGGCTCCAAAAGTTAATGTTCTTGCACCAAAAGTTTTGGAGCAGCACCAAAAGTTTTGGAGCGGCACCAAAAGTTTTGGAGCGGCTCCAAAAGTTTTGGAGCGGCACCAAAAGTTTTGGAGCGGCACCAAAAGTTTTGGAGCGGCTCCAAAAAGTTTTGGAGCGGCACCAAAAGTTTTGGAGCGGCACCAAAAGTTTTGGAGCGGCTCCAAAAGTTTTGGAGCGGCTCCAAAAGTTTTGGAGCGGCACCAAAAGTTTTGGAGCGGCACCAAAAGTTTTGGAGCGGCTCCAAAAGTTTTGGAGCGGCACCAAAAGTTTTGGAGCGGCACCAAAAGTTTTAGAGCGGCTCCAAAAGTTTTGGAGCGGCACCAAAAGTTTTGGAGCGGGACCAAAAGTTTTGGAGCGGCTCCAAAAGTTAACGTTCTTGCACCAAAAGTTTTGGAGCGGCTCCAAAAGTTAATGTTCTTGCACCAAAAGTTTTGGAGCGGCTCCAAAAGTTTTGGAGCTGCTCCAAAAGTTAATGTTCTTGCACCAAAAGTTTTGGAGCGGCACCAAAAGTTTTGAAGCTGCTCCAAAAGTTAATGTTCTTGCACCAAAAGTTTTGGAGCGGCTCCAAAAGTTAATGTTCTTGCACCAAAAGTTTTGGAGCGGCTCCAAAAGTTAATGTTCTTGCACCAAAAGTTTTGGAGCGGCTCCAAAAGTTTTGGAGCTGCTCCAAAAGTTAATGTTCTTGCACCAAAAGTTTTGGAGCGGCACCAAAAGTTTTGGAGCGGCTCCAAAAGTTAATGTTCTTGCACCAAAAGTTTTGGAGCGGCTCCAAAAGTTAATGTTCTTGCACCAAAAGTTTTGGAGCGGCTCCAAAAGTTAATGTTCTTGCACCAAAAGTTTTGGAGCGGCTCCAAAAGTTAATGTTCTTGCACCAAAAGTTTTGGAGCGGCACCAAAAGTTTTGGAGCGGCTCCAAAAGTTAATGTTCTTGCACCAAAAGTTTTGGAGCGGCTCCAAAAGTTAATGTTCTTGCACCAAAAGTTTTGGAGCGGCACCAAAAGTTTTGGAGCGGCTCCAAAAGTTAATGTTCTTGCACCAAAAGTTTTGGAGCGGCACCAAAAGTTTTGGAGCGGCACCAAAAGTTTTGGAGCGGCACCAAAAGTTTTGGAGCGGCTCCAAAAGTTAATGTTCTTGCACCAAAAGTTTTGGAGCGGCACCAAAAGTTTTGGAGCGGCACCAAAAGTTTTGGAGCGGCTCCAAAAGTTTTGGAGCGGCTCCAAAAGTTTTGGAGCGGCACCAAAAGTTTTGGAGCGGCACCAAAAGTTTTGGAGCGGCTCCAAAAGTTTTGGAGCGGCACCAAAAGTTTTGGAGCGGCACCAAAAGTTTTGGAGCGGCTCCAAAAGTTTTGGAGCGGCTCCAAAAGTTTTGGAGCGGCACCAAAAGTTTTGGAGCGGCACCAAAAGTTTTGGAGCGGCACCAAAAGTTTTGGAGCGGCTCCAAAAGTTTTGGAGCGGCACCAAAAGTTTTGGAGCGGCACCAAAAGTTTTGGAGCGGCTCCAAAAGTTAATGTTCTTGCACCAAAAGTTTTGGAGCGGCACCAAAAGTTTTGGAGCGGCACCAAAAGTTTTGGAGCGGCTCCAAAAGTTTTGGAGCGGCTCCAAAAGTTTTGGAGCGGCACCAAAAGTTTTGGAGCGGCACCAAAAGTTTTGGAGCGGCTCCAAAAGTTTTGGAGCGGCACCAAAAGTTTTGGAGCGGCACCAAAAGTTTTGGAGCGGCTCCAAAAGTTTTGGAGCGGCACCAAAAGTTTTGGAGCGGCTCCAAAAGTTTTGGAGCGGCACCAAAAGTTTTGGAGCGGCACCAAAAGTTTTGGAGCGGCTCCAAAAGTTAATGTTCTTGCACCAAAAGTTTTGGAGCGGCACCAAAAGTTTTGGAGCGGCACCAAAAGTTTTGGAGCGGCTCCAAAAGTTTTGGAGCGGCACCAAAAGTTTTGGAGCGGCACCAAAAGTTTTGGAGCGGCCCCAAAAGTTTTGGAGCGGCTCCAAAAGTTTTGGAGCGGCACCATAAGTTTTGGAGCGGCACCAAAAGTTTTGGAGCGGCTCCAAAAGTTTTGGAGCGGCACCAAAAGTTTTGGAGCGGGACCAAAAGTTTTGGAGCGGCTCCAAAAGTTAATGTTCTTGCACCAAAAGTTTTGGAGCGGCTCCAAAAGTTAATGTTCTTGCACCAAAAGTTTTGGAGCGGCACCAAAAGTTTTGGAGCGGCTCCAAAAGTTTTGGAGCTGCTCCAAAAGTTAATGTTCTTGCACCAAAAGTTTTGGAGCGGCACCAAAAGTTTTGGAGCGGGACCAAAAGTTTTGGAGCGGCTCCAAAAGTTAATGTTCTTGCACCAAAAGTTTTGGAGCGGCTCCAAAAGTTAATGTTCTTGCAACAAAAGTTTTGGAGCGGCTCCAAAAGTTTTGGAGCGGCTCCAAAAGTTTTGAAGCTGCTCCAAAAGCTTTGGAGCGGCACCAAAAGTTTTGAAGCTGCTCCAAAAGTTTTGGAGCGGCACCAAAAGTTTTGAAGCTGCTCCAAAAGTTTTGGAGCGGCACCAAAAGTTTTGGAGCGGCTCCAAAAGTTTTGAAGCTGCTCCAAAAGTTTTGGAGCGGCACCAAAAGTTTTGAAGCTGCTCCAAAAGTTTTGGAGCGGCTCCAAAAGTTTTGGAGCGGCTCCAAAAGTTAATGTTCTTGCACCAAAAGTTTTGGAGCGGCACCAAAAGTTTTGGAGCGGCTCCAAAAGTTAATGTTCTTGCACCAAAAGTTTTGGAGCGGCACCAAAAGTTTTGGAGCTGCTCCAAAAGTTTTGGAGCGGCTCCAAAAGTTAATGTTCTTGCACCAAAAGTTTTGGAGCGGCTCCAAAAGTTTTGGAGCGGCTCCAAAAGTTAATGTTCTTGCACCGAAAGTTTTGGAGCGGCACCAAAAGTTTTGGAGCGGCACCAAAAGTTTTGGAGCGGCTCCAAAACTTTTGGAGCCGCTCCAAAACTTTTGGTGCCGCTCCAAAACTTTTGGTGCCGCTCCAAAACTTTTGGTGCCGCTCCAAAACTTTTGGTGCCGCTCCAAAACTTTTGGTGCCGCTCCAAAACTTTTGGTGCCGCTCCAAAACTTTTGGTGCCGCTCCAAAACTTTTGGTGCCGCTCCAAAACTTTTGGTGCCGCTCCAAAACTTTTGGTGCCGCTCCAAAACTTTTGGTGCCGCTCCAAAACTTTTGGTGCCGCTCCAAAACTTTTGGAGCCGCTCCAAAACTTTTGGTGCAAGAACATTAACTTTTGGAGCCGCTCCAAAAGTTTTGGAGCTGCTCCAAAAGTTTTGGAGCGGCTCCAAAAGTTAATGTTCTTGCACCAAAAGTTTTGGAGCGGCTCCAAAAGTTAATGTTCTTGCACCAAAAGTTTTGGAGCGGCACCAAAAGTTTTGGAGCGGCTCCAAAAGTTAATGTTCTTGCACCAAAAGTTTTGGAGCGGCACCAAAAGTTTTGGAGCGGCACCAAAAGTTTTGGAGCGGCACCAAAAGTTTTGGAGCGGCTCCAAAAGTTAATGTTCTTGCACCAAAAGTTTTGGAGCGGCACCAAAAGTTTTGGAGCGGCACCAAAAGTTTTGGAGCGGCTCCAAAAGTTTTGGAGCGGCACCAAAAGTTTTGGAGCGGCACCAAAAGTTTTGGAGCGGCTCCAAAAGTTTTGGAGCGGCTCCAAAAGTTTTGGAGCGGCACCAAAAGTTTTGGAGCGGCACCAAAAGTTTTGGAGCGGCACCAAAAGTTTTGGAGCGGCTCCAAAAGTTTTGGAGCGGCACCAAAAGTTTTGGAGCGGCACCAAAAGTTTTGGAGCGGCTCCAAAAGTTAATGTTCTTGCACCAAAAGTTTTGGAGCGGCACCAAAAGTTTTGGAGCGGCACCAAAAGTTTTGGAGCGGCTCCAAAAGTTTTGGAGCGGCACCAAAAGTTTTGGAGCGGCACCAAAAGTTTTGGAGCGGCTCCAAAAGTTTTGGAGCGGCTCCAAAAGTTAATGTTCTTGCACCGAAAGTTTTGGAGCGGCACCAAAAGTTTTGGAGCGGCTCCAAAAGTTTTGGAGCGGCTCCAAAAGTTAATGTTCTTGCACCAAAAGTTTTGGAGCGGCTCCAAAAGTTTTGGAGCGGCTCCAAAAGTTAATGTTCTTGCACCAAAAGTTTTGGAGCGGCACCAAAAGTTTTGGAGCGGCACCAAAAGTTTTGGAGCGGCACCAAAAGTTTTGGAGCGGCACCAAAAGTTTTGGAGCGGCACCAAAAGTTTTGGAGCGGCTCCAAAAGTTAATGTTCTTGCACCAAAAGTTTTGGAGCGGCACCAAAAGTTTTGGAGCGGCACCAAAAGTTTTGGAGCGGCACCAAAAGTTTTGGAGCGGCACCAAAAGTTTTGGAGCGGCTCCAAAAGTTAATGTTCTTGCACCAAAAGTTTTGGAGCAGCACCAAAAGTTTTGGAGCGGCACCAAAAGTTTTGGAGCGGCACCAAAAGTTTTGGAGCGGCTCCAAAAAGTTTTGGAGCGGCACCAAAAGTTTTGGAGCGGCACCAAAAGTTTTGGAGCGGCTCCAAAAGTTTTGGAGCGGCTCCAAAAGTTTTGGAGCGGCACCAAAAGTTTTGGAGCGGCACCAAAAGTTTTGGAGCGGCTCCAAAAGTTTTGGAGCGGCACCAAAAGTTTTGGAGCGGCACCAAAAGTTTTAGAGCGGCTCCAAAAGTTTTGGAGCGGCACCAAAAGTTTTGGAGCGGGACCAAAAGTTTTGGAGCGGCTCCAAAAGTTAACGTTCTTGCACCAAAAGTTTTGGAGCGGCTCCAAAAGTTAATGTTCTTGCACCAAAAGTTTTGGAGCGGCTCCAAAAGTTTTGGAGCTGCTCCAAAAGTTAATGTTCTTGCACCAAAAGTTTTGGAGCGGCACCAAAAGTTTTGAAGCTGCTCCAAAAGTTAATGTTCTTGCACCAAAAGTTTTGGAGCGGCTCCAAAAGTTAATGTTCTTGCACCAAAAGTTTTGGAGCGGCTCCAAAAGTTAATGTTCTTGCACCAAAAGTTTTGGAGCGGCTCCAAAAGTTTTGGAGCTGCTCCAAAAGTTAATGTTCTTGCACCAAAAGTTTTGGAGCGGCACCAAAAGTTTTGGAGCGGCTCCAAAAGTTAATGTTCTTGCACCAAAAGTTTTGGAGCGGCTCCAAAAGTTAATGTTCTTGCACCAAAAGTTTTGGAGCGGCTCCAAAAGCTTTGGAGCGGCACCAAAAGTTTTGGAGCTGCTCCAAAAGTTTTGGAGCGGCTCCAAAAGTTAATGTTCTTGCACCAAAAGTTTTGGAGCGGCTCCAAAAGTTAATGTTCTTGCACCAAAAGTTTTGGAGCGGCACCAAAAGTTTTGGAGCGGCTCCAAAAGTTAATGTTCTTGCACCAAAAGTTTTGGAGCGGCACCAAAAGTTTTGGAGCGGCTCCAAAAGTTAATGTTCTTGCACCAAAAGTTTTGGAGCGGCACCAAAAGTTTTGGAGCGGCACCAAAAGTTTTGGAGCGGCACCAAAAGTTTTGGAGCGGCTCCAAAAGTTAATGTTCTTGCACCAAAAGTTTTGGAGCGGCACCAAAAGTTTTGGAGCGGCACCAAAAGTTTTGGAGCGGCTCCAAAAGTTTTGGAGCGGCTCCAAAAGTTTTGGAGCGGCACCAAAAGTTTTGGAGCGGCACCAAAAGTTTTGGAGCGGCTCCAAAAGTTTTGGAGCGGCACCAAAAGTTTTGGAGCGGCACCAAAAGTTTTGGAGCGGCTCCAAAAGTTTTGGAGCGGCTCCAAAAGTTTTGGAGCGGCACCAAAAGTTTTGGAGCGGCACCAAAAGTTTTGGAGCGGCACCAAAAGTTTTGGAGCGGCACCAAAAGTTTTGGAGCGGCACCAAAAGTTTTGGAGCGGCACCAAAAGTTTTGGAGCGGCTCCAAAAGTTAATGTTCTTGCACCAAAAGTTTTGGAGCAGCACCAAAAGTTTTGGAGCGGCACCAAAAGTTTTGGAGCGGCACCAAAAGTTTTGGAGCGGCTCCAAAAAGTTTTGGAGCGGCACCAAAAGTTTTGGAGCGGCACCAAAAGTTTTGGAGCGGCTCCAAAAGTTTTGGAGCGGCTCCAAAAGTTTTGGAGCGGCACCAAAAGTTTTGGAGCGGCACCAAAAGTTTTGGAGCGGCTCCAAAAGTTTTGGAGCGGCACCAAAAGTTTTGGAGCGGCACCAAAAGTTTTAGAGCGGCTCCAAAAGTTTTGGAGCGGCACCAAAAGTTTTGGAGCGGGACCAAAAGTTTTGGAGCGGCTCCAAAAGTTAACGTTCTTGCACCAAAAGTTTTGGAGCGGCTCCAAAAGTTAATGTTCTTGCACCAAAAGTTTTGGAGCGGCTCCAAAAGTTTTGGAGCTGCTCCAAAAGTTAATGTTCTTGCACCAAAAGTTTTGGAGCGGCACCAAAAGTTTTGAAGCTGCTCCAAAAGTTAATGTTCTTGCACCAAAAGTTTTGGAGCGGCTCCAAAAGTTAATGTTCTTGCACCAAAAGTTTTGGAGCGGCTCCAAAAGTTAATGTTCTTGCACCAAAAGTTTTGGAGCGGCTCCAAAAGTTTTGGAGCTGCTCCAAAAGTTAATGTTCTTGCACCAAAAGTTTTGGAGCGGCACCAAAAGTTTTGGAGCGGCTCCAAAAGTTAATGTTCTTGCACCAAAAGTTTTGGAGCGGCTCCAAAAGTTAATGTTCTTGCACCAAAAGTTTTGGAGCGGCTCCAAAAGCTTTGGAGCGGCACCAAAAGTTTTGGAGCTGCTCCAAAAGTTTTGGAGCGGCTCCAAAAGTTAATGTTCTTGCACCAAAAGTTTTGGAGCGGCTCCAAAAGTTAATGTTCTTGCACCAAAAGTTTTGGAGCGGCACCAAAAGTTTTGGAGCGGCTCCAAAAGTTAATGTTCTTGCACCAAAAGTTTTGGAGCGGCACCAAAAGTTTTGGAGCGGCTCCAAAAGTTAATGTTCTTGCACCAAAAGTTTTGGAGCGGCACCAAAAGTTTTGGAGCGGCACCAAAAGTTTTGGAGCGGCACCAAAAGTTTTGGAGCGGCTCCAAAAGTTAATGTTCTTGCACCAAAAGTTTTGGAGCGGCACCAAAAGTTTTGGAGCGGCACCAAAAGTTTTGGAGCGGCTCCAAAAGTTTTGGAGCGGCTCCAAAAGTTTTGGAGCGGCACCAAAAGTTTTGGAGCGGCACCAAAAGTTTTGGAGCGGCTCCAAAAGTTTTGGAGCGGCACCAAAAGTTTTGGAGCGGCACCAAAAGTTTTGGAGCGGCTCCAAAAGTTTTGGAGCGGCTCCAAAAGTTTTGGAGCGGCACCAAAAGTTTTGGAGCGGCACCAAAAGTTTTGGAGCGGCACCAAAAGTTTTGGAGCGGCTCCAAAAGTTTTGGAGCGGCACCAAAAGTTTTGGAGCGGCACCAAAAGTTTTGGAGCGGCTCCAAAAGTTAATGTTCTTGCACCAAAAGTTTTGGAGCGGCACCAAAAGTTTTGGAGCGGCACCAAAAGTTTTGGAGCGGCACCAAAAGTTTTGGAGCGGCTCCAAAAGTTTTGGAGCGGCACCAAAAGTTTTGGAGCGGCACCAAAAGTTTTGGAGCGGCTCCGAAAGTTTTGGAGCGGCACCAAAAGTTTTGGAGCGGGACCAAAAGTTTTGGAGCGGCTCCAAAAGTTAATGTTCTTGCACCAAAAGTTTTGGAGCGGCTCCAAAAGTTTTGGAGCGGCACCAAAAGTTTTGGAGCGGCACCAAAAGTTTTAGAGCGGCTCCAAAAGTTTTGGAGCGGCACCAAAAGTTTTGGAGCGGGACCAAAAGTTTTGGAGCGGCTCCAAAAGTTAATGTTCTTGCACCAAAAGTTTTGGAGCGGCTCCAAAAGTTAATGTTCTTGCACCAAAAGTTTTGGAGCGGCTCCAAAAGTTTTGGAGCTGCTCCAAAAGTTAATGTTCTTGCACCAAAAGTTTTGGAGCGGCACCAAAAGTTTTGAAGCTGCTCCAAAAGTTAATGTTCTTGCACCAAAAGTTTTGGAGCGGCTCCAAAAGTTAATGTTCTTGCACCAAAAGTTTTGGAGCGGCTCCAAAAGTTAATGTTCTTGCACCAAAAGTTTTGGAGCGGCTCCAAAAGTTTTGGAGCTGCTCCAAAAGTTAATGTTCTTGCACCAAAAGTTTTGGAGCGGCACCAAAAGTTTTGGAGCGGCTCCAAAAGTTAATGTTCTTGCACCAAAAGTTTTGGAGCGGCTCCAAAAGTTAATGTTCTTGCACCAAAAGTTTTGGAGCGGCTCCAAAAGCTTTGGAGCGGCACCAAAAGTTTTGGAGCGGCTCCAAAAGTTAATGTTCTTGCACCAAAAGTTTTGGAGCGGCTCCAAAAGTTAATGTTCTTGCACCAAAAGTTTTGGAGCGGCTCCAAAAGTTAATGTTCTTGCACCAAAAGTTTTGGAGCGGCACCAAAAGTTTTGGAGCGGCTCCAAAAGTTAATGTTCTTGCACCAAAAGTTTTGGAGCGGCACCAAAAGTTTTGGAGCGGCACCAAAAGTTTTGGAGCGGCACCAAAAGTTTTGGAGCGGCTCCAAAAGTTAATGTTTTTGCACCAAAAGTTTTGGAGCGGCACCAAAAGTTTTGGAGCGGCACCAAAAGTTTTGGAGCGGCTCCAAAAGTTTTGGAGCGGCACCAAAAGTTTTGGAGCGGCACCAAAAGTTTTGGAGCGGCTCCAAAAGTTTTGGAGCGGCACCAAAAGTTTTGGAGCGGCACCAAAAGTTTTGGAGCGGCTCCAAAAGTTTTGGAGCGGCTCCAAAAGTTTTGGAGCGGCACCAAAAGTTTTGGAGCGGCACCAAAAGTTTTGGAGCGGCACCAAAAGTTTTGGAGCGGCTCCAAAAGTTTTGGAGCGGCACCAAAAGTTTTGGAGCGGCACCAAAAGTTTTGGAGCGGCTCCAAAAGTTAATGTTCTTGCACCAAAAGTTTTGGAGCGGCACCAAAAGTTTTGGAGCGGCACCAAAAGTTTTGGAGCGGCACCAAAAGTTTTGGAGCGGCTCCAAAAGTTTTGGAGCGGCACCAAAAGTTTTGGAGCGGCACCAAAAGTTTTGGAGCGGCTCCGAAAGTTTTGGAGCGGCACCAAAAGTTTTGGAGCGGGACCAAAAGTTTTGGAGCGGCTCCAAAAGTTAATGTTCTTGCACCAAAAGTTTTGGAGCGGCTCCAAAAGTTAATGTTCTTGCACCAAAAGTTTTGGAGCGGCACCAAAAGTTTTGGAGCGGCTCCAAAAGTTTTGAAGCTGCTCCAAAAGTTTTGGAGCGGCACCAAAAGTTTTGAAGCTGCTCCAAAAGTTTTGGAGCGGCTCCAAAAGTTTTGGAGCGGCTCCAAAAGTTAATGTTCTTGCACCAAAAGTTTTGGAGCGGCACCAAAAGTTTTGGAGCGGCTCCAAAAGTTAATGTTCTTGCACCAAAAGTTTTGGAGCGGCACCAAAAGTTTTGGAGCTGCTCCAAAAGTTTTGGAGCGGCTCCAAAAGTTAATGTTCTTGCACCAAAAGTTTTGGAGCGGCTCCAAAAGTTTTGGAGCGGCTCCAAAAGTTAATGTTCTTGCACCGAAAGTTTTGGAGCGGCACCAAAAGTTTTGGAGCGGCTCCAAAAGTTAATGTTCTTGCACCAAAAGTTTTGGAGCGGCTCCAAAAGTTTTGGAGCGGCTCCAAAAGTTAATGTTCTTGCACCGAAAGTTTTGGAGCTGCTCCAAAAGTTTTGGAGCGGCTCCAAAAGTTAATGTTCTTGCACCAAAAGTTTTGGAGCGGCTCCAAAAGTTTTGGAGCGGCTCCAAAAGTTAATGTTCTTGCACCGAAAGTTTTGGAGCGGCACCAAAAGTTTTGGAGCGGCACCAAAAGTTTTGGAGCGGCTCCAAAACTTTTGGAGCCGCTCCAAAACTTTTGGTGCCGCTCCAAAACTTTTGGTGCCGCTCCAAAACTTTTGGTGCCGCTCCAAAACTTTTGGTGCCGCTCCAAAACTTTTGGTGCCGCTCCAAAACTTTTGGTGCCGCTCCAAAACTTTTGGTGCCGCTCCAAAACTTTTGGTGCCGCTCCAAAACTTTTGGTGCCGCTCCAAAACTTTTGGTGCCGCTCCAAAACTTTTGGTGCCGCTCCAAAACTTTTGGTGCCGCTCCAAAACTTTTGGTGCCGCTCCAAAACTTTTGGAGCCGCTCCAAAACTTTTGGTGCCGCTCCAAAACTTTTGGTGCCGCTCCAAAACTTTTGGTGCCGCTCCAAAACTTTTGGAGCCGCTCCAAAACTTTTGGTGCAAGAACATTAACTTTTGGAGCCGCTCCAAAACTTTTGGTGCCGCTCCAAAACTTTTGGGGCCGCTCCAAAACTTTTGGTGCCGCTCCAAAACTTTTGGTGCAAGAACATTAACTTTTGGTGCCGCTCCAAAACTTTTGGAGCCGCTCCAAAACTTTTGGTGCAAGAACATTAACTTTTGGTGCCGCTCCAAAACTTTTGGTGCAAGAACATAAACTTTTGGAGCCGCTCCAAAACTTTTGGTGCCGCTCCAAAACTTTTGGTGCCGCTCCAAAACTTTTGGTGCAAGAACATTAACTTTTGGTGCCGCTCCAAAACTTTTGGAGCCGCTCCAAAACTTTTGGTGCCGCTCCAAAACTTTTGGAGCCGCTCCAAAACTTTTGGAGCCGCTCCAAAACTTTTGGTGCCGCTCCAAAACTTTTGGTGCCGCTCCAAAACTTTTGGAGCCGCTCCAAAACTTTTGGTGCCGCTCCAAAACTTTTGGAGCCGCTCCAAAACTTTTGGTGCCGCTCCAAAACTTTTGGTGCCGCTCCAAAACTTTTGGTGCCGCTCCAAAACTTTTGGTGCCGCTCCAAAACTTTTGGTGCCGCTCCAAAACTTTTGGTGCCGCTCCAAAACTTTTGGTGCCGCTCCAAAACTTTTGGTGCAAGAACATTAACTTTTGGAGCCGCTCCAAAACTTTTGGTGCCGCTCCAAAACTTTTGGTGCCGCTCCAAAACTTTTGGTGCCGCTCCAAAACTTTTGGTGCAAGAACATTAACTTTTGGAGCCGCTCCAAAACTTTTGGTGCCGCTCCAAAACTTTTGGTGCCGCTCCAAAACTTTTGGTGCCGCTCCAAAACTTTTGGTGCCGCTCCAAAACTTTTGGTGCCGCTCCAAAACTTTTGGTGCCGCTCCAAAACTTTTGGTGCCGCTCCAAAACTTTTGGAGCCGCTCCAAAACTTTTGGTGCCGCTCCAAAACTTTTGGTGCAAGAACATAAACTTTTGGAGCCGCTCCAAAACTTTTGGTGCAAGAACATTAACTTTTGGTGCCGCTCCAAAACTTTTGGAGCCGCTCCAAAACTTTTGGTGCCGCTCCAAAACTTTTGGTGCCGCTCCAAAACTTTTGGTGCAAGAACATTAACTTTTGGTGCCGCTCCAAAACTTTTGGAGCCGCTCCAAACCTTTTGGTGCAAGAACATTAACTTTTGGTGCCGCTCCAAAACTTTTGGTGCAAGAACATTAACTTTTGGTGCCGCTCCAAAACTTTTGGAGCCGCTCCAAAACTTTTGGTGCAAGAACATTAACTTTTGGTGCCGCTCCAAAACTTTTGGAGCCGCTCCAAAACTTTTGGTGCCGCTCCAAAACTTTTGGTGCCGCTCCAAAACTTTTGGTGCCGCTCCAAAACTTTTGGTGCCGCTCCAAAACTTTTGGTGCCGCTCCAAAACTTTTGGTGCCGCTCCAAAACTTTTGGTGCCGCTCCAAAACTTTTGGTGCCGCTCCAAAATTTTTGGTGCCGCTCCAATACTTTTGGTGCCGCTCCAAAACTTTTGGTGCCGCTCCAAAACTTTTGGTGCCGCTCCAAAACTTTTGGTGCCGCTCCAAAACTTTTGGTGCCGCTCCAAAACTTTTGGTGCAAGAACATTAACTTTTGGAGCCGCTCCAAAACTTTTGGTGCCGCTCCAAAACTTTTGGTGCCGCTCCAAAACTTTTGGTGCCGCTCCAAAACTTTTGGTGCCGCTCCAAAACTTTTGGAGCCGCTCCAAAACTTTTGGTGCCGCTCCAAAACTTTTGGAGCCGCTCCAAAACTTTTGGTGCAAGAACATTAACTTTTGGAGCCGCTCCAAAACTTTTGGTGCCGCTCCAAAACTTTTGGTGCAAGAACATAAACTTTTGGAGCCGCTCCAAAACTTTTGGTGCAAGAACATTAACTTTTGGTGCCGCTCCAAAACTTTTGGAGCCGCTCCAAAACTTTTGGTGCCGCTCCAAAACTTTTGGTGCCGCTCCAAAACTTTTGGTGCAAGAACATTAACTTTTGGTGCCGCTCCAAAACTTTTGGAGCCGCTCCAAAACTTTTGGTGCAAGAACATTAACTTTTGGTGCCGCTCCAAAACTTTTGGAGCCGCTCCAAAACTTTTGGAGCCGCTCCAAAACTTTTGGTGCCGCTCCAAAACTTTTGGTGCAAGAACATTAACTTTTGGTGCCGCTCCAAAACTTTTGGAGCCGCTCCAAAACTTTTGGTGCAAGAACATTAACTTTTGGTGCCGCTCCAAAACTTTTGGTGCCGCTCCAAAACTTTTGGAGCCGCTCCAAAACTTTTGGTGCCGCTCCAAAACTTTTGGTGCCGCTCCAAAACTTTTGGTGCCGCTCCAAAACTTTTGGTGCCGCTCCAAAACTTTTGGTGCCGCTCCAAAACTTTTGGTGCCGCTCCAAAACTTTTGGTGCCGCTCCAAAACTTTTGGTGCCGCTCCAAAACTTTTGGTGCCGCTCCAATACTTTTGGTGCCGCTCCAAAACTTTTGGTGCCGCTCCAAAACTTTTGGTGCCGCTCCAAAACTTTTGGTGCCGCTCCAAAACTTTTGGTGCCGCTCCAAAACTTTTGGTGCCGCTCCAAAACTTTTGGTGCCGCTCCAAAACTTTTGGAGCCGCTCCAAAACTTTTGGTGCAAGAACATAAACTTTTGGAGCCGCTCCAAAACTTTTGGTGCCGCTCCAAAACTTTTGGAGCCGCTCCAAAACTTTTGGTGCCGCTCCAAAACTTTTGGTGCCGCTCCAAAACTTTTGGAGCCGCTCCAAAACTTTTGGTGCAAGAACATTAACTTTTGGAGCCGCTCCAAAACTTTTGGTGCCGCTCCAAAACTTTTGGTGCCGCTCCAAAACTTTTGGTGCCGCTCCAAAACTTTTGGTGCCGCTCCAAAACTTTTGGAGCCGCTCCAAAACTTTTGGTGCCGCTCCAAAACTTTTGGTGCCGCTCCAAAACTTTTGGAGCCGCTCCAAAACTTTTGGTGCAAGAACATTAACTTTTGGAGCCGCTCCAAAACTTTTGGAGCAGCTCCAAAACTTTTGGTGCCGCTCCAAAACTTTTGGTGCAAGAACATTAACTTTTGGAGCCGCTCCAAAACTTTTGGTGCCGCTCCAAAACTTTTGGAGCCGCTCCAAAACTTTTGGAGCAGCTTCAAAACTTTTGGAGCCGCTCCAAAACTTTTGGAGCCGCTCCAAAACTTTTGGAGCAGCTTCAAAACTTTTGGTGCCGCTCCAAAACTTTTGGTGCAAGAACATTAACTTTTGGAGCAGCTCCAAAACTTTTGGAGCCGCTCCAAAACCTTTGGTGCAAGAACATTAACTTTTGGAGCCGCTCCAAAACTTTTGGTGCAAGAACATTAACTTTTGGAGCCGCTCCAAAACTTTTGGTCCCGCTCCAAAACTTTTGGTGCCGCTTCAAAACTTTTGGTGCAAGAACATTAACTTTTGGAGCAGCTCCAAAACTTTTGGAGCCGCTCCAAAACTTTTGGTGCCGCTCCAAAACTTTTGGTGCAAGAACATTAACTTTTGGAGCCGCTCCAAAACTTTTGGTGCAAGAACATTAACTTTTGGAGCCGCTCCAAAACTTTTGGTCCCGCTCCAAAACTTTTGGTGCCGCTCCAAAGCTTTTGGAGCCGCTCCAAAACTTTTGGTGCCGCTCCAAAACTTTTGGTGCCGCTCCAAAACTTTTGGAGCCGCTCCAAAACTTTTGGTGCCGCTCCAAAACTTTTGGTGCCGCTCCAAAACTTTTGGAGCCGCTCCAAAACTTTTGGTGCCGCTCCAAAACTTTTGGTGCCGCTCCAAAACTTTTGGAGCCGCTCCAAAACTTTTGGAGCCGCTCCAAAACTTTTGGTGCCGCTCCAAAACTTTTGGTGCCGCTCCAAAACTTTTGGTGCCGCTCCAAAACTTTTGGTGCCGCTCCAAAACTTTTGGTGCAAGAACATTAACTTTTGGAGCCGCTCCAAAACTTTTGGTGCCGCTCCAAAACTTTTGGTGCCGCTCCAAAACTTTTGGTGCCGCTCCAAAACTTTTGGTGCAAGAACATTAACTTTTGGAGCCGCTCCAAAACTTTTGGTGCCGCTCCAAAACTTTTGGTGCAAGAACATTAACTTTTGGAGCCGCTCCAAAACTTTTGGTGCAAGAACATTAACTTTTGGAGCCGCTCCAAAACTTTTGGTGCCGCTCCAAAACTTTTGGTGCAAGAACATTAACTTTTGGAGCCGCTCCAAAACTTTTGGTGCCGCTCCAAAACTTTTGGTGCCGCTCCAAAACTTTTGGTGCAAGAACATTAACTTTTGGAGCCGCTCCAAAACTTTTGGTGCCGCTCCAAAACTTTTGGTGCAAGAACATTAACTTTTGGAGCCGCTCCAAAACTTTTGGTGCAAGAACATTAACTTTTGGAGCCGCTCCAAAACTTTTGGTGCCGCTCCAAAACTTTTGGTGCAAGAACATTAACTTTTGGAGCCGCTCCAAAACTTTTGGTGCCGCTCCAAAACTTTTGGTGCAAGAACATTAACTTTTGGAGCCGCTCCAAAACTTTTGGAGCCGCTCCAAAACTTTTGGAGCAGCTTCAAAACTTTTGGTGCCGCTCCAAAACTTTTGGTGCAAGAACATTAACTTTTGGAGCAGCTCCAAAACTTTTGGAGCCGCTCCAAAACTTTTGGTGCCGCTCCAAAACTTTTGGTGCAAGAACATTAACTTTTGGAGCCGCTCCAAAACTTTTGGTGCAAGATCATTAACTTTTGGAGCCGCTCCAAAACTTTTGGTGCCGCTCCAAAACTTTTGGTGCCGCTCCAAAACTTTTGGTGCCGCTCCAAAACTTTTGGTGCAAGAACATTAACTTTTGGAGCCGCTCCAAAACTTTTGGTGCCGCTCCAAAACTTTTGGGGCCGCTCCAAAACTTTTGGTGCCGCTCCAAAACTTTTGGTGCCGCTCCAAAACTTTTGGTGCCGCTCCAAAACTTTTGGAGCCGCTCCAAAACTTTTGGTACAAGATCATTAACTTTTGGAGTCGCTCCAAAACTTTTGGTGCCGCTCCAAAACTTTTGGAGCCGCTCCAAAACTTTTGGTGCCGCTCCAAAACTTTTGGAGCCGCTCCAAAACTTTTGGTGCCGCTCCAAAACTTTTGGTGCCGCTCCAAAACTTTTGGTGCCGCTCCAAAACTTTTGGAGCCGCTCCAAAACTTTTGGTGCCGCTCCAAAACTTTTGGTGCCGCTCCAAAACTTTTGGTGCCGCTCCAAAACTTTTGGAGCCGCTCCAAAACTTTTGGTGCCGCTCCAAAACTTTTGGTGCCGCTCCAAAACTTTTGGTGCCGCTCCAAAGCTTTTGGTGCAAGAACATTAACTTTTGGAGCCGCTCCAAAACTTTTGGTGCCGCTCCAAAACTTTTGGAGCCGCTCCAAAACTTTTGGTGCCGCTCCAAAGCTTTTGGTGCCGCTCCAAAGCTTTTGGTGCAAGAACATTAACTTTTGGAGCCGCTCCAAAACTTTTGGTGCCGCTCCAAAACTTTTGGAGCCGCTCCAAAACTTTTGGTGCCGCTCCAAAACTTTTGGAGCCGCTCCAAAACTTTTGGTGCAAGAACATTAACTTTTGGAGCCGCTCCAAAACTTTTGGTGCCGCTCCAAAACTTTTGGTGCCGCTCCAAAACTTTTGGAGCCGCTCCAAAACTTTTGGTGCCGCTCCAAAACTTTTGGTGCCGCTCCAAAACTTTTGGTGCCGCTCCAAAACTTTTGGAGCCGCTCCAAAACTTTTGGTGCCGCTCCAAAACTTTTGGTGCCGCTCCAAAACTTTTGGTGCCGCTCCAAAGCTTTTGGTGCAAGAACATTAACTTTTGGAGCCGCTCCAAAACTTTTGGTGCCGCTCCAAAACTTTTGGTGCCGCTCCAAAACTTTTGGTGCCGCTCCAAAGCTTTTGGTGCAAGAACATTAACTTTTGGAGCCGCTCCAAAACTTTTGGTGCCGCTCCAAAACTTTTGGAGCCGCTCCAAAACTTTTGGTGCCGCTCCAAAACTTTTGGAGCCGCTCCAAAACTTTTGGTGCAAGAACATTAACTTTTGGAGCCGCTCCAAAACTTTTGGTGCCGCTCCAAAACTTTTGGTGCCGCTCCAAAACTTTTGGAGCCGCTCCAAAACTTTTGGTGCCGCTCCAAAACTTTTGGTGCCGCTCCAAAACTTTTGGAGCCGCTCCAAAACTTTTGGTGCCGCTCCAAAACTTTTGGTGCCGCTCCAAAACTTTTGGAGCCGCTCCAAAACTTTTGGTGCAAGAACATTAACTTTTGGTGCAAGAACATTAACTTTTGGTGCAAGAACATTAACTTTTGGTGCCGCTCCAAAACTTTTGGAGCCGCTCCAAAACTATTGGTGCAAGAACATAAACTTTTGGAGCCGCTCCAAAACTTTTGGTGCCGCTCCAAAACTTTTGGTGCCGCTCCAAAACTTTTGGTGCAAGAACATAAACTTTTGGAGCCGCTCCAAAACTTTTGGTGCAAGAACATTAACTTTTGGAGCCGCTCCAAAACTTTTGGTGCAAGAACATTAACTTTTGGTGCAAGAACATTAACTTTTGGAGCCGCTCCAAAACTTTTGGTGCAAGAACATTAACTTTTGGAGCCGCTCCAAAACTTTTGGTGCAAGAACATTAACTTTTGGAGCCGCTCCAAAACTTTTGGTGCCGCTCCAAAACTTTTGGTGCCGCTCCAAAACTTTCGGTGCAAGAACATTAACTTTTGGAGCCGCTCCAAAACTTTCGGTGCAAGAACATTAACTTTTGGAGCCGCTCCAAAACTTTTGGTGCCGCTCCAAAACTTTTGGTGCAAGAACATTAACTTTTGGAGCCGCTCCAAAACTTTTGGTGCCGCTCCAAAACTTTCGGTGCAAGAACATTAACTTTTGGAGCCGCTCCAAAACTTTTGGTGCCGCTCCAAAACTTTTGGTGCCGCTCCAAAACTTTTGGTGCCGCTCCAAAACTTTCGGTGCAAGAACATTAACTTTTGGAGCCGCTCCAAAACTTTTGGAGCCGCTCCAAAACTTTTGGTGCCGCTCCAAAACTTTTGGTGCCGCTCCAAAACTTTTGGTGCCGCTCCAAAACTTTTGGTGCCGCTCCAAAACTTTCGGTGCAAGAACATTAACTTTTGGAGCCGCTCCAAAACTTTTGGTGCAAGAACATTAACTTTTGGAGCCGCTCCAAAACTTTTGGAGCAGCTCCAAAACTTTTGGTGCCGCTCCAAAACTTTTGGTGCAAGAACATTAACTTTTGGAGCCGCTCCAAAACTTTTGGTGCCGCTCCAAAACTTTTGGTGCAAGAACATTAACTTTTGGAGCCGCTCCAAAACTTTTGGAGCAGCTCCAAAACTTTTGGTGCCGCTCCAAAACTTTTGGTGCAAGAACATTAACTTTTGGAGCCGCTCCAAAACTTTTGGAGCCGCTCCAAAACTTTTGGAGCCGCTCCAAAACTTTTGGTGCAAGAACATTAACTTTTGGAGCCGCTCCAAAACTTTTGGTGCCGCTCCAAAACTTTTGGTGCCGCTCCAAAACTTTTGGTGCAAGAACATTAACTTTTGGAGCAGCTCCAAAACTTTTGGAGCCGCTCCAAAACTTTTGGAGCCGCTCCAAAACTTTTGGTGCAAGAACATTAACTTTTGGAGCCGCTCCAAAACTTTTGGTGCAAGAACATTAACTTTTGGAGCCGCTCCAAAACTTTTGGTCCCGCTCCAAAACTTTTGGTGCCGCTCCAAAACTTTTGGAGCAAGAACATTAACTTTTGGAGCAGCTCCAAAACTTTTGGAGCCGCTCCAAAACTTTTGGTGCAAGAACATTAACTTTTGGAGCCGCTCCAAAACTTTTGGTGCAAGAACATTAACTTTTGGAGCCGCTCCAAAACTTTTGGTGCCGCTCCAAAACTTTTGGTGCCGCTCCAAAACTTTTGGTGCCGCTCCAAAACTTTTGGAGCCGCTCCAAAACTTTTGGTGCCGCTCCAAAACTTTTGGTGCCGCTCCAAAACTTTTGGTGCAAGAACATTAACTTTTGGAGCCGCTCCAAAACTTTTGGTGCCGCTCCAAAACTTTTGGTGCCGCTCCAAAACTTTTGGAGCCGCTCCAAAACTTTTGGTGCCGCTCCAAAACTTTTGGTGCAAGAACATTAACTTTTGGAGCCGCTCCAAAACTTTTGGTGCCGCTCCAAAACTTTTGGTGCCGCTCCAAAACTTTTGGAGCCGCTCCAAAACTTTTGGTGCCGCTCCAAAACTTTTGGTGCCGCTCCAAAACTTTTGGTGCCGCTCCAAAACTTTTGGAGCCGCTCCAAAAACTTTTGGTGCCGCTCCAAAACTTTTGGTGCCGCTCCAAAACTTTTGGAGCCGCTCCAAAACTTTTGGTGCCGCTCCAAAACTTTTGGTGCCGCTCCAAAACTTTTGGTGCCGCTCCAAAACTTTTGGAGCCGCTCCAAAACTTTTGGAGCCGCTCCAAAACTTTTGGTGCCGCTCCAAAACTTTTGGTGCCGCTCCAAAACTTTTGGAGCCGCTCCAAAACTTTTGGTGCCGCTCCAAAACTATTGGTGCCGCTCCAAAACTTTTGGTGCCGCTCCAAAACTTTTGGTGCAAGAACATTAACTTTTGGAGCCGCTCCAAAACTTTTGGTGCCGCTCCAAAACTTTTGGAGCCGCTCCAAAACTTTTGGTGCCGCTCCAAAACTTTTGGTGCCGCTCCAAAACTTTTGGAGCCGCTCCAAAACTTTTGGAGCCGCTCCAAAACTTTTGGTGCCGCTCCAAAACTTTTGGTGCCGCTCCAAAACTTTTGGAGCCGCTCCAAAACTTTTGGTGCCGCTCCAAAACTTTTGGTGCCGCTCCAAAACTTTTGGTGCAAGAACATTAACTTTTGGAGCCGCTCCAAAACTTTTGGTGCCGCTCCAAAACTTTTGGAGCCGCTCCAAAACTTTTGTTGCCGCTCCAAAACTTTTGGTGCAAGAACATTAACTTTTGGAGCCGCTCCAAAACTTTTGGAGCAGCTCCAAAACTTTTGGTGCCGCTCCAAAACTTTTGGTGCAAGAACATTAACTTTTGGAGCAGCTTCAAAACTTTTGGTGCCGCTCCAAAACTTTTGGTGCAAGAACATTAACTTTTGGAGCAGCTCCAAAACTTTTGGTGCCGCTCCAAAACTTTCGGTGCAAGAACATTAACTTTTGGAGCCGCTCCAAAACTTTTGGTGCAAGAACATTAACTTTTGGAGCCGCTCCAAAACTTTTGGAGCAGCTCCAAAACTTTTGGTGCCGCTCCAAAACTTTTGGTGCAAGAACATTAACTTTTGGAGCCGCTCCAAAACTTTTGGTGCCGCTCCAAAACTTTTGGTGCAAGAACATTAACTTTTGGAGCCGCTCCAAAACTTTTGGAGCAGCTCCAAAACTTTTGGTGCCGCTCCAAAACTTTTGGTGCAAGAACATTAACTTTTGGAGCCGCTCCAAAACTTTTGGAGCCGCTCCAAAACTTTTGGAGCCGCTCCAAAACTTTTGGTGCAAGAACATTAACTTTTGGAGCCGCTCCAAAACTTTTGGTGCCGCTCCAAAACTTTTGGTGCCGCTCCAAAACTTTTGGTGCAAGAACATTAACTTTTGGAGCAGCTCCAAAACTTTTGGAGCCGCTCCAAAACTTTTGGAGCCGCTCCAAAACTTTTGGTGCAAGAACATTAACTTTTGGAGCCGCTCCAAAACTTTCGGTGCAAGAACATTAACTTTTGGAGCCGCTCCAAAACTTTTGGTCCCGCTCCAAAACTTTTGGTGCCGCTCCAAAACTTTTGGAGCAAGAACATTAACTTTTGGAGCAGCTCCAAAACTTTTGGAGCCGCTCCAAAACTTTTGGTGCAAGAACATTAACTTTTGGAGCCGCTCCAAAACTTTTGGTGCAAGAACATTAACTTTTGGAGCCGCTCCAAAACTTTTGGTGCCGCTCCAAAACTTTTGGTGCCGCTCCAAAACTTTTGGTGCCGCTCCAAAACTTTTGGAGCCGCTCCAAAACTTTTGGTGCCGCTCCAAAACTTTTGGTGCCGCTCCAAAACTTTTGGTGCAAGAACATTAACTTTTGGAGCCGCTCCAAAACTTTTGGTGCCGCTCCAAAACTTTTGGTGCCGCTCCAAAACTTTTGGAGCCGCTCCAAAACTTTTGGTGCCGCTCCAAAACTTTTGGTGCAAGAACATTAACTTTTGGAGCCGCTCCAAAACTTTTGGTGCCGCTCCAAAACTTTTGGTGCCGCTCCAAAACTTTTGGAGCCGCTCCAAAACTTTTGGTGCCGCTCCAAAACTTTTGGTGCCGCTCCAAAACTTTTGGTGCCGCTCCAAAACTTTTGGAGCCGCTCCAAAAACTTTTGGTGCCGCTCCAAAACTTTTGGTGCCGCTCCAAAACTTTTGGAGCCGCTCCAAAACTTTTGGTGCCGCTCCAAAACTTTTGGTGCCGCTCCAAAACTTTTGGTGCCGCTCCAAAACTTTTGGAGCCGCTCCAAAACTTTTGGAGCCGCTCCAAAACTTTTGGTGCCGCTCCAAAACTTTTGGTGCCGCTCCAAAACTTTTGGAGCCGCTCCAAAACTTTTGGTGCCGCTCCAAAACTATTGGTGCCGCTCCAAAACTTTTGGTGCCGCTCCAAAACTTTTGGTGCAAGAACATTAACTTTTGGAGCCGCTCCAAAACTTTTGGTGCCGCTCCAAAACTTTTGGTGCCGCTCCAAAACTTTTGGAGCCGCTCCAAAACTTTTGGTGCCGCTCCAAAACTTTTGGTGCCGCTCCAAAACTTTTGGTGCCGCTCCAAAACTTTTGGTGCCGCTCCAAAACTTTTGGAGCCGCTCCAAAACTTTTGGAGCCGCTCCAAAACTTTTGGTGCCGCTCCAAAACTTTTGGTGCCGCTCCAAAACTTTTGGAGCCGCTCCAAAACTTTTGGTGCCGCTCCAAAACTTTTGGTGCCGCTCCAAAACTTTTGGTGCCGCTCCAAAACTTTTGGAGCCGCTCCAAAACTTTTGGTGCCGCTCCAAAACTTTTGGTGCCGCTCCAAAACTTTTGGTGCAAGAACATTAACTTTTGGAGCCGCTCCAAAACTTTTGGTGCCGCTCCAAAACTTTTGGTGCCGCTCCAAAACTTTTGGAGCCGCTCCAAAACTTTTGTTGCCGCTCCAAAACTTTTGGTGCAAGAACATTAACTTTTGGAGCCGCTCCAAAACTTTTGGAGCAGCTCCAAAACTTTTGGTGCCGCTCCAAAACTTTTGGTGCAAGAACATTAACTTTTGGAGCAGCTTCAAAACTTTTGGTGCCGCTCCAAAACTTTTGGTGCAAGAACATTAACTTTTGGAGCAGCTCCAAAACTTTTGGAGCCGCTCCAAAACTTTTGGAGCCGCTCCAAAACTTTTGGTGCAAGAACATTAACTTTTGGAGCCGCTCCAAAACTTTTGGTGCCGCTCCAAAACTTTTGGTGCCGCTCCAAAACTTTTGGAGCCGCTCCAAAACTTTTGTTGCCGCTCCAAAACTTTTGGTGCAAGAACATTAACTTTTGGAGCCGCTCCAAAACTTTTGGTGCAAGAACATTAACTTTTGGAGCCGCTCCAAAACTTTTGGTCCCGCTCCAAAACTTTTGGTGCCGCTCCAAAACTTTTGGTGCAAGAACATTAACTTTTGGAGCAGCTCCAAAACTTTTGGAGCCGCTCCAAAACTTTTGGTGCCGCTCCAAAACTTTTGGTGCAAGAACATTAACTTTTGGAGCCGCTCCAAAACTTTTGGTGCCGCTCCAAAACTTTTGGTGCAAGAACATAAACTTTTGGAGCCGCTCCAAAACTTTTGGAGCCGCTCCAAAACTTTTGGTGCCGCTCCAAAACTTTTGGAGCCGCTCCAAAACTTTTGGTGCCGCTCCAAAACTTTTGGTGCAAGAACATAAACTTTTGGAGCCGCTCCAAAACTTTTGGAGCCGCTCCAAAACTTTTGGTGCCGCTCCAAAACTTTTGGTGCAAGAACATAAACTTTTGGAGCCGCTCCAAAACTTTTGGAGCCGCTCCAAAACTTTTGGTGCCGCTCCAAAACTTTTGGAGCCGCTCCAAAACTTTTGGTGCCGCTCCAAAACTTTCGGTGCAAGAACATTAACTTTTGGAGCCGCTCCAAAACTTTTGGTGCAAGAACATTAACTTTTGGAGCCGCTCCAAAACTTTTGGTGCCGCTCCAAAACTTTTGGTGCAAGAACATAAACTTTTGGAGCCGCTCCAAAACTTTTGGAGCCGCTCCAAAACTTTTGGTGCCGCTCCAAAACTTTTGGAGCCGCTCCAAAACTTTTGGTGCCGCTCCAAAACTTTTGGTGCAAGAACATAAACTTTTGGAGCCGCTCCAAAACTTTTGGAGCCGCTCCAAAACTTTTGGTGCCGCTCCAAAACTTTTGGAGCCGCTCCAAAACTTTTGGTGCCGCTCCAAAACTTTTGGTGCCGCTCCAAAACTTTTGGTGCAAGAACATTAACTTTTGGTGCCGCTCCAAAACTTTTGGTGCCGCTCCAAAACTTTTGGTGCCGCTCCAAAACTTTTGGTGCCGCTCCAAAACTTTTGGTGCCGCTCCAAAACTTTTGGTGCCGCTCCAAAACTTTTGGTGCCGCTCCAAAACTTTTGGTGCCGCTCCAAAACTTTTGGTGCCGCTCCAAAACTTTTGTGGCCGCTCCAAAACTTTTGGTGCCGCTCCAAAACTTTTGGTGCCGCTCCAAAACTTTTGGTGCCGCTCCAAAACTTTTGGTGCCGCTCCAAAACTTTTGGTGCAAGTACATTAACTTTTGGAGCCGCTCCAAAACTTTTGGTGCCGCTCCAAAACTTTTGGTGCCCCTCCAAAACTTTTGGTGCAAGAACATTAACTTTTGGAGCCGCTCCAAAACTTTTGGTGCCGCTCCAAAACTTTTGGAGCCGCTCCAAAACTTTTGGTGCAAGAACATCAACTTTTGGAGCCGCTCCAAAACTTTTGGTGCCGCTCCAAAACTTTTGGTGCCGCTCCAAAACTTTTGGAGCCGCTCCAAAACTTTTGGTGCCGCTCCAAAACTTTTGGTGCAAGAACATAAACTTTTGGAGCCGCTCCAAAACTTTTGGTGCCGCTCCAAAACTTTTGGAGCCGCTCCAAAACTTTTGGTGCCGCTCCAAAACTTTTGGAGCCGCTCCAAAACTTTTGGTGCCGCTCCAAAACTTTTGGTGCCGCTCCAAAACTTTTGGAGCCGCTCCAAAACTTTTGGTGCAAGAACATTAACTTTTGGAGCCGCTCCAAAACTTTTGGTGCCGCTCCAAAACTTTTGGAGCCGCTCCAAAACTTTTGGTGCAAGAACATTAACTTTTGGTGCCGCTCCAAAACTTTTGGTGCCGCTCCAAAACTTTTGGAGCCGCTCCAAAACTTTTGGAGCCGCTCCAAAACTTTTGGTGCAAGAACATTAACTTTTGGAGCCGCTCCAAAACTTTTGGTGCCGCTCCAAAACTTTTGGTGCCGCTCCAAAACTTTTGGAGCCGCTCCAAAACTTTTAGTGCTGCTCCAAAACTTTTGGAGCCGCTCCAAAACTTTTGGTGCCGCTCCAAAACTTTTGGAGCCGCTCCAAAACTTTTGGTGCCGCTCCAAAACTTTTGGTGCAAGAACATTAACTTTTGGAGCCGCTCCAAAACTTTTGGTGCCGCTCCAAAACTTTTGGTGCCGCTCCAAAACTTTTGGAGCCGCTCCAAAACTTTTGGTGCCGCTCCAAAACTTTTGGTGCCGCTCCAAAACTTTTGGAGCCGCTCCAAAACTTTTGGTGCAAGAACATTAACTTTTGGAGCCGCTCCAAAACTTTTGGTGCCGCTCCAAAACTTTTGGAGCCGCTCCAAAACTTTTGGTGCAAGAACATTAACTTTTGGTGCCGCTCCAAAACTTTTGGTGCCGCTCCAAAACTTTTGGAGCCGCTCCAAAACTTTTGGAGCCGCTCCAAAACTTTTGGTGCAAGAACATTAACTTTTGGAGCCGCTCCAAAACTTTTGGTGCCGCTCCAAAACTTTTGGTGCCGCTCCAAAACTTTTGGAGCCGCTCCAAAACTTTTAGTGCTGCTCCAAAACTTTTGGAGCCGCTCCAAAACTTTTGGTGCCGCTCCAAAACTTTTGGAGCCGCTCCAAAACTTTTGGTGCCGCTCCAAAACTTTTGGTGCAAGAACATTAACTTTTGGAGCCGCTCCAAAACTTTTGGTGCCGCTCCAAAACTTTTGGTGCCGCTCCAAAACTTTTGGTGCCGCTCCAAAACTTTTGGTGCAAGAACATTAACTTTTGGAGCCGCTCCAAAACTTTTGGTGCCGCTCCAAAACTTTTGGAGCCGCTCCAAAACTTTTGGTGCCGCTCCAAAACTTTTGGTGCCGCTCCAAAACTTTTGGAGCCGCTCCAAAACTTTTGGTGCAAGAACATTAACTTTTGGTGCCGCTCCAAAACTTTTGGTGCCGCTCCAAAACTTTTGGTGCCGCTCCAAAACTTTTGGTGCAAGAACATAAACTTTTGGAGCCGCTCCAAAACTTTTGGTGCCGCTCCAAAACTTTTGGTGCCGCTCCAAAACTTTTGGTGCCGCTCCAAAACTTTTGGAGCCGCTCCAAAACTTTTGGTGCCGCTCCAAAACTTTTGTGGCCGCTCCAAAACTTTTGGTGCAAGAACATTAACTTTTGGAGCCGCTCCAAAACTTTTGGTGCCGCTCCAAAACTTTTGGTGCAAGAACATTAACTTTTGGAGCCGCTCCAAAACTTTTGGTGCCGCTCCAAAACTTTTGGTGCAAGAACATAAACTTTTGGAGCCGCTCCAAAACTTTTGGTGCCGCTCCAAAACTTTTGGAGCCGCTCCAAAACTTTTGGTGCCGCTCCAAAACTTTTGGAGCCGCTCCAAAACTTTTGGTGCCGCTCCAAAACTTTTGGTGCAAGAACATAAACTTTTGGAGCCGCTCCAAAACTTTTGGTGCCGCTCCAAAACTTTTGGAGCCGCTCCAAAACTTTTGGTGCCGCTCCAAAACTTTTGGAGCCGCTCCAAAACTTTTGGTGCCGCTCCAAAACTTTTGGTGCCGCTCCAAAACTTTTGGAGCCGCTCCAAAACTTTTGGTGCAAGAACATTAACTTTTGGAGCCGCTCCAAAACTTTTGGTGCCGCTCCAAAACTTTTGGAGCCGCTCCAAAACTTTTGGTGCAAGAACATTAACTTTTGGTGCCGCTCCAAAACTTTTGGTGCCGCTCCAAAACTTTTGGAGCCGCTCCAAAACTTTTGGTGCCGCTCCAAAACTTTTGGTGCCGCTCCAAAACTTTTGGTGCCGCTCCAAAACTTTTGGTGCCGCTCCAAAACTTTTGGTGCCGCTCCAAAACTTTTGGTGCCGCTCCAAAACTTTTGGTGCCGCTCCAAAACTTTTGGTGCCGCTCCAAAACTTTTGGAGCCGCTCCAAAACTTTTGGTGCCGCTCCAAAACTTTTGGTGCCCCTCCAAAACTTTTGGTGCAAGAACATTAACTTTTGGAGCCGCTCCAAAACTTTTGGTGCCGCTCCAAAACTTTTGGAGCCGCTCCAAAACTTTTGGAGCCGCTCCAAAACTTTTGGAGCCGCTCCAAAACTTTTGGTGCAAGAACATTAACTTTTGGAGCCGCTCCAAAACTTTTGGTGCCGCTCCAAAACTTTTGGTGCCGCTCCAAAACTTTTGGAGCCGCTCCAAAACTTTTGGTGCCGCTCCAAAACTTTTGGTGCCGCTCCAAAACTTTTAGTGCTGCTCCAAAACTTTTGGAGCCGCTCCAAAACTTTTGGTGCCGCTCCAAAACTTTTGGAGCCGCTCCAAAACTTTTGGTGCCGCTCCAAAACTTTTGGTGCAAGAACATTAACTTTTGGAGCCGCTCCAAAACTTTTGGTGCCGCTCCAAAACTTTTGGTGCCGCTCCAAAACTTTTGGTGCCGCTCCAAAACTTTTGGTGCCGCTCCAAAACTTTTGGTGCAAGAACATTAACTTTTGGAGCCGCTCCAAAACTTTTGGTGCCGCTCCAAAACTTTTGGTGCCGCTCCAAAACTTTTGGAGCCGCTCCAAAACTTTTGGTGCCGCTCCAAAACTTTTGGTGCCGCTCCAAAACTTTTGGAGCCGCTCCAAAACTTTTGGTGCAAGAACATTAACTTTTGGAGCCGCTCCAAAACTTTTGGTGCCGCTCCAAAACTTTTGGAGCCGCTCCAAAACTTTTGGTGCAAGAACATTAACTTTTGGTGCCGCTCCAAAACTTTTGGTGCCGCTCCAAAACTTTTGGAGCCGCTCCAAAACTTTTGGAGCCGCTCCAAAACTTTTGGTGCAAGAACATTAACTTTTGGAGCCGCTCCAAAACTTTTGGTGCCGCTCCAAAACTTTTGGTGCCGCTCCAAAACTTTTGGAGCCGCTCCAAAACTTTTAGTGCTGCTCCAAAACTTTTGGAGCCGCTCCAAAACTTTTGGTGCCGCTCCAAAACTTTTGGAGCCGCTCCAAAACTTTTGGTGCCGCTCCAAAACTTTTGGTGCAAGAACATTAACTTTTGGAGCCGCTCCAAAACTTTTGGTGCCGCTCCAAAACTTTTGGTGCCGCTCCAAAACTTTTGGTGCCGCTCCAAAACTTTTGGTGCCGCTCCAAAACTTTTGGTGCCGCTCCAAAACTTTTGGTGCCGCTCCAAAACTTTTGTGGCCGCTCCAAAACTTTTGGTGCCGCTCCAAAACTTTTGGTGCCGCTCCAAAACTTTTGGTGCCGCTCCAAAACTTTTGGTGCCGCTCCAAAACTTTTGGTGCAAGTACATTAACTTTTGGAGCCGCTCCAAAACTTTTGGTGCCGCTCCAAAACTTTTGGTGCCCCTCCAAAACTTTTGGTGCAAGAACATTAACTTTTGGAGCCGCTCCAAAACTTTTGGTGCCGCTCCAAAACTTTTGGAGCCGCTCCAAAACTTTTGGTGCAAGAACATCAACTTTTGGAGCCGCTCCAAAACTTTTGGTGCCGCTCCAAAACTTTTGGTGCCGCTCCAAAACTTTTGGAGCCGCTCCAAAACTTTTGGTGCCGCTCCAAAACTTTTGGTGCAAGAACATAAACTTTTGGAGCCGCTCCAAAACTTTTGGTGCCGCTCCAAAACTTTTGGAGCCGCTCCAAAACTTTTGGTGCCGCTCCAAAACTTTTGGAGCCGCTCCAAAACTTTTGGTGCCGCTCCAAAACTTTTGGTGCCGCTCCAAAACTTTTGGAGCCGCTCCAAAACTTTTGGTGCAAGAACATTAACTTTTGGAGCCGCTCCAAAACTTTTGGTGCCGCTCCAAAACTTTTGGAGCCGCTCCAAAACTTTTGGTGCAAGAACATTAACTTTTGGTGCCGCTCCAAAACTTTTGGTGCCGCTCCAAAACTTTTGGAGCCGCTCCAAAACTTTTGGAGCCGCTCCAAAACTTTTGGTGCAAGAACATTAACTTTTGGAGCCGCTCCAAAACTTTTGGTGCCGCTCCAAAACTTTTGGTGCCGCTCCAAAACTTTTGGAGCCGCTCCAAAACTTTTAGTGCTGCTCCAAAACTTTTGGAGCCGCTCCAAAACTTTTGGTGCCGCTCCAAAACTTTTGGAGCCGCTCCAAAACTTTTGGTGCCGCTCCAAAACTTTTGGTGCAAGAACATTAACTTTTGGAGCCGCTCCAAAACTTTTGGTGCCGCTCCAAAACTTTTGGTGCCGCTCCAAAACTTTTGGAGCCGCTCCAAAACTTTTGGTGCCGCTCCAAAACTTTTGGTGCCGCTCCAAAACTTTTGGAGCCGCTCCAAAACTTTTGGTGCAAGAACATTAACTTTTGGAGCCGCTCCAAAACTTTTGGTGCCGCTCCAAAACTTTTGGAGCCGCTCCAAAACTTTTGGTGCAAGAACATTAACTTTTGGTGCCGCTCCAAAACTTTTGGTGCCGCTCCAAAACTTTTGGAGCCGCTCCAAAACTTTTGGAGCCGCTCCAAAACTTTTGGTGCAAGAACATTAACTTTTGGAGCCGCTCCAAAACTTTTGGTGCCGCTCCAAAACTTTTGGTGCCGCTCCAAAACTTTTGGAGCCGCTCCAAAACTTTTAGTGCTGCTCCAAAACTTTTGGAGCCGCTCCAAAACTTTTGGTGCCGCTCCAAAACTTTTGGAGCCGCTCCAAAACTTTTGGTGCCGCTCCAAAACTTTTGGTGCAAGAACATTAACTTTTGGAGCCGCTCCAAAACTTTTGGTGCCGCTCCAAAACTTTTGGTGCCGCTCCAAAACTTTTGGTGCCGCTCCAAAACTTTTGGTGCAAGAACATTAACTTTTGGAGCCGCTCCAAAACTTTTGGTGCCGCTCCAAAACTTTTGGAGCCGCTCCAAAACTTTTGGTGCCGCTCCAAAACTTTTGGTGCCGCTCCAAAACTTTTGGTGCAAGAACATTAACTTTTGGTGCCGCTCCAAAACTTTTGGTGCAAGAACATTAACTTTTGGTGCCGCTCCAAAACTTTTGGTGCCGCTCCAAAACTTTTGGTGCCGCTCCAAAACTTTTGGTGCAAGAACATAAACTTTTGGAGCCGCTCCAAAACTTTTGGTGCCGCTCCAAAACTTTTGGTGCCGCTCCAAAACTTTTGGTGCCGCTCCAAAACTTTTGGAGCCGCTCCAAAACTTTTGGTGCCGCTCCAAAACTTTTGTGGCCGCTCCAAAACTTTTGGTGCAAGAACATTAACTTTTGGAGCCGCTCCAAAACTTTTGGTGCCGCTCCAAAACTTTTGGTGCAAGAACATTAACTTTTGGAGCCGCTCCAAAACTTTTGGTGCCGCTCCAAAACTTTTGGTGCAAGAACATAAACTTTTGGAGCCGCTCCAAAACTTTTGGTGCCGCTCCAAAACTTTTGGAGCCGCTCCAAAACTTTTGGTGCCGCTCCAAAACTTTTGGAGCCGCTCCAAAACTTTTGGTGCCGCTCCAAAACTTTTGGTGCAAGAACATAAACTTTTGGAGCCGCTCCAAAACTTTTGGTGCCGCTCCAAAACTTTTGGAGCCGCTCCAAAACTTTTGGTGCCGCTCCAAAACTTTTGGAGCCGCTCCAAAACTTTTGGTGCCGCTCCAAAACTTTTGGTGCCGCTCCAAAACTTTTGGAGCCGCTCCAAAACTTTTGGTGCAAGAACATTAACTTTTGGAGCCGCTCCAAAACTTTTGGTGCCGCTCCAAAACTTTTGGAGCCGCTCCAAAACTTTTGGTGCAAGAACATTAACTTTTGGTGCCGCTCCAAAACTTTTGGTGCCGCTCCAAAACTTTTGGAGCCGCTCCAAAACTTTTGGTGCCGCTCCAAAACTTTTGGTGCCGCTCCAAAACTTTTGGTGCCGCTCCAAAACTTTTGGTGCCGCTCCAAAACTTTTGGTGCCGCTCCAAAACTTTTGGTGCCGCTCCAAAACTTTTGGTGCCGCTCCAAAACTTTTGGTGCCGCTCCAAAACTTTTGGAGCCGCTCCAAAACTTTTGGTGCCGCTCCAAAACTTTTGGTGCCCCTCCAAAACTTTTGGTGCAAGAACATTAACTTTTGGAGCCGCTCCAAAACTTTTGGTGCCGCTCCAAAACTTTTGGAGCCGCTCCAAAACTTTTGGAGCCGCTCCAAAACTTTTGGAGCCGCTCCAAAACTTTTGGTGCAAGAACATTAACTTTTGGAGCCGCTCCAAAACTTTTGGTGCCGCTCCAAAACTTTTGGTGCCGCTCCAAAACTTTTGGAGCCGCTCCAAAACTTTTGGTGCAAGAACATTAACTTTTGGAGCCGCTCCAAAACTTTTGGTGCCGCTCCAAAACTTTTGGAGCCGCTCCAAAACTTTTGGTGCAAGAACATTAACTTTTGGTGCCGCTCCAAAACTTTTGGTGCCGCTCCAAAACTTTTGGAGCCGCTCCAAAACTTTTGGTGCCGCTCCAAAACTTTTGGTGCCGCTCCAAAACTTTTGGTGCCGCTCCAAAACTTTTGGTGCCGCTCCAAAACTTTTGGTGCCGCTCCAAAACTTTTGGTGCCGCTCCAAAACTTTTGGTGCCGCTCCAAAACTTTTGGTGCCGCTCCAAAACTTTTGGAGCCGCTCCAAAACTTTTGGTGCCGCTCCAAAACTTTTGGTGCCCCTCCAAAACTTTTGGTGCAAGAACATTAACTTTTGGAGCCGCTCCAAAACTTTTGGTGCCGCTCCAAAACTTTTGGAGCCGCTCCAAAACTTTTGGAGCCGCTCCAAAACTTTTGGAGCCGCTCCAAAACTTTTGGTGCAAGAACATTAACTTTTGGAGCCGCTCCAAAACTTTTGGTGCCGCTCCAAAACTTTTGGTGCCGCTCCAAAACTTTTGGAGCCGCTCCAAAACTTTTAGTGCTGCTCCAAAACTTTTGGAGCCGCTCCAAAACTTTTGGTGCCGCTCCAAAACTTTTGGAGCCGCTCCAAAACTTTTGGTGCCGCTCCAAAACTTTTGGTGCAAGAACATTAACTTTTGGAGCCGCTCCAAAACTTTTGGTGCCGCTCCAAAACTTTTGGTGCCGCTCCAAAACTATTGGTGCAAGAACATAAACTTTTGGAGCCGCTCCAAAACTTTTGGTGCCGCTCCAAAACTTTTGGTGCAAGAACATTAACTTTTGGAGCCGCTCCAAAACTTTTGGTGCCGCTCCAAAACTTTTGGTGCAAGAACATAAACTTTTGGAGCCGCTCCAAAACTTTTGGTGCCGCTCCAAAACTTTTGGAGCCGCTCCAAAACTTTTGGTGCCGCTCCAAAACTTTTGGAGCCGCTCCAAAACTTTTGGTGCCGCTCCAAAACTTTTGGTGCAAGAACATAAACTTTTGGAGCCGCTCCAAAACTTTTGGTGCCGCTCCAAAACTTTTGGAGCCGCTCCAAAACTTTTGGTGCCGCTCCAAAACTTTTGGAGCCGCTCCAAAACTTTTGGTGCCGCTCCAAAACTTTTGGTGCCGCTCCAAAACTTTTGGAGCCGCTCCAAAACTTTTGGTGCCGCTCCAAAACTTTTGGTGCCGCTCCAAAACTTTTGGAGCCGCTCCAAAACTTTTGGTGCCGCTCCAAAACTTTTGGTGCCGCTCCAAAACTTTTGGAGCCGCTCCAAAACTTTTGGTGCCGCTCCAAAACTTTTGGAGCCGCTCCAAAAATTTTGGTGCCGCTCCAAAACTTTTGGTGCAAGAACATTAACTTTTGGAGCCGCTCCAAAACTTTTGGTGCCGCTCCAAAACTTTTGGTGCAAGAACATAAACTTTTGGAGCCGCTCCAAAACTTTTGGTGCCGCTCCAAAACTTTTGGAGCCGCTCCAAAACTTTTGGTGCAAGAACATTAACTTTTGGAGCCGCTCCAAAACTTTTGGTGCCGCTCCAAAAGTTTTGGAGCGGCACCAAAAGTTTTGGAGCGGCACCAAAAGTTTTGGAGCGGCACCAAAAGTTAATGTTCTTGCACCAAAAGTTTTGGAGCGGCTCCAAAAGTTTTGGAGCGGCACCAAAAGTTTTGGAGCGGCACCAAAAGTTTTGGAGCGGCTCCAAAAGTTAATGTTCTTGCACCAAAAGTTTTGGAGCGGCACCAAAAGTTTTGGAGCGGCTCCAAAAGTTAATGTTCTTGCACCAAAAGTTTTGGAGCGGCACCAAAAGTTTTGGAGCGGCACCAAAAGTTAATGTTCTTGCACCAAAAGTTAATGTTCTTGCACCAAAAGTTTTGGAGCGGCTCCAAAAGTTTTGGAGCGGCACCAAAAGTTTTGGAGCGGCACCAAAAGTTTTGGAGCGGCTCCAAAAGTTAATGTTCTTGCACCAAAAGTTTTGGAGCGGCACCAAAAGTTTTGGAGCGGCTCCAAAAGTTAATGTTCTTGCACCAAAAGTTTTGGAGCGGCTCCAAAAGTTTTGGAGCGGCACCAAAAGTTTTGGAGCGGCACCAAAAGTTTTGGAGCGGCTCCAAAAGTTAATGTTCTTGCACCAAAAGTTTTGGAGCGGCACCAAAAGTTTTGGAGCGGCACCAAAAGTTTATGTTCTTGCACCAAAAGTTTTGGAGCGGCACCAAAAAATTTGGAGCGGCACCAAAAGTTTTGGAGCGGCTCCAAAAGTTTTGGAGCGGCACCAAAAGTTAATGTTCTTGCACCAAAAGTTTTGGAGCGGCACCAAAAGTTTTGGAGCGGCTCCAAAAGTTAATGTTCTTGCACCAAAAGTTTTGGAGCGGCTCCAAAAGTTTTGGAGCGGCACCAAAAGTTTTGGAGCGGCACCAAAAGTTAATGTTCTTGCACCAAAAGTTTTGGAGCGGCTCCAAAAGTTTTGGAGCGGCACCAAAAGTTTTGGAGCGGCACCAAAAGTTTTGGAGCGGCACCAAAAGTTTTGGAGCGGCTCCAAAAGTTAATGTTCTTGCACCAAAAGTTTTGGAGCGGCACCAAAAGTTTTGGAGCGGCTCCAAAAGTTTTGGAGCGGCACCAAAAGTTTTGGAGCAGCTCCAAAAGTTAATGTTCTTGCACCAAAAGTTTTGGAGCGGCACCAAAAGTTTTGGAGCGGCACCAAAAGTTAATGTTCTTGCACCAAAAGTTTTGGAGCGGCACCAAAAGTTTTGGAGCGGCTCCAAAAGTTAATGTTCTTGCACCAAAAGTTTTGGAGCGGCTCCAAAAGTTTTGGAGCGGCACCAAAAGTTTTGGAGCGGCACCAAAAGTTAATGTTCTTGCACCAAAAGTTTTGGAGCGGCTCCAAAAGTTTTGGAGCGGCACCAAAAGTTTTGGAGCGGCACCAAAAGTTTTGGAGCGGCTCCAAAAGTTTTGGAGCGGCACCAAAAGTTTTGGAGCGGCACCATAAGTTAATGTTCTTGCACCAAAAGTTAATGTTCTTGCACCAAAAGTTAATGTTCTTGCACCAAAAGTTTTGGAGCGGCACCAAAAGTTTTGGAGCGGCACCAAAAGTTTTGGAGCGGCACCAAAAGTTTTGGAGCGGCACCAAAAGTTTATGTTCTTGCACCAAAAGTTTTGGAGCGGCACCAAAAAATTTGGAGCGGCTCCAAAAGTTAATGTTCTTGCACCAAAAGTTAATGTTCTTGCACCAAAAGTTTTGGAGCGGCACCAAAAAATTTGGAGCGGCTCCAAAAGTTAATGTTCTTGCACCAAAAGTTAATGTTCTTGCACCAAAAGTTTTGGAGCGGCTCCAAAAGTTTTGGAGCGGCACCAAAAGTTTTGGAGCGGCTCCAAAAGTTTTGGAGCGGCACCAAAAGTTAATGTTCTTGCACCAAAAGTTTTGGAGCGGCACCAAAAGTTTTGGAGCGGCTCCAAAAGTTAATGTTCTTGCACCAAAAGTTTTGGAGCGGCTCCAAAAGTTTTGGAGCGGCACCAAAAGTTTTGGAGCGGCACCAAAAGTTTTGGAGCGGCACCAAAAGTTTTGGAGCGGCCCCAAAAGTTTTGGAGCGGCACCAAAAGTTTTGGAGCGGCTCCAAAAGTTAATGTTCTTGCACCAAAAGTTTTGGAGCGGCTCCAAAAGTTTTGGAGCGGCCCCAAAAGTTTTGGAGCGGCCCAAAAGTTTTGGAGCGGCACCAAAAGTTTTGGAGCGGCTCCAAAAGTTAATGTTCTTGCACCAAAAGTTTTGGAGCGGCTCCAAAAGTTTTGGAGCGGCACCAAAAGTTTTGGAGCGGCACCAAAAGTTTTGGAGCGGCACCAAAAGTTTTGGAGCGGCACCAAAAGTTTTGGAGCGGCACCAAAAGTTTTGGAGCGGCACCAAAAGTTTTGGAGCGGCTCCAAAAGTTTTGGAGCGGCACCAAAAGTTTTGGAGCGGCACCAAAAGTTAATGTTCTTGCACCAAAAGTTTTGGAGCGGCTCCAAAAGTTTTGGAGCGGCACCAAAAGTTTTGGAGCGACTCCAAAAGTTAATGTTCTTGCACCAAAAGTTTTGGAGCGGCACCAAAAATTTTGGAGCGGCTCCAAAAGTTTTGGAGCGGCACCAAAAGTTTTGGAGCGGCTCCAAAAGTTTATGTTCTTGCACCAAAAGTTTTGGAGCGGCACCAAAAAATTTGGAGCGGCTCCAAAAGTTAATGTTCTTGCACCAAAAGTTAATGTTCTTGCACCAAAAGTTTTGGAGCGGCACCAAAAGTTTTGGAGCGGCTCCAAAAGTTTTGGAGCGGCACCAAAAGTTTTGGAGCGGCACCAAAAGTTTTGGAGCGGCTCCAAAAGTTTTGGAGCGGCACCAAAAGTTTTGGAGCGGCACCAAAAGTTTTGGAGCGGTGCCAAAAGTTAATGTTCTTGCACCAAAAGTTTTGGAGCGGCACCAAAAGTTTTGGAGCGGCACCAAAAGTTTTGGAGCGGCTCCAAAAGTTTTGGAGCGGCACCAAAAGTTTTGGAGCGGCACCAAAAGTTAATGTTCTTGCACCAAAAGTTTTGGAGCGGCTCCAAAAGTTTTGGAGCGGCACCAAAAGTTTTGGAGCGGCACCAAAAGTTTTGGAGCGACTCCAAAAGTTAATGTTCTTGCACCAAAAGTTTTGGAGCGACTCCAAAAGTTAATGTTCTTGCACCAAAAGTTTTGGAGCGGCACCAAAAGTTTTGGAGCGGCTCCAAAAGTTTTGGAGCGGCACCAAAAGTTTTGGAGCGGCACCAAAAGTTTTGGAGCGGCTCCAAAAGTTTATGTTCTTGCACCAAAAGTTTTGGAGCGGCACCAAAAGTTTTGGAGCGGCTCCAAAAGTTAATGTTCTTGCACCAAAAGTTTTGGAGCGGCACCAAAAGTTTTGGAGCGGCACCAAAAGTTTATGTTCTTGCACCAAAAGTTTTGGAGCGGCACCAAAAAATTTGGAGCGGCTCCAAAAGTTTTGGAGCGGCACCAAAAGTTTTGGAGCGGCTCCAAAAGTTTTGGAGCGGCACCAAAAGTTTTGGAGCGGTGCCAAAAGTTAATGTTCTTGCACCAAAAGTTTTGGAGCGGCACCAAAAGTTTTGGAGCGGCTCCAAAAGTATTGGAGCGGCACCAAAAGTTTTGGAGCGGCACCAAAAGTTTTGGAGCGGCACCAAAAGTTTTGGAGCGGCTCCAAAAGTTTTGGAGCGGCACCAAAAGTTTTGGAGCGGCACCAAAAGTTTTGGAGCGGCACCAAAAGTTAATGTTCTTGCACCAAAAGTTTTGGAGCGGCTCCAAAAGTTTTGGAGCGGCACCAAAAGTTTTGGAGCGGCACCAAAAGTTTTGGAGCGGCTCCAAAAGTTAATGTTCTTGCACCAAAAGTTTTGGAGCGGCACCAAAAGTTTTGGAGCGGCTCCAAAAGTTTTGGAGCGGCACCAAAAGTTTTGGAGCGGCTCCAAAAGTTTATGTTCTTGCACCAAAAGTTTTGGAGCGGCACCAAAAGTTTTGGAGCGGCTCCAAAAGTTAATGTTCTTGCACCAAAAGTTTTGGAGCGGCACCAAAAGTTAATGTTCTTGCACCAAAAGTTTTGGAGCGGCACCAAAAGTTAATGTTCTTGCACCAAAAGTTTTGGAACGGCTCCAAAAGTTTATGTTCTTGCACCAAAAGTTTTGGAGCGGCACCAAAAGTTTTGGAGCGGCTCCAAAAGTTTATGTTCTTGCACCAAAAGTTTTGGAGCGGCTCCAAAAGTTTTGGAGCGGCACCAAAAGTTTTGGAGCGGCTCCAAAAGTTTATGTTCTTGCACCAAAAGTTTTGGAGCGGCACCAAAATTTTTGGAGCGGCTCCAAAAGTTAATGTTCTTGCACCAAAAGTTTTGGAGCGGCTCCAAAAGTTTATGTTCTTGCACCAAAAGTTTTGGAGCGGCACCAAAAGTTTTGGAGCGGCTCCAAAAGTTAATGTTCTTGCACCAAAAGTTTTGGAGCGGCACCAAAAGTTTATGTTCTTGCACCAAAAGTTTTGGAGCGGCTCCAAAAGTTTATGTTCTTGCACCAAAAGTTTTGGAGCGGCACCAAAAGTTTTGGAGCGGCTCCAAAAGTTAATGTTCTTGCACCAAAAGTTTTGGAGCGGCACCAAAAGTTTTGGAGCGGCACCAAAAGTTTTGGAGCGGCACCAAAAGTTTATGTTCTTGCACCAAAAGTTTTGGAGCGGCACCAAAACTTTTGAAGCGGCACCAAAAGTTTTGGAGCGGCTCCAAAAGTTTATGTTCTTGCACCAAAAGTTTTGGAGCGGCACCAAAAGTTTTGGAGCGGCTCCAAAAGTTTATGTTCTTGCACCAAAAGTTTTGGAGCGGCTCCAAAAGTTTATGTTCTTGCACCAAAAGTTTTGGAGCGGCTCCAAAAGTTTATGTTCTTGCACCAAAAGTTTTGGAGCGGCTCCAAAAGTTTATGTTCTTGCACCAAAAGTTTTGGAGCGGCACCAAAAGTTTTGGAGCGGCTCCAAAAGTTTTGGAGCGGCTCCAAAAGTTAATGTTCTTGCACCAAAAGTTTTGGAGCGGCACCAAAAGTTTTGGAGCGGCTCCAAAAGTTAATGTTCTTGCACCAAAAGTTTTGGAGCGGCACCAAAAGTTTTGGAGCGGCTCCAAAAGTTTTGGAGCGGCTCCAAAAGTTTTGGAGCGGCTCCAAAAGTTAATGTTCTTGCACCAAAAGTTTTGGAGCGGCTCCAAAAGTTCATGTTCTTGCACCAAAAGTTTTGGAGCGGCACCAAAAGTTTTGGAGCGGCTCCAAAAGTTTTGGAGCGGCTCCAAAAGTTAATGTTCTTGCACCAAAAGTTTTGGAGCGGCACCAAAAGTTAATGTTCTTGCACCAAAAGTTTTGGAGCGGCACCAAAAGTTAATGTTCTTGCACCAAAAGTTTTGGAGCGGCTCCAAAAGTTAATGTTCTTGCACCGAAAGTTTTGGAGCGGCTCCAAAAGTTTTGGAGCGGCTCCAAAAGTTAATGTTCTTGCACCAAAAGTTTTGGAGCGGCTCCAAAAGTTAATGTTCTTGCACCAAAAGTTTTGGAGCGGCACCAAAAGTTAATGTTCTTGCACCAAAAGTTTTGGAGCGGCACCAAAAGTTAATGTTCTTGCACCAAAAGTTTTGGAGCGGCTCCAAAAGTTTATGTTCTTGCACCAAAAGTTTTGGAGCGGCACCAAAAGTTTTGGAGCGGCTCCAAAAGTTTATGTTCTTGCACCAAAAGTTTTGGAGCGGCACCAAAAGTTTTGGAGCGGCACCAAAAGTTTTGGAGCGGCACCAAAAGTTTTGGAGCGGCACCAAAAGTTTTGGAGCGGCTCCAAAAGTTTATGTTCTTGCACCAAAAGTTTTGGAGCGGCACCAAAAGTTTTGGAGCGGCTCCAAAAGTTTATGTTCTTGCACCAAAAGTTTTGGAGCGGCACCAAAAGTTTTGGAGCGGCTCCAAAAGTTTTGGAGCGGCACCAAAAGTTTTGGAGCGGCACCAAAAGTTTTGGAGCGGCACCAAAAGTTTTGGAGCGGCACCAAAAGTTTTGGAGCGGCACCAAAAGTTTTGGAGCGGCACCAAAAGTTTTGGAGCGGCACCAAAAGTTTTGGAGCGGCACCAAAAGTTTTGGAGCGGCTCCAAAAGTTAATGTTCTTGCACCAAAAGTTTTGGAGCGCCTCCAAAAGTTAATGTTCTTGCACCAAAAGTTTTGGAGCGGCTCCAAAAGTTTTGGAGCGGCACCAAAAGTTTTGGAGCGGCTCCAAAAGTTTTGGAGCGGCACCAAAAGTTTTGGAGCGGCTCAAGGAGTTAATGTTCTTGCACCAAAAGTTTTGGAGCGGCACCAAAAGTTTTGGAGCGGCACCAAAAGTTTTGGAGCGGCTCCAAAAGTTAATGTTCTTGCACCAAAAGTTTTGGAGCGGCACCAAAAGTTTTGGAGCGGCTCCAAAAGTTAATGTTCTTGCACCAAAAGTTTTGGAGCGGCACCAAAAGTTAATGTTCTTGCACCAAAAGTTTTGGAGCGGCACCAAAAGTTTTGGAGCGGCTCCAAAAGTTAATGTTCTTGCACCAAAAGTTTTGGAGCGGCACCAAAAGTTTTGGAGCGGCTCCAAAAGTTAATGTTCTTGCACCAAAAGTTTTGGAGCGGCACCAAAAGTTAATGTTCTTGCACCAAAAGTTTTGGAGCGGCTCCAAAAGTTTATGTTCTTGCACCAAAAGTTTTGGAGCGGCACCAAAAGTTTTGGAGCGGCACCAAAAGTTTATGTTCTTGCACCAAAAGTTTTGGAGCGGCTCCAAAAGTTTATGTTCTTGCACCAAAAGTTTTGGAGCGGCACCAAAAGTTTTGGAGCGGCACCAAAAGTTTATGTTCTTGCACCAAAAGTTTTGGAGCGGCACCAAAACTTTTGGAGCGGCACCAAAAGTTTTGGAGCGGCTCCAAAAGTTTATGTTCTTGCACCAAAAGTTTTGGAGCGGCTCCAAAAGTTTATGTTCTTGCACCAAAAGTTTTGGAGCGGCTCCAAAAGTTTATATTCTTGCACCAAAAGTTTTGGAGAGGCACCAAAAGTTTTGGAGCGGCACCAAAAGTTTTGGAGCGGCACCAAAAGTTTTGGAGCGGCACCAAAAGTTTTGGAGCGGCTCCAAAAGTTTATGTTCTTGCACCAAAAGTTTTGGAGCGGCACCAGAAGTTTTGGAGCGGCTCCAAAAGTTTTGGAGCGGCACCAAAAGTTTTGGAGCGGCTCCAAAAGTTTATGTTCTTGCACCAAAAGTTTTGGAGCGGCACCAAAAGTTTTGGAGCGGCTCCAAAAGTTAATGTTCTTGCACCAAAAGTTTTGGAGCGGCTCCAAAAGTTTATGTTCTTGCACCAAAAGTTTTGGAGCGGCACCAAAAGTTTTGGAGCGGCACCAAAAGTTTTGGAGCGGCTCCAAAAGTTAATGTTCTTGCACCAAAAGTTTTGGAGCGGCACCAAAAGTTTTGGAGCGGCACCAAAAGTTTATGTTCTTGCACCAAAAGTTTTGGAGCGGCACCAAAACTTTTGGAGCGGCACCAAAAGTTTTGGAGCGGCTCCAAAAGTTTATGTTCTTGCACCAAAAGTTTTGGAGCGGCTCCAAAAGTTTATGTTCTTGCACCAAAAGTTTTGGAGCGGCTCCAAAAGTTTTGGAGCGGCTCCAAAAGTTTTGGAGCGGCTCCAAAAGTTTTGGAGCGGCACCAAAAGTTTTGGAGCGGCACCAAAAGTTAATGTTCTTGCACCGAAAGTTTTGGAGCGGCTTCAAAAGTTTTGGAGCGGCACCAAAAGTTTTGGAGCGGTACCAGAAGTTTTGGAGCGGCTCCAAAAGTTTTGGAGCGGCTCCAAAAGTTTATGTTCTTGCACCAAAAGTTTTGGAGCGGCACCAAAAGTTTTGGAGCGGCTCCAAAAGTTTATGTTCTTGCACCAAAAGTTTTGGAGCGGCTCCAAAAGTTTATGTTCTTGCACCAAAAGTTTTGGAGCGGCTCCAAAAGTTTATGTTCTTGCACCAAAAGTTTTGGAGCGGCTCCAAAAGTTTATGTTCTTGCACCAAAAGTTTTGGAGCGGCACCAAAAGTTTTGGAGCGGCTCCAAAAGTTAATGTTCTTGCACCAAAAGTTTTGGAGCGGCACCAAAAGTTTTGGAGCGGCTCCAAAAGTTTTGGAGCGGCTCCAAAAGTTTTGGAGCGGCTCCAAAAGTTAATGTTCTTGCACCAAAAGTTTTGGAGCGGCTCCAAAAGTTCATGTTCTTGCACCAAAAGTTTTGGAGCGGCACCAAAAGTTTTGGAGCGGCTCCAAAAGTTTTGGAGCGGCTCCAAAAGTTAATGTTCTTGCACCAAAAGTTTTGGAGCGGCACCAAAAGTTAATGTTCTTGCACCAAAAGTTTTGGAGCGGCACCAAAAGTTAATGTTCTTGCACCAAAAGTTTTGGAGCGGCTCCAAAAGTTAATGTTCTTGCACCGAAAGTTTTGGAGCGGCTCCAAAAGTTTTGGAGCGGCTCCAAAAGTTAATGTTCTTGCACCAAAAGTTTTGGAGCGGCTCCAAAAGTTAATGTTCTTGCACCAAAAGTTTTGGAGCGGCACCAAAAGTTAATGTTCTTGCACCAAAAGTTTTGGAGCGGCACCAAAAGTTAATGTTCTTGCACCAAAAGTTTTGGAGCGGCTCCAAAAGTTTATGTTCTTGCACCAAAAGTTTTGGAGCGGCACCAAAAGTTTTGGAGCGGCACCAAAAGTTTTGGAGCGGCACCAAAAGTTTTGGAGCGGCACCAAAAGTTTTGGAGCGGCACCAAAAGTTTTGGAGCGGCTCCAAAAGTTTATGTTCTTGCACCAAAAGTTTTGGAGCGGCACCAAAAGTTTTGGAGCGGCTCCAAAAGTTTATGTTCTTGCACCAAAAGTTTTGGAGCGGCACCAAAAGTTTTGGAGCGGCTCCAAAAGTTTTGGAGCGGCACCAAAAGTTTTGGAGCGGCACCAAAAGTTTTGGAGCGGCACCAAAAGTTTTGGAGCGGCACCAAAAGTTTTGGAGCGGCACCAAAAGTTTTGGAGCGGCACCAAAAGTTTTGGAGCGGCACCAAAAGTTTTGGAGCGGCACCAAAAGTTAATGTTCTTGCACCAAAAGTTTTGGAGCGCCTCCAAAAGTTAATGTTCTTGCACCAAAAGTTTTGGAGCGGCTCCAAAAGTTTTGGAGCGGCACCAAAAGTTTTGGAGCGGCTCCAAAAGTTTTGGAGCGGCACCAAAAGTTTTGGAGCGGCTCAAGGAGTTAATGTTCTTGCACCAAAAGTTTTGGAGCGGCACCAAAAGTTTTGGAGCGGCACCAAAAGTTTTGGAGCGGCTCCAAAAGTTAATGTTCTTGCACCAAAAGTTTTGGAGCGGCACCAAAAGTTTTGGAGCGGCTCCAAAAGTTAATGTTCTTGCACCAAAAGTTTTGGAGCGGCACCAAAAGTTTATGTTCTTGCACCAAAAGTTTTGGAGCGGCACCAAAAGTTTTGGAGCGGCTCCAAAAGTTAATGTTCTTGCACCAAAAGTTTTGGAGCGGCACCAAAAGTTAATGTTCTTGCACCAAAAGTTTTGGAGCGGCTCCAAAAGTTTATGTTCTTGCACCAAAAGTTTTGGAGCGGCACCAAAAGTTTTGGAGCGGCACCAAAAGTTTATGTTCTTGCACCAAAAGTTTTGGAGCGGCACCAAAAGTTTATGTTCTTGCACCAAAAGTTTTGGAGCGGCACCAAAAGTTTTGGAGCGGCACCAAAAGTTTATGTTCTTGCACCAAAAGTTTTGGAGCGGCTCCAAAAGTTTATGTTCTTGCACCAAAATTTTTTAGCGGCACCAAAAGTTTTGGAGCGGCACCAAAAGTTTATGTTCTTGCACCAAAAGTTTTGGAGCGGCACCAAAACTTTTGGAGCGGCACCAAAAGTTTTGGAGCGGCTCCAAAAGTTTATGTTCTTGCACCAAAAGTTTTGGAGCGGCTCCAAAAGTTTATGTTCTTGCACCAAAAGTTTTGGAGCGGCTCCAAAAGTTTATATTCTTGCACCAAAAGTTTTGGAGAGGCACCAAAAGTTTTGGAGCGGCACCAAAAGTTTTGGAGCGGCACCAAAAGTTTTGGAGCGGCACCAAAAGTTTTGGAGCGGCTCCAAAAGTTTATGTTCTTGCACCAAAAGTTTTGGAGCGGCACCAGAAGTTTTGGAGCGGCTCCAAAAGTTTTGGAGCGGCACCAAAAGTTTTGGAGCGGCTCCAAAAGTTTATGTTCTTGCACCAAAAGTTTTGGAGCGGCACCAAAAGTTTTGGAGCGGCTCCAAAAGTTAATGTTCTTGCACCAAAAGTTTTGGAGCGGCACCAAAAGTTAATGTTCTTGCACCAAAAGTTTTGGAGCGGCTCCAAAAGTTTATGTTCTTGCACCAAAAGTTTTGGAGCGGCACCAAAAGTTTTGGAGCGGCACCAAAAGTTTTGGAGCGGCTCCAAAAGTTAATGTTCTTGCACCAAAAGTTTTGGAGCGGCACCAAAAGTTTTGGAGCGGCACCAAAAGTTTATGTTCTTGCACCAAAAGTTTTGGAGCGGCACCAAAACTTTTGGAGCGGCACCAAAAGTTTTGGAGCGGCTCCAAAAGTTTATGTTCTTGCACCAAAAGTTTTGGAGCGGCTCCAAAAGTTTATGTTCTTGCACCAAAAGTTTTGGAGCGGCTCCAAAAGTTTTGGAGCGGCTCCAAAAGTTTTGGAGCGGCTCCAAAAGTTTTGGAGCGGCACCAAAAGTTTTGGAGCGGCACCAAAAGTTAATGTTCTTGCACCGAAAGTTTTGGAGCGGCTTCAAAAGTTTTGGAGCGGCACCAAAAGTTTTGGAGCGGTACCAGAAGTTTTGGAGCGGCTCCAAAAGTTTTGGAGCGGCTCCAAAAGTTAATGTTCTTGCACCAAAAGTTTTGGAGCGGCACCAAAAGTTTTGGAGCGGCTCCAAAAGTTAATGTTCTTGCACCAAAAGTTTTGGAGCGGCTCCAAAAGTTTTGGAGCGGCTCCAAAAGTTAATGTTCTTGCACCAAAAGTTTTGGAGCGGCTCCAAAAGTTTTGGAGCGGCTCCAAAAGTTAATGTTCTTGCACCAAAAGTTTTGGAGCGGCTCCAAAAGTTTATGTTCTTGCACCAAGAGTTTTGGAGCGGCACCAAAAGTTTTGGAGCGGCACCAGAAGTTTTGGAGCGGCTCCAAAAGTTTATGTTCTTGCACCAAAAGTTTTGGAGCGGCTCCAAAAGTTAATGTTCTTGCACCAAAAGTTTTGGAGCGGCTCCAAAAGTTTATGTTCTTGCACCAAAAGTTTTGGAGCGGCTCCAAAAGTTTATGTTCTTGCACCAAAAGTTTTGGAGCGGCTCCAAAAGTTAATGTTCTTGCACCAAAAGTTTTGGAGCGGCACCAAAAGTTTTGGAGCGGCTCCAAAAGTTTATGTTCTTGCACCAAAAGTTTTGGAACGGTACCAAAAGTTAATGTTCTTGCACCAAAAGTTTTGGAGCGGCTCCAAAAGTTTATGTTCTTGCACCAAAAGTTTTGGAGCGGCACCAAAAGTTTTGGAGCGGCACCAAAAGTTTATGTTCTTGCACCAAAAGTTTTGGAGCGGTACCAAAAGTTAATGTTCTTGCACCAAAAGTTTTGGAGCGGCTCCAAAAGTTTATGTTCTTGCACCAAAAGTTTTGGAGCGGCACCAAAAGTTTTGGAGCGGCTCCAAAAGTTTATGTTCTTGCACCAAAAGTTTTGGAGCGGCACCAAAAGTTTTGGAGCGGCACCAAAAGTTTATGTTCTTGCACCAAAAGTTTTGGAGCGGCACCAAAAGTTTTGGAGCGGCTCCAAAAGTTAATGTTCTTGCACCAAAAGTTTTGGAGCGGCACCAAAAGTTTTGGAGCGGCTCCAAAAGTTTATGTTCTTGCAGTAAAAGTTTTGGAGCGGCACCAAAAGTTTTGGAGCGGCTCCAAAAGTTTATGTTCTTGCACCAAAAGTTTTGGAGCGGCACCAAAAGTTTTGGAGCGGCACCAAAAGTTTTGGAGCGGCACCAAAAGTTTTGGAGCGGCACCAAAAGTTTTGGAGCGGCACCAAAAGTTAATGTTCTTGCACCAAAAGTTTTGGAGCGGCTCCAAAAGTTAATGTTCTTGCACCAAAAGTTTTGGAGCGGCTCCAAAAGTTTTGGAGCGGCACCAAAAGTTTTGGAGCGGCTCCAAAAGTTTTGGAGCGGCACCAAAAGTTTTGGAGCGGCACCAAAAGTTTTGGAGCGGCTCCAAAAGTTAATGTTCTTGCACCAAAAGTTTTGGAGCGGCACCAAAAGTTTTGGAGCGGCTCCAAAAGTTAATGTTCTTGCACCAAAAGTTTTGGAGCGGCACCAAAAGTTAATGTTCTTGCACCAAAAGTTTTGGAGCGGCTCCAAAAGTTTATGTTCTTGCACCAAAAGTTTTGGAGCGGCACCAAAAGTTTTGGAGCGGCTCCAAAAGTTTATGTTCTTGCACCAAAAGTTTTGGAGCGGCACCAAAAGTTTTGGAGCGGCTCCAAAAGTTTATGTTCTTGCACCAAAAGTTTTGGAGCGGCACCAAAAGTTTATGTTCTTGCACCAAAAGTTTTGGAGCGGCACCAAAAGTTTTGGAGCGGCTCCAAAAGTTAATGTTCTTGCACCAAAAGTTTTGGAGCGGCACCAAAAGTTTTGGAGCGGCTCCAAAAGTTTATGTTCTTGCAGTAAAAGTTTTGGAGCGGCACCAAAAGTTTTGGAGCGGCTCCAAAAGTTTTGGAGCGGCACCAAAAGTTTTGGAGCGGCACCAAAAGTTTTGGAGCGGCTCCAAAAGTTTATGTTCTTGCACCAAAAGTTTTGGAGCGGTACCAAAAGTTAATGTTCTTGCACCAAAAGTTTTGGAGCGGCTCCAAAAGTTTATGTTCTTGCACCAAAAGTTTTGGAGCGGCTCCAAAAGTTTATGTTCTTGCACCAAAAGTTTTGGAGCGGCACCAAAAGTTTTGGAGCGGCTCCAAAAGTTTATGTTCTTGCACCAAAAGTTTTGGAGCGGCACCAAAAGTTTTGGAGCGGCACCAAAAGTTTTGGAGCGGCACCAAAAGTTTTGGAGCGGCACCAAAAGTTTTGGAGCGGCACCAAAAGTTAATGTTCTTGCACCAAAAGTTTTGGAGCGGCTCCAAAAGTTAATGTTCTTGCACCAAAAGTTTTGGAGCGGCACCAAAAGTTTTGGAGCGGCTCCAAAAGTTTTGGAGCGGCACCAAAAGTTTTGGAGCGGCACCAAAAGTTTTGGAGCGGCTCCAAAAGTTAATGTTCTTGCACCAAAAGTTTTGGAGCGGCACCAAAAGTTAATGTTCTTGCACCAAAAGTTTTGGAGCGGCTCCAAAAGTTTATGTTCTTGCACCAAAAGTTTTGGAGCGGCACCAAAAGTTTTGGAGCGGCTCCAAAAGTTAATGTTCTTGCACCAAAAGTTTTGGAGCGGCACCAAAAGTTAATGTTCTTGCACCAAAAGTTTTGGAGCGGCTCCAAAAGTTTATGTTCTTGCACCAAAAGTTTTGGAGCGGCACCAAAAGTTTTGGAGCGGCTCCAAAAGTTAATGTTCTTGCACCAAAAGTTTTGGAGCGGCACCAAAAGTTTTGGAGCGGCACCAAAAGTTTTGGAGCGGCACCAAAAGTTTTGGAGCGGCACCAAAAGTTTATGTTCTTGCACCAAAAGTTTTGGAGCGGCACCAAAAGTTTTGGAGCGGCTCCAAAAGTTAATGTTCTTGCACCAAAAGTTTTGGAGCGGCACCAAAAGTTTTGGAGCGGCACCAAAAGTTTTGGAGCGGCACCAAAAGTTTTGGAGCGGCACCAAAAGTTTTGGAGCGGCTCCAAAAGTTTATGTTCTTGCACCAAAAGTTTTGGAGCAGCTCCAAAAGTTTATGTTCTTGCACCAAAAGTTTTGGAGCGGCTCCAAAAGTTTATATTCTTGCACCAAAAGTTTTGGAGAGGCACCAAAAGTTTTGGAGCGGCACCAAAAGTTTTGGAGCGGCACCAAAAGTTTTGGAGCGGCACCAAAAGTTTTGGAGCGGCTCCAAAAGTTTATGTTCTTGCACCAAAAGTTTTGGAGCGGCACCAAAAGTTTTGGAGCGGCTCCAAAAGTTTTGGAGCGGCACCAAAAGTTTTGGAGCGGCTCCAAAAGTTTATGTTCTTGCACCAAAAGTTTTGGAGCGGCACCAAAAGTTTATGTTCTTTCACCAAAAGTTTTGGAGCGGCACCAAAAGTTTTGGAGCGGCTCCAAAAGTTAATGTTCTTGCACCAAAAGTTTTGGAGCGGCTCCAAAAGTTTATGTTCTTTCACCAAAAGTTTTGGAGCGGCACCAAAAGTTTTGGAGCGGCTCCAAAAGTTAATGTTCTTGCACCAAAAGTTTTGGAGCGGCACCAAAAGTTAATGTTCTTGCACCAAAAGTTTTGGAGCGGCTCCAAAAGTTTATGTTCTTGCACCAAAAGTTTTGGAGCGGCACCAAAAGTTTTGGAGCGGCTCCAAAAGTTAATGTTCTTGCACCAAAAGTTTTGGAGCGGCACCAAAAGTTTTGGAGCGGCACCAAAAGTTTTGGAGCGGCACCAAAAGTTTTGGAGCGGCACCAAAAGTTTATGTTCTTGCACCAAAAGTTTTGGAGCGGCTCCAAAAGTTTTGGAGCGGCACCAAAAGTTTTGGAGCGGCACCAAAAGTTAATGTTCTTGCACCGAAAGTTTTGGAGCGGCTTCAAAAGTTTTGGAGCGGCACCAAAAGTTTTGGAGCGGCACCAAAAGTTTATGTTCTTGCACCAAAAGTTTTGGAGCGGCTCCAAAAGTTTTGGAGCGGCACCAAAAGTTTTGGAGCGGCACCAAAAGTTAATGTTCTTGCACCAAAAGTTTTGGAGCGGCTCCAAAAGTTTTGGAGCGGCACCAAAAGTTTTGGAGCGGCACCAAAAGTTAATGTTCTTGCACCGAAAGTTTTGGAGCGGCTTCAAAAGTTTTGGAGCGGTACCAATAGTTTTGGAGCGGCTCCAAAAGTTAATGTTCTTGCACCAAAAGTTTTGGAGCGGCACCAAAAGTTTTGGAGCGGCTCCAAAGGTTAATGTTCTTGCACCAAAAGTTTTGGAGCGGCTCCAAAAGTTTTGGAGCGGCTCCAAAAGTTAATGTTCTTGCACCAAAAGTTTTGGAGCGGCTCCAAAAGTTAATGTTCTTGCACCAAAAGTTTTGGAGCGGCTCCAAAAGTTAATGTTCTTGCACCAAAAGTTTTGGAGCGGCACCAAAAGTTTTGGAGCGGCTCCAAAAGTTTATGTTCTTGCACCAAAAGTTTTGGAGCGGCACCAAAAGTTTATGTTCTTGCACCAAAAGTTTTGGAGCGGCACCAAAAGTTTTGGAGCGGCTCCAAAAGTTAATGTTCTTGCACCAAAAGTTTTGGAGCGGCACCAAAAGTTTTGGAGCGGCTCCAAAAGTTTATGTTCTTGCAGTAAAAGTTTTGGAGCGGCACCAAAAGTTTTGGAGCGGCTCCAAAAGTTTATGTTCTTGCACCAAAAGTTTTGGAGCGGCACCAAAAGTTTTGGAGCGGCACCAAAAGTTTTGGAGCGGCACCAAAAGTTTTGGAGCGGCTCCAAAAGTTTATGTTCTTGCACCAAAAGTTTTGGAGCGGTACCAAAAGTTAATGTTCTTGCACCAAAAGTTTTGGAGCGGCTCCAAAAGTTTATGTTCTTGCACCAAAAGTTTTGGAGCGGCTCCAAAAGTTTATGTTCTTGCACCAAAAGTTTTGGAGCGGCACCAAAAGTTTTGGAGCGGCTCCAAAAGTTTATGTTCTTGCACCAAAAGTTTTGGAGCGGCACCAAAAGTTTTGGAGCGGCACCAAAAGTTTTGGAGCGGCACCAAAAGTTTTGGAGCGGCACCAAAAGTTTTGGAGCGGCACCAAAAGTTAATGTTCTTGCACCAAAAGTTTTGGAGCGGCTCCAAAAGTTAATGTTCTTGCACCAAAAGTTTTGGAGCGGCACCAAAAGTTTTGGAGCGGCTCCAAAAGTTTTGGAGCGGCACCAAAAGTTTTGGAGCGGCACCAAAAGTTTTGGAGCGGCTCCAAAAGTTAATGTTCTTGCACCAAAAGTTTTGGAGCGGCACCAAAAGTTTTGGAGCGGCTCCAAAAGTTAATGTTCTTGCACCAAAAGTTTTGGAGCGGCACCAAAAGTTAATGTTCTTGCACCAAAAGTTTTGGAGCGGCTCCAAAAGTTTATGTTCTTGCACCAAAAGTTTTGGAGCGGCACCAAAAGTTTTGGAGCGGCTCCAAAAGTTAATGTTCTTGCACCAAAAGTTTTGGAGCGGCACCAAAAGTTAATGTTCTTGCACCAAAAGTTTTGGAGCGGCTCCAAAAGTTTATGTTCTTGCACCAAAAGTTTTGGAGCGGCACCAAAAGTTTTGGAGCGGCTCCAAAAGTTAATGTTCTTGCACCAAAAGTTTTGGAGCGGCACCAAAAGTTTTGGAGCGGCACCAAAAGTTTTGGAGCGGCACCAAAAGTTTTGGAGCGGCACCAAAAGTTTATGTTCTTGCACCAAAAGTTTTGGAGCGGCACCAAAAGTTTTGGAGCGGCTCCAAAAGTTAATGTTCTTGCACCAAAAGTTTTGGAGCGGCACCAAAAGTTTTGGAGCGGCACCAAAAGTTTTGGAGCGGCACCAAAAGTTTTGGAGCGGCACCAAAAGTTTTGGAGCGGCTCCAAAAGTTTATGTTCTTGCACCAAAAGTTTTGGAGCAGCTCCAAAAGTTTATGTTCTTGCACCAAAAGTTTTGGAGCGGCTCCAAAAGTTTATATTCTTGCACCAAAAGTTTTGGAGAGGCACCAAAAGTTTTGGAGCGGCACCAAAAGTTTTGGAGCGGCACCAAAAGTTTTGGAGCGGCACCAAAAGTTTTGGAGCGGCTCCAAAAGTTTATGTTCTTGCACCAAAAGTTTTGGAGCGGCACCAAAAGTTTTGGAGCGGCTCCAAAAGTTTTGGAGCGGCACCAAAAGTTTTGGAGCGGCTCCAAAAGTTTATGTTCTTGCACCAAAAGTTTTGGAGCGGCACCAAAAGTTTATGTTCTTTCACCAAAAGTTTTGGAGCGGCACCAAAAGTTTTGGAGCGGCTCCAAAAGTTAATGTTCTTGCACCAAAAGTTTTGGAGCGGCTCCAAAAGTTTATGTTCTTTCACCAAAAGTTTTGGAGCGGCACCAAAAGTTTTGGAGCGGCTCCAAAAGTTAATGTTCTTGCACCAAAAGTTTTGGAGCGGCACCAAAAGTTAATGTTCTTGCACCAAAAGTTTTGGAGCGGCTCCAAAAGTTTATGTTCTTGCACCAAAAGTTTTGGAGCGGCACCAAAAGTTTTGGAGCGGCTCCAAAAGTTAATGTTCTTGCACCAAAAGTTTTGGAGCGGCACCAAAAGTTTTGGAGCGGCACCAAAAGTTTTGGAGCGGCACCAAAAGTTTTGGAGCGGCACCAAAAGTTTTGGAGCGGCACCAAAAGTTTATGTTCTTGCACCAAAAGTTTTGGAGCGGCTCCAAAAGTTTTGGAGCGGCACCAAAAGTTTTGGAGCGGCACCAAAAGTTAATGTTCTTGCACCGAAAGTTTTGGAGCGGCTTCAAAAGTTTTGGAGCGGCACCAAAAGTTAATGTTCTTGCACCGAAAGTTTTGGAGCGGCTTCAAAAGTTTTGGAGCGGCACCAAAAGTTTTGGAGCGGCACCAAAAGTTTATGTTCTTGCACCAAAAGTTTTGGAGCGGCTCCAAAAGTTTTGGAGCGGCTCCAAAAGTTTTGGAGCGGCACCAAAAGTTAATGTTCTTGCACCGAAAGTTTTGGAGCGGCTTCAAAAGTTTTGGAGCGGTACCAATAGTTTTGGAGCGGCTCCAAAAGTTAATGTTCTTGCACCAAAAGTTTTGGAGCGGCACCAAAAGTTTTGGAGCGGCTCCAAAGGTTAATGTTCTTGCACCAAAAGTTTTGGAGCGGCTCCAAAAGTTTTGGAGCGGCTCCAAAAGTTAATGTTCTTGCACCAAAAGTTTTGGAGCGGCTCCAAAAGTTAATGTTCTTGCACCAAAAGTTTTGGAGCGGCTCCAAAAGTTAATGTTCTTGCACCAAAAGTTTTGGAGCGGCACCAAAAGTTTTGGAGCGGCTCCAAAAGTTTATGTTCTTGCACCAAAAGTTTTGGAGCGGCACCAAAAGTTTATGTTCTTGCACCAAAAGTTTTGGAGCGGCACCAAAAGTTTTGGAGCGGCTCCAAAAGTTAATGTTCTTGCACCAAAAGTTTTGGAGCGGCACCAAAAGTTTTGGAGCGGCTCCAAAAGTTTATGTTCTTGCAGTAAAAGTTTTGGAGCGGCACCAAAAGTTTTGGAGCGGCTCCAAAAGTTTATGTTCTTGCACCAAAAGTTTTGGAGCGGCACCAAAAGTTTTGGAGCGGCACCAAAAGTTTTGGAGCGGCACCAAAAGTTTTGGAGCGGCTCCAAAAGTTTATGTTCTTGCACCAAAAGTTTTGGAGCGGTACCAAAAGTTAATGTTCTTGCACCAAAAGTTTTGGAGCGGCTCCAAAAGTTTATGTTCTTGCACCAAAAGTTTTGGAGCGGCTCCAAAAGTTTATGTTCTTGCACCAAAAGTTTTGGAGCGGCACCAAAAGTTTTGGAGCGGCTCCAAAAGTTTATGTTCTTGCACCAAAAGTTTTGGAGCGGCACCAAAAGTTTTGGAGCGGCACCAAAAGTTTTGGAGCGGCACCAAAAGTTTTGGAGCGGCACCAAAAGTTTTGGAGCGGCACCAAAAGTTAATGTTCTTGCACCAAAAGTTTTGGAGCGGCTCCAAAAGTTAATGTTCTTGCACCAAAAGTTTTGGAGCGGCACCAAAAGTTTTGGAGCGGCTCCAAAAGTTTTGGAGCGGCACCAAAAGTTTTGGAGCGGCACCAAAAGTTTTGGAGCGGCTCCAAAAGTTAATGTTCTTGCACCAAAAGTTTTGGAGCGGCACCAAAAGTTTTGGAGCGGCTCCAAAAGTTAATGTTCTTGCACCAAAAGTTTTGGAGCGGCACCAAAAGTTAATGTTCTTGCACCAAAAGTTTTGGAGCGGCTCCAAAAGTTTATGTTCTTGCACCAAAAGTTTTGGAGCGGCACCAAAAGTTTTGGAGCGGCTCCAAAAGTTAATGTTCTTGCACCAAAAGTTTTGGAGCGGCACCAAAAGTTAATGTTCTTGCACCAAAAGTTTTGGAGCGGCTCCAAAAGTTTATGTTCTTGCACCAAAAGTTTTGGAGCGGCACCAAAAGTTTTGGAGCGGCTCCAAAAGTTAATGTTCTTGCACCAAAAGTTTTGGAGCGGCACCAAAAGTTTTGGAGCGGCACCAAAAGTTTTGGAGCGGCACCAAAAGTTTTGGAGCGGCACCAAAAGTTTATGTTCTTGCACCAAAAGTTTTGGAGCGGCACCAAAAGTTTTGGAGCGGCTCCAAAAGTTAATGTTCTTGCACCAAAAGTTTTGGAGCGGCACCAAAAGTTTTGGAGCGGCACCAAAAGTTTTGGAGCGGCACCAAAAGTTTTGGAGCGGCACCAAAAGTTTTGGAGCGGCTCCAAAAGTTTATGTTCTTGCACCAAAAGTTTTGGAGCAGCTCCAAAAGTTTATGTTCTTGCACCAAAAGTTTTGGAGCGGCTCCAAAAGTTTATATTCTTGCACCAAAAGTTTTGGAGAGGCACCAAAAGTTTTGGAGCGGCACCAAAAGTTTTGGAGCGGCACCAAAAGTTTTGGAGCGGCACCAAAAGTTTTGGAGCGGCTCCAAAAGTTTATGTTCTTGCACCAAAAGTTTTGGAGCGGCACCAAAAGTTTTGGAGCGGCTCCAAAAGTTTTGGAGCGGCACCAAAAGTTTTGGAGCGGCTCCAAAAGTTTATGTTCTTGCACCAAAAGTTTTGGAGCGGCACCAAAAGTTTATGTTCTTTCACCAAAAGTTTTGGAGCGGCACCAAAAGTTTTGGAGCGGCTCCAAAAGTTAATGTTCTTGCACCAAAAGTTTTGGAGCGGCTCCAAAAGTTTATGTTCTTTCACCAAAAGTTTTGGAGCGGCACCAAAAGTTTTGGAGCGGCTCCAAAAGTTAATGTTCTTGCACCAAAAGTTTTGGAGCGGCACCAAAAGTTAATGTTCTTGCACCAAAAGTTTTGGAGCGGCTCCAAAAGTTTATGTTCTTGCACCAAAAGTTTTGGAGCGGCACCAAAAGTTTTGGAGCGGCTCCAAAAGTTAATGTTCTTGCACCAAAAGTTTTGGAGCGGCACCAAAAGTTTTGGAGCGGCACCAAAAGTTTTGGAGCGGCACCAAAAGTTTTGGAGCGGCACCAAAAGTTTATGTTCTTGCACCAAAAGTTTTGGAGCGGCTCCAAAAGTTTTGGAGCGGCACCAAAAGTTTTGGAGCGGCACCAAAAGTTAATGTTCTTGCACCGAAAGTTTTGGAGCGGCTTCAAAAGTTTTGGAGCGGCACCAAAAGTTTTGGAGCGGCACCAAAAGTTTATGTTCTTGCACCAAAAGTTTTGGAGCGGCTCCAAAAGTTTTGGAGCGGCACCAAAAGTTTTGGAGCGGCACCAAAAGTTAATGTTCTTGCACCAAAAGTTTTGGAGCGGCTCCAAAAGTTTTGGAGCGGCACCAAAAGTTTTGGAGCGGCACCAAAAGTTAATGTTCTTGCACCGAAAGTTTTGGAGCGGCTTCAAAAGTTTTGGAGCGGTACCAATAGTTTTGGAGCGGCTCCAAAAGTTAATGTTCTTGCACCAAAAGTTTTGGAGCGGCACCAAAAGTTTTGGAGCGGCTCCAAAGGTTAATGTTCTTGCACCAAAAGTTTTGGAGCGGCTCCAAAAGTTTTGGAGCGGCTCCAAAAGTTAATGTTCTTGCACCAAAAGTTTTGGAGCGGCTCCAAAAGTTAATGTTCTTGCACCAAAAGTTTTGGAGCGGCTCCAAAAGTTAATGTTCTTGCACCAAAAGTTTTGGAGCGGCTCCAAAAGTTTATGTTCTTGCACCAAAAGTTTTGGAGCGGCTCCAAAAGTTAATGTTCTTGCACCAAAAGTTAATGTTCTTGCACCAAAAGTTTTGGAGCGGCTCCAAAAGTTAATGTTCTTGCACCAAAAGTTTTGGAGCGGCACCAAAAGTTTTGGAGCGGCTCCAAAGGTTAATGTTCTTGCACCAAAAGTTTTGGAGCGGCTCCAAAAGTTTTGGAGCGGCTCCAAAAGTTAATGTTCTTGCACCAAAAGTTCTGGAGCGGCTCCAAAAGTTAATGTTCTTGCACCAAAAGTTTTGGAGCGGCACCAAAAGTTTTGGAGCGGCTCCAAAGGTTAATGTTCTTGCACCAAAAGTTTTGGAGCGGCTCCAAAAGTTTTGGAGCGGCTCCAAAAGTTAATGTTCTTGCACCAAAAGTTTTGGAGCGGCTCCAAAAGTTAATGTTCTTGCACCAAAAGTTCTGGAGCGGCTCCAAAAGTTAATGTTCTTGCACCAAAAGTTTTGGAGCGGCTCCAAAAGTTAATGTTCTTGCACCAAAAGTTTTGGAGCGGCTCCAAAAGTTTATGTTCTTGCACCAAAAGTTTTGGAGCGGCTCCAAAAGTTAATGTTCTTGCTCCAAAAGTTAATGTTCTTGCACCAAAAGTTTTGGAGCGGCTCCAAAAGTTAATGTTCTTGCACCAAAAGTTCTGGAGCGGCTCCAAACGTTTTGGCGCGGCGTCAAAAAACAAAGCTCTGGTTTAAAGTTCGTGAACCTGCTCAAAACAAAAAGATATTTGGTTCAGAATCTCTTTTTATTTTCAAAGTGATTAATAATTTTTTTTTGATAATTTCGTTCTCAAAAATGCACCAAGTTTCATCACAAGTTCTCTGTAGTTTGTGGTCAACTGGTTACTGTAGACAACGACGCCGAATTCGTTTTGCTCTGTTTGGTGCTCCTCCTGAACACAGCCGCTGCCGAAGACATTTGAATCTGAAAATATCTCATAGTTAATAATCTTGGTGACCTGTGACCATACCTTGTTTCTTTTGCAACATGAGCAACAGAACAATGATTTTACAGTATCCCGATATTGTGCGGACATGCATAGGCAAATAATAGGATGGGAGAGAATATTAACAAAACGAAATATGTCAACAAGAGATGCAAAATAGGTGAAGTAGAGTCTGCAAAAAAAAGAAAGTTCAGAAAAAAAAAATCAAAAACTCACTTCAAATCCAATTCCCAAATCTTACTATATTTAACCCATCTCCAACTATTCCATGACAATATCGCCTGAACTCCTGCCAAACCTTCCGATAACATAAAACTGATAGTCATGAATAAAACCAATTTCGTTGTGCTATCCGACTTTTTCTCCGATGAAGAAGACACACTTTTCTCTCGTTTTTTCTTGTATAAATGAAGTTGTACCAGTAGGGAAATAGTGAGGATAGGATAGAGAATGGTGGGGATGAATTTGATGGTCATGTCCAGAGGATAGATCTTTGCTTCGAACAAATCCTCTTTCTCCGATGGGTATACGACAAGGTATTGTTCAAGCACTTCTTTTGGCTCTTTCCAACAGCTGAAAGAAGTGGCTCAGAGGAGGAGAGAGAGAGAGAGAAGACATCGGAAAAACTGTGCATTCTATCGTGATATTCGGTGTGCACACTAAATTTCAACTAGATTTTTCTCAAAATAAATTTTACCACCACAAATTCAGTTAAGCCCGGATATTCCAAATTTCCGTAACCTCTGGGGTCCGGGATTCCCTTGATCTCGGCTACAAAAAAAATGCCGCGATCTTAATCTTGTAAACAAAATATTGTCAAAAACTATTGTCAAATATCGCACGCTGCCATGCAGTTATGGAACTGCAAGCAGAGTTGAGCGGAATTGAACCTTACGCCTTCCGCCTTCCGCCTCAAAATTCAGAATTCCGTCAATATTCCGCCAATCTTAAAAATGTCTTTTACCGAAAAAAAAATGGTTTGACTTTTTTTCAACTTTTTTTTTCAGCTTGACTGCCCCATTTTCAACTCCGAAACTCCGACTCCTGTCTTCCGCTCTCCGCCTTCCGCCTTTTTGAAAACTCGTTTCCGTCCAGCTCTGGTAGCATGCGAAGTTGCACAAGGATAGAAACTACGCGCGAGAACCTTGTACACGATTTGTTTAGTCTTTACACTACATCTTACGACAGAATCCATACACCCCTTGTTTTGTGACACGGCATTTAATTGGGTGGTACCACCCATTTTTTTTTTTGGTGGTACCGTTAGCGTTGTCTCACGGGAAGGGTATCATAAAAGATTTGGTAGGTTCCGAATGGGAAGAAGATTTGAAATGAGTCCATAAGGACATAAAGGGTAACCGACAGAGGAGGCTGTGCGGACTCTCGTTGTCATGTAACAAGCGGTTCATGAAAGAAAGACTTGGTAAATTATGGGTGGTACCACCCATATTTCGGTGGTACCACCAAAACATGGGTGGCACCACATTTTGGGGTGGTACCACCAAAATATTCGAAAATTATAGAAATTCTCTAAAATTATAGAATTTTTCGAAAATTATAAAAATTTTCTAAAGTTCTAGAAATTTTCTAAAATCACCCAAAAAAATGGGTGATACCTGGTGTTTTGAATAACTCACGTCTGCTTATCCCTCAGATCCTTATATTTCTTGATCTTAAAAATATAAAACATATGCCAGGTGTGAAAAATAGTCCATATCAAAAATGATAAAATGATGATAAGGATCGTTGATTTGACTTTTACTAATGTCTGAACTCGATCATTCATAGGGAAAATGACAGAGACAGTTCGTACAAGAGCCATTAAAATAGCGAGCCAAATGGACATTTTTTTGAGGATTTCATATAAAATTGCAATGGCTTGACGCTGAAAAAATGTATTTTAAAGTAAATTTCAAAAAAGTTCAGTGGGGCGTGGTTGCTCATCATTTGGAAAAGCTAATACCTCAACATCAATAACAGCCCACGTGTTTTTTAAGCAATAAGGAATCTCCTGCATTTGTATATTTCTCGCCGTTCTCTCTCCACTATCAAAATCAATTTCTTGATCATAATTATTGATAATAATGATTAAAATATCAGATAAACAAATCGCCATCATATAAATATAAATTGCATTAGAGCGCAATTGCTTTCGGGTTAAAATAATCAGATGGAGAATATTCAAAATCACTGAAAAGTCTTGAATAGTCCAAACGATTTGGCTTGAAACGACAAGTATTTTTGCTTCAATACTCAAATCTTCAAAATTGTAGTCAGGGATTGTAGTGTTGTAGTCAATGTAGTCATTGTAGTTATTGTAGTCTCCATACTTTTCTTCCAGATATTCATAATAATCATCGAAGAAGTCTAGCTCATCTTTGGTTAATGGTTTAGGGGTCGGCGGGAGTTTCATGAATTGTAGTTTGTAGTCTTTGTAGTTTTTGTAGTTTCTAAAAATTGCAGGTTGGAAAAGGGGTCAATTGACAAAAAAGGAAAAAAAATTGGAGGAAAAATTTTGAATTTCCAAATTTCCAAAGTGTCAAAGTTGCAAATGAGAAGACTACTTTTTTCTACTTGAAAAAAAAAATCAGATAATGCTTTGTAGTTTGTAGTCTTTGTAGTCCTTGTAGTTAACGGGGTCTGTTCAATCATAGCAATTTTTGGCGGGAATTTTGAAATTTTCTTTAAACTTTTCGCTTTTTAGTTTTGTTTATTTTAAAAGCAGCTAAAATTTTTATGTGTTTTTCCTATTCCACACTTCCGACTTCCGTCTAAATTTCGGTTTCAAAACGGAAGTCGGAAGACGGAAGTCGGAAGTCAGAAGTAAAATTTCTTAGGCGGAAGTCGGAAGTCGGAATTCCGCCCAGCTCTGCTAAAAATCCTTCAAAAGTTCAGCTGCAGAAAAAGTCTTTTTATGGCATTTATGGCGTAAGGTATCTTAACTACCTATAAAATCTCAAAAACCGAGGTCAAAAAGTGCCAAAAAATGCACCTGGCAAAACGATGAAAATAAACGAGAATTAGAAAAAAAAGGAAGTGAAAAATGAATACTTCCCCACCTCAAAAACTCAAAACTTTAGTCTTGAAAGCACAATTATATTCGATTATAGGGTGATATGTATGTCAATGCACGTGTTAAAAGAATTCTTGAAAATATGGGTATGTTTATGGACAATTATGTTCATTCTTTTTGGTCAGACTAGACAGAAATAATGAGAAGGTTGGGAAGAAAATTGAAATGATTATCATAAACTTTTGATAATTATATAATAGGGCTGTGAGAGTTGTCATCGAAAATTTTTGAATTGAGATAATTTTTTTGGGTGAAATTTTTCGATTTGAAAAAATTGTCGAAATAAAGATCTTTTTGTTCTTATTGATTCCCAGAAAAATGAGCAACCACGCTCTAACGGACTCAGGAATTGTTGTATTTTTGTTTAGGTTATCAACCAGATTTAGGTCAAATAGAGAAAAAGATGTTTTTTTTATTTGAAAAAAAAAACGTTTGAGTGAAATCGCATAAGAAAATATACCGATGGGAAAAAATCAAACAAACAAAAACCTGTTAATTTATTTTAGTTCCTGCCAAAATTTTAGGTTACTGTACACTGGTTACTGTAGACAACGACGCCGAATTCGACTTGCTCATCTTGGTGCTCTTCCTCAACACAACAGCAGCGGATGACATTAGCTTCTGAAAAATCTTCAAAATCTTGTAGTTCTTGTGACTTTTTGTGACTCACCTTATTCTTCTTACAACATGAGCAACAAAACAGTGATTTTACAGTATCCCGATATTGTGCTGACATGAAAAAGCAGATGATAGGGTGAGAGAGAATGTTAGTATACCGGAAAACGTCCACGATGTAGGTGAATACAGAGAAGTAGAGTCTGTAATGAGATTTTTTTGTGAATTTTTCGAAGAAAAAATATGATTTTCATTTGAAAATATTTTCAAACCAGTGTGCTTCACCGAATAAATAAGTATACCCAAAACCTTTAAAAAATTTTCCGGTAAAAATTCGGTAAATTTACTGGAAACCCTTTCTGAAAACCCGCTAAACAATATGCGCAGAAGGTTATTTTCGGAGCATCGGTGTTTTTTGGACTTTGCGCCAAAAAGCTAATGGAAAAATTTTAATTTTTTCCGAAACTTTTTTCGGAAAAAGCCGCAAAATTCATCAATTTTATTCCGGAATGTGTTCCGGATTGATCTTTTCCATAAATTTTCCGATAAATTTAAAAAAAGGACTGAACTCGAGTTTTTTGCTCTTCAAACTCTGATGCAGTTTTTTATTCTGATCATTTTCTTTCACTACGACTACACTCAAAAATCACTCTAAACGGTAGAAAAAGGCGTTTGAAGGCATGGTCACGTACAGATTGACGGCCTAGGAATTTGAAAAAAAGCGCGCGCAAGGCGCACACTTGTCGGATCCTAGGCCGTGAACCTGTACGCTGTCATGCGTTCAAACGCCTTTTTCACCGGTTCAGAGTGATTTTTGAGTGTAGTCGTAGTGAAAGAAAATAATCAGAATAAAAAACAGCATCAGAATTTGAAAAAAAAAACCCAAGTTCAGTCCCCCTTTAACCGTTTTGGTGGGTTTTTTGCGCAAAAAATCCAGAAAAAAAATTTGGTGTAAGTTTTTTTTTGATCAACAGTTTCAAACTTTCTGATATACAAATGGATGCCGTCTTAAAACACCTAAATGTTCAGAAAATCTTTCAGATAATCTCAAAAAAGACAAAATTATTCTCAAAAAATAAATTCCCTTATTTTTTTCTCAGAACTCACCCCAAATTGATTTCCCATGTCCTGCTATATCTCAACCAATACGGACTATTCCAAGATAGCATTGTCTGAATTCCTGCCAAACCTTCCGATAACATAAAACTAATAGTCATAAAAAGCACCAATTTCGTAGTGTTATCCGATTTTTTCTCTGATGAAGAGGACACACTTTTCTCCCGTTTTTTCTTGTATAAACGAAGTTGTACCAGTAGGGAAATAGTGAGGATAGGATAGAGTATGGTGGGAATGAATTTGATGGTCATGTCGATTGGATAAACTGTTTCTTCGATCCAGTCTTCTATTAGCATGGGATAGACGACAAGATATTGCTCGAGCACTTCTTTTGGCTCCGCCCAGCAGCTGGAAGAGAGAAATCTAGGTCATGAACGGTTAGGCCATGTTATTTGATACTTTTGGGAAATTCACAGGGAACTTTGAAGGGAACTGAACTCACTTTTTTAAACACATTTTTTTTGTAAATTTTATTTTTCATTATGAATTCACTTAAAAATCACTCTAAACAATACGAAATCGCGTTTAAAAGAGGACCGAACTCACTTTAAAAAATTCTACACTGATCACGATTTTCATAGGGATTTTGCTTGAAAATCGCTCTAAACCGTGTAAATTGTCCTAAAAAACCATACGAAACATATTTCTCTTTAATGACCGAGGCCTCCTGGCCTAGGAATCCCACCGTGTAGTTTGAGTGGGCAAGAAGACTTAGGAACCACAGCTGAAATCTTTAGGCCAGCTTGCCTCTCGAACTACACTGTGGGATTCCTAGGCCAGGAGGCCACGGTCATGAAAGCGGTGTTTGTGTTTAGTACGATTTTTTAGAGCATTTTTCACGAATTAGAGTCATTTTTGGTCAAAATCAGCGTAGAATTTCAAAACGAAAGCATTGTTAGTTTCAGGTATGTTACAAAACAGCATTTGAAAGCATAGCCGAGTACAGATTGACGGCCTAGAATCCGCAAGTGAGCGATTTCGGTGCGCTTTTTTTCAAATTTTCTATGTCATCGAACTGTACTCGACCATGCTCTCAAACGCCGTTTTGTAGCATTCAGATAGGTTTTCGAGTTAATTTATGTAGAAAAATGGAATCAGGATCTCAGTCCCCCTCTAACACAACTTACGTCTCCTTATCCCTCAAATCCTTATATTTCTTGATCTTAAAAATATAAAACATATGCCAGGTGTGAAAAATAGTCCATATCAAAAATGACAAGATAATGATTAGGATCGTTGATTTAACCTTTGTCAAAGTTTGAACTCGATTGTTCATAGGGAAAATGACAGAGACAGTTCTGACAAGAGCCATTAGAATAGCCAGCCATATTGACATTTTTTTGAGGATTTCGTATAAAATTGCAATGGTTTGACGCTAAAAAAGTTGTTTTTTGTAGTTTGTACCTTTTGTAGTTTGTAGTCTCACCTTCAAATCGATTACATTCAATAAATTTTTAAAGCAATAAGGGACCTCTAGCTCTTGCACTGTTCTTGCCGTTTTTTGTCCACTTTCCACATCAATTTCTCCATCATAAATATTGATAATAACAATGATAATATCAGATAAACAAATTGACATCATATAAATATAAATTGCATTGGAGCGCAATTGCTTTCGGGTTAAAATTATCAGGTGAAGAATATTCAAAATTATTGAAACGTCTTGAATAGTAAAAACGAGTTCGATGGAATACATTATTATTTTAGCTTCAATGCTCATATTTTCATAGTCGTAGGGAATGGAGCCATTATAGTCCCCATCGTCGAAGGAGTCATAGTAATAGTCCAGAATGTCTTGCTCATCCTTGGTAAGGCCGACTGGTTTTGGAGGGTTTTTCATTTTTTGCTTGTGTAAGTTCTGAAAATTTTGGTTTATTTTGGTTCAGGATGAGTAGAACAGGAAATTGCAAAATAACAGTATTGAAGGTGGACTATATTAACTTTTTAAATTTTTTTTCTTGTTTTTTTTTCCATGCTGATTCCATTGCACATGAAGCGATTGCTTAAAAATCGCTCTAAAGCGCAAAAAATGCGCTCAAAATCGAGTGTTACAGGTTGGCGGCCGTCTGGCCGAGTTTCCCACAACGGATTTTCTTTCATTTTATCATGTTAAACGTATGAAAAAAGAAAATAATATGAAGAACACGGACCCGCGTTGTGGAATTCTCTGCCAGACGGCAGCGGCCGCCAACCTGTAACGCGCGATTTCGGGCGCATTCAGAATGATTGTTGGGCAATTTCAATCTGAACAATGGAATCGAGGTGTAAAAATAAAAAAAAACAAAAATATAAAAGTGTGACAATAGGCATATTTTAGGCTGAACGGAATGAAGAGAAAAAAACAACTTTTCAAATAAAAATGGTGCGCCGGACGTGTTTTTTTGTCATATTGACCTGAATAAAATAGAATAAGTATAAACGTATCGAATTCTGAAAATTTTGAATGCAGCGCCCATCACCAAGCTTCGCTATTGCTCAGTGAAGGAACCTCAAAAATCACTTTCAAAAAGTGCTGAAATTTCAGCTGCCTAAAAAATAAAAATAAGCGAGGAATGGGAAAAAAGGGAAGTGAAAAAATCGAGTAAAAATAGGAATAAAGAATAAAAAACCTCTCACCTCGACAGAACATAAATTTTAGTCTCGGTGACACACCTATATTTGATTATGGGGCAATATGTATGTCGTATTAACTTAATTTGCTGAAAATATGTGTAAAAATGAGCTTTTTTTTGTTTTTTTGATCAGACTAGACAGAAATAATGGCGAGGTTGGAAGGAAAATTCGTAGGAATTAGCAAGAAAAACTCCAAAATTTTCACGTGATTTTCAAAATTTTCAAAAAAATAAGTATTTCAAAAATCACCGTGACCCGCCCCGCCCCCTTTCACGTGGTCCAAATTCCACTCTCTCGAGGAAAAAATCAATAAATTCAGTTTCAGTTTTCGATTTTCTCTTCGAATCGACAAATTGAGCGAGTGGTGAAATGTCTCTCACTTTCAAGTAAGTTTCCATTGACTACAAAGACTACAAAAACTACATTTTTCTACAGTACCACATCATTGAAATGGATTGCCCCAGAGGGTCAAGCCATCGTAAAAATCACCAATTCGACTCAGAATCGTTTTGCCATCAAAGTCAAAACGACCAATGTGGATGTCTATAAGTGAGATTTTTTTAGAAATTTTTGAAAAAAATTTTGAAAAATTCAGGACCACTCCAAACACGGATTTCATCAATCCGGGATTCACTTTGAGCTTGGTCGTTTGTCGTTCGAAGGCGCCGATGAAGGAGGATAAGCTGGCTATCAATTATATTGAGGTATCCGGAAATGCGCCAAGGCACTAGAAATGCGCCAGGGCACCAGAAATGCGCCAAGTCACCAGAAACAAGTCAGGCAACCAAAAAAGTGTCAAGGCATCAGAAAAGCGCCAGGGCACTAGAGATGCGCGAAGGCACTAAAAATGCGTCAAGACACTAGAGGAGCATCAAGTCCCTGAAAATGCGTCAAGGCACTAGAAGAGCGCAAAAAGACTGAAAATGCGTCAGGACACTAGAAGAGCGCCAAGTCACTAAAAATGCGCCAAGAAGCTGAAAATGCGCTAGGGCACTATAAACGCGCTAAGGCTCCTAAACTGCGTAAAAACACTAAAAATGCACCAAGCCACTAAAAATGGGCACTAGAAATGCGCCAAGGCACCAAAAACACGCCAGCGTACCAAATTTGAGCCTGTTCACCCAAATTGCGCCAAGACAATTCTTGACGCAGTTTTCGTCTCCTGACGCTCTTTCAGTGTCTTGGTGCACTTTTAGTGCCTTGGCGCATTTCTCGTGCATCCCTCATTTCATCTTCTTTTTTTCCAGTGCGAATTCACCGAACAAGACGCTGCCGAGTTGTTCAAAAAGCCAGGAATCAAGCCGAACGTCTACATGATCACGATGAAGTGTGATGAGCAGCCACCGGCTCCAGGAGCTCCATGAGCGTGGTGACGTCATCTGATGATGATGAGAACTGATAAAAAGAAACCTTGAACTGATAAGCCTAAGCGTGTGTGATTTATTGAAATTTAGATAGAATAAAGTAAATTTGAGTTGTAAATTCGTTGGTTTTGAAGTCTCCAGATCTGCGTCAAGGTAAAGTCGAAAAAATTCAAATGCTGATAGTGAGTCCAGTGGGGCGCTCTTGCTCATTATTTTGCAAGGCTAATACTCACAGAACAAGATAGTTTTCCAAACAAAAAAGTCAAATCTTAAAATTTTATTTATTTTTTAAGTTTCGAAGACACAAGTATGCATCATTCTGAGATCTTCGAAACGTTGTTTTCTTTGAACACATTGAGCGGATGATAGGTCAACATCGGCTTCATCTCCTGAGTGCTCTTCAAAATACATGTGGTAGTATGCAATGACCCATAGATTCCGCAATATTTTATTGGATCCACAGAAGTTCCTTAAATCGAATCGAATGTCCAGAATGTTTGCGGCTCCATCTTCCATTCCTTCAGTGACGCCGTTAGTGATACGCTTCTTAGCCAAGAAATTTGAGAAATAGCCCTTCCGATGAACATTAAACGCCTTATTATCGATTTTTGTCTGGTCCAACATCAGTTCATGGAGATTTCTGTAAACAATAATCCAATGTTGATTAGAAATCAAAACAAATTAAACTCACAATGCCTTCTCTCGATTATTTTCGGATTTTGTAGATCTGTAGGAAGACGTGAAAGCTCTCCAAATCATATCAGTACCTGGGATTGTTACATAACCATATTCATACTCGATACGCTCGGAAATCTTTTCCTCATACTTTAGATACTTTTTAGTTGTCCAAAGACTAAGATCGTGCATGAAAGCGAAAATTGTTTGAAGTCCTATGTATGAGCACTGATCTGACATTGCTTTCTTCAAAGCTGAGAATTGGGAAGGCGAGACTTTGAAAGTTCTTCTTGTCAGCTTCCAATAGGCAGGTAAGATACGAACCACGCAAATTTCTCTTGAAAAACATCCTGTTCTCATGGCGCTTCATTTAAACATTGAAGAACCATTTTCTCTCCGTTTCCGGTTATGTTTCCGTATGATTGAGACGCAGAACTTGATTTGAAGTTGATTAGCGATCAATATCTTCCATTAATCTTGATCCAAGGGGTCCGAATAGCATCAGAGAAATAGCGAAAAAAAAGAGAATATTGTAGAAAATCAATAATGAGTCGGCCACCACCATAGGTAGCCTGAAATGTCTAGAAGACCCCTTGAGAGAGAGAGAGTCTTGTAGACGACGAATGAATGATTCAGGCTGTGCACCTCTCCCCTTTTATACGGTTTATTGGTGCATAAGCAGCGTCTTGTACACTGTGTACAATAGAGCGCTGTATGTCATACAATGTGTACAAGGCTTCTGGGAAGCCAGCCTATAATGCGTTAATGTGTACAAAAAATACAGATTATGGGGGAGACGGCAAAATAAGTTGCTCTTGGGAAACCGAGAAAGTTCTAAAAATTGAACAAAAAAACCAGAGTAGTCTATTATGATAATTTTGACGCCTCCGGTCTAAGGATAGGTGGGAGAGGGGAGGCCTTCCAGGTGAGCTTCGCGGTTTCATAATTTCCGTTTTCCGAGTTCTGTTTTCCGGTTTTTTCGTTATTCCGTTTTCCGATTTCAGTTTTTCGGAATCGAAAATTTTTTTCCAATTTCCGTTTCCCATATTCCGAAGTTTGTAAGGAAGTTCCGTTTTCCGTATTCCGGTCTTTCCATATATTTGCCAGAAGAAAAAGTCAGAAATTTTGAAAGTTTTAAAGGAGGACTGAACTCGGGTTTTTTATTTCAAATTCTGATGCAGTTTTTTATTCTGATCATTTTCTTTCACTACGACCATACTCAAAAATCACTCTAAACGGGTGAAAAAGGCGCTTGAAAGAAGCAAGCAATACAGAGTGATGGCCTAGGATCCGACAAAAATGCGCCTTGCGCGCGCTTTTTTTCAAAATTTCTAGGCCGTGAACCTGTACGCGGCCATGCCTTCAAACGCGTTTTCTACCGTTTAGAGTGATTTTTGAGTATAGTCGTAGTGAAAGAAAATGATCAGAATGAAAAACTGCATCAGAATTTGAAATAAAAAAAACCCGAGTTCAGTCCTCCTTTAAGCAATGGTTCACTCAAAAAAGAATACGAAAATCACCCGGAAATTTCTAATCTTGTTGAGAAAGTTTAATTTTTGCCAAATTCTATTGGAAATCCTACCAAATTTCCGTTTCTCGTACAAAATTTAGTTTCCGTCTTCCGATTTCCGTTTTCCGAAGTCGGAAAATGTTATTCAGTGAAGCTCTGAACACAATTCATTGAAACTTGTTTCATATCATTCATTTATTCATTTACAAAGGTAAAATGGTGGAAATAGTACGAAAATATAGATAATGTTTGATCGATTTTCCGCACTCAAAAGTGAAATCCATCGTCTTGATCACGTCGAATCCAATTGTTGTGTCAAATCCGAGCTCTTTCAGAGTAGTTAGTGGGTTGTAGTTGAAATACTGCAGAATTGTTTCCAAGGCGTTTTTCTATCGAAAAGCTACTTGTGCAGCTGCTCCCAATGCTCCTGATGTAATGGATCCACCATTTCCGATTGTGGATCACGACCTGGTTTGTCAAGATCTCGAAGTTGATTGTTCTGTAAATTAATGAAATTGAATTTTATAGAAATGTTTATTCAATTCTTACTTTTTATCGATGAAGGCTGATTTGATGTTTCCTTTGAGTTTAATTGTTCGGAATAACTTTTTCGATTGTGTAATCTTCTTTGACACATAAAAAAACGTACTTCCGAGTGTTTCTTTGCAGTATTTGAGATCAGCTCTCGAAAGTTCACACAATTCTTCTGAAATCATATTGGTTTTAAGCAGTTGAATAGACTCTGTGTTACCTAGATGTTTGACTTCATCCTTCGTCATGTTTGTGACTTTTTTTGTTTTGGACCACTCCCCAATACGATACCATTCTTATCAAAGAACTTGGCTGAGTCTGAAACTCGAATTGGTGGAATCTATCTGGTGCTTCAGATGACATTAAAGAAGCTGGTGACTTGGCTTCTTCCACTTCCATTCCATATCCGTCATAATCTTGTTGCGGGATATTGAGGCCTCTTCCACTTAATGGCGTGCGCAGGTTCTTCTGGAGCCTCGTTCCGTTTGATTATGAGGAAGGACTCGATTTGACGTTGATGGACAGCGATCGATATCCTCCATTAATCCTGGTCCAAGGCGTCCGAATAGCATTAGAAGAATAGCGACGAAAAGAGAATATTGTAGAAAATCAATAATGGTCGGCCACCACCATAGGTAGCCTGGAATGTCTAGAAGACCCCTTGAAGAGAGAGTCTTGTAGACGTCGAATGAATGATTCTGGCTGTGCACCTCTCTCCTTTTATACGGTTTATTGGCGCATAAGCAGCGTCTTTTGCACAATTATACGCTGGATGTCAATGTGTGCATGGCTGCGCGTTCCCTTCTGGGAAGGTCACCTTAAAATGTGTTCCTGTAATGTGAAGAAAAAATACAGATTAGGGGAAGACCACAAAATAAGTTGCTCTTGGGAAACCGAGGAAGTTCTCAAAATTGAAAAAAAAAACCAGACGGCCTGGAACCTGGCCTGGTCTAGAGACGGCCTGGGCCCTAACCGCCTGGATTTTACAATTTTTTTATAGGATTTGTAAACAGTTTATTGAGAATAAGCACGTTGTTGCGATGCCAAATCAAATGAATATGCTCCGGAATTCAAAATTTAATATGCGTGAGGATCTGTATGAAAACACCTATAGTTATCTCACACGGGTTCTCTGCGTAGGTAGGAAAGCGCGCTCTGAAGAAAAAGTAACTTCGGTGTCTGGCCTAATGTAAAAAGTTGAATACTCAGTAAACGTTTGTGTAGAAACGTTGAATACTCAGCTCAGGCAGCCAAATTTAGCATTAGGGCGAGCTTTCCTACCCCGACAGGGAACACCCTGTGCTATCTGAAATCGAGCCTGACACACTTGGAATCCAACCTAAGTTAGCGTCAAACATCCTAAAAATCATGTGCAATTTAACCTAGAATAGCTTAGAGACAAGTCTGAAAATGGCCTGAAAATGGGCCTAAAAAGCCCTACCAGCTGGCTCTAATCGCCTCTGATCCAGTTAAATGGACACTATTTTCATTCTGAAAAGCCTGAAAACCAGTCTGAAAGTTAGCCAGAGCCAAGTGGAAAAGTTCCTAGAAAATTGCTTCAATCGACTTTGGGGGTTAGCATAGTCGATTGAAGCAATTTTCTAGAAAAAGTTCAACCTAAAATCGGTCCCAAAACGATACGTTTTTCAAAATTTGTGCAATTTTATTCATTTTCCGAGGATTTTTCTTCATTTTTCACTCTTTTCTATTTCTTTTCTATTAAATCTATCAATTTTCTTCATTTTTCCATCAAACTATCCCCCTCAATCCCCATTTTTCCTTCTTCCCACCCTTTTCTGCTCTTCTAACCCAATTCTTGCTTCCCGCCAGTTGTTCCCCCTCAAACGCGCTCCATTGCACTCTCGTTTTCTCTGCGTCTCAATGATTTGCATTGTGTCTCGCCGCTGCCGCCAACGGCCATCTGGCGCTTTTTGGAGCGAGTTTTAAATTAGTTTTCGTCAATTTCCATGGTTTTTTAAGGTTTTTCTTGGGATTTTCTTGGTTTAATTCAATAATTGAGTGAAAAATTAATTTTTGAAGTCGGTTGTTATAGATTTCGGCCGAATTTTCTTGGAATTTTTAGGCGAAAAATGAGAAAAATCGATTTTTGCCGATTTTCATCATTTTTCTTCGGGATTTCCGCAGTTTTCGATAAACTGAAAGAAAATTTGCGATAAAAATTAGTTTCAGAATTCAAAAACACTTGTATTTTCGCGAAAACAAAACAGAAATTTAGGTAAAAATTGAAATTGGCGATTTGTACAAATTATTCATCGAATTCGACGATTTTTGGTGTTTTTCATAGCGAAAAGAAGGGAAAATCAATGGAAACTTCGAAAAATAATGACAGAACGAAGAACTCTCAAAAATTTCGAGAAAAAAAAGGCAAAGTCCGCAAATTTCCCTGAAGTCCCATTGATTCTCTCCCAAAAATTCGGTGCTGCCCCTAATCGGAACTGGACGAATCAGAACTGAACGAAAAAGAACTGGACGAATTAGAACTGAACCTTATAAGAACCGACCGTTTAAGAACTGCGCCGAATAAGAACTTCCAAATGCTCGTATTTGGGCACTTTTCACTGCTTGCAGGCCATTGCAGCAAAGTTGTATCCGTTCTCATCCGGGCAGTTCTAAAAAGGTACGGTTCTGATCCAGGCAGTTCTGATTCGCTCAGTTCTTATTCGACCGGTTCTAATTTTTCCAGCTCTGTTTAGGAGTAGCACCAAAAATTCACCCACTTTCGTTCAATCTTTCTCAATTTTTACCCGTTTTTTCGCTCATTTCCTCTTCAAAACCCCAAACTCATTATTTTTCAGCCATGGACGATCAATACGACGAGGAGCGTGCCGAATTGGCTCGCATCACCAATTCTCAACTGGAGAAGGCGTTACAAATGACGAAACAGCACGTTAGAATGCAGAATGCATTGCATGGATTCGAGGATACCGAGTTTGATTTCGGTAAGGATTTGGATGAGAAAATGGATGGAAATAGTGGAGCAGTGGAGGAGAAAGGGCGGAAAATCTGAGAAAAAAAGCAGTTTTCTAGGCCAAAACCGGTCAAAAATGGTCCATTTCGCTCAATATTCAGTCAATTTCCATGAAAATTGGGCTATTTTTGCTCTAAAAATCACTGAAATCATCCATTTTAGGCCAATTTCCACCGGGGAAAAACGGAAAAAAAACTGGAAAAAAATCGAGTTTTCTGGGCCAAAATCGGTCAAAAATAGCCTGTTTCGCTTCAAAAATTGGCCATTTTTCATCAGAAATTCACTAAATTTTGCTCTAAAAACTCCAATTCTAGGCCTATTTCCACCAAAATTCCTGATATTTCCCCCTAAAACCTCTATTCTCCCATCCAAAACCTCGTAATTCCACCCAACCCCGTTGTGAAGTTTTTGCAGACTTCGACGAGGACGAAGACTTGGATCAACCACAAATGGGCACGCGAGCCGATAAATCGTTGGGATTGTTGGCCAAACGATTCATTAAAATGATACAGTACTCGCCGTACGGTCGATGTGATTTGAACACTGTAGGTGGCAAAAATGAAGAAAATTAGAGTGAAAAAAGGCTGGAACATGATTGAAAATATCTGGAAATCGGCTAAAAATGGCCACAACAAGGCCATTTTGACCAAAAAAATACGAATTTTCAGCAATAATTAGGCTAAAATCAATTCCGAATAGCTTTGAATACAGCTGAAAGTGTGGAGAAAAAAGCTGAAAATCTAGCTCAAACGGCCCGTTTTCAGAAAGTTTAGCCCTAAAAAAGCTGAAAATTCGATTAGAAATGGCTTAAAGAATGGCCGGAGTTGGACTATTTAGAAAAAAGAAACCAACGTTTTGGAGAAAAAATGGACCAAAATCGGTCATTTTCAGCCGATTCACGCTCTGAAAAAGACTCAGAATAGACAGAAAAGTCTTTAGTTCCGTCTAAATGGCCCAAAAACTGGCTGACATCGCGAAACATTAGGTCAAATCGGACTATAAACCCCCGAATCGACCGAAAAACCTCATTACAACTGCTCAAATTGGCCTAAAATTCATCCAGACACACCTCCTCCACTTCTTCAAAACGCTCCATATTTTGCAGGCAGCCGAAGCATTGAATGTTCGACAGAAACGACGAATATACGATATCACAAATGTGCTGGAGGGAATCGGTTTGATAGAGAAACGAAGCAAGAATATGATACAGTGGAAGTAAGGATTCGGGTTTGAGGGTGAAAAATAAGCTTAAAATGAGCTGGAATTAGGCCTGGAACGTCGGAAAGTCTACTAGAAAACTCGGGAAAAAGGGCTGGAATTCGCTATGGCACCAGAACCCCGATGATCGATAGCTCGGAAGTCTAAAAATTGTCTGAAAGGACTGATTTCCGGCTCAAAATCACTCTCGATTTCACCTATAAGTCCTCTATGTGGCAAGTGTGCTCTATGGATAATCATAGTGATTTCGATCTACTTGCTCGGAATAACGGGCAAGTTCTCGATTTCAACCTAAAGATTATCCCCATTGGACCACATCTTGCCCACTTTTACTGGGGAAACTATGCCCAAATTTTCATAGTGCTACCCCTAATGAGAACTGGTCGGTTAAAAACTGGACGAATAAGAACTGTCCCTTATAGAAACCGACAGTCTAAGAACTGCTCCCGAGACCTTCGAACAGTTCTTATAAAATACAGTTCTGATTCAACCAGTTCTTCGTTCAGGGTTCTAATTAAGGGTAGCACTAATTTCATTTTTCTCCTCTCCAAAATTTCGAACTTCGCGCCCAATTTTCATAAACCATTTTTTCCAGAGGCGGTGATTTCATGTTGAACGTGAAAGACGGCAAACGACAGGCGGCCACCGATGAGGAGGAGGAACGAATGGAGCAATTAAAGATGGAAATTGAGCAGTTGAATAAGGAGGAAGAGGCAATTGAACAACATCAGAGATATTTACAGCAGGTTAGGGGTTGGGCTGTAAATAACCGAAAAATTGACTGAAAACGGTCTGAAATCGGCCTGGAAACTCAGAAAATTCGTTCAAAATCGGCCAGAATAGCCTGAAAACACAAAATGGGCCTCGAAAATCTCACTTTTGGCTCAAAATCAGCCCTAAAACCGCGAAGCCTCGCCCCCAAACAGTTCGAATGTTAGGGATAAGCCTGGAAAATTGCCTGAAAACGGCTGAAATTGATTCAAAAACCCTGAAAACCACTTCAAAATCGGTCAGAATAGCCTGGAAACCCAAAAATCTCTTTAGAAATCTGTCAAAATTGCGGAAAACACAATATTTCAACCCAAAAACCTGAAGCCCCGCCCCCTTAATTCATCAATTTTCAGTCCCTCCGAAATATGACGGAGTCGGCGGAGAACAATCGTCTCAGCTATGTGGCCCGTTGTCAGTTGGCCGAAGTCTACAAGTCTGACCTGACAATTGGAATTCAGTCGAGAATTGGAACACAAGTACGGATGAGTGATCCGGAGGTAAGAAAAATATCTGAAAATTGTCGAAAACGGACTGGAAAATATCTGAAAATCCTCTTTGTGGCAAGTGCGCTCTATGGATAATCTTGGTGGTTTTGATCTACTTGCTCAAAACAACGAGCAAGTTCTCATACTACTCATTGGCGAAGTCCTGACACCTCGGTTTCAAAGGCGCAGCGACAAATGTTCATCAGGTCCTGTCACGTTTACAGTTATTTTCAACTGAGAATTACTGTAATCGTGGCGTGACCCAATGAAGAGATATCGCTGCGCCTTTAAACCGAGATGTCATGTGCTCGAAAATGAGTAATATCATCCCAACGATTATCCAAATAGACCGCATCTTGACCACATTTACGGGGAACCTATGCCCAAATTTTAGTCCATTTTTGGGCTGAAAAATGCCATTTTTCGCTCAAAAATCGCTATATCTGCTTCAAAATTTCTATTTTTCGCTTAAAAAGTCCAAATTTTCCTTCGTTCCAGGACATTCATATAAACGGTGATCCATCGTGGTGTTACCTCAAAGACGCCACTGGTCCACTCCGCGCGGCCGTCGTCTCCAATCATGAACTTCATGATTTTGTTCAACGAGAGAAAGGCAAATCACAAGACGAAGTTGATGATGATGAATATGCAGAAACAGTACGTCGTAATGCACAATCATCGAGTAGTAGTGGATGGATTAATCGAAATAATAATCGACGAAATCGAAATATATCCGAAGAGGTTATGGAAGAATTGAGACGAGAGGAGCAAATGAATCGTTAGTTTTTTTGGGGGTTTTTAGTGGGGAAAAATGGTGGAGATTTGGCTGAAAAACCCACCTGGAATCGGTCAGTTTTGAGCTAGACACGCTGAAATCGGCCCTAAAATCCTCAAAAATCTGTCAATTTTAGGCCAGAGACCCTTGAGAAAAATGGCAAAAGTACCCTGAAAAAGGTTGCTTTTTTTCAGCGAAAAAGTGCTGAAAATGGCTGAAAAACTTTCAAAATGGCATAAAAAAGCTTAAAAATAGCAAATTCCAAATTGACCAGAGTACTGTGCGTGTACCGTAATCCGACAGTAAGCTGACTCGTTATTGTCATCACCGTCGCCATGACTGTAGCTACCGTGTTCATAATACAGTAATCTAGACCATTACTGTAAATTCTGTAATCCTATAGTGATCCGATCGATTACTGTAACTACCGTAATCTTACAAGAACCATGTTTTGTGTATACCGTTCTGTTACGATAGTCCCCCATGGATGTCCTGTTACAGTAATACCCCTTGAACTACGGTAACCGGTACAGTAACCATACTAACTACAGTAATTCGGCTCGTTACTGTAGCTACCGTACCCCTACAGTAATCTCGCCCATCATAACTACAGTAATCTCGCCCATCATAACTACAGTGATCCAGCCAACTCGGACTTGTCTGTGGACTCCTGTTTTATAAGCTCAAGGAGCAAGTGACTTTGTACAGTCTGACCCACGTTTTGGAAACAATGGGTTACCGTAGCCACCGTAACCCCCTACCGTAATCCGTTGGCATACATAGATCAAAATTTGGCTTATAACTGCCAATAATCACCCCAATTTCTCCAAAAACTACCTATTGTGGCAAGTGTGCTCTATGGATCTTGCTCAACAACGAGCAAGTTCTCAATATCAACCTCAAAGACTATCCGAATAGACCACATTATGGCCACTTTCACGTGGGAAACCTATGCCCAAAATTTCACTTTTTTTTGGCTTTTTAGGCCAAGAATATCTAAAAATTTTAGATTTTGGACCTAAAAATATGGTTTTCCTCTAAATTCCCCACAAAAACGTCAACTTTTCCAGGTCTCTCCTCTACAATTCCACCAATCAAGCCGCTGGATCCACCACCAGCCAACGACGACTACATCTATTCGACGACGACAGAAGAGGGATATCGTGGCGCAGAATCCGTGTTGGATTTATATGGAGAATAATAATTTGAAATTTTCAAATTTCCCGCTCTTTTTCCTTCATTTTCTTCTCCATTTTTTTGTACCATTTTTGACCCAAAAATCTGCAAATTTTCCAAATTTTTTTCCACCAAAATTTCTATTTTTTCATCATAATTTCCAATCAAATAAGACACAGCGTGGTTCTGTAATTTCCCTAGAATTTCATCTTTTTTTTTTCGAATTTTATAATATTTTTTGAATTTTTTAAAGAGACATAAACTAGGGATTTTTCGATTTTTTTTTCTTCCATTTTTTACATTTTTTTCCGGTGAAATCCACTTTTTACAGGTTTTTTTGCTCTAATTTTCAGATTTCAGCCGCAAATCCCCCTTTTTCAGCCAAAAAATCCCCAATTTTTCAGATGTCCCGTGGTCTTTTGGGTGCCACACTTTACGTCGAAAATCTCCTCCCAACAAGTTCCACGTGGACGTTGGAAGAACAGAAAAATGTGGAAAAATATTTGGAAAATTGGAAAAATTTCAAATTTTTGGACCACCATCAAAAAAGGAGGCGTGGAGGAAAGATAGAGGAAAAGGGGGAGGAGCCAGTGAAGAAAAAGGTTGAAAATTGAAAATTTTTTGAATATTTGCGACTCAAAAAAATGTGGTGCTATCCCTAATCAAAACCGGACGGACCAGAACTGGTCGGTTAAGAACTAGACGAATGAGAACTGACCCTTTTGAGAACCGACCGTTTAAGAACTGCCCCCGGATAAAAACTTTCCAAATGCTCGTATTCGGGCACTTTTCACTGTTTGCAGGCGATTGCAGCAAAGTTGTGTCAGTTCTCAACCGGGCAGTTCTAATAGGGTACAGTTCTAATTCGTCCGGTTCTACTTCGGGGTAGTTCTGATTTAAAAAATTTTGCATTCCCCCGTTCAAAATTTTTGTCCATTTTTCAGCCAAAACTTTTCACCGAACAGTTGGACGACGAAATCGACACAAGTGTTCGTTTACTCGTGGAGTTTGCTGGATTTCAAGGTGAAATTCAAGTTTTACGCCAAAAATCTAGACTTTTCATCTTCAGATATCGACGAATCAGCATTGGAAAAGCTGAAAAACGTGTGGCACCGGCGATTTGTGACCATTGCTCGACAGTTTTCGGCGGCGGAGCGACGGAGGAAAGATGGTCTCGAAATGCCTTATAAAGTACTTTTTCATAGATTTTAGGCTGTAAAAGTGGTTTTTTCCGTAATTTCGAGCGGAAAAATCGATTTTTTCGCAGATTTCATGGCCAGGAAATGACATCTCTGGTGTTTCAGACAAAATCCGAATTTCTTTCAAAAGTAATGATTATTCACAAATTTCCAGCGTTTTTCAAACTTTTTCATTCAATATTTCACTTTTGGTGAGGCAATTTTAGGTCGATACCGACGTTTTTCTGCGAGCTTTTCATTTTTCCCGAACAAATCGCTTTTTCTTCACATTTTTCTCCGGTTTTTAACTATTTTCCGCCATTGATTACCTCCGACAGCTTTTTTTCCGTTATTTTTCAACTTTTTCACACAAAAATCTTCTTTATAACTTGAAAACGGAACCAAAACAGGCCTGAAAACACCCAAAAACCACTACGACTTTTGGTGTCGATTTACGATAAACAGTGCGAGGAGCGGAACTTCGGAGCATCGTTGCAAAAATGTGTTTTTAAAAAATGCAGCGTTTTTGATGATTTTTATTCGTTTTTCGAAATTTTGCGCTGATGTAGCGAATGAGAACGCGATATTTGTGATAATGCCATACAAAAATCCTTATTTTCATCTGATTTTTAGTCAAAAAACATCTTTTTTCCTAGTTTGTCGTAAAATATATCAAATTGTCACCGGATAAGTCATTTTCTGCCGATTTCGAGCAAAAATCGCTTTCAAATAATTCAGAAAGTGCCATTTCCTCATCAAACGTTTTTTTTTTCCATTCCTGTAGATTTTTTCAAAATAAAATGGCGATTTTCGGCTTTTTTAGACTAAAATTTCAACACCATAAAACCACCTTCAAATCCTCATTTTCGCCCTCGAAAATCTCAATTTTCTTCCATCTTCCTACTACTTTCCTTCATAGTTTAACTCCTTTTTCAATTTCAGAGCCCTGTGGAATGGACACTCAAACTGAACGGCGTTCAAAAAGTGATTGAAATCAAGCGATGGTATGACGTCACATATTGGATGAGATATCGACGATTAAAGGAGGAGGAGGAGAAAAAAGATGATGTTATTACGAACAAATGATGAATGGTCTTGAGAAGACGAGAGAGAGAGAAAAAACCTGAATTCCCATTAAATGTTTTTATTGATTTTTATCGCATGATGATGCTTATGTATGTATAACAGCTGATTTAACGGGGGTTTTCAGCGATTTTAAAACTAGAAATCGTGTTTTTAACTTTAAAAAAAATTTATCGGAAAAGTCGAAAATTCTAAAACAACTCCCAGAAAATATCGAATTTTGAAGCGAAAAAACCTAAAAGGCTTGTACAAAAACGAAAGAAAAACCAGAAGCTATTCTCTGAGTTATCGTGCTTTTTGCTTGAAATTCGTTTCCACAAAAAAATGTTCAAATTTTTCCACCAAAACACTTGTTTTTCGACAAAAAATTGAAGAAAAAGCTCATTTTTGACATGTTTTCTGCTGGTTTAGTCCAAAAAATTCCCGCGCTTTTTTTTTCATAAACAGAATGTAAAAAAAACCCTCTATTCCCAGTAAGAAAACTTCGGCGAATCTTATTTTTCCCACTAAAAACGTCACCAAAACTCCACTATTTCAGTACTAAAAACCTCGAAAACTCACTTTTTTTCACTCAAATGGAATTTTTCTTGTCATTTTACCCCCTCGCAGTGTTCCCTTTTCCCTCCAAAAAACCTCCAATTTTCCCTCATTTTTTCCATTTTCAATTCTCTTTTTTTTCTGGCCATTTTTCCATTCACTTTGAATATTTCTTTGTGCTATAATAATAATAATCAATGATAACAAACTTTTACCCAATTGTTAATTAATTTACTGATGATTGAATTATGAATTATTTCTTTATTTTCTTCTGTTCTTTTTTTTTAATATTTTTTTTGTTGTGGTTTGTTGCCAGTTTTCACTATTTCCTCATATTTTACAGCGAAATCAGAAAAATTTCAAGTTGAAATCCTTTGAAAAACGTCTTCAGCAATAGAAATTTCTCCAGCGTCCCGGCCCGTGATAAGCATGTAAAGGGAACGAGAATGTCAGAAAAAGCTGAAATTTTCAAAATATTTTTCAAACGCGGGTCGGGCGAGGCCGAGAAATCACAAGTCTGGGAAAGAAACAGTATCTCGAATTCATATTTTTTCCAGATTTTCCCCTTTTTCCCTCGAAAACTTATTTTTTCTTAGAATGTACCCGTTTCCCGGAAATCATTCTCTATTTTAAACAAGCCTCATTTTCAGCTCTCTCCCAAAAAATGTCATCAAACGATCCGATCAAATCGATCGTTTTCGAGCGTCAAGAGGCGGCTCTTTGTGCTCAACACGCATTGAATATGCTTCTACAGGATCATTTATTCACTTGGGAAAATTTAAGAGACATTGCAAGACAAATGGATCAAATGGAACATGAGATTTTGGGAAATGTAAGGGAGGGAAAAATTTGGAATTTTTTACCAAAAAATTTATTTTCCAGAACGCAAACACCGCTGGTCGAAGTGAAAATATGAATGACAGTGGATTCTTCTCAATTCAAGTCATCGAAAAAGCGTTGGAAGCATTCGAATTGAAATTGACGAATATTGAGAATCCAGTGATGTCCGAGTATAAAGTTAATCCATTGTGAGTGGAAGAGAAGGACTGGAACAGGCTTGCTCGTAAAAAGCTTTTCGGAAAATCGGACATCCGAATTTTTTTCCGATTTCTTTTTTCGGAAAATCGGATATCCGAATTTTTTTCCGAGCAAAAAAATTCGGAAAAGTCGGAAAATCGCAAAATCGAGAAAATTCACTAAAAAACGTTAGTTCTAGTGAAATTTTGGTTTAAAAGTTGTCAATTTGGTAATTTTTAAGGATTTTTGCGATTTTTGGTCCGGAAAAGATGAAATTGTTAATAATTCGTTCAATTTGAGCACAAATAAATTCAAAAATCATCAATTTTTTCTCCGATTTTCCGAGATAAAAAATCGGAAAATTATCCAACGGGAAATTTTTCCGAAAAAAGTCGAAAAAATCGGGAAATCGGATTATCCGTTTTCCGATTTTGAGCAAGCCTGGACTGGAAGAGTAGAAACTTTCCAAAAAAACCCGGGAAAAGTTGGCTGAAACTGACTAAAAATGGCCAAAATAAAAATCGCAAAAAATGAGCTAAAAAGTTTCGAAAACCACTATGGTTTTTGAAAATTGAGAAAAAGCTTAAAACAATCAAAAAACTACTTAAATTTGGCTGAAATTCAGAGAAAAAACCAACTGAAAATGGCTGAAATTGGTCTAAAAAAAACAGGCAAAAAGCACCGAATTTTCCAGAAATCTTGAAGAAAAAAGCCCGAAAATTACCAAAATTTGGATAATTAGCTGGAATTTTGGTAAATAAGCCCAAAAATCTCTCTAAAATTCAGAAATTTGGATCAAAAATGAACAAAACTGGCCTGAAAAGGCCCAGAAATTACAGCGACGTTTTGATATTTTATGGGTTAAAAATGTCAAGGTTTCAGTCAAAACTCTGTAAAGTTCAGTCTCTAAATTGCCGAAATTCCCACAGTTCACCTATTTTCTGCTTCCAGAATCGCCCGTGCCTACATCTGTAATCTCCGTGAGCATTGGTTCGTTCTGCGTAAATTCGGTAATCAATGGTTCGAATTAAATTCGATAAATCGAGGACCACGCCTACTTTCGGATACTTATGTACAAGAGTTTTTGCATCAATTGGCTGCTGAAGGTGAGAAATATTGAACAATTAAAAAGCTGAAATTTCCAGAAAAAGAAAAAGGTTTTGCGGTGGGCGGGTTTTGAACCCGCAATGATTGGAATGAATATTCCGAGGCCTTACACCACTCGGCCACCACCGCACACATTCTGAATTATGGAAGACCTTTGGGACTAGCTTTTTGGTCCTAACGGACCAAAAAGCTAGGCTCGGCTACGCCTCGCGTGGGTAGTACTTTTAAGTTTTAGCTTGCAATAGGTGCGGGCTAAAATTTGCGTCAGTTTGGTCTAAAAACGAAGTCTCTACGACTTATTTGGAGCAAGTTATGAACGTTTGAAGTTTGAAGTGTTGTCGGTTTTTAACTGCGCTCCACTGCACTCGGGCGCCCTGTGGGGACACATATAGGCGGCAAGAGTAAGGTGGATAGTGATGGGCCTTGCGGGGACACATGAGAGACGCAGACAGTGAGAGTAGTTTGCTCCTGGGAAGGTAGCAATCCTCCTCGCGCGCGCATTATTTAGAACTTAAAAGAGGCAGATCAAGGGCCGAAGGCTTCGGCTCTTAAAATACTGGCTCGCTGCGCTCGCCCTAAGTGGTAGTACTTCCTGGTGTCAGCCTGGCCAGCCTCGCTCGCTCCGCTCGCTCATCTGGCCCGGCTGGTCAAGGGCCTTCGGCCCTTGAGTCACTAAGAGTTTGGCTCGCTGCGCTCGCCATAAGTGGTAGTACTTCCCGGTGTCAGCCTGGCCAGCCTCGCTCGCTCCGCTCGCTCATCTGGCCCGGCTGGTCAAGTGCCTTCGGCTCTTGAAGCTACTGGCTCGCTGACGCTCGCAAACTGTTACTTCTTTCATAAAAAACCCTTAGGTGCCTCAGTTTACAATCCTATGTGTACAGTAAACCCAAATAAGACGTAACTTTGCCCCTGGGAAGGTAACAATCCTCCTCTTGTGCGCCTTATTTACAACTTACAAAAAAGAAGGGTGGTCACTTTGGGACCGGTTTTGAGCTCAATCTTGGAAGAAACTCAATGAAATGTTTATATCATTAGTATCAGCATGAAATTCTCTATCGAATCATATAAACAAATTTGCAAAAAGTCGAAAATTGGAAATTGCACATTTTGGATCAGTTAAATCAGAAAACTTTGCGGAGAGTGCTTCGATCGATCTGATACTTGTTATTCCATTAAATATAGCTTTTCTAAGATATATGAACATATTTAGAAAAACATTTTAGTGGAAAAATTTTCCAATAACGGAAGAAAACTGGTACCTCCAGTACTTCAAAATCAGTTTTTTGCGATTTTCTCAAAAATTTTCTACTGAAACCTATGATAAACTTTATATCAGTTTGTAGGGAATTTTTTTCTCTATCGAATTTTATTGTAGATTTCCCAAAAAATTCGACCTCCAGATGTCGAAATAAGAGGTGGCCGAAAAAGGGGGAGAGACCGTTTTTTCCGACTTTTTTCAACTTTTCTCAAGTTTTTCAGGAAAAGTAACAGAATAATAACAAAACAAACTATAAAATCTTGTTCAGCATCATAAACTGTAGGGGGTTACCAAGTATCAGACCAATCGGTCGATTAGACACCAAGATATAAAAGGCAGAGTGAAAAAAGTCGGAAAAATCAGTGCAAAATCGGACTTTCGGAAAAATTTCACGGGAACCGGAATAACTCCACTGGTATACTCCAGAACGCTTAGCAAATTTTTGGAGACCTCCGGGTAACGATTCCCTATCGATTAAAAAAAAGAGCACACAAAAATTCCAATTTTAAAGAAAGTTATTAAAAATCCCGTGCAGTACATAAAAAATGGGACACATTTTTCGACACGTTTTTGTGTGTATCTCGGGTTACGGTACTACGGACCTCGCGATTTGGACTTTCTGCATTTATATAGAAAGAGAGGCAGAAATCTCTGCGGAAGACTCTCTTTCTCCTCCAGGAAGAGAGTGCAGTGGCTGTACCTTCATTGGTTCGGAGACCCAAAAACAGTTTACAGCCATTTATGGTGGCTCTCTCTTCCTGGACGAAATGAGTCTTCCCCAGAGATTTCCCAAAGGTCTCCCATAATTCAGAATGTGTGCGGTGGTGGCCGAGTGGTGTAAGGCCTCGGAATATCCATTCCAATCATCGCGGGTTCGAAACCCGCCCACCGCAAAAAATTTTTTTCCTTCAAAAAAATTTCCGGTTTTTTCCTTAAAGTTCACCAAATATGGCTTTAGTCCTGGAAAGTCTTCAGTTCAAATCGTTCATTTTGGCACAATTTGGACCAGGGTTGGTGGTGCGCGTTGCGCAACTGTTACACTTCGAACAAAAGTGCCGCGTTTTCAAAAAACTGCTGCTTAAAGGCGCAGACAGCTTCGCTTTTGGGTCTCGCAGCGAAAATAACGTATTACTGTAGTTTTTTAGCGATAATCTGACGAAAAATAATTTTCCGGTTAGAGGACAGTCATTTAGATTTTATGGTACTGAATTGTACTTTTTGAACGACTTCTAACCTTTTTTTAGGCCTTTTGAAGGTCTACAGTAAGATTTTAGCTACCATTAATTTAACTCGAACGCATGTTCCTTTAAGGATCGCTGCGAGACCCGAGCTACTTTTGACATGCTCCTTTAAGCTGCAGATACGACCTTTTTTGCAATCTCGCAAGGGCAGCAACCAACTTCCACCAACCCTGATTTGGACATTTCTGAAATTGAAATTACTGGTTTTGAAAGTGGTGTTGAAATCGGTTAAAATCAGACTTGTCAAAAAAAAAGTTAAAATCAAACCCGGTTCGGACCGGGCCGGGCCGATAAAAAACTCTCCGGCCCAGTCCAGTCGGCCCGGGTTTAAAAATTGTTGAATTTTGGAGCGCGTCTTTTCCGATTTTCAGTCCAATTTTAAACCTTTTCATGGGTCTTTCTACTCAAAAATCAATCAGAATTTCCACCCGGAAACATAGGCCAAAGAAATAGAAAAAACCGCGAAAAAAAATTTTTCCCGGCCCGTGACAAGTCTGGTTAAAATGAGCAGTATTTTAGTGAAAAATAGCTGAAAATAAGACCTGTCACCGAAGATTCTAATGATAAAAAACACTGTTTCCAGGCTACTCAATCTTCGTCGTTCAAGGAATCCTTCCTGCCTCTGAAGCTGATTCTCTCATCACCCTATGCCCCGTGGTTATCCCACCGAAACAACCAAAACCGGATAAACCCGAAGGAATGGTCCAAAAATTCTTCAATACCGTGGGACGTCGTCTCGGCGGAGGGCCTTATCAGGCTCCAGATTCTCAAGAAGATCGTGAATTGGCGATTGCAATGGCCATGTCAATGGAGACGTCGTCAGCGGATTCAGAAGAGAAAAAGAGGAATTCTGAAGAGATGGAGTTGGAGAAGGCGATTAAAATGAGTTTGGGAGTGCCGTTTGAAGAGGATTCTGGAGCGGGGACGTCTTCTGGGTGCACAACGTCATCAGGAGGAGCATCTGGAGCTCCGACGTCTTCTGCACCATCCCCAAAAGGTGCCACATCATCTGGAGAGCCTTCTAAAGGCCCCACGTCTTCTGGAGCATCTGAAACTCTGACGTCTTCTAAATCACCGTCCGACGTCGTCACGATGACTTCTGAATCCGGCCTCACGGAGACCCCAATACTTGGAACGTCTTCTTCGGCTTCTGAATTCAATGGAATCACTCGAGAGCAACAACGACGTGATCGTGAAAAGTTTTTGCAGAGATTGGAGAAGAAAAATGAGGAAGCGAAGAAATAAATTTTTTTTTTTTAAATTTTTTTGAAAAAAGGATTTTAGGGTTTTTGGGTTGGGAGAATGGAGATTTTGAATTATTTTTGACAAAAAAAAATTTGATTTATAGCAAATTTTTCCAATTTTTGGCTGGAAAATTTCTGAAATTCCCAAAGAATTTTAAACGATTTTTTTTCCGATTTTGGGCCCAAAATCTTCTGGTCTACCGGTTGAAATTTCGGTGCAATGTGGGTTGGGGGGGGGAGGGCCACTCGATTTTGGGGGCGGGGTTTAGGCTGGGGTACTATACTTTAGGGGCGGGACTTCGGTAGGGTTACTGTATAATTGTATTTAAGGGGCGTGGCTTCAGCTGGGTTACTGTACTTAGGTGCGGAGCTTGGGTACTGTAATTAAGGGGCAGCGTTTCGGCTATGCCTAAGCATTTAATATGGTGGTAAATTGAAGAAAAGTCTTTTTCGCTCCGCCCCTAAGTACAGTAACCCAGCTGAAGCCACGTCCCTTAAATACAGTAACCCTACCGAAGCCCCGCCCCTGAAGTACAGTGCCCCAACCTAAGCCCCGCCCCCAAAATCGAGTGCCCCCCCCGGAGAACAAAATTTTTCAGAAAAATTGGTTTTTCAAAAAAATTTGACTTTTTTCGCTGAAAATCACAAAAAATACTCAAATTCCCTCAATTTTTGAACCCAAATCCCTCTTTTTTTTCAAAAATTCGAATTTTCCACTTTTTTCTGCCTCATTTTTCCAGCCATTTTTGTACAGATATCCCAAAATTTCCCAGTTATTTTTTCTCCTATTTTTTGGGTTTTTCACTCTAAAAATCCATCTTTTCTTCTAATTATACCCATTTTTTGTACACATTTTCCCCGGTTTTTTTTTCTGTCAGTTTTCGAAAAAAATTTGGAAAATTTTTGTCGCTTTTTTTCTGTAAATTTCGCTTTTTTTGCTGTCATTTTCTCTGATTTTTTTTCCTTATTTTCGGTTATTTTTCAAAGTTTTTCAAATTCCCGCCAAACCTTTTCTATCCTTTTTTCCCTGTGATTCTTTCCACCATTTTTTGTTCGGTTGAAATCCCAAAAAATTGCATTTCTCTGTTTCCCCCCAATGCTTGTATCCATTTTTGTCTTTCCTGCCGTAAAAATTGCTCAATTTTTCTTGAATTTTACTATTTTTCATTCTTAAAATCAGGTTTCCGACCGATTTTTACCTTTTTCTCTGAAAATTTTCAGCCAAAAAACAAAAAATTTCCAGACAATCAGTGATGTTCGACGAATTGGATGGTGGCAACACCAATGATGGGGAGGAGCAACGAATCGCCATTCAACAGAATATACAAAATGATATTCCGATGGGAGGTGAATAAAATAGGGAAAAAAACGGAAGAAATTGGCTGAAAATCGGATTTTTAGAACTGAAAATATCCTTTTTAAACGGAAAAAGGACCGATTCCACACAGAAAACCGGTTTACGGAAATCTGGAAATATGTTATTAAAAATGAGTTTTGGCTGGAAAAAACCGAGAAATTAGACCAACAAAATTTGCGAAAAATGACTCAAAATCCCGAAATTTCAACTGAAACTATGGATTTTGAAAAACTGAAAATCTGGTGCAATATGATGGCCGAGAAACCGCATCATTGAAAATCCTAGGCCATGCAAGTTATTTGATACCAAAAATGCTAGAGTGTCGTCTCGCGAAACAGGTGAGCCGCAATTTGCGAGAAATGAGTGCGAAATTAGCGAGACACGTGTCTCGCGAAACGCGGTTCAATTCTGCACTGTCTCGCAAAGTCTCGCAACCGCATGAACCGCAACGTTCTAGTTCCCCAAAGTCTCGCAATTGCTTTTTGCGGCAAAATTTTCATTTCTCGCGATATCTCGCTAATCTCGCGAAACAATCCAACGGTTTACCGTATTTCTACACTTCGTGCAAGGGGGTTATTTGGGGCATTTCACGTTTCTAATGAAATTTCTTTATTTTCAAAAAAAAATAAGACCAAAATTAATTTCATTTTTGCGTGGGAATATAAATGCTATTTTCTTTCAATATTTTCATGGCAGCTTAGCTTAGTGGATAGTGATCCTGAACTTGATAAATTACATGAAGGTTCGGGTCCACGTAGGCGTCTTTTTTTTTGTTCAAAATAAACAAGCCTCTCGGGAGCTTGCTGATGCCTAAAAACAAGCACAGTGCCAGGGAAAAGGGGACACCTTCAAACAGGGATCTCAGCAAAACAAAATAAAAGTCTCACGCGTTTAAAAATGGAATAAAAACTGATGATCGAAAATTTTTTCAAAATTTTTCACGTATTGTTATATAAGTATCCATTCTTTCTGATATTTTCATGGCAGCTTAGCTCAGTGGTTAAGCTTCCAAACTCGAGCAGTAGGAGTGCTGGTTCGAGTCCTCTCGAAGAGTAAAGGTTTTTGTATATGCAAATCAGCCCTAACTTCATGGTAAAAAAGTTGCAATCGTAAAACTATGCAATTTCGAAAATAACCCCCTTGCACGGGGTGTGGAAATACGGGAGCGCCATTCCAACCACCAAAACGTGGCATTTTACAACGATTTTTTTGTATTTTTAAAAATAGGACACGCGAATTTCTTCAAATTCGGAGAACAAAAATTGTACAAATGCCACGTTTTGGTGGTTGGATTGTTTCGCGAGATTAGCGAGATATCGCGAGAAATGAAAATTTTGCCGCAAAAAGCAATTGCGAGACTTTGGGGAACTAGAACGTTGCGGTTCTTGCGATTGCGAGACTTTGCGAGACAGTGCAGAATTGAACCGCAAGGTATTGTTGCGGTACTTTTGCGGTACAGCGAGAAAGTTGCGAGATTTGTCTCGCGGGTCGACACTCTAAAAAATGCCCTATTTTGACAAAACTAGCAGGCTGAAACTACCAGAAAACGGCCTAGAAATCCAGATTTTTTCTAGGCCATTTAATTAGATGACCGAACTATTGTAACTCATGACATACTAGGCCGCATTTAGTTGGATTAACATGGCCTAACTTTTTCGTTAAGAAAATTGGATTTCTTCTGGCCAAAAATGTCTATTTTCAATAAAAAATAGACCAAATTGAACCCAAATTTACACCTAGAAACCTTTTTTTTCTTGCCAAATTTAAAAGTTTAAAAGTCCTCCTCAAAGTCCAATTTCAGCAAAAAAACCGTTTCTAGCTCCTATTTTCTCCCATAACCTCTATTTTTTTGCAGAATTCGGAAGCGGTGACGAGATGGATGATTTTCTCGGTGACGAAGACGATGATCTTCAAGGGACCAGCCCCCGTCAACCACCAGCACAACAATCAAAATCAACTGAAAATACATCAGAAAATCCAACAAAAAACGGCGGAGAAAAAGAAGGAGAAATGGGCACAGATTCAGAAGATGAGGAACCAATTGCACCGACTCAATTGGGATATGCAATTGATTCATTAATGATGCATTGGTGTCAATTATTAACAAATGTTTCCGTTAAAGCACCTGTTCCACCACCATCCACTCTCGATCATGTTAAGGAAGTTGCCGAAGTTTGCAGTAAACATGTGAGTCTTTTTTTTTGATGAAAAATGAAGAAAAAGAGCTGAAATTGCTCAAAAATTCAGTAGAAAACTATGAAAATTGAGCCAAAATAGCTCTGATTAGCCCCGGTTTTAAGATAGGAAAATTATCTGATATTTGTCCGAAAAAAAAATGTTTTTTAAACTAACCGAAACCGAAAAGTTCCAAAAGGGCATAACCCCTAATTAGAACTGGACGAATTAGAACATTGGACGAATCAAAACTCTGGACGGATTGGAACTGGACAAGTCAGAACCAGACGAATCAGAACTGGTCGGCTAAAAACTGGACGATTCTGAACTGGCCCTTTTAAGAACCGACCATTTAAGAACTGCTCCGGATATGAACTGTTCAAATACTCGTAGTTAGGCATTTTTCACAGCTTACAGGCCATTGCAGGAAAGTAGTGTCAGTTCTCATTCGGGCAGTTCTATAAGGTACAGTTCTGATTCGGGGCAGTTCTGATCCGTCCGGTTCTGGTTAGGGATAGCACCGTTCTGAGACAGCGATAAAGCATAAAAGCTGGCCAAAATTGAAAAATTTAGACTACTGTAACTACAGTAATCCTACAGTAACTGCCCCATTTTAATGACGATTTCCTTAGCGATTCCGTAATAAATCGATCTATGGAAAAAGCGTACGAAACATCAGTACCCTTTCACTGGCCGTGGCCTCCTGGCCTAGAATGCCTATCGTAGAGTTCAAAAAGCGGGCGTGGTCTGGTCACAGCTATTGAAATCCTAGACCACTGGAATCCTAGGTCACTGGAAACCTAGGCCGCGGTCATTGAATTCCTCAGTCACGGTCATTGGAATCTTAGGCCACGGTCATTAAGGAGCATTGGTGTTTCCTACGGCATTTCCAGCACGACTTTTAATCAAAATCGCTATAAAAATCAGACAATAATAACCACGATTTCCTTCATTTTCCACCACAAAACTCTCTAAAATTCTATTTTTACAGTTCCGTGATGCCTCTGTCGACGTGAATAACGAATTCACACGTTTGGGTGTTCAATGGGAAATGGAGCAATTTTTGGAGCATTCAGTGACTGAGGATGCCAATTTGGACGAGGCAATCGAACGACAAAATCAATTGATTGAGGCGGCAAAAGAGATTCTTCGAACACGTGTTGAAACGTATAATTTAGATAATCCGAATGCTGGAAAACAGTTTACCACTTGAGCATTTTTCGACTTTTTTATGATAAAAATCGCTTTAAAATTGTATTTTTGGCCTAAAAATCATGCTTTTTTGTGATTTTTTTGATAATTTTTCACTTTTTTTTTGCCGAGAAGAACTTGAATTTTTGTTCATTTTCCCCGTATTTTTTCTTTAAAAAATTGCTTAAAAATGATATTTTTGACCTAAAAGTGTGTTTTTCGTTTTTTCCCCCAAAATGTTTCATGAAAAACTGTGTTTTTGAGCCGAAAATCCTCATTTTTCAGTGAGTTTTTTCTCAATTTTTTCTCGTTTTTTGTGTTCTCCTCGTCTATCTTTCGTGTATTTCTTGCTTTATTTTCTCTTTCTTTACACCCAATTCCGGGCCAAAAATTTCCTTTTTTAACTTTTTTTCCAAAACTTTTTATTCAATTTTTGTGCTTTTTTCCCTCTTTCCAATGATAAAAGTCCCCCTTCAAAATGACAGTTTTGACCCCAAAATATCTTTTTTTTTTGTATTTTTTTTTCGAATAATTCTCAAACATTTTTCATTCCTATTTTTATCAATTTCTCAATTTTACAGAAATTTTCCCCCCTCCCCAGTATTTTTTTTTACATTTTCCCCCACTGAAAATGATTTTTTTCAATTATGAATTTCATTTTTTTTTTCAATTTTTTATTCGGTTTTCAGAATTATTCAAAACCAGAATTTCAGATAAACTAAACAATTTTTTTAAAGATTTCTTTTGAAAAAACCTGAAAATTTTACAGCTGTGTGGATTCGAACCTGAAAAAAAGCTATCAAAATGTCACATGTTAGAATCTTGGCACTGTGCCAACTTATTGATTTCTCCTGGACGACTGCTAGGTCCAAGAGGACCACCACCATTTTCCACTGCTACTGTGCCGTATTTCGCCAGCCCAATCATCAATTTTCTGTTGCAAAACGTCCTTTTTATTGGGTTTTTTGTTTAGCTTTTTGAAATTTATTATCAGAATCAGTCTTATCAAAATCCTGTCCACTCTTGAAAAACTTTGATTTTCCAGAAAGAAATTTCAGACCCTTTTACCACTTTTGATCAGCATGCATCCCAACCTTTATAACGCTATCAAAAGCAATCCAATAGCTCTCCGACAATGTATTCAATATGAAGTACTCCTCAATAAACCACCATTCGAATCATACAGAACATTCTGTAAAGCAATGGGAGATGACGTCATGGATTATCCAGAATTTGAGTTTTGGTACATGCGATTTTATAATGGAAAGATGGATTTGGATTATGATAGAAGTCAAGATAAGGAGCCATTGACATTTTCAGAGTTACCCATAGAAGTAATCGATAGAGTTGTGAAAAAATTGAAGCCTTCTGAGCGGTTAGTCTTTTAATGAAGGACCGAAACCCCCTTTAATGTTCGAATTGCATTGCGATATGAGATTTCGTGGGAAAAATCGTGAAAATCACGGTTGTTTAAATCATGATTTTCATTTGATGGCCTAGAAACCTCCGGTGGCCGAACTTGCGAAAAACGCCGTTTTTTTTCCAGCGATTTTGTTCAATTTTGGTTGTTTTAGGAAGAAAAAGGCCAAACCAAACCGGACAAAAAAAAACGTTCACGAGTTCGTCCATCAGAGGTTTCTAGGCCATCAAATGTAAATGACGTGTGGTTCAACGCGATTTTTATGATTCTTTCTATAATATGAAATACCAATTTTTGACTAAAGAGGAATCGAATGCAAAAGTAAAAAATTCGTGGCCGAGAAAACCATGTTTGGCAAAAATTCGGCCGTAGAATCAAAAAATTTTTAGAATCGTTGTCTGATGACCGAACTTGCGAAAAACGCCATTTTTTTCCACGCTTTTACTCAATTTTCGGTTATTTTAGGAAGAAAAAAGCCAAAGTTGGCAGAATAAATTTTCACGAGTTCGGCCATCAATTGCAAATCATGCCTTCAACTAGGCCGTTTGGAAATGTGATTTTTTTCGGTTTTTCTTATCAAAAACCAGTCAAAAAGAAATGAATGCAAAAGTAAAAAATCGTGGCCTAGAAAACCATGCTTGGCAAAAGTTCGGCCACAGAATTCAAATTTTTTCCAGAAACATCGTCCGCCTCTTATCCCAAACCCTTCGATGCTTATGTGATAAGCAGAAGTTAGACGTTAAAAGAATTGCTTTCTTTTTTTCTGAGGATCATGCCAGCCATGGAATCGATTACAATTACACAACATACAAAAAAACAGAAAATGGTTGTTCAATTGATTACAACGGAACAAAATTTAATGTCAAGGGAGTGCACTATTTGAAAATGACCTTGAATGATATCAAATTATACTTAACGAATCCGGAAATCCCTCTAAAATCCTTTCATTTTAGTTCCGATTTTGGAGACGAATGTCTTGAAATAATGGAAAAAATGGCTGAAAACTACAAGGCTCAATTTTATGTGAAAAAACTCACAGCCTACAATATCACTTTGCTTGGATCGGCTCTTAAACTTTTGAAGCCAGGAGTCCTTGAATATATTGAAATGGGAATGGGTTATGATAGAGGTATAGAGATGGGCGAGAATGTTTCTAATTCGGAGCAATGGAAACAAGCGAAAGTGGCCGAATTTCGTCTATGGGGAACTCTTCCACCCACGGATATTTCACATTTTTATCATTTCGAAGCGTTCAATGTTCATTTGGAATCTTATCCCCGAGATGTTATGGTCGATTTGCGAAATGTGAGTTTGAAGTGACATGGCCTAATTTTTTCGAAAATGAAGTTCTTAGGCCACTTGTTTTCATTTTTAGAGTTTATTCAACAGTGGCCGAACTTTTGCAGGCCATGATTTTCTAGGCCACGAAAAACCAAGTCGCTCATGCTATTTATTTTTCGGTCGAAAACTAAATTTTCATAGAAAAATTAGAAAAATTAGAAAAAGCGTTGAACTCCGCGCGTTGACGCGATTAACTTTTGATGGCCTAGAAAACTCTGGTGACCGATCTCCTGAAAAATACCGGTTTTTTCTGAATTTTTTTTTTCATTTTTGACATTTTCATAACAGAAAAACCGAAATTTGAGTAAATTTGGAAAAAAAAACCGCGTTTTCGAAAATTCGGCCACCTGATGTTACTAGGCCATCAAATGTAAATTACGCCTTACTGGCGGTTTACGCGATTTCTATGACTTTACCAATGAAATATCAATTCATTGATCGAGAAAAGAAATCAAAGGCTAAAATCAAAAAAAAAAATTGAAATTTTTCAGAACATTTACAAGTCATCGTCGTTTCGGAAATGTTATTTGATTGCAACACGTCCTTCAGAGCTTGCTGTTGCAAGAGCGGTTTTTGAAGAGGTCACTTCTATTAATATCAGAAGTCAAGTGGTTTACGACGACAAAATGGCCTACCTTGCAATCAAAAGAAAGTGATTATTTTGGTGTTTTACGTGGTTTAGAATTTTTACCCTTCAATGTCATTTTTGAGACTTTCCACGAAATTTTTTCTTATGTTTTTCAAGATTTTTACTTAATTTTTCATTAAATTTATTCTCTTGATATATTTTCTTTACATTTTTGAACATTTGACCCAGTTTTCTCTTTCAAAAACACCCCTTAACCTTCAAACTCTTCCCAAATTTTGCGCAAAAATAAAATACAATTACCGCAACGATGCTCCGAAATCCCGCTTGTGCGTCGTTTATCGTAAATCGACACCGAAAATTATTCGAAATCATCGCCCATTTTTCTTCGTTTCCTCTCGTTTTCGTGCGATTTTCAGCGGTTTTTCTCAGTTTTTTTGCTGAATATATGTTCAAATCACGATTAATCATCGATATATCCCAAAATTCCTCGAAAAATGTGCGAAAATCCGGCGAAAATAGGCCTAATTGGGAAAAATGCAAATTTCGTGAAAAAGCGCAGGGTTTTTGCGTTTATCGCGGCGATTTGGCTCGGAAGAGAGTTTTCACAGGATAAATTGCTGATTTAAATCAAAAGCAGTGGAAAATCGTGAAAAATGGGGAAAAATTTTTTTTCTCGAAAAATCATGATTTTCAGCATGTTTTTACCCGAATTTTCTGTGACAAAAGGCCGATCGAAGCTCGAAATACGTGTCGGAAACTTGAAAAACTCTTATTCTCATCGTAATGCGCTGAAAATTCGGATTTTCCCGCAGTTGTTTGGGTCCGCGAAAAGCTCAAAATTTTTCCCGGAATCCATTGGCTTTGCCCATTTTTTCGTCGCTCAGACCCTATTTCTAGTCGAATTCGTGCAATATATCGCCACAACGCCCAGGAGTTTCGCGCGAAAGTGGCTAACTTCCAGAAAAAACCATCGGGTCTCAAAGAATTGCGCCGTTTCCAACAGAAGACCCCGGAAAAGCTTCGAAATTCGGCTTGATTTTGGGCATATTTATTTAGCGTGAATAGCCCGATCTTCTCAGTCGAATTCACAAGACGCAGCTTTAGATGCCAAATTTTTTTTTCATCTCTTTTCGTCTTTTTCTGCTAAATTTCAGCAAAGCAATTCTTCTCAAAATTTGTGTTTCATCAGCTCATTTTCGTCAAATTTCTCTAGTTTCATCTCTATTTTTTACAGTTTTCTGTGATTTTCGATGTTCCTTGGTTTCAGCTCGAAATTTCTCCCCTTTTTCATCTTTTTCCCCTCATTTTCCTCCTAATTTTGTCAATTTTTCAGCCTCCTCGCAAAAGAATGTCATCATCAACATCAACAAATCCGAATACACTTCTTCCACTCGAGCTCATTGATAAGTGTATTGGATCGAAAATCTGGGTGATAATGAAGAATGATAAGGAGATTGTGGGCACATTGACTGGATTCGATGATTATGTCAATATGGTACTTGAAGATGTTGTCGAATATGAGAATACGGCTGAAGGAAAGAGAATGACCAAATTGGATACGATTCTTCTCAATGGAAATCACATCACAATGCTTGTTCCAGGCGGAGAGGGACCCGAAATTTGAATTTACCGCCACCGACGACGACGATTTGGCCTTTTTTCCAAGCCAAAATTCATATTTCTCCCCCTATTTTTTACAAAATCTCGTCAATTTTGACCTTTGCCCCACTTTTTCCATGAATTTTTGTCAATTTTGAGCCGAAATCATCCCATTTTTATATTTATTTGTTATTTTTCACATTTCCCCCATATTTTGCTATCATTTTTCTCTGAAAATATCCATAAATTATTATTGATTTTCGCACACTTTTCTGTACTTTTTTTCCGCAAGTTTTTTTCCCAGATTGTTGGTTCCTTGGCCATGTATTTCTCGGCCACCGGAAGGAAGAAAACGCTTCAGAACCGCGAAATTTAGAATGTTGGAGCCGTGGAATTCTTTTCGAAAATCCCGAAAAATAGAGAGCGAACTTATGTTTCTAAAAGTTGCGCTACCATAGAGAAAAACTCCGTCCAAAAAAAAGCTAAAAACCAAAAAAAAAATAAAATTTTATTGAAAAAGCTGAACATTTTTTGATTTTTCCAGAAGTTTTTTATTTTAAAAAATCTCAAAAAATGCGCGAAAATTCGAAAAATTTTACCGAGAATTACTGGCGAATTTTAGTATTTTCAGCCAGATCACAGGATTTTTTTCAATAATTTTTTTCACCTTTTCCAAGCATTTTCTGATCGTTCTTCGGAGTGATCAGTAAGAAAAAAAAGTATTTTTGATCAATTTTTGATATCACTTTGGAGGGAAAGAGGGAAACAAATAGAGAACAGCTGTTGGTTGGTTCTTTCTCTCTCCTTTCTGCTATCGATAGTATTTGTAATGAAAAAAGAAGACCACGAGGAAATCATTCAGAAGTACTTTGGTCTTGTTTTGATGGAATTAAAAGCCATTTCGGAACTATGAATTTAAAAAATTCTGAATTTTTATTTTGAAAAAAAAAACGGGACACTTCGAAACTAGACGTTGCGAAACCGTTTTTCTCAACGGTTTCGATATGTCGCTGTTTTCGAAACGTCCGGTTTAGAAGTGTCACGGAGCCAAAAAAAAACCGTAGAAAATTTCTAAAAAAAAAAAAAAGAAACAGACATTCTTACCATACTTGCAACGGGCCGGGCCGGGCCGGGCCGACTTGAAAATCTCCTCCGGCCCGGCCCGGCCCGGCTCGACCCGGGTCAAAATTTTTTGCACTGAAAAAAAAAGTTTTTTTTTCTGTTTTTTCAGTAATTGGGGATATCTCTTTTTGTATAACATTTTTGACTATTTTTAGTGGTGAAAAGTCAAAAAATTCATAAAAATCATATAAAAAATGCGAAAAAACAACCTCAAAATTTCAAAATTTTTTGAATCCGGGCCGATCGGGCCGGGCCGGGCCGGAGAAATCTCTGGCCTGGCCCGGAAAATTGCAAGTATGATTCTTACCAAAAACTAATGCAAAAAATTGAGAAAAAAACATTAAAATCCCCAAGTTTTCCAGGAAAAATGGGGAACTTTTTCCAGCTTTGTAAAAAAAATTTGAAGGATTCTCGTCACAATTTCTCTAGCTTTCTCTTCACTCACTCTGCCATTTTAATAGAGGTATTTTGATATCAGAATTTAAAAAAAGTTAGTCCCTCTTAGGTGGGTACATACCTAGTTCAACAGGTGTTTACCACGTGTTATCAGTAAAACTGCTTGAAAAAAAATGAGAGAAAATGGGAATGGCAAAGAAGAACAAAGTGATGATCGGAATGGTCGGTTGAGGGTTGATAAGCACAGATGATAAGAAGGCAAAGAACATTTTAAAAATTTACTTCAATTGCGGAAAAATTTTGGCGCGGTGCCAGAAATCACCCGGAGACGTGGACTAGTATTTTCGTGGCGGGGCCTAATTCGCGAAATTTTAAGAAATTTCAACCAAATTCGAAGTGGGTTACGATTATACTGATTCGAACCGTCTGGCCTGGCTGAATTCAAAAAATTGGGTTTTCTAGGTCTCGAAGCGAAAAACAACCATAATACGGTACTTTTCATTTACGAGGATACTGCTGGTTCATCTCAATTGAATCTGTTTACTACTGTAGTCGTGGCGGGACCCGAACCCAATAAACATGTGCCTCTGCGCATTTGAACATAAAGATATAACTTTGTTCTTCAAATTATTAGCCTTGCAGAATAATGAGCAATCGTGCCCCTTATTTCCGAATTTCTCAAAAAAAAACTGCTTTTTTCGTAATTTTTTGACTATAATTATCTGAAAAAATGCATGTTTCAAAACAAGAAAAACAAGAATTTCAGCTCTCTTTTCGGCATTAAACTGGTTGAAAATCTAAAAAAAAATAAAATATTTTTCCACTCAAAAATTTGATTTTTTTTTCTCGATTTTTGGTGAAAAAATACTTTGGAATAGGCTTTTTATATGCGAAAACTCGGAAAATTCACCGAAAAAGTTCATTCGCTGAAAATTAAAAAAAAAATTCAGGTACTGAGTTCAGTGGGGCGCGTTTTCTACTCATTTCGAAAGGCTAATAACAATCCCAACAGATCTGCAAACTCCGAGTGTTCTCTAGTGGTCCTTCCATTTCTCCCTTTTCTTCCAATCCCATCTTGATTTCTTCCTTTTCTTCCAATCATTTCCAATCAGATAACACAAATCACAGACCGCAGATCATCATCAATTCTTATTATCCTTTTCTTTTGAATTCAATTGAATTGGTGATCTGCTGTCTGTGATCTGTTAACTATCTGTTGGCTTTTAGTCGAGAAGACACATTGAATATTCAAATGGGACAACAACGAATCTATTGAATACAGTATGCATAGACAGGGCTCTATAGACATGCAAATGAAGCATATGATAATGGAAGAATAGAGAAGAGATCTCATGATATTTTATTGTCTGGAAAATGATTTGCTGGGCGATAAGATTTGTAGAGAAACGCTTTCAGATTGTTTTCAGATCTTGGGATGTATGGTGATGTGACCCGAAACTCGAATAAAAACTGAAACTGGAATCAATTCTGAAATTTTCAGCTGCTTTCAACTGATCGTCCTGGCGAAAATGCAACACATTAATAGTCTTCTTCCCTGATTCAGGTTCAAAAACGCTTTTTTCAAAAGAATTTCCGCCACCTATTTTTAGATTTTTATGTAGCAGGAGGGATTACGTATTGGATTGTTCTTAAAATTTCAGAAAAATGATCCTAAATCTGAAACTTTCTAGCTTATGATCTTGGAGCAGTTGAATCCTAATCTTTGAAAAACAAAAAGCATGATCAAGTTTCAGTTAGGTTCTAATGATTTCATGAGTCGTATGTCACGGACGAAGTTCGAATTCATATGAAGACGTCAATATTCGGAAATCCCAAGTATGAGACCCGGATTTTTTTTCAGATCCTACAAGAAAAAAACTTTTTCAGTGTAAAAGATGGTTTACTATTTTATGTCGATGAGGAAATTCATCATTTTTCATCCGATTCACAGTTAATTTTTTGAATATTTTTGAATCAGAATATTTTTGTAAAGGGAAACTTGAAAACTAAGAATAAAAAAGGTGGCAATATCTTTGATTTCTAGGCTAACAATCTATAATTTATAATGTTTTCCAAAGCAATTTTTCAAAATTTTTTACAGTTTTTCAAATTTCAAAAGCAATCAAAAGCAAATTAAACATATTTTTGATATAGTGAAGGATAAAATGGGCACGAAAAAAATAAAAAAATTTCTTCAGTAACTAACAGAACCTCAAGGAGAATACCGTAATTACTACAAGCACACCTGTAATAGAAGCCATTCACAGCGGACCTTCGAAAAATAGACGCCCATAGGCTCACAGATTTTTCGGTATGCGCTTCTAATGTGTCAAAAACCTTATAAGTTCAGAAAAAAAGATGTTGAACTCTATTAAAACCATACCCGAAGTTTGGTCTTCATCCAACCATCTGCAACAAATGTTTCCGTCTTGGATTTTTCCCAAGATATTATTTACACTTTTTTGTTTCGTTCTCCTATCAATTCGTACATATCACCACCAATACTTCAAAGCACACCCAACAAACTCCCATCTTCTTTCTTTTTTTTATTTCACCAACAAATATTTATACAATCTAAGAGAGTAGAGAGGAAAAGAAGGGACACATGTGACACCCTCCGAAAGCCAACACATTGAACTGACCAGAAGGGAGAGGAGGTGTTCTCTGCTCACGGCCTCCTCTCTCTTTTCTCTTCCAATCGCTTTTTGATACCCCCCCCCCCCTTTATACCCATGTGTCCTCTACTCACATGTTGGTTGTTCTCTGAGGCCCTTGATTCATTCTTGTTGTCCTCTGGTCTGCAAAAATTTGGTGTACTGTATCTCAAAAGGATTTCGTGGTGGGACCTCATCATTTAGGAAACAGAAAGTTAAGCCGGTTTCGATAGATCGACAATACACTATACTTTTTTTTAGAAATTTTCTGTTTAAGAAAAGTTGCTCTCTTAGATGTTGGAAAATGATCAATACTCTCTATTAGAAGAGCCGCCCCTGTTTTTTTGTGTTCTAGAGCTCAATTACGGTACGTAATGCAAAGGGACTTAGTGGTGAAACCCACGAAGCCTAAGACTGTTAAAAAACTGCCATTTGAAGCAGTCTGAAAGGGGCCGGAGAAATAGCTTTTTTGGAACTTTCGAAAAAAAAATTAGGAAACTGTGAAATTCCAGAAGGCCTCTGAAATTGAATTTTTAAAAATTTGTTTAAGATTTTTTTTTCTGGACTTTTTTAAAAAGAATTCTTGAAGTTCTAAGCTTACAAAGCTGTCAAAATTCTCTGATGACAGAAGGTTTTGAGAAAACTGAGCTTCAAATATTCAGGTCGTCTCCAAAATCTGAATTCTACGAATTTTTTGCAAATTTTGAAAATAAGCAGGCGGAAACTCTTCAGATGACGTCAACATTCAGAATCTTCAAAATTTCCAGAAAAGTATTACATTCGGTTTTTTTTCGAATTCTGAATTTTTATTTTATTTTAAAGAATCATGAAAAATCGTTCAGAGCCCAAAAAAAATCGCTTTGTTACAGGCATGATTCTCGTTGCATAGCCTAGAAACCTCTGGTGGCCGAACTCCGAAATACGATATTCTTTATGTTTGGAAATTCGGCCATCAAATGTAAATTATGCCTTAAATGAAGCGGTTTTGTGTGGTTGAACGCTATTTCGTTGATTTTGCCTATGAAATATCAATTTCAGATAGTGAAAAAATCGAATGCAAAAATTATAGGTCAAAGAAAAATATTTGGATCTCACAAGTTTTTTTCAGTAAATTTGGAATGGCAGAAAATTTCATTCAACAGACACTAGAATTAAGAATCAGCCAGTTTCCAAAAAAAGGCCACACAAATTTTCCAAAAAAAAAATTTCTCCAAAATATTTTTTGTTATCTGCGCACATGTTGATCGTTCTTTGGTACTCTTTCTCCCCTCCATCAGTTCACACTTGTTTGTCTCTTTTCTTCTCCTCTTGGGGGGACATGTGTACACGTGAGACCAAAAGAGATGGGAGGAGGGAAGGGGGGAAAGCATTGAACGATGAAAAATGGGGGGACCAAAAAGGGGCGGAGCTTATTGGGGAGAGATGCTTCGATGGAGGGGAGGAATAATTGAAGGGAAAAATGGGTATAAAAGAGGAGCTGATGGAAGGGGAGAACTCTCAATTCACTGGCTATCAGCTCAGAAATTCTTATAGAGAATTTAGAAAAATTTTGACTTTTTCTTGAACTCCGACGTCTTCTGAAAGATTCTAAATAATTGTTCATGATTTTACCATTCTCAAACCATCTTTCTGGCTTGCTTGGGGCTTTCTGGGAGATTTTTTAAATAGAATTTTGGAAATTTTCGAAATTCGACGTCTTCTGAAATCATTTTTCACGTCTTCTGATAAATGTTGAATCATTTTTTGATATTTCTGGTTTTCCAAAAGTGGTTTTCTAAGTTTCTAGAAGGTTTCTGAAAACGAGTTTAAAGTTTTCCAAATTTTTGACATCTCCTAACTTTTTGCTCACGTCTTCTGAAAACTTCTGAAAATTGTGAATGTTACAATTCCGTTCCTCAAACAATTCACAATGTATTCTAGCTTTTTTTTTTATTTTTCGTACAGTTTCCCATTCCTAATCGCTTTTCACTTTTTGACGTCTTCTGAAAAAATGAAAAAAATCCTGGAACTTTTTTCAGAAGACGTCAAAAAAAATTTCTCGAATTTTCTGGAAAATCAGTTTTTTCTATTTCTTTGTCAAAAGATCAAAAGACATTTCTTTGTCTGCTTCAAAAAAACTCGTCATTCCGAACAAACGTCTTCTGAATTTTTATTTTCAGAAAACGTCAAAACTTTTTTATCTGAAATTTTTTCCTCAATTGCAATTTAATTCTCATTTTCTCCATTGTTGTGCATTTGATTCGATTTTTCCCCAATCTCTCACAATTTAATCAAAATTATCTGGAAGTTTTCAGACCAATTCAAAAAATCTCATCTAAAAAATGCGCTCAATGCTCATTTCTCGTCGTTTTGCTCATGTACTCACAAGTACCCCTCATGCATCTCCATCAACTTCATCAATTCCATCAACTGATTCGAATCATTTGATTCATCCATCAGTTCATCATCAACATAAAAATTCTTATATTCATGGAGTTTCAAATATTCCATTAAGAAATGAAACATTGGGACAAACCCTTCGAAATACTACGGAACGGGTTCCAGACAAGGAATTCTGCGCTTTTTTGAAATATCCATTGAGAAAGACCTACGAGGAGTTTTATCATGATGTGAGTTGATAATAAGAGGTGATAAGGGTTAGATAGAGGAAAAAATTTGAGGGATCTTGAGCCAAAAACCGGCTGAAAATGTTGGAAATTAAAGGAATTAGGGCGGTTTAAGTTTTTTCTAATTTTTTTGGTGGCCTAACTTTCTCCCGGACTGATCTCTAGGTCAGTCAGAGTTCAGTTTGTCGCATTTCTGAAAAATTTGAACACATAAGAAATTTCAGCCAATCCGAAAAATTAGGAAAAAGCAAAATTACAGAATTTCGAAAATTTTCTAAAATTTTAAACATGAATACCTACCGTAACCCAACCAATATCGTTTTGAGATCCGTGAAGCTTTGATTTTCGAATTCAGCGAATTCAGGCGATTCAGAAAAGTATAAACACGACCTGCTTTGGAGAGCTTTGACATTTTTGGGTCCCACCACGAAAACTTTAAAACTACCTTATCAAGGCGGTTCGAACGAGTATAATCATGACTAGGCTCCGCCCACTTTGACATTCACGGAAAGTTTGGGTCCCACCACGAAAACCGTAATTTTTCCAGTTTTCCAAACTATGGCATGTTTATACGTTTCTGAACCATCTCGGCTTGCTGATTTCGAAAATGTGGGTCTCAAGGCCAAAAAATTGGGTTACGGTAGCATTTTACTAGGAAAATTCTGAAAAAAATTTTCAAAGACGCCTAACTTTGCTAGTTTTCAAGATTTTTTACTGTTTTTAGCTTAATCTATGGGGAATTTTTAATGTTTCTAATTTGAAAAAAAAAATTATTTATCTGGAAATTTTTAGGTCCGTCAAATGGCTGCCTCTCTCTACACCCTTGGCTTGGAGAAAGGAGACCGTGTTGGTGTCTGGGGACCAAACTATTACGAATGGGTGGTTCTACAGTATGCCTGCGCTTTTGCTGGTGTTATTCAAGTGAATGTGAACCCTCATTATCTTCATGAAGAACTTCGTTTTGTCATGAGAAAGACTGGAATGAAGGTGTTGTTTGCACCAAAGAGACATAAGCACAGTAACTATGTTCACACTTTGATTGAGGTTCGTTTTTTCTTTCTTTTTTTTTTGGAATTCAAAAAATTTTTGAAATTTTAGAAACTAATCTTAAAAAATTTGCTCAAAAAATGATAAAAATCGTTGAAATCTTTACAATTTTTCAACTTTTTTTTTTGAAAAATTTAGAAAAAGCTACCGTAATCCGGTCAATTTTGGGCCTAGTTTTGTGAAATTAAAATTTTTGAAATCTGCTAATCTAGGCGTTTCAGAAAAGTATAATCATGACCCAGTTTCAAAAATTTTGATTTTTAGGGTCTCGCCACGAAAATACAAAAAATTCCGTATCTCGGTTAGTTTTTGAGCTAGTTTCCCGATTTTTGAATTTTTGAAATCAGCTAATCCAGGCGGTTCAGAAAAGTATAAACAAGCCCAACTTTTGAAAGTTCTGAACTTTTTTATTTTTTGGGTCTCGCCACGAAAATACAAAACCTACCGTAACTCACCTAGTTTTGAATTTTGCCAAACAAAATTTTCATTTTTTGCCAAAAGATTTTTGCCAAACAAAATTTTCAGAATCAGCTAGTCTAGACGGTTCAGAAAAGTATAATCATGACCTAGTTTCAAAATTTTTTATTTTTTGGGTCCCGCCACGAAAACCATTTTTTTCCAAAAATTTTCCAAACCATGTCTTGTTTATACTTTTCTGAACCACATTGATTAGCTGATTCCAAAAACATTTAAACCAAAAATTTTCTAGAAGAAATGGCCGGGTTACGGTAGCTTTTCTTTTTTTGAAATCTCGAAACTTTTCGAAAATCTTCAAAAATCTCTAACTTTCTTAATTTTCAACATTTTGAGCTGGATTTTGGCTCAAAACATAGACAAATTCTGAAACTTTCTAGCAATTTTAATTTCTTTTAGGCCATGCCAGAAATGCGTCGTGGAAAGCCAGGAGTTGGTCACATCAAGTCCCACGACATCCCAGATCTTCGTCATATTGTCCTCTTCGGTGATGACGTCCCAGTTCACGGCGCCTGGGTTTATTCTGATTTAATGAAAGCCGCCGGAACAGATGAGCGTGTCAAATTGGAGGATATGGATCGTAAGCTCCGCCCAGATGAGCCAGTGAATATGCAATTCACTAGTGGAACAACGGGACATCCAAAAGGAGCCACATTGACACATTTTGGGCTGAATAACAATGCTTATTTCGCAGGTTTTTTTGTTGGGGGAAAAATTTGGGTCTCGACACGAAAACCATAATTTCGGCCATTTTCGTAATCAGTTTCCAAAATACTGAACATTTTAAAAAATTTGAATTCTGCAAGTTGGGCTTCGGGTCATTCCGAAACCGGACATTTCGAAACCAGAAATTTCGAAACCGCTGAGAAAATCGTGAAAAAAGCTTAGGAAACGGGCAAATTTTTGGAAATCTTGAAGTAAAAACTAAAGTTTTCTATGAAAAATGTTTTCTAAATTTTGAGAAAAACCAGTTTAGAAAAAAAACTTTTTTTTGCTCAAAATAAATTTTTTTTCATAAATTATTTTTAATTCAGTAAATATCTGGTATTTTCGTAGAAAACTCACTCCAAAAATTTCCCCGTTTTCCTTGCTTTTTTCACAATTTTCCCAGCGGTTTCGCAATGCCCCGGAGCCGCAAATTCTCGAGCCACATTTTCAAATCCCTATAAATTGTTTCACTTACCATGAGATTTTGGACAATGTCCACCTAATGTCTACCAAATGTATGTTCAGTGTCTACCCAATGTCTACCCAATGTCTGTCACCCTTCTCACCAACCTTTTTTTTTCCAGGAATCCGTCTCGGTTGGGATCGTGAGGACCATCGTATCTGCATCCCGAACCCCCTCTACCATTGTTTCGGATGCGCCGTCGGTGTCATTAATGCAGTCAACCACGGACAAACCGTGATCTTCCCATCCAAATCCTACCATGTCCCAGACATTTTCGAAGCAATTCAAAATGAGAAATGCACTACAATGTTCGGAACTCCCACTATGTTTATTGATGTTTTGAAGAGTCCATTGATGAAGGATTATGATATTTCCTCACTTCGCGGAGGGGTTATTGGAGGTGCTCCATGCCCATTGGCTCTTTGTGAGAAAATGGTGAAGGAGATGAGAATGACTGATTTTGCTGTGATCTATGGATCCACCGAGACGTAAGTTTTGGGTGGGAATGGAGGAAAATTTTGGGAAAATCGGACTTTAGAGACAAAATCCATTTTTTTTTTTGCATTGAAGGTACCGTAACCCGATCCATTTTGACACAACCTCTAAAATTTTCTCATTTTCGAAATAAGGAGGTATAGGCGGTTCAGAAAAGTATAAACAAGCCCCACTTTAAAAAAAACTTGGAAATTTTTGGATTTTTGGGTCCCACCACGAAAAATACAAAAACTGCTGTATCTCCACTAATTTTGATTGAGGTTCCTTGAAAATAAAATTTTTTGATTCAGCTAAACTAGACAAATAATTTAAGTATAATCAAAACCATATAATCCGATAATTTCCAACTTTTTGGGGGTTTTTGGGTCTCGCCACGACTTTTTTTGAAACTTCGCAATCATGGCATGCTTTTACTCATGTGAACAGCCTTAATTAGTAAATTTCAATGACATCATTTTCACTGTTTCAGGACAAAAACTGACTAGGTTACGGTAGTTTAAGTGATTTTCGTGGTGAGACCCAAAAATTCCCAACATTTCAAAACTATCCAAAATGAGTGGTGTTTATACTTTTCTGAACCGGCTTAGGCTTACTGATTTTAGTGGTATCATTTTCATAGGTCTCGGAACGAAAATGACCAAGTTATGGTAGTTTTGAAAAAAAAATTTGGAAGCGGAGTTTTTTGAAAATCCATATCTTTTTTAGTTTTAGACCGTTTTTCTTGGTTTTTGGCTCAAAAAACTCGTAATCTTTGGGACGATAAGGCAGTTTCTAATTCAAAAAAATCAAGCGAAAAAATTTCAGATCCCCACTGGTCACGATGTCCGAACTCCACGTGGACCCATTCGAGCGTATCAAATCAGTGGGATCAGTGATGCCACATCAAGAAATCGCCATTGTTGATGAGTACGGTGTTCCGGTGCCAACTGGAGCCAAAGGAGAACTCTGGTCTCGTGGATATTCAACAATGCTTGGATATTGGGCTGATCAGGATAAGACCAACTTGGCTGTCACTCGTGATCGTTGGTATAAATCTGGTGATACGGCAGTGATGAATGAGGATGGTACTATCAATATTGTCGGAAGAACTCGTGATATGATTGTGAAGGGTGGAGAGAATGTTTACCCGACTGAGGTCGAACAGTTCTTGCACAAGTTGGAATATGTCGCTGATGCTCATGTAAGTTTGAAGGGAAAAGATGGCGGGGCTTAGGGAAAAGAGGGATGGAACCTAGATTTTTGAAATCAGCTGGCTAGCGCGGTTCAGAAAAGTATAATAATGCCTCAATTTGGACGATTTTGAAATTTTTGTAGATTTTGGGTCCCACCACGAAAACACTAAAAATACTATAACTCGGCTATTTTTGCTCCAAATTCAACCAAAGCTTCGTATTCAGCTAGTCAAGACAATTCACAAAAGTATAATCTTGACTAGGTTCTTAAAACTTGAAATTTCTGAGATTTTTGGGTCCCACCACGAAAACCGTAATTTTCCAAAGTTTTCTAAACCATGTCATGATTATACTCGTTCGAACCGTCTTGACTTGCTGAATCCAAAAATACCAATGAAATGGGTCTTGAAGCGAAAATAATCGGGTTACGGTAGTTTTTAATTTTCAAAATTTTCGAAAATTTTCGAAATCTCATAACTTTGCTAGTTTTCAAGCTTTTTTCTTGGTTTTTGGCTCAAAAAATGTGATTTTTTTTCATCTTCACTACTATTTTTTTCCAGGTAGTCGGTGTACCAGATGACCGTTACGGTGAGAACATCTGCGCCTGGGTACGTCTTCGTGTAGAGGATGAGGGAAAAATCAAGCCAGAACAGATTATCAAGGATTGCAAACACGGGGTAAGCGGCGGGAACTTGAAATTTTGCTATATGAAAACATTTTAGAAAAAAAAATTCTGTAAATTTTTTTTTGAAACTTTCAGCCAAATAATTTTCTATAATTTTCAGATGGCTCACTACAAAGTTCCAAAATATGTCTTGATCAAAAAGGAGTCGGAATTCCCATTGACAATTTCTGGAAAAGTGAAGAAATTTGAAATTCAAAAGATTTCCAAGGAACTCCTCGGTCTTGGAACCGTCAAATCACATTTTACCGAAGTTGTGGATAATTAAATTTTGGCGGGAATTTGAATTTTTCTCAAAAAGTTTTTCTTACGGTATAACCGCATTTCTTATGCACTAATTTGAATGTAGTTAGCTTGTAAATACATTTTCTCGGGTTACTGTATCTATTTTGGATTGTACATATTTGTGTGTTTTATTTGTATTGCCAGCCGGTTTTCTCTGAATAAATAGCTTTAAAATTTAAAATTTGGTTTTTTTTTCAAATAATTTTCAGCTCAGAAAGTCAAAAATAGATAACTTTTTGGTCCAAAAATTATCCGAAAGTCTGCAAAACTTCATATCTTCGAAATTTCGAAGGAAAAAACTTTTCATGAAAAAAACCACCGTAACCCGAAAATCTTCGCTCCGAGACCTATGAAATTGGTATTTTTGTAATCAGCTAGTCAAAACGGTTTGAAATAAGTATAAATATGATCTAATTTGAAGCACTTCGAAAATTCGAAAAATTTTGGGTCCCACCACGAAAACCGTAGTTTTTCTAATTTCTCAAAAACATATCATGATTATACTTTTCTGAAACGCCTTGACCTACTGACTTCGAAAATTCAACTTTCATGGGTCTTGAAGCGATTTGATCAGGCTACTGTAGGTTTTTCGAAAAGTCTCGAAAACTATTACAGTTTCCAATGGTTTACTTCGATTTTTTGTTTGAACAGTTTTGGATTTGCAAAAAAAAAAACGTTTGGAAATAACTTATTTATTAACAAGAATCGGGATTTCAGATTATTTTGGCGTCTCTTGCCATGGAATAGAACACCCCATCCGAGTTGGAAAGCAGGTTCCCCGGGGTGTCGAATTCCACCATTTTTCCTTTATAGAGGACCAAGAGACGATCACTGTCCATGACCTGAAAAAAGTTTGGATCTTGATATGAAAAGAATCTGGTTGCCGGGAATTTGAAAATAAGATTTTTTTTAAACAGCAAATTTGAATATTGAAATTTTTTCCAGCAGCCCTTTTTTCAAAATATAAACCCACCGTGTTTAGTCGATGAGCAATTGTCAAAACAGTGCAATCCTTGAACTGCTCTCGGATCGTCTCCTGGATCAAACTATCAGTCTCCAAATCAACAGCGGCGGCAGCCTCATCAAGGATCAAAATTTTTGTTTTCCGGAGAAGAGCCCGTGCCAAGCATAACAGTTGACGTTGTCCGACACTGAAAAATGTTGCAAATATTACTAAAAAAAAGTTTAGGATATTGAATTGACTTGTAACCTACTGATTGGCGCTTATTTCAAAAATTTCGGAAAAAAGTTGTTGTTTTTTTTTCAATTTTGAGGGGTTTGTTTTTTTTTAGTATATGAGCTTGAACCATTCCATCAACTGCCAAAATCTGATATTTTATAGCATTTTCAGAGCCAGAATTACAACTCCAGCTTAAAATTGCTCACCTTAAATTGCTGCCTCCCTCCGAAATTGTGTAGTGTAGCTGACCTGGCAAGGCCGAGACGAATGATGACAAATGAGCATTTTCCAGAGCATTCCAGATTTTTTCGTCTCCTGAAAGAAGGCGGGAATTTGAAATTTGGACAATGTTGTAATCTTTGAGAAACTTTGAAAATATAAAAAGTCAAATTCCATTAAATTTGGAAACTAATTCGGAAACTTTGGAAAATTTGAACCTTTTCCAAACTTTTCTTGGTTTAAAGGCGCATACCGTAGTCATATCTTTGTAAATCTAGGAAAACATACCGAAAGAATCAAAAGGATCCAAATTCATGCGCAGACTTCCGGAGAACAGTACGGGGTCCTGTGGGACGATGGTGAGACGGGAACGGAGGTGCTGAAAGTTTTCAAAAAATTTCAATTAAAACTTTTTAAAATTTAGGCTCATTTTTTGAGGTTTTTTTTGCTGAATTTCACAAACAATTTTCAAAATTTTTCGAAAAAGAGTTACCTCCAACTTAATCTTCGCAATATCCAATCCATCAATTTCAATACATCCCTCATCCGCCTCAATAATCCTGAACAAAGCCAATGTCAGTGAGCTCTTCCCGGCTCCAGTCCTTCCAACAATCCCGACTTTCTCCTTGGCGTCAATAGTAAAATCCAAATTATTCAACACCAGTTCCAGTCCTTCCCGGTACTTCAAGCAGAAATTTTTGAAGATGATCTTCCCATTTGTCGGCCAATCGGATGGAGGATTAGTAGTGGAATTGATGCCTTCCGTGGGGGTTACGGTGTATTCGGTGATCCGTTCGACAGCGACAATATTGGTCTCTAGGTCACTAGCGTGACGAACAGCGTAGCAGAGGTGTTGCGGGGTCTGAAAAAAAATGAATAATTAAATTGCTAATTCCGAAAAGCCAAGTTTTATTATTCTTGAACCGAGCCGAGAAAATTCTGGAAAAAAACTCACACTCAATGCATACGAGACCGAGAGCCCAACAAGACCAGCGGTCAGACTGTCAGAGTCACGGAAATAAACAACAAGTCCAGCGACAACCAAAACAATCAAACTGCTTAGAAATTCCGTTCTTACTGTCAACCATCGTCCGGATACTATACTAGGGTAGGAGACCATTAGGTGGGTTTCAAGGCGACTTTCAAACTGTTGAATGAAATCTTCGGTCATTCCATAGGCCCGAATGGAAGTGGTTCCGTGGATCGACTCCTGGAAGGTAATCGTGGAAATTATGTTTTTTTTTTGGAAATTTATTCGGAAAAGTATTAAAAAGAAAGTTTTCTGGAAATGTGCTCATCGAAAAATCTTGTTTTTTGGTATTGCTGAGAAACCAGACGTCTAATCGAAAAGGTGGGCGGAGCCTAATCATGTATTACAGTAAGTTTTCAAGCTAATTTATGCAAACTTCACCTGAACATGAGACACTATTGGGGCATTCATCGATGACGTAAGACGTTTGAGTTGACGGGAAGTTTTGATGTATTTTGTCTAAAAACATCTTCTATTTTTCAGAAAAAAAAAGGATTTATAACATACCAGAACCCAATAATAAACGCAGGCTATTCCCACAACCGCCGCGGCGGCCCATGGTGTTACGATAATATTCACAGAAACAGTGGCAAGCACGGTAAATGTCAATTTAACAAATTCAGAAATGGCATCTGGTAGCTTGGAATCAACTGATTCAATGTCGCTTCCAAAACGGGATATTATTCGTCCAATAGGAGTGGTATCAAAGAAGGACATCGGGGAATTCAGTATATTGGCCAGAAGGTGAGAATGAAGATTTCGGCTGGCTTGGACCATTCCATAGGAAAGGATAATAGAAGCGGCACAGACGATTGAAGCTAAATTACAGCCTAGATTAGTTTCAAAACAGTTCCTAAATAGCTCACATTGCCCAATTCCAAGGAACGTGTAATTAATCAAATACAGTCTCACGTCGGTGCCATTTGAAGTGGAATTGGAAGCCTGATCCGACAGTTCTGCCAAATAAAACTTGCTGTAAACTCCCAAGACAGTGCTGGCAACAGAAGCGATAAGGAATGAGATGACGATTGACGTATTGATGGCTTGAAAGTATGCAAAGTAGACCTTGCGATTCACTTTTCCACATTGTAATACTTCTTCTTCGATCAGTTGGGCAGTGTTTTGGCCCAAAAGAGTATCAGTTTCAGTCTCGCACGAAACATTTTCGTTGGATTTTTGAACGATTTGGCTGCTCTGTTGGCTGTTGATACGACTACGGATCACGGGATTGACTTCTTCTTTTACGTCTTCCTCTTCTTTCTCTTCCATCAAGTACTCCTCAAGGAACCTTGCAAACGCTCCGTCATTGCTCATAAGTTCATTGAAAGCTCCCATTTCTCGGATGCATCCATTCTCAATCACGATCACTTTATCACAGTATCTCAAATAACTCAGTCCATGAGTAACCAGAACTCTCGTTTTGTTTCGAAGACAGCCGGTGGATGAAGCTAAATAAAAAATTAGCTTGAAAATTAAACTTTTGATTTCCCATAAACGTTTTTTAATGGAAAAATTTAAGTCAAGCAGACAAAAAGGTAGTCTTACTTACATATAACATTGTCAAATATGTGTTTTCCTACATGAGAGTCCACAGCAGAAAGGGGATCATCAAGGAGTATAATATCTGGGTTATGGTAGACAGCGCGAGCCAAAGAAACTCGTTGCTTCTGACCACCAGATAAGTTTATGCCCTGAACATGAGAAATTTTAAATTGATAGTGTCTTCGAGTGTAGTCGGGAAGAATGGACGCGGGTAAAAAAGAATTGACCCAAAATAAGAAAAGAATGGACCCAAGAAAAAACCAGTAGGACAATATTCCGAAGGCTTGGGCAGCCGGACAACACTTTTCTGAACTGTTTATAGTTGGAATTTTTTTTGGAATGAGACTATTGGTCGAGTTAAGGTATTACTGACTTTGAACATGGGTCCATTCTTTTGTATTTTGGGTTCATTCATTCATTTTTTTTTCTCTTATTTCCGCTTCATACTCACATTTTCTCCAATTTCCGTACTGTCTCCTCCTGGTAAGTTAGCCAGATCAATTGTTAGAGCGCAGTTACGTATCACTTTCTCGTAAACCTCAGCATCCAATGGTTTGTTGAATAGAATATTGTCCTTCAACGTCATGTTCTGGATCCATGCCAATTGCGGGACATATGCAACAGAACCATTCAACTGAACTGTTCCAGATATTTTGTGCATTTCACCTGAAAATTGAAAAATTAATAAGGTTTTATTGTTCCCAACATATCATTTTAGAATCGCAGTATTTGATGCAATTTCAACCTAATAGAGAGTGTGCCTGACTGAGAACAAAAAACTCACTCAAAAACGCATTCAGCAAACTTGATTTTCCGGATCCAACTTTTCCAACAATTGCTACCAATTCTCCGCGTTTGATATCCAAACATATGTCGCGCAGAGTTGGATTTTCATCAGAGCTCCATGAGAAACTTCCATTCTTGATTCGAATGGCGGATTCTTTATCTTCTTTTTCATTATTATTGTCGTTGTTGATGGCAGAATCATTCGAATCTGGAAATTGGATTCAATTTTGAAATTTCTTCAAATCAAAAGGAATCACCGCAATCAATGCTCTCAATCTCATCGGCCCCGAAAAAGTTGTTCAGGCGATTGCGGCTGGTATGTGTCTTGGTCCACTCAGTTATCCTGTACGGGAGGCAACTGAAGACCGTTTGAATTGTAGCAAAGTAAGAGAGTGCGACGAACACAACATTCGGAGTTAGAATGTTTTTTATCGGGTCAAGAGATACGTAGACGATGAAGGAGAGAGCGGAGACCTGCAAGTATTTTGCTATATGAGAACAGTCGATAAAGTTGGACAGAACCCTTGTAACACCAGGTTGGTAGCTATGGATGAAAAATTCAAGAATATATAGCTCAAAAGAGAACCCCTTAAACTCACCAAAGACGGGGTACAAAACATCATGAACTCCATAAAATTATTCAATAACCGAGTTCTTCTAGTCAGGCGCAATTCTTCCTCTCGAATTTTCTCACTCCTTTTTTTCAAACTTGGCTCCCATCCATATAATTTTAGCATTTTCACTCCGTTCAATCCTTCTGTCATCAATTTGATTCGTTCGTCTTTCAACTTTGCCAATTTTTCATTGTAGTGTTTCAGTTGTCTTGTCATATAGATTTGAAAAATAGTCACTGGAATGAAGATGAGACCAGGTAAAAGTGCCCATCCAAGAGTGTGTAAGAGAAATCCACCGGCGAGCAGGATCTGAATCAAATTACACTTTCAAGAGTTGAACTTTCAAATGATCGCTTCTCGAAGTCTACAATACCGATTTTCGAAATTCAAAGTTATTTTGTCTCCCCAATAGAAGACGTTCCAAAATTTATAGTCAACTCCAAATTTCTTTGGGTCAGTTCAAATGTTTACCTCAAACTTAGGGTAATTAAACCGATGATATTAGTGTGTATCGCAACTAGAGAGGGATGCGCGGCCGACAACAAACCAGGCCCCCTGTGTGTAAGTCCTAGTTTGTTGTCGGCCGCATGTTCCCTTCTAGTTGCTGTACACACTAACATCTTCGGTCCAATTACCCTGAGGTAAACATTTGAACTGACCTAAAGAAATTTGGAGTTGGCTATACATTTTGGAACGTCTCCTATTGGGGGAGACAAAATACCTTCGAATTTCGAAAACCGGTCTTGTAGATTTCGAGATAAGAACGTTTGAAAATAATTACTCGCTCCCCGGGAACAAAGCTAGATAACTGACCTGCCAAAGCAAAGAAAACGACAAGAAAAACATATGCGGCGAGTTTTGAATCGATACCACGTGTCCCGAAATCAAATTCGTTATTTCTCCTATTGAATTCTTCTTCCTTGCTTCGTTCGACAGCATCAGCGATTTCCGGTACACAGCGCTGGCAAGCGATACCCTGATGTTCATTCCAAGCTTAAACATATCGTGGAAGTACTTCTGCATTAAAATCATTTGAACAGTCGACACCAGAAACATAAGGATAATGATGGCAATTCCTCTCCAAGTCGGTTGGTTCTTGTCCATAATGAATTGAATAAATTCGCCTAGAAGATATGGGGTGACCAATTGAAGAAGATCAGCTGATATCTTATGAAGAAGTCCAGAAATGATTCGGATTTTGTGGATTGAAAAAATTGGCAAGTATATCGAAGGGAGGCTTTGTCCTGGATTGGTTTCCACATTCGATCGATACTTCTTTATGGACTCATGTAACTTTGCCCAGTAGAGAGGAGCCAGGTTTTCCGATTTGTTTTCCACATCAAGTTCCCATAAATCCTCCATTTTCAGTGACTTTTTCGTACCGAGAGTTATCAATTTCGAGAACCATTGATAGGTGAGCTGGTTGGCGAAGGAAGAGGTGGTCTCGGGACTTATCTGAAAATAAAACTCGATGGTATTAAAAGGAGGGCTGAACTCGGGTTATTTCATTTTGAATTTTTTCTTCTGTTCATCTTCTTTCACTACGACTACACTCAAAAATTCCTCTAAACGGTTGAAAACAGAGTTTGAAGGCATGGTTGCGTACAGATTGACGGCCTAGAAATTTGAAAAAAAAAAAGCACACTTGTCGGATCCTAGGCCATCAATCTGCATTGTGTGCTTCTTTTAAACGCTTTTTTCACTCGTTTAGAGTAATTTTTGAGTGTAGTCGTAGTGAAAGAAAATAATCAGAATAAAAAACTGCTTCGGAATTTCAAAAAACCCGATTACAGTCCTACTTCAATAAAAGTTTTTCTATTATCTCACCTTTCCAATTCCATGCATCGATTCGTCTGTCCAACAACAAAGAGTCAACTCAATAAGGAATAACACATAAACAATCGAATAAAGACACATTCGAATGACATCGACTGGGTGTTTTTCAGAAAAGAAGCCTCTCAGACTGTAAGCTAGCTCAGAAGTTCCACAGACGATGCACACAAGCCAGTATAAAGTAAGCACTCCGGATGAGGTTACTCGCTTGTTTTTGCATGAGGAAGTGAGAACCAAAGCGAAGGAGGTGCCTGAAATAGGTATTTTTTTCAAAAATTTTAACAATTAAACTAACGAACCTGCCAATCGAACAATATCAGCATAACAGACGACAAAATCTGATGACTTGTTGGCAAAAAAGTCGTAAAGATCGTAGAAGAGCATCAAGGTAAGAATGGCAACGATAGCATATCCGAAGATCTGTGAAATACCAATCAATGGTTTTTCCACCAACAAAAAACTCACAACTTGAAAATGAATTGGAGAACGGAAGACAGCAGGACTTGTGACATTCGGAGTTCGGCGGAGGTGGTAGATTAAGAAAGAGCAAACGAGAGCCAGAAAAAGTGTCGGAAGCGTTGCCAAGTAAACGTTTTGAGCACAAATGGTGAAGTTGGGAAGTGTGGTAGAGTTTTTCCAGCCAGGTTCGAGGAACTGAAAACAAAAATATTGTTAGGAAAATTAGAAATTTAGGAAAGTACCGTAAATCCTGTAGTAGAAGCCCACCCTTTATTAGACGCCCACTCTCCAATAAACGCACACACATTAATATTTTTTTCAAGAACCGCTTTGATTTCAACTAAAAACCGCTTGAAACCTAAAATCCAGTAGCCAAAACACTAAAAAAGCGGGATTTAACTTTTCCTATAACTAATTCAACCGATCTCTATCAAAAATTAGAAAAAAGCGCAAACACGACTTGGAAAATGGGGTTGAAAATATAGAAGCCCTTCCTCTAATTGAAGCACACCTGTAATATGAGCCCACCCTCAGAGGGAGAAATAGACGGCCATGGGCTCCAATTACAGGATTTACGGTATGTAATTTTTTCTAACCGAAAAATTTTTTCAGACTACTTCTGTTTTTCAGACTACTTCTGCTTCACAAAACAAAACGAAATGATAATATGAAACACGATTTCATTAATGAAGTTAAACTTTTTTCAGTATATTCTCCGACTTACCTCGGTATTGTTGCTGCAAAGCAGCTCACCAAGCAACCAGTACATGGAAATGAACTTTTTTTTATACTTGATGTGATAAGTTTCTGAAATATCGAAGAATTCGGATAGAATTTGCTTCGATTCGATAAAATAAAAGTGAGTATTTGTTTCAATAAAAATTACAAATTTGAAAACCCCTATTACAGGGGCAACCTTATAAATTGGCCAATTTTCCGATAAACACGAACGCGGAGCGACTTAGCGGAGCGACCTTCAAAGAACGTGGAGTTAAAGAAAAGTGGGAGAAAGAGTGCAAAAAAGAAGGGAAGAGGAGGTGAAACATGATCTTTTCATTTGTTATGTGGACAGACTGTTCGGAAAAAAATTGAGTAGTCACAAATTGGTATTGGTCAGAGGAGGACAGAGTAGCATTGGATACATTTTTTTTGGCACAGAATTTCAGGGATTTTCAGTCGAAAATTCCAGTCGAAAATCGGTCTAAACGGTGGAAAATAGTGCATTAAAACCATATGACACCAAACCATATGTTCACACTGGTTCAACACGGGGGGTTGGAAAACGCGCTCCAATGCTAAAAAGTTTGATACTCAGTTTCGCCTGATTTCCCTAAAAATTCGGTTGAAAAAATTCGCCCAAAAATGAGGTACGCTGCGAAATCATCAATTTAGCATTAGGTCGCCCTTTCCTACTCCCGCGGGGAATCCGTTTGAAAGTTCAGAGGATCGGATAATTCTCGAGCATAATAATCTTCGAATAACTTTTAGTATAAATAATTTTGATATTGAACTTCATAAAATTTCATGTCGGGAACAATTTTTTCTTCATAAAGGAAACTTTTCGGCTGGAAAGCCAAACCGTCAAAAAGAAAGAAAAGAATAAAATCGAAGAAAGAGACGCGGACGCTCTCTCTTTTATAGCCCGAGAAATATATGGTTCTCATGCGTGGGTGGACGATAAAAAATGGAAAAATTTCTGTAAAAAAAAGATTTCAGAGAGCGGAATATTTTATGTGTGTGCGTGGGTGGGTGTTCTTGCAACACATTAACATTGTGGAATAAATAATCACTCTGATTTTTTATCTATGGTGAATGACGAGAGCGGGAGGCAACAGTAACTCGCTTCTGTTTGTTCCGAATCTCATAAGTATTTGGAAAAAAAAGAAAAATTGGAAAAAAGACTAATTTTTGAAAGATGCTTCCATAATTCCAGCTTATTATTGAATTCTGATCATCTCATTGATAACAAATCCTTTATTTATCATCTTTTTAAAATAAAAAAGCCAAAATGATGTACCAGTATAAAATTTGAGCAAAAAAGCTCCAAAATAACAGACTTGTCTCGGGCCGGGGCGGGCCGCTGGAGAAATTTCTACCGACCCGACCCGGCCCGGGGTTCAGGGCAAAACATGTTTTTTTCAAGTTTCTTTTTTGAATATTTTTTTTCGCGGTTTTTTGGCCTATGTTTTCAGGGAGGAAATTCTGATCGATTTTTGAGTGAAAAGACCCAGGAAAAGTTTCGAAATAGGGCTGAAAATCAAGAAAAACGTGCTTCAAAATTCAAAAATTTTCAAACCCGGGCCGACCGGGCCAGCTCGGATTTTGGCAAGTCTGCAAAATAGGGACTTCAAAATTAGAGTCTAATATAACCTTAGAAAGGATTGATTTACAAATACTTCGATTTCATAATTTCCAAAAAAAAGAAATGGAAATATTAAGAATTGTGTTGGGCAGGAAATGTATCGCCGGAAGGAAGAAAATGCGCCGTTATATAGCATTTCGTTTTTTTGTGGGTGTATCGAAAAATATTTCGAAAAAAAAAACGAAACCACGCATACAGGGTGGCCCAAAAGTATAGGACACTTTGATTTCGCTATATTTCCAAGAAATTGTACTGAACATATGGGGAAAACTTGACTAATTGGTGACATATGCTCTGTTAATTAGGTTTTTGAAGATATTTCCTTAATTCAAACTTTTGTTCCTCATACAGCATACAAAAGGTGCAAAAACCAAATTGGCACTGCGGCGCTGGTTACCATAGCTTAAAAATAATTTGAAATTTATCGGATAGGGTCTTAAAATATTTATATGAAACGTGAAAATAGCTCTTTATGTTTCTATTTTTATTTCATGAACATTGAAGCTCAATGAAAACAGATATGAGTGAAAAATGGTTCCAAATTCATGAAAAAGTGGCTATAGTGGAAATTTAGTGGTAGATACCGTGGTGTCTAGGAGCATCGTATTTTTCAGAACAGAACAAAAAACGGCTGATAACCTCTTAAAATCCCTTTTTCAACAAATTTTGTTGGTTTTGGCTTTCTAAAAAGTGTTTGCTAGTGAAATTCTAACGAAACTGTCCGACGACATCCGAATAGCGCCGCACCCTTTCAACGGCTCAACACTTGAAGTTTTCTGGAGGCCTGCACTTCATTTCGGGTTCTGACAATAATTGAATTAGATAGACCATGTAACTGGCTATCTCCAAAAAAAATTTCTTGATATTCTATTAAGCGGCCTGGATAATATCCAGCCCCAAACTATGCCAAATTAGGCCTGAAATCGACAGTCGGTGTGATAATTCCATGATTTCTCAAAATCTACAAAAGAATGAAGATATTGGTTTAGTGAGGCTTCTATATAAGTGATCAACTTTCGAAAAAGTAATTGACCTAGTGAAAAAAAGGATTAGGTCGATAGCTACAACAGCGTCCTATACTTTTGGGCCACCCTGTATATTAGATAAGAATCAATGATCAGGAGGGTGTTCGAGAATTGACAAGGATGATTCATCTTTCAATTGAAATATGTTTTGTATGGATGTGGGTGATAGGAGGATAACAATCAACACGATAATCAACACGATATGAACAGATAGTAATAACAATAAATGGTAGTTTTTTGCGATAAATTTTATGAAGGTTTTTTCTCCGATTCACAGAATTCGGACTAAAACTAAAAGAGACGGAAATAGAAACAGAACCAACTTGCCTTAATGAATGAAAAAGTGATAAATTTGATAAATTTCGATCGAAGCTTTATGGTTTTACTGAAGGAACGGCGTGGCAAGACCTAATAAAGACAGCCAGTATTAATTTCTTGCCGAATCCAAATATTTCATATTCATGATTCGAGAAAGTCGAGATACCGTAGTTTTTTCTGAGAAATCGTTGTAAAACCCAAGACCAGAAACTTTTTCTCATGTCTATTTCAATCGTCTCGAACTGCTGATTATAACATATTTATCTATTTCTTCTACACTCCTTTCAAAATTGTTTTTTTTAACAGTTATTTTTGTTCAGACTTCGGATAATTTTTTCAGTTTTTTTTTCATAATTTTTTTTCCTCAACTTTTTCAGTAACATTTCTTTCATAGACTGTATTTTTTTCACCAGGCATTTCTCAGAAATACGGTAGTTTTTCCAAAAAGCACACATAGATTTTGAGTTTTTCTCTAAATTATGTCATGCTTTTATTCATTCGAATTGTCTGGACCTGCTGATTTCAAATATAATATTTTCAAAGGACAAAAATCAACTCCCCCATTCACCAGAATCCACGCGCAGGAAGATTGATGACGCATCTATCGTAAACAAAACCAAGGGTATCCCACCGAACGAAGTGTAATATTACGAGCAGTTGGCCCCCGACCGCGTATAAAAGAGAGGGGGAACGGGTGGGAAAGTTATCCATTTGTTCTTCAGGTACCCCAGTGGAGGGTCGCCGTGTATTTATTGATTTTTTTGAGTATATTTTCTTTTTCTATCTGTATTTTTGATGAAGTTTGGAGGAATGGACAAATTTTGGACAAAGGTAATTTTGAACAACAAAAATTTTTCAATCAATTTTTTTTCGAAAAACCAAAAAATTGTTTTTCTGGCTAATTTTGTTGAGATTTTTCATGATTTATCCGGTTCATATCATTTTGAATTCTCTGAAAATTGTACTATGAAGTTAAAAAAAAAGTTATGATCACACAAATTTTTGGCTAAATTTTTAGTTCCTTTTTTGTTTCAGAACCAAGACTTGTCTACAAGGAACCTTCCCGCGAGGTGGTCCGTCCCAAAAAACAAAGCGAAGCCAAAGAACATCTATCCGGTATATGTGGATACGGAGGCTCATTTTTCGATGTACGCACTAGACAAGTCGAGTGAGGCCCCAAGGAACTAAATTGCCACCAAAATATCTCTACGATGATCCTACTCCCATGATTAACATGTGTGATGACTGTCGCATTGCTAGCAGAAAATTGGACATGTCGGAATACTTCGGGGAATTCAATTATTCGTTGGGAAATTTGCCAAGCCGAGCCTGGACGGAAAAAATTCTTCCAACACGAAGTCCCGTGCAAAAAAGGTGGCAAGAAGTCATTTCTTCAACAATTTTTTTGTGAAAGCTGTTTCCGAAGGATGTCAAACCCAAAGCAAAGGCGATGAGGATGAAAGAAAGGCACAACCTTATCAATCTGTGCAAAATCTGCCGCAACAAATTTGAGAATGAACTTCGTGACCAGAAATGTTTGCGGAAGGTAATTTTCGACAAAAAAACTTTTTGTTAAAAATTTAAATTTCAGAAGTCAAAGATGTCCAAGATGAGGACTACGAAGCAATCCGGAGTGTTAGAGTCAATGGCTAAATGATCATCGATTTACTTGACGATTACCAGCCTCAGCCCGAAGTAACTACTGATGAAGAGACTAGGAAAAAGTTTAAGAAATTCTAATTTTAACCTACATGAGTCCAACACCCCTTAAAGGTTGAGAAACCGAAGGGTCCGGGAGCGAGCCCCTTCGCACTATGCTTTGTTCCTTATTCTGTTCTTTTTTCTAAATTTCATCATGCTTTTCTGTCTTTTTCTTCATGTATTGTTTACTGAAGTTACAATAAAATTTCTATAAACGACTCTAAATAATAACGAATTTTCAAAAAATTGGATTACTTTGAAAAGACAAAAAAAGCTTATTTCGACATAATATGAATGAGTAAGCGCGCCCCACTGCACTCACTAGGGAATGGTCAGAACTTAAGGTGAGCTTTTGGGTCGTGTGATAGCTCATTTGAACGCTGAGAGCACGCTGATCACGAATCTGAATTCCGTTTCTGCTGCCGACCCTTCAGAAAGAAGCTGTGACCTCGATTCTGGCCAATTTTCGTCAAAATCACTACTTTGGAGCGGCTTTGGAGCATGATCCAGTGTTAGTAGAGTCCCCAAATTGTGTCGAAATGCCAAACTAACCATCCTCTGACACCCCAAAACTTTTCGAACGTTTTTGAAAAAAAAAATTTTTTTTGCCTGAAATATTTCGTAACCCCAGGTATGGGCTTTGCGAAAAATTTGGGGTCCAAAAAATTTTTTTCTCAAAAACTTTCCAAAAGTTTTGGGGTGTCAGAGGATGGTTAGTTCGGCATTTTGACACAATTTGGGGACTCTACTAACACTGGATCATGCTCCAAAGCCGCTCCAAAGTAGTGATTTTGACGAAAATTGGCCAGAATCGAGGTCACAGCTTCTTTCTGAAGGGTCGGCAGCAGAAACGGAATTCAGATTTGTGATCAGCGTGCTCTCAGCGTTCAAATGAGCTATCACACGACCCAAAAGCTCACCTTAAGTTCTGACCATTCCCTAGTCAGTACTTATTTTTTCCCACTTTTCGAGAATCAACCTTTTCTGTGAATTTTCCGGTTAAAAAAACATTTTTGTGAAAATCAATCAATTTGCTACAGTTGTTTTTTCCAGGATTTGTTAGAACCACGTGAAAATATTCAAAAATTTCCGAAAAAAAAATTCCCTTTTATTTCACACGACCTTTTCGTGACGTGGTTTTACGTGGCTCTAACAAATCCTGGAAAAACAAATGAAACAAATCATTGATTGATTTTCACAAAGATGGTTTCTCAAGGCAACAATTTATATCGCAATTGTAAGTTGTAAATTGAGATTTACAGCAAAAAATGCTTAAATTTTCAGATCCCAAAAATGGATCCGTAGTTTTTGATGATATTCAAGAGCACATAGATAACAATGATTTCCCACAGATTCCAATTGGAACAATTGGAGGAATAGACGAATGGTAAATTATATCAGAAAAAACTATAATATCAATTGCTCTCTTTAGGTATATTGAAATGAGGACTAACGACGAAGACAATTACATTTGCCCATTTATTTTTTGTCCTGAGAAGCCGGATCTATTCATCAAAGTTTACGCAAGTATTCTCAAAAAAGATGGTTATTCATCATACCAAAAAGAAACCAGAACTAATTTGGAATCACTTTACGGAGTTAAAGGCTTCAGAATTGATATCGATGAGTTATTGGATGAGAAGAACGGATATTTGAATGATGATGGAGGATTATCGATTGAATATGGAATTCACGTGGAATCGATTTTAGGAGATGATGGAATATGGAAATTCAACTTTTATGATGAATTATTCGATTGCCAGGATATGCGGAATATGATCATTTTTATGCATGGAGAGTATTTTGTGAACTATTTATACTGTCACAAACAACTTTTGTCATTCCAATCCAAACTTTTCAATTCAAAATCTAATCGAAATCAAACCATCGACGTTTCATCTGATATCGATTACGGAACTGTGGAGCAATGTCTTCAAACTGCTCATGGAATTAGATTACAAGGTAAACGTTTGTTTTTTTTTCAAATAACATTTTGACTTCTTTTCAGATTTGTCCGGCCAGGAATTGTTTGCAATTATTGGAATTGCACGTAGATATTCGTTATCAAATGTGATCCATTATTGTGAGCAACAATTTATTGAAAGTGACTTGGAATCGTTTGGAGTCTGGTTCGATTGGGCAGTATATTATAATTTGAATCGATTGCTCGCGAAGTTGATGAGAGGTTTCGAGTCGGTGGAAGAATTAAAAGAGATTCTGGAAGATGACGTGGATATTGATGAGATGTCTGGAGAGGCAATGAAGCAGTGTGTCAAGTACATATTCGAGAACTCAAACTAGTTTTTATTTGCGAATAAACAAAGTTTGTATGATTCCGGAGTGACGTTGTTAATTCACCTAAAGCAAATTTTCGTCGATAAATTTACTAGTAAATTTATTAAATTTGTATTATAGGAGGGAGAGAGAGATCAAAACAAGAGATTGAATGAAACCAGAGTGATGAGCCCATATCCATGAGTTTATCTTCTGCTGTTGATTTGAAACTACCAAAAATGGAAACAAGTCTGTAAATGTAGAATTAGAAACTTTTCCGTTGCTCCGCAACGAAAAAGCTAAGCTCGGCGATGCCTCGCGTTGTTAATACTTCTCGGCGTCAGCTTACCAGAGTTGAGCGGAAACGAGTTTTTGGAAAGGCGGAAGGCGGAAAGTGGAAAACGTAAAGAAAACGATTCGAGCGGAAAGCGGAAAGCGGAAGGCGGAAAAAAATTTTTCTCGACGGAAGGGGGAAGCGGAAAGCGGAAACACAATAGTGGCGGAAAGCGGAGGGCGGAATGCGGAAGGCGGAAGGCGGAATTTTGGAGCTGAAAATAGGACAGTATAGCTGAAATTTTGCTAAGCGGCAATGAATTAAGTTGAAAAAACAGTCGAACCGCTGGTTTTTATAGGAAAAATAAACCTTTTTTCGGTAAAAAGACATTTTGAAATTTCGCGGTATGTTGGCGGAATACCGGAATTTTCGGCGGAAAGCGGAAGGCGGACGGCGGAAAAAAAATATTTTGGGCGGAAGGCGAAAAGCGGAAAGCGGAAAGAAAAAAGTGGCGGAAAGCGGAAGGCGGAAGGCGGAAAGCGGAATTCCGCTCAACTCTGCAGCTTACCTTGGTCATACTCTGGCACTAAAAAAGCTTCACTTGCCCACAGCATGGCTTATACATAGCTCGGCTTGTGCATTGTTCGGCATAACCATAGCTTTTCTACAAAATCCCTGACTCCGCCCACATTCCATTCGCGCAAATGCATAACCTGCATATTAAGAAGAAAGAGGCAGACTATCCAGTGGAGCATTTCGAGTGTAAACATGACACTTGCTAGATTTACGTTTAAAATAAGGTTCTTTCAGATTTTTCCAAACCCCAAGAAAAAAAGTAACCGTTTTAGTTTTCCTGATTTTTTTTCTAGATTTTCACTGTACTTCATCATCAATTTCACAGGTTTATGCTTTGTTTGTCTTGTAACAATTGGAATCAAAGAGACCAGGAAACAAATTGACATGTTTTCCTTTTTTCGAAATCTTTGAGTTATTCTCACGGTCGTTAAGTTTCCTCGTCTTGGTCCCCGCTTTTTGGGACATCATCCTCATGTTGATGGTGGATTAAGAATGTGGACAACATCCTCACTTTTTTATTTTTAGATTTGTTTTTTCTAGTTCCTTATGTTCTTGCACGTTTTGTTGATAATCTTGAAATACAAAAAGAGGACATTTTTTTGAAAAAAAAAAAAGAAATTTTTCAAACTGTCTGAAATATGTCATGTGTATACTTTTCTGAACCGTCTTGACGTACTGGTTCTAAAAATATTGAGTGCATGGGTCTCGAAGCGAAAGTGGCCGGATTACTGTGGATTACCGGATTACCGTTGCCCAATTTTCAGATTTTGTGCAAACCATGTCATGATTATATTTTCTTTAACCGTCTCAACTAGCTGATTTCGAAAATTTCATTCTTATGGGTCTTGGAGCGACCAGGGACGTTACTTTGCATAGTCTTTTGGAATTTTCTAAAAACTGACTGAGAAAATAGAAATGACAAAAATCCCGTTAAAAACAGTGGTTTTTATTCGAAATTTCATCTCAAACTTTTTCAGAACTCTCCTTATTTTTTACAAAATTTTCGGTTTTTTTTCTCTTAAAAAACCCGATAATCCCGTACTTTTTCTAAAAACAAAAGAAAACAGTTTAGACCTAGATAAAATATCTTCTCAAAAACCTCCTTAAATCAAATTACCCTTCTTTACTTTTCCTTCTTTTTTTTCATGTCAAAAACACACAATTTCCTCGTTCATCTTCACTTTTTGTGTCCTTTTTTCGGAAGGGACCCCCCCCCCCCTCTCGTCACTCAGAAAAAGAAGAAACATGAAGAATCATCTGCCCTTCGGCTCTTTTTTTTTCGCCGAAATTCTATTGTTTCAATTTGTCTCCTTCGAAAAAAAAGGGAGGAGAGGAAGAGGGGATTTTGCTCAGTGACCCCGAAAAAAAGAGGGGAGAAAATTTATGCACGTCTTCAGAAAAAAAGATTCTGAAGAAGAAGTGTTTGTAGTGTGATTTTTTTTCAGTGATAGTTATTAGAAAAACCTCTATTAGAAGAGCCTTTTTCAATAGTAACTCTGCTCAATAGGTACATGTTTAAAGAGAAAAAACGTTGGATCTGGAACTTTTTTTGTTTCTTTTTCATTTTTTTGATCATTTTTTATAAATGAAGCTCTATCAGAAATTTTGAAAAGTTGAGTCAAAAATGGTTCTTCAGAAAAGCGTCAAAAAGTTTTTAAAGTCCACTCACCGTTGAAACTATATTATTACTTGTTTGCGATAGTCCGACACCTGGTTTTAAAGGCGCAGCGACAAATTTCTATTGGGTCGCGCCACGATTACAGTAATTCTCAGTTGAAAATTACTGTAAACGTGACAGGCCCCAGGGAACATTTGTCTCTGCGCCTTTAAAATCCAGGTGTCAGGCTATCGCAAATATGTAATAAAAGAGCTGCTTAAATAGAAGCGCCCCTCTAATACAAGAGCACCCAAAAGCGTGTGCTCGAATTTCCCCTCTATTAGAAGAGCCTTGCAACATGTATGCTTTGAATGAAATATTTTTGTTTGGATACATAGAAGAGCATGCCCTTCTAATACAGTTTTTACGGTTTTTGTAACTCAATAACTCAACTTTTTCAAAAAGTTTATTTTACCCAATGAAAAAATTTCCTGCGAATCCTCCTTTTTTCCAGACTATTCCCCGAAAAAAAAAAGTTTGACTCATTAGAATTTTCCGAAGAAGGAACATACTAGACATCTCTTTTTTCCCTCAAATTTAGGAGGGTAAGAAAATAAAAGAGACCCCTTTTTTGAATAATTCATTTAGGTGAATAGTGAAAATAAAGAAGAGAAAGGAGGAATGAATCTTTTAATCTTTGAAGAATTAGACTAACTAGTGGATGAAAACAACTATTTTCGGAATTTTTTTTTTGGCTTTTTAGCCTTACTGTGATCGTCTAAATCTTTGGAAAGTTTGAAAATTATTGTTTTTTAATTGACAGTTTTTGGAATGCTTTTCCCAATTTTCAACTCTGAATTCATTGAAATTTCAATGTCATCTCTTTTGAATACTTGACCACAAAAAAATCGAGATACTGTAGTTTCTTTTCGAAGTCGGTTCGAGACCCAAATTTTCATCAATTTCAACTTTTTGAAACATTTCAAACAAGTTTGAACCATCATAATAGAAACATCTTATTTTCGTGGGTCTCGAGACAAAACTCTCCGAGATACTGTAGTTTTTATGAAATCGTGGCGAGATCCAAATATTAAAAAAAATCCAAAATTTACCCGAAAATTTCTTGTTTAATTTGTTCTGAAAATCTGATTGTTATAGGTTTTGAAGCAAAACTCACCGAGTTACAGTAGTTTTTTCAATGTCGTGGCGAGACCCTTGTATTGGAAAAATGACGATTTTCCAAACTATGCCTTGTTTATACTTTTCTGAACCGTCTTGACTTGCTGATTTCAAAAATCGGACTTTTTCGGGTCTCGCCACGAAATCCTCCAAAATACTGTATTTTTTCCCTTTTTGACCCCAAAAACCACCCCCAAAAAAAGCTATTTTATGCAAATTTTTTTCTCTCACTCTAAATCCATTTTCTCCTTCTCCCCATTTTCCCCTCACCACGGAAGTTTATCTTTATCCCTCCTTCTTTTTTCTCTCCTCCCCCATCCGTTCCCCTCTTTTTTTTCTCTTTAAATGCCCGTCGGCAGTTTTTGAGGCTTTGCAATCTAATTTTCAGTTTGATGTGTTGAAAAAAAACGTGGAAAAAATAGAGAGAAAAAAGATAGGGAAACATGTTCCTTTAACCTCTATTTATGTCTGAAACTTGGCTGGAAATGGCTTTTTTGAACTTTTTTTGGCAAATTTTGAGCAATTGTTGTCCGTATAAAAATGATATTTTTGGAACCAGCAAGTTAAGGGGGTTCAGAAAAGTATAATCATGGCATGATTTGTGCTATTTAAAATTTTGGGTCTCGTCACGATTTTCGATAAAACTACTATATCTCGGTTGTCTTCGCTGCAAGACTTTTGTCACCAACATTTTCGGAATCAGCAAGCCAAGCCGGTTCAGAAAAATATAGTCATGGCAAGTTTTGAAAAATTTTGAAAATTCAAGAAAAAGAATTCGGGTCTCGCCACGAACATAGTAATGTGTACTTTGTTTCATTTTGCCTTCGAGACTCATAAGTAATTTCCGAATTGGCAGGCTCAAAAAAAGCCAACGTTTTATTTATTTCCGCCTCATCGAAAAAAAAATTTGAAAAAATTGGGTCTTGCCACGATTTTCAGAAAGTTACTGTAGCTGGGATCACCAAAGCCTAATTTCTGTAAAAATGCCTATTTCTGAAGAAAAAACAGAAAAAAGTCTGCTAGAAGATTCACCATTTCCTGTTTTCTGTTCAAATTTGCAAAAAAATATTTAGTATTTTTTCTCCCAATTTTTTAATGATCTCTGCCAAATTTTTAATCTAATCAAACCTCAGAAAAAAATAAACCACTTCATTTTCCGGAGGACCGGCCCTAAGTGGTTCCTTGTTCCTTTTCCCTCATCTTCTTCATAATTAATAATGGATTATGATGAGTGAGAGTGTCTGGAAACCATTTTTCTGGGGAAACATTTTTTTTCAAAGTAAACTTATCTTTTATTCGAAAAACAAGTTCATTGGTCTTGAGACATGTCAAAAGTAGAAAAAAAATTAGAAAAAATATTTTGACATTAAAAGAAATCGAACCTGCCACCGCTCGGATCCATTGACATCTCTGTTACCCACTGAGCCATCCTGCAACGCGCGCTCCTTGCTGCAGGGGCGCCAGGGCGCCTAGCGCGGAGGTGTAGGATGGCCTTGTGGATGACAAAGATGTCTTCGGAGCAGACCCTCCCAGGTTCAATTCCCTACTCCGCTTTTTATCTTTCTCTTTTTAGTCTGACACTTTTTAGTCCATTCTGAACTTTCCGTCGACCCACTTTTCCTACTTTTCATCTCCCACCACTTCAAAAAAACGATGTTGAACACTTGCGCCATCATCAAATTTTATTCTCTTCAACAAGAGCGCCAAACAGCTGCATACTAAAAAAGATATTCAAATTTTCTGTTCATGTGTCAAAATGTGCCATCTGTAGTCGACTTTTTTTGAGAGAGAAAAACTTTTTGAATCTGAGTTCCTTATGACTTTGGCACCGATAAAAGTGGGTAGGAAATGATGCTTTTGGCGAAGAAAAGTGGTCTGAAAAGGTTCTAAAAGTCAAAAAATCAAGAATTTCGAGTTTTTGTTTTTGTTGAAAATCGGTCTTCGAATTTTATCAAACCTTATTAACAATGTTAGGTAAAAAGTTTTGGTCCTGAAAGGAATTGAACCTGCCCTCGTTTAGGATCTTTGGACATCCCTGTTAGCCACTGAGCCATCTAGCGATCGCAGCGCGGCGCCCAGGTATCCGCAGGGAGCAGCCGGATCTGCAAGCGCGCGTTCCCAGGTGGCTCAGTGGCTAACAGAGATGTCTATGGATCAGAAGAGTCTCAGGTTCGAATTCTTTCTGTCCCAATATTTTTTGTTTTTTATTCTGAACTATCCCTAGAAGTTTTAGAGTAAAAAAACTAGGAATTTTTCGAAAAAAAAATACTGGGGGAGTTTTTTTTCCTGCAAAATTTCCCATAATTCTCCATTCCAAAAAACAAAATCTAGATAGATATATCCTTAAAACTACTCATCAATATGATCTATGGGTATCCCACTTTTTTTTTCATTTCCTCTACTTTTTTCTTCTCATTTTTTTCCCGTCTTCATTGCTTCCACTTTTTTCCGCCAAGGCTCTAAAGTAGGTACTAAACGACATCTCAATTTACTTTATCTCTCTTTTTTTCACGTTTTTTTTTGCTTCATTTTGTCTAGGTACTTACTTTTCTTATCCTTAGTTTTTATTTTTCGAAATTTATTTTTCAAAATTTTTTAATTTTTAGGACTCGATGCTTCATAATAACTTCAAGTTGATGTTCAAAAAAAATTAGAAAAAAATTTTTTTTTTCGATTTTTTTGTCCTTTCTCATCTTGAACATGACATCTAAAAGTGTCACTTCCAGGACATATTCTTGAATATTCTTCCACTTTTTTTTTCGTTTCTCACATGACTTGTTGTTCGGCTCAAGAACTTTGGACAAAAAAAAGTGAATAAAAGTTAACTTTTTTTGGAATTTTTAATTTTTTTCTTTTTTTCTACTTTTGGGTGTTGAGGAACAATAGGTAGGTGAAAGGTCGGAGTAGACTCTTCTTTTTATTTTTAAGTCGTTTCTTTCTCTGAGGAAAGTTTTTTTTCAAGATTTTTTGAAATTTCCGTTTTGATGGTAATTGAGGTATGGAAAAAGTGGAAAAGGCTGAAAATAAAAAACAAAAGATTTTTGAATCAAAAAGAATTGAACCTGTGATCTTTCGGATCAACAGACATCCCTGTTAGCCACTGAGCCATCTAGGTCGCGGCGCTGCGCTGAGCGCTGGGCGCCGCTGCGCTGAGCGCTGGGCGCCGCTGCAGCTGCAACCGCGTGTTACCTGATGGCTCAGTGGCTAACAGGGATGTCTGTGCATCCAGAAGGTGCCAGGTTCGATTCCTTACAGGCTAAACATTTTTTCCCTAACTTTATTTTTGTTCTAAAACATTTTTTTGGCCTAAAAACCTATTTTTCAGGTTTTGAACTTTTTTTTTTGAAAATCACAATTTTTAAAAAATTTTCTGGAAAATTTGTCTTTATCCACAAAAAATTAGGGATTCCCCATCCTTTTTTTCCCTAATTTTTCACCCCCGCTCCTCATTATCCGTTTAACCTTCACCCCCATCCAAATGATAATTGAATTTCAATTTCCTGGAAAAAAAAAACAAATTCTATCTCTCCAAAATGTACTTTCCCTTTTCCCCATACTGAAATGAGTTTGTTTACAATTTCTATCCGTTTAAATTGGCCATATAATTTCATCCAATTTATTTTATTTTTTATTTGGAGACCACTCGTTTTTTAGGTGACGTGTTGGGTAAAAGGGGTGTCTGGGAAGTTTTTCAAAGGAAAAATGCAATTTTTTCTGAGAATTTGTGAAAAATCCCTATTTTTGACTCAAAACTCCTAAAAGAGAGTTCAATATAAAAAACAAAAAAAAATTAGTATTTGAAGGATTCGAACTTGGGCCCATGTACATCCATAGACATTCCTGTTAGCCACTGAGCCATCCTGCACCCCCGCGCTAACTCGACAGGGCGCCACCGCAGTGATAAGCACGCGTTACCAGGTGGCTCAGTGGCTAACAGAGATGTCTACGGATCCGAAAGGAGGCAGGTTCGAATCCTTTCAGTGCAAAAGTATTTTGTTTTAGCTCAAAACCCAATTTTTCATGTCGAAATCCAAAATTGTTTCATCTTCCATAAGTTTTTTTAACAAGAAAATCTCAAATCCAAAATTATCCAAAAAAATCTGCTTATCTTTGTGATCTCGAACAACTCATCCTACAGACACTTGATTGGACGACCCTCGTGGCTTATTTTTGCCGGATGTATATGGGTGTCTTCTTGTCGCCCCACGCAAAACGAAAAAAAAAATGACAAGCATGCAAAAAATGTGTTCATCTTTTCTCGGAGAGAAGGGCTCAACAAATTTACTCCCCGTTCCAACACAAAACACATCTCGCTGGCGTTCAGAATATGTTTATTTTTTGAGAAAAAACTGTTTTTGGGCGGTTTTTTTGAAAATTTGTAAAAAGTCGTGGGGGGACCCAGGTAATCGAAAATTTCAAAAATTTAGGTAATAGGACATTATCATACTTCAATTAATCGCCTTGTTGATCAAAAAATGTTAGTTTTCTTGGGTCTCGCCACGAAATTTACAGCGCTACGGTAGATTTTCAAAAATCGTGGTGGGACCCAAAATCCCAAAATCGGTTGTTTTTTTTTAAAGTACGACATGATTATACTTTTCTGAACCGTCTTGCGTTGCTGATACAAAAAATATGATTTTCATGGGTCTCGCCACGAAATTGGTCGAGATACGGTAGATTTTTTAAAAATCAGTTTTTCGAAAAAGTCTCGAAAATCTGTAACTCTGTAACTTTGTTATTTTTCCATATTTTTGGATGGTTCAAAAACCAAAATTTTCAGAACTAATTGGACTTTTTAGGAAAAAAAGTTTCAGCCAAAACTCTGGAAATTTAACAAATTGAATATTTCCGGAAAAAAATTCAATTTCACTTTTTTTTCATTCTGACACTTTTTGTTTTGTTTTTGTTTTGTTTTTTCTCTTTTATTTTTTTAGTTTTTGGTCATTTCAAGATGTCTTATCCTGGTCCGTTTAGACACGTAGACTTTTTCTAGCTGACCACTATTATCTGTCCCCTCCCTCTCCGCCCCTTTAGTCCTCCTTTTTTCCCAGTTGAAAGCCAATTAAATTTACGAATTCTCTTCCTCCTCTTTTTGAGTCTATCCTTTTGTCCCTTTCTCGTTTTTTATACACTTTTATTCAGGAATAGCCACTGATTTTCGATCATTTTATACTTTTTAATGGGGTTAGGCTACTTTTTTTTTGGGGGGAGGAATGATTTTTGAAGGAACAAAGCTTTTATGCTTTTTTTTGGGAATTTCGTATTTCTTGGTTCCCTAGGGAAAAATTTGTGCTATTAATCCTAGAGCTGGTAATTTTGAGGGAGTATCTCAAATCAGAACTCGCTCGAACCAGAACTGCCCCTTATCAGAACCGTGTCCCACATCGGATTTCTTAACGTGAAGTAGTTCTTAAAAGGGACGTTTTTGATTTGGGACAGTTCTGGCATGGGACAGTTCGAATGCAGGTCTCGGTTCTGATTCGGCATATCCTTATTTTAAAAAGTTTTAAATTTTTAGGTTCATTGGAAAATTTTAAAATTAAACTTTTTACAAAAAAAAGAATTTATATAATTTCAAAAATTGAATTTTTCTATTTTGAAAAATTTAAAATGTATAAAATTTAATTTAACAAATAAAATATTTTTGAAACTTCATAAGTCACAAATTCTCACAAAGTCTACCGTACTTTAGCTATTTTTGTTTCGGGACCCAGCAATTCTATATTTTTGAAATCAGGAGCTCAAAACGATTTATAAAAGTATAAACAAGACATGCTTTTGAAAAATTTGGAAATTTCGGTATTTGGGTGTCGCCAAGATTTTACAAAAACTACCGTAATTTGACCAATTTCGCGGCGAGACTCATGAAAAAAAATATTTTTCTAATAAGCGAGTCAAAACGGTTCGGAAAAGTATAAAGAAGACATTGTTTTGAAAAATTTAGAATTTTTGATTTTTCCGGTACGATGCTCCGAAATCCCGTTTCCCCGTTCCCATCATATCTGTGTTCTGCTCGTCCCCTCCATAATTGCAGACATTTCCAATCTATTTTTATGAAAAATTAATGACCTCCCTACGCAATTTATAGCTTCCTTTTTTTGTTTATCACTTTTCTTTCAGTTTTTTCTTTCATTTGTTCTGAAAAAATTCTTCATATTGCAGATGCTTCTTTACCCCTGCTTTCTTATTCTATGGCATATTTTATCACCAAATAGTGGAGTATACGTCATTGCCACGTCACAGCCGGTAAGTAAATCGTGCAGTAGTGCGCATTCTGATTTTTATTGAAATGTTTCGAGTTTTGGGTCTCACCACGAAATTTGCAAAAAGTACTGTATCTCGTTTAGTTTTCATCCAATTCGAACATATCCGGTATTTTTGGAATCAGCTTATCAAGACGGTTCGAATGAGCATAAACATGACCAAGTTTGACCGATTTTCAGCTTTTTTGGTCTCACCACGACATTATAAAATGTACCGTGTCTCGTTTATTTTTGGTCCGATTTGAACTGTTTTTGGAATCAGCAAACAAAAAAGTCCTAAAGATCACAACCATACTAAATTTTGGGAAAAAATCTTCGAATTATTATCATTTCAGGCCCGAACCCCGATGCGAAATCTCTACGAGCACCTCTTTCTGGACTATGTAAAAGAAATCCGTCCGGTTCGAAATGAATCTGAAACACTAAAAGTGGAAATTAAATTCTGGTTAAAACAGATTCTAAAAGTCGATGAACGCGATCAAATTGTCAATATTTACTGTTGGTTGGAGCTCTATTGGCAAGATGAAACGCTCACTTGGGATCCGAAAAAATTCGGAAATTTAACAAGAATTCACGTGCCAGCACATAAAATATGGAAGCCAGACGTACTGGTTTATAATAAGTGAGTATTTTTAGTTAAAATTTCATTCAAAATTCAGAAAAAATATGGAAAAATGATTCCCCGTCACTGATAACATCAAAAAGATTATCAGAAAAAAAGCAAAAAGGAGTTGCCTGCGGCTGGAATCGAACCAGCGTCGCCACGGCCACAACGTGGAGTACTAACCACTATACTACGCAGGCCGAAAGTGTAGGAGGCAGAGGACGTTTATAAAGGCGGCGGTCGGTGAGGGGAAGCAGAGAGAGAGAGAGAGGGGAGAGATGGAGTGGAGGCCTATGTTTAAAAAAAAGGGCATTTTGGGAAGCTATAACTCGCTTCAAAATCATGGAAAAAACTCGAAAAGTATCTTAAATTAAAGGTGAATTCAAGGACTATTAACTGATATTATATTGAAAAACTTTTTCCTTGAACTTTTTGAGAAAAGCCTTCTGAATTCAAAAAAACTTCTTAAGATTCAAATTTCAGCGCCAACATGAATGTGGAAGAAAATGAGATGGAAACCAATGCAATTGTGGATCATACCGGAAGAGTTATGCTATTCCGATCAATGATAACTGATATCAGTTGCAATTTGAACCTTCAGCAATTTCCGTTTGATCAGCAGGTAATTTTCGAGGAAATTGTGAAAAAAGTTTCGGAATTTTCGAAAAAAACACATTTTTGGCATTTTTAGCACTGATTTTGATTTGAAAAATTTGAATTTGAGAATATCAATAGAGCGTAGTTTCTTCGTAAAAAATTTCCAAACTCAAAAAAATTTCCAGATCTGCTTCGTAACATTCGCCTCGTGGAGTATGGATGGAAGTAAATTGGATTTATCAGCCACACCGAAAACAGATAATTTGGAATTATATATCAGAAATACCGAATGGGGCCTAACGGATTTTAGGTACAGTAATCAAAAAAAAATTTTCCAGAAATCAGAAAAAATTCAGAGTAAAAATCTACCAGAAAATCTACGATTGCTGCCCCCATCCATTCCCGGATGTAACATACTTTATGGTCTTGAGACGATCTCCCAGTTATTATATCTTCAGGTAAATACCATAAGCAGGATTACGGTATCTACAGTAACCTCTTTTCAGTTTGGTGATACCATCAGCATTTATCACTGTAGTCACTATTGTCGGTTTCTTCACACCACACTCGACGACAGGAGAAAACACAGAAAAAGTGTCGCTGGGAGTTACTGCACTGCTGTCTATGGCTATCATCAGTGAGTTTTTGGTTTGGTGTGAATTCAAAAAATATTTAAAAAATAGAATTTTCGAATTTTGTATTGAAATTTTTTGAGCTGATTAACTTCCATACTCTAAAATTATCCTGCATTTTTCAGCAGTTTCGGACCATTTTGAATGGAGTTACAGTCAGATAAGAGAGGGTTAGAGAGCGCAGACAGGACAGACAGTCTAGCCTGTCTGCGCTCTCTCACTCTCTCGCTCCTCACTCCAAATGCGTGTAACTCGCTTTAAAATGATCAGATTTGGCTGAAAATTTCTGAACATAAACAAGAAAATACATTTCTCCCAATTATCAAATAACTTTCTCAAAAAAAATCATTTCTCCAAATTCTTATTTTCAGTGATGATGGTCTCCGACGAGGTCCCTGCCACATCCGAAGTGATACCTCTCATTGGAAAATACTACATAGGCCTCATTTTTCTAATTTTTATGGCTGCATTCACCACAACCCTCACACTATCGTATCAAATGAGGGGTAATAGTGGACAAGAGGTTTGGCGGGAATTTGAATTTTTTTTTGAATTTTGAGCATTTCCAGGTTGACCCTCGAGTTCGGGACTTCTTTTTCTATCAAATCGCCGCAAATCCTTGTATTTCATGGGCGTTTTCGTTTCAATTGCCCAAGAAATTGTTGAGGTCGGATAATAGGAAACAGGTGGGTGAAAACTTTTTTTTTTGAAATTTTGAAAAGAAACTTGAAATACTTGACAATAACAAAATTTTGAAAAAAATTGTTTCTTCAGAATTTTTTGAAAATTCAGAATTTTGGCTCAAATAACTGAAAATTTTATTTTTTATTCAGCCCGAAAAATTTCAGCCAACTTTTAATATTTTGAAATTTTTTTTGATTTTTGGATAATACAGTTTTCAAAAATTTTTAGTGATTACTGAAAATCGGGATTTAAGCCACTATTTCAGCCATAAAAATTTAAAATCAAGAATTGGAAATCTGAAAATTGACTGAAAAAAAGAACTGAGAATTCCAGACATTTGGCTCACTGAAAATTCCTTCCAATATAGGCTTCAAGGTCAGCTTCACCTAGCTCGTATTGGTATTAGTGATAGTAGTAGTGGTTAGCAGTGATACTGTTCATTTGGGAAAAAGGGGCGGGGCCGTTCTTGATATTCATTTTAAAAATTTCTACTGTAATCGTGGTGAGATATCGTTTGCAACTTTAAACTAACAAAAAATGAGTAGCGGGGTAGTAAAGACCTAAACAAAAAGAACCCCCCTTCCTATTTTTCTCCACACCTCGTCCCGTTTTCTCTCCCCTTCCCCGCCGACCACCACCTCAGCGCCCCCTTCCTTTATATTGCCCCTCTCACCCTCTTCCTCCCGTGTCCTCGGTAGTATAGTGGTGAGTATCCGCGTCTGTCACATGCGAGACCCGGGTTCAATTCCCGGCCGGGGAGAATCTTTTTTACGTTTTATCCCCATTATTTTCAGAGCTTCTTCTTCGCCAACGGAGCTCATGTGAATGGTTATTCGAAAGGAGAGCTTCAACCCAACACTCCACCTGCTCATATAGTGAAAATGGAGGAGATAACTGGTGGTGGAAGTGTCAAAAGCTTCGTGATGTCTGCAGAATCCCAAGCCACGTCTACATTATTAACGTCGTCCCTTCTGAAGATCAAAACGGTGTTGGATGATATGAAAGCGTCTATACATGCTGGTAGGATTTATTTTTGATAAATCTGATGTTTGGTTGGCTGAAAATATCATTTTTAGCTTTCTATACTTCCGGTTTTTGGCTAAAAGCTTTAAGTTCAGAAATATATTTTTGGATTACTGTAGATCGGAAATTCGAATATGAAGAGAGAAAATTTGTCATATTTGAATAAAAGTTTTTTTAAAGACTAAGAAATCTAAGATCTTGGGAAATGGAAAAAAAAATCAAAAAGGAAAGTGGTTTCCGAAAGAGATTTTTGAACGTTTTTTGAAGAAAACAATTATTTCAAAAATGTTTTTTTTTCAAATTTTCAGAATCAAAAAGTAATCTAACAAAAAAGAAAATTTTCAATTTTCGAAAAAAAAAATTTTTTGTAATTTTTTGTAAATTTTTTTTCGAAGCCTGTTTCCATGAATAATAACGCCAGTCCCAAAAAATGAATTAGAATAAACCATTTGAAATTTTTTTTTCGATTTTCCAAGAAATTTTTTTTATTTCCTGAAAAAATTTCAAACTTTTGCGAACCTTGAGATTGCTGCTCAAAATATTCAAGAATTTTAGAAGAAAGCTAGTGGAACTCCAATAATAAAACAAAAAAGAAAATTGACAAAATTTTCGAAAAAAAAATTTTTTTTTTTGTAAATTTCTTTTTCGTAGGCTTTAATGAATGCTACCGCCAGTTCTAAAAAAAAGTTAGAATGAAAATTTGAAAATTTTATTTTTGATTTCCAAGATTATTTAATTTTCTGCAATTTTTCCAAACTTTTTCAAACTTTGAAATCACCACTCAAAATATTCAAGCTTTGCCAAAACACCCAAATTAGTTCTGTGAAATATTTATTTCAAACTGTCAAAATCATTGGACCAAATTTCTGAATTTTTAAATTTCAATTTTCAGAACGCGAACTAAAGCGAATAAAATTCGAATGGCAACAAGTGACACGTCTTATCGATCGATGCATAATGTTCGGATATATTCTTATCACAATTGCTTTCGCATTGGTTATGTTGGCCTCTCGGGAGCCTCCAATCGTACTCAATGATGTTATTATGGACTCTGTGAAAAGTACCTAAATTCTTTTTTTTTCTGGAAAAATATGAACCCAACACTGCTCACTTTATAATGTTACCGGTTAACCCTTGTTTTGAAAAAAAAGAGAATAAATAAATGCATACTAAAAAATTTTCAGATTTAGCATTTTTTGATTAACGAATTATGACGAAGCTGTATAAATACCGGAAATGTTAATTTGATAGTGCTGACAAGTGATAAATGTCTTGTGATAAAACGTCAGAATTTAATATTGAAAAAATTTCGAAATTTTGCAATTATTGAAAAAATGCCATTTTCTTGGTTTCGCCAGACCTACACGTTGGTATTGGCGACCAATGCCAATTTAGAAATAGGCATTGGTCGCCAATGCCTTTTTGAATATTGGCGTAGGTTACCAATACCATTTTTTAAATTGGTTTTGGTCGCCGTAAAATACCTTTTTAACAACCCTAGTTGGACATTTGAATTAAGGTGAACCAAACCGTTTCGATGCGGAATAGTACTTTAAAATCTAAAATTTAAAATGGAAGAAAAAATGCAGTGTTACGAATAGTTTTGGTCCGGGATTCGTGGAATTTGAATTATTGGAAGCATTTTTCCGATTTTCAAATAATCATTCCTCGAAATCTACAAGACTATTTTTTGAAATTCAAAGTTATTTTGTCTCCCCAATAGAAGACGTTTCAAAATTTATAGCCAACTCCAAATTTCTTTGGGTCAGTTCAAATTTTTACCTCAAATTTAGGGTAATTAAACCGAAGATGTTAGTGTGTACCGCGAGTAATGGATTTGGTGCAGACGACGCAGAAGGAGGCCGTTGTGTGTGTTCAGTCTGAAAGGCGGCCATCGCGGGCCTGGTTTGTTGTCATCCGCACTTTCCCCTCTACTCGCGGTACACAGTATCAACTTCGGTTTAATTACCCTAAATTTGAGGTAAACATTTGAACTGACCCGAAGAAATTCGGAGTTGGCTATAAATTTTGGAGCGTCTCCTATTGGGGAGACAAAATAACTTTTAATTTCAAAAATCGGTCTTGTAGATTTCGAGAAACGATAATTCGAAATTTCAAATTGTCTTGGCTGACAAAACTGTGTTAGTTATAAAAAAACATTTATTTTGACCCCAAAGCCATCGAACCATGCAAATTTCAAGAATGTCCTTCCTCTTCCGCCGTCAAAACTAGAATTTCCCAGAATCTTGTCTATTCTTCTGGTTGTGTACCGGAAATCCTACTACCTCCCAGAGCCAAAGTTTAGAAATTTCGTCGATAGAGTAGGCGACATGACTACGTCTTCAATTTGCTCAAATTGAGAGAAAGTGTAACGACGCGGAAAATAGCAAAATATTATTGCAAATTCTTCAATTTTCCGTCAAATCGGGCAGAGGTCAGAAAGAGCGACGTGCAACATCGGGGTTGAAGTCGAGTTTTGCGTGCAAAAATAGACAATCTAGTCATCCGGATGTATGAAAAATGAAGAAGTGTTTTAGTGGGAAATGAGGACATTATACTGAAATTCATACATCCGTTTGTCGATGAATAATATGTGCAATTGATACGGAACTGAACTGAAGCGGAAAAATTGAGCCGGTTTTCAGAAGACCCAAATTCCGGATTGGTACCTATCTACAAGACCGATTTTCGAAATTCAAATTTTTTTGTTTCCACAATAGGAGACGTTCCAAAATTTATAGCCAACTCCAAATTTCTTTGGGTCAGTTCAAATGTTAACCTCAAACTTAGGGTAATTAAACCAAAGATGTTAGTGTGTACTACAACTAAAGAGGAATGCACGGCCGACAACAAACCAGGCTCGCGATGACGTGTACACTTCGATTCCCATGGAGACTCACTGGGACTTACACAAGGGGGCCTGGTTTTAGGCAAAAATCGGTTTTGTAGATTTCGAGAAATGATTATTTGGGTTCAAGGAAATGAAGGAAGCAATCGGTTTTTTTTCAGTTGAACGTTGTTGAACGTTGATTCATCGGTTGTCAACACAACCGATGAATCTGACGTCGTTTACTTTGGATTTTTAAAAAGTTTTTTTTTTCCAATTTTTGAGGCCTGATTGCCTTTATTTCTCATGATTCGGGTTGTAAGACACAATTTTTTTTGGAGGATTCGCATAACATGATGTTCGATTCATCTCTCCAACAGAATTTCATCTCATGCATCCTTCAGAATTCTAGTTCCTTCCGAGTAAAGTCAGAAAAAGGACAAGCTTTTAGCATTGGTTCCGGTTCCTTGTCATCATCATTATTTTTCTCAAAACATCAGAGATCCCCATGGAAAATTCTAGACTTTTTACAGAATTCCTTGTGACTCAATTAATTTTGGATGTTTGATTTTGAGGAAAGTTTGTGGATTTGATTTCTGAGTTATGATTTTGCTTTCCAAGAAAAAAGAAGACCGGAAACATGGGGTGTTAATTGATATGAAGGGGAGGGTTTTCGGGAAGTTTCTAACAATATCAAATGATCAATTTGGCCCTATTTGGCTTGCTCATCGTTCAGAAATTGGAGAAAATAATAATATTTTCTGAGGTCTGAACCTTATCGAATTGGAGTTTTTAACGTCAGGAATGGGGTATTTAGGCACGAACACTTGAAAAAAATGGGAATTTTTTCCACGGAATCGTCAAAATGTGGCTTCTCGACAACTCGCAACGAGACTTTTCGGAAATGCGTTTTGCAATTCACGTTGATTACGATACTTCTCCGACGAGATATACGAGTTGCGGAAAGTCTGGTGGCGAAACGTCACAGTAGCGAAATTGACATGGGTTGCGAAAAGGAAAACAATTTCTATTTTAAAATTATTGAACTTTTTCCCGCCAAAAATTGTTCAAAATTTAGATGACCATTACCTGATCTTCTAATTTTTAGAAAAATGTATACTGTAGTTTTCGAACTTTTTGGTAGTAATCTCACCCGTTTTTCGACCCCCAGTGATCTCTAGCATCCTCTGTTCTCAATATTTGAAAAAAATATTCCCGCCAAAAAACGTTCAATTTTTTCCCTGAGCCAACCACGATTTTCAACCTCCCCATCAACTTTTTTGACCTTTACCGGAAACATTGCCCCCCGCTGTGTGACATGCTAAAGACCCCTCCTTGTTTCCTTTCCTTTCATCACTTTTTTCCTTTTTTTGTGCTTCCAAAAAATGCTCCAAAAAAGTTCACTTTTTCCAAACATTTTGCAGATTTCTGACTTTGAAGACGTGCCGATTTGACGTCTTCTGAAAAAAAAATTCGCATAAAAAAGCGTCGTTTTGTGACCGGAAGTACTCTTGATGGAGCTCTCCCTTTAGAGCTCTTAGAGAGAAAAAAGGGGAGGTTGAAGAAAAACTAGGCTCCGCCCACTTCCCGATTAACAAGTATCGGAAGTAGAGCCAGCAGGCTAAAGAACCATATAAAATGTAGAATTTTTATTTAGTTTTTCAGATTTTTTGCTGAAAAATTTTAGTTTTTTTCGGGTTCTGTAGAGATTTTGGAAAAATTTCTGGTTTTCCAGAAAAATTGGGACCATTTTCCGTTTTTTCCCAATGAAAAAAATCAAGAATAAAAAAAAACAAAAGTTTTTGACGAAAAAATTATTTTTTCCTGCCACACATCAAAAAATGAGAGTTTTTTGATAGACATGAAAATTGGGCTTCCTTTTTTTTATTGTTCTTTGTCCTGTTTTTCTGACGTAATAGGAAAATTCTGACTCAGATTTCTCCCTTTTTTTTCATTTTTCTCCAAGTTTTTCTAGATTTTTCGGTGAAACTTTTAAAAACTCAAAAAAAAACTTCTATTTATCATAATTTTTGAAAATTGTTAAACATTTTGCATCCGGTCGTTATACGGCCGACCAGTAATTTCTCGACCCGACACGCGGGTCCTCGTCTGAAAATTTTTTTGAAAGCATTAGCTCAATTGAGACATTTTCGTGGTTTTTCTCCAGCAGGGCCTGCCTAATTTCTGGATAAAATGAGCTAGTTCCTCTAAAGAGCTCTCAAAAACAAAACAATATATCAATTATTCCCAAAAAACATGTTTTTTTTCAAAATCAGCGACTCTGTAGATACTCGGACCGAGCGGATGGACGGGCCGGAGCCGAACGGTGGAAAAGTTTCCAAACTGCCCGGCCCGGCACGAACCAAGTATGCAAAATACAAAAGTCGAGCAAGAAATTTTGAAGTTGGTACCGAGCCAATGAACTCCCCCTAAAAACGCAAGCGCGCAATTTGTACAACTCTTCCACACGCAATTTTGTTTCTTGCTGTTTGTTGTTTTTTGAAGAAAACGAATTTCCGCTTCTATGATGCCAAATGGCGGACCTTTTTTTTATCTCGTTAAGAACAGTCGGTTTTAGTTTTTTTTTTTAGATTTTCTTTGGAGTTTCGGGGGCCCTACAGTACCCATAAACGGTTTAAAGAAAAGAAAAAAAATTGCACAGAAAATAATCAAACTTTATTCACGAAATAGGAAATTCAAATCTAAACACACAATCCAGTCGATTTCTCGCATTTAGTCTTGGCTGGGCATGCCGAGCAAGTGGTTCCACTCTTATAAATCTCTTGTCCCATGTAGTTTCCTCTGCAAATTCTTCTCATTTGTGTCTGATTTCAATCCAAATCAACTCACGGTCCCTTATACTGGCAAACGACGACCAGAACATTTCTACCTTTTGCATCCTTTGGACAATGTTTAGCTCCACATCCAATTGATTTAGTTTCAGCCCAAGCCATCTGAGTAGCATGTCCAATTCCAGTTGCAAAAAGAGCTTTATCCATTTTGTTGGTCTTCCATCCGAATTTTTGAAACTCTTCTGCCCATAGTTTCGAAGCAGGGACTCCGTAATTATCCAAGTCTCCGAACTTCATAGTACCACGAAGCCAATAGAGATTCTCTCCAAGCCCTGGTAGTTTAGAATGTCCTGAGGGGCATTTGTCGGCGTAGGCTTGAGCGGATTTAGCTACTGAGGCGTCCCAGACCTTAAATTTGGGTAATTTGAAGGATTAAGCTTCAAATAATTGAAAAATATAGCGCACTTTGAGCCGGAATCAGTCAAAAGGTGATAGTTTTTGTTGAAAAATGTTTCCGAAAATTATTTTTCGGTCTCGCCACGAAATATGCCGTGACTTGGCCAGTTTCGTCCCGAGACTTATGAGAACTATATTTTTGAAATCAGCTGTTTCAGGCAGTTCAGAAAAGTACAAACGAGACAAATTTTGATTCATTTTGAAAATCCGCCTTATTTGGGTCTCGCCACGAAATGTACCATAACATGGTCAACTTCGCGCCAAGACCCAAAGAAAATCATATGTCTGAATTAAGCTATTTGGGACGGTTCAGAAAAATACAAACAAGGCAAGTTTTGGATCATTTTGAAAATTCCGAAAACTACGGGTCTCGCCACGAAGTGTACCGTAACTTTGTCTATTCTGCTCCAAGACTTAAGAAATCCACATTTATGAAACCAGGTTGCCCAGGCGGCTCATAGAAGTACAATCATATCCTACTTTGGATATTTTGGGATTTTTGGGTCCCGCCACGAAAGCACTAAAGCTACCGTAACCTGGGTAATTTCGCTCCAAATTTTACAAGATTAGTAAAATCAAACTCATCATTTTAAAGCGATTCAGAGAAGTATGATCATGCCTAGGATCTGAAGTTTGAGGAAATTTGGGATTTTTGGGTCCCACCACGAAAACCGGATTTTTCCGAAATTCTCCAAAATATGTCATGATTATACTCTATCAAACCACCTTGACTCGCTGAATTCCAAATCTTTATTTTTATGAGTCCCAAGTAAAAACTATCGGGTTACGGTAGTTTTTTCTCCTGAAATGTCATATTTCTTACCAATTTCAACATATTGGTTGCAGGGGGTTTTGCGGTTCCATTGGCGTTATAAGTTCCTTTTGCAATTGAAGATCTCAGATTATTATGATAATCGAGGATAGCCTTTGTTCCATTTTTAGTGAGTTGAGCATAGCTGGTAATGGAAAATGAGGCCAAAATAAGAATAATGGGAAGAGATTTCATTTTTTTTGTTTGATGGAAAAAAACTGTTTTTGAATGGGGGTCAGGGAGGGGTTTTATAGCGAGTGAAAAAAGACAAAAAATCATTGAAACAAATTCAAATTCAATAGCACCCGTAGTTTATAGACACTCGTATGTGTGTTGATTCCGTTATGATCGGATTATTGGGTTTCCTTGTTCGAAAAATGAAAACACACAAAAATGTAGAACTTTTGAACCGCGAAAGTACACAAAATATAGTTTAGTCTTTAATGGATCCAGTCTAGCGTATGATCATTTATATCCTCATTCACTGTGTACTTTTTCATGCTAATTCAAGGCTTTTCTAAGAAAATCAATCAAAATTGCTCTGAATTACTCAAAACCCATGTGGTAGCCGAGAGGCAATTTGTGCAAACACGCTCCATCTCAATTTAAATAATTGGCATTGCGCCAATTTAATAAACAAATGGAGTTGTTCTGATTTCTTAACAATTTCGTAAACCGTAAAACCTCCAATAATACGGCACCGCTAACCAAACAATGAAGTAATTACTTTGAAAAGTTGCGGAATAAGTTCATGCTTTGGCAGTTCAAAAACAAATTTGGCATTAAAAAAAAAAGATATTCTTGGCCACCATCAGAAATTTATTGCCGAACGTTGCCGAAAGTTGCCGAAAATCGCCGGTTTTTCAACTCGGCAATTGCCGAATAGCCGAGTTGCCGAAATTTGGCGTTGCCGCTCGCCCCTGGCCACCATTAAAAAAAATAGTTTTGTCTTTTCGCATGCCGCTGTAAAAGGGTTTTTTTACTAGACTTCTCACGCGCCGGGCCGGGCCGCTGGAGAAATTTCTACCGGCCCGGCCCGGGGGTCAGGGCAGAACATGCTTTCTTGAAGTTTTTTTTTCGCGGTTTTTTTTTCTAGTTTTTTGGCCTATTTTTTCAGGGAAGAAATTCTGAACTATTTTTGAGAAAAAAGACCTAGGATAAGTACCGAAATAGGGATGAAGATCGGGAAAATCGCGCTTCAAACTTCAAAAATTTTCGAACCCGGGCCGACCTGGCCGGAGAATTTTTCATCGGCCCGGATTTTGACAAGTCTGTTATTTACTGTAACTGCCATACAGAATGCCGAAATGTTCAAAGCTTCCAAGATTGTATAACTCGGTGTCATCAGCAAAAATACGACAGAAAATAAGCAAACTTTATTCACGAATAATGAAATGAAAACCTAAACACACAATCCAGTCGATTTCTCGCATTTAGTCTTGGCTGGACATGCCGAGCAAGTGGTTCCACTCTTGTAAATCTCTTGTCCCATGTAGTTTCCTCTGCAAATTCTTCCATTATTTTCTGATTTCACCCCAAATCAACTCACGGTCCCTTATACTGACAAACGACAATGACAGTATATCTACCCTTTTTATCCTTTCCACAATCCTTCACACCACATCCAATTGATCCAGTATTTGCCCATGCAACTTGAGTAGCATGTCCAATTCCCGATTTGAATAAATTCATATCCATTTTATTCGTTTTCCATCCATATTTCTCGAATTCACTTGACCATGCAGAAGAAGCACGGGTTCCAAATTCATCCAAATTTCCTGCGGCTCCCCCAGAGAAACGCCAATACAGGTTCTCTCCGAGTCCTTTTGCTCCGGAATGTCCGGAGGGACATTTGTTAGCGTAAGATTGAGCGGACTTGGCTACAGAGGAGTCCCAGACCTTAAACGGGAAATTTGAGAGGGCGATTTTTTTAAAAATTGGAAAAAATTGGAAAGTTTCCAGTCGAAACTGATAATTTTGGCAAACATTTTTCCCGGTTGGAAAATTTTCTATTCGAGCTACAGTAATTAAAAATTTGGACCATTTTGAGCAACTTTTTGGTAGTTACCTTGGTCCTTTTTGGTCCAAAATTTAATATTTTTGAAGTACGTTTTTCCAAATCGCAACTTTTACTGATTTTCCAACCTTCTAAACCGAAAATTGAAGTATCTTCGAGTGAAAACTAGTATATTTAGAAGAATTTTGAATCGAAAAAAGACTAGAAAATTTGTGCCTTCCGAGCTACAGTAACTTGGTCAGTTTTGGCCAAAAAATTATGAAACTTCAAGAACTGAAACCAGCTGATTTAGCCTGTTCACATGACGGCGAGTTTCGAAAAATTCTGAAAATTACGATACTTTTTGGGTCTCACCACGAAAATTACAGCAACTTGGTCAATTTGGTTCCGAGACCCATGAAAACTAGGTTTTTGGAATCCGCTGAATCGGACGATTCAGAAAAATATTGCCGAAACCCTCATTAGACCATTGTCAAAATTTCAAAAAGTTTTGGGTCCCACTACGAAAACTACAGTAATTTGGCCAATTTTGATTCGAGACCCAAAAAACATGAATTTTCATAATCAGCTAAATTAGACGATTCAGAAAAGTACAATCATGCCCTGGATATCAAAACTGAGGGGTTTTGGGATTTTTGGTTCCCACCACGAAAATCGTAGTTTTCGAAAATTCTCCAACATGCGTCATGATTATACTCGTTCGAACCGTCTAGAATAGCTGATTTCAAAAAATCTATTTTCATAGGTCCTAAAATAAAAAACAAAGGGTTACGGAAGTTTTTTTCACTGGGATTTTTTCCTAGTCCTTACAATTTTCAGCATATTGCTTGCTGGTGGCTTCTTCAATCCCTTGGCCACATATTTTCCTTTTGCAATTGTTGATCTCAAATTATTATGAAAATCGACGATTGCCTTTTGTCCAGATTTACTGAATTGGGCATAAGAAGTAACAGAGAATAGGACCAGAATAAGGATGAGAGGAAGAGTTTTCATGGTGGGTTGGGTGGAGAAAAACTGACTTTGGAAGGAGTTGGGATAGGGTTTTATAGTGAGGAGAAGACAAGAAATCGACATGAAAAGAGTTCTCAGTGTTTATGAATCCGTGAGATTTTTGAAGTGATCTTTTGAAATCAAAGTTCTTCTTCCTTTTTTAGGGAATCGAAGAAGAAATAGGAAAAAACCAGACGGTTTCCGGCGCTTCGCGCCTCAACCGCCCGGATTTCCCAGAAATTTCGGTCAATTCCTATGAAAAATGAAAAACCAAAAATATTTGGCCCACCGAGGAATCGAACTCGGATGCTGAATTTACCGAAAGTTTTTTTTACACCACTACACTACGCCAACAACGGTGCGTTGAACAGGCGTCGGCAGCAGACTCTCTAAAATTAGTAAATCTAGCAGCCGACAGTTGACGGGGGCGGAGCTTAGGCAAGTGCATAGATAGCACAGAGCTTTCCAGAGCTCCAATCAGATAGCGGAAAAGACGGGCATCATCGCGGTAAAGTTCTGTATCGACCTGTCTTTTCCCCATAAAAATCGGTTTTCTAGGAAAGGCTCGAAGACCCCGGAAACACAGACATACAGACAAACAGACGGAATTCTATATTAGAATAATAAGATGGAGTTCCTTACCAAAATGATTTCCAAAGCATTTTACTTCATTAAAGTTCTTGTACTCACAGCACTATCGGGGATGGGGCGGGAAAATGCGCCCTAATGAGAAATTTGGCTGTCTGAGCTGAGTATTCAACTTTTTGCATTAGCCCAGGCAGCAAAATGCGTTTCTCATTAGGGCGCACTTTCCCACCGTATCCCCGATAGTGCTGTGTGTGCTCAATCTGAATAGATATCATTGACCTGCAAATTCTGAAAAACTTTGAATCCAAACAAGACTTTTTTTGAATAGGTTGATTCTGAAAATAGAATTGCATGGGTCTCGCAACGAAAATATTTTTTATAAATCGTCTCGTTCAATGTATGATTTACATTTGATGGCCTAGAAACCTCTAAAGGCCGAACTCGCTGAAAACGCTGATTTTATACTTTCTTGACACTTATCCGATCATTTCCGGCTTTTTGTCTCGCAAAAATAACAAAGACAAAGTGAAAAACGAACGCTTTGGAAATTTCGGCCATCAGAAGTTTCTAGGCCATCAAATGCAAATCATACATTGAACGACAGGATTTCTAGACCACCTTCAAGTGCCTATTTTTTGTTCTTTTCTTCTGAAAAATTTGAAAACCAGACGTGAATAAAGCCCTAAACAAAGCTGTTTATTGCTGCTTTTTTTTCGATTTCATTCCCAATTTCAACTTTTTTTACTCAGAAGTTTGAATTTCCTGCTAAATCTTTCAAAAAAAAAAGTCTGAAATCTAAAAACGTGCAATTCAGAGAGTACTCTGATCAGATTATCATTTCCTCTTTTTTCTTTTTAAACTCGAATATCACATCACTTTTTCTTCTTTCCCAACCTTCCATTCAATGAGTTGCCATTATTCCCCCAAGAAGAAAACATTCCAATTCGATTATAATGTCCAAAAATATGTCCAAATCCGTGCAAATTCCAAAAGTGATGTATACTTTTTCTTTTTTTTTCCTGCTCTCCTCCACAAAAATGGAGGAGATAATCTCTAATCTCGGAAAAAAATTTAGATATTTTTCTGATCCAACAAAGAATGGGCTCAAATTGTTACTTATTTTGCACCTCCTTTTCTATAACCCACCCAATTATAAGCCCCGCCCACAAAAATTGAGATTTTCAGTTTTTCAGTTATTTTTTTGATTTTTGCCATAATTTTTTCCATTTTTTAAAAATTCAAATTTTCCTTTTTTTTTCTAAATTAAAAAGGCCTCGAAACTTGGAATTTTTGTTCTGAAATCCTTTTTTTTTTTTTTTTTAATTTCAGATTTTTTTTTAAAAATTTTTTGTTAAACTTTCTAAACAAATTGCTTTACAAACAAAAAAAGCCGTAAAATCCAAAAAATGACATAACAACCGAGATCCTCAAAGAATGAAAATGTAACATGATTATGATAAAAAACAGAAGAAAAACTAGGCCCTATGGGCAAGAATATTATTTTTGAGGATACTGTAGATACTGTAGTTGACTGTAGATTGTTGTCTGTATTGCACATGATGATGGAGGCTGAAAAATTGAGCAATGATTTGGTGGCCTAGAAAAACAGGCTGATTACGACTTGGCGGCCTAAAATTCTCTGACTTTGAAAAGCTAGGCCATCTGTCAACTGTCCTCTTTTAGTGACAAGGAAGCCCAAAATTAGGAAATTTGGAAACACGTGGCCTAGAATAAACAGTTTTCAGAAAGTTAGGCCATGAATTGAATCGGTGATCGAACTTCCGAATTTCGCGGCCGAAAAAAAACAACGCGTTTCAGTCTTGGTGGCCGAGAAAAAGCGAACTTAGAAAATTTAGAGTTTGGGGGCCTAGAAATCCAAATCTCAGAAATCTAGGCCATCTGAAAATTGGCACCATACAATCGTACGTCCATGGCCTAGAAACTTGAAATCAGAAAATGACCTAGAAATTCAAAAGTTAGGCCGCTTATGGGTTGTTGGCCTGGGAAATGAAAACAAGGCCACATGGGACCGAATTCGAGTTCCTAGGCCATCGAATAGAGAGCTGAAAATCTATTTTTACATTTTCAAGCAAAACTAACTAGTAAGCCACTGATCATTCGATGGCCTAGAAAGTCAACATTTGGGTTTGATGGCCTAGAATCCCCAACTTTCAAAAAACTCGGCCACCAACCAAATCGATGGCCTAGAATCCGATTTTCAGGGCCTCCAAATCCTAGAAACTCACCTAAGTATCATAATCATCTGGTTCCTCCTCTTTAACTTCTTTTTGCTTTACTTCCATTTGTTGCTCATGCTCCTCTTGACTACCGAATCCTATACCCGTCTGAAGGCATGTTCGTTGAGGACGCCACTCGACGTTATCCTCCTCATCTGATTCTTCCACCATCTCCACGTCGTTATCCGCGTCCTTAACTTCTTCTTTGATCTCCTTCTTCTCCACTTTCTCCATATCTTCGAGCCATTTCTGATGTTGTAAATTAGCCTCATGCATACGTTGAAGACGTGCTTGCCGAGCTGATGGTGGTGGGGGGTTCGGTTCGTATTCTGAAATTATGAAAGGTTTGAGAATGGAAACTGGAAAATTCTGAGTTTTTAGGTGGAAAAAAAAGTGCTAATTCGATTTTTTACGTTACGTTAAAACTAAAATTTTCAAAGCTTGGCATCGTGCCAACTTTCGCATTTCTTTGAATTTTCAGCATCTGGCACGGTGCCAACTTTTGAATTTTCTTTCCAAACTCCTTATTACTTATTTGCGAAAGACTGATCCCTCGGTTTAAAGGCGCATAGACGAATGCCTATTGGGTCTCGCCACTATTGCAGTTAATTCTTTGTTGAAGATAACTGTAAGCGTGACAGGACCCGCTGGACATTTGTCGCTGTGCCTTTAAACTAAGACAGTATCTCAATACAGACAGATAATGCAACCAACACTAAATTATATTTTTACAGTACTGGCCATAAAGAATGCGCGTTTGCCTGTTTTCAGTTTAAAATGATCATTTTTGAGACTATGCTACAGAAAGTGTGATTGACATAGGGCTCCAAAATTTGTTGAGTGTATTCTACCACTTTAGAGCTCCACTTTTGTAGTTTATGACTTTTCTGGATAATCAACTCGAATACTTTTTACGGACCGTCAAAGAAAAAATGCGCAAAAATTGCATGTTTTGCACTGGAAACCTCGTTTCTTCTGGTGTTTTTTCTTGGACGGCCCGTAAAAAGTATTCAAGTTGATTATCCACAAAAGTCATAAACTACAAAAGTGGAGCTCTAAAGTGGTAGAATACACTCAATAAAGTTTGGAGCCCTATGTCATTGCCTCTTTTTGTGACATGCTCTCGAAAAAGGCAAAAAATCGTGATTTACCACTGAAAAAATAAAAACGCGCATTCTTTATGGCCAGTACTGTATATAGTGCACGCAAGCGTCTGAATATTCGCTCCACTGGAACTCCGCCCACCTCCTAAAAATAGTTCTCCTTTTGGAGAGAGCGGCAGACACGTTACTGTCTGCCGTTCTCTCTAAAAAGAGAACTATTTTTGGGAAGTGGGCGGAGTTGCAGTGGAGCGAATATTCAGGCGCTTGCGTGCACTATAGTGACGATAGGCGTATCTAATGGCGGATAGGACTGTATTCGGAAAATTACAATAAGCCATTAGTAAGTCATTCGGAATAGGGCTACAGTGGTCACACTAACGAATCAGGATTACTGTAGTTTAGGCGACGATTAGGCGACAGAAAGCACAGATTTTCGTGCGACAGAACCATGGTTATGACTCAAAATCTGAGATTTCTGACCTCACAAATAAGGTGAGCATAGACAATAGAATAACCTTCTTCGTTCTCTGACGCCATTTCTCTTTTTCTCATGATAAGGTATTACCCTTAGAAGATCTTACATTCTACTTGCTATGTAGGTAATCCTCTTTTTCTCGTTTCTTTTTTTCCGTTCATTTTCATTTTGCGCCTAGCACCTTCTTTTTTAATCGATCTCTCTTATTCTCCGCTTCTGTTCAGTTTTCTGGCTCTTCCTTACCTCCTGCTCACTTTGAAACAGTTCTTACAGAATCTCAAAATGTATCGTCAACTTCTTGAGCAACACATCGAGGTTAATGCTCAACGCGAGCCAACTCATCGAGTTACGGAGCAAAAGGAACCGGAAGTGGCAAAACCAGTGCCGATTGCGGAAAAAGAGATAGATAAGAAGGCCGAGGTTGTTGTGGAAAAATCAGCAAAAGTTGTGATTATGAAGAGCAGTCAATCAACGTCTTCAGAGAAGGAAAACGCGTCTCCATCGGATCCAATTGGTAAGATTGATGAACTAGAAAAGTATGGATAGGAAAACCTAGTCCGCAGAAAGTGCGTCAGGGTTGTGTTTGAATGACCCAGAAAAATTGACTACGAAACCTAGTCCACAGACTTTGCAGTGATTTTGGATAAAAATATCGCTAACCATTTTTGAAAACTTCAGTGGCCTAGGAAATCTAGATTGCAAATTTTAGGCCATTGACTTTTCTTCGGCTTATCTTAGCTAACTCAAAGAGCTTTCAGCCGATCTAAAATTTGTTTTGAGCGATTCTGGCAAAATTATGCCGTCAACCAGACAAATGGAAAGTTCCAGTTCTCGCGGCCTAAAAACTTCCATTGCAAAACCCAGTCCGTGGATTCATCACGGTTTTTTTCACCTTTTTTCGAACTTCGAAAAGACTCAAAACTCAGTGGTTTTTGAACAAAAATTTCAAAAACGTCACCAGTAAAATGGCTTCTCTCTTAACACTAATCCCTATTAACAAGTATAAAAGGAGGCAAGAGAAACAAGATTATCACTTCTATTTCTCTCTTTTATTCCACGTGTGCGTGTGTGTGCACTAAACTGAATAGAAAATAAGAAAACAATAATGACAACCTGTTCTATTCAAATCCAAATAGACTTAGCTTCGCCGTCGCCAGTTAGGCGACGAGGCATTAGTCGGCAGAATTTATTTGCCTCACCATTTGTTCTGATGAATTCTGGAGAGGAAAAGGATCAACCAGTGCCGGATTATTTGCTAGGTTTGATCCTTGATTTCAGCCAAGATAGGATGCTTTCCAGAGGTTGTAGCTCTAGAAAGTCGCTTTTTTAGCTCATGTTCGAGCGGAAATGAGGCCGGGAATCCACTTTTTGATAATGGAAGTCCAGCCAGAAAGTCAGCATTTTCTGAGCCATTTTGCCTTTTAGAGCACAAAAACTGACTTTTCAGCAGGTTTTTTCGGCTCAATTTTTTGGAAGAAATATAGAAAAACATGTTTAGACCTCAAAAAACGGGAGCTTTATCCGAAAGCTCCTCTGTTTTCAAGCCATTTGAAACCTTTTTCAGCATTTTGACTGCTCAGGGTTCAGTCATAATCTAGCCTTTGAGCATGAATTTTTGGGCCATTTTTGAAGCCTCTGAACGCTAGAAAACACCATCTTGATCAAATTTTGGCCTGTGTGTTTTCAGGCTTTGTCCGAGATTCTGACGTAAATCTAAGGTTTCTGGTCATGTTTAGACCTCAAAAACATCGAAAATTTGATTTTTGATCGGTTTCAGTCAAGGCTGTAAACAATAACACGGCTCATCGACTATCTTGATAACTGAAATTTCTCATAATTTCAGCCCAAAAAATCATCGATGAAACATCTCGCCTATCGGATCGTCAGAGAGACATTCTTCAGAAGACGTTCACGTCAATCGAGCAAGATTGCGTGAGAAATGGTCTTAAAATCTTCGTTAGGTGAGTATAGCTCAAGGTTTAGACTGAAAATCATTGGAAATTTTTCAGACTTTTCTCCGAATATCCACGCTACAAACTGATCTGGCCACAGTTTCGTGCGATTCCCGACTCGAGTTTGATGAATGCAGTGGAGTTGAGGTAAGGCGGGAAATTCAAATAAGGAAACCGTATTTTTGGTTTCAGAAGACACGCTTCGGTGTATTTGAAGGGTTTGGGGAATATCATCGAATCGATGAGAGATGAGGAGCAATTGCGGAAGTCAATGTCACGAATTGCTTTGGCTCATATCAAATGGAATGTGCAAAGGAATCATGTTATTGTGAGTAGAAACTACTGAATTAGGGAGATTTTGGCCGGCAAATCTTGAACTTGATCAACAAATTCAGCTGTGAAAAGGGAAAGAGAACTGCATGTACTATTGTCCACGAGGACTACAAAACTAGTCTCATAGGTCATTTTCACTCGATTTTGGTCAAAGTTCCGCTTCTTCAGCGTGATTTCGCTATTTTCTTCAATAAAAGTCAAGAAAAACAGCAAAAATACCGTCACAAGAGCTGTTCAGCCCTATTTCTCGTTCTTTAGAACGATTTTCGTGGGATTTTCCCAAGAAATCGTATACATTTTGGCCTAATTTCCAATATTTCCAGCACATGATCGAACCAGTTTTGGAAGTGGTCAAGGAGTGTAACGGATATCAATTGGACGAGGAGACCCGTCAAGCGTGGACTGTTCTCTATCAAGTCATTGCCAATCTTATCGAAGTGTTCCGGTGCCGTGCGTTGAATGACTAGTTATGGTCTCTCGACGCGATTTTATTAATAATATTCCAATATTCTACAGAAATCCTCTTTTCCTGTCTATTTTCCCCCCGTCATTTTCTTGTCAAATAAAGTTTTGTTTTCGAAATAACTGAACTATAGCTTTTTGATGTGTGAAAAACTCTCAATATCAGAAATTTGCTCCCAAAGCTGGAAAAAAGGTCAAATTATACGAAAAGAGGTGAAGAAGAAGTCTAAAGATCCAAAATTCCAGAAAATTTCAGGTTTTTCAGAATTCAATCTAATTTTAGTCCTATTTTTCGAGATTTCTAACTGAACGAGCAAAAATGTTCCATATTTTTTCTTATAGGAGAAGAGTCTCGAAATTATTTTTTAAAATTTCGTACTGAAAAAAGTTCGCAAAACGGAAACTTCCAAAAAAATTTTTTAAATTTCTAATACGTTTTTGGCTCCGGGACATTTCGAAATCACTGAGAAAACAGTGAAAAAAGCTTGGGAAACGCGGAGATTTTCCAGATTTTTGAAGCAAAAATGAAATTTTTTCTATAAAAACACCTTTTGATCACTGACTGATAGTGAATCGCGAATAATTTACGGGAAAAAATGTATTTACAGAGAAACTTTTTTTTCTAAACTGCTTTTTCTCGAAATTTCTTCTCAATTCAGTGAACATTTGGGGTTTTTATAGAAAATGTTTATTTTTCTTCAAAATTTAAAAAAATGTACCACATACTCCAAGCTTTTTTCACCATTTTTTCAGCGGTTTGGAAATTTCGCGGTGCCGAAATGTCTGATTTCGAAATGTCCCGGAGCTATTTTTCGCGATTTTTTATCAAGTTTCGATTTTTTTTTTATTCAAAAAGCTTTTTCAAAAAAAATTTCTCTTTGAGATTTCGGGGAATCTCTCACTTTTAGAATGTTGACGAATCATTCTTTTTCATCACATTTTTGCAGAAATTTGAGAAAACAACTTTTTTTTAATTTTCAGTTTTTATCCAAAAAAAATCCCATTTCTATCCAATTTGTTTACCTTGTCCCTCTATCTCTTCTTTCTTAATTTCCTCTTTAATCTCTTGCATCATGACTTCAACCGGATTTTCGTTTGATGTTGTATTTCCGTCATTCTTTTGATGCATTTCCTCTCTCCATTTTCTCCATTTTTCTTGCAATTCACCAATTCTCATTTCCATTTCTTCTTGTAATTCCTCATTATCAGCATCTCCTTTCAAATATCGATCGATTGCAATTTGATTCTTCTCTTGTTCTGCTGATTTGTGCTCTTTCATGATTGTGTAGTGCATTCGTGTCGCACAAAGACGTTTCCATTCGTCGACGATCTCTTGACTTTGTTGGCGGAGTTCGTACTTCTTTAGGAATTCTTTTTGCTCTTCCTGGAATAAAAATGAGTTGAAAAAACCATGAAAAAAAGGTGCTACCCCGAACCCGAACTCTGGACGAATCAGAACTGTGCCTTATCATAAATGCCCGAATTAGAACTGACACGCTTTTGCTGTAATGACCTGCAAGCAGTGAAAAGTGCCCAAATACGAGCATTTGGAAAGTTCTTATCCGGGGAAGTTTTTAAACGGTCGGTTCTTATAAGGGTCAGTTCTTATTCGTCCAGTTCCTAACCGACCAGTTCTGATTGGGGGTAGCACCGGAAAAAAGCAGAAAGAATTCCCATTTTTTGGCCAAATTAAAAAAAAAATTTTGGGTTTTGAAAGAAAATGGATTCGATTTTTCAAACAGAAATTTTTGCAAAAATCGGAATATTTTTAACAAAGTTCTGAAAAGTTTACGGAAAACGGGATTTTTTCGAAGTATGGTACACGAAAGAACTCAAAATAGATCATTTCGGAAAAAAAATGGGTTGAAAGAATTTTCGACTAAGAAAATATTCCGGCACTTCTCAACAAAAATTGTTCTATTTCCCCAAAAAAAGCGGGAATTCTGGTTCTAAAACTTGAAAAATAGGAAGTTTTTCGACTTGAAAAAATTTTAAAAATTCTGAAATTCCCGATAAAAATCTGAAAATTCCACGAATTTCCTAAGAAACTGGCCCAAAATTTTCAGAAAAAAAGAGCATCAATTTCGACAAAAAATCTGAAAATTGAACTTTTTTTAGTCTGAAAATTTGAAAAACTTGAAAAAATGGCTAAAAAAGGAAATACCATGTTTTCGACGCTTTTCGAATTTTTTCGAGCCAAAGCTACAGTAATCTCTACGCTCCTTTAAAAACTTACAGTAAGCTCGACTTCCTGATCCCAATCGAGTTTGACATCACGCCAATGGACTGACCATGCGGGTTTCCCTTTACACACAATCTTGTGGAAATCATCGATCAGTCGGCGGTAATTTATCTGAAAAATGACATTTTTTGAGAAAAATCAGAAAAAAAAAAACTGACAATGGAGAGAAGAGCACCGGCACGTGGTCCATTTGGACACCAGGCTCCCCCTCGAACAGCCTGTTTCTCCAGTTTTTCTTGAGCCAAACGGGCCACTTTCAGGTGGTCTCCGAGATTGTGAACGCTGAAAAAAGAGGGAATTTGAATGGAAAATGTTGAAAATTGGAGAAAATGTGTTTAAGAGCGAAAGGAATCGACTCAACTTTGGGGGCGGGGCTTCGTTTGGGGTACTGTACTTAAAGGGCCGTGTTTTGGCTATGCCTAAGCCTTAAATATGATGATAAATTTATTTACTTTTTGTTTATAACACCATATTGGAAGCTTAGGCATACCCGAAACTCGGCCCTTCAAGTACAGTAACCCAGCCGAAGTCCCGCTTCCAAAATCGAGTGAATTTTTGAGATTTTTTTTCAAAGTTTGAAACATTTTTCGCTTCAAGGATTTTTTCGTGTAAAAGTACTGCGAACCTGAAATTTTGGGAAAAAAGTATGGAGAAGGTATTTTCAGTATTTTTTCATTGAAAATCGAAGAAAAAAAATTGTTTGTAAAATGTTTCATGTTCTCCAGATTTTCAGCCCGATTTATGTGGAAAAGAAAGCTGAAATTGTTATTTTTAGTCGAAAAATGACGCACAATTTTTGTTAAAAATCGGAAACCTTCGAGAATTTGGCCCCAGGACATTTCGAAACCGACGTTTGGAAACCGCGACAACTCGCAACTAGACATTTCGAAACCGCTGAGTAAATATCTGCTATTTTTATAGCAAACCTTTATTTCAACTTTTTGTTTTCCAAGCTTCTTTACACGATTTTCTCACATGTAATGCTTCCGGAATGTGCCCCTCCGATTCCAGATGTTATGGGGGCAAAAGTTAGGTCCCGGGGTGGGTAAAATAACCCGCCAGTCAAAAAATTGCCAAATTGATTTTTTATCGATTTATTGATTGTTTTCATTTTTACCAGTTTTCTGGTTGTAACTATGTCAATTTTGAAGATTTTTTTTGAAACTAAAATACGAAGTTGTAGACAAAAATGTGATACAGCTTTTTGCTCACTGCACAAAAAAATTTGGAGCAAGTTGAAGAGCCCAAATGTTGCTCCAAAGTGGAGCCGAAAAAATCAAAAATGTTGAATCAACATGAAATTCAGAGGTTAAGTTTGGCGCTTAAATTAATGGTTATTTACAAGTTTTAAAAAAATTTTATCGATAATTTTTTGAGAAAATCAAGTTCAAAAAACATTTTTGTACTTTTCGAGTTTTCAAAATTGAAATTTCGAAAAAGTCTTGTTAGTAAATCTTGTAGCCCTTAAGAAGACGCATCTTTTGGTTTTTTAACCATCAAAAAATATTGAGTTTGAACTGAGTTAAGTGTGTTTGAAAGGTTGACCATAATAGCCAATTCTGTCAGATCGGGTTTGGGTGGGGGGTTTCAAACACACTTAACTCAGTTCAAACTCAATATTTTTTGATGGTTAAAAAACCAAAAGATGCGTCTTCTTAAGGGCTACAAGATTTACTAACACGACTTTTTCGAAATTTCGATTTTGAAAACTCGAAAAGTACAAAAATATTTTTTGAACTTGATTTTCTCAAAAAATTATCGATAAAATTTTTTTAAAACTTGTAAATAATCATTAATTTAAGCGCCAAACTTAACCTCTGAATTTCATGTTGATTCAACATTTTTGATTTTTTCGGCTCCACTTTGGAGCAACATTTGGGCTCTTCAACTTGCTCCAAATTTTTTTGTGCAGTGAGCAAAAAGCTGTATCACATTTTTGTCTACAACTTCGTATTTTAGTTTCAAAAAAAATCTTCAAAATTGACATAGTTACAACCAGAAAACTGGTAAAAATGAAAACAATCAATAAATCGATAAAAAATCAATTTGGCAAACTTTTGACTGACGGGTTATTTTACCCACCCCGGGACCTAACTTTTGCCCCCATAAAATCTGGAATCGGAGGGGCACATTCCGGAAGCATTACATGTCAGCGGTTTCAAAATTTTTATTTTCGAAACGTCCGGTTTCGAAAAGTCTGGTTTCTAAATGTCCCGGAGCCAGAAATTCATACGCTGAAAAAAAAATTCAAAAGAAACATTTGAGTCCAGTGGAGCGCAGTTGCTCATCATTTCGGAAGGCTCATAATTGTTCACATTTTTTCCCATTTTATGATTTTTCTCTGCCCATACATACGCGGTATTAAACCATGTATCATGTTCCTCATTGAATTCTTCCATAACATTTGGAACATTATCCAAAAATTCTCTCTTCAATTCCAACGTCTTCTGTTGACATTTCGAGTTTTTCCATGGCAAATGGCCACGTGCCCAATCATAAATGATATAAATAAACATTTCGAACATATCCAATTCAGTCATTCGATGCATTGGTCCATTTACAATAAAAGAGCATGGAGCATATGAAAGATCTTGTGATGTCCAATGAAGATTCAAGGTTTCAGCATTCAGAATGTGGATTTCATCGAAGGGACGGTGACGTTTGTCCGATGAGACTGAGACCTGAAAAATAGATTTTTATAGAGGGGAAATGAAGGTTTTAGGCCAAAAAGTTCAGATTTTTAAAGACTTTTTCTAGCAAAACGGGGGGTATGCCGAATCAGAACTTGCCCGAATCATAACTGCCCCTTATCAGAACTGTCCTTAATCAGAACTGCCCCTAATCAGAACCGTGTCCCGTATCAGAACTATTATTTCACGAGAAGTAGTTCTGATACGGGACAGTTCTGATTCGGGGCAGTTCTGATTAAGGACACGGTTCTGATTCGGCATACCCCCGCAAAACGTGATGGATGAAAATGCGCTTTAATCGCAACTTCGATTACCAGAAGCCGGCTCTGACTCTGTGGCCTAGGAAATCAGAAATTTCGGCCATAAAAATGAAAAAATTAAATTGAAACCAAGTGCGGGATAGGAAAGAATCTCTGCGTCTAAAGATTTTTCGATCTGTTTTTTGAGAAGGAATGAATTTTTCCGACGGGGGGCGGAGCTTAGGCTGGTATACTGTACTTTAGGGACGGGGCTTCGGTAGGGTTACTGTATGTAAGGGGCGTGGCTTCAGCGGAGTTACTGTACTTAGAGGCGGAGCTTCTTATGGGGTACTGTACTTAAGGGGCGGTATTTCGGCAATGGCCGAGCCTCAAAAATGGTGTTATAAAGAAAAAATAAATAGAAAAAAAATGCTTTTTTTCTAATTTCTGAATAATTTTCGGAGAAAAATTTGAAAAAAAAAAATTTTTTTCCTGCAATTTACCACCATATTTAAGGCTTAGGCATAGCCGAAACGCCGCCCCTTAATTTCAGTACCCAAGCTCCGCCTCTAAGTACAGTCACCCAGCTGAAGCCACGCTCCTTAAATACAGTAACCCTACCGAAGCCCCGGGATGTTGGAGTTTTCTGCTTTTTTTTGCGGTTTTGGAACTCTTTGCTCGAAAAATGAGCTACTTTTCGACGGATTCCAGCCAAAATCACGCTTTTATGATGATTTTGACTGAAATTTTAATCGATTTTCCGAGAAAACTACGTCTTTCCCATATTTTCCGTCTGTTCTACCCGATTTTGAGCCACTTTCGCTTTTTTAACCAATTTCGGAGATTATTCTGGCTCGATTTTGCTGAATTTCTTCCAAAAACACCCATTCTACCTTTTTTGCGCAATTTTTCGAGAATTTTCCGACTTTTCAAGTGACTTTCACTGAAAAATCACTTTCTTTTTCGAACTTTGGAATGAATTTCCCTGTTTTTTCATCATTTCGCCCCTCAAAACCTCATCCGTACATCAGTGGTATCATCCAAATAGAATGTTCTCGTCTTCACATCCAATTTCCATTGTTTCGGATCGAAATTTCTCAGCACATGGCCAGATGAATTGAGTAATTCCATCACAGAAAGAATGTCCATTGCCAAGAATGAAGCAGTCATTGGTGACATTTTTCCGTCTTTTAAACAATGCAGCAATTGTTTGATATTTGGACCAGAACGAATACGGAGGACCATATAATAGACGTGATTATTGATGACACCCGAATCGATGACAGTTGGAAAACGATGAGAATAACCAAGAGAAAATTGTTGCATTGAGAATTCCACTTGATTTACGATTGATGTCACGTTGTCAGCGCTCAACTCCAGGTAGAGAATTCCCTGGAAAAATTGAAGCTTTAGGGGGGTTTTTGATGAAAATCTGGCTCCGAAATATTTCGAAACCGCGACATCTCGCAACCAGACTTTATAACACAGGAAGTTTTGAAACCGGACATTTCGAAACCGCTGAGGAAGTCGTGAAAAAAGCTTGGAAAATTAGGAGATTTTTGAACTGAAGTAAGGATGAAAGTTTGCAATAAAAACACCAGATTTTTACTGAAAAATTTTCAAAAATCTCTGCATTTCCCGAGCTTTTTTCACGGATTTCTCAGCGGTTCCGAAATGTCCGGTTTTGAAGTGTCGCTGTTTCGCGTTGTCGCGGTTTCGAAACGTCTGGTTTCGAAATGCCCCGGAGCCAAAAACCTAGGGTTTTGTTGGGAAGTTTCATCAAAATATAGGGTTTTATACTTGAAAATATACTTTTTTTTTTGGAAAATTAATGTGAACCTGGGAAAATTTCGGACGGATATCAGGGGGTTTTGGCAGGAATTTTCGCCCTAACGAAATATCGAAATTAGCATACTTGTGAAATTTCGGGGCGTGCCGGGGCAGGCACGTAGAAGAATTTCTCCTGCCCCCGCCCGCCCCATCTGCCCGCACTCAATAAATCGATTCTTTTTTTTTAATTTCTCACCACTCGGGATTTTCAAAAAGTGAATACTAGACCGTCAGAATGTTTACAGTGGGCATGTAAGACACTATGAACTTGGCGTTTTCCGTTTTTGGCCCGCCCCTCTTCCAGCAAGCCACGCCCACTTTAAGGTTGAAAATTGACTTCTTTCTCTTCGGCAGATAGCGGGGCGGCGGGTGAAAATCTCTGGGAGCTGCCCGCCCCGGCCCTCCCGCGACAAGTATGGAAATTAGAGTTCAATGCTGGAAAATTGCAATTTTCGGAACTTTTCAGAGGATTCGTAGGGGACTTTTTGCTGAAAAAGGCCAAAATTAATCATAATTTTGCCAAGAAAATGAGCAATTTTTCGGTCAAATATTTTGAAATACAGACCAGGACTGAGCTATTTCGAGCCAAATATGGTGAGAAAAAGTGTTTTTCGTTCATCTGGGGGCGGAAAACCACATGAAATAGAACAATTTTACCCTCCAATCCTGTTTTTTCATTAATAGGCTCAAGAAATCACGCAGTCCAGCGGCTTTTCTTCCGCTAAGAACCCTCAATTTTTCTCGAAATATCCGTTTTTATATTGCAATTTCCCCAATTTCATCACAAAAACTCACAAAAATTTTGCATGACTTATCGCAGACTTGATAACAATGCGCGGCGCCTCGATCATCCACTTTTTTGAGAATAATCCATTTATTTTGAAACATCTTTTTCGGCTTTAAATCCGCCAAATCGTCATTGGTAAACTGATGGTAGATCGTCTCCAGATCGTGTCCACGACGATGAAAACGAGACATTTTTTGGGCGTCTGAAAATCGGACTTTTGGGGGAAGATGAATAAAAATAGGGATTTTAGAGGGAAAATACGGATTGATAGACAATTCAATAAGGCGATAATTGGGAAAAAATCTGGAAAAAAATTGTTTTTTTGGAATTTTTGAATTTCGATTTTTTTTTTCCGAAAAAATACATTTTCTGACGGAAATTTTTGTTCAAAAATTTGTTTTTCACTTTCTCAACGCGGAACACTTGTGAACAAGACCTAGAACTCCTAAAATTTAAAATTTAAAAATTTTTACCCAAAAAACCACCTAAAAATCGAAAATTTTGAGACAATTTTTTGTAAAAACACGATTCCTATCAATTTCTTTTTGTTTTTCAATTTAACATGTCAGGAAATCGCAGAAAATCCGCGAAAAATTGCGGAAAAACAACAAGAATTTGCTGAAATCCTAAAAAACAAAAAATATGTTCGAAAACGTCGCAAAACGCGCCAGCTCGTCAGGAAACACGCCAACGAGTTTGTTGACGCATTTGCCGTTTTTCGGACGGAAATTTCAGATTTTGAGGCTATTTTTTCAGATTTTTGCTCGATTTCGCCAATAAAAGTCAATTTTTCTGGAAAAAAAACTTAAAAATAATTGAAAAATAATAAAAATACATTAATTTCAATAAAAGTACACACGTTACACAGAAAAAAATCGAAAAAATTAGGAGCTTTCCTCAGTCAACGTGGAAAACGAGGCGACCAAATTGGCATTTTCATCATTGATTTGTCGTTTTTTACGCGACGCGACTCCGGCTTTTTTGAGCATTGTCTCCAAATCTTCTAACATTTTCTTCTGCTCCATTTCCATTCGTTTTTCCTCTTCAAGCCGTTCGCCGAGCAGCTTTCGTTGCTCTTTGAGCACTCCAACCACTTTTTCAATTTCAGCCGCCTTCGAATTCCACTCCGCACACTTTTCCTCTTCGCGATCACAGTCCGCTTTCAAATCTTTCAGTTGTTGCTGAAAAAAAAAGATATTTTACCAATATTTTGAAAAATACTTTTGGCAGCCTAACTTTCTTCAACTCATGAAAACTAGGCCACCAAACCGTCAAAACAACCAAAAATTCCAAAACAAGGTGGCCTAACTTTCGCCAACTTATAGAAACTAGGCCACCACTTGAAAAACGGCCAAAAATAACCAAAATTTTGAATAAAAAATGGTGGCCTAGCATCCCCAAACGTGGCCTAACTATTGAAAAATGTCAGAAACTATTCATATATCACAAAAAGTAGAAAAACAATCAAAAAATTCAAAAAAAAAATTTGGTGGCCTAACTTTCTCCCTCAGCGTGGCCTAACTTCCCCCTCTCACCTTGTGCAAATGACGTCGAAAATCAATTTCCGCACGCATTCTTTGCACCATATCCCGTTTCTCGGCCAACAACTCGAGACTCTCCTGAATTTCAGCATTCAGACTGGCCGACGAGTCCATTGTGGTTCCCATTTGAGTGCGTTTCAGTTTCACCTGGAAAAAAAATTTAAGAATATTTTTTCATGGAAATAGTGGAGGGAGGTTCAGAAAACAATTAAGAGCATTTTGAGCCAGCTCAAAAAGTTGAATATGAGCAAAGTTATAGAATTTTTAGAATTTCGGGGTACATAAGCTACAGTAACCAGAGCAGTTCGAGCCAGAATTTTATGAAAATAATACTTTCGGAATCAGCAGATTAAGACGGTCCAGAAAAGTATAATCAAGGCCAGGTTTGGATTTTTCGAACAATTTGGGTCTCGCCACGACTTCACAAATACTACTGTATCTTGGTCAGTTTTGGTTCAAATTCAACAAGAGTGATATTTTTGGAATCAGATGGGTTAGATGGTTCGAATGAGTATAATCATGGCCTGATTCGAAAACAAAAAGGGCTACTGTACTTTTCGCTGCGAGACTCACTTTTTCAAAAAAATTTCCAAATAATGCCATGAGTATGCTCATTCGAACCGCGCAAATCAGCGGATTTCAAAAATCCAACTTTCCTAAATTTTCGACCAAAATCGGCCAAGCTACTGTAGTTTTTCAAAAATCGTGGTGAGACCCAATTTTTTAAAAATTTGAAAAATGTCCAAATTATGTCTTGTTTATACTTTTCTGAATCGTCTTGATTTCCTGCTTTCGAAAAATTCGACTTTTATGGGTCTCAACATGTAATTAACCGGGTTACGGTAGCTATTCCGCTGAAAAATTGAAAAACCTCTATATAAGGTCAAAATGCTCCAAATTTTCTGATTTTTTTACTGAAAATCTTCCCAACGACAGCACCTGATTCATCAACTCGGCCAAATGTTGTGCCCATGCAGTGACTCGATAAGAAATATCCGACTCTCGTCGTCTCGCCTTATCTACTCGATCCCATAGCTCGGTGACAGTCGATTGAACCGCACCGATTCGATTACTCAATTTCAACTTTTTCTCCGTTTCCAACTCCAATTTATGCTCCAGAAGACGGACACAATCGTCGACGTCTTGCTCGTACTCGGCCACCGACTCACTCTGCAAATTCGCTCTGTTGAGAAAATAAAAAATGTTTTTGAAAAATTTCAAAAGTATGTCTTTATTATACATTTCTAAACCGGTTTAACATGCTGATTTCAAAAATCTTACTTTGGTTGGTCCCACCACGAAAAAAATCGGGTTACGGTAGTTTTTTTTTTGAAAATCGTGGTGGGACCTGAAATTTGGAAATTTCAAATAAGTATATCGTGATTAAACTATTCTGAACCGGCTTAACTTGCTGATTTTAAAAATCTAAGTTTTTTGGGTCCCACCACAAAAAGTAACTGGGCTACGGTAGTTTTTTAAAAAATCGTGGTGGGACTCAAATTATGTAAATTTCAAAAATTTTCAAAAATATGTCTTGATTATACTTTTCTGAACCGTCTTGGTTTGCTGATTCTGAAAATACTATCCAGTTGGGTCCTACCGCGAAAACAACCTGATTACGGTAGCAAAAAACAACATTTTCGAACTTTTTCCAAAACACCGTAAATTCATCAGTTTTCAACAGTTTTGTTGGTTTTTGGCTCGAAATTTCCGCTTTTTTTTGAGATTTGCTTCATTTTCTCTCCAACTTTTTGCCAAATGAGAAAATGCGCACTTACCGTCATAGAGGTCACATTGACGACAGTCAACCGTTCACGAATCTCTCGGATATCCATTCGTTTTTTTGAAAGAAAAGTGATAGCGAAAAATGATTTGTTTCTGTTCGAAAGTGGTTTGTTTAAAAAAAAAGGCGGTACGTGGCAGGGAACACGTGGAAAAGAAGGGCTTTGAAAACACACAGAGGTCACGGGAAAATTATTTTTTTCTGTGAATTTTTTTTAATTAGACCCATCTATTTTGCAATAGATTTATTGAAACAGATAAGCAAGCAGTAATATAGCTATTATCTATCGGTGGCCTAGAAATCTCAAGCTTAGAAAAAACTCGGCCACCAAACTTTAAGTAAGTGGAAAAGATGCGTTTAGTTACACCGAAAGTGTAAAAATATTTGGATCTGGAAATGTTGTTTTGGTGGCCTAGAAACCGGTTTTTCATACTTTTAAAAACTTTTTGAAGGTTACGGTAGTTTTCGCGGCGAGACCCAAAAAACTTGAATCGGTTCAAAATATGCCTTGTTTATACTTTTCTGAACCGCTATGATCTGCTGATCCCAAAAATATTATTCTGGTGGGTCTTGGCACAAAATTGCCCAAGGTATTGTGTATCCATAATTCTTTGCGCGGTCGCGGGCATTTTACTCATGGCCGAGTTTTGAAATCGTTCGGCCACCTCCGAATTTCTCAAATTGAGGCCCGTTGCGAGCGACATCGTTTATCACTGATTTCTTTCATTTTTCGACCTTTTTTCTGTATTTTTTTGCTTTAGAAATATTTAAATATGAATTTATTAAGACGAAGGATGAAAAAGAACTTGATTTCATCACAAAATCACTCTAAAATTGTTTTTTCATTTTTCCTTAATTGCAAGAAAATTGGAAAACACAAAGAATCAAGTTCTTTTTTATTTTTCGTCTTAATAAATTCATATTTAAATATTTCTAAAGCAAAAAAATACAGAAAAAAGGTCGAAAAATGAAAGAAATCAGTGATAAACGATGTCGCTCGCAACGGGCCTCAATTTGAGAAATTCGGAGGTGGCCGAACGATTTCAAAACTCGGCCATGAGTAAAATGCCCGCGGCCGCGCAAAGAACTATGGATACACAATACTGTAGATTTGAAAAAAAAGCGAGTCTCCAAAGTTTTTTGAAAATCTGTAACTTTGTCAGTTTTGGAGCATTTTCTATGGTTTTTGGACCAACAAACCATAAATTGTTTTTTCGACTTTCCAAAAATAAAAATTTATTTTTCAAAATTTACAAAAATCATTCAAATCAAAATCCAATTATCCTCCTCAATGTCTCTTCACTATGATCGGCTTGGCACAATGAGTTTTATGATGACAATGACTTTTTGGAATATGAGTACCATAAGTACGAAGACGTTTCAAATCTCGATGTTTGAATGGACGATGATGTTTCATTGATGATTTGATCACCCAGAAGTCGTCGTCTTCGGTTCCGCCCTGCAAAAAAAAGTAAGTTTTGGACATTTTTTTTGGGATTTCTAGAGTTTTTCAAATCAGTTTTTTTAGCTATTTCTTTCTGTAATATTACGCTAAAATTAGTTTCAAATCACCCAAAAAAAAAATGAAAAGTTAACGAGATACAGTATTCTTGTTGAAGTCGTGGCGAGACCTAAAACTCTCCGAATTACAAATTTATTCAAATTGTGCCTTGTTTATACTTTTCTGAGCCGCCTTATCCAGCTAATTTTGAAAATGTCACTTTTATGGGTCTCACCACGAAATGGACATGAATACGGTAGCTTTTCGTCAAATTGAATATTCGAAATTTTTTCGAAAATCTGTAACTTCCCCAGTTTTTGGGCATTTTTGATGGTTTTTTGACCAAAATGAACAGAAAGTTAGGAAGTTCTGGGAAATTCTCAAGATTTTAAAGTTGAAAAAGATACACTAATTTCTGTCAAATCGTGGCGAGACCCAAACCTCTCCAAATTTCAAAACAGTCCAAGTTATGCCTTGTTTATACTTTTCTGAACCGTCTTGTTGAACTGATTCTAAAAATATAGCTTTATGGGTCTCGCCCCGAAACAGGTCAGATTACGGTGAATTTTTCAATAAATTAAAATTTCGAAGTCTTTCGAAAATCTGTAATTTTCTCAGTTTTTGGGCATTTTTGATGGTTTTTCTTTACCAATATGAACAGAAAGTTAGCAAGTTTGTGCAAAATTCTCAAGATTTCAAAACTAACAAAGCTACAGTAATTTTTGTCAAATCGTGGCGAGACCCAAACACTGAATTTACAGAATCGAATTTCGAGCATACTCATTCAAACCGGCAAGACTAGCTGATTTCAGTAGTGTCAAAATCCCAAAAATTGCTCCGATATTTACCGAGGTACGGTAGTTTTTGTGAAGTCGTGACGAGACCCAAAACTCTCCAAATTTCAAATTAACTCAAACCAGGTCATGTTTATGCTTTTATAAACCCTCTTGACATGCTTATTTCAAATATATCTTTTTCATGGGTCTCACCACGAAATTCCATCGGGTTACTGTAGGTTTTCTTACAGGAAACTACTATCCTTCTAACCAGATACGTCATCAGGGTCGTTCCCTTCATCCTCCCTTCAAGGTCTTTATTAGAGCGCATTTGCTGTTCTGTCTTTTGTGTATCTCTGCGTCTCTCTTTTTCCTAGTGACTCTAGAAAAAAGCGGGAAAAATGTGGAGAAAAAATGACACTTTTGTGTGTGCAGAACTAGCGTAGTCCTCCTTACGTATTCTGGAGACCACCTCTGAATTCATTCAACGTCTTCTGGGTTGACGTCTTCATCCTTTTCTTTTTACCCCGCCTTTCCCCAATATTTTCGCCCAGTAAAAATCGATTTTTTTTTCCTGATTTTGTGGCCTTTTGCCCCACATTTCTCTCTTTTTTTTGATGATCCTATATTGATTTTTTTGTCAAAATTTTCAAATTTCACTTTTTTTTTCCGATAATTTTCCTCTACTTCAATCATTATTCCTCTTTTTTTCTTCCTAATTTCAACTTTTTTCAGATCTTTCATTCCCGAAACTTCAAGAAAATGATGTCAAATCTCTCCAAGATTTACCTCCATGAGGCTGAAGCTAGCTCTCGTTGCATAGTGGAACACAAGAACAAAATCAAGAAAGTCATGGATATTATGAAGGAAAATAAGCAAGGTAAGCTTTTAAAAAAAAAAAATAATGGTGGCGGGACCCATAAAACTAGAAGTTGCCCGAACTAGGTCATGTTTGGGTTGTTCTGAACCGGCTTAACTTGCTAATTCCAAAAATCTAGATCTCATTGGTCTTGGCGCCAAACTGACAGAGATACAGTAGCTTTTGTATAATCGTGGCGAGACCCAATTATTTTAAAGTTGTTCAAACCTTGCCTTTTTTATACTTTTCTGAACCGTCTTGACTTTCTCATTTCAAAAATATTATTTTTACGAGTCTCATCACGAAAGTAACTGAGATATTGAAGATTTTTTCAAATTTTCGATTTTCATAAAGGTTCGAAAATCTGTAACTTTGTCAGTTTTTGAGCTTTTCGACTGGGTTTTGGACCAAACAGTTCAAAATTTCTAAAATTCATATATGAATATTCAAAGTTTCGTAAATACTTATTGATTTTTTCAGGCCACACTCTGATTCTCGGCAAAGGGGACACCACAGCCCGACACGTTTTTGTCTATCTCCATATGGAGGGTGTGGGACCAATTCTCTTCCCGAAATATGTTGTGGATGATGATGAGGAACTTATCGAGAAATTCGTCAACGATTTTAGAAGTGGATCGAAGATGGTTGCCGTTTGTAATCAGGAGATTTATGAGCAGTTTGATTTTGGAATTGTTGGGAAGGTGAGTAACATGAAAGTTTTCAAGTGAGGGTTACGGTAGCGGTTTTATAAGGCTTTCTGATTCCAAAAATATAATTTGCCTGGTTCTTGGCAAGAAAATAGTTGGAATACTGTAGTTTCTGCGAAATCGTGGCAAGACCCATTGTTCTAAAACTTTCCGAAATAGGGGCATGATTATACTTTCCGGAAACGCCTTGACATTTTGACTTCAAACAGTTTGTTTCCATTAGCCTTGGACTGAAAATGACAGAGATACAGTAACCTTTGTATTTTTTCATGGGTCTCACCACGAAAATCATCAAGTTTTTCGAAAAATTTTGAAGGTACTGTAACCTCATTAATTCTCAAGGTGTTTGACGGGGGTTTGCACCAAAGTTTTGCTAAATATCAAAAACTTTCCAGCCAAAATGTTCAAAACAACCAAAAATTTCCCAATTTTCAGATAATCTTCTTCAATTTCCCCGACAATACTGGCCGAGTTCATGAGCTCGTAGAGCATTTCGGACCCGCTAACGAGGTCCATTTCATCACCACAGCCAACGACAAAGAGGAGAATATTTCGGCGGTAGAGAATATGATTGAGAAGGCCGCCACGCCATGCCACGTCATATCCCGGCCCGAATCTATGATGTCGTGGGTTAAAGTGAAGAAATCTGAATCTTCTGAACCTCCAGAATTCGATTTTGACAACATGAAGCCTAACGCCGAGGGAAAATACGTAATCCCGGAAAGATGTGCTGGAGATTGGGATGGCGACGAGGATTATTCTGATGAGTATGAGGAGGAGACGTACGAGGATTCTGAGTATGAGTACCCAAACTCTTGGGATCATCAGTGATAAATTTTTTTTTTGAAACGCAATTGTGGTTTGAAATCGATCTCTTGTTAATTTTATAATAAAGTTTGCTGAATAAATTATTTTTTTTTGGAAAAAATTGAAACTTTCAAATTCTTCCGAACTTCTTCATAAATATACCCATCTGAACCACCTTGTGCTGTTGATTCCAATAATATAATTTTTTTGAATCTCGCCCCAAAACTGACAGAGGTACAGTATGACTTATGAAATCGTGGTGAGACGTTTCAGAACTTTCCAAAATGTTCTCCTCAAACACTTCCCTAGTGAGTATACTCATTCAGATCGTATAAATAAGTTGATTCTAGCAGGGCCATAATTGCAAACGCTCAACAAAAACTGCCCAAACCACAGTACTTTTTGTGAAATCGTGGCGAGACCCAAATTTCAAAAAGTTCAAAATTTTCCAAACTATGTCATGTTTATACTTTTCTGAACCCTTTTGATCTGCTTATTCTAAATATGCCATTTCCATGGGTCTTACCACGAAATTTACCTTGTATGTTTTCCCACAGGGTTTTCACTACACCTGTGTACTTTCCTTCTCACCAGTTACGTCATCAGGGTTTTCCCCATCATTCTCATCAATATCTTTATTAGAGCGCATTCGCTGTTCTGTCTTCTGTGTATCTCTGCGTCTCTCTTTTTACCTGTACCTCTAAGAAAAAAACGGGAAAATGTGGAGAAAAAGTTACACTTTTGTGTGCAGAACCAGCGTAGTAGTCCTTATGTATTCTGAGACAACATCTGAATTCATTCGACGTCTTCTAAATTGACGTCTCCATCCTTTTCTTTTCCCCCGTCTTTTCCCATTATTTTCGATCCGCAAAAATTTTTCTCCTGATTTTTTGGCCTTTTGTCGCACATTTTTCCCTTTTTTGATGGTCCTATATTGATTTTTTGGTAAAAATTTTCAAATTTGACTTTTTTCCACAGTTCTTATCCCTTTTCCAAACTATTTTCCTCTTTTCGAACAAGTTTTCTCCCTTTATTTTCCCAACTTTCCCATTTTTTCAGATTTTTCAACCCGAAACTTCAAGAAAATGATGTCTACCCTCTCAAAAATCTACCTTCATGAAGCTGAAGCTGCTTCTCATTACGAAAAGGAACACAAGAATAGAATCAAGAAAGTGATGGAGATTCTCAAGGAGGATCAACAAGGTAAGACTTTTTTTGAAAAAAAAACAAAGGTGGCAGGACTCGAAATTCGAAAAATGTTTTAAACCAGGTCAAGATTACATTCATTTAAATTGCCTCCATTTGCTGATTCGAACAATCTAAGAATACAGTGCTCCACATAATTATACGGTCAGGTGACTTTTATCGAGAAACTCGAAAATGGGAAATCGAACGGATTTGGTCCAACTTGCGAAAATGTGTCATTTCGGTTCCAGTTTTATGTTTCGTTTACAAAAACAGTACTTAAAAAGTGAGAAAAAAATTTTGTAGAAATCATAGAAAAAGTAGTAAAAAATTATCCACATAATAATACGGTCACTAGCAAAAAATGACCAAAAATTGTGTTCAAACAAAAATTCTTGAATTAAAATGAGTTTAAATAATAATAATAATCATTATTTCATGATTTAACATGATACTAGCCATAACCCAAACACTCTCCAGAGTCCTTAACGAGATTCCAGCTTCAAACTAGGCGTGCACACTTCTTGTGTTTTCTCATGTCAGAAACGTTTGAGAAACGTGTGGATACGTTTTGAAAGATTAATGAGCTTAATTCTAGGCACTTTCAGATACCACCAAACCCAATGGGGTAGTGAAAAATGAGATTTCCTTGTCGTTTTTGTCCCAAACCGATGTGAAAATGTGAATTCTGCGGTAAAAACAGGGTTTGACTCAAATGCATGTTCCATTTCTGAACTGAATTCTGTTCAAAAGTGGTTTTAGACTAACCACCATATCGTGTTCCATCTTGAAACTTCCTAAAATTTTCTTAAAATGAATTGAAATGTCAAGAACAGCCTGAGACCCAATCAGCACAGAATGTTCTTCATACCTGTGCATTGTACGTTGCTCTTTTTGTATCTCAAATCATTTCGATCTTCTTCAGAAGCATTTGGAAGGTTATATTAACGAGAAATTTGTTTTCCACAACTCGGAGAATCAAAAAATGCGACATTCTTCCAGCAACATTCATATGCTGGCTTCAGCCACAATTCATTGTCATCTGTTTGTCACTTCAATTCATTTTAAGAAAATTTTAGGAAGTTTCAAGATGGAACACGATATGGTGGTTAGTCTAAGACCACTTTTAAACAGAATTCAGTTCAGAAATGGAACATGCATTTGAGTCAAACCCTGTTTTTACCGCAGAATTCACATTTTCACATCGGTTTGGGACAAAAACGACAAGGAAATCTCATTTTTCACTACCCCATTGGGTTTGGTGGTATCTGAAAGTGCCTAGAATTAAGCTCATTAATCTTTCAAAACGTATCCACACGTTTCTCAAACGTTTCTGACATGAGAAAACACAAGAAGTGGGCACGCCTAGTTTGAAGCTGGAATCTCGTTAAGGACTCTGGAGAGTGTTTGGGTTATGGCTAGTATCATGTTAAATCATGAAATAATGATTATTATTATTATTTAAACTCATTTTAATTCAAGAATTTTTGTTTGAACACAATTTTTGGTCATTTTTTGCTAGTGACCGTATCATTATGTGGATAATTTTTTACTACTTTTTCTATGATTTCTACAAAATTTTTTTCTCACTTTTTAAATACTGTTTTTGTAAACGAAACATAAAACTGGAACCGAAATGACACATTTTCGCAAGTTGGACCAAATCCGTTCGATTTCCCATTTTCGAGTTTCTCGATAAAAGTCACCTGACCGTATAATTATGTGGAGCACTGTAGTAAAAATCGGACAAAAACTGGCCGGGATACAGTAGTTTCTTTGAATTCGTGGCGAGACCCAAAACTCGAATAATTTTAAGCTATGCCTTGTTTATACTTTTCTGAACCGTCTTGGCTTCCTGATCCCAAAAATACCATTTTTATGGGTCTCACCACGAAATGAACAGATATACTGTAGGTTTTTAAAATTTTGGATTTTCGAAATGTGTCGAGAATATGTAACTTTGCCCGTTTTGAAGCGTTTTGACTGATTTTTGAACCAAAAGCTTCAAGATTTCTAAAACTCATTGAGAAATATTCAAAACTACTGATTGATTTTTTTCAGACCACACTCTGATTCTCGGCAAAGGGGACACCACAGCCCGACACGTTTTTGTCTATCTCCATATGGAGGGTGTGGGACCAATTCTCTTCCCGAAATATGTTGTGGATGATGATGAGGAACTTATCGAGAAATTCGTCAACGATTTTAGAAGTGGATCGAAGATGGTTGCCGTTTGTAATCAGGAGATTTATGAGCAGTTTGATTTTGGAATTGTTGGGAAGGTGAGTAACATGAAAGTTTTCAAGTGAGGGTTACGGTAGCGGTTTTATAAGGCTTTCTGATTCCAAAAATATAATTTGCCTGGTTCTTGGCAAGAAAATAGTTGGAATACTGTAGTTTCTGCGAAATCGTGGCAAGACCCATTGTTCTAAAACTTTCCGAAATAGGGGCATGATTATACTTTCCGGAAACGCCTTGACATTTTGACTTCAAACAGTTTGTTTCCATTAGCCTTGGACTGAAAATGACAGAGATACAGTAACCTTTGTATTTTTTCATGGGTCTCACCACGAAAATCATCAAGTTTTTCGAAAAATTTTGAAGGTACTGTAACCTCATTAATTCTCAAGGTGTTTGACGGGGGTTTGCACCAAAGTTTTGCTAAATATCAAAAACTTTCCAGCCAAAATGTTCAAAACAACCAAAAATTTCCCAATTTTCAGATAATCTTCTTCAATTTCCCCGACAATACTGGCCGAGTTCAAGAACTCCTAGAACATTTCGGACCCTATAACGAGGTCCATTTCATCACCACAGCCAACGACAAGGAGGAGAATATTCTGGCTGTGGAGGATATGATTCAGAAGACCGTTACGGCTTCTTACGAAGCACCCAAATTCTCCCGCCCCGAATCTATGATGTCGTGGGTTAAAGTGAAGACTTCTGGACCTTCTGAATCCCGCACAAAGTCTCCAGAATTCGATTTCGAAAACATGAAGCCTAACGCCGAGGGAAAATACGTAATCCCGGAACGATGTGCTGGGGATTGGGATGGCGACGAGGATTATTCTGATGGGTATGAGGAGCAGCAGTACGAGGATTCTGAGTACGAGTACCCGAATTCCTGGGATCACCAGTGATAATTTTTTTTTTGAAAACGTAATTGTGGTTTGAAATCGATCTCTTGTTAATTTTATAATAAACTTTGCTGAATAAATTTAAAAAAAAATTAATTGAAATTTTCAAATTCTTCCGAACTTCCTCATAAATATACCGATCGGAACCACCATCGTCCGCTGATTCCAAAAATACAGCTTCCATAGGTCTCACCACGAAACTGATCGAGATACAGTAGAAATTGAGAAATCGTGGTGAGACCCGAAATACTCGAGTTTTCAATATTCTCCGAACATAGTCATGATTGTACTTTTCTAAACCGTCTCAGTCTGCTGATTTCAAAAATATTATTATCATGTATTTCGTCCCAAAACTGACCGAGTTACAGTAGAATTTGTGAAATCGTGGTGAGACCCCAAAAAACCCAAAAAAACCCACCGAGATTGTACTTTTTTGAACCGTCTCAGCCTGCTGATTTCAAAAATTCAGCTTTCACAGGTCTCACCACGGAACTGACCAAGATACTGTAGAACTTTTAGAATCGTGGTGAGACCCGTTTTTTGAAAGTAGGTCATGTTTATAATTTTCTAAACCGTCTCGATTAGCTAATTTCAAAAATATAATTTTCATGGGTCTTGCCACGAAACACACCAGTATACTGTAAGATTTCAGAACTAGGAGTTTCGAAAGTTTTCGAAAATATAAATTTTTCTCAACTTTTGAGAATTTTTTGAACTAAAAACCACGAAGTTTCCATTTGAAAAAGACCAACCTGAGCAACATTGATCTGTTTGAAATTGAGATGGGTTGAATTCCAAATTCGCATCACTCCAAAACCGTAATCCGTCGATCGGATGGCACTCCATGGTGGTGGATGTTCGACAAAGACATCGGTGTTTTCACGGCAACCCTGGAAGAAAAAAATGAGGATGGACGAGGTTTTGGGAAAGTCAGGCCATCAATTTCTTGAGTTAGGCCGCCATCTTGGAAAGCTAAGGCACCAACTTGTAAAGTTAGGCCATCAACTTGGAAAGTTAGGCCACCAACCAAAAACCTAGGCCACTAAAAACAACTTACAGCAGATCCAGTAATAATATGAACAGGTGCCGGAGGATCCACATATGGATTTTGTGTTCCATTATAAACAGTTCTATTGTAAACAGGCCATAATCTCTCATAACTATGCTCATGAGCCCATAATTCCACGTCAACTCCATACTCATAGAAGAGTTTTTCCAGTGCATAGCCATGTGTTAAAGGGAGACCAGTACGGATCTGAAAATGAAAAAATCCGGGAAAAAATGGGCCAAAACGGACTGAAATCGTCCAAAAATGCACAAAAAAGTGGGCGTTGCCTAACTTACAATCGACTCATATTTTGTGCAATCATCCCCATCGAAATCTGAGCAATACATAGGACGGTGACCCATTGTAATGATCCAGGGAATTTGTTGACGGTTGGCATTTGCTTTCTGAAAAAATGGAAGGGTTTTTTAAAGTTGGTGGCAGGGCTGGGCAAGTTTTTTGTTTGATTGTTTGAATTGTTTGTTATTTGGTGATAAACCAAACAATTTGTTTGAATAAATTGTTTGGAATTTCTGAACCAAACAAAATTGTTTGAAAATTTTGTTTGACTTTTTGGGATCGAACAAATTGTTTGGGAGAAATTGTTTGAAATTATTCAAACATTTGTGGAGACAGAAATCTCGTAAATTTTCCAATTTTTGAGTGAAAAATCAGAAAAATTGGTCGAATTTCTCCTTAAAAACTAACAGAAGCTATATTATATGTTGGAGTGCATCTGGAACGAGTTTATAGTTAAGAACACTGAATTCAAACCCATTTTCTAATGATTTTCAGAAACTTGAAGCTTGAAAATTTTGTTTGAATACGTTTGATTGTTTGGATTATTCTTTCGAACAATATTTGGTCAAACAATTTGTTTGGATTGAATTTTCAAACATTATTTGACCAAATAAATTGTTTGGAAAAAATTTTCAAATAATGTTTGACCAAACAATTTGTTTGAGTTGAAAACAATTGCCCAGCCCTGGTTGGTGGCTTAGATTTTTGGATAGGTGGCCTAGGTCAAAAAGTGCTGGCCTATTTTTACAAATTGGTGGCCTAACTTTTTCAAATTGGTAGCCGGACTGTTTTAGTTGGTGGCCTAGATTTATCAATTATGGCCTAGGTTGCTCAATTGATGGCCTAGGTTTCTCAATTGATGGCCTAGGTTTTTTAATTGATGGCCTAACTTTTGAAACTTGATGACCTAGGTTTTCTGGTAACTTCTGGGCTAACTTTTTTTTTGCTATGACCTAACTTTCCAAACTGCTGGCCTAACTTTTTCAACATGGTGACCTAACTTCACCAAATTTTTGGTCTGGCTTCCCAGCTCTGTGTCTCAAGTCCATGGCCTAGTTTTTTGTAGCCTAGAATTCCATGGCCTAACTTTCCCGCCACCAAAAATCGTAGGCCACGCCCCCTCCCCCTTTACCTTCAAATCATTTGTCAACCATTTGAATTGATTCTCAATCTGATGATATCCCCATCCAGTGTAGAAATAAAATTCGGTGGAGAAAACAATGAAATGAACCGGACCAACGTTGTAGCTGAAAATTTTTTGATTTGGCGGGAGTTGAATTTTTCGAATTTTTTTCGGCCCAAGCGGCCTGAACTTCGGTTTTAGGCTCAATCCCTTACCTATAAAACAGATTATGGTCCGAATTGGGCATGGTGAATCGATTGACATAATGCGTAAAATTATTGAAATATTCATGATTTCCAACTGCTGCCATATAGGGAATATAGCCAGAAATTGGTTCGATTTGACGGAAAAACTCGTCACCCGTTTCGCCATTTGATTCGTCCATGTTGTAGGCAAAGTCTCCTAGAAAAAATGAATTTTGGTGTCCTAGAAAACCAAATTTTGGGAAAAGTTAGGAGAATAAAAGTAAGCGTAGTGCAGCTTTCAGTTCTTGATGCGTGTGGAATTGTTGATTTTGAACCAAAACACGATGGTTTTGAGTTGGTGGCCTAGAAACCCAAAATGTGAAAACTCGGTCAGCAAACCTCAAATAGTTGGAAAACATGCACCAATTTCTAGTGAATCCACACAACTCTTCAAACTGGCTGATGACAATTTTGGGCATTACTAGAGCTACTTCAAGCTCGTGGCCTAAAATTCCTCAATATACTTTTCTAGGCTATCAACTCAAGTTTATCGTAACTCGCCTCAAAATTGGTCATTTTCAATTCTCAAAGCCAAACAACATACGTCAACCTTCTCATGCTATTTTGAGTTCCATGACCTAACTTTCTCCAATCTTGAATTTCTAGGCCACCTCCTTCACTTACCAACATGAAGTACCATATCCAGTTCTCCTCTCTGTGCCATCTTCTGAATTGTTCCTAAGCTCCGCCCATTTTCCACTCCTAAATCACCATAAACCGCGTAAATGAACCCGCCCCCTTCACGTTCCTGAAGGGCATTGAAGAAGAAAACGGGGCTCCAACCGTGCTCGGAACCCACGTGGTAATCTGGAACATAAAAAGGTTTTTGATGAAATTTTAAAAATTTTGGTTTGAAAATCTATTTCAAAATGGTCAAACGGAAAAAATATATACTTTCTGGAATTTTCGAAAATGAAAATTCACTGTACCTCCAGAGTTTTCGTGTCGAGACCCATAAACTTTGTGTTTTTGGAAAATAATGACTGGGCTCCGCCCACTTGGAATTATTCGTGGTTAGAGCGCGAAGAAACCAGACACACTGCGTCTCCAACCTCGACAGCTCAAAGTGGGCGGAGCCTAGGCATGATTATACTTTCCTCGTCCGTCTCGGCGAGCTGATTTCAAAAATGTTATTTTCATGGGTCTCGGAGCAAAAATTTTCGGGTTACGGTATGATTTTAAAACCCTGTAAAAAATTTTTATGAACTTTGTAACTTTCTCAGTTTTTGACTTTTTCCCATGGTTGTTCACCAAAAATGCTCAGAAATTTGAAAATGTTTCATATAAAATTCCATTTTGAAAAAAAAATCATCAATTATTTTCCTCAAAAAGTTGTAATTTTTTAAAATTTTGATTTTATCTGAAGGTTTTTTGGACCAAATTTTTTGAAAACACACATTCATTTGAACATTCACTTATTGAGAACTCAAAAAAAATTCAAAAACATTTTCAAACGAAATTTTCGAAAAATTTATTTGCCAAGCACTTTCTAAAAATGCCCAATTTTGTTCATTTTCCACCTATTCTAACAAATTTAAGACCAAACCCCCGCCCCCCCCCCCCTTGCCAGTTCCTAAAATTTTCTCCAACTTACAATATCTAGTCCCCGGCACCAATCCAGTCAAATTAACTCGATGTATATACCTCCAAACACTATGCTTTTGTCCATCCAAAAAAACTGCACATCTTCCCTCTACCGTATTCCTCAAATCAGAAATATCAGTACCGTATTCCACTATCGATTTAAGGGTATCATCAAAAGTTTGCCACGTGACTGTCATCGTCGAAAAATCGCCTCCATAGGCCAAATGAATTTGTTCGGGTTGGCCGAAAGCCGGTCCAATATTTGGATCATTTTCTGATTTCCATTCAGGGATACGGTTGATCGGCAGGTATTTATGGGCCAAGGTTACGGTAGAAAAATTCAAAAAATTTAGAAAAAATGTCGAAAATAATACAGTTTTCATTTGATTTTGGTTGGTCAAAAGGAAATGTGGAAATGAAAATTTTTGGGGGGAAGGGGTCAGCTGATAACAGCTGATAAGATAAGGGGGAATGTATGTAAAAAGTGGTGTTTGTCTAGGTATTAATGACTTTTGTCGTTATAAAAATTTATCATCAAAACATTTGAAACGAGCACATTCTTCTGAAAAAAAAAGTTCTGAAAAAAAAGTTTTTGGCTGAAAATCTGAAAATGATGAAGGTAGAAACCTGAAACTTAGATTTTTGAAATCAGCAAGTCAAGACGGTTCAGAAAAGTATAAACACGACCCGCTTTGGACCAAGTTTAAGCTTTTTGATTTTTGGGTCTCGCCACGAATTTAGAAAAACTACAGTATCTCTGTGAATTTTACGACGGTCAAGAAGAAAGCTTTTCTTGGAATCAACAAGTCAAGACGGTTCAGATATTTTAGCATTCGGGTTTCGCTACGAAATTAGAAAACCTACTGTATCTCTGTGAGCTTAATGACGAGGTTCGTAGAAATTGAACTTTTGAAATCAGCAGGTGCAAGCGCCTCAGAAAAGCATGAACGCGACATATTTTGGGTGAATTTGAGTTTTTTTGAATTTTAGGGTATCGCCACGAAGTTAGAAAACATACTGTGGCTTGGTTGATTTTCTGACGATCTCAGTGAAAGATAATTTTTGAAGTCAGCAGGTCAAGACTGTTCGAAAAAGTATAATCATGACACACTTTGTACAGTTTTGAGCATTCGGGTCTTGCCACGAAAATGGAAAACTTATCAAAAACCGTCAGTTTTGCGACGAGATTTATGAAATTTGTATTTTTGAAATCAGCAAGTCAAAGCGGGTCAGGAAAGTATAATCATGACGTACTTCGAAAAATCTTAGAATTTTTCAGAAAAATCTTAGAATTTTCAGAATTTTTCGGGTCCCGCCACGACTTCAAAAAGCTACAGTAGTCCCTATCATTTACAGTATTTTCCGGTCAAATTACAAAACTTCAAGCATTTTTACTTGAAAATAATCCGAGAAGTTCAAAAATTGACAAAGTTACAAAAAGTCGAAAACTTTTGAAAAATAACAAAAATGTCAGAACTCTACCGTGTCCAGGCCAAGTTCGTGGAGAGGCAAATGAAAACTGTATTTTTGGAATCAGCAAGCCAAAACGGGTCAGAAAAGTACAATCATGACATTTTTTTGATGAGTTTAAAACTCTCGAAATTTTGGGTCTCGACACAAATTCATAGAAACTCACCTAAGCTCAGTTATTTTCATGCGAGACCCATTAAACCAATATTTTTGAAATCAGCAACAATTGAATAAAATTCAAAAAAAAAGTATTCAAAAATAAAAATTTATTTCTCCTCTCAAAAAATTCACACCAACAACTCATAATCCTGTTCACCGGGAAAATATTTGCATTTAAATTTATAAATGGGTCTCGACACGAAAAGAAGAATAATTGAGAGGATGAGCATGACGAATAGAAACAGGATACAGTAGATCAAAAATTGATTCATCTCGTGGGGACGCATCTGAAAATAGGGAAAGTTAATTGAAAAAAATAAATAAATACAGTACCCCGGGAAATTTTTCGTTGTGGGACCCTTTTTTTAATTTGAATTTCTTTCTAGTTTAGCTGTCGTTTCCAGAATTTTGAGCCAAAAAACTTCTTTAAAAAATTGGAATTGTAAACATTCAAAAAAAATCCGAAATTCTAATTTGAAAATTCTACCGTAATCTGGTCAATTAAAAAAAATTTTTGGGTCTCGCCACGATTTCTGAAAAACTACTGTGACAAACAACTTTTCAATACCAAAAAAACAAAAAAAAAAACCAAATTTGAACTTTTTTTTCTTATCACTATATCATAATCCGTACCTGTTGCGCCCTTCTGAATACCTTTTCGTAGAAAATTTTGGAGAAAAGAATGATTAAAAGCGGGTGAGAACAGAAGAAAACTTTGAAAAATGAATCATAAAATTTCCATTTTTTCAATTTGAGACGAGCAGGAAATCCTACATATTAAAATAATATGAAAAGCTGATCATCCGGATCAGAAACTGATCAGAAAAAATTATTAAAATTTCAATAGTTTTTTAAATGTTTTTACCAGCTTTATAGAAATAATTAGAATTGACACGTGTGCTGAGAGTTTTAGAATACCGGGCTTTAGGATTTTTAGCAGAAAAAAACATTATATACTTTTCTGAACCATTTTGTCTTGCTGATTTCAAAAATTTTCTCGTCACGAGGTTATCTAAAATATAGCAGTTTTTTTTCGATTTCGTGGCGAGACCCAAAAAATGGTTCTAGGCGCACCCAGGATCCCATTTCTCGCGAATCTCGGTAACTTCCCAATTCTTCATTCTCGAGATTCTCAAGATACCCGGGAACTGGAGACGGGAATCCGGGAACTCCCGGGACGGGGATCTCGGGAACCGGGAAATCTTCCTCATTTTCCGGGAGCCCACAATGTTCATGATTCTACTTTCCTGGACCGTCTTTACTTGCTCATTCTTATAACTTGAACTTTGAAGTTCTTGCACCGATGTTGGCTGGGTTACGGTAAATTTCGTAAAACAATTTAAATTCTTTGTGTTTTTTCAAAAAGTGTCAGGAAATTTGTAACTTTGTCAGTTTTTATGACCCGAAATGGCGAGACGCGAAATTTTCGGAAATGTGAAAAATTTCAATATCACTCAAATTGAGTCATAACTAAACTTTTTTTAACCGTTTAGGCATGCCGATTCCGAAATAAAAAATTTCGTGGGTCTCGTCCGGAAACCAGCTGAGATACGGTAAATTTTGTTTTCTTTTTCAAAACCAGCCTGTTTGTCGCGCCTGCGGCGCATCAACAGGCTGGTCTATACTGTTCGTCGCTGCGCTCCTCACTTTTTTCACTGATCGCGGCTTCGCCGCTCCATAGAACTGAAACCCGCCGACACCTGTTGGCAAACAGGCTGTCAAGTTTTTGTGGTCCGGTGGCTCAGTGGGTGAGCGCGGCTGTCGTTCGCAAGGCCAAGTGTTCGAACCCTTTTGGAGCCAAGTCTTTCTTTCTTCTTGCCCAAAAAGTGCGAACATTCTGACAAAGCCTCGGACATACGCCTCTGGCTTTTTATATATAAGAATGATTTCTTTTCAAACTGTTCAAAAATTTATAAAAATTTCATAATTCCAAAATTACAAATATCTCATAGTCCTATTTATCTAAAACACCTCTCACCTCAATCCGTTGTTGTTGGATTTGTTCCGAATCAAGACCAAGTAACGACAGAATTTTGGTGGTGGAATGTGAGAAATAATAGCTGGAGGGGTGGTGATAGGGGAGTGGAGGTGAAATTGCTGGAAAATATTATATTAGGTATTAGGAAGGAAGTGATATTTGAAGCACGAACGGAAAAATAAGAAAATAATTTTTATGAGCAAATTGTTAGAATTTTTTTTTCGGAAGAAAAAAAAATTCAGATATTAGAATTAGCAGATCACATTTATTTCCTCACAAATTAAAAAAAACAGAAGAATAAACTGATAGTGAGTAAGGAAAATTTTACAGGTTTCAGCATAATTAATTTTCAGACAATAATATTAGAATGAAAAATAGAAATTACTTCAAAAATTACTCCCAGAGTTTTCTATATAAACTTTGAAACTTCATGAAAATTTTGTGAAAATTGAAAAATTCTCAAATAAAAATGATTTGTCTGAATTCTAGAAAAGCATAAAAATCTGAAAAAATAACAAAATTCTTCAAATTTCATAAAAAACTAGAAGTGAGAATCGGTCAAAAAGGACCAAAAAAATGAGTCTAAGAGGACCAAAATATTGGGTCTAAAAGGACCAAAATCGGTTTTAAACCAGAATTGCGTTTAAAAGGACTAAAAAGAAATCAAAAAGGACCAAAAACTGAGTCTAAAAGAACCAAAGAATATGTCTAAAAGGACCAAAAAATCAGTTTCAAGAACTCGAAACTCAAAACTTTCATTCAGCTTTTTTGAAAAATTTTTAAGCTTCAACTTTCAAAAAAAAAATTTCCTGAAATTTCAGAATTAATAAAAGTTTTGTTTGAACATTCCAAAAAAACTGTAGAATCAAAAGTATTGAGAAACAATTTTCAGAAAAAATGCAGAAAAATTGAAATTTCAGGCCCAACTTTTCTACAAATTTAAAGAATTGAAAGAATTTGTCTGAAAATTTCAGCAAAATAAAAAAACAAATCGAAGACGGGATTTGACGTATTCAAGTAGTCTAGTAATACTAGCACGTACACATATTGGAGCTTCCTTCCTTCCTCCTCTCCTTCCTTTTCCTCCCACTTTTTCTCTAATTTCTCACCTTCTGGCTGTGTGGTTGCCAGGGCTTGAAGCCTCTTCATGGGGAAATAGTATAAGAAAATGAGAGGGTACAGAGAAACGAGACATAGGGAAAAAAGTTAGTAAAAGCTGAGAGCAAATGAGTGAAAAAGGGGGGGGGGACACTTCTTCATATGGGAATTTGACGCCGTTTCCTTTAGCCCCCTCCTTTCAAGGAAGTCAGGGGGAGTGGGCTCTCTCTCTGAGATTTGATAATCCAAGGTGTCAGTTTTCCTCCTACACTTTCGTATGTATTCATGAGGAAATTAACGAGAAATGAGGAAATTAGATAGAAAAGCAACGAGGAAGTACATACTCCTTACTAGGGAATAATCGGAGGAACAAACTCGTGTCGAGATTAATCGATAGCTTCTTTAAATTGTGTTTTGTTCATGTTCAGAGTCTTCTGAAAGCATGCGAACTTAAATTGTGAAACTCTTAAAGAAGGAGTGAAGTCACTTTTTTATTTATTCCGTATTCTGGTTGATTATTCAAAACAGAATCAGATTCTTAATGTCTGAAATCACGAAAAAATTCTCTAAAAACCATAAAATTGCGTCGACTGGCATAGATTTACTTTCGGTGGCCGAGTTCACTCGGACTACACGGGCAGGTGGAAGAGAAACCGTGTAGTTCTCGAGGACAACTGCCGATTGTTTTTTCTTTCTTTCTTTATTTTTCTGCTGCTTTTCGGCGGTTTTTTGTCTTTTTTCTTTTTAAAACCTAAAATACAGGTCGGAAAGTCAAAAAGCGGCAAAAAAAAACAAAGAAAGAAAGAGAAAACGGCCGGCAGTTCTACTCGAGAACTACACGGTTTTTTTCCATCTTACCGTAAATCCTGTAATAGAAGCCAATGGGCGTCTATATTTCAAAGGTCCTTTGAGGGTGGGCTTGTATTACAGGTGTGCTTCAATTACAGGCTGGGCTTCTATTTTTCAACCTCTTTTTCCAATTTGTGATTGCGTTATTACATGTTTCCTGAAGCAATTCCTCCAGGCATTTTGGACTAATTTTTAACAAGTCTTGGTAAAGAACGGTTGAAGTTGTTCAGAAAATCATAAAATTTGCATTTTCAAGTGTTTTACTCGTTCGATATGCTTTAAACAACGGTTTCTGAAAGACAAAATTACTGCTGGATGTTCGTCTATTAAAGGGTGGGCGTCTAATACAGGGTGGGCTTCTATTTTTGGAAGAGGCTCTGAGGGTGGGCTTCTATTTTTGGAAGAGGCTCTGAGGGTGGGCTTCTATTACAGGTGGGCTTCAATTACAGGATTCACGGTAAAAAAAGATGATTTCACTCCTCCTTCAAAGGAAGACTGAGGTCAGAATTTTTTCTCTTTTTTTTGCGAGTTCTTTTGCGATGCTGAACTCATGAACACTGCCCAAAATTTATCTAAACTGCACAAAACCGCGTCAAAAAAACAGTTCGATTGATTTTGATGGCAACGTTTTTCCCCGCTGTGTCCTCCTCTCACACAACCGATAACAAACAAGATCACCAGAAAATCCCATATTATTCTACAAAAAAACCATCAAAAAGGGATTCTTTTAGAAACTCGATTGTCCGAGAGGAGTACACAACGGGGAAAAACTCTGCCATCAGAATCAATCGCATTGTTTTTGATGCGGTTTGCATCGTGCAGACACAGTTTGGCAGTTTTCGCGAATTTGTGGCCTAGGAAACCGGAATAAGCGCGCGCAAGTCTTCTCGGATTCTAGGCCACTAACCTGTATACTCGGCCATGCTTCTGTTTTTTGTGGATAAAAAAAATAGATCCAGGGGGAAATTACGTCGAAATTGGTTTTAAGCATACTTGTGAAATTCCGGGCGGGGGCGGGCAGCTAGAAAAATTTCTACTGCCCCCGCCCGCCCCATCTGCCCGCACTCAAGAAATCTATCATTTTTTTGAATTTCTCACCACTGGATCGCATTAGGGATTTTCAAAAAGTGAATACTAGACTGTCAAAATTTTTACAGTGGGCATATGAGACCCTTTGAACATTTTGGCATTTTCCGTTTTTGGCCCCTTGGCCCCCCCAGCAAACCACGCCCCCTTCAAGTTTGAAAATTGACTTCTTTCACCTTGGGGGGCAGATAGCGGGGCGGGCGGGCCGGGGCGGGCCGGGGCGGGCGGAGGAAATGCTCCGGGAGCTGCCCGCCCCCGCCCCGGCCCGGCCCGCCCGCGACAAGTATGGTTTTAAGAAAAAATCTAATTCAAGCTAAGATGTAATTAATATTTCTCTCAAAAAATTGAACTGTTTCAGTCAAAAAAAGTTTTTAAACGAGTTTCAGAAGTGTTCGAAAGTCGACAACCTATCTTGACTCAATGAACGGCTTCAGAAACAAAAAAAACCGGGGATTTTTTTCAGAATGCACCAAAAAACTAAAGTTTAGAAAAAAAACCTGAACCACAAAACAAAGCCGACTCGAATCTAAAAATAGAGTTTCAAGAAAGGAATCTCCTAAAGATATTTTGAAAAAATTCCTCGCTTTTTCAAATTTTCGTGCCTTTCTAATAGTTCCGAAACTAAAAATTTTGCGTTATACGTGCAGAAAATGCAATGAATGACGCTGATATACGTTTTCATATTCAAAAACATTACAAAAAACATAAGAGAAACACGGGGGAAGCATCAAATTTCAATGACATATTTTTTGTTTTCAAATGACCTAACACACTTTTTTTACTTCCAAAATCTATTTTTCTGAGAATTGTTGAAAGGATTTAGAATAACCTTTATTTTCTGAAAAAAAACGTGAGATCTATATCAAATATCAGAAAACAAAAGAAAAAAAAAGGAGGAAGTACGAATAAAAATTGATATGAGGAAAAAGAGAGAACTACTATAAGATTCTAGAGTTCAATGACGTGGAATTAAGCCAGTCTAGTATAGAAGTAGTAAGATGTACATATTATTTATGACTCATTTGAGATTTATTTTTTGAAAAAATTTCATCTTTGAAAAGTTGGAAAAAATTTTGAAAAAATATCATGCTGGAACAAAAAACTAATTACAAAAATCATAATTTTTTGCATTTGCAACTGTTTTTCAAAAATAAATATAAAATTTTACAAAATACAAACAAAAAATATCATAAAGAGGCAAAATTTCAATCAAAATATACATTGTTATATTCCATTTGACCTTGTTGCTGAAGAATAATAAGCGGTGGATTCTCCTCTTCGGAAGGATCTTCGTTGGAGATGGAAAAGTCTGAAAATTTTTGAGCCCAAACTTTTTGAAAACAAAATTTTTGGATTCAGCCGTTCCAGAAAAGTATAAGCATGCCCTGGTTTCGAATTGTTTTTTTGAGCTTTAAAGTGAAAAAGTACCGTAATTTGGCCAGTTTCGCTCCCGAGACCGATGAAAATCATATATTTGAAACCAGCAAATCAGCCCAGTTCAGAGAAGTATGATCATGCCTGGGCTCCGCCCACTTTGAACATTCAGGTTAGAGACGCAGTGTGTCTGGATTCTCTGAGCTCAAAACATCGAAAAAACCCAAAGTGGGCGGAGCCTAAGCATGATTATACTTTTCTAAATCGTCTTGAGAAGCTGGTTCCTTATTTCCAGTTTTCAGAAGCCTAGATGCGAAATTGGCCGAGTTACAGTACTTTTCGTGGTGGGACCCAAAAAGTTGAAAATTTCAGAATTTCGGAAACTAGGTCATGTTTATACTTTTCTGCAGACTTGTCATAATGCGGGCCGGGCCGGTAGTCGAAAGTGTCGGCACGGCCCGGGTTCAAAAGTTTTCGATTCTTTCAGCATGTTTTTTTCGATTTTCAGCTCATTTTCGAAGCTTTTCCTGGATCTTTTTACTCAAAATCGTTCAGAATTCCCTCCCTGAAAACATAGGCCAAAAAAGTAGAAAAAACCCACGAAAAAAAAATTTCAAAAAAAAAACTTGAAAAAAACATGTTTTGCTTGAACCCTAGGCGGGGCCGGGCCGGGCCGGTAGAAATTCCTCCAGCGGCCCGGCCCGTGACAAGTCTGTATTTCTGAAAAAGGCTGACTCGCTGATTTCAAAATTTTGATTTTCGAGGGTTGTCTGACCGGTTTGCGGAGCTAACTAAAAAAAAATTCACCTCAAACAAAACAGCTTGTAAGGCCGAATAAAAGTCAAATAAGTGAATGGGGATAACATTGGCATAGTACAAATTGAAGCAAAAATGAGATATTCGATAAAAGGATGAGTTACTAGGCCAAGTTGAGAGGCAATATAGCAAACTACACCAATCATAAAGAGTGAAGGGATGAAGGCTTGGATTATAAGGCACTGAAAAAATCAAAAGACTACGAAGAATACAAACTACAAACTACAAACCTTTAATATCTGATTATGGCTGGCCTTAGCATCCTCTGACATCAATGCCGCTTTCTCCATCAATTTTCGAATTATTTTATATCTCAACACAAACATACTAACATAAATTGGAAATATGGGAACTGTTATATGAATTATCACATAAATCGATGCAAATTCATTGATAGTGGTGATACCACCGAGAATCCCCTTTTCCTGGCCTAAATGGTACTGGGGGAAGAATTTTTCGGCGTAAGGAAGAATTTCTTCACGATCCACAATGGTTGGCCAGTAGATTATCTGTAAGTGTGAACAAAGTTCGGAAAGATCGAAAAATTTTCAAAAAATTTCAGTAAAAACAGGGGTTTCGAGATCAAAAACCACCCTAGGATACTCTCCATGAAAAATAAAATAAGAATTTATCAAAAGGGTTCGAACCTAGGGTCCTTTGGATCCAAGGACATCCCTGTTATCCACTGAGCCATCCTGCACCCTTGCGCTTTTTCAACCGGGCGCCGCTGCAGCAATCACCGCGCTTTGCAGGATGGCTCAGTGGCTAACAGGGATGTCTTTTGGTCCATAGGGTCGCAGGTTCGAACCATTTTGATAGATTTTCATTTTGTTTTTTATGGAGACCAATCCAGACCATTTTTTGACTAGTAAAATTTCGTTTTCAAGCACTTTTTTCTCACTGACCGCCTGAAAAAGTGATGGTATATAAATGATAAAAATAACCAAGACCATCATTTTTCGTGATAACGGGGACCTGTGCAGAAGATAATATCTGTAGGAAAAAGATAATAAAAGGGACCATGTGGTGTGTGGGAAGCAGTGATAAAATAGGCTTAATCTGAAATCGGAAATCTCTTGATATTTAAAAATTATTTTCTAAATTTGGAATTTTTTCATTTCACCTGCTAGTCGGTGTAATTTGTAGTATTGAAAAACTAAAAACTCACCCAATTTTACAGGATAGAGGGCCAGTGTACTGGCACAAACCATGATAAACATAGATGAGGGTCACGTTAAACGGAGTGATGACAAATCTAGAGAAAAACATAATTTATAGAAAGAAAACAGAAAATTATGATTTTTCTCATTTAAAAAGTGGTCCAGATGGATTTAGATGAAGAACAAAACAATTAAGCGTTGTAAGGATTTGAACCTGGTGCCCTTTGAATCTTAAGACATCCCTGTTAGCCACTGAGCCACCCTGCAACCGCGCGCTATCTCGACCGGGCGCCGCCGCAGCTCTGAGCGCGCGTTGCAGGGTGGCTCAGTGGCTAACAGGGATGTTTGTGGATCCAAAAAGCGCCAGGTTCGGATCCTCTCCAGGCCAAAATCTTTTGATTTTTATATTTAAATTTTCTGACAATTTTTCGTATCGAAAAAATGTGATTTTCCAAAATTTTGAAAAAAAAAAGATTGGAATTTTGGCACTTTTCTCTAGATTTTTCCTTACCTCAATTGTATAAAAAGATCCAAAAAGCATTCAGCAAAATCCGTGACAGCAAAATTGATAATTAAAGTGGCATACGAACGCGTGGCAGGTGGAGTTTTTCGGAGTGCCACGTAGCATAATAATAAATTAGCCAGGCAACCAATAATACCGATGACAATGTGCCATGCGTGGAATATTTCGTAGAGCATTTTGGAAAGAGAAAAGGTTTTCCGAAATGAGCAAAATAAAATCCAAAAGTCCAAAAAATAAGAAATTTTTCGGAGGCTATACTACCAAAAAAATTCACCTGGATGTCAGAAAAAAAGACGTCATTCTGATTTATTTTTGATTTTTTTTTCTAAAAAATTCAAACAATTTTTGTTTTAAAACACAGTAGTTTGTAGTTTCTTTAGTCATAAAAATTCCTCAATTTTCTCTCAAAAAAGGAAACTTCCACTCAAAAATGTTCATGATCAAAGAGAGTGGCCACACCTTTTTCCAAAAAAAAAAGTAAATGAAACACAGATTATGATCTTTTTGCACTGCGCTACAAGATTCCGTTCAGCATCATAAGCTTTTTTTATTGAATGTTGCGTGATTCTAACTAAGCCCCGCCCCCTTTTCAGAATGTACTTAAACAAACGGTTCCAAAGCTTTGGATTTCTCCAAAAATGCAGATTATTCTTAGATTTTTTCTTGTTTTTGTTGTCGTTAGTCTCCTATTATTTTTGATATGTGAGTTCACCCATGAATTTTTGGCCGATTTTTCAGCGATTTTCAGATTTTCAAAAAAATTTCAAATTTCAAACATTTACTGCTGAAGATCGAGAGTGTATTCGTAGAGGATGGCAAAAAAGTAAGTCGAACTTTTTTTCTTCACGCTCTTAAAAATTCTGAAAAAATTTTCTAAACACTTTCCCTGAAAAACGAAAAGTACTGGCTATTGAAGGAATCGAACCTGCCACCTTTCGCTCCACAGACATCTCTGTTAGCCACTGAGCCACCCTGCACCGTTGCATTATTTTAGCAGGGCCCCGCGGTCGACGTTGCAAGATAGCTCAGTTGGTAACAGGGATGTTGATCAGAAAACGTGAGGGAAAAACGTAAGTGCGTTTTGTTTTTTGTGGGAAATAGCCTAGATCAATTTTCGAGCTGTACATAAACTAGCATTCATAAAAACACTAGTGAATTTCTGAATATTCACCAGAATTTTTCAAAAAGCTGAGCTTATTACTATTCTACCATAAAACCGTTGATGATCCCGTTCACCTAGACCAGTTTCTTTGGTTACGTAACCGTTTATCTACCCAGTTTGATCTTGAATGGCTTCGAGATGAAAATTGATTGACCATTCGGCAAAGATCGAGATAGATAGGAGGCTAATGTAAACATTGCGCAACACTAGGAATAGGGGACGTTGTAAAATAAAAATAAAAGAAATTAAAAATTAAAAATATGTCTGGAAAGCGGATTTTCGATTCTGAAAGTTGTCGAGAGTACTATCCAAAAAAACCAAAAACTTGTGCATCAAAAGGATTCGAACCTGACCGTTTCTGCTCCATAGACATCCCTCTCATACACTGAGCAGTTCTGCACTTTCTGCGGCGACCGCCTACCAAGTTAGCGCCACTTTATAGCATTGCGAAGTAGGGCTAAGTGGATCCGAAACATGGCAGGTTTGATTCCTTCAAACGCCAATAAATACTTTTCTTTATTAGAACAGATTGAAATCATTTTTTAATTCTTGAAAATCAGTTTTTGTCGTAATTTTTATTTCCAGATCCCCTTACCAACTTCACTCAAGATTTTGGCGCTCACTACCGTATATCATTTTCCGACATACAAAAAGATTTCAAATGGCTCCACCTCCCCCCGATTTCTACTCCATCACCGGAAATTTTACTGATTGTCACTTCAAGGTGTGACAATTTTTCGAGGCGGAATATTTTGAGAAAAACTTTGATGAAATCTGAAAATTGGAGACTTCGAATCTTGTTTTTCGTTGGCTTGAGCCTAAAAATTGACAGAAGAACTAGAGAAGTGGTTCTGAAAGAGGCGGAGTTGTATGGAGATATGGTGGTGACTGATATGGAAGATACTTATGAAGGATTATCGTATAAAGTGAGTTTTGATGATTTTTGCTATTCAAAATTGAGCCCAAGAGTCTTGAAATTGATATTTTCGTAACCAAAAAGTCAAGGCGGTCCAGAAAAATATAATCATGCCTAGGCTCCGCCCACTTTGGATTTTCCGAGGTTAGAGACCAGAGAAACCAGACACACTGTGTCTCTAACCGCCGAAATGGCAAAGTAGGCGGAGTCTGGACAAGATTATACTTTTCTGAACCGTCTTGACCAGCCGGCTTCGATAACCAGATTTTAAAAGCTCTCGGAGCAAAACTGACCGAATTATGGTATTAATTCACTTAAAAACCCGGAAGACGATATTATTTTCACAGATTTAATGTTCAGTACTGCAGCAGTTATCTAAAAAGTTTTCTATTGTTCTTCAATTCCAGACTCTATCCTTACTTCTCTATGCTGTCTCCAAATCCCCGGGCACCAAACTAATTGGTAAAGTTGATGAGGACATTATGCTTTTTCCCAATCAACTGATATCTCTTATCGATAGTGAATTCATCAAAACAAATGGCTCAAAAATATATGGTCATATAGTGAAAGCAGGTGTAGCTGTAGACTCGCAAAATGTGGTTGTGTAAGTTTTTTTCCGAAGAAACTTTTTTGTTCAAAAATATTTGGAAAAAATTTGCAGACAATCTTCAAAAAGTTCCTATGGGTGTCCCAGGTATCCAGAATATCTAGCGGGGCCTATCTATTTGACCACAAGAATAGCGGCGGAAAAGATAATAAACGGTTCGAATCACAGAAAGTTTCTGATTGTAAGTGATTTTTTGGCCATTTCTGCAATATCCCTTTTCCTACAAAAATCGTGGTTTTCTCACTGAAAATATAGTCTAAATGACTCCTTTTGAAGTAAAAAAGTAATAACCATAAAAAAGAATTGAACCTGAGACCCTTTGGATCCATAGACATCCCTGTTACCCACTGCGCTTTCCCGTCACCCAGCGCTATCTTTTGCGGCGGCGCGCCGAGCTTCGCCCCAGTTTGTAGCGCGCGTGACCTGGTGGCTCAGTGGATAACAGGGATGTCTTTGAAGCCAAAAATCGGCAGGTTTGAACCCTTTCGGTGCCAATACATTTTCGTTTTTCATGGAGTTTTCAAAAGAAAATTTCTGGATTGGAAAAATGCCATTTTTCAAGGGTTTTTTTTAGCTAGCCCCATGAAAGTCCGAATTTGATCCCAGACCAGTTCCTTCTGTTGCGTAATCCTCTTATCTATCCATTTTGATCTTTTATGGTTTCGAGATGAAAATTAATTGTCTCTTGATTGGCCGTTCGGAAAAGATCGAGATAGATAGCTGGGCTAATTTCAACATTGCGCAACACAAAGGAAGAAGTAGGAAATGGTGTTGAAAGAGTGTTACAAAAAATCACGTTCTTAAGTAATTTTTGAAAGGAAATATGTAGAAATTAAAGAAAAAAGGTGCTACCCCTTACCAGAACTGGACGAATCAAAACTGCCTAAAACAAAACTGGCACTACTTTGCTGCAATGGCCTGCAAGCAGTGAAAAGTGCCCAAAATCAAGCATTTGAAAAGTTCTTATCCGGTGGCAGTTGTTAAATGGTCGGACCAGTTCTGATTCGTCCAGTTCCGACGAGGGGTAGCACAAAAAAACCTTGGTACAGTGCCCCAATGTATGAGTTACTGTACTCGCTCCATCCTACAGTACCTCTTATTTTCAGTCCGAAGACACCCTAATAACTGGTCTCCTGGCTGATGACGTCGGCGTCGAAAGGGTTCAACTACCGTATCTCGAAATGTTTCCGGATTTTGTGAAAGATAAGAAAATATTGGCATGGCACACAAAATTGGATAACGACGAATATTTGAAATTTTATGGAAATTATTTGAAAAGTTGAAGGCTAACATTTTGGATTTTTTTGTTATATACCGGTTTTTATTTTTTGGATCTCATGTTATTTTTGAATGAAAATGAAACTGTTTTAAGTTATACAAAAAAAAATTTAAACTCCAGACCGTTCATTCTATTTGGCCTAGAAATTCATAATTAATGTTTGATGACCTAGAATTCCGGTTGCCGATGTCCGGCCTTGCGATCCATACAACCAATAGTACTTTAAAAAGACAGCAAAAAATACAAAAGCCGTCTTGATTTCCGTGAACATATTTATTTTTTTCACGTGAATTCCTTTTTTTTCTTCATTTTTTTCACATTTTATTTGCCACGTTTTCCCGTTTTTGCACCGCCTATCTGTCATCAATTGTCATCATTTATTTTCCCCGGTTTTCTCCTCAATTTTCCGTGGATTTTCCTGCGTTTTTTCAAGGATTTTGGTAATTTTTTCAGCAAATGTTAATCTAAAAACCCCAATTTCAGATAAAATGAGATTGTCGATTGTGTCGAAAAGTGCGGTGGCGATGAAGATGCAGAAGCAAGTGGGAGTGGTTAAAAATAAGGTAAAATAAGGAGGAAAAGGAGAATTTCAGAGAAGAATCGGGTTATGTTGGCCTAGAATATTTATATAAGCTAAATTTCTAGGCCACTAAATTTTAGGACAGATTTCTCGGCGAGAAAATGAAAAAATTGGAAACCCAGGCCATCAAAACTCAGTTCTAAGATTTCTAGGCCACAAAGAGCCTTTTTTGGGTTTCTAGGCCACCAATCTTCTAGTCATGACTTCTAGGACACGAGTGGCAATTTTCGGATTTCTAGGCCACCAATGAAAATTTTTGGGTTTCTAGACCACCGATCTTATAGTTTCTAGGCCACAAAACCACAAATTTTACTGAAAATTTCTCATAATTTTCAGCTCGAAAACGGACTAACCGTCGTCTCACAAGACAGAAATGGAGCTGTCAGTAATTTGGTGAGCCTTATCATTACAAAAAAGAAGAAAAAACCGATTTTTCCCAGATCCTAGCCTTCCGTGCCGGCTCTCGCTACCAATCTGTCACCCAAAAAGGTCTCGTCCATCACATTCGAAATTTCGTTGGAAGAGATGTTCAATCATATCCAGGACTTCAATTGATATGGTCATCGGCTGCAAGTGGAGCAAAAATGGTAAGGTTTTTGAGGCGTTTTCGGCTGAAAAATGCTGAAAACCCGATATTTTTCCCCAAAAGTTGACTATTTTTCCTTTGCAGAACGCCTTCGCCTCTCGTGACATTTTCGGAGTTCAGCTCTCGGTTCCACGTGAGAATGCTGATTATGCTCTTTCGATTCTTGGCCACGTGGCATCTCGACCGGCTTTCAAACCATGGGAAATTGAGGATGTTCTTCCAACTATTTATGCTGATTTGAGGTTAGATGGCCTAAAAAACGAAGCTGCCCATTTGGTGGACTAAAAAAACCCAAATTTTGTTGCTGGTGGCCTAGAAATCCAAAGTTACTTTAGGATGGTGTAGAAACCCAGATTTCGTATTTAGTGGACTAGGAAATCTGATTTCGTAGTTCGTGGCCAAGAAACCCAGAATTTGTATTTGATGGCCTAGACACCCAAATTTCATTTTTCGTGACCTAGAACTCCAAACTTCAGTTCTCGTGGCCTAGAAGCCCAGAATTCGTATTAGGTGGCCTAGAAACCCCAAGGTTCGTAGTTGGTGGCCTAAAAATCCGTCATTTGTTTTTAATGGCCTAGAAAACCGAATTTCTCTGATAGGAGCCTAGAAATCCGAAACTTGTTTTTGAAGGCTTAGCAGCCCGAGAATTGAATTTAATGGCCCAGCACTCAAAAACTCAAGTTTGATGGCCTAGAAACCCGAATTTCAGTTTTTTTTTAAAATTTTTCCAATTTCAGCCAAAAATCCCCGTATGGAATAGTATTCGAAGATATTCATCGTGCCGCATTCCGTAATGACTCGCTGGCTTATTCTCTTTATGCTTCGAATAGTGAAATTGGAATATATGGATCTGAAGAAATGAAGAAATTCGCTGCGAGACATTTTGTGGCAGGAAATGGAGTTTTAGTTGGAATTAATGTGGATTCGGATGTTCTTATGAAGTATTCTGAAGAGAATGGTGGAGCAATTCCTGAAGGGAATTCAGTTGTCAATCATATGGCTCCGTTTAGGGTTAGTTTGATGGCCTAGAAACCCAAATTCAAAAATTTCTGGCCTAGAAAATAAATTTTTAGTTTTGGTGGCCTAGGACTCCAAGTTTGGTGTTCCGTGGCCTAGAAAACCATATTCCATTTCTGGAGGCCTAGAATCTCAAATCCCGGTTTTGATGGCCTAGAAATCCAAATTTTAGAAATAAAAAGTTTTTTTCGATGGGTTAGATATACAACTTCAAGTTCACATGGCCGTCAAATCCAAATTCGATGGCCTAGAAAACCAAAATCCTTTTTTATCGGCCTGAAATATCAAAAACGGTTCGATGGCCTAGAATTTCCAATTCCAGTGCTGATGGCCTAGAAAGCCTAATGAATAGCTTTTTTTTAGGTCATCTAGTTTGTGTTTACATGACCTAGGAAGACAGTTTAGCTTTGGTGGCAAAAAAATGGATGTCCCGTGGCCTAGGAACTTCAAATTTATGTTTTGATGGCTTAGATTTCCAAATTTGCTTTTTTATGACCAAATTTTTGCAGGGAGGTGATTTCCATCGTTATGCACGTGGCAACTCTGTCCATATCATGATTGCCGGAGTCGGAGCCCCACTGAATGACGTCAAACAACTCGCTGCTCAATCTGTCCTTCTTGCTCATTTTGGACGTACTTCTCCTCTCAACTACAGTAATCCTGGATACAGTACTCCTGAGTACGGTAACCCTTCAATCCTACCACATGGTGTAATGGGAAGTGGATTTGGAGTTAATTATGATGGAAGTGGATTGATTGGAACATATTTGATCAGTTCGGAAGCAAAAATTAAAGATGATGTAAAAAAGACAGTGGAGGTGATGAGAAATTCGAAGGTTCAGGATTTGGAAGGTATGGGGTTGGAGATTTTTTGGGGGAAAATGAAAAAAGTTTGAAAAAACCAAAAAAAATTTGGTCGAAAATTGAAAAGTAAAAAAAAAAAAAAATATTCCTAAAAATTCTAGAAAATTAGCCAGAAAATGATACTATAATTCAATTTTTTGTAAAAAAAAAATCCATATTTTCCCAAAATCGCTCAGAATAATTTCAAGTTTTTTTTCTCGAAACTTTTTTGTGCTACCCCTAATCAGAACTGGACGAATCAGAACTGACCCTTTTAAAAACCGGCCGTTCAAGAACTGCCCCCGGATGAGAACTTTTCAAATGATCGTATTTGGGCACTTTTCACTGCTTGCAGGCCATTACAGCAAAGTTGCGTCAGTTCTCATTCGGGTAGTTCTGATAAGGTACAGTTTTGATTTTCTCAGTTCTAATTTGTCCGGTTCTAATTCGGGACAGTTCTGGTTCGTTCAGTTCTGATTAGGGGTAGCACCAATTTTCCAGTTGTTAAGAGAAACCGTAAAAAAATTTTAAAAATTTCAAACTTTTTGGGTCGATTTATAAAAATGTTACATATTTATTTTCACAAAAATTTTTAAAAAACAGTGATTTTTTAAGTTAAAAAATTTTTTTTCAGAATGCAAACGTCGTGCCATCAATGAAATCCTCTTTAATTCTGAAAATTCAACATCATCTGGATATGAATTCGCAACGAATTCTCTCTTTAAAGGACCCGATCAGAAGACGTTGATCGAAGAAATTCAGAAAATAAATCAAAAGAATTTGGATGATTTCGTCAAGAATTCATTTGAAAAAGTGGCCATTTCAGCTTATGGAAATTATTCTGGAATTCCATATTCTGATGAATTTTAGTTATAATTTGAGGATTTCAGAGATTTTTTTGATTTCTTCCCGTTTAAAAAAAGCATTACTTCTTATTATTTTTCATCAAAACTTTTTTTTTCAATAAATGAGATATAAAATTTCACATTCCCAAACAAATTATTCAGTACAAAACTTTTAAAAAAGATTTTTTGCCAAAGGGATATAATTCAGTGGCAAGATTACGGTAACCATTGAGGTGGTAACCTGAAAAATTTTGAATTTCTTAAAAAATTCTGGATATTGCGAAAGTTTCAGTTCAGAAACCATGCTAAAAGATTGAAAATTGCGATTTTTGAAAACCAGACGGTTATCGGCGCTCCGCGTCTCCTACCGTCTGGCTGCAGAAAACTTTTGGAAATGAAAAAACTGTGAGAATTTCAAGGGGTTTATAATATTCATGTGGCCCCCTGTGTGTCTCTGTCACCAATGGAAGTTTTGAAAAAGGCCTGAAAACGTGGTTTTTTGAACCTGGTGACCTCATTTCTTCCAATTCAAAAATTTAGATAGACGGGCATCGTCGCGGGGGAATTCTCTATCGACCTGTCCAGGTCCCATTGAAATCGGTTCAGTAGGAAATGCTGTAGGATCGGCGACACACAAACAGACGGACAGAATTTGGTGATTGTTAATAGTAAAGATTTTTGAAAGCCTCAATCTTCGAAAAACTACTGAACCTTGATTACCGTAAATCCTGTAATAGAAGCCCATGGGCGTCTATTTTTCAAAGGTCCTCTGAGGGTGAGCTTGTATTAAAGGTGGTCTTCAATTACAGGGTGGGCTTCTATTTTTCAACACTATTTTTGAAGTTGTGTTTGCGCTTTTCCCATGCTCTTTGAAGAGATTCTTTCACATATTTTTGAGTAATTTTTCTAGTTTTCTATAAAAAAAAAGGTTGAATTTTGTTTCAGAAAACCTGAAATCCGCTTTTCAAGTGTTTTGCTTTCTGATTTCCGGCGGTTTTTGGTTGAAATTCGAACAATTCTTGTGAAAAAATTATTAATGGATGAGCGTTTATTTGCTTCTAATACAGGTGGGCTTCAATTACAGGATTTACGGTAATTTCGTGGCAGGACCCAAGAAAGTGCTAATTTCAAAATTAGCAGGCCAAGACGGTTCCGAGGAGTATAATCATGGCCTGGTTTGAAGAATTTAGAAATTTTTTGATACTTTGGGTCTCGCCACGAAATTAAAAAAATTCAGTATCTCGGCCAATTTCGGGGTGACCATCGAAAGTATTTTTTTTTGTATCATAAAACTCGTTTTTCATGAAAAATGTTTTATTAAAAAATTGATTCGAGAAAACGTAATAAAGGTTTTATACAGAAAACATTAGTAAAATAACTATGAATTCAAAAAAAAATTATCAAACTCAACAATTGGATTCGTTTGCTTTGTTGAAAATTTCGATTTGCTCATCAGTAATGACAACTCTTAAGGTATTTTCGGTTCCATTAATTGGACGGCAATGAATGATTTTGTCAAGAGGGCCAAGTCCTTCAATAACGTCTTCTCCAAGAGCTTTACCAAGTTCCGTTGCGTTTTCGATGGGATCTTCAAATGATATACAGCACTGCTCGAAGTTGGTAGACTTCGAGAGTCCCTCCACAAGTTCAATGAATTCCTGTGGACTGATATGAGAAATGTTAAGATCGAATTCATGGAAATGACAGAAGTGTTTAAGTTGCGAGATCACTTCGACTGGAATTTGCTCAATAATATCCACCTCCTTTGCTTGTTTCCAGTGCTCGGTTTGAACAATTTCATTGAACATCATCGCGGTCCAATTTTGAAGAATTAATTTCATTTCCTCCAACTTTCTCGGTTTCAAAAGATTCAAAATCGACAAAAGATATTGAGGAGAGCCGGTGTTGACTTCCAACCGCTCTACGTTGAGCTTCGAATTGGATGCCAAATATTCCACTAATTTGTTGCAAGAATGTCCACTTTCCATAATTACAAAGAATAAATTCACTTCAAAATTTTTCACTTCTGTTTTCGGATTTTTCAATGCAATTGACAAATCATTGAAGGCCAAGTCCAAAACGTTCCCATTCTCTACTTTTTTATAGATGACACCGTTATCAACCAAGCAGCCCTCTTCCTCTTCATTGTAGCTGATAACCTTTCCATCAACATTGTAATTAATATGGACTGATGAGGCATAAACAATTACTTCCACTGTTTCGTAATCGACTGGTATCTTGTCCACAATTGCTCGAAGAGGTTTGCATACTTTCCGAAGCACAAATCTAAAATTTCAGAGTTCAATTGCAGCTGAGGCCGGTTATTATGATCAGACTTGTCATGGGCCTGGCCGTGCCATTGGTAAATTTTTTGAGGTTGTGAAAACATGTTCCGCATTGCGAAAAAATTTTTCTCGTTTTTTTTCAAACTATATTTTTGTTATGTGTTTCCAGAGTAAAAATTTATTACTTTTTGAGAAAAAAACACAGAAAAGGTTTTGAAATTTAGATGAAAATCGGGGAAAACGAGGTCCAATAACCAATGTTTTCATACCCGGGCCGACCGGGCCGGGTCGTAGAGTTTTTGGTACTATTCCGGTTAACGGGTCCCAAAATTTCTTCCGGGTCCCAACTTTTCATTTCCGGGTCCCAAAATCTTTTCCGGGTCCCAACTTTTTCGATTTGCACCACTCGGGTCTCATCTTTTTATATACGGGTCCCAAAAGTTTTTCCGGGTCGCAACTTTTGGGGCTTGTTTCACTTGGATTGCACTTTCAAAAATTTACATTGAGTCATTTTACTTAAAATGAAAAATTACCTTAATAAAAGTCAAACTACCTAATTTCGAACGTTTAAGCATGTTTTCTAGTGCATAAAACAAATTTTCCAGATGTTGGACACTGTTTATTATGCGAAGTCTTAGCTTCAGTACAATAAAAATCATTTTCTTAGCCCCAGGGATGAATAGTTTCAAAATGATCCATTAAATTATTTGCGAACTAGAAGCTCAAAAACTACTCTCCAGATATCAGAGTTTTCTTTAAAAACTTGAAGAAATCAAAACAAACCCATTTTATGTTTAAAAAAATGTAAAAATTTCGCTAAGTTTTATGGGACCCGAGTTATGCATTTCGAAAAAGTTGGGACCCGGAAAAAATTTTGGGACCCGTAAACCGGAATAGTACCGAATTTTTCATCGACCCGGCCCAGATTTTGACAAATATTATAACAGCTTACCGGGTTGTCGGTGCCAACTTCTGAACAATTTCACAAAGAGCCACCTCTGGCAAATCGGAAAATGTCAGTGGTGGTGGATCCGAACTGAAATTTGAGAAAGTTTTTTAATGATTTAATTGCTGAATCAGACCTTCTTTCATAGTCCAAATCATGATTTCCATGATAAAACCGATAGTACCAATAGTCAACTTCGGAATAATTGACAGTGGCCCCAATTGATTCACACATTGATTCATAAACTTCATCGATTGACTTCTTTCGAAGAACTTGAAAGAGAATGCACGAACGAAAACTTGAGGGTTTGTTTTTCAAAGTCTCAACCATTTCTTTGGCGTTTCCTTCAAAAAATTTGAATTTTTTGCAGTTACCTAGGTGTTAACTCACCCCCAAAAGGTGGATCTTTGGGTTTTTCATCCGATTTCATCTCAATTCCCAAATCAAATTGTCTGTTTTCAAATCGATTCAACCAAAATTTAATATATTCCAATGTTAAAGCATCATCATTAATTTCCCCCGAAAGTTGAAGTTGAACATCACCGATTGATACTTGCCTATCCGAGTCAAGAAATGCCGATAGAATTCGCATTCGAATCTCAAGTTCATTATTCGTAATTGAAGACTTCATGACAGAATCCTGAGAACTTGTTTTTTCTCAATTTGAAAAAGGGAGTGTGTAAGGATAAGAGAAAGATAGAAGTGAGGCGACGGAGCTGGGTCCCCGACGACGAGGGCATGGTTCAAGATAACTAGAGAATTGTTTGAGGGCGTCACTCAAGAATGGGCTGAAAATGTATTTGTAGGGTATATCGACCCTCCTGAATCCATTTCTGATGTCAGTTTGGTCCGATCGGTCTTTTGAAGCATACTTTACCAGACACCTGTCAGCTATTTATGACTCCAAGACCGTATTTAAGAGTCGTTTTGCACTCATATGGCGTAAAAACAAAGCTGAGCCCATGTTCTGACTATTCTCTATCATTTTCGATTGGTTTAGAAAATTTTTTCAAACAAAAAAATTTTTGGTTCAAAAATTTTTACAAGTCCAGAGGAAGGCTGAAAAGACCGAAAAAATAAAAAGGCCGATCGGACCAAATTGACTTCAAAAATGGATTCAGGAGGGTCGATATAGTCAGTTCTCAAGTTTTCAGCACGTTCTTGAGTGACGTCCTCAAACACTTCCCTAGTAAGGTAAATGAGAAGAGATAAGACAGTGCACCGGCTAGAGATAGGGGAAGGTTCTGCGCTCTAGAGTAGTCGGAGAGAGGGACGGTCTAGAGCAGAGGGCGGATGGCGTAAACAAAGAAAGGGCGTGAGAAAAAATGAAGATAACCGAAAGTTCGACAAGTAAGGAACGTTTCGACAGCCCCATGCCATCAATTGAGAAAAGAAATAAGAAGATTGCACTAGTGTTGCTCTTCTAATGGAAGAGCTCTCTGGCCTACGAATATTAATCATGAAAAATGATCGGATCAATCTCTAGAAGTCTAGATGAAAATCACTTTAATATGTGCATTTCAATCGTCTTTCTTTGTAAAATTAGTTTTTTTTTCTGAAAAAAATTGTGATCAAGTACCGAAGAATTTTTTTAAAGTTCACTGAATCGCGTTTGAAAGAATAGGAAAAGCCATATCTATTAGGAAAGCCTGTTCTATATTAGAGACCCTCAAAACTTAGAAAAGCACGATCTTCTAATAATGATTTTACGACATAGAAGATGAAAAATGAACATTTAATGATAATAAAAATTATAATTTTTCACTTGAAAGAGAATGGCAAGAAGTGAAGAAAGAAGACCAGGCAAGGGGTCACTTGGATGACTCATAGAACAGAAGAAAAGAGGGACTGTATCCCCTTGAAGAGACCCAGAGATTTTTTCAAATTAAAACAAATGGAGGCTGAGAATGTAAACATAGAACCCGAACGTCCTTGGGAGAATGGAAGACATTACTGTTTTTGCTTCAAACAATTGATAGAGAGAGACACCGTAAAATTTATATAAGAATATCATGCTCTTCAATTATTCCAAGCACCGTTCCGAGGATTTAAAAGGGAGATTTTCAAAGGGAGATTTTCTAGTTGGGAATTAATGAATGCAGCTTTGCCGAATTGTATAGAGACTCTTCTAATACAGTTCTTACAGTATCCCAAAAAAATCAGAAGACATTGAAACAAATGGGGATAATGAAATACTTACAATCAGACTTGTCACGGGCTGAGTCGGGTCAGGCCGCTGGAGAAATTTTCAAGGATTCAGGGCTAAACATGGTTTTTTTTGAAAAATTTTTTTTCGCGGTTTTGCACCTACTAGTTTGGCCTATATTTTCCAGGTGGAAATTTAGATCGATTTTTAATTGAAAACAGCCCAGGAAAAGTTTCTTATTTGGGCTGAAAATCGAGAAAAACCGAACATTTTTGAGCCCGGACCGAGCCGGAGAATTTTTTATCGACTTGGCCCAGGTTGGCCCAGATTTTGAAATGCCTGGAAAAATTAATACAAATACGCCTAAAACTCATGAAAACTGAACTAATAGGTTTCCAAGTGAAACAGAATCTCAATAGCAACATGCAAGTCTTTTTCTGCAGATGTCCTCGGTAGGGAACATTTTTTGAAAGCTGAGAGAAAAGAAAAGGAACAAAATCGAAAAATTTCTCGCCTCAAAAAAAGTATAAGAATGACAAAAAATGAAAATAGAAGCCGAGGCAAGGTCAAGAGAAAAACGAGGAGGATAAAGACCTAAGGATAGGAAGGACCAAGAAGAATGGTGTCTCCCCAACACCAGCAGTTAGTAAGAAGGAAAGAGGATAATGGAATAAGATGACGTCACACCTGACGAAGAGACGACGGACTGACTCGCGCGATACCGACTTATTTCCCAACCCGAAAAACAAGAGAAAAAGATGATTTAGAAGCAGAATCTAATAAGATAAAGAAAAGGAAACAAAAGAAATGATTTGAAGGAAAAATGAGAAGAGAAATGATAAGAAGGGAGGAAAATTGTGAGAAAGGAAAAATAACAAAACTCAAAAATGAGCAAAAGATGAAGGGGAAATTCAAAAGTAATTCAAGAAAACAATACGGAATAATTAGTAGCTGAATTGAAAGAAAATAAAGGAAAAAGATGATAGTTGAAAATGTATCTCAAGAGTACCAAGGATTTGAAAAAGAAAAGGAAAAATATTCGGCACTGTTCCAGAATCGGGGACCGAGTGTCAAAATCGGGGACCGAAAAATCGGGGACCAAGAAACCGGGGACCGAAAAATCGGGGACCAAGAAACCGGGGACCGAAACAAAAAGGATAATCAGAAATTTGTCAAAGTGGTTCAAAATATGAGCCCAGTTATAGAAAAAGGAAATAAAGAGGTTTAATGATATAGTAAGAGACGTGACACTAGTTTGGAATGAATCAAGCAAAAATTTGCTTTTCTGTCATGATATTATTCCATGTAGTCGAAGCTGTGCAGCATAAAACAAGGAATGTTCTACACATCACCTAAGCCTTTACAGAAGGTCCGGTAGTTCATAGGAGTCAAAAATAGTAACATCCTGAGCTTTAGGCTTAGTTATCTTCAATCACAAATTTCTGATGAAACTAAAAATTTTTGTAACTAGCTCGTTGAGACTTTTGGTACTAGTTTTTGATAAGTTAATTGGGATTGTGGACTCGGAAAAACCTTTTGGGTACAGTTTTTACCATGAGTTCAGAAAATATGTTGATTTTTTCCCGGTCCTCCATTTTTTGGTCCCCCATTTTTCGGTCCCCGATTTTTCGGTCCCCGATTCTGGAACAGTGCCAAAAATTCAACTGCAGAAGGAGAAGGAAGAACAATAAATGAAATCAACGGTAGGAACGGTGAGGGAGGAGGAAGGTGCATGATCAAAATGAAAAAAACAACACAGATGAAATTTAATAATAATCCCACCGACTGGGACGAGAAGACGGCAAAAAGCAATAAGGATGGAATCAATGCGCGGGACGGGGCAAAAATAAAGAGAAGATAGACTGTATGGTGCAAAGAATAAGAGCCTCGACCCAACCACAGAGAAGGGAAAAAGTGTAATGATGAGGTTGCGAAGAGGGGGAGGACTTAAGGAATGAGAGGGAAAAACTGTATATACTTGTGTGTGTACGCGAATGCGTAAAGTAAAAGAAGAGAAGAGGGACGACTTGGGGTGAGAATGACTCATTTTCACCTTACTCATGTCGGCTTCTTTTTAAAACAGTAATTGTTCTTTCTCTCATTCTATCTCTTATTCTATCTCTCAGAATTTTCTATTTATTTTTACGACGCTTTCTCAAATGACCTCTACTACTAATGCTTAACCTATGCGCTACCCAACTTTTTGCCCGGACTACTCCTAAAAATAGAAAAGGTTAATTAAGTAATTCTAGGAAATAATGAGAACCCGTAAAGGGATACAATATCCCTTACGGGATGACTCATAGAAAAGAAGAAAAGAGGGACTGTATCCCATTAAAGAGACCCAGACATTTTTTCATATTAAAACGAATGGAGGCTGTGAATGTAAACATAGAGCATCAACGTCTAAGGGATAATGAAAGACATTACTGTTTCTGGTACACACAACGGGAAGAAACAGATTTCAAAGTTCAAAACTTTGGATTCCTAGGCCACCAGAAAAACTCAAAGTTCGAAAAAAAAAACTTTATTAAGAATGTAAATGCACTCCAGATTTCGTGAACATTGTATTATCAACCAAGAAAACTTTTGGACAAAAAACATTTTTAAAAGTTTCCCAATACGACTTATGTAAGTATAACATGGCCAGTGTAGACACTAATCCATGGCATGTAATAATTGAAATTGAGATATTATTGGCTCCTTGATTATAATATGAATTCATTGTTGCAACTGTGTTGTAGGTAAAAGGCAAGATTACGGTAACCACTGGGATTGTGACCTGAAATCTTTTGAAATTTATCAAGGAAATTATAAAGTTGTGAATAATTTGGTTCAAAAACTATGTTAAAGGCTTGAGAATTGATAAATTTACAGAAGTTCGAAAATATTCGAAAATCAATTTTTTTTAAACTACCGTATCTCAGCTAGTTTCGTGGCGAAACTCACGAAAAGTGAATTTTCGAAATCAGCAGACTAAAACGATTCCACGACCGGGGTTGGACAAATTTTGAATTTTTGATTTTATTGGGTCTCGCCACGAAAATACTAAAGTGACTGTATCTCGAATAATTTTGGCTCAAAATTTACAAAAAACACTTTCGAAATTAGCAAGTCAAGACGGTTTGAATAAATTTAACTGACACGGTTTGACACGGTTTGAAAATTTTTTAAAAAATTGAGATTTTGGGTCTCGCCACGAAATTACTAAATACTGTAACTCATCTAGGTTTAGGTAAGAAATCATAAAAATGATGCTTTTGCAATCAGCTTTCTCAACTGTTTGGTTTTTTATCAACTCAAAAAATTTCAAAAACTTTCAAAATTTCATTTCCTCTCACCTGCAAAACCAAACTTCTCATGAATTTGCTATGCAACTCCACTGTCTTCTTCGACATTTTCACTCCGCTCATCGACTTTTTCATATTCCAATAAATCAATAAAATAAATATCAATGTCTGAATAGGAGTTGTATTCAGGAGTGAGTTATACCCCACTCCAGTACTCCACGTTGTCAAAAGAAACACTTTTTCTTCATAAACTTCCTGGGGTAGACATGGATATCGTCCAAATTGATACAGTTTTCCAGATTTTTGATCAGGAACTGCTAGATATGTGGGGATCATGTGGACTAGGCAAATGAGGTAGTTGAGGATAAGCCATGGACGTCTGAGATGTGTCCAGAAGGATTCACGAGCGTATAGAAGGTAGAAACGGGTCTCGAAGAGGAGAGTTACGGCTACCATGACACCTGAAAGTACAAATATTGTTATTGCCTGAACACAGATTTACCAGAATACAGTTTTGATTTTCAGCAAAAACCATGCTCTCTTATCCTGAAACTACAAAAATTTTGTCTCGCCCTATTTTTTTTACCTCGAATGTGCTACAAAATGTTCCTCACAAAAAGCAAAACATATTGACACCGAGAGGAATCGAACCTGCCATCCTCCTGGTCCATGGACATCTCTGTTACCCACTGCGCCATGGCCCTATCTTCTGCGGAGGCGAGCCGAACGCCACCGCAGCATGCAGCGCTGATTCCTTGGTGGCGCAGTGGGTAAGAGGGATGTCTGTAGATCTAAACAGTGGCAGGTTCAAATCCTTTTGGCGTCAACAAGTTTTGTTCTTTGTGTAGAGTATTTTAAAACATATTTCAGGTTTCCCGAAGCAAAACTACTATTTTCTTAAGATTCTGAGACAAATGAACATGGCTACGGTAGTTTTTTCATTCAGGAAATGCATTTTTCATCTCATAAAGGAACCTAATTTTGAAACATCTGCTGCTGAAAATAGATTAGTGAGTTACTATCGAAAAAAGCCAATTTTTTTCCTTCCTGATTCAATGAATTTATAATGAAAAAATATTTTTGAGGTATTGAAAAAAACGAGAAAAACTAATAGTATTTTTGAACAGGTGATCTTTTTTCAACTTTTTGCAAATTGAATTCAACTAAACTTTGGTAAACGAATTTTGATAGTTTGAATTCTGACTTTCACGTTTTGGGTGTGTTTTAAAGTGTATTCGGATGTTTGGTGCCAAATTTTCTCTTTTGTCATCTGAACTTTTTCAGATGTCATCTGAAAATTGACGTCTTCGTTGGAGGTGTCAAAAAATGGCAGAACCTATGGCATATGAGCAATTCATACGACATCAAAGGGAATCCTGGACCCATGAAATTAAGAAATTCAAATCCAGCAAGTCAAAACGGTTCATAAAAGTATAATGTGTGCATAGGCTCCGCCCACTTGGAAAACTTCAAGGTTAGAGTGCAGAGAAACCAGACACACTGCGTCCCTGACCGGGAATTTCAAAGTGGGCGGGGCCTAGGCATGAATATACTTTTCTGAACCGTCTTGGCTTGTTGATTTCGAAAATGTGGATTTCGGGGGCCATAATATTAAAGTAGCGAAGTGACCGTGGTGATCGTGTTGGGACCCAAGTACTAAAAATTTTCAAAAATTTCGAGAAACTTGACATTCTCCCAAAACTTTGAGCGTTTTTTGATGAATGGCAAAAATCAAGTAAAACTTACCTCCAACTTGTACCGTAGCCAAATAGAACATATCCTTCATTGGCACACCCAATTCATTCAATAATCCCAATGAATAACCAGCTAAAACAGGTTGATACATGAATGGAATAATCAAAAAACCAATGGAAAAATCCAATAAAATACTCCATAAATGTAAATTTAACATTGCCATTTTCATTGATTTCATTTGTTGAGGAGTCTTAAAAATGATACAAAACGCACCAAATGAATGAATTGGAAGGCCAATTAAAGTGATAGAATACATTGTTATTTTAAGAAATTGAGGGGTGTCTAAGAAGGCAAAAAATGTGGCATTTTGACACATTTTGGCCGGTAATTGATAGAAAAATTGGCGGGAAATGAGAAAAATTAGGTTAGAATCGAGTCAGAATTAATAATAAGAAGGCGTCTGGGTGGAAGAAAAGGCAGGGGAAGTTGACAGGTGATTTATTTTATTTTTGAAAGGTTGCTGCCTTGAAAAGATCATTGATTATATTCATTAATAATAATAATGGCGTTTGGAAAAAAAAATTTCCTTATTTTCTTCCGTAATCCAGTTACAAATTTTGAAAAAAAAATCATTGAAAATTCGTAATTTTTTAAATACTACAGTAACCTGATCAAGTTCGTGGTGAGACCCATGAGAATATCATTTTTGGAATAAGCTCGTCAAGACGGTTCAGAAGAGTATAATCATGACTTACTTTCCAAAAGTTGTAAAAGTTTTTGAATTTTGGGTCTCGCCACGAAAACACAAATCTACCGTATCTCTGTCGATTTCGCTCCAAATATCCTGATAATATCATCATTGAAAGCCCCAAGTCAAGAAGGTTCAGAAAAGTACAATAGGCTCCGCCCACATTGAATTTTTGAGGTGAGAGCACCAGAGAAACCAGGCACACGGCGTCCCTTACTTCAAAGTGGGCGGAGCCAAGGGGCATTTTGATGCTTTTTTGAACCGATATTGTGGGTCAAATAAACTGGACTACCGTAGACACCGTAGTCCACACAATGTCCACGCAATGTCCACATGATGCCCACATAATGTCCACACAATGTCTACAAAATGTCTACAAAATGTCCACATAATGTCCACACAATGTCCACATAATGTCCACACAATGTCGTCACAATGTCCATACAATGTCTACAAAATGTCTACAAAATGTTCACATAATGTCCACACAATGTCATATCCGAAAACACGACATGGCACGACGATTTCAACTATTACACACAATTTACTCATCAATGAGCGCCAATTTCATAATTTTATGGCCATCTACAAATTAAATATACCACCCTTTTTTCCGTTTTCTGTGCAAATTATTGAGATACTAATGTAAATACAATGACTAAGAAAGAAATAATCGTTTTTATTTCTAATAAAATCACTTTATTACCAAACTTTTATCAACAAATTATTGGCAAGATAAAAGGGAAGCAACACAAAGAAATTGATCAGTATTTTGAAAAAAAAAGATGGGCGCAATCAAACTTCTCATCGAACTTTTCTTTCTCGGATTCTTTATTTTGGCCGCTTCTATTGTGGAATCAGTCGGAATTTTCACACCCAATTGGTTTACTTCTGCTTACCGAATTAGGGTCAAAGGTGGGTCAATCACTGAACATGGATATGGAGGAATCGTGCCTTATTTATCGGTTAGTTTTGAAATAATGGTGCTACCTCTTATCTGAACTGTCCAAAATCAGAACTGGCCGTTGTAAAAACCGACCGTTTAAGAACTGCCCCGGAAGAACATTTCAGCTCGTACTGCTTGCAGGCTATTGCAGCAAAGTAGTGTCAGTTCTCATACGGAAAGTTCTGACTTGCCCAGTTCTTATTCGACCAGTTCTAATTTGTTCGGTCCCGATTAGGGATAGCACCGAAATAAATGGAAAAAAATCAAACAACAATTACAGGCGATGAAAACTTTACATGTATATATCGATAGTTGGTTGGAGAGCTCAAGTATTCTACTTTATACAGCTCTAACCATCTCCATTCTCAATATCTTTGTTTATCTTTTCACAGTGTGAGTTGCTTCTAACAAGGGACGTTATTTCAGATTCCAGAATAAAGGTTTCTGAAAATTTTTGAAAACATTTTTGAAAAGGAGAAACCACGATTCGTCTGAAAATCAGCTTTTTTTGACTGTTACGAGTTTTGAAAAAAAAAACCGCCTTTAAATCCAAAAATAGCGAAAATCGTCTATATTATGTTCAGAAGACTTATTGTGGGCCCCAAAATTATGATTCTTGTGAGAAAAAAAACAGAGTTCGAAGTTTTTGCCTGGAAAATTTCAGACCAAAAAAAATGAAAAATTTTCAACAAGATTTGTGACGATTCAAATGGTCGATTTTCTTTCTTAAGGGGTCAAAATTTGTTCGCTTGCTAATTTTCAGAAAAATTCTCAAAGCTTACTGTAAAAACTGTAATAGAAAGGCATGTCCCTCTGTGTATAATCAAGCCCTTTTATTAGAGGTGTACTTCTTGAAGTGTATCAAAAGTAATATAGTTTTCAGCTACAAAGTTGTGAAAAAGTCAGAATTTGACCGCAGTTCTATTCGACTCCTTCATTTGATTTCAATTTGCTCTGCACTAAGTTTTTTCTTGACTCTAGCTGCTGTAATCATTATCAAAAAATATTCGGCACCAGGTGTAATTTCGGTAATTGCAGCAACAAAAAAAAACAATTTAATGCATTTCTTTCTTTCAGTTAAATTCTTCATACTATATTTGTGCAATTGGAAGTGCAGTTTATCCGGCGATTAGTGTAATTTCTGGATTAATCGCATGGAGCGAACGAATATAATTTTATTGTTTTTTTGTACGACAACTAATGAACATTTTGAAAAAATATCATATTTGTGATTTTCTGCGCCGATGGAAAATTCTGCCGGCCCGGATTCAAAAAAAATATTTGAAAAATTGGGGTTGTTTTTTCAGATTTTTTTGTGCTGATTTTGATTAAATTTCTGACGTTTTCTTACTGGAAATATCCAAAATTTTCTCTAGAAAAACACCCCTATAGTTATCGAAAAAAAGACGAAAAAAAATGTTTTTCAGTGCCAAAAAATTTTGACCCCCCCCCCTCCCCCCTCAGTGATCAGCCAACCGGGCCGGGCCGGTAGAAATTTCTCAATCGGCCCGGCCCATCACAAGTATGAAAATTTTTGTTTAGAACCATAGTATCAAACTCATACTTGTCGCGGACCTGGCTGGGCAGTTTGGGAATTTTCGCACGGCACAACATAGCTCGGCCCGACTGCTCGCTCGGCTCGAGTTTCCACAGCGTCGCAGGTTTTGAAAAGAATCTAAGAAATTTTGATTTATTCTGGCCTTGCCCAAGAAAAAAACCACGAAAATTTCAGAAAAAAAGCTGAAATTTGTAAAAATTTCTACAATCGCGGACCGACGAGGGCCGGGCCGAGTAATCAAAGGTCTGATCAAACTAGAGAGAGGGCAATAAAAAATAATCAAGAGACCACCTGCACATAAAATCGGTTTTATCACAAACTACATTCATAATGACTAACAAAAACGTATCACTAATGTTGCAAACGTCAAATATGATAAGAGTGAAAGATGCACCAAAAATCGGAATTTTTCAAACTAATAAAATCTAAAACTTGAAATAGTAATAGTAAAACGAAGTGATGTAAATATCAAATGGAAATTCAGCTTGGTAAAAAAAATCACTTTTTTGGAATTCATTAAAAAGAGCCTGAGAAAATTCGTGACAAGACCCATGAAAATATCATTTTCGGGAACACCTCATCAAGACGGTTCAGAAAAGTATAATCATGATATATTTCGTGAAAATTATCAAAATTTTTATTTTGGGTCTCACCACGAAATTACAGAAACTACTGTATCTCTTTGCAAAAATGTTTCATTTTGAATTCAGCAGGTCAAGATGGTTTAGAAAATATAACCATGACAGTTTGTGATTTGAAAAAAATTTCAAAAACTTCAAAATTGGGTCTCGCCACGAAAATATAACTTTGAATTTTTGAAGCTGATTTAAAAAATCTCGATATTCTGGGTCCCGGAACGAAATTCACTGGACTACTGTAGCTATTCGAAAAATTGAATTTTTGAAACTTTTCGAAGACCCATAATTTCTTCAATTTTTTAAATGGTTTTTTGCCCAAACTCAGCGGAATTTCATGAATTTCAAAAAATAATCAGGAACTCTGTTTAGCGAACACTTCACTAATCAATTATCAAACAGCTGAAATCTCGAGGAATCTTATGATCGTATTTTCTGCTCATACCTCCTTCGAAATAAAATATCAGAAAGTCAATAGAAAAATTCACCTGTTTTCTCATCTCATTTTCTTAGAAACAAGATTATTCATTCTTTGCCCAACGGGCGCTACCTAAGCACCTAAAAAACTGTACCTGCACATCTAACTATGTGTCAAAATGCGACATTTTTCGCCTTCCTAGACACCCCTCAATTCCTTAAAATAACAATGTATTCCATCACTTCAATTGGTCTTCCAATTCATTCATTTGGTGCATTTTGTATTATTTTTAAGACTCCTCAACAAATGAAATCAATGAAAATGGCAATGTTAAATTTACATTTATGGAGTATTCTATTGGATTTTTCTATCGGTTTTTTAATTATTCCATTCATGTATCAACCGGTTTTAGCTGGTTATTCATTGGGATTATTGAATGAATTGGGTGTGCCGGTGAAGGATATGTACTATTTATTTGTGGTTCAGGTGGCGGGTATGATCGAGGATCAAAGTTTTGAAAACTAGCTGGAAACTCAGTTTTTTTGTCTTGAAACTCCGAAAACTTGTCTCCCATACCATATTTTCATCTGAAAATGAATCTAAATGATTTTCCATGAAAAACAAATTAGTTTGGCAGCAGGTGGGAATCGAACCTGGGACCCTTTGATCTTTGGACATCTCTCTTATCCACTGAGCCGCCCTACAACTCGTGCTGGCTGCTCAGCGGCGAGCGCGCGCGTTGCCTGGATGGCTCAGTGGCTAACAGGGATGTCTGTGGATCCAAAAGGTGGCAGGTTCGAATTCTTTTGGTGGCAATGTATTTTGTTTTTTGTGGGAAGTTGATTGGCACCAGTTTCACGGGTCATTGTCAGCTTTTCTGGGCCACTTCTGCCACCCAATGCCCCGTTTCAGCCTATAACCGTATAACTACTCAATTTTCGCTTCCAGGTTTATTTGTCTCTGTTGCATTTCTCTTCGAGACCCGTTTCTACCTTCTCTACGCACGTGAATCTTTCTGGAAACATCTTCGACGTCCATGGCTTATCCTCAATTACATCATTGCTTTTACCTACATGATCCCCACATATCTAGCAGTTCCTGATCAAAAATCTGGAAAATTATATCAATTTGGACGTTATCCATGTCTACCCCAAGAAGTTTATGAAGAAAGAGTGTTTCTTCTGACCACGTGGAGTACTGGAGTGGCTTATAATATGTGTCTGAATACAGCTGGACAACAGACATTGATATTTGTTGGACTGATATTTTGGAATATGAGAAAGTCTATGTCAACGGTGAAAATGTCGAAAAAGACGTTGGAAATGCAAAGAATCCTGATGAAAACTCTAGTTTTGCAGGTGAATTTTCTATAAAATGAAAATGTTTTCAAAAATTTTCCAGGTCACTATCCCTCTTATCACCGTTATGTGTCCCCTTATCATGAACACTTTTGTCACCTATAATTCATATTATAATCAAGGAGTCAATAACTTATCAACGTGTTTTATAGCTACTCATGGATTGGTTTCTTCATTGGCTATGATTTATTTACACAAATCGTATTGGGCATTTTTATTACAGTTTTTATCACCGAAATGGGGTACTGTAGAGGAGAGAAGGGTTTTTACGATGGTTCATTTACCAAATGATGTTTCGTGACTGGGAGCAAAATATGTTGGGAAGCCAATGTTTTGTGGAAGAAGGAACAGGTGAAATTTTGAAATTTGATGTGATCCTTTTTTCTGAAAATGTTTCAAAAACTAGAAGATAGTGTTATGTAATTCTGATCGCCCTACAATTCAAACCACTTCAGAGTCTCAAAGTAAAGATTCAACCGCCTGAATTACACGAAAATTGTGTTCATTCTCTACTTAAAATTAAAAACTAATAATATTTGGCCCACCGAAGAATTGAACTCGGATGTTGAATTTACCAGAAATTTTTTTACACCAATACACTACGCCGTCAACAGTGTGTAATTGAACCAGCAGCGGCAGCAGACTCTCTAAAATGAGTAAATCTAGCGACCGACAGTTGACGGGAGCAGGGCTTAGACTTGGAAAATAGATAGCACAGAGCTTCAGTCAAAAATTTTAGGCAAAATTGCGGTCAAATTCTGTATCGACCTGTCAAGGCCCCCATCAAAATTCAAACCACTACCGAGCCGGTCCCATATTTTCTGCCCTCGCTAACCTGTGGAGTACAAAACACCCAATTATCTATATCATTTGCTTAGGCGGTCCCGAAGTAGGGGACCAAAATAAGAGGATTAAAAGGCAGATGGTAGTCCCTTCTCGGCTCTCTTTCCCCCTTCTTACCTACTTTTAATTAGCTCATTAGGCCCACCTGCCCTATCTTCTTTCGATACCTTGTTCACAGCTTCTCTCTGATGATCCAAAAAGGTCAGAAGTCTCTTGATCCTTTTTTCCCCTTACACATTCTCAGTTTTTATGTCAAAAGTTATGAGTCGTTTGATTAGTTCCTCTTTTCATTTCCAATTTTCCAGAAATCCCCCAATATGTCAACCACACCCAAAAAACTCATTCAATATCCTATTCGAAGAAAGAAGAAAATTGTCAAACCAAAGGCCACATTTATGGATCTACCGACGGATGTCTTGTTGAAAATAACTGAAGATTTCGATTGGAAAACTAGGTGGGTTTTGTTCAAAGGGGCATGGTCTAATCTAGAAAAAAGCAGTAGTTTTGAGGCTTTTAGCGTAACAAAAGTTACATATTGGTTTCGAAAATAAATGAAAAAAAAACTTCTATGTTTAAAAATTTTTGAAGAAATATATTTTTTACGGAAATGAGACTCGATTCCAAATGCAGTTTAGAAAAGAAAAATGAGTAAAAGATGATTTTCTTCTGAATTTTTTTTCCAGCAAAGTCGAATTTTCTGAAGTTTTTATTTTTTTTCTCCAAGTTTCCTAAAATAAAAAAAACAAAAAAAAATATAGTATTAAAAAGAGTGTCCCACAAAACCTACGAAAAAAAGGTGGTAAGAGCCTATGAAGTGGGCGGAGCCTACCGGTAAAAACACATGAAAAACGTTCAAGAAATTTTTTGAAAAAGGTTGGAAAATTTTGTAGAAAATGCTTCGGCTCTTTTGTAGTTTCTGTTTTTGTTTTTTTTTTCTTGAATAGACTTCGAAAACTCAATTTTTAAGAAACCGAATGAAACATTGAAAACCAAAACCAAAAACAAAACTTTTCAAAAAGTAAATTATTCAAACTCATCCCAAAATTCCTGTAAGTTTCAGAATATCTCTCCGAAAAGTGTGCCAGCCTCTTCGAGACTTCATCGACAACAATCCTCATCATCCAATACAATTTTTCAATCACATTCAAATCCTCATTGAAAGAAATGCCATCGATTTTTACGTCGACGGAAATCTGGTTCACTACCGAAGATTTTCAGCTTCAGAATGCTTAGTTGGCTATAAAATGGAGCCAAGAAAATTGTCTGGAAACGTTCTTGATATTTTCATAACTGACTTAAAATCAATTTTATCTCATGGAAAACTTCATCTGCGACACCTGGACGTTGAACTGAACAGTGCTTCAAACTACAAAAAATTCTGGCGGGAATTTCAAAAATTCAAACTTCCAATCGACTATTTCTCTCTGAAAGTCAAAGGAAATCATCAAATGACACAGATGTTAACATGGCTTAATCGTGACGTCATCGCCAAGAAAATGTCAAAAACTCATGTAATTCAAAAAGGGATTATAATCCTAAATGATAGGACCAGGGAGACTTCACAGAAAATTGAAATGTTTCGACAGAAAGAGACAAAAAATGGGAAATTGGATGATTTTGATATTCAGGAGCAAGTTTTGAGACCTTTGGAAATGGAAAAAGATGTTTTTAAAGGAGCTGAAATGGTGGTGAAAAGACACGGGAAAAATGTGAGGAGACCAATGGAGGTAGGCAAATTTTGGATTTTGTAAATTTTTTGACAGGGTTTTTGGCGGTAGGACATTTCAGAACCGTAATTCTTATCAGAACGGTCCCTAACCAGAACTGTTTCACATCAGAATTGAAAATGTTAGTTTCACCTGGGAATTTTGCTGTTCTCATACGTGTCAGTTCTAATAAGAAACAAGTCTGATACGGGACAGTTACGGCATATTACTGGTTTTTTTTACTGGAAATAAGTGGTAAAACAGGCTGAAAACTTGAGAAAATAGTAAAAATCAAAAATTTCGAAAATACAATTTTATTCCGATTTCCATTTTTCGTTGGTTTAGGCACTTTGTTGAAAAAAAACTAATTTTCTTTTCTCATTTTTAGTCGGTAGCTTTATTTCATTTCCAGACTTGAAATGAACCGAAATTCGCTCAAAATGCTTAAAAAAAACTTTGAAAAAAATTCAAATTTCAAAAAACATTTTTTCCAAAATAACACCTTTTTTTCCAATCAGTTTCTGACTTTTTCTATGAATTCAGCTATTTTCTTCATACTGGACGAAATGATTCAAGTATGGAATTGGCCTAAAATAGGAAAAAACTATGAAGAAAATTTATTTTTGGTCCAAATATCTTTTTAAATTTCGAGATCAATCAATCTTTTTTTTTCAAAAATTCTTTTCTGACAACCAATTTTTCTATTGGTGGCCTTGGTTTCCCATCCCTCGGCCACCATGAAAAACTAGGCCACGATTTTCTTTCTTTTTTTTTCTTGAACTATGCTTATTTTCAGAAGCCACCAGACGCTACGAAGAGGCCATGGAATCCATATTTTGCGAGGCATCATGAGCAGAAATAATTATTTTTTTTTCAAATTTCACAGAAAGTATATTTATTCAATTAATAAATTTTTAAAAAGAAAATTCAAAATCCAAGTATTTCGAACCATCTTTTCTCTCGCTGAATTGCAATAAAGCGTTCTCCACGTAACTCTCCAAAATAGCCCGAGATTTTTGGATGTATTCGAAATTTCACTTCTTCTTGAACATTTTTGCCAAATGCAGCTCTGACGTCATCAATTGTGCTTTCAGTGAAAAGGAGCCATTTGAGATGGGTTGGAGATTTTGGAACATTCTGGAAAATCGAAAATCGAGGGAACGATTTCGGAGCTTTGAAAGTGTGAAATTTGTGATCTACATGTCGAAAAACGTCGGGAAAACATTTTTTCGAACCGATCGGAGCATTTTTGGTTTGCTGACGCGTTTCCGGTGCTCTGGCGCATTTTCGGTGCGCCGCTTGGGTTTGATTTTTTTTTTGTCAAACTCTAACATCTAACAGCTTTACTGACCCATTTAAACAAGATTCAACAAGCTGGCGCATATTCAGTGTCATGGCGCATATTTAGTGCCTTGACGCACTTTTGGTGACTTGACAGAATTTCTGTTTTTTCACCAAAAATGACGACTTAGGCCCACCAATGCGCGGTTTTTGAACTCAGGCGCTTTTCCAGTGCCTTGGCGCGTTTCTAGTGCATTGACGCATTTCTCGATACTTGGCGCGTTTTTCATTTTTTTTTTTTGATAACTCACATTTTTCAACTCAATGAGCACATCTCGGCTAAGCGGTTCCGCCTCCAATGCAAACTCTCCCAAATGATAAAAATTCTTGACTTGCTCCGCCGGAAGTCGTCCCCATTCAATCAGCTCCACTTTTTTCGCCATTTTCCATTGCTCTGAATTCCAGATGATGTTGAAAGATTCAGGATTTGGATTCGTACAGCACATTTTGATTTCTTCAAGTGTTCCAGGTTTCATGGTCGTTATCAGTGATCCAAATGGAATATCACTGGTGACTTTGAGTAATTTGACGTAGAATTGAGAGTCTGAGGAGTCAATTTTTTCGAATTCTTTCAAAAATTCTTCGGTTTTTTCAATTTCGATTTCTAGACAATTCAATGGTGCTTTTTCCTTGTTGAACATCTTCTTCAATTCTTCAAAAACTGCTTCGACAAATCCGAATTTTTCGATTTCAAAAGAAATTCCATCATTTTCTTGAAATAAACATCCTGATTCTTGTTTCATAAACTTCACCGAATGATTATCTATTTTCAATTCTACAGTATCATCAAGGATTTTCATTGTGACTTTGGAAGCTATTGGTTTCTTGTTGTCAACGCAATTGCGAAGTGACTTGGACACGTGGCGAGCGATGATTCTGAAAAACAAGGAATATTTTGACAGGATTCAGTTGGATTCAGAAGAAACTGATATTTTTGAGTTGAGCAGGTTTTTTCGGTTCAGAAAAGTATAATCAAGCCATGTTTTGGAAAAATTTTGGAATTAGGGTCTCACCACGAATTCACGAAATTTACTGTGACTTGGCCGATTTTCCAGCTAGAAAGATGGAAACAATATTTTTGAAATCAGCACATCAAGACGATTCAGAAGAGTATAACTATGGCTAGGTTCCGCCCACTTTGAAACCTCGAGGTTAGAGCGACAGAGAAACCAGATACACTGCGTCTCTGACCCGAAATTTCAATGTGGGCGGAGCCTAGTCATGATTGTACTCATTTGAACCGTCTTGACGTGCTGATGCTAACAATATCGTTTTTATCCGCCTTACCTAAAAATGGATAGAGTTACGGTAGTTTTTTATTAAACCGTGGCGAGACCCATTTTTAAAACTTTTTCAAAACTATGACTTGTTTATACTTTTTTGAATCGTCTGGACTCACTGATTCCAGAAACCAGGTTTTCATCTTTCTAGCTTGAAAATTGATAAAGTTACGGTAGTTTTTTCTAAAATCGTGGCAAGACCCATTTTTGAAAATTTTTTTGAAAGTACGTCATGATTATCCTTTTCTGAACCGTCTTGACTTGCTGATTCAGGTAGTGCTATTTTCACAGAACTAATGGTAAAACTGAACAGGTTACGGTAGAAAATCCCAAAAAAAGGCAACTCACCGATCAACAGGTCCCAATTTTTTCACAAATTTCTTCACGATATCATACGGTAGATCCGAAAATGTCAATGGTTTTGGATCTTGACTTTTATCATAATCCAAATCCAACTCCTCATTCCAAAATCTCATATACCAAAATTCGAATTCGGGATAATCCATGACGTCATCTCCAAATGATTTACAGAAAATTTTATATGAATCGAATGGTGGTTTCTTTTGAAGTACATCATATTGAATAAGACGGAGAAGAGTGTGACGATCACTTTTGAGAGAATTTCGGAGCATTTCCATGGTTCTGGAAGAATAAATGAGAATTTTGAGGGGAATTTGGCAATGTTCTATAGACCCAGGGGACGTGTCACGGAAAGGATACGGTAGCGAAGGAGAAAATCTGGAGATTTTTGGAATTTTGGGAAAATTTGGAAAAATGGCATGTTTAACCGACTAATTTAAGACCGTTTTGGGTGAACAAGCTGGAATTTTTCGGAATAAATCGGCAGCCGTGAATTGAATAAATCATTATTTTAACTCAAAAATCGAAAAAAAAGCGGACACCGTGAATAGGTCCATTATAAAAAAAAATTTTAAAATTTTTTCAATAATGGATTTTGAATGAAAATGTGATTTCATAGTCACGGAGTCCAAAACACTCCATTTCAGTTCAAATCGTTCCACCGCGAAAAGCTGTGTGCAATGGGACACGTTTGCTGTTGTTACGGCTTCCCATGTTAAAATCGAAAATCGCGATACGGAGTTTAATCAACTTTAGCTCTTTTCGCGTTAAAAACACAAACCGAGCGTTTTCTACTAGTTTCTTGAACAGGACACTTACTTTTGAACATTTTGAAATGTTTTTAAAAATTAATTTCAAAACATTTTCAAACGCGCATATTTACCGCCAAAAAATTAGAAAGTGCGCACTTGCTTTCAATGGACTGTTCCGGACTCCGTGATAGTGACTCAGCTTATTGGTTTGCATTAGTCTATTCATAGTGAAATTATCGGAAAATTGTCCTAAGCCCACGGCCACTTTACTAGAACGTGATTTGAATTTTTTTTTTTCACGCGTTTTTATTTTTTGATGGTCGCAAGCTCACTGCGTAGCGACTCAGCTTTACGTGCCTAAGCAGATATGTAGCCTTCATTTGCATGATAAAAGGAGTCGATACTCAGCGAATTAAAAAATTTGCGTCCACTACAAAAATAAAACGCGCGAAAAAAGAATTCAAAATCACGTTCGAGAAAATTCACCGTGAAGCCTAAGTCCGAAATTTTTTTTCCAATTTTCCTTATTTTCAAAAAACAACTGAAAATCAGTGGTTTGGCTCGTTTCAAGGATTAAAATTGGTCCAAAATCAGGAAGAATTTTATTTTCCCTGTTTTCCAAGTTCGTAATTTTTCATTTGAAAAAACATTTTTCAAACTTTTTTAAGCCTAGTTTAAGGACGATTTTGCGCCACTTTGATAGAATTAGCGAGAATTTTTTTTCAAAAAGAAAGTTCTCAAAATTTCACTTTTTTTTCAAAATTTTTCACACTTTTCCAATAAAAAATGATGAGAAAAGAAATATGAAAATGAAGATTCCAGGCTCTTATTTCAAAAATCACAAAGAAAATCAACTTTTTTAATTGTTTGTCAGACTATCCAGAAGAAAAAAATGAGTTTGTCAACAAATTTTCTTCTCGGTCAACAGTGTATTTCTCAGACACTTCAAACTTCAAAAAAAAATATTTTCTCATCTAAAAAAAATTTCCAGAAACTCTAAGCGCGTGTTTCTTTTCTCAGGCTTTCCTAAGTATCCGATTTCCCATAGAAGACATGTATATTGAGCTCAGAGCTGCGAAAGAAAAAGGAAGAAAAAGCTGAGAGAAGTGAATAAGAAAATCGAAGGAAAAGAGAGAAATGTTGCAGAAGAAGGAGGGAAAAGGGGGGAAAGGGAGAATAGAAGAGATCAGAAAAAGGGCAGATGGGCAGACAGATGGTTATTCATTAAGGGGCAGTCTACGTCCCTAATCCATCACACAAAACACACTCAAAGATTCATTCTTCGCCCGACTAGTGCTACCTACGTGTTAGAAAAAACTGCATTACTGTACCTGCACATCTAACTATGTGTAAAAATGCCACATTTTTTGCTTTCCTAGACACTCCTCAATTTCTTAAAATAACCATGTATTCCATCACTTTAATTCGTGTTATCCTATTTTTTCGAGGTTAGTATTGTACACTTTCAAGTCAAACTGATCCAAATGACTTCTAACTTTGTATGGTAGATACCTAACAACTTCTAAGACATGTGGCACATGTTTCATCTGGCCCCGCACCTTACCTACAGTAACCCGGTCCAAAAAGTTTTTTTCAACCGGCAGAGATATCGACAGAATTGCAACGGGAGTTGTAGAGGAGAGGAGGGTTTTTACGATGGTTCATTTACAAAATGATGTTTCGTGACTGCGAGCAAAAGATGTTGGGATACTGGTGTTTTGTGATCCTTTTTTCTCTCGAAAAGCTTCAAAAAACTAGAAAATAGTTTCATGTAATTCTGATCGCCCTAAAAAAAGCAATGGAGATTCCCGCATTTCTCGCCTCAGCCGTCTATTTCGCGAGACATCATGAGCAAAACAAGTGATAACTCTATCTCACAGCAAACATATTTATTCAATTAATAAACCTTTCAAAAAATAAACTCAATTTCCAAGTTTTTCGATCCATCATTCCTCCCGTTGAATTGCGATGAAGCGCTCTCCACGATATTCCCCAAAAAAGCCAGAAATTTTAGGATGAATTTGAAATTTCACTTTTTCTGCAACATTTTCTCCAAATGCAGCTTTGACGTCATCAATTGTAGTTGTTGTGAAAAGGAGCCATTTGAGATGGGCTGGAGATTTTGGAACATTCTGGAAAATCGAAAATGTGGGGAATGGTTTAAGAGTGTTGAAAGCGTGAAATTCGTGATCTACATGTCGAAAAACGTCGGGAAAACATTTTTCAAGCCGATCGGAGCATTTTTGGTTTGCTGGCGCGTTTTCGGTGCCTTGGCGTCTTTTTGGTGTTTTGCCTCAATTTGAGTGGTTTTGTCGTACACCGATATCTAGCAGCTTCACTGGCCCAGTAATGCGAGTTTCGAAACGCTGGCGCATTTCTAGTGCCTTGGCGCGTTTTCGGTGCCTTGACGCGTTTTTCGATACTTGGCGCATTTTTCCACTTTTTTCCCAATAACTCACATTTTTCAAATCCACCAGCAAATCTCGGCTAACCGGCTCCGCCTCCAATGCAAACTCTCCCAAATGATAAAAATTTTTCAATTGCTCCGCCGGAAGTCGTCCCCAATCAATCAACTCCACTTTCTTTGCCATTTTCCATTGCTCTGAATTCCAGATGACGTTGAAAGATTCTGGATTCGGATTCGGACAGCACATTGTAATTTCTTCAAGTGTCCCTGGTTTTATGGTGGTTATCAGTGATCCAGATGGAATATCACTAGTGATTTTGAGGGTTTTGACGTAGAATTGACAGTCTGACGATCCGATTTTTTCAAATTCTTCCAAAAATTGCTCAGTTTTTTCAATTTTAATTTCTAGACATTCCAATGGAGCTTTTGCCTTGTTAAACATCTTCTTCAATTCTTCGAAAACTGCTTGCACAAATCCGAATTTTTTGATCTCGAACGAAATTCCATCATTTTCTTGAAATAAACATCCCGATTCTTGTTTCATAAACTTCACCGAATGATCATCTATTTTCAATTCTACAGTATCATCAAGAATTTTCATTGTGATTTTGGCGGCAGTCGGTTTCTTGTTGTCAACACATTGACGAAGGGATTTGGACACGTGGCGAGCGATGATTCTGAAAAAACGCAGGATGTTCTGACAGGTTTCAGTCTGATTTTTGAGAAAATGATTTTTTTTGAAATCAGCAGGTTTTTTGGTCCAGAAGTATATAAACATGCTCTGATTTGCTAAAATTTTCATTTTGGGTCTTACCACAAATTTACAAAAACTACTGTATTTCTTTCAAATCGGGTCAAAAATTTATGAAATCATTATTTTTGAAATCAGCAAGCTACGTCGGTTCGAATGAGTATAATCATGACCTACTTTGTTTTAATTTTCCAGATTTAAGGTTAGAGCGACAGAGAAGCCAGATACACTGCGTCTCTGACCCGAATCTTCAAAATGGGCGGAGCCTATTCATGATTATACTCATTTGAACTCTCTTGACGTGCTGATGCTAACAATACCATTTTTATCAGCCTAGCTTTAAAATGGATAGAGTTACGGTAGTTTTTAATAAATCGTGGCGAGACCCATTGAAACAAAATTCTCAAAACTATGACTTGTTTATACTTTTCTAGAATATCTTGACTCACTGATTTCAGAAATATGGCTCTCTTCATTCTAGCTTCAAAATTGATCAAGTTACGGCAGTTTTTTTCTGAAATCGTGGCGAGACCCATTTTCAAAAAAATTTTTTGCAAGTATGTCATGATTATACTTTTCTGAACCGTCTTGATTCGCTGATTCTAGATGTGCTATTTCCACAACGCAGATGTAAAAAGTGAGCGGATTACGGTTAAAAAAATCCCAAAAACGGAAAACTCACCGATCAACAGGTCCCAACTTTTTCACAAATTTCTTCACCATATCATACGGTAGCTCCGAAAAAGTCAATGGTTTTGGATCTTGACTTTTATCATAATCCAAATCCAACTCCTCATTCCAAAATCTCATATACCAAAATTCGAATTCTGGATAATCCATGACGTCATCTCCAAATGTTTTACAGAAGATTTTATATGAATCGAATGGTGGTTTCTTTTGAAGTACATCATATTGAATGAGACGAAGAAGAGTGTGACGATCGTTTTTGAGAGAATTTCGGAGAGTTTCCATGATTCTGGAAAGATAAATGAGAATTTTGAGGGGAATTTGAGGATGTCCTATAGACCCTGAGGGGGAAAATGTCACGGAAAGGATACGGTAGCGGAAGAACAATGAAGGAATTCTTATAAAAACGAAACGTTTTTTCAAACCAAATTTTTCATCGATTTTTTATGTGCTTATTATGCGTTCACAAAGTGGTGAAGATTCGGTTAAAGGCACATCGAGTTTTTTCAATGTGCTCCACGCAACGACTTTAACTTATTTTCAGCAGCATGAAAAACAGTTTATGATATTAAAAAAAACTGCAAACCACGGTTTCACTACTGTTTTTACTGTAAACGTTGCGGGGAACACATTGAAAAAATTCGATGTGTTTAACCGAATCTTCACATCTTTGTAAATGCATTAGAGAACGATAATTTTTTAAATGAGAAAATAATAGGATTTGAAATGATATTATTACTAACGAAGAAATTTACGAATATTCATATATTGCCGTCAAGAAAAGTGTACCTTACCTCTGGTACGTTACCAGTAAATTTTTCGAAAAATAAACCGGAAAGTTTACCGATTGGTATAACAGTAAAATTTCGGTAAACTTACTGGAAAATTTGGGGGAATGACGTTCCACAAACGTGTCCCTAGTCAGAACTATTTCACATGAAATATCAGTTTTGATTCGGGCCACATTCCTGATTAAGAGACAGTTTTGATTCGGCGTATCCCCAAAAATACGGTAAATTTTTGGCTTGGAATTAGAAAAAAAATGTCATTGTTTAACACATTCACAGGTGAATTTACCGCACTTTTACTGATGAAAAAAAGACGTTTTCAAAAAAAAAACATTCGAAAACTAGCTTTATTCTTCAAAGAATTTTCAGAAATTTTTTGGTTTGTTTCGAAAGTTTTCTATAGAGGTGCAGGAGTTTTTCAGAAGCTTCTTTTAATACATTTTCCATCAAAATTCGAAAAACTTTATGGGAACGGACTTTCCCAAACTTTCTGAGATAGCTATAATGCGTCTGGAATCTAAAACAAATGCTCAGGAAGAAGAAAATGTGAGCAAAAATGTAGGAAATATTGAAAAAAAAACTTTTTTTTCAATTAAAAAAAAATGAAAACGAAGATTCCCGACTCTTATTTCAAAAATCACAAAGAAAATCAACTATTTTTATTGTTTGTCTGGATATTCCAGAAGAAAAAAAAAGTTGGTCAACAAATTTTCTTCTCGGTCAACACTGTGTCCCTCAGACACTCCAAACTTCGAATAAACATATTTTCTCTATAAAAAAAAAACTTCCAGAAACTTCTAGACACGAGTTTCTTCCCCCATGTATCCGGTTTCCCAGTGAAAACATGTGACTACGAAATATATTGAGCCCGAAGCCTGAGCCGTTAAAGAAAAAGAAGCTGAGAAAAAAAAAAGAATAAGAAAAAGAGAAAATTTGCAGAAAAAAAGGTGAAAAAAGACATAAAAAGTAGATAAAAAAAGGGAGAATAAAGGTCAAAAAAAGGACAGATGGTCTAATTGAGAGGCAGTCCTACGTCCCTAATCTAACACACAAAACACACTCGCCCCTTATCTCACCCCATTTTTCCCCTCCCATGGACTCCACTCTCGCTCTCTAATTCTCTCGCTTCCTCACTTTTTTCTCTAATTCTCTCGTTATTTTCTCCTCTCTCCTCTCCTTTTTCTCTTTTCCCGCTCTTTTTGTCTCTGTTTCTCTATTCCCTATCTCACTTTTCTATCCCTTTTCTCTCCTTTACACATAGGTCAAAGACACTTTGTAATATTGCTCTCACCAAGGGACTTACTTCGGGGAAGTTTTTCTGGAAAGTAGAGAATATTGGCGAAAAAACTAAATGGCATATTCTGAAAACGAAAATCATATTTAGAAAGCGATGCTTCCCCTAATCAGAACTAGACGAATCAGAACTGCCTGAATTAGAACTGACAATACTTTGCTGCAATAGCCTGCAAGCAATGAAAAATGCCCAAATACGAGCACTTGAAAAGTTCTTAACCGGGACAATTCTTAAACGGTCGGTTCTTATAAGGGCCATTTCCGATTCGACCGGTTTTGAATTCGTCCAGAGTTCTGATTTTTTAATTCGGGTCCGTTTTGATTAGGGGGAGCACCGAGAAAACACGAAAATTTCGTGGATAATGTTTTTTGTGGACAATATTTTGAGAAAATTGTTAAGGTCGGACACAGCTTCCAAAGGAGTTATTTTGAGTGTTTTTCTCGGAATTTTCTCAATTTTTTTTTCTGAAAACTTTTCAAATTAACTAATTTGAACCTGTTGAATTTGGAAATCGTCAAAGAGATTCTAAAAATTTGAAAAGTGAAAAAGTTTTGTTCCAATTCGGAAAAAAAATAATTTCAGACAAAAAGTTTGAGTTGTAAGTTCTACTGAAACACAGTTCATAAGGAATTTCCAGGAAAATCACGTTCCAACACACACACAATCGAATGATAAAACGTTCAAATTTTCAGAAAATTTGCAAAACCAAACTTTCAGAATAATTTCGAACTGATGATGGCCTTCTTCCAGTTGGTTGAAACTGGTTTTGGGGAGGACGTTGAATCTGAAATCCTGAAACTTTTTGAAAACCTAAATTTTTTTACAAAGTAGCTTTACTCAGTGCAGCATCTTGTTAAAAAAAGTACTTCCTTTCAGATAAGGGCTTTTCCTTGTTCCTAATCGTCGAATTTATTGTTGAAAGAATTAGACATTCACAAATGAAAATGCTGTTTCTTTTTCCCCAATTTTCATCCTACAATAAATACAGTAATCTTACCGTAATCCTAGAGGAAATCGTACTTGTTGGCTAAGAGAGGCTTTTAACTGGCCAATGATTAATGGCTTCAGGATTTTTGGCTTCATGATTAATGGCTTCATGAGGATTTTTGGCTTCATGAGGATTAATGGCTTCATTTCACCTAGTTGGATTAATGGCTTCACAAGATTATTGGCTTCATGAAGATTAATGGCTTCATATAGTTTTTTTCACGGTTTTTTTCTAATTTCAGATTAGAAATGATTATTTTCACAAATGTTTCCTGTTCTCTGTTGAAATTACACTGCCGTCGATGCGTTTCAGACGTCTCGAAATTTCGAGTGCCTAGTCAAAACAGTGAACTATATCAACATTCTGTGTTCAAAATTTGGATTGCAAGCCGAAATAACTATCATCTGATGAAAATCCAACCAATTCTCGTACTTCAGCTGCACCAAAATGCCGATTCTCTGACTACAGAAGTTGGAGATTGGCTTGGATAGATAGTTTCGAAATATTGAAAAAAGTCTTTTCAATTTTTTCAGACCTTCTGTACCATTCTTTACGGGAATTGGATAAATTTTCATCAGATGATAGTTATTTCGGCTTGCAATCCAAATTTTGAACACAGAATGTTGATATAGTTCACGGTTTTGACTAGGCACTCGAAATTTCGAGACGTCTGAAACGCATCGACGGCAGTGTAATTTCAACAGAGAACAGGAAACATTTGTGAAAATAATCATTTCTAATCTGAAATTAGAAAAAAACCGTGAAAAAAACTATATGAAGCCATTAATCTTCATGAAGCCAATAATCTTGTGAAGCCATTAATCCAACTAGGTGAAATGAAGCCATTAATCCTCATGAAGCCAAAAATCCTCATGAAGCCAAAAATCCTCATGAAGCCATTAATCATGAAGCCAAAAATCCTGAAGCCATTAATCATTGGCCCTTTTAACTTAATAGTAGCCCACGAAAGGACCAAATTCCCCATCCATTGTTACCATAGTCAGGTCTGTCAGAACCGAGCAATCTGACCCAATAGATAAAAATCTATGGGATTCGTTTCCAGATAATTGGGCGGTTTCTTCGAAAAAAAAGGGATCGGAAAGGATTATCCTGGGACAGGTGAAGGGAGGGGACCATCTGCCTGCTTGATCCTAATTACTCCTTTTATGCCGGTGTGGTCCTGCCTACCTCTTTCAAATTATTGATTTTCTTTAGTCCCGACCGCTTTTGTTTTGTATTTTTTAAACAGATCCTTCCAAAGATGGCCCCTGCCAACTTCTGCGACTTACCATTGGAAATTCTTCCGGAAATATTAAAAAATTTGGATTTACCCAGAAGGTTAGTTATCAGAAAATAATCCAAATTTCAACCGAAAGTTTCAGATTAATCGTCCGAAAAGTGTCAAAATCTCTTCGAGAAATGATTGATGCATTGGAACCCACATATAATTATATCGGTGTTATTTTCAATTCAGAATGTATGGAATTGGATTTGGAAGGATACAAAATTAAATATAAACGAACAGAAAAAGGGAAGCCAAAAAAACTTTGCAAAATGTTATGAACAAATTGGTTAATGACCTATATTCCATCGTTTCCCAACCAAAATTTGATTTGAAACATTTGAATATTGTTTTCACCGATAACTTTTCACTTCAAACTTACTTTCTTCTATATTCAAAAATGCCTGAAGCTTCTTTTTTTGTTCATTTTCTTAACCTAAAGTATGTTTGCGATTATTCCACAGAATGTGGAATTGTGGGATGGGTCAAACGAGATTATTTGGCGAAAGTGGAAATAAACGCAATGAATGTAAGGAATGAAGATGATATAAAACACCATAGGCTGGAATTGACACCCAACGAGAATTCGGATCGGCAATATTTGAGAACGTATGGACTTGTGAACCATGTTGTGTGAGTTATCAGGGTGATTGGAGGGGGGAGGTATTGTGAACAAAATAATACAGTTTCAACCCCGCGAATTCTTTCAGATGTATTGTTTTTGTAAAGCCGGCGCCAAGTTCGCTCCACGGATAACTTTTTCGATATGACCGAGAAATGAAAGTGGAAGAGTCGGAGCCTCGGACTTTGGTTGCAGTTCCGATTCTGCCAGCGACCCCGGGCCGAGGCACCGACTCTTCCACTTTCATTTTTCGGTCATATCGAAAAGTTATCCGTGGAGCGAACTTGGCGCCGACTTTATGCTCACAATAAAAAAGTGGGGTCGCTAAGCCCCGCCTATTGTGTGCAAGGTTCTGTTTTTGCAAGCATTGCAAAAAAGATTTATTGAACTATTTTTTCAGTTCTTGCCGATCCATGGTTCCAGTTAAAACGATAAAGACACCATGGAATCCATACTTCTCCAAATGTAATATACTGCAAAAGTAATCGAACGTTCACTGAAATACCCCATCTTTATTATATCAATGTATCATGATTTTGATCTTCAAATTATTCTATTTCCTCTATAGTAATTCTCCCTTTATATGTCTTTTTTCAGTTATAGCATTATTCATGATTTGAAAAAAATAATTTTTTGATACATGAATGAGGAAAAAATGTTACAAAAATCATTTTTTTTTCACAACACGAATAACCCCGTTATTGGTGATTCGTATTTTGACAAAAATTTTTTTTCAAGAAACTTTTTAGAAATAAATACACTTTTCTAAATTTAATTAGTATTTTGTAATAATTTGAGAGTAGCTTCACTCATTGCAATATCTTTTTAAAAAGGACCCATCCATCGGATATAGATAGGCAGCCCCGGAAAACGGAATACGGAATCCGGTATTCCGTATAACTCTGATAACCATAGTCAGGTCAGTAAGACTTGAGCAATCTGACCCAATAGATAAAAATCTATGAGTCTCGTTTCCTAATAATTGGGCGGTTTCTTCAAAAATAAGGAACCGGAAAGGATTATCCTGGGACAGGTGAAGGGAGAGGACCATCTGCCTGCTTGGTCCGAATTACTCCCTTTATGTCGGTGTGGTACGGCCTGCCTCTTTCAAATTATTGATTTTCTTCAGTCCCGACCGCTTTTATTTTGTTCATTTTAACAGATAATTCTAAAGATGTCTCCTGCCAACTTTTGCGATTTGCCATTGGAAATTTTTCCGGAAATATTGAAAAACTTGGATTTACCCAGAAGGTGAGTCATTAAAAAAACGATACTGTTCTAAAATCACGGTCCGTAAGAAAAACTCTCCTGAAAAATCCTTAATATGACTTTGGAACAGAAATAACTGAACCCCCTAGAAAGTTAAAGCTCGAAAAATCTAGAACAGGTTATCAATAAGACATGCAGAGTACTAGAGAGATGCAGAATACAGTTGTTTCCAAAGACTTAGATGCTCCAACAGCAGCTCTAAATTTCTTTTTCGAGGTTTCAAACAAGAAACTCAACCAGAATAATGTTGTAGACGCTCTTTCAGACCGCCTAAGCATCATTGCTAATGCACTTCTGAGTGTTTGAATATTTGATAGTAACCCATCTTTCTCGTTTTTTCCGTGATTGTTTTTTGGTCTATTCCAAACCTACCTCACCTGCATTTGATTTTGAGACTTCTTCTGAAGAGTTTTTTTTTCGGATCGTGATTATAGAACAGTACCAAAAAAAACCATGTTATTTTCAATTCAAAATTTCAGATTAATCGTCCGAAAAGTGTCAAAAACCTTTCGAGGAATTGTTGATGCATTGGAACCCAACTACAATTATATTGGGATTACTCTTGATCCAGAGTTTATGGAATTGGATTTGGAAGGATACAAAATAAAATATACACAAAAGAAAAAAGGAAAAGCTCTGAGATCAAAAACTACTGTCATGAAAGAACTTTTGAATGACTTTTTATCTATCGTTTCAAATCCAAAAATGAAATTGAAATGTCTCAAATTGGTATTCATTGAGTCAGCTTATACGGGTTTTGGGGTATTTTGGGATTTTTACAAATTGCACGTTCGATTCAAATTAAATGTTCATCATTTCCATGTACAATTCTATGATATTCCACCTGAAAATTCTTCAATTGATGAAAGTTTGAACTACGATACTTTGAAGAAACTTGAAACGGATTTTATCACAGTTTGGAAGGGAAATATTATGGAAATGAAGAAAAACATATTCACTATCCTACTTTATCCGAAATATTCTCGTGTGAACCGAATTGGTTATTTTATTAAAGGAAACGAAGACGATTTGAGAGAAGATCCGGTAATTATTCTTTTTTTCTAATTACATTTTCCATACTTGTCACGGACCGGACCGGGCTGTGACGCTGGAAAAAAAAAGGAAAATTTTATCATTTTTTTGCATAAAGACCCAGAAAAAAGTATCGAAATCGAGCTGAAAATCGGGAAAAGTGAGCTCGAAAAATATGATTTTTGAAACCCGAGTCGGGCCGATGTTTGACAAGTATGGCATTAACACCTGTTTCCTGTGGGGGAACGAAAGCGCGCCCTAATGCTGAATTAATGATTTCGCTGCGTACCCCCAACTCTGGACAAGTTTTTTCAAGCGAATTTTTAGGGAAATGACGCGAAACTGAGTATTAAACTGTTATTACGAAGACACGAAAAAGTGAAGGTTCTGTTTAAAGGCGCAAAGGCAAATGTACGCGATATCTCGCCACGTTTACCGTAATTTTTGTGCATTATGGTCAACGGAAGCGTCTGCATACCCGCTCTAATGTCAACCCCGCCCACCTTTGTCAAAATAGTTCTCACTTTGAAGAGAGCGACCAGCCACGCAAACAGTAACGCTTTAAAATTACGGTAAACGTGGCGAGATATCGTGTACATTTGCCTCTGCGCCTTTAAACAGAACCTTCACTTTTTCGTGTCTTCGTAATAGCAGTAGGGCGCGCTTTCCTACCCCCCAACAGGAAACCCGTGGACATAGTCTAGTTTTTTTGCTCCAAATCCTTTAATAAAACTTTCAGACGGAACTTCTAAATGCTCCAACTCCGAGAATACCAGCTAATGGAATTAGACGTTCTCAACAGCCAATACAGAAAAATGTTGTTGCACGTACTACTGGAAGAGAAATTCAAAAATCATGGAATCCATATTTTTCAAAACATAACAGCTTGCATTGAAAATTAATGAAACTCTAATAAAGTTTTCTTTCTGAAAAAAAAGTTTCCTGATTTTTGTTATTAATTCAGAGTGACTTTACTCTGTGTAATATCTTTTTAAAAGGTTCCCATCAAACTAAAATGAAACTTCGACACTAAACTGTATTCACACACGGACAGAATCAGTGTGGTAATAAGAGTAAAGACAGGAACTGTATCGGGCTGAAAGTTCTTTCTCGAAAATGATGCATTATGAAGACGCGAAAACTTCCTTATTTTCATAATTTTCTTCGAAAAAATGCTTTCATTAGCGCGTTGTGAGGGTTATCTGGATATTTGGTATTGCGCCTATAATCGGAGCAGCCATTTACAATGAAAGACAGGCTGAAGCCTGAGTTGACACATTTTTCTGAGAACAATATCAATCCACAACGATAGACAGCCATCAGAAGGCTAGAGTCGTCATCCCAGGTCTCCTATGTTTCCATCTTCTTTCACCGCGAACACTTCTTCAAAACAAATGTTTTTAACTATATTTTTACAAATCTTTCAGACACGGCGCAATCAGTTCCACTTCGCCGCGCGGTGAACCTCATTCGAAGTACCCAAAGATGGCGCCAACTTCAGATAATTCTCACTGCCAGGACAACTCTCGCAACTATTCTGGAAAAGAAAAAACTGCAGATAGTCTTTCTGATTCACTATTCACAGATGATCTCAGCTTCGTAATCACTTCGCAAGCTCTTGAGATTATTCGTATCATTGTGTTGGAAGAAAAGAACAACAAAAACAGTTTGTATAACGTGTGAACATTCATAACGTAAGAAACAAACAACGAGCATCGAAGCAATGATGGTTGATCTACTTGAGCTCCTTGACTTGAATGCCTGGTGGGAGGGATTGCTTGAGCTTCTCGGCCTTGTCCTTGTCCTGAAAAAAAAGATGATAATTGTTTGAAGTTTTTAGTGGAGAACACTATTCGAATGATGCGGGGGAGGGCTGCCTTTTATGCTTGGTATACCTGTGCTTACAACCTATTGAAAATATTAGAAAATAAAAGCGGTACGCCAGTGGCGCGAAGAGCAGTAGACCAGTGTCAACACATTTTGCAAGGCCCTCGCACTATCAAACGCTTTCGGTGCACCAACATTCTTCTAAACTCATATACTCTCAACACACGATGTGTTCAACTGACATTCGAGCACTCTTGTTAAGCTAAGAAAGCAACAGTCGAATAACATCTACTGAAGCTTTCATTCGGAGATATCAAACGTATTCCACACGACGCATGAAGTATACTTCACAAAACGTTCAACTTCCGCGGGCCGCCCTCCGACTTCATCACTCGAATACATTCCTCCAGTTTCAAAAAGGCTTCAAAAAAAAACTCACGGCGACGACGAGGGTGTAGAGGTAGCTGGCGCAGCGGACCTTGAACTTGGTGTTGTTGCTGTTCTTCTTTATTTTGACGGACTTGGCATCCTTTCTACGGGCCTTCACCAAGAAGTCCTTGATCTCCTTGATTTCCTTCGGCATCGTAATGGTGTTACCTGAAAAAAGCGTACTTAATACTGTGTCGAGAGCTGGGAGACGAATTAAAGAACGCTGAAGAAAGAAAAGTACCGAAAAAGGCTATAAAAGTGAGCATATAACGAAACTGGGGGAGAACGGGCCGAATATGCACATTTCACCGTTATTTTCAACTAAATCACGTTGGAGAACACAAGTTCCGCAAAGAAAAATTCCCTTCCAAAAGAAAAACGAAGAAAAAGTGCCCGCACACATAATTTACGACAAAATTTTGGGACGAAAATCGAAAGTTCTGAAAAACTACGATTTTCACTGTTATTTTTTGATAAAAATAGTTCGAAAATTATTCTTCGTTAATTGGAAACATTATTTTTACAAAAAACCTGCAAAATTTTGGGACAAAATCAAGAAAAAGCGAAGAAAAAGGAGGAAAATTGGGTGAAAAGCGGAGGTGAACGCGATGGGGTACGGTGACACTTGTTTCACGTGTGTCACCGCGCGGCGAGACCCGCGGTGGAAGAGCCTGTCCCTTTAAACCTGAGTCGATTTACGGGGGTGCCAAAGGATGATTTTGGTGGCGGAAAGTGAGTTTTTGGTGGATTTTTCTGCGAAAAAGTGGAATATGTTGCGAAAATATCAATTTTTTGAGATAAAAGTCGTATTTTGCACGAAAAATCAGCGAAGTTTCATTAGAAAACTGATGTTTTCACTATTTTTTTCGATGAAATAAGAAGACTGCCTAAAAAAGCCGACATTAAACAACTTTTAGGTTCTTTCTTCGCTGTTTTCTTGCATGTTCTTATCGGTACAGAGTTGAAAAACTGATTTTAAAAAAGAAAAGCAATAAAAATGGAGTAGGAAGCGTCGGTAATCGTCGCCGGAAGAAGTTTCCGATGCTCGCAAGCCAATTCGAATGGATTTGAGCTGAAAATTGAGTTTTGAATGGAAGAGGGAAGAAGAAGGCAGTTATTAAGACAACAATGAGCGAAAGGGCAGTGTTTAGGCTAATTATTAGAGAAGATCAATGCCAACATTTCGCTTTTTGGAACGAGAAAATCAGTATTCGAGGAGGAATATACAAAGAAAAAAGTGTCGAGAATTTCGACTTTTTCCGGTGAAATTAGACGGATTCACGGTGGATTCGGTGGCAAATTGTGGTTGTTACCAAGCATTACAGTTGATTTGACTGAAAAATGAAAAACTTTTAGCGATTTAAGAGAGAAAAGAAACGATTCGAGGTTGAGAACGAAGGAAAAGAAAGGAAAAATTCGCCGAATTGAGCTCAAAAACGAACGGAAAGCCCGGATTCTATTGAGAAAAACAAACGGAAAGGGGGTTTATGAGGCAATTTCTGCGATTCTGAAGTGGATTGATTGCGATTTCAATGAGAAAATAGGCAGAATGGCGATAAAAAGTACGGAAACAGGCCAGGTTTCCAGCGCCGATTGCCGTTTTTAGCAGTTCTGAGCAATTTTTCCTGCAGAAATAGTGCTCAATAAGCCTCGTTACACGCAGAATACCGCTCGCTTAGACACTAATTTTCATCGCCCAGAGCGGTTTTTCATAGGAGGTTTGAAGAAAAATGCGAGAAAACGGGGTTTGGAGGGGTCTGGAACATAGTTCTCTCGTGATTTTCATGGCAAAATTGAGAATTTTCGAAGCTGAAAAGCAATTTTTCGAAAATAATTATGGGGAGAAGGTATTATTGATTTCAAATGAACTGACACCTCGTGACGTCACACTGCCCGGGACCCAAGTTGGAAAACTTTCATGGTAGTTTTATTTTGATTTTTTTCAGGCCGGTTTCGCACTCAAAAATTATTTTTTTTGCTCAAAAATTGTATTTTGAGTAGAAGAATTGAATGTGCGGTCGAAAACTGTCTGAAAAAAATCCTGGAAAAAAAAATAAATAGCTACCATGAAAGTTTTCCAACTTGGGTCCCCATGAGAGTGACGTCACGAGGTGTCAGTTCATTTGAAACCAATAATAAAATGGCAAGCAGGATGATGGAAAATGTATCGAAAATTGGCGGAAAATTCGAAAATCGCATATAAAATCGACAGATGATGCTTCTTATCGCGTCACAACTATTTCCAGTCGATTTCAGTTGGAATATATAAAATTCGGAGCGGAATAAGCAAGATTTTTCGATTTTAAAGGTGAGAAAACGGATTTGTTGGCAATTCTCCGGCACTGAGAGAAGAAGAAGGCAAGCAAGACGTGGAAAAATAAGAAGAAGCCATTCAACGACTTTCAAACAGTTTCGGCGGCAAAATGCAGCATTATATGAGCTGAAAATTGATTTGTGCCGTTTTTGGCAAGGAAATGAAGGATTTGATGGCAAAATAAGCGAGGTTTTTGCTCAGAGAGGCAAGCAAACGGGTTTTCGGGAGATTTTGGAGCGAAAGTATTGGATTGAAGGAGAACATGAGGGCGAAGGGGAAAAACGATAGTTGATCACAAAAAATCGAGAATAATGTTCGAGCCGCCCGTAGTTCCACGACAATTCCCCAGTCTTTCGAGCTGCAAAAAAAAAACAATATGAAAGGTGAAAAGAAGGGAAATTTTGGTTTTTATAGACGAGAAAACGGGTTTTCGGCGATTTTGGGCGAAGAAAGAGAGAAGATGGAAGAAGGAAGACCGAGAAAAAAGAAAAAAACGGAAATTTTGCCGATTTCCATAGGGAAAAGAGGGGTTTGTTGAAAATTAAGGTCGACGCGTTATAAATTGATGCGATCATCGTCGGAAACTCAAAAATTGGCATTTTAAAATGGGAAACGATGTTCGAGATGCTCAGTGGGCGGTTCACAAACATTTTTATGCGATTTGCTCTGCAATTTATGAGTTTTGTAGGAGCGAAAATCGTCAAAGGGTGCATCACGGTCTCCCGAACTCGAAATCCGCAATGGAGCGCGCTTGCAACATTTCTTGGCGCACAACGTGATTTTCAGCTTTTTTGAAATACTTTCTTTAAAAAAAATCGCTGGTTCTCCGCTTTGGGTAGAATTTGTAAAGAATCGAAAAAGAATGAAAATAAGCGATGACTGGAAAAAATCGGACCAAAATTGAAAGTGCTGATTAGTTTTCAAGAAAATCAACTGAAAAACGAAAAATTAAGGTGTTTTTGGAATTTCCTGAAAAAACGAAAACACTTCCAGTTTTGAAAACTGGTAGACTTTGTAGAGACGAATCTTGCGAACATTTTGAGCTGCAAACGGCTTCATTCTGATACAAATTGAGGGCTCTGATACATTTACAAGATACGAAAATTCGATTTTCAAAAAATAAAAATTCGTTTTTTCGGCTTCCTGTGAGTCTATAGTTATGAACATCATTGAATACAAATATGTACTTGATAAATGAGTAAAAATCAAGCTCATTTGTGCTATTTTAAGCGGTTTGGAGCGAATTTACATTTTTTTGAATAATATTTTAAAATTCTAAAAAGTTACTTTTTGGATGAGTATACCTTTTTCATTAAATTTTTAGTTGAAAACTTCTTATTTTATGTTTTTTCGGCTGAGAAATTGGAAAAGTCCGAAGTTTTCCTGGAAATTGGTTGACAGATTACTGTACTTTTTAAAGGCTCATGCCTCAAAACTTCAAAAAGTTTATGGTGGCGCGAAGCGCGCCACCAATCACCCATTGTGCGCTTTTCGAGACGGGGAGACCGTGTGCATGCATTTTTCGAACTTCCGCAATTGTGCGGTGGAGCGCATTTGCATTTTCAACCAATTTCCGCCAAAAAAGCGCCCAGAAACCCGGAGTAATCGTTTGTTTTTCGGGAAAATCATGTTTTCGATCTGAATCAATCTGTAAACAAAAAATGTTCAAATATCTAGTCGTGTTTCGACGCTTTTCAAGAGAAATAGAATTGATTCGCTGGAATATACGGTTCTTTTAACAATTTATTATACTACCGTAATAAATACCAGACGGTTACCGGCGCTTCGCGCCTCAACCGCCTGGCTTCCGCCGGGGAACGCGATTTTGACTATGTGTATAGATAGCACAGAGCTTATCAGTGATCCTATCAGGAAACGGAAAAGACGGGCATCATCCCGTCAGCATTCTCTATCGATCAGTCAAAATTTTATGAAAATCGGCTCAGTAGGAGCCTCGCTAGGGTCGGCGCCGGACGGACAAACACACACACAGAATCTTTGTGGTAATAATAGTAAAGATCAATATGATCAACAAATAGTAAGGATACGTGTCAAATGGTAAGACATGAACAATAATTAGTTATAAACCACATAAAATACAGGACAAAATTATTATGATAACCACTGTTTACTTGAGTAGATTTGACTTTGAGTAGTAGTTTTTCCAGCCCTTTTCCAGTCTTTTGTTCTTCTCCGCCTCTGTTTCAGGTCCAGGTTTCACGGCAGGTTTCTTCGGCGGCTTTTCCTTCTTCGTTTCCACAAGCTTCATTCCCGCATTGCGTTTTTCAATGTTCTCTTGCCGATAGTCCGACAGAGCTTTCTGAACAAAAATTGGTTGTTTTAATCAATTCAAACCAACATTTTTTCCTACCTTTATCACTTCAGCTTCAAGGAGTTGATGATTATAAGAGCGTCTTAATGGTTGGTATGGGTAACTTTTCCTGGTCTTGTCCCATTCATTTTCCTGCCTAATAAGGCACTCTGCGTTTCCACTCAATACAAACGCTTAAGTTTGTCGCACTGGATTCTGGATTACGTTTCTCTGATGTTCATAGATTTTCTTAGCCTTCTCTTGACGAGTTTCTTCGGTTAAATTTGACTTTTCAAGTGCAGATATCAGATGTTCCACAAATGAGCTGTGCATCATATTTCGTTTATCCTTCACTCTTTCTTCGTGTAAATGTTCCGGATCTCTCACTGGATCATCACCATTAACCAACAAAATTCGATTTGAAACAATTTAATATTGTTTTCACCGATAACTTTTCACTCCGAACTTGCTTCTTAGCAGATTCAGAAATACCTAAAGTTTCTTTTATTGTTCGTTTTCTTAACCTAAAGGTTATTTGCGATTATCCAACAAAAGGTCCAATTTTGGTATGGCTCAACCTCGAATATTTGGAGAAAGCGGAAATAAACGCTATGAATGTACGGAATGGAGATTATATAAAACACCATAGGTTTAAATTAACACCCAACGAGGATTCGGATCGGCGAAATTTGAGAACGTATGGAATTGTAAACCAGGTTGTGTGAGTTATCAGGATGATTGGGGAGAGATAAACACAGAGAATCATACTCGCAAAGGGCCGGGCCGGATCCTGCAAAGGTCAAAATTTTTTGCACTTAAAAAATTTTTTTTTACTGTTTTTTCAGCAGGGCTGGAATTTCACGTTTACAAAATTCACGGATTTTACGGTTTTTTGAGCGTCCGTAAAATTTTACGGAGAACTTTTTCTGTTCGTTTATATTCAATTTTGTATCCTTCCAAATCCAATTCCATACATTCTGAATTGAAAATAACACCGATATAATTGTACGTGGGTTCCAATGCATCAATCATTTCTCGAAGGGTTTTTGACACTTTTCGGACAATTAATCTGAAATTTTCAGTTGAATTTAGCATTGTTTTTTTATGACTCACCTTCTGGGTAAATCCAAATGTTTCAGTATTCCCGGGAGAATTTCCAATGGTAAGTCGCACAGATTTTTGGGAGCCATCGTTGGAATTATCTGTAAAATATAATCAAAATAGCGTATTCGGGCAAGAAGAAAATCAATAATTTGAAAGAGACAGGACGAGGAATGAACCACACCGGCATAATGAACTAATTAGGACCAAGCAGGCAGATGGTCCCCTAAATTCACCTGTCCCAGGATAATCTTTTCCAATCCCTTTTCTCTTGAAGAAACCGCTCAATTATCCGGAAACGTAACCCATAGATTTTCATCTATCAGAAATGATTGCGTGGTTTTTAGTGGCTTTGGAAAGGAAATTTAGTTTTAAAGTGAATGAAAATTGGCTTGCCAGGCGGTTTTCCAGGTATAAATTTGGCCAGAAGCTGTCGATTTTTCTTGGGCGCCAGTAATTTCTTCAAGAATACTATTTTTGATAATTTAATCCTAGAAACCTTATTTTGGCTGTAAAATTTTAAGATTTTTTTTTCATTTTCAAATTGACTTGAATTACGCACAAATAGTGCCCTGAACCGTTCTGAGTCGAACCCTTTCGTTTTTTTCACCTGTTTAATTTTGGCTGCATGCCTTTCTAGAACTTTCCCTTCCCAGAACTGTTTCTTATCAGGACTTTTCCGTATGAGAACAAAGAAATTCCCATATGAAAATAAAATTTTCAGTTCTGGTACGGGTCGGAGTTGATTAGGGACAGTTCTGTTACGGTAAGATTCTGGTATGGAACAGTTTTGATATTTAACCGAAGGTCACAAAAGAAAAAAAGATTTTACAGAGAAAATTGTCAGAACAGCCAAAAATGACTCAAAAATCTTGCAAATACTTTGATTTTTAGGCTCCATTTTTTCGCAAAATACTACAAGTTTTTAAAAAGATTTTTCAAAAAACACTTTCCTTATCAGTTGCAGATAAAGAAAGCTCCTCAAGACGAAATCTGCAAAAATACGGTTTCTCGGCCAACGGCGGCGGACACCAAGCTGTCTGTAACTAGCAGTTTTACAGCTTCCAATTGATTTCTGAGGGATTTTCTTTTTAAAAACGGAATCAGCATGGAAGAAATATTCATATGGGTTCACTGCGGGGGTAGGAAAGCGCGCCCTAATGATAAATTGATGATTTCGAAATATCCTTCTATCAAAAAAGTGAAAAAAAAATTTGATAATCAAAAATCTTTATGAGCAAATGTGTGTGTGTGTTTGTTTGTATAAAAACGGAGGAGAGAAGGGGGTGTGAGAAACCAAAAAACCCGGTAAATGAGATAATTTGGGAAGCTAAAAATTCAAAATCAATTATAAGAATTGTGCTCGCAATGTGGATCCTCTGGTGTGTGAGCCATCCACGGACACTTTAAATTTGACTGACCGCACGGATTGTGACCAATGGCGCAGTACCTGAAAAAAGCGGGAGTTTGAATTTTTCTTCAAAATGTTGTTTTTTTTGCACCACGGATTTATATTTTATTGGAAAATCATAAGATTTACATTTGATGGCCTAGGAACCTCTGATGGCCGATCTCAAAAAAAACGCCGTTTTCCCGCTGTCAAACAAACAGCAAAATCAGCGAAAATCCCGATTTTTCGTGAGTTCGGCCATCAGAGGTTTCTAGGCCATTAAATCTAAATTATAATTTTCTCAATCAAATATCAGTTTTACGGCGAAAAACTCTACAAAACTCTAAAAACCTACCAATCATGATAGAAGAATAGATACATTGTGGTGAATAGGACGGACACGTAGAATACCAGTGATAACAATTCGAGCCTTCTTATCACCGCTTGCCATTTTGTATTGATATCCTCTTGTGGAATTAACGTCATCATTTCTGATCTGGAATTAGAAAAAAATATTATGTTTTAGAAAAATATTCTGGTTGTCTTTGGTTAAAAAAATATTTTGAAATGTCCATAATTTCTCAGGATTGTTTGAAAATTTTTGAGTGATATCAGAATGTCTAAGAATAAGTTCTAGCTACTTTTTTTGTACCGGAAATCATTTTTGTTAAAAAGAGATTTTCCGAAAGTTCCAGATTTTCAGACAATTTAGCAAAAAAATGCTTTAGGATTTTCCGAGATATGAATTCATCGGTGAAATTATCGTTAATCAACTCATTTATCGGAAAGGTAAAAATCTGCTAAACAATGCAAATCAGCGTAAATTCGAAGCTTCGTTGCGCTCAATTTTTCAATTTTTTCCAACAAAAAAAAAGTATGGTAAAAGTTCTGAAGTGCGTCTTACCGAAAAAATTTTTACCGTTAAACGGATGTTTCGATAAATTATCGACAAATTTACCGAGAAAATTCATCGGAAAAAAAGAATAAATTTTGGGGAAAATCGAAAAACTTTTCGAAAAAATCTGCTAAACAATGCGCCTTGGCTTGATTTTGGAGCATCGTTGCTCGTTATATTTTGAAATTTCGCGCCAAAACGCTACTGGAAAAATTTGAAAATTTTCCGGGAACTCAACGGAATTTTACCGATACGGCACACTTTTCCAAGCTCTCAAATCCCCTATTGAAAAAAAAATTTTTCCCACCTGATCTCCGCAATAGTTCTATCCATCCGTGTAACCCCGTTGGCGATATCTTCCAGAGCTTGCTCGTAATACTGATAAATGAGCATGTTATCATATTGGGACATGCTCAAACGTCTTCGAATCGATTCGCGAGCAGGCGTAGGGTTGTCCTGGAAAATTTTTTTCAGAGGGATCAAACTTTTTTTCAAAAAAAAAATTCAAAAAAAAATTTTTTGAACTGAAAAATAAAAGAAAAAAAAATCAATTTTTCGGCACCTGGTGATAAGCGTGAATGTGTTGCATATGAAACGGACTATTGCCGTTATCAGGTCCTCCATTTCCAGGACCACCACTTCCAGGCCGTGGTAACAGTGATAAGAGTGATGCGGCCACGCCCCTTGCCTTATCACGAATGCCCGTTCGAACATGCCCATTTGACAAGAGATGCTCCTGAAACAGTGGTGTGGGTGTGTGGTGATTGGGACATGCTTTTTTGTGATGGAATCATGGAGTGGAAGAGAAATATATATGAAAATGAAAAAGTTAGGCCATCATGCTTTTCTTAGGCCACGGGGAGGGACGGTGAAAGAACAACTTACCGAGGGCGGTTGAGACATAGTTTGTGGACGGTAGCGGGAGAGTTTTCTGAAAAAAGAAATAGTTGAGTATTGGGGAGTTAGGCCAGGGAAAGTTAGGCCAATAAAAACTAGGTCACGATTTTGAGAAATTAGGCCAGGGAGGGCTAGACAATGTTTGTGAAAAGTTAGGCCACCAAAGTCGAATGACAGGTCACCAATTTCGAAAATTTTGGCTAACACTTCGGAAATTTACGTCATCCATTTTAAAATCTAGGTCACTGATTTGAAAAAATTAGGTCATCAACTTGTAAAGCTAGGCCACTATGTTGGGATAGTTTAACAAGCTTTCCAAAAAATTAGGCCATAAATTTGAAATGTTAGGCCACCAAAGTGGAATGACAGGTCACCAATTTTGAAAAGTTAGGTCCTCAATTTGAAAATCTAGGTTATCAGCTTAGAAAGCTAGGCCACCAATTTCAAAAACTATGTCACCAAATCAAAAAGTTAGACCGCAAATTCGAAAAACTAGGCCACCAGTTCTAAAAGTTAGACCACCCAATTCCACTCACCTGGCGATTTTTGAAGGTGAAATATCGAAGGACAACCATTTCAAATACCACGGAACATTGTGTTTAACCCTTGACTCTCTCTCCAAATACACGAACATTGATGTGGTTACTGTAGACATTCCGATGATTGCCAATAGAATAAAATAGTATAATCCTATCAGAGGAATTCCAGAAAACGATCCTCGACCCCTTCGATTCGTTCCCATCGAGAATTTTGGCATGTCTTCGACGATGGCGAGAAGGATGACAGACATACTCATAAGGGTCATTATACCAAGACGGAATTTCGCATCTCTGGAAGAAAAAAAAGTTAGGCCACCAATTTGAAAAGTTAGGCCACCCCAATAACTTACCTCATCCTCCCACTTGTACTCGGCGTATGGAATCCTATCACTGATACCAGTGTTATCATAGTACTGGGTATCACCAAGTTGAACACTGTAATCAAAATTAGAGATTTGTCTCCAAGCCCCGCCCACTTACCATAATAAAAACTCTGCCTTTTCATAACCAGTGTGATAATAATCATTTCCCAAAAAAGGGGCGGATCCAGATAGTCATACAAAAATCCATCGGAGTGCACCGAGCTATTATGAGTGTCCAGTTCCCATTCTTGATTGTCATAGAAATCGATAAGCGATAAATTTTGAGAGTACAAGGAGTACTTTATGGAGTCGTTGGAATGAGCCCATGAGCCGAACAGCAAGGTGCATTGTTGGCTGGAAAAACAGAGTAAAATTAGGTCCAGGTGGACGAAAAATAGTGGCCTAGGACTTCACAAGGCCACCAAAAGTGATTTAGGGAAAAGTATAAGAAAAACAAAAAAAAGTAGGTCCTGGCCGGGTTCGAACCGGCGACCTTCTGCGTGTGAAGCAGACGTGATAACCTCTACACTACAGGACCGACGGAAGTGAGCCCTCCGGAGGGCGCATATGAAAGCCGAGGGCCGCCATCTCCTCTTAAGGGGGGAGCAGGGCCCTCTAGTTTTTTGAGTACAACTTTTTTCTGGAAATTTTATCCTGGAAATTTAAAATTTTCACATCATTTCTTAATTTAAAGATTTGAGAATGATCTATTAATAAACCTATTAATAATTATTTTTCAACTATTCAAAATCTTCCATTAACAAAAAAGAAACTTACACATCAAACGGGAAGAATTTGACGTCCAACTTGCACAGAGATTCAGATGAAAATGGAATATAATAACGAACATGTCCCGTGTAGTTCACCCGAATATCGTTGTTCGATTGAAGCTTGACAGCGTCGTTGAAATTTAGACTGGAAAAAAATGCATTTATTTAAAAGATTTGTTTTTGACAACAGGCATAATTGCTGGCTCTAAAATGGTATGTTTTATGAGTATTGGAAAGAAAAAAAAGAGAAGATACGGTAGTTTTATGGGAATTTTCAAATATTCCTGATTTTTAATTTTGAACTTCTTTTGGTTTTCAAAAACATCAAAATAGCCGAAAATTTTCAGCTACCGCAATCTCTTGCTGAAATCGTTGTGAGACCCAATTTTTCTGCAATTTTTCAAAGCTAGCGGACTTTTGGGCAAAACTCGAATTGTGTCATGAATATCTCGCTTGAATAATAGAAGATGACTTCATAAACTTCTCCACAAAGGTCGTGGTGTTTTTTCAAAAAAAAAGTTTGGGCAAGGAATTTTGAAAAAAATAAATTGCGCGCCGCACTTGCGTTTTCAGGGGGCGATAGTTGACTCGGTGCCAAATTTAAAATTAGTGGTAAAAAAAAACACCAATTTACCAAAAAATTTGCCAAAAGTTCAAAAACTTCTAAAAATAAAACATTCCCTTAGTACTAGTACATAAGACCCAATACTAAGTATAAGATAACAAAACGAGTGTAGTCATAAAGTGTATATTTCTCCCTTCCCTATCCCCCACAGGTCTCTCCTTCTATTGTATTGGAACGTGTTCTCCCCTCTGTCATCATCAACATCCCTCTCTTATCCCCTTCTGAATTCTTGTCGCTTTCAGTTTTTTCTCTTCTAATACTATCATATCTCTTTCTTATCTTTTCCTCCTTGTTCATGCAATAACATAACCTCTGTGTTATCGATAAGCTTTTGGGCCTTCTTTTTTCTTCGTTCGATTACAACTTTTTTGGGTTTTTCATTCAGTAGATATCACCTTTTCTTACACATCATTAAGAAGGTTTAATGGGATTAGTGATTTATTTGAATCGTCTTTTTTTCGGAATTGATAATTATCAGTTTGCGCAATCTTCGGGAAAAGAAGATAAGCGGGAAGGAGGGAGGGATGACGTAAGAAGATATGGTTGGATGGTGATGGCCATAGAATTTCAATTAGGCCTTTTTTTGTTTGGTTTTTAAATTGAAACGGGGTTCAAAAATTGGGCTAAAATTTTTTTTTTTTGTTATTTTTTCATAACTTTTTTTTGAAGTTTCTTTCACTGAAATTTACTGTTTTTGGGATAATTTTTTAAATTTTTCTGTATTTTTTCCTCTGAAATCAGTTCCTGTAAAATATTCAAAATTTTCCAGTACTTTTTTGGCGCGAAATTTCAAAAAACACTGAGCAACGATGCTCCGAAATTACACCCAGGTTCATTGTTTAGCGGATTTTTCGGAAAATTATTCGAGTTTTTCCCGGAAAATTTTCCTTTTTTTCCGGTAATTTTCCGATAATTTACCGGTGAATAAATGCCTTGAAACCATGTTTTCAATTAGAAAAGTACAGATAATTCGATTTTCAAAAAATATTTTTTTCGGCTGAAAATAATTTTCAAAAATTTTTTTTTTGAAGTCTCAAAAACTCTGACTCTTTTCACCACAATTTGTATCTCCATTGATTAACACAAAAAACAAAACATATTTACTTTCAAAGAATTCGAACCTGTCACCTTTTGGATCCATAAACACCCCTCCTATCCACTGAACCATCCTGCACCTCCTGCAGCGGCGCTCAGTCCTGCGCCGCTGCGCCGCAGTGATAAGCACGTGTTATCAGGTGGCTCAGTGGGTAACAGGGATGTCTGAGGATCTAAAAGTTGGCAGGTTCGAATCCTTTCAGAGCCAATATGTTTTGTTTACCTTGTTTTTACTAATTTCTAGAGAAAAGTTAAAGAAAAATCGTTTCTAACAAAAAAAACTTTTTCCCCGGAAATCATTTTTCCCTGTCCTCTTGATCTAGATTTTTACACCTTTCCCAAAAAATAAATCTTCAAAGATGAATGTTCTTCGATCATTATCTTCTTCATCTGCCTTCTTCATCACCGTTCCTACCCCCTCCCTCTCATCCTTTTTTTAGTTCCTCTCTTCACTTTCTTTTCACTTTCCCTCTTCATTTTTCTTTTTTGATTCCATTTTTGCCTTCAAGGCGCATACCGTACCTGTAATATAAGGAGAACTCTGGGATCCAGATATCGGAACTTGACAAGAAAATCTCTTCGGCTCCCTCGTAGCTCGGCGGATTCCATTTGAGAAATTCGTCTTCCCAGTACTGAAAATAGACGAAAATTAGGAAAATAGTTTCAGTAGAGCATGATTGCTGATAGGAAATGGAAGACTATGTGGTGACTTCGGAAAACGGAATTTCGGAGCATCGTACTAAAAAATTGGAAGTTTTCAAAACGATTCAAAATATTTCATGATTATACTTTTTTTTTAGACAGTCTTGATTAGCTGACTTGAAAATACATTTTTTGTGGGTCTAGCCACGAAATTGACTGAGATACGGTAGACTTTGTTGTTTCCTGACGAGACCCAAAATATGAAAATTTTGGGATTTTCTCAAAACCTAGGCATGATTATACTTTTCAGAACCGTCTTAGCTTGCTGATCTCAAAACTATAACTTTCATGGGTCTCGCCACGAAATTGAACGAGATACGGTAGCTTTTAAAAATTTGGTTTTTTCGAAAAACTTCGAAGTTTTGTAACTTCCTCAATTTCTAGCATTTTTTAAATGGTTTTCGTGCCAAAATGACTTGTATTTTTGGGTCATTGATGAAACATTTTCAGCTTTATCAAAGATTATCATTTGTTTTTTCCGAAAAATAAGAAAGTTTTCCCAAATTTTCTGCAGTTCTAATTTTGGTTCTTGGTTCCACATTTCACCACATATAACTTTCTTCTCTCTTTTTTTTGCAGTTTTCTTGTGTGTTGTAACAGGGGAAAAGACACATTACAATGTGTTTACCACTCTCTCTCCTCCCACTTTTTTAACTTCCTCGATTCGTGTCGCCCCCTTGCCGACCTTATCAAGTACTGGGCCCCCCATTCTTTAACTAGTCTTTTCCATCTTCCTTCTTGAACGACCTTCACAAAAATTATCGGTTTCGTCTCATTTCCCCCCTTCTTAGGCGCCTTCGAATGCAAATTTTTGGTTTTTTTATGGAACAAAACTGTTGAAATGGGAATAACTTTTCTAGTTTTGAAGATATCAAAAGTCTGAAACCTAGGAATTCTACATTATCAAATTATAAACATTTTCCTCTCTTATCACTTCTCTCTATCTCTTATCACTAAAAAGTTATCTTCACTTTTTTGCCGGGTGCTCTTTTATTACAGGCCTGCTCTTTTTCTCTGCTACCCCTCTCTACCTGTCTTACCCCCATCATTTTCCTATACGCCCTGCCGTCTGCCTCTTACCGTCGGTCCTTTGGTGTAGTGGTTATCACGTCTGCTTCACACGCAGAAGGTCGCCGGTTCGAACCCGGCAAGGACCTGCTTTTTTTGTTTTTGTTTTACTTTTCTTTTGATGTTTGCAAAACAATTTTTGGTGGCCTTGGAAAGTCCTAGGCCATCTGTTTTAGGCCCTCATTATGTAAATCCTTATGCTAATTGTATTCGTAGTATGAAGGCTATATGAGAATGAAAAAGAAGGGGGGAGGAAAAAGAAAACTGGCCTTGAAGAAAAGAAGAAGAATTGTCCACTTCTTTTATGTTGTTTGCCCATTCGCACTTTCGCCCTTTCTTATTACTATCCCCCTGCGCCGCCTGCCAATGGCATCCAAAAAGAATCTTCGCCGGCCGCATATCTCTTTTTCTCTCTGATTCTCTCTTTTTTGGAAAATTCTGTTTTTTTTCAATCAAAATTTTGCAGAAAATGATAAGAATATCATTAATTCTATCGATATTGGTTGTATGGGTCAATTCACAAACAATGTCAAAAACAAGTGAGTTTTGCTTTGAAAAGATTGAATTTTAGGCCGACAAATGTGAATTTTGAAAATGTTTAGGCTCAAAAAAGTTTGGCTCCGGAACTCCAAATATAAGTTTTTGCCCCAAAAAAGCGGAAAATTTCTAAATTCTGGGCCATAATGTTATTTTTTTGCCTAAATTTCAAGTCCGAATTCACCGTATTTAGGCCTGAAATATACTAAAAACATGGAAAAAAATTATTTGTGATTCTGAAATTATGCCATTTTCGCGCTTTTTTTGGACCCAAATTACATGGTTTTCTAGGCCAAAAATCCCAAAATTTTCACCTCCAAACACCCATTTCCCATCCCCGATTTCCCTATTTTCAGTCATCGATTTCTGTTCGCCAACTGATCCGAGCTCGTGCGGTCCCGGTGGAAGATGTGTCGAATTATCACTTGGAAATCGATGCGAATGCCCACATGGATTTATGGGAAGACAGTGTCAAAGTGAGTTTTGTTTTATGAGAAAAAAGAGAAAAGTTTGACATTTTTGAGCCAAAAACCAAAAGAAAATGTCGGAAATGGAAGGAGTTATAGCATATAACTTATAGAGCTTTTAAATTGTTTTTTAGAAAACCTACAGTATTTTCGGGACAAGAGTCATAAATTAATTATAGTCAAAAGCAGCTGCTCAAATGTAAATTTCTGTACATTTTTTTAAATTCAAACCTTAAAAAACGTGTCAAAATTTTTTTCAAATACATGTTCAAAAAATTACCGTAACCCGTCATTTTCGTTCTGAGACCCGAATAATTTAGATTTTCGGAATCGGTTAATCTCGTCGGTTCAAATAAAAATAATCACGCCACATTTTCCAAAAGAAAAATTTCCCCAAAAATTGTATATTTTTAGGACCTTGCCAAGACGTCTACAAAAGTTGTGCCCGTTGGAAATCCGAGGAACGATGTCATTGGACTCGTCCAATTTCCCCATTTTTTGCCGATAACTGTGCATTGTCTTGTGGGCAATGCAGAAATAATGGAAAACGTGAGAAAATTTGGGTCAAAAATGAGAAAAAATGGCTGAAAATTTTTCAGAATTGGCTCTGGCTCTTCCACCAATTTTAGACAATATCGAGTGGTTTGTAGGTAGATGGGAATCAAGAACAAGTGCTCCGTATAGGTAAGAGGGACTAGAGAAAAGTTGGGCCATGGTTGGGGGAAGTTAGGCCATGGTTAGGGGAAGCTAGTCCATGGTTCCGAAATGTTAGGTCACAAGTTCGGAAAACTAGGCCACCTAACCTAAAGCCTAGGCCACATCCCAAAAGCCTAGGCCACCTCCCAAAAGTCTAGGCCACCAAATCTCAACTTTCTTTCCAGATTCCCCGAACCAATGTCCGGACCCTACAAAGAGATTCTGGATGTCCAAATATCGGAAGTGCCGGCTTTTGACAGACCACCCGTCAATATTTCGTAAGTCTCAAAGATTATAAAAATGGTGTTATTTGATATTTTTTTACGTTGTTGGAAGGGAAGAAATGTTTGAGCTTTGGTAGGTTAAAAATAGGAATGGTTTGGGAAATTAGGCCAGAAAAAGTTAGGCCATGATAAGTTAGGTTATCAAATTGAAAAATTAGGCTTTTAGCTTAGAAAGTTAGGCCACCACTATTCTTAGAAGTTAAACCACCTTTCCTTAGCGATTTTTGACCTCTTTCAACACTACTTATACACCTAACATCCCTTTTTCCCCTCAGTTCCACCAATTTTTTGCAACTTTCCCCGCCACATAAAACTCGAAAATTCCCCAATGACCACTCCATCATTTTTATGTTGTCTTCCACCCTTCACATTCATATATTCTAAACCTCTTTTTTTTGCAGAATTCGTGCCGAAAGTCTAGACGGTACTGATGTACACGTGGAATTTGGATTCTTAACTTCTAAGCCTTTCCATGAGGATACGGGATTTGTGGAGTTGAATAAACCAGATACGGGGGATGATTTGGTGTCGATTGAGTTGGTTACGAATACGGGTAAGCTTTCAAAAAAGAAAAAGTGATCAAAAGAGGTGGCAAAGTGCTCAGAATAAAAAACAAATCATAATGCCATCAAAAGGAATCGAACTTATGGCCCTTGGATTCTAAGTCATCCCTGTTAGCCATTGAGCCACCTGGCAACGCGCGCTTATCACCGCGGCGACCTGAGTGCCGCTGCATTAGGTGGCTCAGTGGCTAACAGAGATGCCTTTCGATCCAAAACAGGCACAGGTTCAACTCCTTTCCCTGTCATATCATTTTGTTCTTTATTTTGAGCATTTCTGACTATTCTTCAGGACTGATGCTCATTGAGGAAGGCACCATCCGTGGCACCCAAATCCGACTAGAAACCAAATACAAAAAAGCGATGCCAGGAGTGTTCCGAAGTGAAATTGTCAAATCAAAGAGAATGTTCAACCTGATAAACCCAACTTCCCTAGAAGAACGTGTGGTTACTGTAGACTCCCGTGGAGTCACAAGTAAATGGCTAAAGAGGTAAACCATAGATGGCCTAGGATTTCCAAAACTCTTTCATTTCAGATACAAAAAGGTGTTTAACTACATGACGGATTTAATTCCAACGCCAATTGAGAAAAAGAAAAAGTCATTTTAAAAGACTTACCAATTCAAAACTGCCCGATAGACTGATGGTGTTTTTGACGGCGTCCTGTAACGGGTTTTTTGTAGAAATAAAGAAGATTTTGGACCTACCAGTTTCACAATTTGATATAGGAAAACACTCATTGACACGGATATGACCTTTTTGGGATGAGTTACTGGACGGGTGCCTTTCCTGGAAAAAATTGAATTTCAATGGGAAAACTGTATTTAGAATGAAAAACAAAACATATTTGCATCGAAAGGCCTCAAACCTGCCGCCCTTTGGATTCATAGACATCCCTGTTAGCCACTGAGCCATTCTGTAGCGCGCGCTTCTAGCTGCGGCGGCGTCCGGAGCGCCACTGCAGGAGGTACAGGATGGCTCAGTGGATAACAGGAATGTCCATGGATCTAAAAAGCGGTAGGTTCGAATCCTTTCAGCACCTAAACATTTTGTTTTTTATGAGGAATGTTCTGAAACATTTTTTCTCAAAAAAATTTGGTTTTCACAATTTCCGAATTTTTTGGGTCCCTCGTATTTTTTTTTCACCAAATCTCTTGCAAAAAATGTCCTCCAAATGACAGTAATTAATCAAATTCCCCTTTCTTTTCTACTTTACTTTTTTTTTGTTTCAATTCTTCGCGAACCTTCTCCTCTTCTTCTAAAAGGAAAACGGACCCCGGAACAATCTAATTTGGAGCTAGAATAAGAAAAAGAAGGGACATGAAACACTTGCATCTAAAAGGAAAAAGAGATTCCAAAAGTGGAACCTATGTTGAGACTTTAATCTAATTTTAAGAAAAAAAGAGGGGGGGGGGGGGGGGGGGGTTTGGTTTGCAAATCTCCGGGGAGATTTTTGGGACTTAGAGAGAAAAAATTCTAGTTTTGAAAGGAAAACTTAAAAAACAGAAAAACCTTGGAGCAGATAGGAAACACAAAAATTTGAAGTTTTGAAAACTTTTCGTGGTGAGACCCAGAATTATCAAAAAATTAAAATTTTGCAGAATCATTTTTTGCTTATACTTTTCCGAACCGCCTAAACTTCCTGGTTTCAGAAATACCGTTTTCATGAGTCCTGCCCAGAAACTAGCCGAGATACGATAGATTTAGTGAAATCGTGGTGGGACCGGAAATTGTTGAAAATTTCAAAATTTTCCAAAATAAGTCTTGATTATACTTTCCTGAACCGTCTTTTCCTGCTTAATTCAGAAATATCAAATTCATGGGTCTTGCCACGAAAACACTCGAGATACTGTAGAATTTGCGAAATTTTAATTTTTGAAAACGTTCCCATTTTTCAAGATTTCTGAGTGATTTTTTGACTGAAATTTATGGAATTAAACATATTTTTTGGAAAATATTTTTCATCTCAAAATTCCATTTTCAAACCTCAATCCCTGAAAAATTTCCCACTAATCCTTTTCCTTTTCCACTCTCTTTCTTTCCACCATCTGATTACATAATTGCCTTCATTTATTCTAGAAGACCCCCCTAACGTCTTCTAACTTTACTTCTATTTTCCTTCTTTCCCATTTGAAATATCTAGAGACCGAGAGATGCAGACAGTTAGAGAAGAAAAGTTTCATAAAAACTAACAAAAAGGAGTTGTCAGTCTCTTCTCTCTTCCAAGCTGACCTGGAATCTTGGAACGGGTCTCAGGGGAAAATCAGGAAGACGTCTCTAAAAGTGACGTCTTCTTTTTCTTGGAGTTTTGATGTTTTTGTTTCGTCAAAAAAAGTCAGAAAGGAAGGGAAAAAATGGGTCAGAAACGAGTCAAATATGATGTCATTTGGTGGTATTTTTCATAAAGCAGGAAGCAACAGGGTGGCCTAGAAATGATGGCCTAGAAAAATGCTAACGATAGAATTTCATTTCCCAAAAATTTCTGAAAACTTCGCAAGTTTTAGTCCAAAAACCATAAAATCACATGGAAAATTACAATTTTCGAAAAATTACGAAAATCGAGTTTTCGAAAATTTTACCGTATTTGAGCCGGTTTCGTGGTGAGACCCATCGAAGTTATATTTTTGAAATCAGTAAATCAAAACGGTTCAGAAAAATATAAACAAGACAAATTTTGGATAACTTTGAAAAATTTCGAAGTACGGGTCTCGAAGGGAAATAACAAAATCTACCGTATCTCATTCATTTTCGTGATGAGACCCTTGAGAACTTGATTTTCAAAATCAGCAGGTCAAGGCATCTCAGAAAAGTATCAATCAGACATATATTGGGAAACTTTGGGATTTACGCAATTTGGGTCTCGAAACGACTTTACAAATCCTACCGTAACTTGGCTCAAACTGCCTCTAAGCCAATAAAATCTATATTTCTGAATTCAAAAAACGGTTCAGAAAAATATAAACAAGACTTACTTTGAAAAATTTCGAAAATTTCGAAAAATCCCTAAAATCCCAAAAAAACCCACCTATAATATCTCAACAAATCATCATGTAATCGATAGGTAACCGGAATATCCGCTCTTCGAAGTGTCTTGAAATTTTCCGGAAGCAAATAATCATTCCTTCCAAATGCTCTTTTGAGCCTCTCCATCGGTAGAAGATCTTCGGGATTCTTTTCGTGGTCCTCAGAATCGGGGTGTTGTGTCGTCGTGACGTCTTCTGGTTCGACGTCTTCTGTATATGGATGATGGTGTGATGGCGTTGATTGGGAGGAGAGATGGTGGGAGGTGTGAGGGGTGAAGTCGTCTGAAAAATTTGAGATTTTCGAAAAATTAAGTCACAGGATAAGCAACAACTATATTAAAATGGTCGGAATGAAAAACAAAATTTGACTACACTAAAAGGATTCGAACCCGCGATCTTTTGGATTCATGTACATCCCTGTTATCCACTGAGCCACCGTGCAACTCTTGCAGTGGCTCTCAGGGCGCTGCCGCGGTGATAAGCACGCGCTGCTAGGTGGTTCAGTGGATAACAGGGATGTCTATGGGACCGAAGGGTGGGAGGTTCGAATCTTTTTTATGCCAAAATGTTTTGTTATTTATAAAGAGTATTTTAGAACAAGTTTGAAGCAAACTTTCGAAAATGTTGACCAAAATACTTTTTTATCGAAAAATATTCTCACCTTCTTCCACCTGATGACTTTGCCTTTTTCGAAGCTCATTTTTAAGTGTTGTCGGTGATATTGAACTGATAAGAACCAGACAAAAAACAATTGAAAATCGGAGTAGGTTAGGGAACGAGTGCTGACTCAATGTGACACTCGGATGATATCGACGTTTCTTCATCTCCACATAGCTCTGGAATTAGAAGAATGGTAATTTGGGGGGGGGGGGGGGGTATGTGAATAGAACGGAGAAAGGGGGAGAAAAAGAGAGAAAAAACAAATAATTTTAAGAATAGTGGTCTGAAAATCATTAGAAAAAGTACAATTGACAAAACTAAAGTTTTTTTTCAAAAATGGGGTCCCATCACGATTTCAGAAAACTACTGTATCTTGTGCGCATTTTGAGCCAACCCTCTGAAAATAACTTTTTTGGATTCAACAGTGCAAGACAAGTCAGAAAAGCATAAACATGACCTCCTGTTTTGGGAGAATTCGAAATCCTTTAAAATTGGGTCTCGACTGGATTTCACAAAAGTTACCGTAACTCGGCTAATTTTAGACCAATACTTGAGAAGTTTGCAATTTTGGAATCAGCAAGCCAATGCGATTTACAAAAATACAATATTGGCTTGTTTTGAAAAAAAAACTGAAAAATTTCAAAAAACAAGGATCTCATCACGATTATGTAAAAACTACTGTAATTAGACTAATTTTGCTGTAAGATTTATGAAAAATACGTTTTTGGAATCAGCATGTCAAGATGGTTAGAATGAGTATAAACTTGAATTGGTTTGAGTGAATTTAGTAATTTAATATTTTTTGGCCAAAATACAAAATTCAAAACTTTTTTTCAAATTCCCGAAAACCTGCAAAAATGTTTTGCAGATCTGCTATTTTTTGAAAATTTCAGGTTTTAAGGGCCAAAATGCTTCAATCAAAAAATTTTTTTTTCAAAAATTTCATTCAAAAATCTTCGAATTTTTCAAAAAACCTACAAAATTTCGAATTTTTAAAATTTCGTTATTCTAAGCCGAAAATTTCATCACTAGACACCATCCTCCTACTAAAATCCGTAAAAAACAAAGAAAGGAGGTAAAGTAAATAAAAATTCAAAAGACGTCGTCGTCAACCCTCACCCCATCTAAGCCTAAGGTTTCTAGGTATGTTTCCGGATGTTCCGGTGTACGTATTATGTACACACTAGATGACTTTTCAAGAAGAAGCAGAAGCAGAAGACGTCGAAGAAGAAGAAGACGTAGAGGAGATTCGGAAATGTGGAGTAGAACGGAAGAAAAAGAGGAGGGGGGGGGGGGGGGGGGGGGAGCATATGAAATGGATTGTTTTAACCGAAAAATGTGGTTTAAAGAGGGGACCAAAAGGGACCAAAAGACAACAGAAAGACAACAAGAATAGGTTAGTACCTGGGAGGAGAGAGATTGATGAGGGTTACCTGGTGGACAACGGGGGATGGTCAACAACAACAACAACGAAAAATGTATAGTAGTGGTCAGTTATTTTTTTGTCTGGAAATTTCTGGAAATTTGGATTTGGACTCGGGGGGGGGGGGGGGAGGGTAGAGTTTGGTTTAGGAACAGAAAATGCGCTTTTACAATGTGAACTGAATTTTAGTCAGAACTGCTAACAGACTGATAATTAATAAGGTTTCTTTTCAAAAAAAAAAACCGTTTTCTCAACTTTTTCCACTCATTTTCAGTCTAGCCCTTAAAGTAGAAAAACGTCCGCGAATCAGGGATAATTTTTCAAAACCCAATGAGAGTTTTATTTTTCTCGCAAAATCTGAGAAAATCCTCACAATTTGGTGTAAAAACCACCACAAAACCTTCAAAGTTAACAAAGCTATGGATTTTCGAGAAATTTCAAAAATTATGAATTTTGCATTTTCGAGCATAGCTTGCTTCTTTTTGTGGTGAGACCCATGAAATTGATATATTTGGAATCAGAAAGCTAAGACGGTTTAAACCAAGACCAACGTGGCAAGTTTTGGGGAACTTAAAAATTTGAGTATTTTTTTGATACATTAAGGAATCCAAAAAGTTCTAGAATTTCTGAAAAGTCCTAATCTTTGCAAAAAACTGAATTACTTCCCTAAAATTTTGAAAAAATTGAAAATTCAAAAATTCAAAATCTTCAACGTATCTTGATTAGTTTCGTGCTGAGACTCAAAAAAAACTAGATTTCTGGAATCAGAAAATTTTAATTTTGATCCAATTCCAAAAATTCATATATTGGGTCTCTAGACGAATCAAAACCGGACGAATCACAACTGGTGGAATGAGAACTGGTCAAACAAGAACTGTGCATTATCAAAACTGCCCGGATGAGAGCTGACATGATTTTTCTGCAATGGCCTGCAAGCAGTGAAAAATGCCTAAAGAAGAGCATTGAGAAAGTTCTTATCCGGGGCAGTTCTTAAACAGTTTGTTTTTACATGGGTCAGTTCTGATTCGTCCAGTTTTGATTAGAGGTAGCATCGGGTTTTAGCTCAAAAATAATTTTAAAAAATCTTCAGTTCTAATTCTAAGTTTTTTGATCCAAAAACCGAAAAACCCATAAGTTCCGTACCCCAAAAAACTCAAAAAACCCATAAAAAATTTGAAAAAGTCAACATACACACAGAAATACATATTCTAGAACATATATAGAACGAAAAGACCAGCGAAAAAACACAAATTCCTCCCCCCTCTGTGGTCCGGACCAAACCCCCCCCCCCTCCCCAGTTTAAAAAAGAACATAACAGCCATAACAAGACGTCTAAATCCCCCCGTCCCTTGCTCCTCGGGAGGGAGGGGAGAAAGGACCGCCCGTTTTGCTGTGGTGGGTTAAAATGATGAAACCAAACCCCCCCCCCCCCCCTGAACAAAACACCATGTCCCTTTAAAAAGAGAGAAAGTTTCCCTTCCACTTTTGACACCCCGAGAGACAATCAATCAAAAAAGGCGGGAAAAAAAAAAGAGAGAGATTTCTTTTTCTTTTTGGATACAGGGGGGGGGGGGGGGGGGGTAAAGAAGAAGGCCGAAAGGATCCAAAAAGAAGGGGGGGGGGGGCGTGTACATAAGCAATTGGCGCAATTTGCATAGAAAGGATTGAGAAAGAGAAAAGAGAAGATGTACTGAATAGGAAAAGAAACAATCATTAGGAGATGTTGAAAAAGGGAATTAAGAGGGAGGGGAGGGGGGAATAGGGCAATGGATTAGAGCCGAGTTTTTATGTACTTTATTGGGATTCTGGGAAAATGATATTTTGCTCGTGGTTTTTTTGAAAGGTAATTGGGGGGAATGTTAGGTTGGACTGAAAGTCATAAGAATTCAAATATTTAGTCCCTCTGATGGTCCGGTAAAAAATTGAGAGAAATGCAGAGAAAATTAGGTTGAGGACTTGGAGCATTTTGGAACTTTGCCACGTTGGGGAATTTTGAAAATGGACTTTTTCTTCCTATTGCAGAAAATTAATTGTTTTTTTTTGGTATTGGAAAATGAGGAAAAAATGTGAAGCCAATAATCCAAAAACGTGACTAATCACTGGTTTTCAGAGTTTTCTAGAACAGTTGAAATGGACAAATATAGTCGATTCCAGTCAGAAAAATAATAAAAAGAACCAAAAACACTTTACAAAAATTAGGAATCTGAATTTCAGGGGTCTTCATGTACAGAAATCTCAAAAAATGTGATATCTTGAAGGTATATAAAAGAGAATTAAGAAAATACGTCGCGGGATTAGCTCAACTTCTGCACTTTTTTAAACTTTGTATACCTGGAAAAAAGTGATGTTTTCACCTACTTTTATGTCCTAGTATGAGACAACTAAAAAATCATAAGGATTAGCTCCTAGAGATAGGTACAACTGGAATGATCAGAATCCACTAAACTTATGCCTTCTTCAAAACTGACAATTTTACAGATTTTCGAAACTTTGAAATACTGAAATTTTCAATTTTTCACTGTTTTGAGGCTATTTTTGTGATGGGAACCATGTCACTTGTATTTTTGAAAATTTTACGAATTTTACAAAATCTACCGTATCTCGAACGCTTACGTGGCAAGGCCCACAAAACTTGTATTTTTGAAATCAGAAGTTCAAGACGGTTCAGATAAGTATAAGCATGACAAAGTTTCGAAGATGGTTGAAAATTTTCTGAAAATTGGGTCTCAGCACGACTTCTAAGGAACCACAGTTCCAAACTGATTTTTTCAGCTGATCAGGACAAATTGGAAAATATCAATGAGACGGAGTTTGTAAAAGTTTGGAAAAATTTACTTTTTCATGCAAATTTTTTTTTCAGAAATTCAAAACATGCCTTTTTTTCAATCAAAACTTCAGTGTTTCTTAGTTTCAAAATCTAAAAAAAAAGGCTGAAAAAGTTTCGAAATCCCAAAATTTCTATTATTTAACCAAACTTAAAGAAACTCAACTATACTAACTAGTGAGAACCAAAAAGTGTAAATAACAGGAAAAAGGAGTCAATTCTTGGGGAACAATTCCAGAAGACGAAAGAATTATATCAGAATGAGAAATCAGAAGACTCATTCTCTCAACTACAAAAACGACCGGAAATTGGAGTTTCTTCCTTTCTCTCATTCCCGTAACGTCTTCTGAATTCTCAACGTCTTCTTCTACTTCTTCATCATCATTGTTTGTTTGTTGAAAATGAGGAAGAGAGAGAGAGAGAGAGAGAGAAAAAGGGGGAGGAGTGTTCGAAAAAAGAAAAAAAAAAGGAAAAAAGTAGTCGTCTCGGTCGCGGAGCCGTGATTACTTTGACTCAACAAAAGTAGGAAGAACAAGGAAAAAAGGGGTATGATGAAAAATTGAAATTTTTTCCTTCTTATTCGTGTGTTTTGAACATTTTTTCAGACTTGGAATATTGGTCCTTGACTGGAAAAATAAGATTTTTTTTGAATTTTCGGATTTCCGTAAAGTTTGCTTGAAAATGGCTAAATTTTTGAGCATTTGCTAAAAAGCACCGAAAATTAAAAAAATTATCACCACAATTCCATAATTTCATTCTTTCCTGGGAAAACATTTTGGGCCTGAAAACTCGAAATTTTCAAATTTTCAAAAATTAGGCCAAGATTATACTCACTTGAACTGTCTTGACCACTTGACCATAAAAATCTAATTTTTATAAAATTTGGATTAAAACTGGCCCAATTACAGTAGGTTTTGCTATTTCGTGGCAAGACCCAAAAACAGGAAAATTTTTTGATTTTACAAAACCTAGGCATGATTATACTCATCGGAACCGTTTTGACTTGCCAGTTTCAAAAATATATTTCAAAGGGGTAGCGGAACGAAATTAGTCGAGATACAATAGTATTTCCAAAGTGATTATATTCGTTCGGAGCGTTTTGACTTGCTCTTATCAATCTCGTTAGTCTCATTACAAATTTGGCCAAGACCCTGTAGTTTTTTTTGAGAAAAATCGAAGATTCTAAATTTTCAAAATAACTCTGTTATTATAATTTTTGAACCATTCTGTACGGTACCTTTTTCAAAAACTTTGAAAAATAGAAGCTACTCCTAATCAAAACTGGACGAATCAGAACTTATCGGTTAAAAACTGGGCAACTCAAAACTGCCGGAATCAGAACTGTACCTCATGAGAACTGCCCGGATAAGAACTGACAATACTTTGCTGCAAGTGCCTGCAAGCAGTGAAAAGTGCCCAGATGTGAGCATTTGAAAAGTTCTTTTCCGGGGCAGTTCTTAAACGGTCGGTTCTTATAAGGGCCAGTTCTGCTTCGTCCAGTTCTAATTATGGGTGGCACCCTAGGTATAAGACCTTTTTCAAAAACTTCAAAAAATAATACGTTCTTATCGTTTTCTAAAATTGTCTACCGTGTCAACTATCAGAAGTTCACCGATAAAATAGAATTCTACAAGAAATCTCTTTTTGCAAAAAAACTTTCGAAAATTTTTCAAAAAGACTTTTGACCTAATGTTTTTCCACACCTTTTCTCCCTGTCCATATATTATTCTGACCCATCCATTCTCTCTCTTTTCTACTCTCCAATTGTCAATTCAATTCCATTCCACTCTTTTTCACTTTTTGACTCTTGAGAGGCTCCCCGAGCCGAGAAGACTAGATAGAAAAGGAAGGGGCTCTCATGTCATTTCAGGTCATTTCGAAAAACTTTTTTTTTTCATTTTTCAAGAGGGGGGGCCGAAGGGACGATTTATGAGATGCTTCTCTTCGACGTATTTTAGGAGTCTAGTGGTGGAAATTCCGCGCAAAAAAGATTGATTTCTTAGAGTTTTCAAGTGCGCTCCGAGTACAATTTTTGGAGGTTTTTGATCAGATTTCGAGGTCATGACGTGGAAAAAATGAATGGGAAAAAAGCGGAGATCAAGTACTAGAGATAAACGAGAATATATGACAAAAAGGGGCAAAAAATATGACCATAGATCAAGAAAAAGGTCGAGTTTTTTTTTGGAATCAGCTCGAAATTTTAAAAAAAAACGAGAAGTAGAATTTCAGTAGAATTTCAAACCGAAGTTCCAAAAAAATTGACTAATTTCGACTGAATTCTATTTCAAAAAATAAAATAAAATTTTGAGTCACATAATTGAAATTTTCAAACCGATTTCCATTAATTTTACCCACATTTAAACGGTGCAAACATAATTTTCAACATTTTTTCGTTTTTGTCTCACAAAATTATAAGCATAGCTTTGTTTGCATAAGAACTTCATTTCCCCAAATTACCCACAACTTCCTTAAAGTTTCGGTTCAAAAACCTTTTAAAAAACCTCTGAAACTAACACGAGTAACCGATTTTTGAAAAATTTCGTAGTACCTGTTTCTCAAAATCTACCGTATTTTAATTATTATCGTGGCAAGACCCATGAAATTGAAATTGTTGAAATCAGTAGGCCTAGGCGGTTAAGAAAAATATGATCATGACATGTCCTGGAAAGTTTTGAAAATATTGGAAAATCGGGTCATACAACGAATTCGTAGAAACTACCGTATTGGGGCTATTTTCTTTGGGAGACCCAAAAAATTGGCATTCAAAAAATCAGCAAGTCAGGACGATTCGAATGAGTATGAACATGACAAATTTCGAGAATTTCTCAAAAATTTTAGCTTCGACATAAATTTAGGCCTAACAGCTCAGATTATCAGTGTTTCAGGTAAAAAACCAAAAAAAGTTAACATCAACAACTATTTTTTGTTCCTGGACCAAATTTCGACTACATAAACTACAAAATCTTTCGAAAACGACACTTTTCAGGCCAAAAATACAACGGAAATTAACTAAGGAAATGACTTTTTACCTCTAGATCGAACAGACTACAAAAACTACAAATCCAAGAAAAAAAACAATAAAAAACTCAAAACTTGGGGGGCAGACCGACAGACATAAGTCGGAAAAGAGAATAGGACGGATTTTGGGAAAAAAGGAAAAAAAAAGTGGGCGTGGCCTAATTGTGAGTGTGTGGATGCTGCATCCATACACACAGACACTCAACATCTTCTCCCAGAAAATTCAGAAGACACTGACCCTGCTTTTTCCCTTTTTTCTTTTTCTATGGGTAGAAATAAGAAGAAAAAGAAACACAAGAGGAACCAAATTCCTTTGGGAAGATAAGAAAAGATACCAAAAAGGGAAGGGAGGGGAGGGAGATGTTGGCGGATGATGGAAGAGTATTCTACACTTTTGGGAAGAAGAAGAAGCTGAAGAAGAAGGAGAAGAAGACGTGGACGATGAAACAAGAAGAAGAGATATCACACCCCCAAGTAGGGTTGTCAGCACTCACTTTTTTATCGAAAAAATTTTTTTTCTAAATAAAAAAGGCCCAAAAGGGTCCTAACCTGTTTCTAGATAATTTTGATCAGTTCGAGAGAATCATTCTCGGGAACAACTGAAAGTAGAAATGCAGAAAAACGAAACTTTTCAAACATTTCACAAGTATTCTTACTTTTGATACTTAAATTTGAGATACTATAGCCAGTAGCTTTTTGGATTGTTTTCCGAATTTCCAGAAAAAAATTGAAGCTTTTTTCAAGGGTATGTCGTATGAAAACCGTGTCCCTACTCAGAAATATTCTGTATCAGAAACGCGCCCCGTATTAGAACTACTTCACGTGATACCGGACAGTTCTGTTCAGACACAGGTTCTGATACGGGACAGTTCTAATTCGGGAAAGGTTTGATTTGACCCATCCCTTTCTTTCCAATACTAGTTTTGATTCTTTTTCAAAATTTTTTCTCAGAAAACATAACTTTCAGAACAAGGCTAGAATTATTCATATCTGCTATTGAAATCACCTCGAAGTTCTATTTTTATCAAAACGTTTACAAAAAAAAGCCCGATCCGAATTAATATAGTGCGTACTTTGAGTTTAGCTAGTCAATTTTTTTTGCAGAATTTTAAGCAGGCCAGAAAATTAGGCTCATCAAACATGCACTTTTTTTCTATAAAATTCCAGGAAAAACATACAAAAATAGAGAATTTCTTTTCAGAAGAAAAAATTCTCAAACTTTGAGCATAGTTTGAAATTTCTCAAAAGTTTCAATTAAAAAAAATTGAGAATCTTCTGTTTTAATATCTATTTTTCAGAAGTTTGAAGGCATTTTAGCCCAGTAAAAAATGTGATAAATTCTGATTTTGAAACAGTTCCAAAAAACTTTAATCTTTTGGTTTTAAGGCCGAACTACAGTAACCCTATTGGCCTAAATTTGGCCTAAATCGGCTTCTAAAACCAAATTCGACACCCAAACCCACCACTACTCTTTCAATTTTTGATCTTTCGCTCTATTCCTAAAAAGAAACTTCGAGAAGAAAAAAACCAATAAAACCACACAAAACTTTTTTCTCTTTAAAAATCAGAATCGTAAAAAAGTAACGAAAAGCTAAGAAGAAAAAAAGATGCACACGAAAACAAGAAAAAATATGAAAAAAAGTGGGGAAGAAGAGCGGGGCCACAGGAAGGTTTATTGGGGGAAAGGGAAGAGAGGAGCCCCCATTGGTCTCCAGGGATCTATAAGGAATGTCAGGAATGAATCTCTTCCTATTTGGAAAAGAAGAAAAAAAGAAAAAGGATAAGAGAAGAAAAAAAAAATATATGGGAAAAAATATATGCCACGTCATGGATTACAGGGAAAGCAGAGGAAATTTTGGGCCTAGAAGTGCTGGAAAACACTTCCAAAACCTCTGAAAACCATCAAAAACCATTTTGCTTATCATAAGACAAAAAACAAAAAGATTTGCCAAGAAGGGGTTTCGAACCCCTGACCTTACTGATGAAAGACAAAAGAGTTATCCATTAGACCATTTCCATTACTGCAAGACTTTGCTCAGAGTGCGTACAGGACGGTGAGCGGTGGCGCCTTGGTGTTGCATCAGGCGCCGCGAGTTTTTCTCAAAGTTGGTGCAGGTGCCTTGGTGGCTCAGTGGGTAAGAGGGATGACTATGGATCAGAAGGTCGGGGGTTCAAATCCTCATAGGAGTAAACTGTTTTAGATAAAGGGATATAGTATCGGGAGTGCTTATTGAGAGTTTTTCTCAATAAAAAATTGGGGGCTTCTTCAGAAAATAGTCAAAGATTTTAGGTATGGAGTTTGAGATGAAAAACTAAATTTTTTAAATGTAATTTTGGATTCAATGAATGGAAATATAGGTTTTTAAATGAGTTCTGTTGGGTTAATGTCAATTTTTACAATAAGGTATGTTTGCGAAATGTCAGTTTTACTTTGAGGCTACTTTGAGCAATTTTTACTGGAAGGCTTTTTGTTGAGAGTATTATAAAATGTTGTAAATTTTTGAAGTAAAAATTTGGAAATATCGGGAACAAAACTCATTTTTCTCTTTTTTTTCCCAAGTTTCATCATTTCTCACCTAAAAACCTAAGGAAATTTTCTATAAATTAAAGTTTTTATGTCAGAATTTCGCGAAAAACCAAACTATTTTCCTAGTTTTTTTTTCACTAAAAATTTTGAAAAATCCTTGTCTTTTTCATATCTTTTCTCCATTTTTTCCTTCTTTTTTTTCCTCCTTCCCACGATTTTGGGGGCTAAACCTAATGAGGCCAATGCATATAAATGTCCTCGCATAGTAGGGCACCCCCTCACTCTTTTAGGGTGGTGAGGCACACCCCCACTAGCCAAAAAGACATACATATATGTATAAAAGAAAAGGGAGCATCCATAATATCTCTCTGTGAAGCCAACTGACCAAGATATAGAGACAAGAAAAGGAAGAAAGAAGACAAAAGCATTGGGGAGAAAAGAGAAAAGATTTTGAATAATTTTATGATTCTTTTCCCCCATTCTCTTTCTTGTGGGCAGCTTTTAGTAGTCATGGATTCCGGGGAAAATGGAGGGATTTTATATAAGAAATTAAAAGAACAGGGTCTAGTGAAGTCAGTATGAATTTTGGTCTAGAGAGATTTTGAAGAAAATGGCCTAGAAACTCCATTCGTGTTGTCCGAGAGGACGAAACTCGAAACTTCAAAATAACAAGGAAACCCAACGATCTATGAAGTTCAGAGTCGCAAAAACTTCCCGGAGCCTAAATCTGAGAAAAAAAAGTAATATATAATTTTGATATAATTTTGTATCAACATGAAAACTTTTTATTAAAATATACTTTTATTAGAAAAGTTACTTGAAAAAAAAAACAAAACAGAAATTAAAAAAAAGATAGAGTTTATTAACCAATTGCATTAAAGGAGGAGTGAAATCGCTTTGTTTTTATTCCGAATTCTTGTAGACTATTTGAAACAGAATCAGATTCTTATTGTCTGAAATCACGAAAATTTCTCAAAAAACCGTGAAACTACGTCGCCTGGCATAGAATTACTTACTGTGGCCGAGTCCACTCGAACTACACGGGCAGGCGGAAGAGAAACCGTGTAGTTCTCGAGGACAAACGCCGATGATTTTCTTTTTCTTTCTTTATTTTTTTGCCGCTTTTCGACGGTTTTCTCTCTGTTTTTTCGATGATTTCTTTTTCAAACCTTTAATACCCGTCAGAAAGTTAAAAAGCGGCAAAAAATATAAAGAAAGAAAAAAAAATCATGGGCGTTTGTCCTCGAGAACTACACGATTTTTCTTCCACCTGCCCGTGTAGTCCGAGTGGACTCAGCCATCGAAAGTAATGCTAGGCCAGGCGACGCAATTTTACGGTTTTTACAGAAGTTTCCGTGTTTTCAGACAATAAGAGTTTCAAATAGTCTACAAGAATTCGGAATAAAAAAAAGTGATTTCACTCCTCCTTTAAAAAGAAAAAAATTATTCCATAGCCTTCTTCTCCACAGTGAGCAGTTTGTCTCCGAGTAGAAATTCCAAACAATCCGCTGAGTTTGGAATTGGAATTCGCATCATTTTATCATGACGTTGAACACCGTATATTCCATCGCCAATCGCTTCGAAATCAAGGATTTTGACCTCAATTTGAAGATTGATGCCGCACTTTTGGAATGTCGGAGATTGTAGAAGCGCCTGGAACAAAGGTTTATTGGAATTGAAAAATTAGGGAAAAAATAACTTACATCTCGCAGTTTAATCAAGTCCTCCCTATTCATAACTGTTTGAATCATTGAGAAATTGGACAAATGATAGAAATGGGCAAGGTCGATATTTCTAAAGTATCCTTTTTGATAACTATGAACCTCTTTTGCCCTCTTCCACTGCTCCAAACTTGCTAGAGTATCAAAATTCACACCATCTTGAACCACAGTTCTAATCTCGATTTTCTCTAACAAGCCCGGTTTAGTCATTGATAACGCATCAACGATAAAGTTCCCAGAAACTGAGAACACTTTCAAATGTCTAGCACAGAGTTGACCGTCAGGGATAAGATCAGAGAATCTAACAAGTGGACTGTAAACGTTAAATCCCATTTTTTCCAATACTTTGGTCCTGAAACCTTTGAGGTCATCGACAAGAAGCCGTTTGGCCAACCCTCCTCCGAAGCCATTTTTCTTGATTTTTACAATCCTATCGTGGTAATTAATTTCGACAGTTTCCAAGGTGTCGTTATATGTGATCTCTTGCTCCTGATCAAACATGATAGATGCGACGCAGTCCATATTCACATTAATCTCAACTGTTCTGAATGTTGGTGGTAGTCTATCCAAAGTTGATTGGAACGTGTTTGAGACGTGGCGGGCCACAATTCTGAAATGCTTCAATCGATGCACCAGTTTAGCGCCGGCGTCATGCACCGAAATCCGGCGTCATGCACCGAAATATAAGCGTCATGCACCGAAATCGCGTCAATGCACTAGAGTTGCGGCAATGCACTAGAATCCCGTCAATGCACCAAAATTGCGTCAACACACTAAAAGCGCCAAGCGGCCAAAACTTCAAATTTGAATTCAAATTTACCTGCTGACTGGGTCCAACTTTGCCAAAATCTCGCTGACAACCTCAACTGGTAAATCCGAAAAAGTTATCGGCTTTCGACTTCGATTATCATCAATTTCTCCATTGGAGAGTCTCAAAAACCAGAATTCAAATTCTGGAAAATCGATGACGTAATCGTTTCCGAACATTCCACAAAATTTTCGGTAGGATTCGAAAAGAGGCACTTGACTGTGGGTCTCATTTTGAATCCAGTGACGAAGGGCAACATGGTTGATTTTCACATAAGCGGCGAGCGGAAAGTCCATCTTGCTCTGTAAGTTTTGAAGGAGTAAGACGAGATTTGGGGTAGGCGGGGTAGAAAGAACAGAATGAATGACGAGGAATACTGAGAGTAAGACGTAACGTTCGTACAGACGAGACGATGTGTATTTTCCCGTCGAGACCCATGACAGCCTGTTCGGAAGACTGTCCCACGTCATCTAACGAACAGATGGTCAACGTCGAATGTGAAGGAATGTCGTCACAGATGAGGTGAATTGCAGTGAGATGAGATGAGAAAGAGCAACACACAGACCTTCTGGTTTGCACGAACCCAGCGTACATTGCTCCATTCTGTCACTCACTCATTACGCCTCGTCATTCATTCAATACCCTCTCATCTTACTGTCCCACCGTTCTTGCCCCCCCCCCCCCCCCCCCCATTCTTGTCTAACTCTACACGGATACATAGTTCTTTTCTTCTTTTTTCCCCTGTCTTGCCATTGCTCATCACCTCTTTAAAAGTTTACAGAACAAAATGAATGCTCAACTCGCCGCTCATCTTAAAGCCAACCCTGCAGCCCTTCGACGATGCATCCAATACGAAGCCCTCGATAAAAAACCAGCCTTCGAGGCCTACAAAATCTTTTGCGCAAAGTTTAGAGATGATGACGTCATCGACTTTCCAGAATTCGAATTCTGGTACATCAGATTGTCTGATGGAAAGTTGGATGTGGATTACGACAGAAGTCAAGAGCCAAAGCCATTGACTTTCTCAGATTTGCCAATGGAAATGGTTAGCGAGATTGTGAAGAAATTGGATCCAGTTAGCAGGTAAATTTATTTTAAAAGTTTGGGCCGCTTGGCGCATTTCCAGTGAATTGACGCAATTCTAGTGCATTGACTCACTATCAGAGTGAGGGAAGGTGGTGCGCTAGTGGCAGTCTGTAATTCCGGAGTGTCGTAGTGCGCGTTGTTCTTCGTAAACCTCCTGGCCGGCCATAATTCCAAAAGGAAAGAAAATCTGACCGTTCGTCTGCCCATTTGCCCATTGCGTCTTTTTCCATTGGGCACTTCGGCTGACCAAGGAGATTCGAGTGCAAAAGCGATTTATGGGGGTGATTTATGCTAAACAACGCGCACTACGACACTCCGGAAATACAGACCGCCGCACCTACTCTCGCTGAGGCGGAATTTGGCGCAATCTGGCGCAATTCTAGTTCATTGGCGCAATTCTAGTGCATTAGCGCAACTTTAGCGCTCTGACGCAATTCTGGTGCACTGGCGCATTTTTCGTCACCTGACCGAATTAACAAAACAACATAAAATTCTTTAGGATCGTGACCCGTCACGTATCGCAAACCCTCCAATCAGTTGTGGATAGGCTACCGCAAACCTTGGAAACAGTAGAAGTCAATATGGATCCCCAAACCTCGTTTATCCGATTAGATCAAGAAAAAATCACTTATAAGGATACCTCGGAAGCGGTTGAAATTAAATTCAACGATAAGATTGTCAAAATCAAGAAAGAAGTTTCTAAAAGTGCAGAAATCTCGTTGGAAAGAATGATCGGCAATGATCTCAAAGCTTTTATGATGGACAACAAAATTGTGGAAAAAATGGAACTCCACGTGAGATATTGGTTCTCCGGATTTCCAGACCTTTAAGGTCAATTTTGTGTCAAAAATCTGAAAATGTACTCCATTTCTGGAGACTTTTTCACTAATACTTTGCCACTGACAACGCCGGGATTTTTGGAGAAAATTGAGATTCGAACTCCGGTTGAGGATGAAGTGGATTTCGAGGCTTTAACGAGAATGGAGCAGTGGAAGAGGGCAAAAGAGATTCACAGTTATTATAAAGGGTATTTGAAGAGTATTGACTTGGCAAATTTCTATCATTTGTCCAATTTCACAATGACTCAAACAACTTTGAAAATAGAGGATTTGGTTCAATTGAGAGATGTAAGTTGTTTTTTTTTTGATTTTCAAAAAAAACTATAATCTATTCTTCCAGAATCTTCTACGGAATCCAAATTTTGAAAAATGCTACATCAGATATCAAATCGGTGACATTGACTTCATCACTATTGGCAATGGCTTGGACGGTGTTCTACTAGGAGATGGGAATGCCCGAATTCCAATTCCAAACTCTGCGGATTGTTTGGAATTTTTGTTTTTCGGATACAAATGGTTCAGTGTGGAGAGAAAGACAATGTAATTTTGGTTCTCGTGTTTTATGTTAATAAATTTGTTTGTTTTTGGAATAAAGTATCATCAAATATATATATATATATATTTATTGGAAGATTTTTTGTTATTAAAACGACAAGAAGCCAAAAGCGGGAACAACGAGTGGATGACAAGTTCCTAGCTGAAAATTTCAATTTAGATTATGCTTTTGAAAAAAAACTTTTACCTTCCCATTGCACTCCGCCACCAAGCCTCTCACAGCATCAAAAATCATAAATGAGAGGCTCACGTCCAAACACACACGGGTCAAATTTACTTTTATTCTCCTGAAAAAAAAAACGTTTTAAAATTCATAGTCAAAGTAATGATATACTAGTGCAGTCGACAAAAACTTGCTAGATCGGACGGGCGGTTGAGAAAAAATGGGAGAGATAAGGGAAGAGTTGAAATTTCGATTGATCGTTTCTCGAAATCTACAAAACCGATTTTCGAAATTCAAAGTTATGTATATTTTGTCTCCCCAATAGGAGACGTTCCAAAATGTATAGCCAACTCCAAATTTCTTTGGGTCAGTTCAAATGTTCACCCCAACTTAGGGTAATTAAACCGAAGATGTTAGTGTGTGTACCGCGACTATTTCTATTTGTGCAGCCGACACAGAAGCAGGTCGTTGTGTAAGGCACAAATAGTTTGAAAGGGTTGTGTGTGTACTCATTCTGGAAGATGGTCATCGCTGGCCTGGTTTGTTGTCGGCCGCCCTTTCCCCTTTAGTTGCTGGTACACACTAACATCTTTGGTTTAATTACCCTAAATTTGAGGTAAATATTTGAACTGACCCAAAGGAATTTGGAGTTGGCTATAAATTTTGGAACGTCTCCTATTGGGGAGACAAAATTACTTTGAATTTCGAAAATTGGTCTTGTAGATTTCGAGAAATGGTCATTTCAATTTTTGTAAAAGCAATTCTAGAAAATCTGAGGATTAATGCTTGCGAAAGAATATGTCAACTCGACTTTGGTCCTTTTTGGAACTAGACCATTATGCAGCCACTTAAACCCAGAAAAGCTCTTATAAAAATCTCAAAATACATAAAGTCATAACCCAACTCCCTTATACACTGCTCGACATAATTATAGGTCCACTTGTTTTTTCGACTTTTCTCAAAAGTCAGTAATTTTTTCAAATTCTGTCTTCGGTTGATAAATGACCCTCGGGAAGGGTCAATTCATGAAAATAGTCCCGATTGAAAATCTCCTTTTTTGAGGAAAAAATCCCACTTTATCGAAAAATGACCCTCTGGCAATTGGACATAATTATAGGTCCACTTGAAAATAACGTTATAGAATCAAAATTTTTCTTAATAAACATGGGCAAATTGCATAAATCTATCAATTAGATACCCTTTTGTTGATTTGAAACAAATTTGAGAAAAATCGAAATGTCAGTGGATCAAAAATGTTGAATTTTCACTTTTTTTGGAAAAATTATTTTTGAGAGTCGGGATTGTTTTTGGAAAAAAATATCAAAGTTGAAAAAAATTAAGTTTTCAGATGTGCAATTGGAGCTCGGAGCTTTAACTCCAGGTGATGACGTCACATGGACTTGGGGGTATGTTTTTTGGTAGCACTTACTCATATGGATACCCAACATTGAAAACTCATTTGGATCTGAAACACTTTTGGTTTTTGTGCCAAGGCCTAGTGGAGAAAGTCTCGTTCTTAGAGATATATCTTCTTAAATATTTTTGTCTGGAACTTGGCCAAAATGTCAGAATTAGTATGCAAATACATATTGGAAACTATCATGACGATTTCGATTCTCAAAAACAATTTTTCCCAAAAAAAGTGAAAGTTCAACATTTTTGATCCACTGACATTTCGATTTTTCTCAAATTTGTTTCAAATCAACAAAAGGGTATCTAATTGATAGACTTATGCAATTTGCCCATGTTTATTAAGAAGCCCTTTCAGTAAGATCGAGACTTGCACTGGCACAAAAACCAAAAGTGTTTCAGATCCAAATGAGTTTTCGATGTTGGGTATCCATATGGATAAGTGTTCCCAAAAAACATACCCCCAAGTCCATGTGACGTCATCACCTGGAGTTAAAGCTCTGAGCTCCAATTGCACATCTGAAAACTTAATTTTTTTCAACTTTGATATTTTTTTCCAAAATTTTTAGTGGGTCATTGGGCATGCTTAAAGCATATTTGAGGCAATTTTCAGATCGCTGCAATTTCTGAAAACAAGATTTTCAGAAAAATTTTGAGGTTTTTTCGGTTTTTCTCAAAGATTTTCTACACTTGTCGGGTATGATATTCCGTTCCCAGATTCCCCACCCAGTTTGCTACAAAAAAGTCTCTTGGACCCCTTTCGAAATCGTGGACCATTTTGAGATAATCGACTTTTTCTGAAAAACAGGTAAGGGTCCCCCCTTATGTGATTTTTTTCGAAGCCAAAAAATTTTTTTTTGTCGGGTCCAAAACTTTTTTCCCAGATTCCCCATCAAATTTGGAGCAAAAAAGTCTCTTGGAGCACCCCAAAAATCGTGGACCATTTTGAGATATACCCGTTTTTCTGAAATCATCCCATCACATGCCATGTTGAAGAACTGAATCAGAAAAACTGGTATATCTCAAAATGGTCCACGATTTTCGGGGTGCTCCAAGAGACTTTTTTGCTCCAAATTTGATGGGGAATCTGGGAAAAAAGTTTTGGACCCGACAAAAAAAAATTTTTTGGCTTCGAAAAAAATCACATAAGGGGGGGACCCTTACCTGTTTTTCAGAAAAAGTCGATTATCTCAAAATGGTCCACGATTTCGAAAGGGGTCCAAGAGACTTTTTTGTAGCAAACTGGGTGGGGAATCTGGGAACGGAATATCATACCCGACAAGTGTAGAAAATCTTTGAGAAAAACCGAAAAAACCTCAAAATTTTTCTGAAAATCTTGTTTTCAGACATTGCAGCTATCTGAAAGTTGCCTCAAATATGCTCTAAGCATGCCCAATGACCCACCAAAAATTTTGGAAAAAAATATCAAAGTTGAAAAAAATTAAGTTTTCAGATGTGCATTGGTTGGAGCTCGGAGCTTTAACTCCAGGTGATGACGTCACATGGACTTGGGGGTATGTTTTTTGGTAGCACTTACTCATATGGATACCCAACATTGAAAACTCATTTGGATCTGAAACACTTTTGGTTTTTGTGCCAAGGCCTAGTGGAGAAAGTCTCGTTCTTAGAGATATATCTTCTTAAGAAAAATTTTGATTCTATAACGTTATTTTCAAGTGGACCTATAATTATGTCCAATTGCCAGAGGGTCATTTTTCGATAAAGTGGTATTTTTTTCTCAAAAAAGGAGATTTTCAATCGGGACTATTTTCATGAATTGACCCTTCCCGAGGGTCATTTATCAACCGAAGACAGAATTTGAAAAAATTACTGACTTTTGAGAAAAGTCGAAAAAACAAGTGGACCTATAATTATGTCGAGCAGTGTATAATTACGCTACTTAATCATTTTTTTTAGAAGATATTCACGTACGGCTGGGACCAATGGGACCAATGGGGCGACGACTGGTTGATGAGTAGCTGACGGGAGGACGGAGACCAATTCCTGAAACGGTTGCAGATACAATTTCTAATTTTACTTATCACAATTACTCACTTTTTTGAATTGGACCGTAGCCGATCAACTTTTTTTGAAACTTTCAACAAAGAAAGCACAACATATTCCGAAAAATAGGGGTAGTTGTCCACCAGAGGACTACAATAATACGGGGAATAATGAAAATTTTCTAACGATCGGGTTGTTTATATACCCAGGAAAAGTGGGCGGAGCTTAGACGCAGCTGGAAGTGCGGGAGAGAGTGCACTGAAAAGAGAGGGTGCAGAGAATATGGTTTTTGGTGATTGTGACGCATAATTTCGAAATCTGTTATGTTGCGATTTTTGATACTGGTTCCAAAAACAAAAACAAGAAATTTCGTGATACCATAAGATTTATTGATAAAAATTTAAAGAAAAATCCAAAAGCGATTAAAAATATCAATTAAAATTCTGGTTAGATATTTCAGCTGCTTTTTGTGTATATACTTCCCAATGGAAGAAATTGTAGACAGCTGCGGCATATCCTTTCAAATGCCAAAAATGGTCCGAGGGGATCTTGAGACGCTCTCTAGCTTCTGTTTCATTTTGGAGGAGCTTGTCAAAAAATACTCCATGTAGTGCATCTCTTTCGATACATTCTGCCACTCTATGGGCGATTTCCCCTTCTAGAATAATGTGGACCCAGTTGATCCAGTCGATAACCTGGAAAAAAGGTTTTTTTTTGAGTCCAAGATTTCAAAGGGGGTTTACCTTCCATTCATAATAATCGACCGTTTTGCCGTCGGGAATTACCAAAAGGTACTCCACCTGGAAAAAATTTCATTTTAAAAAATCTCGCTATTTTAATATTACTTATCTGCGAAAGCTTGACAGCTTGGTTTAAAGGCGCTGCGACAATTTTTCTTTGGGTTCTTTCACGTTTACAGTTATTTTCAACTGAGAATTACTATCAGCGTGAAGAGACCCAATAAAAATGTGCCGCTGCGCCTTGAAACGATGTATCACGTTTTCGCAGATAAGTAATATATTTGTGCTATCTATGCTCTCAGCCTAAGCCCCGCCCCCGTGAACTGTCGGCCGCTAGGCTTACTAATTTTAGAGAGTTTTCTGCCATCGCCGGTGCAACTACACACTTTGGTCTGCGTAGTGTAGTGGTGCGAAAACTTTCCGCTAAATTCGGCATCCGAGTTCGGGCCAATTTTTTTTGGTTTTCAATTTTAAACAGAGAATTATCGAAATTTTTGTGAAACTCAGGTGGTTGGGGACACGGACCGCCGGAAACTGTCTGGTAGTTTTCTTTTTAACTTACCGCTGGGAACTGTTTTGGACGCCGAATTACAATCGTTTCAGTTTCTTGCTCAGCAACTTCGGGCACTTCCCGTTTTATCACAATAACCTCCGGCTGCTCGGCTTCAGCTTGCTTCTCCATAGCTGCCATCCTCTTTGCATTTTCCTGCGCTTTTAATTTGGCTGCTTCAGCTGCTTTTTGCTTCATAGCTTCAATTCTCTCTTTTTCTCTTTCAGCTTCCAGAGCTCTTTCCTTTCTGTCCTGTTCGGCCTTCTCTGCTTTTTTCTGACGTTCCTTCTCTTTTCTTTTCTTTTCCTTTGCATCGCTTTCAGCTAGACGGACTGCGCGACAAGAAGCTCGGGATTTTTGGCTTCCAGCTTCTGGCTCAGGTCCGGCAGGGACTCCATCGGAACTTGGACTTTCGGGGGCGGATGTTTTGGGTTCTTTTTTAATATTTTTGAGAGTGGAGGGCGCCAGAGGTTGTTGAGCGTTGAATGGAATATGCTCATGAAGGCTTGCTGTGTTCTCCGGAGCTTGTTGTTGATCTTGAGGAGCTGAAGCATCTTTTTGTAAAGACGGAACAGAGCTATGGATTGCAGATGTTTTGAATGAATCCTGCTCGAACGACGTTTCCGCATCGGCGAAATTCTGATCATCAGACATCAAAATGTCTTCGAGCGACTTATTCCACATTTGTTGCTCTTCTTGGGGAGCTGAGAAGACAGCAGGATAGTCAAAGTCTTCTCTACTAGATGTCTGCTCAGTGAGCATTTCATCCTCGGCGATATTTTGTTCATCTGACACCAAAATTTTTCCAACTGGCTTGTCCTGATTGGTGCTCATTGGTTCTTCTGACATCTCATAGTCTTCTTGGAGAGCTGGAGTCTCAGTAGAGCATGATGGGCTTCCACTCAAAAGTTGCTCAGCCGAATTTCTCTGGTTGACGGTAATCTGTTCTTCTACCATCGAAGGAGTGTCAACCGATGTATCTATTTGAACGTTTTGACCATGAATATCCTCTTTGGTGTTGATCGGGCGATTTGTCATGATTTGAACTTCCTGAGCAGCTGGAACATCGGTCGATGTAGAGTAATCAGACGATGTATTTCCACTTAGAACCTGCTCATCTTCCATTTCCTCGTCGACGCTAGTGTGGTCTTCCAACATCGAATTCTCTTCACCAAACTTTTTCGGAACTTCTGGTAGAGCCGGCAATTGAGTAGGTTCGCAGAAGCCATCGGCGGCACTCTGTTCTTTCAGCTCTTCAGCCGACTCTACAGAGCTTGATCTACTAGACCCTGAACTTTCAGCAGAAACATTTTCAACAAGCATTCCCTCATTCTTCTTTGGAACTCTTTGTGGCTCTTCGGCCGACTTATCGAACATGTGTTTTTCTTCTAACTTCTCCTGCTTTTTCTGAGAACTTGAGGCATTTGAATTCGCCTCATCGCTGACCTCCGAGCCACTCCCATCAACTCCTACTTTCGATTCAGTGCTGCTCGATGAGCTTCTCAAAATTCCCTCCGAATTTCTCACTAAAAACTCTGCAAATGACATATCCGGGGCGATTTGTCCTTCCTTTATCATTTGCTGCATTCTTGTAGTGATCAAGAAGGCATCTGCTACTCGTAAAGTATTCAACATCTCTTGGGCACTTTGGTGGGCATCATTAGGAGCTTCAGGCATATCCGTTTTTCCCGTTGAAGGACTGTGACTCAGCGGATCATCAGAGTGAGCTTCGGCCTCCGTTAAACTTTCCGAAACTGCAAGTTTTTTGATAGCTTGATCTTGTGTGCCTTCATTTAACTTTCGTTTCCTATCATTTTTTGGTTTTTTAGCACACGGGATTTCAAGAGGAATCTTTTTAATATAGTCGTCCACAATCTTTGACTCCTTTTGCTTTATTCGAACTCTTTTGAGTTTCGGACCTTCGTTGAAGAGTTTCAATAGTTGCTCATTGCTCGTTGGTTCCCCCAACAAACTATCAATTTCCTCTGCGGTGAGCTTATCGATAGAGCAATAATCAGTTGGAAACTCTTCGCTCAAAATGTCTTCATCCGGATTAGGACTCTTTGTCCCTTGGAGCACAACTTGATTGTCCTGAGGCTCCTGCCATTGATTGTAATCCTCTGAAAACGCATACTGACATTCTATAACAGCAGAGTCTTCTCTTCCAACAGGCGCCGCCTCCAATCTCCCTTTCTCTTGAAATTTTTGATAAATTTTTTCTCTCATCGAGTCATCGAAATTCTCGGCCAAAAATGGTTTTTCTTTTGTTCCGCATAAATTAAGGCTACCTGCAATTCTCATAATGTTTCCATGGACAGTTGATTGAGCTTTTCGTTTTTTGGTTCGTTGTTTGTTTCTCTTGATTGTCTTGGCAACTGGGTTTCCGGCTTCGTCTGATTGCGATGGGGCCATTATGAATAGCTCTGTGTTGTTCTGAAATTAGAAAAAGGATGAAATGAGATTATTTGAAAAAAAAAACGATGAAAAGGAAGAAAAATTGAAGAAACACACAGAAAAGGACAGTGGCTGAGTCGTCAGCACAAAAGATAGGTTGTGGGAGGTCATTTTACGGCTGAACTGCGCGCAGAAAAAGTCAATAATATGAAAATGGATAGAGCGTTGTGTAGGCAAAGACAAGGCAGGACAAATCGGTTCGTAAAAGAGACTGTGCAGAGAAAAGAAGAAGATTCTCAGACTGGTTGGGAGACCTTCGTGATGACGTCATATTGTGAACAAAGCAGACGACGTCGTCTAACAGAAAAGTCAGGGAGAAGATGAATGGTGCTAATCTGACGGAGGGTTTAATAAGAAGATGATTGGCTGTGGGGCTCTATGTTGCTTGAAGACGGACGGTGCTGATTTGAAAATGCAATAATCGAAAGGCGAAAAACAAAAGAGAGAAAATTCGAAAAATCATTGTTGGACTAGACACATAATACGAAATGAAGTTGGTCTAAGAGGGGCAAAGTAAACAGTGACATAGGTAAAAAAAAGGTGAGCCTGACCAAGAAGATCAATATTCGAAACTGTGTCCCACCGCGAAAGAACACAACGACGATGTCGTCTAATTCTGAGACTATGAACAGATGGTGACAATGCTAATGGTTTGAATCTCACGACGAGAATTGGAAACACATGGAGACATACAAGAGACAGACTCTAGGCACAATACAACGTCACCAAATGACTCATTAGCACCGTCTCTGTTGGCATGTGAACCATCTCCTAGATGACTGTGAGATTACCCTTTTCTCCGATGGGATTCTATGACAGATGGCTACCAAAACGAGGAGACTGAGTGGCGGAGACTCCAACCTCACTCTTCTTCTGAGTCACGTTGCGTTCTCTGCAAATCTGTTTTTCAGTATTTTTTCAGTCTATTCTTCTCATAAACTGCTCACCCCGAAACTCCCACTTATTCTTCCAAACTTTCAGAAAAATGGATCAACTCGCCGCTCATCTCAAAATCGATCCGATCGCGCTTCGTCGCTGCATTCAATTCGAAATACTCCATCAGAGACCCGTTTTCGAATCTTACAAAAATGTGTGCAAAATTTTTGGAGATGATTTCATGGATTACCGGGAATTCAAGGTTTGGTACACGATATGCTATAATGGAGAGTATGACGTGGATCATGATCAAAATCAGGATCCGGAGCCAATGACTTTTTCCGGTTTGCCAGTGGAGATGGTGAGCAAAATCGTGAAGGAGTTGGATCCACTGAGCAGGTAATTTGAGTTTGAGAAATAAAAATATTGTCGGCTGTGCCTTGGCGCAATTAAAGTAAGTGGGCGAGATTTCAATGCTATGACGCGTTTCTAGTGAGCTAGCGGGATCTTTAACATTGGCGTGTGAGAGGGCGCATTTCTAGTGCATTGACGCAGTTCCCATGACCTGACGTCTTTCAGAGAATTGACACAATTCTAGTCTCATTGGCGCAATTGTAGCGAGTTGGCACAGTTACCAAAGTGCTGGCGCATTCCTGGTGGCTCATTTCTCGTTCCTTGTGATTTGCGCAACTTTGGAGCGTTAGCGCATTTCTAGTGCATCAGTGCGTTTACGGTGTGCTGACCAAGTGCATAGTCAATCTGACGCAATTATAGTGCCATGCCGCTTTTTGTTGGGCGTGAATCGACTGTTTTTTTTTCTCAGGATTGCAACTCGCCATGTGTCTGAATCTCTACAATTTATAGTGGACCGAATGCATACTGACGTGAAATGCCTTGCAATCACTCTGTATGAAACACATGCAGTCCTTGATATCGATGGACGTTGCATCCGATACTATGGATCACCAAATCGATGTCAAATAGAGTATAACAGCAAACCTCTGAACATAAAACGGGGATCATTTTCAAGACTTGTGATAAGCGATGTGGCATCATTGCTGAACAATCATCGTTTGAATTTGGATACTATCATTTTTACTATTCGAAATTTTCCATGGACTGAGTTAATGGATCAAATTAGTACCTGCCGAATTTCTGCAAAATGTCTGAAAACTCGCTTATTTGAAGGAGCTTTTCCAACTTTCATATTACCTATTTTTAACCCGGGAAAACTGGAAAAAATTGATTTTCGCAATCCATATAATGATGTTTTGGATATTGAAGAGCTTGCAAAAATGGAGCAATGGAGGCAAGCAAAAGAGATTCATTGTTCTCCATGGGTAAACATGGAACGGGTCAGACTTGATCATTTTTATCATTTGGAGAAGTTCACGGTGAATGTCGGAAAGATGTCGGTAGAAGAATTGATTCGTGTGAGAGATGTAAGTTCTTATTGAGCCACGATAAGTCAAAGATTTAAATTTTTTTCAGAACCTCCTCCAATCCGGAGTTTTTCAAGATTGTAGAATCCGGCATCAATTCGGACTGAATGCACTGGCTGAGCTGAAAAATAATGGTATTCCAGGTTCTCAAAATATAGACGGACGACTTCGAATTCCAATTAATGGCTCTATGGAGTGCCTCGAGTTCCGTAATTCATTCGGACACGCTTTCAAGGTGGAGAGAAGAATGATGTAACATTTGAAAACACTATTTGCATTCAATTTATGTTTTTTGTTGCATTCATTCAACTTGCTTCTATCTTATGATTCTAATGAAATATTTCCATCTGTCAGTATTTTGATCTGTTTTTCATCAATTGGGCACACGGAGTCAATCTCTAGGCAAGAGAAGTGTCTCATACGGCGTAGAGCTGTGTGATGACGTCACATTATAAACCGCAATACAACGTTATCGGCCCAATGTATTCTGACATGTCAGTTCTTCACCTGATCCTATTAGCACAATCTTTGTTCGTCTATAAATCATCTGCTAGATGACGTTGAGATGACCCTTTCGTTCATGGGACTCTATGCCAGATGGCAGTCATTATGAGAAAATTGAGGAAAAAAAAAAGAGACCTCAACCTCACTCTTCTTCTGAACCACCCCGTTGACGTCGCGTATTCTGGAAACCGGGTTTTCAGTATTTTTTTCAATTTATTCTTCTCATTAACTGCTCACTCCAAATCTGCCACTTATTCTACACAATTTTCAGAATAATGGATCAACTTGCCGCTCACCTCAAAAACGACCCGATCGCGATCCGTCGCTGCATTCAATTTGAAATGCTCTACCAGAGACCAATTTTTGAATCGTACAAAAATTTGTGTAAAATGTTTGGAGATGATTTCATGGATTACCCGGAATTCGAGTTCTGGTACATGAAGTTCTACAATGGAGAATACGACGTGGATTATGATAGAAGTCAGGATCCGGAGCCTATGAATTTTTCGGATTTGCCAGTGGAGATGGTGAGCCAAATAGTGGAGAAGTTGGACCCAATAAGCAGGTAATTTGAATTCGAGAAATGGAAAGCTGTCGGTTCGTTGCGATTCCAGTGAGAGATTGCCTTTCTAACAAGTGCTCTGGCGCTTTTTTAGTAACCTGGCGCGTTTCCAGTGGATTGACGCATCTCCAGTATACTAATGCATTGACGCAGTTCCCATGAGCTGACATCTCTTAGGGAACTGACACAAGACCAGTCTCATTGGCGCAATTGTAGCGAGTTGGCGCGGCTCTGAAAAACTGACGCATTCCTGGTGCGCTGACGCGTTTTTCGTGCTCAGCGCAAGATTGGAGCCTTGGCGCATTTCTAGTGCGTCGGTGTGTTTACAGTGTGCTGCCCAAACACATATTGCGCATATGAGACATAGGATCAATCTGACACAGTTCTACTGCCTTTCCGTCTTTTTGCTCCACGCAAATTCTACTGATTTTTTCTCAGAATTGCAACACGCCATGTGTCTGAATCACTAAAATCCATAGTGGACCAAATGCATACTGACGTAAAAAACCTTGAGATTGCTTTGTTCGAAAGACACGCAATTCTTGGTATCGATGGACATAGCATCCGATACTATGATTCACCAAATGGATGTCAAATAGAATATGGCTTCAAACATGTTAACATCAAATGTGCATCTTTTTCAAGACTTGTAATAAACGATGTGGCGTCATTGCTTAACAATCAACATTTGGATTTGGATACTATCATTTTTAGTACGCGAAATTTTCCATGGACTGAGTTAATGGATCAAATAAGTACCTGCCGAGTTTCTGCAAAATGTCTGGAATTTTTCTCATTCGAAGGAGCTTTTCCCAATTTCATTCTATGTATTTTTAACCCGGGAAAACTGAACAAAATTGATTTTCGCAATCCGTTTAAGGATGTGTTGGATATTGAAGAGCTATCAAGAATGGAGCAATGGAAGCAAGCAAAAGAGATTAATTATTCTCAATGGGCAACCATGCACCGGGTCAGACTCGATCATTTTTATCATTCAGAGAAGTTTAAGGTTAATGTCGGAAAGATGTCGGTAGAAGATTTGATTCGTTTGAGAGACGTGAGTTTTTTTTTGAGCCACGATAAGTGAAAAATTTGAACTTTTTTCTTTCAGAACCTCCTCCAATCCCGAGTTTTTCAAGAATGTCAAATCCAGCATCAAATTGGACTGAATGCACTAGCTGAGCTGAAAACTAACGACATCCCAGGTTCTCAAAATATAGACGGACGACTTCGAATTCCAATTAATGGCTCTATGGAGTGCCTCGAGTTCCGTAATTCATTCGGAGGAGCTTTCAATGTGGAGAGAACAATGATGTAACGTTTGAAAACAATTTTTACATTCATTTTATGCTTTTTTGTTCCATTCATTCAGTCTGCTTCTATCTCTTTATTCTAATGAATTTTTTCCGTCTGTCAGTATTTCGATCTGTTTTTCATCAATTTTCGATAAATTCCAAATTTTCAAACAACCTGTCAGATAGCTATCGTATTTAACACTAGAAACGACACGTGAATCCACGATGCCCATTTTTCTAAGCTTCTTACCGGAGCCTAGAAATCGGCAAAAATCGCGGGCAGTCCCTTACTGGTCACATGAAGTCTGGAGACAGTCAAGAAACTATCTCTAGGCAAGGGAAGGGTTTCATACGGCGTAGAGCTGTGTGAGGACGTCACATTACAGAATACAACGTCATCTGGTCAGTGTTATCTGACATGACAGTTTTAGGAAGACCTCGTTAGCACCATCTCTGTTGACCTGTAAATCATCTGTTAGATGACTTAGAGATTACCCTTTTCTTCATTGGGATCTCACAACAGATGTCAATCAGTACGAGAAGATCGAGGGACAAAAACAAAGACCTCAACCTCACTCTTCTTCTGAACCATTTTGTTGACTTGCGTCATCTGAACGTTTAGCCTTCTAGCATACTTGCTTCAAGTTCCTCCTTTTTCTATGTACAATATTTTCAGAAAAATGGACCAACTTGTCGTTCATCTCAAAAACGATCCGATCGCCCTCCGTCGCTGTATTCAATTCGAAATGCTCCATCAGAACCCAGTTTTCGAATCTTACAAAAATTTGTGCAAAATGTTGGGAGATGACTTCATGGACTACCCGGAATTCAAGGTTTGGTACATGAGATTCTACAATGGAGAGTACGACGTGGATTATGATAGAAGTCAGGACCCAGAGCCCATGACTTTCTCGGATTTGCCAGTGGAGATTGCGAGCAAAATAGTTGAGAAGTTGGATCCATTGAGCAGGTAATTTGAGTTTGAGAAACAAAAAGTTTTTGGCTGTGGTTTGGCGGGTTTTCGGTACATCGACATGCGCGTGCTTGTTTCTAGTACATTGGCGCATTTTACGTGAGTTTACGCATTCTCAGTGCAATGACACTAGTGACGCAAATCCAGTAGTAAGCTGGCTTAGTTCTAGTGAATGGACTGTTTTTTTTGTCAACGGGTGCGTTCATGAACCATAGGCCCAGTTTCAGCGAGTCGGCGCATATCTAGGGCATACATAGATTTAGTTTCATTGGGCTCACCAAAATTCTACTGGAAATTTTCAGAATCGCAACCCGACATGTATCTGAATCTCTGCAATCTATAGTGGACAATGTGAATCCTGACATAGACGCTCTTGTGATCTGTTTGTATGAGTCCGATGTAGTTCTTAATATCGACGGAGATATCATTGGATACTATGAATCATTTAATGGTTGTGAAATAGTATATAATCAAAAAAAGGTTAACATAAAACGGGGATCTTTTTCGAGGCTAATGTTGAGCGATCTGACATCATTGATGAAAAACCAACATTTGGATTTAGACACTATCGTTTTCGATACTCAAAAATATCCATGGACAGAGTTAACGGATCAAATCAAGACCTGCCGAGTTTCTACGAAAAAAAAATTCTGAAAATTCGTAAAATTCGTTTATTTGAAGGAAAAAAAAAATTTTGCGTCTTCAAATAAACGAAATTCTGAAAATTCGTTTATTTGAAGGAGCTTTTCCGAATTTTATCTTACCAATTTTTAAATCGGGAAAGCTAGAAGTAATTAAATTCGAAAATCCGTATAATTATGTTTTGGATATTGAAGAGCTATCAAGAATGGCGCAATGGAGGCAAGCAAAAGCGATTCATTGTCAACAAAATGCAAACATGGAACGGGTTAGACTCGATCATTTTTATCATTTGGAGAGGTTTACGGTTGATGTGAGAAACATTTCTGTGGAAGATCTGATTCGTTTGAGAGATGTAAGTTTACAGTTTTCTAGGGCACATTAGCCGCTTTTTGAGCAATGACAACTCAAAAGTTTGATTTTCTTTTCAGAACCTTCTCCAATCCCGAGTTTTTCGAGAATGTGAAATCAATTATCAATCCGGAATTGCTGAGCTGCACGCGGTCACCAATGAAATTCAAGGTGCGCAAAATATTAACGGACGAATTCGAGTTCCATTAAATGACTCCATGGAGTGCCTCGAGTTCAGTACTGAATTTGGACGAGTTTTCAAGGTGGAGAGAAGAATGATGTAACTTTATGTTTTTTTTCGTTGCAACCATTAAATCTGATTCTATCTTGTTATCCTAATGAAATTTTTTCGTCTTCTCTGTATATTCGTGTGTCGCCAAGTTCGATTTTCATGGGATTTTGACCGGTCAATTCAGATTTTGACCGTGATGATGCCCACCTTTTCCAATTTTCTATCGGATCTCTGGAAATCTCTGTGCTACCTAAGCGTCAAGCCTAAGCCCCTGTCAACTGTCGGCCGCTAGACTTCCTCATTCTATTGTGAGCGTAAAAATTGCGCCACGTGCTCCCCATGGATAACTCATCGATATGACCAAGAAATGAAAAAAAGACCCCGGGCTGAGAGCTTGCTGTCGTCGCCGGTTCAATCACACACCGTTGGCGTCGTAGTTTAGTGGCGTAAAAACATTTTTGGTAAGCTCAGCATCCGAGTTCGATTCCTCGGTGGGCCTAATAGTCTTGGTTTTTCATTTCAAGTAGAGAATTAACAACATTTTTATGAAACCAAAGCGGCTGAGGTGGGGAGCGCTGAAAATCGTATGGTCCTTCTCTTTTTTTCATTTCAGGTTCAAATTAAATGAAAAACTATTTGCCTTGTCTAATAAATTTTCAATAAAAAATTTTAAAAACATTTATTTCATCCACAACCCAAAAACAAAAAAAGCATCCAAGCGATGCTCTGATAATAAAAAAAAAATTAAGCAACCTTCTCAATTTCGATGATACGATCTCTGAAATGAATTTCTAGACGATGAACTTGGTCATCCAATTCATTACGCATTGTAATAGATGCGGGTGAATTTTCTCCGAATGTGGCTCTAATCTGAGCAATGTTGCGAGTTAATATTTGGCATCTTTGGAAAACTTTGGATCGGAATAGAGCCTGAAAATTGAAAGATAAAATAAAATTTATTCTTCGATGCCAACTTACATCCATTAAATCCACGAGGTCCTGTTTCGCTAAATTGTACACACGAATCGAGAAATACTCCAGATGGTAAAAATGTTTGAGCTCCACAGACTCAACTTCACTATATCTGTTTTTGAGAGTCACACTTTTTAGTTGCTTCCATTGCTCCGTTTTGCAAATGTATTCGAAACTATCGACATTGTCTACCTCTATACTTTCAAGTGTGCCCGGCACAAGAGATTCGAAAATTTGATCAAGATGATCAATTTTCAAAGAATTCACATAAAATTGCGACGTAAAGTCCATTGGAATTTTTTCCAAGAAATAACTTCTTTGTAAACTAGATTTTTCGGTGATCTCGAGAAGTTTTTGATATGGACGCATTGGGTAGGACAAGAGTCCTTTCAAATCTCGAAGTGCGGTTTTTACAAAATCTTGGTTCTCAACTTCAAACATCCAATTTTCATGGCTGACTGAACAACTATTTTCAGTGGTTTCTTCATATTTCAGATATTGATCATCTAATTTCAAAGAGACGGATGTTTCGGAACAACAAACGATGCTCAGCTTCTCAAATAATGGCTTCTTTTCGTCTATGATACCACGAAGTCCCTTAGACACTTGACGGACCATAATTCTAAATTTTTGAAAAATTGCATAAAACTTAATTGAAATAGGCTCACCGATCAATAGCATCCAATTTTTCGACAATTTCATCCACTATTTCCACGGGCAGCATTGAAAATGTCAATGGCTCCGGCTCCTCTCTTCTATCGTAATCCAGATCCAGTTGATCTTTGTAGAATCTCATGTACCAAAACTCGAATTCCTGGTAATCCATGACGTCATCTCCAAATGTTTTACAAAAAGTTTTGTAAGATTCGAAAATGGGTTTCTTCTGGAGCACTTCATATTGGATACAGTATTGAAGACCGGTTAGGTTGGCCTTGAGAGATTCGTGGAGAAGTTTCATGACGATTTTTCTGAAAATTGTGGAATTGGGTGGGGTAAAGTAGAGACAAAAAAGAAAAAAGGGTTGAAAAGGGACTGAAGATCTCAAAAGGATCAGGGCTGCAAAACTGCAAATCTGGTGCTATGAGAAAAACATAACGATAAGAATTGAAGTGAACGAAAACAGAAAAACAGAACCAAAAGAAGAGGTCGAAGTGCTAATGAGTCAGTTGGCCTCGGACGTTTTCTCATCGTTTAGAACAGGTGATACATCAAATAATGCTACTGCCATAATTGAGCTGTCAGACCACTATAATGTGTATGGGTCTTACTCCTTTATAAGGCTAGAAACAATAGACACGTTTCACCTTTGAGGCTGTTTTCCAGAGCAGATGTGATCCTAAACAAGAAAACCAAGGAATTTATCAGATCTGAAGAGACTGAAGATAGTGAATGACAGTGCTAATGAGTCATCTTGGCCAGCTGAACAGACACTCAGATTCCATTTTTCATTGTGTTTCAGTGACAATGCTGGGCGGCTGGGGCAGACAAACGTGAGAGACCAACATTTTCTCATAGTTGTCCTTTTTCTGAACAGATGTGAGGTCTCGCACAATAAAACGGAGGCAATAGATAGACATACAAATAGTGACGGTGCTAATGAGTCTGGCCTGAATATATGGAAGATCCACAGTTTCCTAGCTCTCGCAGGCTCTCTCTTCCTCATTTTACTGTTGTTCAGTCAGAACAGACCTGCTTGAATAGCGTTTTTCGAGGGATTATCCCATCTGAGAACTCTGTTCTGTGTTTAACAGTTGTCATTTTTTTCCCTCATCCGTTCAACTTCGATGCAACATGCATATTTCTCATTTCTTTAGATTTTTCGTCTACCTAGTTATCAACATATTTCCACTTTTTAGATCAAATGGACCAACTTGCTGATTCCCTGAAGAACCCGACTGCTATCCTTCATATCATCAAATATGAAGTGCTTCACAAGAAACCAATTTTTGAATCTTACAAAACCATGTGCAAACTGATTGGAGATGACTTCATGGACTATGTGGAATTTGAGTTTTGGTACATGAGATTCTATAATGGAAAACTAGAAATGGATTATGATAGAAGTCAAGAAAAGGAGCCATTGACACTTTCAGAGCTACCTGTTGAGATAGTTAGTAAAGTCATGGAGTGGTTGGATCCAATTAGCAGGTCAGTTCAATTTTGGAGTCATTTTTCTCCCAAAGTCCATATCATCTTTCAGAATTACAACTCGTCAAGTCTCAAAAATACTCCGCTCAATTATCGATAATCAGCCACTCTTCTTGAAATCCTTGGAGTTTTATCCATCGGATACTGTAGGACTCATTCAGTTTGGCCAGAATAGTAGGAGGATTTGGTACAAAAAACGGGATGAAGATGATTGGGAATCCAATCGCCATAAAAGATATTTCGAGTTTTGGGGAGTGAATATTGCAAAATTAGCCTCGATTCATTTCAAAATTCTGACAACTAATTCCATGTTAAAAGTGGAAACTTATCAAATTTCCATTGAAACGGAATATCCTCATTTGGAGGATTTCGTGCCACTTTGTCAGATTTCAGCAAAAAATTTGCATATTGAAACATGGAGACGGGAGTTGTATTTTTTCGGAATGATTTTACATAAATGTAAGCCTGGAACATTGGAAAACATTCATTTGAAAGCCAAAAGTCGCTGCCAGCTGAATCAAATTCTCACTATCACCGATGAAGCATGTGAAATGGATCAATGGAAGCAAGCAAAAACTATGGATATGCTCAACTGGGGAATGATAAAACCAAATGAATTGAGGCACTTTTATCATTTTGTGGAATTCAGTGTGCAAGTGATTTGGATGTCACAGAATGATTTGAAAACTTTAATTAACGTAAGTTTTTGGAGTCCTAAAAAAATTTTCAACTACTGTCAGTTTAAAAATTTCATAAAGCTCTATCGACTCTTGAAAGTTATATTTCAAAATTGAATGAGGTGGAGAGAGCGCAGACAGCTAGAGACTCTCGTTTCTCTGCGCTCTCTCGCTCTCTCGCATCATGTTTTTAAATAGATGAATACACGGACAAGGTCTAGAGAAAAGACTCCAAAGGATAATCCACTTCAATCTTTTTGATCTACCAAAATAATTTGAAACTTTTCAGAATCTCCTTCTACGCACCTCATTCCAAAAGTGCAAAATTCAAATACAAAAGAAACAATTCGGCAAGAACTTCATTGGCGACGGCCTGACAGATGTTGAAGAAGTTGATGAGCATACTATACATGTTCCGTTGCCAAACTCTTCGGATGTTCTGGAAGTTAGAGTTGGGGACAAAGAAGTTACGGTGGAAAAGAAGACGATTTGACTTTTTTGTTTTCGAAAAATTTTGTGTGGAATCTTGTTTTATTCGACTCGTATTGTAATAATGAACATAACTGTTATCAATAAAGTGTCATCAATAAACTTTGTCGAGAAACGTTTGCACTGTTTAGCGAACCTCAGAGGCTTTGTTCATCTTCTATCACATTTGAGACCAGCCTGATTGTCGTTTCAACAGTTTAGCCTTTACGTTCCTCACCTTTTCGACTGGTCGCGGCTCCGCCGCTCCATAGCACTAAAAACTACCGAAAACTGTAGACAACGACAGTCGTTTCTTTCTACGGTCCCAGTAACGAAATTGGGTGCGCGGTCGGCCAACGCACGCAAGGCCGCAGGTTCGATTTTAGTGGTGTCTTCATCCTTCCTCTAAAAGTGCGCACATCCCGACGTACAGGCAAACCAACATGCCTCGAGATCTTGCAGCAAATCTAGCATATAGACTATAAGCATAGAACCAGTGACGGTGCTAATGAGGACAACCTATTGTTTTTTCCCCAACGTCTTGTGTCGCAGGGCATCTTAGTCTTGCTGAGACGATGTGAATGTGTTGCGCACAGCTGGGCATTGTCTCCTTGTCTAGAGTGCCTCCTGCGGTCATCTTCTTCTTCTGTCACCTCTCCTTATGTTCATAGAGCCCTATACTTCTTCATGAAATTTGGTCTTTCAGAACAGTTTCTTCCATTTCGATAGTGCTTCCAATCTATAGTTTCAGCTTTCCTCATGAAACTCCTCCACGAATCATTGAAGACCAATTTCACCGCCGTCCAATACTGCATCCAATACGAAGTCCTCCAGAAAAAACCTGTCTTCGAGTCTTACAGAACCTTTTGTAAGACATTAGGTGATGACGTCATGGACTACCAAGAATTCGAGTTTTGGTACATGAGATTTTACCAAGATCAGTTGGATATGGATTACGATAGGGAACAGGACCCGGAACCATTGGAATTGTCTAAGCTTCCGGTTGATATTATAGATAAGGTTGTTAAGAAGTTGAATTCAGTTGACAGGTAGGCGTAAAAATGGGGTTTCCGCGAAAAAATCGACTTTTAAGGGTCCTCACTCGACACGTTTCCAAACCTCTTCGCCTTTGTGTTGACCGTCAATTCCCAACTGCAATCGGAACACGTTTATTCATGTCGCCAACTTATGTCTCTATAAGTGCCGATAGATTAAAAGATGGCTATTTGGTATACCGAAAAACTGATGATGGATGCTCAATTAGAATAACCAGAAATCTAAATGAGCAGAAAAAATTCGAAATAAGAACAGACCAATTTTCAAGTGTTGCTCTTAATGATTTAATGGCAGTTTACAACAACCCAAAAGACCCTATGGAGCATTTGGAAGTGGCAATTGGTGGTAATGAGAATTTTCACGATGAGTTAATCCCTGATGAGTTCGCCTCGAAATTCTACTTGAAATCCCTCAAAACCTGTAGTGATATTGCTCGATTTTTAGTTTTCCTCAAGCCGGGAGTACTCGAAAATCTTGATTTGCGTATTCCGAGAGATGGAGAAAGATTTGAAGCAATTTTCAATACAGATCAATGGAAAGAGGCAAAAACTGCAAACTTTTACAGTATTCAAAAATTTCCGCCGACAATACTCCCGAATTTTTATCATTTCACAGAGTTTTCTGTGGAACTAGAGGATATTCCAAGAGAGGCGCTGATGGGTTTGATAGCTGTAAGTTAACGTTTTTCAAAATGTTTTCTTAAAGTTTTCGGCTCTGTTTCACAATACCGGTCCAATGACAGAATGTCCGGTCCAAAAACAGATGACCGGTCCAAACGCTGTATGACCGATCCAATCGGGAAGATGAGTCTTAGCAATCTGAAACTGACCGGCCCAATTGATAGGCGTAGGCATAATAAGCTACTCAGTCACCAGCTGCCGTCCCAACTTTTGATGAAGAATACCGCTCAGTCTGTTGCAAACGTAGCCCGAAAATTGGGGCTAGGACTAGTCGTTGGAAGAGTTGCAACAGCAGAAATTGAATGACTTCGCTATTTGAGCTGCCAAGAATTCAGCGTTTGGACCGTTCTTCTGTCTTCGGACCGGTGATTCTCGGATTGGACCGGTATTGTCGAACAGAGTCAAATTATCTATTATTTTTCCAGAACATCATAGCAAAGCCTTCGTTTGCGAAATGTCAAATCTTCTCGAGCCAAGCCTTGAATGTTGCTGGAATCAGAGCCGCCGTTGGAATGGAATTCGAACCAAATCTAATTCTGAACTTTGCGATTTACCCAACAAATGATTGTCTTCAAATGCACATCGAAGATCGTTCAATCAAACTTGAACGCAAAAAAATTGAATAGTTTCTTTAAAGGAGGAATATAATCACATTTTTTTTCATTTTTGTATTTTTGTTGATTTGCTGATTCAATCCATGCTGATTCAATTGTTCACGAAGAAATTGCTCAAAAATCGCTCTGAAGCTCAAAAATTGTGCCCAAAATCACGCGTTACAGGTTGACGACCGCGGCCGTCTGGCCGAGAATCCCACAGCGCGAGGCTGTTTTCTCCATATTTTTCGCTTTTTATCCGTTTCACATGCTAAAATAGAAGAGGACTGAAATTTTATAACAAAAACGTATGAAATGAACGAAATAAAGACGAGAAATATGGAGAAAATGGCCCCGCGTTGTCGGATACTCGGCCAGACGTCCGCGGCTGCCAACCCGTGGTTTTGGGCGCATTTTGTGCGCTTCAGAGCAATTCTTATGATGGATTTTTTGTGTGTTTGCGAGAATAAATGATAACGAAGTTAAATATTGTATGATTTATTGAAACTTATGAAAAGTATTGAATTTTCAAAAAAAATTGGTTAAACGGAGCAAAAAACACAAGAATCAATCAGAAATTGTTTTTCTCTCTACTCTAACTTTTTTGTCAACAACACTGAATTCCAGAACATCCGTGGAGTTTGGAACGGGAACACATATGGTTTGTTCATCCACTTGTTGAACTCCTTCAAGACCATCGCCAAAATTAATGCTGACTTCTCCGGTTTCTACATAGATTTTACAGAACTGGAACGTGGGAGAAAGGAGGAGATTCTGAAATTTTTCATGGTCAAAGATCATGTTTTTGGTGGACTATAAGTTAAAATTGCTCTCTCTCTCTCTCTCTCTCTCTCTCTCTCTCTCTCTCTCAGTTTAACAGTTCCCAACTGATAAAGCGTCTAAGATATTGTGTAGATTCTAAAAACTTACGTTTCTCAAACTAATCCACATTTCCTTGGTCACAGAAGTCGTTTTCAAACTAAATTCCACAAAATGATAAAAATGCCTCAGCCCGGCTGAATCGATTACTCCCCATTTTAACATCTCGATTATCTTAGCTTGCTTCCATTGTTTCATTCTATATACATCATTGACAGTAAAAATATCATTATTATTTTCTTGAAGTTCTATGTGGATATTTTCCAGTTTTCCAGGCTCACATTTTTGTAAAATCATTTTCAAAAAACTCGATCTCGGTGTTTCAATATGCAAATTTTGCGCGGAAAGCCGACAACGAGGCACGAAGTCTTGCAAATTACGATATTCCGTACCAATAGAGCAAACATAGGTTTCCACTTTTAACTTGGAATTACTTGTCAAGGATTTGAAATGAATCGAGGATAATTTTATAGGATTGTCCACTTCAAACTCCGAAGGTCTTTTGTAGGTGTAGAGTATATACTCAGGTTTTTCTCTGTACCAAATTTTTTGATTATTCCGGCCAAACTGAATAATTCCTAAAGTATCCGACGGATGAAACTCCAAGGATTTTAAGGCGAGCGGCTGATTATCGATAATCGACCGGAGCACTTTTGAGACTTGACGAGTTGTAATTCTGAAAAAGTTATTGACTCTGAGAGGAAAGTGTTATTGAAGTTGAACTCACCTGCTAATTGGATCCAACCATTCGATGACTTTAGTAACTATCTCAACAGGTAACTCTGAAAGTGCCAATGGCTCTTTATCTTCACTTCTATCATAATCCATTTCCAATTGTCCATTATAGAATTTCATGTACCAAAACTCGAAGTCGGGATATGTCATGACATCATCTCCAATTAGTTTGCACATGTTTTTGTAAGATTCGAAGATCGGTTTCTTGTGAAGCACTTCATATTTGATGATATGAAGGAGTGCAGTCGGGTTCTTCAGTGAATTGGCGAGTTGGTTCATTCGGTCTGAAAATTCACAATTTGTCGGATTGTATTGTCTTGAATGTGGTTAAAGATGGTGAGAAAAGAAAATGTTCAAATCATTTCTGTTTCATAAATGAAGCAACATTGTAAACCAATATTTGAAGTCCGGATCTGAAAAGTTAGTTGATAACTAGATAAGAGGTCTTAGAAAAATGGAAAAACACGAATTTGACTCGGCTGTTAAAAAAACCTATACATTTTTTAGGCATGGCAAATCCGAAGACAAATACTGCAGGGCGATCAGTCTGTCTACCCCAACCGTCTAACGTCGTCAGTCAATCATAAAGGAATAGTGAATCTCCAGACGGCCAGCTGGCCAATTAGACCTTCTGACGTGGCAGAAAAGAGGTTATTAGCACCGTCGTTTCTTCTAGATCCATCCTCAGTTTATCTCCTAGATTCCTTCTTTCTATTGCTCAATGTGACATCTGCTCGGCTGAATAGCCCCGAATGTTCTGTTGGCAATATCGCAGGCTGTCATTTCAGTTCTGTCCGTCTGCTAGACTCCGTTGATGGATTGTTGCATGTAACATCTGCACTTACGATGAGAAAACGGGACGGGCCTTGTCTCATTAGCAATGCAACCTCTACATTGATGTTTATTCTTTTTTGGTGTTTCTTTGTGTAGTGAATAAAAAGCAAGACCAATTATACGATTTATCACATGATTACATAATTTAACAGGAAACATTTTATTCTATGGAGAAACTGTCTTTCTCTCCACCGTAATTTCTTTGTCCACAACACTGAATTCCAGGACATCCGTGGAGTTAGGGACCGGAATACGAATGGTATGCTCATCCACTTGTTGAACTCCTTCCATGCCATCTCCAATCAAATTCATGTCGATTTTATCACATTGTACTTGGATTTTACACTTTTGGAATGAAGGTGACTGGAGAAGATTCTGAAAGATTGAGGAAAATGAAAATTCAAATAAACTAGCAGTTTGAATCATTTCCCTAGCTTTACTAGTTCCAGAGCTACGATCAATTGAGATTTCAAAAGCGGAAAACCGAGAGAGCAAGAGTGCGCAGAAAAACGAGAATGTCTAACTGCCTCTCTCCACCTCGGCCAACTTTGTACTCCTAGTCAGGAAACAATAAAATCAAAGGAATGTCTTCAACCACACTCCAAAAAACTCACATTTCTCAAGCCGATCAAATCTTCCTGAGACATGGAAGATATTTTCAAACTGAATTCCACAAAGTGATAGAAGTGCCCCAATTCACTTGGATTTATTATACCCCATTCCAGCATATCGATAGTCTCAGCTTGATTCCATTGCTCCATTCCAGATACATCAGTGATAGTGACAATCTCTTCTGGGTCTCGGAGTTCCATATGAATACTCTCTAGTGTTTTGGGCTCGAATTTCGGTAGGATGATACTGAAAAAGGCCGGAAGCCGAGACTCAATTTTCAAGTTTTTCGCAAAAATCTGACAACATGGCACGAAATCCTCCAAATGAGGATAATCCGTTTCAATAGAGCTCTGATAAGTTTCCACTTTTAACTTGGAATTACTTGTCAGGGATTTGAAATGAATCGAGGATAATTTTATAGGATTGTCAACTTCGAACTCCGAAGATCTTTTGTAAGTGTCGAATATATAATCCGGCTTTTCTTTATACCAAATAAATTTCTCAAAACTTTCGCCAAAATGAATAGTTCCTAAAGTGTCCGATGGATAAAACCCCAAGGATTTCAAAGCAAGCGGCTGATTATCGATAATTGACCGGAGTACTTTTGAGGCCTGACGAGTTGTAATTCTGAAAAAAGTGTTCTGGGCTCTGGAAGCAAAATGACTTCAAAATTTAACTGACCTGCTCAACGGATGCAACCATTCCATGACTTTGCTAACTATCTCCACCGGTAGCTCTGAAAGTGTCAATGGCTCCTTATCTTGACTTCTGTCATAATCCATTTCCAGTTGTCCATTGTAGAACCTCATGTACCAAAACTCAAAATCGGGATATGTCATGACATCATCTCCAATCAGTTTGCACATGTTTTTGTAAGATTCGTAGACTGGTTTCTTATGAAGCACTTCATATTTTATGATATGAAGCAGAACAGTCGGGTTCTTCAGGGAATCGGCCAGTTGGTCCATTCGATCTGAAAATTCACAGTTCGTCGGATTGTATTGTCTTGATTGTGGTTAAAGGATGACTAAAGTCATGTTTTTTTTATTGTTGTAACCGAATGTATAGGTTATGGTCATTGTTGAACTGCATTTGAAAAGTTCTATAAATTCCTCTGAAACGCGCATGAAAACGACCAAAAACGAGATGTATGTTTTCTGCGCGAAGGCCGAGGGCCTAGGAGGCGCCCAAACGGCTGGGGTCGGTTATGGGGCGTTGTCACACTCATCATTGTTTTCATTCGTTTTTCTGTACATTCAATCTTTTCACTAAATTTTGCCGAGAAATATTTTTAACTTTAAAAAGAAAAAAAAAAGAATAACGTGAAAAAATCGTATAAAAAGCAGAAACGAATAAAAACAAATCGACTCCATTCCTTTGGGCGCCTCCTAGGCCATCGGCCCTCGACCAGAAAATATACATCTCGTTATTCGCCGTTTTCATGCGCGTTTCAGAGGAATTTTAAGACCGTTTCATATTCAGTTAACCTATATGTACATTCAGTTACAACAATAAAGAAAACATGACTTTAGTCCTTCTTTAAACACGTAAATCATATACAAAGCAAAAGGAGGGCAATTCTTCGAAAAAGGGAACAGTTTCAACTGGAAATCAGACGAATCGGAATGAAAGACCGCTGTTCCGTCAGCAGGAGATGTGCGTGTTGTAACGTGGCAGAGCTAGTTGGGAAAGAGATTCTCAAGGTCAGGCCATCCTCATTAGCACCGTCACTGCCTGTTCGATCTGTCCGATAGAAGGTCACATCTGTTCAGAAAAGTCGTTACGATGGGAAAACGACTTTGGTTTCTAGCCTTGTAAGAGGGCCAGTCTCTCACGTCTATCTGCCTCAACCATCCAACGTTGGCAGTCAAACACAGTGTAAGAGTAAATCTGTGTAAGTATTGGCAGCTGTCCAATCGCATCTTCTGACGTGGCAGAAGACTGCTCATTAGCACTGTCATTTTTTATAGACACATCCAAGGCTGTCGCACGGCCGACCGCGGTCATGGCGCTCGGGCTACGACTGGACCGCTGAATGACGGATCGGTCTAGATTTTTGACTTTTCTTCGGACTGCCTACCAGGACCGCTAGACCTTTCCAACGCTGGGAGTCCCAATAAAAAATTGGACCACGGCCATTCCGACAGCCTTGAACACATCTTCAAAACATCTGCTAGTTTCTCAGGTTGTAATGTTCAATAACACATCTACTCAGGAAAACAGCCCTCAGCAGAAAAAAACTTTATTCAAACAAGTTTTAATTGATAATCCAAACTATAGATATAAAAAAATTCAAAATCAAACTATCCCATTTTTAACTCTTTTAATAATCAGGGCATGTGCCCCAATGCTGATTCTGTAAAGGTAATTTGACCGAGGAATGGGCAGATCAAAAGGAACGTTTCGTTGAAGATCATTCATATTGAAAACTGTGCGAATTTCGTCGAGGTTGATAGCTTGGATACATTTGATCTCCCCCTTTTCCAGTGTAATTGATTGTAGGATGCGCTGAAAATCAGATATCATTTTGCAAAAGTTTCAGGGTAATCTAAAAAAGGGCTTCATTCAAAGAACCCAACTCACGTTCATGAAAGCGGTTATAGCGTCTGTCGTAATAGATTGCAACCTCACGGAAAATCTTTGAAACCGGCGGAACGTTATAAGTCTGTTAGCCGAGAGAGGGCCTTCACAGACTACCTTCTTCGCTTGTTTCCATTGTTCCATATTCGAAATAATATCAAACGATTGGTTAACTCTCGTTAACTCGATTTCTTCCAAGGTTCCCGGTTTGATAAGTTTCAAGAAAGAAACTAATCCACAACAAGTGTAGCCTAGTAGAGATGTTACATGGAGTTTCGAGTGGAATTCCTTGGTTGCGTTTTCATATTCCCGCCAAAAAGGTTCAGGTAGGTCTTTGAAACCCACTTCAAGTTGGCGGAACGGATCTAACCGAATTAAATCGTCCGTGACTGTTTTCCAAAAACTGTCGGTTTTAATCTCATACGGTTTATTCCTGATCCATTTGTTTCTATCGATCAATTTAGAGGATTTTATCGAACATCCCCGTTCGGTTTTTTCATACGTCAGATCTTCTTCTGAAGGCAAGAAAGTTTTGATATAGGATCTTCCCTCTGATAAATGAATAAATGCGTTATCAATAGGTTTCTTCTGTCGATCGACACATTGACGAAGTGATTTTGACACGTGGCTAGTGTTGATTCTAAATTTGATAGGGGAAACATTTAAAATAAGAAAACCAAACTAACCGGTCGACTGGCCCCAACTTTCTCACAATTTTGTCTATAATATCAACGGGGAGCTCGGATAGCGTCAATTTCTCCGGGTCCGGACCTAGTTTGTCATCGAATTCCAGTTGATCATTGTAGAATTTCAAGTACCGAGTTTCAAACTCCGTGTAGTCCATTACATCAGGTCCCACTGCCTTGCAAAACGATCGGTATGATTCGAAGACAGGTTTCCTCTGAAGCACTTCATATTGAATGCAGTATTGGAGAGCGGTAAAGTTGTTTTTGAGCGATTCCAAGACAAGTTGCATGATGAGATCTAGAAATTTTGGGATTAGATTTAGTGTAGGATAAGACGGAAATAAAACGATGGGGGAAGATTACAAAAAGGTATACGGAGGAAGTGGAACAAAAAGCGTTTGATTTCCCACTGCTTCTGTGAAAAAAGTACACGAAACTGGCGCGAAAAAATTTCTCAACAAAAGCCTTGCCGTGTATCAAGAGAGTCCTCGCCCGAGCAGCTTCACAGTTAGTGAAGACGGTTAAGTAGCGAACCAAAATAAAACGTCGCCAATGAGAAAGAACGTCGTTTGTCTTGAGATTCGAAGACTGCGCTCTGGCAGTGACGTGACTCGATGTGATGGCAAGATAAAAGGCGAATAAGTCTTCTGATCAAATGCCAGCTGTGCGCATAGGCCCTATTCGTGCGCATTTACTCTCCACAAAAAAAAGAAGGTTCTCTGGGACAGGAATATGACTCATATCGCATTCATTGACCATATATTAGCACCACTAGTCCAAGCCCTCCGTCGCCTGATGTGTTCTATGCCACATCTGCCTTCTGTCTTCTGTCTGTAAATGGCGCGATTTTTCTCTGTCTGGGATTTCTCTTATATATCTGCTTGAAAAAGGAACCCTTCCATTAGCACCACATCACCTGTCAATATCCTTGTCATAGCAAGGACCAGAGAGGCTGAAGACGGTAAAACGTCACTTTCTCCTGCATTGTGAAGGTTCAAATAGTGCCAGCTGGCGTTTGACCAGACGACCTGAGTCACGTCACTGCCAGAGCGCAGTCTTCGAATCTAGAGGCGAACGACGTTTTTTTGCTCGGTTCGTCCTTGAATCGTCTTCGCTGTCTGTAAAATAGTCGAACGAAGACTTCTATTGCCCACGGCAAAGCTGTTGTTGAGAAACCCGGCAATGTTTTCGTGCTAGTTTTGCCTGATTTTTTTCACAGAAGCGATCAGAAATCAAACGCTTTTTGTTCCACTTTTTCCGCATACTTTTTCAACATCCTCTTCCTTTTCAATTCCTATCAGCTCTTATCTCACAATCAAAAACCTAATCTCATTTATCTCAAAATCAAACCCCAACATTGCCAGATCTCATCATGCAACTTCTCTACGAATCGCTCAAAAACAACTTCAACGCTCTCCAATACTGCATTCAATATGAAGTGCTTCAAAGGAAACCTGTCTTCGAATCATATCGATCATTCTGCAAGGCAGTGGGATCTGATGTCATGGATTACCAGGAATTCGAGTTTTGGTATATGAGATTTTATAATGATCAACTGGATCTGGATTACGATAAGAAACAAGATCCGGAACCATTAACCCTGTTGGAGCTTCCCGTGGAAGTTGTTGATAAAGTTATGAAGAATCTGGATCCAATTGAAAAGTAAACAGTTTCCAACTTATATTATTGATAAATCAAATTTCAGGATTGTTTTTGTTCGTCAGGTGTGCAAACCTATTCAAAATGTAATTGATAAACAAAATTGAAAATTGAGAAAGTGATTTTGAGAGTTGACGATGATAGTGTGTGCATAGAGCTAGATGATGAGTCTATAACATACACTGATTTAGAAAATGAATGCTTAATCGAAGTTCAGAGTGGAATAGGTTATGAAAAAACAGAAAAACAGACTGATTTCATACAAAGAGAGACTTTGAAATGATTCTAAGTTTTCCAAAGACTTTCAAATATTTGGAGGTTAATATAGATTTGCATAAAAGTGAAGAATTTGAAAAATATTTAAAATCAATGTGTCACGTCAAAAATTTGACTGTACAGTGTTCGAACTTCCAAATGTTTTCCTCTATTTTAAAGATTACTGAGCCAATAACTCTTGAAAACATTGATGTATCAGTCGAAGAAATTGAACAACCCTTTGAATTGATTTCAAGTACCATTCAATGGAAACAAGCAAAAACTGTTGACCTTAAGCCAGACGAAGAAGGATTAAGCGCGATGAATCTTCGAGACTTCTTTCATTTTTCGGATTTTTCAGTGGATCTATCCGAGATTTCCAGAGATTTATTAACTGATTTGAAAAATGTAGGTTGGCTTTTATTAAGGCTTCCATCCGGCTGAAGTGAAGTTCTTCAGCCGCCAGCCGTCGGCTGGCTGTTTCAGCTGCGCTCAGCCGCGCCAGCCGTCTGCATTGTTTGCGTGAGCGTGATTGCGTACCATAGGCATTTTAAATGACGAGCATCCCTTTCTTTTGGACATCATTTTGTGCGTTTAGCTCTATAAAAGAAAGATAATGCAACAATAATTATTAAATCACATGTTTATCATCTGAATATCATGAATTTTGAAGTTTTTGAGACGCAATTTGATAGAAAATGTCGCAACTGTCGTCAAATAGTGGGCCGAGTACGTAATCACGCCGACGCTAAGTCACACAGAAACGGCTGGCTGCGGCCGGCCGGCGGACGGCTGAATTGTGGCTGAATTTTCGGCCGAATGGAAGCCTTAGCTTTTATTAATAACACATAAAATTTTATTTTTTTCAGAATATTCTTACTTTCGATGGATTCAAAAAGTGTGAAATCTATACTTACTTCGATATTGATACCATCAAATCCGTTTTCGGAATGGAAATCGAGTGGAACCAACCATTTTTTATGCCAATTCCCGGATCAAGAGACGAACTCAAGATTCATGCTCGTACTCACGACCCTTGCAATCTTTTACTTCAAAGGGTTTAAAAAAGTTTATTCGAGTGTTGAAACGCTGCTTTATTGTGTGTATTCCCGAAAGAGAAGCTCGAATAAAGTGTCTAAAAGCAGGAGTGAGCTCGGGCTTTTTATTTCAAATTCCGACGTAGTTTTTTATTCTGATTATTTTCTTTCACTACGAATATACTCACAAATCACTCTAAACGGTAGAAAAAGGCGTTAAACCTACAGATTGATGGCTTGAGAATTTGAAAAAAAAAGCGCGCGAAATTCTTCCATTTGTCGGATTCTAGGTCATCACTCTGTATTTGGCCATGCCCTCAAACGCCGTTTTCTACCGTTTAGAGTAATTTTTGGGTGTAGTCGTAGTGAAAGAAAATAATCAGAATAAAAAACTACGTCGGAATTTGAAATAAAAAACCCGAGTTCACTCCTCCTTTGATAAGAGAATTTTGCATTAATAAAAATATCAAGTATTTTGTTAGAAAATGGTACATTTATTCATATTTGTCGCGGGCGGGCCGGGGCGGGCCGGGGCGGGCAGCTCCCGGAGCTTTTCCTCCGCCCGACCCCGTCCGCCCCGCTATCTGCCCCCCCAAGGAGAAAGCAGTCAATATTCAATCTTGAAGTGGGCGTGGTTTGCTGGAAGAGGGGCGGGGCCAAAAACGGAGAACGGCAAAATTTACACAGGACCTTACATGCCCACTGTAAGCATTTTGACGGTCTAGTATTCACTTTTTGAAAATCCCTAATGCCATCCAGTGGTGAGAAATTCGAAAAAATGATAGATTTCTTGAGTGCGGGCAGATGGGGCGGGCGGGGGCAGGAGAAATTTTTCTAGCTGCCCCGCCCTGCCCGCCCCGGCCCGCCCCGCTTTCCGCCCGGAATTTCACAAGTATGCATTTATTCTTTTTTTTTGAAATACGTACATAGAAAGTTAAGATAAAAATAAAAGTTTATATTTGTTTTCGTTCAACCTCGATATATTTATTCCCAATGGAGAATTGCAAATAATCAGTTGTACCAAGGATTTCAACATGATAACTTGATCCTTCTTTAATATCCCGTCGACCAGTTACGGTTGGAATATCATTTCCATTTAGGATACAGCAATAATTGATTCGGCATTTTTTGAATATAGGCGATATAGTGATGTTCTGCAAATTGATACGTTCAATAGAGCACAAATTTAACAGAAAACGTTTGATCTACTTTCAAGACTCGAAATCAAGACACAATTTTAACCGGTTTGTATCATCTTCAAGCGATTTTTTTTTCAAAATAATTTACTCACTTTCATCAAACTATCCATTGCATATTTTGGGAAGTAGCAGAAATTCGCTACAAACTCTTCATGATCCAAAAACCTGTGCAATTCCTTAGGCTCAACGCCACCTCGCGTCTTGTATTCAACAATTTTTGCGTTTTTCCACTGCTCTGTTTTTGAAATTTCGATAAAATTTTTATCTACGTAATAGCAGCGTCCAGTGTAATTGTGATAAAAGTTAATCAGTGTTGCAGACTTCAAAATGATGCAAAGTGGGCATTCTACGAGTATTGAGGAATTTTTGAAGTTTTTCGCAGAAAATTGATTTTCAAATTCTTCAGAAACTTTTCGAATTTCATTAATATTCACACCTCCCTCAACGTTGACCTCAAATTTTTCGAGAATCGAGTTGTTAAGAACGGCTTTAAGCTCATTTAAAGCTACTCTCATATAATTATGATTTTTGAATATAAATTTGTCTCTGTTCAAGACTACTTCACAATCATTGTCGACTTTGTTGAATGCTAATTCTTTGGAATCGAATCTCAAGATCATTTTATCCCAAGTGAATTGAATATGAATCATTTTGATGTTTGGAGTTAGCCCATCAACACAGTTTCGAAGAGACTTTGATACGTAACGAGTTACAATTCTGAATTTCTCATTATATTTTGCCGACTTAAAATAAGGTTACCTATCAACCGGATTCAACTTCTTTAATATTTTACTGACTATTTCCACTGGAAGTTCCAAAAATTCCAATGGCTTTGGGTTTTGACTTCTATCGTAGTCCAATTCCACCTCTCCCATGCAGAATCTCACGAACCAAAACTCGAAATCGGGAAAGTTCATGACGTCATTCCCAACTGTTTTACAAAAGTTTTGATAAGACTCAAAGATAGGTTTCTTGCGGAGAACTTCATACTGGATGCACTGTCGGAGAGCTAGCGGGTTGTTTCTAATAGATTCGCGAAGGCGCTCCATGATTTCCTGCAAAAATTTATTAAAGCTGGTTTCAAGGAGAAGTGTCATAATGGTCTTCTGAAAATAAATAGATTCGAAAAAAAAGACGATTGACCAGACGGTTTACGGCGCTTCGCGCCTGAACCGCCCGGATTTCCCAGAAATTTCGGACAATTCCTATGAAAAATGAAAAACCAAAAATATTTGGCCCAAATAGAATCGAACTCGGATGCTGAATTTACCAAAAATTGTTTACACCACTACACTACGCTAACAACGGTGCGTTGAACAGTCGGCGGCAGCAGACTCTCTAAAATTAGTAAATCTAGCAGCCGACAGTTGACGGGGGGCGGGAGCTTAGGCTAGTGCATAGATAGCCGAAAATGAGGCATCCAAAATGAGGCATCCAAAATGAGGCATCCAAAATGAGGCATCCAAAATGAGGCATCCAAAATGAGGCATCCAAAATGAGGCATCCAAAATGAGGCATCCAAAATGAGGCATCCAAAATGAGGCATCCAAAATGAGGCATCCAAAATGAGGCATCCAAAATGAGGCATCCAAAATGAGGCATCCAAAATGAGGCATCCAAAATGAGGCATCCAAAATGAGGCATCCAAAATGAGGCATCCAAAATGAGGCATCCAAAATGAGGCATCCAAAATGAGGCATCCAAAATGAGGCATCCAAAATGAGGCATCCAAAATGAGGCATCCAAAATGAGGCACCCAAAATGAGGCACCCAAAATGAGGCACCCAAAATGAGGCATCCAAAATGAGGCATCCAAAATGAGGCATCCAAAATGAGGCATCCAAAATGAGGCATCCAAAATGAGGCACCCAAAATGAGGCACCCAAAATGAGGCACCCAAAATGAGGCACCCAAAATGAGGCACCCAAAATGAGGCACCCAAAATGAGGCACCCAAAATGAGGCACCCAAAATGAGGCACCCAAAATGAGGCACCCAAAATGAGGCACCCAAAATGAGGCACCCAAAATGAGGCACCCAAAATGAGGCACCCAAAATGAGGCACCCAAAATGAGGCACCCAAAATGAGGCACCCAAAATGAAAGGTTGGAGGGCCACGGAAACACAACATACAGACAAACAGACGGAGTTCCATATTAGAATAATAAGATAAGGACAAAGCTTTTTGCGGAAAAAGAGAAGAAAGAGTTTAAGAGTTTATAGCTGGCCTTAACTCGGACAGTTCACAGTAAGTGAAGACGAGCGCACAAGCCAAGCTAGAAAGTCAAAAATGAGAAATAACGTCGTTTGCCTCTAGGTTCGAAGACTGTGTGCTGGCAGTGATGTGAATTGATGTGAAGACAAGAGAGAAGGCGAATATGTTTTCCAGCCAAACGACAACTCTTTGCACAGACTCTGTTAGAGCCCCCCACAATGTAAGAGAAAGTGACGTTCTGTTGTCTTTAGTATGGCGAAAACCATCTGTTGATGAGATCAACCTTTCATCCTTTCTTCCCCAGTCAAACGACATCAAAAAGTGCTAACAAGGGTCATGTGCACAAGAGACATCTTCTCCTTTTCTCGAGAACATCTGGACATTCAAAGCGACAGATCTATGTGTGAAATGTTGTTGACTAGCAAATCGGAAAAAAGTTTTATATAATTTTTCGAATCCGTTGAAGTACAATTGGTAGAATTCCAGAGATAACTGATTACTCGGTAAGCCTCCACAACTTCCGCACGTCCCCCTCACAACCTGCAAATACCACATTGTAGGCAGTTGTGAGAGAGTCGTGAGGACGTTGTCAATTGCTACAACTTTTGTGGGGAAGTTGTGCCAAAAAACTGGAAAAGGTTGCCGGCCAAGTCTCCTCGGTCAAGACCAGCCAAGACTGCCGAAATTGTGATTTTTTACCGGTTGTGAGAGAGACCGGCGGAATTTGTAGAAACTTAGAGAGGGTACCTTCAATTTTTTATTGGGAATAAATGTATTGAAGTTGAACGAAAGAATTTATAAAATGTGAACTTTTGTCTTTAAAACTCCGAAAAAATGAACTGAAATTCAAACAAAAAACGCTGTCCTAGTTAGATTAAACCGGCTCAATTCGGACGAAGTGGGCTCCAAAACTTGCTCGAAGATGGTATGTTATGTTTTCTCGGGTGTCAGCTAAAATTTGTTGATGTCCCGTCATTTGCACAAAATTGATTGGAAGCAGCGACACAACTTCATGTTTCACGAATGATCCGGATGCCAACTTTGAGAAGGAACTCTGAAAAACGTTAAAAATTTTCAGCGAATTTTCGAAAATATGTGCTTACCTTTATTAAGCCAGCAAACGCTCCTATATCAAAATCCACGAGGAGCACAGTGAAATCGTCAAAATGATAAAATTTTCTGAGTTGTGTAGATGGAAGTCCAATCAAACCTATGAACTGAGCCACTTTTGCCTGTTTCCATTGTTCTGTACCAACTATTGTATTGAATGCCGCAAAATCTCCCAAGTAAACAAGTTGAATACGTTCAAGGACTCCTGGTTTAACAATTCTCAGAATTGGAATCGATTCTGTTGTACATTTACTAAAGAGTGATTTCACATTAAATCGAGACGAAAATTCATCGGAAATATCGCTGAGCCCTTCAATCAATTCGTCAATTCTAACTCCATTTATATCAATTTCAAGGTGCTTTAAAGGATTATTCGGCTTGTTCAGTGACATCATGATATCATTCATGGCAACTTTCATAAAGTTATCAGTCTTTATCTCAACTCGTTGCGTACTTGAGTTGTTGAATTTAACCACGCAACCGTTTTTTGATTTTTCGTACACGACGAATTTGTTGTTTAATGGAACCAGAGCCCAAGAGTCGGGCGAAAAGTGTATCCGCGCATGCTGAATGTTGAGCCTTTGTCGATCGACACAATGCCGGAGTGGTTTCGAAACGTGGCGTGCGCTGATTCTGAAATACATTTGTTGTTGAAAAAAAAATTGAGCAAAATAAAACGGGCGTGCACAGCGGAAGGTAGCGCAAACACGCTCTATTGTTAACAGCGCTGTAATTTAATATTCACACCGAATCGCTTCTCTGCGTCTCTTCAACTTCGAAAAATCGCAATACAGATTGATGGCCTAGGATCCGACACGTGAGCGCCTTCACGCGCGCTATTTTTCAAATTCCTAGGCCGTGAACCTGTACGCGGCCACGCCTTCAAACGCGTTTTTCTACCGTTTAGAGTGATTTTTGAGTGTAGTCGTGAAAGAAAAGGATTAGATTAAAAAACTGCATCAGAATTAGAAATGAAAAAACCCGAATTCAGTCCTTTTTTAACAGAAAACGTTTGATCTATTTTCAAGACTCGAAATCAAGACACAATTTTAACCGGTTTGTATCATCTTCAGGCGATTTTTTTTTCAAAATAGTTTACTCACTTTCATCAAACTATCCATTGCATATTTTGGAAAGTAGCAGAGATTCGCTACAAACTCTTCATGATCCAAAAACCTGTGCAATTCCTTAGGCTCAACGCCACCTCGAGTCTTGTATTCAACAATTTTTGCGTTTCTCCACTGCTCTGTTTTTGAAATTTTGATAAAATTTTTATCTACGTAATAGCTGCGTCCAGTGTAATTGTGATAAAAGTTAATCAGTGTTCCAGACTTCAAAACGATGCAAAGTGGGCATTCTACGAGTATTGAGGAATTTTTGAAGTTTTTCGCAGAAAATTGATTTTCAAATTCTTCAGAAACTTTTCGAATTTCATTAATATTCACACCTCCCTCAACGTTGACTTCAAAATTTTCGAGAATCGAGTTGTTAAGAACGGCTTTAAGCTCATTTAAAGCTACTCTCATATAATTCTGATTTTTGAATATAAATTTGTCTCCGTTCAAGACTACTTCACATTTATTGTCGACTTTGTTGAATGCTAGTTCTTTGGAATCGAATCTCAAGATCATTTTATCCCAAGTGAATTGAATATCAATCCTTTCGATGTTTGGAGTCAGCCCATCAACACAGTTTCGAAGAGACTTTGACACGTAACGAGTTACAATTCTGAATTTCTCATTATATTTTGCCGACTTCAAATAAGGTTACCTATCAACCGGATTCAACTTCTTCAATATTTTACTGACTAGTTCTACTGGAAGTTCCGAAAATTCCAATGGCTTCGGGTTTTGACTTCTATCGTAGTCTAATTCCACCTCTCCCATGCAGAATCTCACGAACCAAAACTCGAAATCGGGAAAGTTCATGACGTCATTCCCAACTGTTTTACAAAAGTTTTGATAAGACTCAAAGATAGGTTTCTTGCGGAGAACTTCATACTGGATGCACTGTCGGAGAGCTAGCGGGTTGTTTCTAATAGATTCGCGAAGGCGCTCCATGATTTCCTGCAAAAATTTATTAAAGCTGGTTTCAAGGAGAAGTGTCATAATGGTCTTCTGAAAATAAATAGATTCGAAAAAAAAGACGATTGACCAGACGGTTTACGGCGCTTCGCGCCTGAACCGCCCGGATTTCCCAGAAATTTCGGACAATTCCTATGAAAAATGAAAAACCAAAAATATTTGGCCCAAATAGAATCGAACTCGGATGCTGAATTTACCAAAAATTGTTTACACCACTACACTACGCTAACAACGGTGCGTTGAACAGTCGGCGGCAGCAGACTCTCTAAAATTAGTAAATCTAGCAGCCGACAGTTGACGGGGGGCGGGAGCTTAGGCTAGTGCATAGATAGCCGAAAATGAGGCATCCAAAATGAGGCATCCAAAATGAGGCATCCAAAATGAGGCATCCAAAATGAGGCATCCAAAATGAGGCATCCAAAATGAGGCATCCAAAATGAGGCATCCAAAATGAGGCATCCAAAATGAGGCATCCAAAATGAGGCATCCAAAATGAGGCATCCAAAATGAGGCATCCAAAATGAGGCATCCAAAATGAGGCATCCAAAATGAGGCATCCAAAATGAGGCATCCAAAATGAGGCATCCAAAATGAGGCATCCAAAATGAGGCATCCAAAATGAGGCATCCAAAATGAGGCACCCAAAATGAGGCACCCAAAATGAGGCACCCAAAATGAGGCACCCAAAATGAGGCACCCAAAATGAGGCACCCAAAATGAGGCACCCAAAATGAGGCACCCAAAATGAGGCACCCAAAATGAGGCACCCAAAATGAGGCACCCAAAATGAGGCACCCAAAATGAGGCACCCAAAATGAGGCACCCAAAATGAGGCACCCAAAATGAGGCACCCAAAATGAGGCACCCAAAATGAGGCACCCAAAATGAGGCACCCAAAATGAGGCACCCAAAATGAGGCACCCAAAATGAGGCACCCAAAATGAGGCACCCAAAATGAGGCACCCAAAATGAGGCACCCAAAATGAGGCACCCAAAATGAGGCACCCAAAATGAGGCACCCAAAATGAGGCACCCAAAATGAGGCACCCAAAATGAAAGGTTGGAGGGCCACGGAAACACAACATACAGACAAACAGACGGAGTTCCATATTAGAATAATAAGATAAGGACAAAGCTTTTTGCGGAAAAAGAGAAGAAAGAGTTTAAGAGTTTATAGCTGGCCTTAACTCGGACAGTTCACAGTAAGTGAAGACGAGCGCACAAGCCAAGCTAGAAAGTCAAAAATGAGAAATAACGTCGTTTGCCTCTAGGTTCGAAGACTGTGTGCTGGCAGTGATGTGAATTGATGTGAAGACAAGAGAGAAGGCGAATATGTTTTCCAGCCAAACGACAACTCTTTGCACAGACTCTGTTAGAGCCCCCCACAATGTAAGAGAAAGTGACGTTCTGTTGTCTTTAGTATGGCGAAAACCATCTGTTGATGAGATCAACCTTTCATCCTTTCTTCCCCAGTCAAACGACATCAAAAAGTGCTAACAAGGGTCATGTGCACAAGAGACATCTTCTCCTTTTCTCGAGAACATCTGGACATTCAAAGCGACAGATCTATGTGTGAAATGTTGTTGACTAGCAAATCGGAAAAAAGTTTTATATAATTTTTCGAATCCGTTGAAGTACAATTGGTAGAATTCCAGAGATAACTGATTACTCGGTAAGCCTCCACAACTTCCGCACGTCCCCCTCACAACCTGCAAATACCACATTGTAGGCAGTTGTGAGAGAGTCGTGAGGACGTTGTCAATTGCTACAACTTTTGTGGGGAAGTTGTGCCAAAAAACTGGAAAAGGTTGCCGGCCAAGTCTCCTCGGTCAAGACCAGCCAAGACTGCCGAAATTGTGATTTTTTACCGGTTGTGAGAGAGACCGGCGGAATTTGTAGAAACTTAGAGAGGGTACCTTCAATTTTTTATTGGAAATAAATGTATTGAAGTTGAACGAAAGAATTTATAAAATGTGAACTTTTGTCTTTAAAACTCCGAAAAAATGAACTGAAATTCAAACAAAAAACGCTGTCCTAGTTAGATTAAACCGGCTCAATTCGGACGAAGTGGGCTCCAAAACTTGCTCGAAGATGGTATGTTATGTTTTCTCGGGTGTCAGCTAAAATTTGTTGATGTCCCGTCATTTGCACAAAATTGATTGGAAGCAGCGACACAACCTCATTTTTTACAAATGATCCAGATGCCAGTTTTGAGAAGGAACTCTGAAAAACGTTAACAATTTTCAGCGAATTTTCGAAAATATGTGCTTACCTTCATCAAATCAGCAAACGCTCGTATATCGAAATCCATGAGGAGCACAGTGAAATCATCAAAATGATAAAACTTTTCGAGTTGTGTAGATGGAAGTCCAATTAACCCTGTGAACTGAGCCACTTTTGCCTGTTTCCATTGTTGTGTGCCCACAATTGTATTGAATGCGGCAAAATCTCCCAAGTACACAAGTTGAATACGTTCAAGGACTCCTGGTTTAACAATTCTTAGAAGTGGAATCGATTCTGTTGAACATTTACTAAAGAGTGATTTTACATAAAATTGAGACGAGAATTCATCGGAAATATCGCTAAGTCCTTCAATGAATTCGTCGATTCTAACTCCATTTACATCAATTTCAAGGTGTTTTAAAGGGTTATTTGGCTTATTCAATGACATCATAATATCATTCATGGCAACTTTCATAAAGTTGTCAGTCCTTATCTCGACTCGTTGCGTGCTTAAATTGTTGAATTTAACCACGCAACCGTTTTTCGATTTTTCGTACACGACGAATTTATTATTCGATGGAACCAAAGCCCAAGAGTCGGGCGAAAATTGTATCCGCGCATGCTGAATGTTGAGTCTTTGTCGATCGACACAATGTCGGAGTGGTTTCGACACGTGGCGAGCGCTGATTCTGAAAAACATTTGTTGTTCAAAAAAATTAAGCAAAATAACACGGGCATGCACAGCGAAAGGCAGCGCAAACACACTCTATTGTTAACAGCGCTGAAATTTAAATTTCGCGCCGAACTGATTCTCTGCGCCTCTTCAATTAGCATGCTATTCTCAGACACGCTCCGCAATGATGAAAAAAAAACAAACTTACCGATCAACCGGATCCAACTTTTCCACAACTTTTTCGATTAGATCTACAGGAAGCTTGGACAAGCTCAAGGGCGTCGAATCTTGACATCTATCATAGTCCAAATCCAGTTGGTCTCGATAGAATCTCCAGTACCAGAATTCGAATTCTTGAAAATCCATGACATCAGGTCCCACTGATTTACAGAAAGTTCTGTAGGACTCGAAAATGGGCTTTTTCTGAAGTACCTCGTATTGGATACAGTATTGGAGAGCGGTTGGGTTGGCCTTGAGAGATTCTTGGAGTAGGATCATGGTGGTCGAATCTGAAAGGTTGAAATTAGTGGAAAACATACGTGATGAAGTAAAATGAAGTGAAGGAAAAAAAAAGAAACGAACAAAAATTGAAATGAAAAAGAACGGTATTGTTTGGCATGTAGACCAACTCTCACAAATGGATGTGACGTCACCAGCGGGGCGGGAAGGGAGAAATGGACGTTTTCAGGGTAAGATGGGGGACTGTGTGTATGGACCTCGGTTTTCACTGAAAAGACAGACTGCTGAGACTATGACAGATGGCAAAACCGCACTTTCTCAAGCATTGTGAGGGTCCTAATAGTGTATGTGCATGCAGCTGGCGTTTGACTAGATATCTTTAACCGTGTTAAATGACTTTGAACTGCCAGAATTAGGACTTCCATGGTCCACGGCAAGTAGCAGGTTTGAATCGGTCAGCCTGTGTAGGAGGCTATTGGTTGCGTTTAATAATACAGTAGCCTAGAATTGAGAGATAGAGTACCCTAGGATTTAGAAAAAAGGGCTGAGAAACACAGTACCCGAGAGTCATGCAGTTTTTCAGTTTTAAAATCACTTTTTCGGTGAGAACACTTATCATTGATACAAGAATAACAACAAAACTTTATTCAAACAAATAATTGATCAACAATAAAAAACTATGCCTGCTTCCGGTCAATCACGATAATCAGACCTCTAAACAGAATTTCAAGGTAATCCGTCGATGCTGGAATAGCCAGACAAGCTTTCTCATGTTCTTGAACATCTTCTCCAAACACAGCACGAACATCTTCCAGCTTGAAGGCTGATTTTGATCTGATTTCACACTTTTCAAAGGATTGCAAGGCAAAAATGTTCTGAAAACTCTGGATCATTCGAGTACTGAAAGTAAAAAAAACTCACACTTTTCAGTTCAGTCAACGTCTTTCGGGAAATAGAAAGCATTGGAACCTTGAAAAAACCAAGTGATAAAACTTGTGAAGTAATTCTTCCGCAAGTTCAAGTCTTCCACGACAAACAACTGTCTTCGCCTGTTTCCACTGTTCCGTATCCAAAATTTCGTTAAACCCAGCATGGTTTATATAAAATTTCAACTCAATTTTCTCAAGAGTTCCTGGTTTGATTGATTTCAAAAATGAAGCAAACGTCGGTTCACAATTAGCTACTACAGACTTGACATGAAGCTTTGATTGGAAGCCTTCGGAGACCTCATCCAATGCTCGCATTAGTTCTGCTTCAAGACCATAAAAAGAAAGTTGAAGAAGCTCAATAGGGGCTTTCTCAACGTTCATCATTGATTTCAAATCATCCATCACAATCTTCATAAAATGTTGTCCTGGGATGTCTATTTGATCTGTGCTCCCGAGTTCGATCGTGCACCCGTCTTTTGTTTTTGCATATCCTAACAAATGACGTCCAGTTTTAGCGTCTCCGACACCACAAAAATCTTCTGAGAGACACACGCCCAATTCATCGATAGACGGGGACTGACAATCAACAATCTCTCGCAGACATTTCGATGCATGGCGAGTGCTGATCCGATCAATCGGGCCCAATTTTTTGACTACTTCACTGATCATATCGACTGGTAGCTCTAGTAGAGTCAATGGCTCTGGATCATCCTGGTCATTGTGGAATCTCATAAACCAATATTCGAATTGGGGAAAGCGCATGACGTCATCACCCACTGTCTCACAGAATGATTTATATGAATCAACGATGGGTTTCTTTTGAAGAACTTCGTATCTGATGAAGTTCTTCAGAATTTCCGGGTTGTTTATGCAAGATTCGAGTAGACGTTTCATAATGATTACCTGAAAATGAGAAATTTTAGAAGGATTTGGGAGAGAATGACCGAAAGTGACAGAAAATGTAAGAAGAGAATAAGAGAAATGAACAAAAAAGAAGGGGAGACGAGCCGCTACCCTCACAGTGCTGGCGATGCACATGTACCTTTAAAGGAGGAGTGAAATCACTTTTTTTTATTTTGAATTCTTGTAGATTAGTTGAAACAGAATCAGATTCTTATTGTCTGAAATCACGGAAACTTCTCTAAAAACCGTGAAATTGCCCCGCCTGGCATAGATTTACATTCGGTGGCCGAGTCCACTCGGACTACACGGGCTGGCGGAAGAGAAACCGTGTTGTTCTCGAGGACAACTGCCGATTGTTTCCTCTCTCTTTATTTATTTTTTTCGCCGCTTTTTGACTTTCTGACATGTATGTATTTTAGATTAAAAGAAGAAAAAATTGAAGAAAAAGGCAAAAAAACAGTCAAAAAGCGGCAAAAAATAAATAAAGAGAGAGGAAACAATCGCCAGTTGTCCTCGAGGACAACACTGTTTCTCTTCCACCAGCCCGTGTAGTCCGAGTGGACTCGGCCACCGAATGTAAATCTATGTCAGGCGGGGCAATTTTACGGTTTTTAGAGAAGTTTCCGTGATTTCAGACAATAAGAATCTGATTCTGTTTCAACTAATCTACCAGAATTCGAAATAAAAAAAAGTGATTTCACTCCTCCTTTAAACTCTCGTAAATCTAAGGGGATAAGGGGGGCGCGTTGCGTTAGCTGGCAGCGATCCAAGGCAATGAGAAAAAACAACTGCGTCTCACTTAATGCGTTTCCGAGTTGCTACGAAACGAAAACCGCGACGCTGCGCACTCAACACGTTCCCCTTATGTAGATTTACGAGAGCTTAAAGGTACCTGCGCATTGGCGACCCTGTGCCGTCTGATGCTGCGATGGATTAGGGAACTGAGAGGAGTGAAGGCTAAAACGTCCGAGAGGGACTACCAGCCTGCACTTGTCTTCAATAGTCTCGAAGCCATTGGGTAGCTAACAAATGTGCTGAGAGAATAGACTCTATATTGATCCGAGTCTGTCTGTCTTAAGCGCGTAAAAGGGCGATACTCTCTCTCGACCCTTGTAGACAGTCTCAGAGCAGTCTAGGACAAAGAATGACTGTTGAATGTGGTGCTAACACCTGGTTTCCCTATTCGGGGGACCGAAAATCGTCTTTCCATCTCCTTCACTTACCTTCCTTTCTTTCTTCTTACATTCTCCGTCTTTTTTTCCATTTTCCTCCACAAGTTTCCTTTATTTCAGATAATCATCATGAAACTTCTCCTGGAATCCAGCATAAACGACCCGGCAACTCTGAAGACCTTCATTAAATATGAAGTTCTTCGTAATAAACCTGCCTTCGAATCATACAAATCTTTCTGTGAAATAGTGGGTGATGACGTCATGCCCTTTCCAGAATTTGAATTCTGGTTCATGAGATTCTACAATGATTTGGTAGATGTGAACTATGATAGAAGTCAAGACCCGAAGCCAATGACTCTATCAGAGCTTCCATTGGAAATGATTGATGAAGTGATAAAAAGATTGGATTCAGATGATAAGAATAGCGTTCGCTACGTATCGAAATCCATTCGGCAATGTGTTGAATCTCCACTCCCTTCCATCGATAGATTTAGAGTGTTCCTTTCAGATTTCTATTGGAGTTTTACTAATGAAAAAGGTGATTATCACCATTCGATTCATAAAGAAACAAACGATGGATGTTTGATTTATATTGATAATCTGAAGAAAATAGTAGCGAAGGGGCAGAATTTCATGAGAACCGCAATGGAAGACATGAAATCGATGGCCAATTGGAAAACTCCATTGAAAAGTCTTCAGATCAGTGTGAAAAGTGATACATGGTTCAAAAACAAAAAAGAGATCAATTCAATTTTGAAAGAGTTCCAATCCAAGCTCCACATTCAATGTGTAAAAGCCTCTTGTGAACCAGCCTTGTATTCGTTTTTAAAAATGATGAAACCAGGAATTCTTGAGAAAATCGAGATGAAATTCTCCCCGACCCAAGCGTTTTTTGAGAAGATTTTTAATACTGAACAGTGGAAGCAAGCCAAAACAATTTGTTGCCGTGGAGATTCTGTTATTTCGGAGAAATCACTTTACATGTTCTATCACTTGGTTTCATTCATTGTTAGACTGCATTCTGTTTCAAAAAAGACATTGATTGAACTGAAAAATGTGAGTTTCTACTTCATAATCATAAATTGACTCCAAACTTTCAGAACATTATGGTCTCTGAATCATTCGAAAAATGTGAAATCAGATCAAAGGAGCTTCCGAGCATTAAGGATATTCGTGCAGTTTTTGGAGCGAAAGTTCAGAAGGATAAAGAAGTTTGCTTAACGATCCCCGGGTCATATAATTATCTTTATGTTATTAAGTTTGAGAGTATGAGTTTCAAAATCGAACGAAAACGTTCTTAAACTTGTATTTGTTGTCCATGTCTGATTGCTTAATAAACTCTTGTCTTGGTTTTCGTCGTCGTACGGTTACAGACCTATATATAGAAAAATAATTTGGTCATTGGAGTGAGGAAACTACTCAAAAATATCTCTGTCCTTCTATAAAAATCACCAGAAAGGAATAGGTTGAGGACCTGAGAATCTGTCTCTCAACGCGGCACTACAATAAGGCATCCAGCTATTAGCACCGCCTGTCCTACATTGCTTTGGGACAGTCCATGGCAGATAGGTGGAAACATCCTCAGACGAACCTCAAAATTCAATCATACCATAAGGATCAATCATCTTACAGTTTTCTGAAATATGGTGCAGTAAATAGTTCTGAGACTGAGACTCTCTACGTGCCGAGACAGGAGACCTCAATCAACCTTAAAACAACTCACCATTCTCATATACAGGAAGCCAGAGGCCTATGTCCGTCGGTTTGTCAGGATTTTCTCACTTTTTGGCCAAGAATAAAAAGAATTTGCCTCAGCAAAAGTTGAACCCGCCGCCTTGCGGACGCGACCGCTCACCCGACTGCGCAATGGAAGCCACAGAAAAACGGATTGTATTTGACTAAAAGTCTTGGTGGTTTTTCAGTATTAAAAAAGTGAGGAGCGCAGCAACGAACAGTAGTAATTGGCCCGTCGAAGCGCCTGGTCTAGAATATTTGTCTCGTGACAAGCGGATGGCATAGAAGACTGAGCGAAAGCACAAAGAAAACGGTTTAGACTGTACGTAGCTGAGAGTTAGGTCAGCATAGCTGGAGATGCCAAACGCTTACACAAAGAAATCGAGAAAAAACTTTATTCAACATGCAGACATTAGCAATTTCAATTTAATAAGTTATTACGATTACACTAACTAGGAAATGGTCAGAAATTAAGGTGAGCTTTTGGGACGTGTGATAGCTCATTTGAACGCTGAGAGCACGCTGATCACGAATCTGAATTCAATTTCTGCTGCCGACCCTTCAGAAAGGATCTGTGACCTCGATTCTGTCCAATTTTTTTTTCTTAAAGCCCCCGAGTATGGGCTTTAAGAAAATGTTAGGGTTCAAAAAATTTTTTCCCAAAAACTTTCCAAAAGTTTTGGGGTGTTAGAGGATGGTTACTTCGGCATTTTGACACTATTTGGGGACGCTACTATTCAGATTCGTGATTAGTGCGCTCTCAGCGTTCAAATGAGTTATCACACGTCCCAAAAGCTCACCTTGAGTTCTGGCCATTACCTAGTAAGATCAATATACACTCATATCAATATATTTCAATACATTTTATCACGATCAATAATAAAATGAAACAAAATTATGAATGTTTCCTTTCAATCTCGATCATTTCTCTCCAATTATGAAAACTATGGTAAGTCACCTCAAGATAGTCAGTCGATCCTGGAATTGGCACACGAGTTTTCTCGTCCTTATTTATGTTTGTTCCAAATACTTCACAAAAAACGGCTAAACTCGGTGTAGAATATGATGAAATTTCACATTTTTCAAATGATTTTGAGATGTAAATGTTCTGAAATTTTTGGATTATTCTTTATTTTCAAACCGAAAACTAACATTTCTCAGACCAATCATCGTTTTCTTCGAAACATGATCCACACAAACAGAAAAACGTTTGAAGTGATAAAATTTTCTGAGAGTTTTTTGCGAAAGGTTATCGACACAATGAGAATGGACAAACTTTGCCTGTCTCCATTGTTCTGTATCCGAGATCCCGTGAGAAAAAGCATTATGCAAACAGAGCCTCAAGGAAATGCTCTCAAGAGTTCCTGCTTTCATAATTCTGAGCAACGATGCTCGAATTGGTTTGCACCAAACTTTCAATGACTTGACGTGAAGCTTCGAGTTGAATTCCTCCAAAAACAGATGAATCTTACTTTGGAGAGTACTTTTTGTTCTATGGGTGAGATGCAAATCCTTCAAAATGGCTCTCGGATGATTCACTATCGATATCAAGTCTTTCATCGCAACTTTCACAAAGTTACTTTTAATTTCTAATCTCTTCTCATAGTTGACCGAAACTCTACACCCATTTTCCGTCTCTTCATATTGTATCTTTTGTTTATTAAGTTTCAGTTCTACAAAACTTCTATCGCCTTCAGTAATATCAACCCATATTTCTTCGACTGTTGGCATTTGACAATCGACACTCGTCCGGAGGGATTTTGAAACGTGACGAGTGATGAGCCGATCGACAGGATTCAAATGTTTCACTATCTCATTGATCATTTCCATTGGGAGGTCAGATAGCTCCAGGTCTCGGCTCCTATCGTAATCCAAATCTAGATGGTCATTATAGAATCGCATATACCAGAATTCGAATTCTTGACGGTCCATGATGTTTGGTCCCATCGTTTTACAAAACGTTTCGTATGAGTCGCCAATAGATTTTTCCTGAAGTACTTCATATTTAATGAAGGTTTTGAGTGTCGCTGGGTCGTTCCGGCTGGATTCGAGTAGAAGTTTCATGATTGTCACCTGAAATGAAGAACGTTTGATGAGTGAATTGGAAAATTATGTTAGAAAATATAAGGAGGAGAAAAGGAGGACCGAATAGAACGAAAAACGTGGTAACGAATAAGGAGGATGGGTAGCCAAAACGTCACCCTCCAATGCAGCATCACAATAAAGGGACCAGCTGTTAGCCCCTCCTGTAATGTATTGCCTTAAGACTGTTCATGGGTGGCAAGGGCAAACAGACCTCAGTTACACATTAGAACCACTCATCTCAGTATGTTCTGTCATATGTGTAGTGAATCAGGGACTGCCCAGCAGTGAGTAGAGTGAGGAGGGTTGTTGCTACCTTCCAATGCAACATGACAATAATGGGACCAGCCGTTAACCCCGCCTGTCAGGAGAGGCAATTCTGACATGAACTGTCCTGAATTAGATTTATCTGCACCTGTCTTACATGGATTGTATCTCATTTAGAACATTGAATGGATGTTTGACGTGGTGCTAACAGCTGGTATCTCTATTTGTCATGTTGGGCTAGTCTTGACAAACCGACCTACTCGCTCTTTTTTTCTCGAACTTTCGTTCTTTTCAGACTTTTCTCACCATTTATCGAAGGTTTCTTCATTTCAGACAACCATCATGAAACTTCTTCAGGAATCCAGCATAAACGATCCGGCAATGCTGAAGAACTTCATTAAGTATGAAGTGCTTCAGAAAAAATCAGTATTTGATTCATATAAAACTTTCTGTAAAACCATGGGACCAGAGATCATGAGCTATCCGGAATTCGAATTTTGGTATATGAGATTCTATAATGATCAGCTGGACTTGGACTACGCTAGAAGTCAAGACCCGGAGCCATTGACTTTATCAAAACTCCCCATAGAAATTGTTGATAAAGTAGTGAAAAATTTGGATCTGATTGACCGGATTAACACTCGTCATGTCTCAAAATCGCTCCGACAGAGTATTGATCGCCAAATCCCGCATGTGGATAAGTTGAGAGTAATTCTCTCGAACCGTTCGTGGGTGATTTCTGATATAACTACTAATCGTGAATTGTTGACCTATGAACAAACAAGTTACGGATGTTCAATTTCTACGACGCATGGAAACAAAATAGAGATTAAAGGAAATAATTTCTTGAAAATTGCAATGGATGATATGAAATCGATGATGAAGAACCAAAAAGCCCAACTTGAACATTTCTATTTTGATGTGAATGGTGCTGAATCGTCGGGACTGAGAAGATCATTCTTCAATGTTTGTGAAGGATTAAACATGAAGCTCCATTTTAAATCTTTAAAAGTTCATAGTGAACAACCGTTGGTTTCAATTCTCAATGTGTTCAATGCAGGAACTCTTCAGAAAATTGAGCTGCATGCTCTCACTTATCATGCGGACCTTTACAAAATCTTGAATACGGACCACTGGAAACATGCGAAAACATTCAGCTCTTATGGTGAAATTGTCATTCTAGAAGAACATCTCAACAAGTTTTATCACTTTGTTTCTTTCAAAGTTATGATGTATTCTGCTTCCGAAGAGACTTTGTTAGCTCTTAAAAATGTGAGTTTTTACTTAAAAGTGGAGGGGTATGAAAATTTTGCTCTTTTTGGTTTTACTGGTCCCAAGCCCTATACCCGGGTCCCAACGACCCAACACGGGTCCCAAGGTCCCAAGGTCCCAATAAGTCGGCTGATCCCAAATAAAAAGAGATAGGTCCCTAAGTAAAAATAGCTTGGATAGAAGTTTGACATTGTTCCGAATAGTATCATTCTTATATATACAAACCAGTGGAACGATGTCCGTTCGTCTGTCACGATGTTCGCACTTTTTGAGAAAGAAGAAAGAGAAACTTGCCCCCAAAAGGGTTCGAACCTGCGGCCTTGCCAGCGTTGGCCGACCGCACACCCGACTGCGCTACCGGGACCACAAAAGTCAGAGACTATCTTAGCCTACAGGTGTCGGTGGTTTTCAGTGCTATGGAGCGGCGTAGCCGCGACCAGTCAAAAAAATGAGGAGCGCAGCGACGAACAGTAGAGACCAGCCTGTTGATGCGCCGGAGGCGCAAAAATCAGGCTGGTCTTTAATACAATTATAGGTAGTTAAGAAGAATGCGTCATATACTGTGGTAAATTTTGAACCGAAAAAATGACTCTGGAAGACCCCTAAGCCTGTAACACAATGTATTGACTTGCACCTTCTGCCTTAGGTTTCTTCTAGAATACGAACCACAATTGTATGACGTTTTATGACTGCATAAAGATGAATGAATAATGAGTGTGATGATGAAGATTCTGATTGGGCCAATACTTTTTGGAGATTCATCGCTGATACCTATCGGTTTTTTCATGAGACCAGCTTCTTTGGTGGCGGTCGCTCCTGATTGTTGAGACCCGTGTTGGGTCGTTGGGACCCGGATCGGATCATTGGGACCCGGGTATAGGGCTTGGGACCAGTAAAACCATAAAGAGCCGAAAATTTAGTAGACTATTCTATAGACTTTGTATGCGTTCTGTCGTAAGATGTGGTGTATGCACTAACTTTTCAGTATTTAATATTTTCAAAAAAAAACAACAAAAATCATAACCAGCCGAAGGGTCGAACTAAGCTACCGTACCGATTGGCGTTTGTTTGCGTTACCGGCTGAGCCACTGGGACGAAAACGCGGCGACGCTCCCTTGGCATCTATGAAACTGCCTCTCGCACCCACAATCTAGAGCGCGAGTGATAATTTCGACTTCCCGACAAGTAACTAAAACAGTAATTTTTTTCGGTTCCCGCCACCTTTAACGTTTATAGATTTGGTAAATGTTTACAGAATATTTTCACATCGGCATCATTCGAAAAATGTGAAATCGGATTCGAAATATTGCCCAGCATTGAAAATGTTCGTGTTGCATTTGGACCAAATGTTGAAATGTATAGGGAGGCTCGCATATCGATTCCAGGATCAAACAGTCATCTCAATATAACATTCAGAGGATGGCAGCTTGTAATTGAGCGGGAACGGTCATGATTATGTTGCATTACCTTTATTTTATGTTTATTGTTATGTGAAATGAAATTTTGCTATGATTTATTCGTTTTGAAACCTTCAAGCCGCATATCAGCCTGCCAAAAAGTCATATCAAGAAGAAGAGAACAGATGCCTTTTTATTCGGTCTCAAAGTATACTTATGCATATTTTACAGTCAACGCAAGCGTCTGCATACCCGCTCTACTGCAACCCCGCCCACCTTCGTCGAAATAGTTTTCCCTTTGGAGAGAGCAGCCAGACACGCAGACAGTAATTGTGGGTGGGGTTGGAGTAGAGCGGGCATACTGACGCTTGCTTTGACTTTAACAGAGTAATCAATTCAAAAATCAAAAAAAAGGCATCTTCTCAATTGTTAATTGATAACGTTGATGGGTAACCTTCAGCTGAACCATTGACCCAGGGAATGGCACAAACACTTTTACACGACCTTCTTCAAAAATCTTTTCTCCAAAGGCTGCGTCTACCATCCATGACTTGATTGTTTCCTTTGTACGAATCACACATTTCTGTAGTTTTGGCACATTGAGAATCGCCTGAAAACATATTTTTTTGGTTTTTATTTCAATTGAAAAGTTACAATTTTTAAACAATCTAACTCGTCGTCTGTAGGTTGCCTAACCGTGACATCGAAATTCTCCAAGTGACGCAACTTGACGAAGGCACATCCAAGCATTTGCGGATCTCCATGAATACTGATAGATTTTGTTCTGTTCCATTGCTCCGAACTAGAAACACCGTACCATTTTCCTACATGTGCATTTATAGTTTCCAGTGTGCCCGGTTTCATCAGTTCTAGAAATTTACTCAAGTCTTTGGCCAAATTTATACTTAGTGTTTTGACTTGAAACGTTTCTCTATACACATTTGGAAGAGAGGACCAACGTCTTCCGAACAGCTTATGGTTCTCGCTAACATCTACAACTTCGAAATTCTCAATACTCCAACTTTTGAAATCTTGAAGAGCGGCACTTATGAAATAACTTCTTTTGATGTCCACTTTTTGGTTTTCCGACGAAATTGAAAATCCTTCGGTGGTTTTTTCGTATTTCAAACTTTTGTTTCCAGATGAGAGTCTCTCGAAAGTCCATGAGTCGGTAGAAATTATCAATTTGAGCTTGTCAATGTGAATCGTTTGACGATCCACGCAGTTTCTCAGAGATTTGGACGCATGACGAGTCATTATGCTGAAATTCAACAATCAAATTATAAATTTTTTGAAAATCAGCTCCAAACTGGTTGGCCCATCGAGGAATCGAACTCGAGTGCTGAATTCGCCGGAAATTTTTTTGCACCACTACACTACGCCCCCAACGGTGTTGTAATTGAACCAGTAGCGGCAGCAAAATCTCTAAAATTAGTAAATCTAGCGCCCGACAGTTGACGGGGGCGGGGCTAAGGCTTGGAGCATAGAAAGCAAAGGGTTTCCTAGAGCTTCAGAGCTTTCACAATATCACCTTCTAGGAAAAGAGTCGGCGACACAAAGACATACCGACTCTTAGAATAATAAGGTTATTTGAATAGTACATACCGATCAATTGGATCCAACTCTTTGACAACCCTCTCGACTATGGTCACTGGGAGATCTTCCAAGTTCTTTGGCTCCGGGTCCCGACTTCTATCATAATTCACATCCACCTGTCCATTATAGAACCTCATGAACCAAAACTCGAAATCCGGGAAATTCATGACTTCTGGTCCCATTATCTTACAAAACGATTTGTAAGCCTCCAAAATGGATTTCTTCTGAAGCACTTCATACTTGATGAAGGCCTTCAGAGTTGCTGGATCATTTATGCTCGATTCAAGTAGATTATTCATGATGTTTTTCTGTAATTAAATTTCTGAAATAAAAAAAGGACGTTAAGAAAAAAACTCGACTGTTTTTTTTCAAGAAACGATTTTTATAATTTTCTGGAAGAAAAAACATCAAAAAGTCATGAAACAGAAGAAAAGAGTACAAAATAGGAACTTCCCTCCTAAAACCGAATTCGAATTTGTGCATTTGCGCGTCATGGTGACTACACCTCTCTGGCATCAGATCTGACGCCACCCCGCCTTTAGACACCTTTTCTCAATTGATTTGTGAAAGCATCATTTTTGTATAAATCTTTAGATAAACGGATCGCTGGAATGATCACCAAAAACACACTCTTCAGTCAACAAATCTATTGGTTAAAGTGTCGTAAAATGAGGTGGCGTCAGATTTGATGCCAGAGAGGTGTGAGTTCACTGTGACGCGCAAATGCACACATTCGATTTCGGTTTTAGGAGGGAAATTCCTATTTTGTTTCATTTTCTTCTGTTTGATGGCTTTTTGATGATTTTTTCTACCAGATGGTTACAAAAACCATTACGTGAGAAGAGTCGTTTTCTTCTTAAAGTTTGTTTTAAAAAATCTGAAATTATTTTTTAGACAATGTTTTTTTTTGCAAAATTGAATTTTTCAAACTTTTTCATCCTTTTTTTCAGCACTTATCACAATAATTTCATTTTTTCTTTTCAGTCATCATGAATCATCTTCTTGAATCGAGCTTAAACGACCCGGCAACTTTGAAGGCTTTCATTAAATATGAAGTACTTCAAAAGAAACCCGTTTTTGAGTCATACAGAACGTTTTGTAAAGCGATGGGACCAGAGACCATGAACTACCCAGATTTTGAGTTTTGGTTCATGAGATTCTACAATGGTCAGTTGGATGTAAACTATGATAGAAGTCAAGACCCGGAGCCAAAGCATTTCCAAGATCTCCCAATGGATATTGTCGAGAAAGTCATTAAAAAACTGGATCCAATTGATCGGTAAGCTTTTTCTAAATAAAATTTTAGAGAAAATGGCGTTGCCAGGTAATAAAACAATACCTGAATTTCTGAAAAACCGCTTCGAGTTTCACTCTGGACGTCTGACTTTAGGATTTTTCAAATTTCAGCATAATTACTTGTCATGTCTCCACATCGCTTCGAAATTGCATTGATCGTCAGAAGATTAGCATCGACAACATTCAAATCATTGTTTCCGATGATGCGTGGACGTTGAATGGGGTCCCGCATGAAAAGGAAAGCTTGAAGTACGAAAAAACCTCTGCAGGATGTTCAATTTCAGTGGAAAACCGAAAAGTGGATATCAAAGGAGGCAATTTCATTAGATACGCGCTTCAAGATATCAATGGTTTCAATATCGCAAAAGTCAAAGCTCTGCATGTTTACGGAGGCTTGAGACATATTCAAACAAAAGTCCTCAAGCACATTTCACACTCGGAGCAATTCAATGTAGATGTCGACCAACCATCCATTAAAGGATTGACCGTTTTCAAAGAGGTAAGTTTTCATTCGAAATCTTCTTACATGAATGAGTTTTCAGATGATTTTCCATTCACCAATATTCAAAAAGTGTGTGCTTCAAACTGCAAATACAATCAAGTCCTGCATAGTAGACGCTGCCTTCGGAGAGAAGATTTCTGAAGAAGGTCGCGAAAAAATTTTTTTGCCAATCCCTGGGTCGATGGTCCAGCTGAAGGTCACTCATCTACGCTATCAATTAATTATTGAAAAATTTCACGGTGTTTGATTTTGTTATCAATTTTTGTGAAAATATTTCAACTATAAGGATAAAGCATAAGGAAGTTAGAGGATATCTACAACTTCAATCGAGTTCCATGACTACAGCTTTTTTGTGAAATTGATTTTTTTTTACTTTGAATTTTTCAATGAATCATGACATCTATGATAATTTATATTCCCATTCAATACACAAGTTCCGTCTGTCTGTCAGTACGTTGTCTGTCGCCGACCCTGGAGCCTTTCCTAGAAATCCGATTTTTGATGGAACCTTGACAAGTCGATACAGAACTTCCCCGCGATGGTGCCCTTCTTTTTTATTTTCTGATTGGAGTTCTACGAAGCTCTGTGCTATCTAAGGGTCAAGACTAAGCCCCGCCCCCGTCAACTGTCGGCTGCTAGATTTACTCATTTTAGAGAGTCTGCTGCCGCTGCAGGTTCAATTACACACCGGTAGTGGCGTACTGTAGTGGTGTAAAAATGTTTTCGGCAAATCCAGCATCCGAGTTCGGAGCGCTATCTGGTTGTAATTGAAGCAAGAAGAAGAAGAAGGAGATTGGCTTGGTTTCTTGCTTGAGTGTGTGGGGGACTGTCTAGACAAGAACAAGCCATAGAGGACCAAAAGGGAACACGCAAGGTCATCTGCCGTCACGCTCTTTGTCGGCAACTTTTAAGCTTTCAAGTCGCCGCAATGTCTCTCCTCTCCTCTTTTCCTCTCTTAGCTTGTTGCGCTTGTTGCGCACTGGAGGAAAATTTGAAAAACAAACAAGGGATTAACGATAAAACAATTATTTATTCATATTTTCAAAAGTTAAAAAAATTATGATTTAACTGATTTTCAACACACCGAATCCGCTTTCACCTATATCCTTTCTCAATTCGAATACTATAGTCTCCGACATAGACTTCAAGGTACTCATTCACTCGATTTTGAACCAACTTAAGAAGTCTCCTAAAATGAACAGTGCTACTTCTTGGTGGGTTTCGAGGGGCTCTACGGATTGGAAAAATGAACTTTTCGTTCAAGAAGATTTCCTGTCCAAATGCAGCCTCCATCTCGGAAAGGTCTATGTTTTTGCAGAAGATTTCGCATTCTTTGAATGAGGCGGATGTGATTATGTTCTGAAAAATGGAAGTTGAAGGAGTACTAAACTCATCTACAAATGAGCGTGACCTCCTGGCCAAAGAATCCTATCGTATAGTTCGAGAGGACAAGATAGCCTAAAGGTTGCAACTGTGATTTCTAGGTCATCTTATCCTCTCGAACTACACGGTGAGATTCTGAAGCTCGGAGGCCAAGGTCATAGAATCGGTATTTTATACGTTTTTTTTTCTACGGGTTAGAACAGTTTTCAGAAGCTTCGAGAACCAAAAACAACCAAAAGTCACATACATTTTTCAATTCTACCAGAACATCTCTTGGAATCGACTCCAAGCGAACTTTGAACTGTTCCAAATGATAATAGTGTTGAAGATCCATATTAGGAAACCAATTTCCACAGTATGTTCTGATGAGCCGGTGGGTTCTGTTGGAGCATAAAGATAGGGGTAACCTAAAAATCCTCGATTGGGGAAAAAGTCTGGAAATGTAGTTTAAACAGCACCATAACCCGTAAAAATTTGACAAGAACCAGTTATTTTACAAAAAGTGCACAAGTGGCTCAGTGGCATTTTCGGCTCTACTGGAGAAGACGGGTCTCGTGGGGGCAAAAAGGTCCTGTGGGGGCAGAAAGGTCCCATATAACTGAAGATACTGGAGTGCTTATCTAATGTTATTCTGAACATTTCTGCAGCTTTCAGACTTCTTTTTTTTCGAGGTGATAACCCCTCCCACCAATTAGAGTATGTCTGCCATGTCATAGATTTTCACAATTTTCAGTAAAGCTACGTGTTTGAACATTCTAACATTTTACTTAAAAATCAGTTATGAGGCCTGGGCATCGTCTGAAATATGGTAAGCGTCTTGCTTCTTACGACTTTGTGTGTGTTTTTTACAATTCTTTCCCACGAACTAGAATTTTAGTTAGCTATATGCAAAATTAGCAGAACCTTATATGAGTACTCCAGTAATTTCAGTTCTCTGGGACCTTTCTGCCCCCACGAGACCTTTCTGCCCCCACGGGACCTTTCTGCTCCCACAGGACCCGTCTTCTCCAGTAGAGCCGCATTTTCTTAGTAGTCTGAAGGCCACAGGCTCAATCCCCATTAGGGTAATAATCCCTTTTTTTTCGAACGTTTTGAAAACTCAACAAAAAAAACTGATTCTGAACTTATGTTATATCTGGTCCCATAATCTTGAAAACTTCCGTCAAAACGACAGTTGGAACGCGAAGAAGTGGAAACGTTTCAGAGAACATTAGGCCTAAAACTTTTTTCTATGAAAAAAATTTACCGTGGAGGCTATATACAAAACGAATGGACGTCTTCTATTCAAACAAGATTCGATGTGCGTGCTGGATCAATATTTAGAATGTACCATGGAGCGCGTTAGGGTTCCAATGCTGGCGTGTTTTAGATCGTCTTCGCCCGCTCGCTCGCCTTCATCAGATAGCCCTGGACGATGCCAATAAAGGGTTTTCTCATCATGGAGATTCTATCGTCAGTTAGTCTTCACCTTGTAGTATTAAGAAGACCAAAAGAGATTACAAATAACAGATGGTCTTCGATCATTTTCCTGAAGACGAGAAATGACAACGTGAGAGATTTTACTACTTTCTGCTCTTTTTCATTTTCTCTTCTCAAGCTTAATTGCATTTTGTTTTTCATTTCAGATATGACTTTTCACATTTCTGACTCTTTTTGTAACAAGTGTTTTCCGTTTTCTATACACATAGAATCGCAATAAAATTATTTATTCATTATTTTTGAGTTTAAAAAATTGAAAAAATCGAATTTGTACTTCAACACACCAACTCCACTTTTACATCTTTTTCTTCTCAATCTGAATACTATAGTCCCCAACATAGACTTCGAGGTACTCTCTTACTCGATTTTGAGCCAATGTTTGAATAGCTCTCCAGAATAGAACAACTCTATTTCTTGGTGGGTTAAGAGAGGCTCTGAGAATTGGAACAACGAATTTTTGATTCAAGGGAACTTCCTGTCCAAAAGCAGCCTCTATCTCGGAAATGTCTATGTTTCTGCAGAAGATTTCGCATTCTTCGAATGAGGCGGATGTAATAATTTTCTGAAAAAAGAATGAGAAATTTTTTTTGGTTTTTTAGAATTTTGTTTTTTAGCTAAAATAAAAGACCGAAAAAAGTGTGCAATGGCAACAGACGCAGAGAAGTTTTCGTCCGCGCTTCTTGTTTTTATACGTCATTTTTTTGTGCGATTAGAGCACATTTTCAGAAACTTGTACAACCAATAAACAACCAAGAAATCACATACATTTTTCAGTTCAACCAGAACATCTCTTGGAATTGTCTCCAAGCGAACTTTGAACTGTTCCAAATGATAATAGTGTTGAAGATCCATATTTGGGAAAGAATTTCCACAATACGTTTTGATAAGCCGATGTGTTCTGTTGGAGCAAAATGATAGGGGCAACCTGAAAGTCATCAATTGGGAAAAAAGTCCGAGAATGTAGCTCTGAATCCTAAAAATCCGACCAAAACACATATTTTTTTTATGGCTCAGTGAGATTTTCCAAGTGCTCTGAAGGCCACAGGTTCAATCCCCATTGGGGTGAGAACTTTTTTTTGTTCTAGAAATAGCTCAAATCCCTATCAAAAGTTCGAAAACTCAAAAAAAAAAAAACAAAAAAACCAAATGAAAACTCACACTATATCCGGTCCCATAATCTTGAAAACTTCTGTCAAAACGACAGTCGGAACGCGAAGAAGGGGGAACGTTTTAGAGGACATTAGGACTAAAACTTTTTTCTATGAAAAAAAATTTACCGTGGAGGCAAAAAAGGGAAGAATGAACGTCTTCTATTTAAACAAGATTCGATGTGCGCGCTGGATCAATATTTCGAGTGTACGATGGAGCGCGTTAGGGTTCCCATGCTGGCGTGTTTTACGCCGCCCTCGCTGGCCCGCTTGCCATTCAGTCGCCTTCATCAGGTGGCCATGGCAGATGCCATTAAAGGTTTTATCTCATCATAGAGATTCCATCGTCAGTTAGTCTTCACATTGTAGTATTCAGAAGACCAATAAAAATTACAAATAACAGATGGTCTCCGATCATTTTCCTGGTGACAACAGAAGACAACGTGAGAGAAGTATTTCTAGGATACGGACAGATGGCCGGGCACCTTTTTCCCCAGAAACCTCTCCCTCAAAATTTCACGAATTCCCACAAGTTTAATCAAAATTAAAGTCGCATTGTTTTTGTTGAACCGCAATTGAGTGAATTCAAAAACCAGTTTTAGATAATCCAAAATTGGTCGGAATAAAGGATTGTGAGTCAAATGTTCGATAATGCGTTCAAAATGCAATTCATTCCAACAGATAATTACACATGAAAACTTAACGCAAAAGTTCGTAATAAAACGAAACAGCAAGATAAAATTAGTTGTGATTCCCTTCCAAATCAGGCCAAACTACCATGAGACCGCTATCGAATGTAGCGGTTACACCGTCCTCGCGCTGAATGTCGTATCCAGAGAATGTTTTAAGTTCTCCGTATGGTCTAAATGAAAAGTGATTACAAAGACGTGAGTGTGTTTTAAAAATTACTTACGTTCTATATTGACGGATTCGTGGAACCTCCACCACTTTTTCCTTTAATCCTTCCAAAAGCTGCTCAAGATTCCCATCACTCCATATGCGAAGTTCCGCAAATTTCAGACGGGGATTGCCTCCATTCAGCCAATGCTTGATGTAAACGTTCATATCAGAAACAGTAAGATTACTGGCATCAATAGTGATTGAAATGGAATTCATTCCCAATAAATTATTCATGGTTACCCATAATCCATTATTGATGTATAGATCATCTACATCACGAAAGCGTCGGGGATAATGAAAAGTGTCCAAATGTTCAGTTTGTAGCCAGAGAGATCTGGTGGGTGTGAACGTTTCAATCAATTGGCTATAATCCTCATCTGTTACAGGAACACCATTAAGATTTTCGATTGTCCCATCTCTTAATCTCTCTGTTTGTCTGCCATTGATCCATTCGATCATCCATCGATTCTCCCACTGAAGCCACACTTGGTGCACTGGCTTCTCAAAAAAGTCTGAAACATAATCGACGATCAACTTGAAGCCTTCTCTCCCGCCATCTTCCTTCCAGAGGGTGACTAAACAATCAAATTTCATCTCAACTGGCACTTCATATCCTCCAATTTCCAAAATTTCTGAAGATTCGATAGTGTTTATAATGCTCATGGCACTGAGCAATTCGACTCTGATGTCTTGAACTAGACGGACAGTTGGACTGTCGAAACCAGTCAATTCAATTTCCCAATCGATGGCCTTATTGCGCCAGGTTTTTACAATCTTCTTGGCTTTTTGAGAGCACAACGATAGATTGATTCTACAAGAGTGATTAGTATGAGGGTTACTTCGTTTGGGGAACTTACACTTCACAAGGACTTGCTACTTTAAGAAATTCCGATAAAACTACAACTGGGAGACGGAAGAGTGGAAAGTGTGGTGTTGTTTTGCCTGAAAACTTTTGAAGGTTTTTAATCAATGTGCCTGATCACCAATAAATTTGGAAGTTCCAATAAAAGATTTCAAGAGCGGAAATCGATAAAACTGGAAAACAGCGACGTTCCGAGATTAGGCTAGTGCGTACTGTTTGCTTAGTGCCAGATCAGGCATGTCTGGGGTATGTCAAATCCTGCCCCTCGGCCGCGACCAACGCACGAACGAAAGCCAAAGCGTTGCACCACCGTAGTCGATAGCATTGCTTTCGACAAATCGCTTCGAGACCCAAAGTTCGAAAAACCAGGATCTTTGAAAGGTTTTTCCTGGTTTTTTTGACGCAGAAATACGTGGTCGCGGTCACGTCGCGGCAGTTTTTCACTGGGCTGTCGACGGGAACAGCGTTCCGGCATGGCGGACATAAATTCATTCATCATCGGTATTTTCTCAATAAGTTTCGGTAAAAGTCATCGGTGGTGTACCGGCTTATTGAACAAATTTATGGCAAACCCGCTAAAAAGCGTGATTTTGGAGCCTCGTTGTCCTCTGTTTGAAAGTTTTACTTTTGAATTACCTTTTCGCACAGAAATTGGAATCGCGAAATCCCCAATCTTCAAAACCTTATCCTCGTAGCAAATCACCATTTCTTCTTCATCAATAGTTTCCGCTTCTTCCCACGGCGACTGAACCCAACAAATTGCATGCTCATCTTGCCATTTTCCAATGATTTTACAGATGGGCTTATCGAAAAGGCATGCGAGATATTTGCCAAATGCTTTGAATCTATCTATATAAACCTCTTTGTTCCATGATGTGAAGGCAGATGGAAGTGTGAAATCGTGGACTGTCAAAGATCCTTGAGAATCCTCTTGATAGTTTCTGAATCTTGGTGCAGCAACTGCATGGGGTGAGCGTTTTCGATGGGTTAGTTGAATTTCTGGTCTGTGCCAGCCAATGAGCTCAATTTCCCAATCGACTGACTTGTCCCGATACGTTTTTATGAAATTCCAAGTTTTTCGAGAGCAAAATGAGAGATTTATTCTGTAAAGATCGATTGCAGAAACTTTTTTAGTATTGGAAAAACTTACAACTCTTTTGGATTGACTATTTTCAGAACTTCCGAGACAGCAGTGGACGGGAGACGGAGGAGTGGGAACGGAGACTCATAAAGCATTTGAAAATCTGTAAAAAGTTAGTTATGAAAAATAATAAATTGTCAGAAAAGGTAGCTAAGCAAAAGAAAAACCGATCAATCGGTCTTTGAATTTTTCGTTTGTGTGACGGCAAACGTAAGGGGGACAGTCTGGGAAAACGTTGGCCAGATGACCTCAGAAAGAAAGATCGCTCACACAGAGGGACGGCAAGATTTCCACGTCAGATGACAGGTTCACAAGGCCAGCTGTGTCTGGTCTGTATTGGTCCCAGAAGATCCCAGATCCCAGAAGGGTTCAGAGAGATCCCACAAGGTAAGATGCCAGCTGTATTCACTAGTCTTTCTCATAGCCCTTTTTGGCTATTGGTCTATCTGAGGTCTCTTGTAGGGTCTATTAGAAGTGAGCAAACACAAGAATTTTGATGTGCATTCTGTCGTAAGATACGGTGCATACACTAATTCGTTGACCTACCACCTTCCTTTCTGAACCTTCCACCTTCCACCATTACCACCTTCCGAACAGGATGGGTTAGACTAAAATCACCCTCGAGCCACAGAGGTCAAAAACATACCAAAAGGGGCGAAAAACGGGGCAGCCCCCTCGCGCCAGTAATTTGTGAAGATTTTGGTTTCGTACTTGTTACTATGTGCCACATGTCAAATTTGGACTTTTTTTGACCTGTTTTCACAATTGATACATTTGTACAAAGGCGATGTCTCCTTTATAATTCTTATGAAGCAGGCACCACGTGGGCAGCTCGAGCTCGTTTCTCGGTTGATGCACAATTTCGAGCTACGCATGGGTATTTAACAAACACAGAACATAACTTTATTTCGAAAAAACTGAAAAAAAAATCAACAACCAAAACGACAAATCAATTATGATTCCCATCCAAATCAGGCCAGACTACCATAAGACCGTCATTAATTGTAGCAACCACACCGTCATCTCTTCGAATGTCATACCCACTTCCAATGGTTTGAAACTTTCCGTTTGGTCTGAAATAAGATAGATAGCCTTGTGTGACCTGGGTGTCCACGAATAAACTCACTTTCTGTACTCCCGAACTCGTTGAACATTCACAACTCTGTTTGTTAAACCGTCAAAATGTTTCTCAAAATCAAGTTCAAATGGTTGAATATTGACATATTTCAGTCGAGGATTACTACCAGCTAGCCAATGCTTGATAAAAAGATTCATATTGGCAGAGGTCAGATGAGAAATTTTGACTTCAATTGAGATGGAATCCATTGCCAATAAAGCGTCCCAGGTTACCCATTGTCCGGGCCTAATATAAATTTGATCTATGTCATGGAACCCGCCTGAATAGCGCGATGGAGTAGCGTTTATGGTAAGCGATTTGGTTGGGCTAAGCGATTCGATCATTTCATGGAACTCTTCGTTTGTGCTAGAAAGTACAAGTGAGATATGTCCATGTCTCAATCTCTCTGTTTGTCGTTCGTTGATCCAATCAATCATCCATCGATTCTTGCACCCAACAAATACTCTGTGGATGATAGGTTTATCGAAGAAATTCAAAACATAATTTGCGATTGTTTTGACTCCTTCAACATAATCTTTCTTATCAAAAACTGTGGTCAGGACGCCGTTTCTCATGGTGATAGGTACCAATTTCCCATCGAAATCAGCATATTCCGTTGTTTGCTTCCCGATTTTTGAGAGATTCTTTGAAAAACCTATCACATCAAACTCGCTGTCATCTATTCTAAGGCTTAAGCCGGGAAACATCATTCCATAAAATTTTATTTCCCAATCTATCGACTTGTTTCGGTACAGTTTGACTAGGTCTCGCATTTTTTGAGAGCAGAAGGAAAGAGTCATTCTGGAAGAAAAATTGTATGGATATTGAATTGGATTCTGGCAAGAAACTCACAATTCGGTGGGATCCGCTACATTCAAAAGTTCAGACAAAGCGATGAGTGGAAGACGTAGAAGTGGGAACCACGTTTCAGATGACATCGAACAATCTGGAAACCTTTTTTTGAATAAGAATGAAAACAGAAAAACGAAAGTAGATCAGAGCTATTGTCAGAAAATAAAGTGCCGACCCCGCGAATTTGAATGAATTCAAACAATTGAGATCCTTAGGCCCCGCCCAAATGGCAACTGTATTGCTTACAAAACTACGCGCGGACCTTTCACAAGTTGGGCGGGGCCTAAGATTGAATTCAGTCAAATTCGCGGGGTCGGCACTTTATTTTTTGACAATACCCAACAAGAACAACACTGAGTAATCGACGTTAGAAAATCTCGTCTGTCAAGGACAAGTGCAAAATGGGGGAAGAACTGAACAGATGGTTTCAGAATATGTGCTAGCTCACAACAGAGAAAATGAACGGCCAGACGGCGTTCACACAACAGATGACACATCCCAAACGATTAGATAACAGCTGTGTCCACTAGTATTTCTCACGGTCCCTCGTCGCAAATGTCCTTATCTGAAACCGATTAGGTCTCTTGTCCATTCAACTCAACAGGCTGTTATTGTGTATTTTGAATCCCCTACATGATTGTTCTCGTCATTAGTTTTGGTAGAAAATTTGATTTTATAATACAAAAACACACAAAGCGACAACAATTCAAAACTTTATTATGTAACATTTAAAAAAGTTCAAACGAAAATATATTAAGCAAGAAATCAATTATGATTCCCATCCAAATCAGGCCAAACTACAATGAGACCGCGATTGATTGTAGCAACCACACCGTCATCTCTTCGGATGTCATAACCATTTAGAATGGTTTCAATTTTCCCATTGGGTCTGAAAGAATATAAGTTTGCATTGATAGATTTCTTATATTTTGATCTAAATTTTACTTTCTGTACTTCCGAACTCGTTGAACCTCAATCACTCTGTCTGTTAATCCTTCGAAAACTTTCTCAGGAGTGACATCAAGCCTTTGAGAAAGTTGAGCGTACTTCAGTCTAGGGCTCCCGCCAGCCAGCCAGTGCTTGATGAAAATATTCACGTGGTAACCTGTCAGACGAGAAAGATAAATTCCGACAAAAACGGAATTCATCGCCAGAATATTCTCTATAGTTATCCAGTATCCACAATATGTGACAATTATTTGATCCGCGTCACAAAAGCGACCTGTGTACCGGAAGGTGTCGGATGCATCGATGTGCAAAGTTAGAGTTAGAGTTGGATTAAATTTTTCAATGATTTCAGGGAATTCTTCTTCGGGAACAGGAACGTCATTCTGAAGATACCCATGTTTCAATCTCTCTGTTTGTCGACCGTTAATAAAATCGACCATCCATCGATTTTCCCATTCGATATACAAATAGAGAACTGGTTTCCCAAATAAATCGGACATATAATTGACGACTATTTTAATTCCGTCAATCCAATCGTCCTCATTCAAATGTACAGTAAGGATACCATTTGCCAGAGAGATTGGAATCATCATTCCACCGATTTTTGTAACCTGATGATTTTTCAAATCATTGCTCATCTTTGAAATTTTCAAAATTTCAAAACTTTTCTTCTCCATCCTAAAACTTAAACTTGGAGAGTCAATTCCCCACAATTCGAGATCCCAATCAATCGATTTGTCTCGACATAATCTAACAAATCTTAGAGCTTTTTCAGAACACAATGATAAAGTTATCCTGAAAAAAAAAGAACGATTGGAAATCAAGTCAATCTCTTTGAAACTTACAATTCATTTGGAGTTGTTATTTTCAAAAATTGTGACAAGGCGACAAACGGGAGACGAAGAAGTGGAAATGAAGATTTGGTTGCACTGATCGAACTACTTGGTTTCGTATTCACGAGAGTTTTCTTTTTGGAAAACCAATACATTTTCAATTTGCGTAGAATTTCCATTTTCCAAAAAATTAATGTAAACGGCCTCTGGAAATCTGTTGAACACTACAAAAAAAGAGGAAAATAATGGGGGTATTGGTCCCAGCCAGAGACAAATTTAGGTAGAACAGCCAGATGACGGTCTCACGACAGAATGTTCGAGAGCCTTGTCTTGCCGAGGACGGATGTAATCGCAAGAGAAATGGTCTGTATTATGGGGAAAACTGGCCAGATGTTCGCAGAATGCAAGACCACTCACAACGAAAGACAGAAAAAGCAAACGACTAGATACAGATGAGACATCCCACAGAGGAAGATGGCACCTGTACTCAGTCGTGTTTCTCACGGTCTCTATTTGCGGAGGGCTCTACCTAAAATCATTCCGGTCGTTTTCCCAATTCCTCAGCCGTCTGTAATGGTATGTTTCCAAACACAATAATGAATGTTTTCGTCATCACGTTTTATACAAAATCATACACCAAAGACAGTCCAAAACTTTATCATGTAACATTAAGAGAAGTTTAACAGAAAACAAGGAAAATATTGAATCAATTATGGTTTCCATCCGAATCGGGCCAAACCATCATGCCATCATTCATGATTGTAGCGACCACACCATCATTTCTCCGTATATCATATCCACGGCGAAAGGTTCTGATATCACCGTTGGGTCTGAAATAGTTGACACTTAATAATCAAGATAGGATTGAAAGGCAGGAATAGAGAGTAATCAGATCACCAGATGAACCCAGGTCTTCAGATTACCAGCTGTTAGAAATGACACTCACTTCGTGTACTTTCGATCTTGTTGAACCTCCACAACTTTATCTGTAAGCCCTTCAAAATATTCATGAAAGTTAAAAATACCCCCGATGGAAAATTCAGCGAATTTCAGTCGAGGGCTGCCGCCACGTAGCCAATGCTTGATAAAAAGATTCAAATCGGAAGAGGTCAGACGAGAGAAACCGATATAAATGGTGATGGAATTCATCGCCCTCAGATTGTCTATGGTTAACCAGTTTCCGTTATGAATTATCATTTGATCCACATCAGGAAAGCGTCCTCTATACCGGAAAGCGTCCGTTGGATTAATGTACAATTTTAGAACGCTGGTTGGGGTCAACATTTCAATGATTCTATGATATTCCTGATCTGCTACAAAATCTCTTGGAAGAGTTCGAAGAATTCCTTCTTTTAAACTCTCTGTTTGCCGTTTGCTGATCCAATCAATCATCCATTGATCCACACACTCAATAAATAGTCTATGAATTGGTTTTTCAAAAAGATCCAACACATAATCAATGACTTTTTTTGCCCCTTCAATCCAATTATCTTCGTCAAAGAATGTAGTGAAGATGCCATCTTCTATGATGGTCGGCACCATCACCCCTCCGATATTTGTAACCGGATAATTTGACAAATTTTTCATCATTTTTGAAATTTGCAAAATCCGAAAACTGTTATAGTTTAGCTTGAGTATTAAGCTTGCAGAACCAAGCCCGCGCAGTTCGATTTCACAACTTATCGATTTGTCTCGACAAAACTTGACAATTCTTAGCGCTTTTCGAGAGCAGAGGGCTAGAGCTACACTGTAAAAATGATTCATAAGGATTTCAATCCGGGCTCTGCAAAACTCACATTTCATTTGGTCTTGTTATTTTCAAAACTTCTGACAAGACAAGGGAAGGGAGACGAAGAAGTGGAAATGGAGGTTCAGATGACATTGAAAGGCCTGAAAAGCTAAAGTTTAAATGAGAAACAAGACGAAAAGAGAAGAAGAGATGTGAGAATTAAGGAGGGATAGACAGGGTAAAGAAAACGACCAGACAGGAGACAACCCAATCCAGTCGTCGTTCGAAAACCTCATCGTCAGGAGTGTCAAATTGCAAGAACGGGGAAAGATGGTCAGCCCTGATGGGAAACTGGACAGAAGTCTTCAGACTGTATGCTCGCTCACAATTGAGGGGAATGAATAGGCAAACGGCCAAATGATGTATACACAAAAGATGATCCATCCCAAAAGCTACGTCGTCACATGTATCCATTAGTCTTTCTCACAATGCTCAAGTAGGTTTCCCAACAGACCATTACACCTCTTGACAGTGTATAACCAGAACGAAACCCGCGACCTAGTCGCGGTTGTCTGTTGCTTCCGTTCGAACAAATTTTAGAATTTTCGGGGTTACTGTAACTACCGTAATCCTACAGTAATCCGGACCTGGTTTGGACGGTTTGCAAAATGGGTCCCATGTAAACGTCCACTAAAAAGTAAAGTCATTCAGTTCAGTCTGAACAAGGCTTTGAAAACTTGGGTTACTGTAGCTACAGTACCTCTACATTAATCCGAGGTTTGAAATTTCTGGAAATGAAGCGCTCGGGGACTTATGGGCACATGCCAAGAATGGTAAAAATCGGTTAGAGGTCGAAGGAGATAGTCCGGCCGAAGCACGGCACGGACGTACAGACCAGTGATGCACGGAAATTCCGTTTCCGCTTCCGTTTTCCGTGTTTTTCCCAAATTTCACCCTTCCGCTTCCGTTTCCGCCTTCCGCAAAGAACTAGTTCGGTTTCCGTGCCCGTATCCGTCTTCCGTATTTATTTGGTTTTTCACGGAAGGTAAAATCCGGAATAAATATGTGAGAAAGAGAAAAAATAGTCAAAAAATGACTTGTGGAATCATCAATTTTCATAGAAAAACAACTTAAAACGATTTTTGAAAACAAATAACTTGGGGTTTGACCTCAAAACTCAGATACATTTTTCTAATTTCTAATGAAAAACTGTTGGAACTCTAGTTCAAATAAAGCTTCCGTTTCCGTTTCCGTCTTCCGCGGAAGCTTCCAACACTATCCCGCACCCGTTTCCGTTTCCGTAAAATTTAGGATGCGCTACCGTTTCGGTTTCCGTTTTCCGTAAAGTCAAAATATGACTTCCGTGCATCACTGGTACAGACAGAAACCTCTCTTAGTAAGAAAAGTGAAAAAGTGATAGTGTGGCGAAACACCGAACAAACAAGATCATCATTGCTGCCATACTAAAACACACAAGAATTTTATAACAGATCAAAACTTTATTACTGAACATCAAGAAAAGTTCAATAAGAAAAAAACCAACGCATTGAATTAATTATGGTTTCCATCCAAATCGGGCCAAATTACCATGGTATCATGGATGATTGTAGCGACTACACCATCATTTCTCCGTATATCATATCCATGGCGAAATTCTTTGATATCTCCGTTCGGTCTGAAAAAAAGTAATAAATAATTCTTGCTCTTGCCACACATCTCACTCACTTTTTGTACTGCCGAGTAAGGTTCCGAAAAAGGCTCATCGATGAGCTTAAGCTCACGTGAGATTTTAATGAAGCAGGCTCATCGAAATCATTTCTAACCCGCGTCAAAGCTCATCGAGGCTCATTTACAAAAAAGCTCATTTTCAAAAAGGCTCATCGAGGCTCATTCACGTGAAAGCTCATTTCTACAAAAGGCTCATTGAGGCTCATTTGCAAAAAAGCTCATTTCTAAAAAAGCTCATCGAGGCTCATTTCTTCGAAAAAGCTCATAAAAGCTCATTTGAGCCTTTCGATGAAAAAATTAATTTACTCGATTTTAAAGGAAGAAAAATAGGGGTTTGACCTTTCTAAGAGTGTAGTGTTATAAATATTGCTGACTACAAATATAGACTGAATATTTGAGTGAAAATAACGAGAATTCGTGTGATCCGAAGCTGATGTGAGTGAGTTTTCGAGCTCAAAAATAAGTTTCGAGCTTCTGAATACTTACTTTTATCAGAAAATGGAAATTTAAATGAGTTTTCATCCAAAAATCTTTATATGTTTTCTATCGGCTGTGGAATCAAACAAACGACCATTTTTTGAAAGAAATTGTTGTACAGACTCCAGGAAACTTTTTCTGTGCTTTTTTTTGAAACGCGGAGGTTGTTTTACTATAAAAATTGTGAAATTAGAGCTGTCACAAGCTCTCAAGAAGGCGCATGATAGGAAAATGACCAACCAATACAGGAAAACGATTTGAATGCTTCAAGACTAAAAAATTCCAGAACGAGAAACAAAACTTAGTAACTCTCTCATGATTGACCTCAAAACAGTCTATAAAATGCAACAGCTTCTTCCCATATTGATTACCTATCGATTAAAAAAAAGAGCGTCCAAAAAAGTGAAGTTTGAAGCAAGTTATGAAGCGCAGACAAACTGTTATTCAAAAACAGTTCATTTGGAAAGGCTCAAAAGGCTCAAATGAGCTTTTATGAGCTTCCACGTGGAAAGCTCATTTGAGCCTTTGAGCCTTAATGAGCCTTTCCAAAAAGCTCATTTTCAAAAAATGAGCCCCGTGAAATTTTATAAAAAGCTCATTTCTAAATTAATGAGCCTCGATGAGCTTTTTAAAAAGCTCATTTTCACGTAAAAGCTCATTCATAAATTTTCCATTCGGAACCTTACTGCCGAGCTCGTTGAACCTCCACAAGTTTGCCTGTGATCCCTTCAAAAAGTTGTTGAAAGTTGAAATCACCTCTCGTTGAAAATTTAGCAAATTTGAGTCGAGGACTGCTGCCATCGAGCCAACGCTTGATGAAAACATTCATATTGGAAGAGGTCAAACGAGAAAATCCGATTTCAATTGAGATGGAATTCATTGCCAATAAGTTTTGAACGGTCAACCAGTTGCCGTTATGAATTATCATTTGATCGACATCATGAAATCGCCCCGTATAACGGGAAGTATCTAATTGATCAACGTCCAATCTTAGAATTCGTGTTGGATTGAACTGTTCAAGGATTCCCAGATATTCCTCATTTGCTATAAAAAAGTTGGCACCACTATGAATACTTCCATATCTTAATCTCTCTGTTTGCCTTCTGTTAATCCAATCAATCATCCATAGATCAGCCCACCCAATCACTAACTTGTGAATAGGTTTTCCGAAAAGATCTGATACATAGTTAGCGACTGTCTTGACTCCTTTCACCCAATCTTTGCTATCCCACAATGTGGCAAGGCTATGATTCTCCATGATAATGGGTACAGTAATCCCTCCCATGTTTGCAGGCCGCGATTTTTCCCAATTTTTCTTCATTTTCCAAATTTTTAGAACTCGAAATTGTTTCATCTTCACCCAAATGTTTATACTCGGATCACTTATTGCACTCAGCTCGATTTCCCAATCAATCGATTTGTCTCGACACAATTTGACGAGGTTTCGTGTTTTTTGGGAGCAAAAGGATAAAGCTATTCTGAAATGAAAAGATTCAAGTTCATTCAAATCGGAACTTTCAAAACTCACAACTCGGTGGGGCTTAATATTTTCAGAATTTCTGAAAAAGAGACGGATGGGAGACGAAAGAGTGGAAATGGTTTTTTGAATGACATCGGGGAAAAAAACCTGAAAAATGGTTTTTAAGAGAAAAAAATGGAAAAAAGAAAGGTGTTGAGCAGTCGAGTAGGGCAATTAGAGCGACCACTCAGGAGAAGATCTGACTGAATGACAGTGAAAAATCTCTTTTGTCCAAGGACGAGTCTAGATGCAAGGAGAAGATGGCCCGCATTGGAAAAAAACTGACCATATGACGTCAGAACATGAGAACGCACAGAATGAGGGGCAAAGAGCAAACGAAGACGTTTACACAACAGGTGACACATTCCCCAGGGCAAGATGTCATCTGTCATCATAAGTCTTTTTGATTCTGCTCATTAGAATCCACTATGATTTCCATCAAAATAAGGTCAAACTATCGGGAGATAATGATTTATTGTATATGTAAGAATGATAAGCTCAACAGAAAACAATATAAGTTGTGGAACGAGCGGACAATAAAATATGAAAACAACTCTGGTCCTATCGTAACTCCCTACCAAATCAAGCCAAAATGCAATGAAATTCTATCTGATTGTAGAATTTACTCAGTAAAACAGTAAAACAATGAGAAGTTTCAAATTAATTGTAGTTTCCATCCAAATCAGGCCACACTGCAATCATACCCCAGCAAATTGAAGCGGTCACGCCGTCCTCGCGTGTGATATCGTATCCGCGGAATGTTTGAACTTCTCCGTTCGGTCTAAACTCATGGTGATTACGAAAAATATGTTTCTGAAAGTTACTTACGCTTTATAATCACGAAGTCGTGGAACATCTACCACTTTTTCTACGAATCCTTCCATAAGCTGTTCAAAAGTTGCGTTGCCCCTTATGAAAAGTTCAGCATATTTGAGTTTAGGATTACCTCCATCTAGCCAATGCTTGATGTAAACATTCATATCGGAGCAAGATAGATTTCCGTATCCAAGGCAGATTGAGATCGAATTCAGGGCCAACAAGTAATCAATGGTTACCCAGGATCCCGAATCAATGCAAATATAATCAACGGCATGAACTCGTCCTGTGTAGTGGAAAGTATCCGAAGGATCAACGACCACGATAAGAGATTTTGTTGGGGCAAACGTTTCGATCATTTTTTGGTAATCCTCATCTGGCACAGGAATCCTGTATGGAGCTTCAATATACCCATTTCTTAATCTTTCTGTTTGTCTTTCATTGATCCACTCTATCATCCAACAATCCTCCCATAAGAGATTAAGCCGATGAATTGGTTTCTCGAAAAAATTCGAAACATAGTTAACGATCAACTTGAGTCCTTCTCTCCAGTCGGTTTCATTCCAGTAAGTTACTAAATAATTAACATTCATTTCAACTGGCACTTCGAATCTTCCGATTTTTACAGATCCTGAAGGTTCGATAGCATCCTCAATTCCGAAAGCGCTTAGCACTTCAACTTTGACGTCTTTGTAAGTTAGACAGACATATGGATAGAGCCCAACCAATATGCAAATCTCCCAATCAATCGATTTGTCCCGCCAAGCTTTCACTCGCTCTCTGCATTTTCGAGAGCACAAAGAAAGATAAATTCTGCAAGAGCAATTGGAAGAACGAGCACTTGGTCTGGGGACTTACACTTCTCTAGGACTTGTTATTTTCAAAACTTCAGACAAGGCAAGGGAAGGGAGACGAAGAAGTGGAAACGGGAGTTCAGATGGCACAGAAAAGGCTAAAAAAGCTGTTCACATGAGAAACAAGACAAAAAAGGGAGGAGGTCTGCTCGGGGCAAGAGTTCTACACTTCTCTTCCGAAAGTGGTATTGGTCACAACCAGAGACAATAATTGGTAGTACAGCTAGATGACGTCTTCACAACAGAATACTAGAGAGCTTCGTCTTGCCGAGGACAGATGTAATCAAAAGATGGAAGGGAAATGTTCTGTGTGAGGGGAAAAACTGGGCAGATGTTTGCAGAATGTAGGGTCGTTCACCACGAGGGACAGAAGAAACAAAAGACTAGATGGCGTACATGACTAGGGAAGTGTTTGAGGTTCCCACTCAAGAATGTTCTGAAAACATGGCTGTAGGGCTAACCAACCCTCCTGAATCCATTTCTGAAGTCAGTTTGGTCCGATCGGCACTTTGAAGCATACTTTACTAGACACCTGTCAGCTGCTTATGACTTCAAATGTGACTTTGAGTGTTGTTAAGAACCAATAGAGCCTTCAAACAAAGTTAAAACGCTGTTTTAATCATTCTCCGTCATTTCAGACAAGTTTGGAGACGCTTTTCAAAAAATAAATTTTGGCTCTCAAAAAATTTTACAAGTCCAGGGGAAGTTCATAAGGCCGAGCACTCGGAAATTTTTCGGAAACTTTTTTTCATAGAACACTTTCTTTCGTCCAAAAAAGATGAGTTTCTGGGTAAGAACGCAAAAATTGAAGTTTCTGATGAGGCTACGTCTCCTGAAATGTGGTGCAGAAAATTCTAAAAAAGTTTTTGCATAGAGGGGGTTCGAACCCGCACACTATTTTAGTGACCAGGGCAACTACCACTGCGCCAAACTACTACATTTTTCATGATGCTGGAGGGCGTATATAAAATTAGTGAAACGTGAGACTGTGATGGCCCGAAAAAGACTGAAAAATCCGAAAAAATGAAAAGGCCGATCGGACCAAACTGACTTCAGAAATGGATTCAGGAGGGTCAATATAGTCTGTTCACAAGTTTTCAGCCCATTCTTGAGTGGGAACCTCAAACACTTCCCTAGTGAGACATCCCACAGAGGAAGATAGCACCTGTATTCATTAGTCTTACTCACGGTCTCTATTACTAGCACAACAGTTATTTTTCGCCAGTACTACACTCAAAAATTTTTATTACGAAACAAAAGTAGAACCATATAGACTAAAACAATGAAAAATTTCAAATTAATTGTAGTTTCCATCCAAATCAGGCCACACTGCAATCATACCAAGACTAATTGAAGCGGTCACGTCGTCCTCGCGTGTGATGTCGTATCCGTGGAATTCTTGAATTTCTCCTTGTGGGCTAAATGCATAATGATAACAAAACATATGTTTCTAAAAGTGACTCACGTTTTATATTTACGATGCCGTGGAACATATATCGCTTTTTCAGTAAACCCTTCAATGAGCTGTTCAGAAGTTGTACTGCCCCTAATGAAGATCTGCGCATATTTCAGACGAGGATTGCCGCCAGCCAACCAATGCTTTATGTGAGCATTCATATCAGAAAAAGTTAGATTACTGCGTCCAACGATGATTGAAATGGAATCACTTCCTAACAAATTGTCAATGGTCATCCAAGCCGCGTAATCAATACATATATCATCACAGTCATGAATTCGTCCAGTGTAATGAGAGTTTTGGTTGGTGAAAATGCTTCGATTACTCTACGATAATCTTCATCTGCCACAGGAAGATTGCGTGGTGCTTCAATATACCCATCTCTTAATCTCTCTCGTTGTCTTTCATTGACCCACTCGATCATCCATCGATGCTCCCACCAGATATATAGTCGGTGAACTGGTTTCTCGAAAAAATCCGAAACATAATTGGCGATTAATTTGAACCACTCTCTCCATTTGTCTTCTTCCCAAAAAGTGACCAGATAATCAAATTCCATATCAACGGGTACTTCGAATTCTTTGATTCTCAAAGTTTCTGACAGTTCGACAGCATTCTCGATCCTAAAAGCGCCTAGCACTTTCATGCTAACGTCTTTGTAGAATAGGCTGACAGTTGGACGGCGTCCATCAAGCTCAATTTCCCAATCAATTGATTTATCGCGCCAAGCTTTAACGCACTTTCTGGTTTTTTGAGAGCACAAAGATAGAGAAATTCTGCAAAAGTAATCGGTAGAACGTTCACCTGGTTTGAGGACTTACACTTCACTAGGACTTGTTATTTTGAGAATTTCGGGCAATATCAGAAGTGGGAGACGGAAGAGTGGGAAAGGCGTTTCAGATGGCATCTGGAAATCTGAAAATATGTTATTATCAGAAACAATACAAAATAACGCTAAGAGGTGGGGTATGTCATTTAGGGTTCCTACTTCGGACGGGCAATATCCGGGCTCCCGCCGCCTGTAGAGATAGCCCGCCCGTGAGGTAGCCCACTTGCTCTCCGCCCGCCCGCCCCGCTTGGGTCATCTAAAAAGTTCATTTCCGCGGTAACTCTCCGAAAAAAAGACAGAGCGAATTTATTGAAAACGATGAAAAATTAATATAATTCTGAGCGTAAAAATGACCTTTTCCAGATGACCTGGGTGGGACGGGCGGGCGGGACGGGCAATCGAATTCCCGCACGAGTAGGAACCCTAATGCAAGAAAACTGACCATCTGTCAGCGAGCAAATGCAATTACAAGAACGGTGAAACATCTGGGGGGAAAACGAGACAAATTTTTCAAGAACGCGAGGAGAAAGGTTAAAAAGACGAAAAATGATCTCCGTTGGAGGGGTCTCTTGAGAAGACACCATTCATTTATTCGCGTGTTTCAGTCTCCCGCGATGGGAGACCGACCAGTGGGAGGGGCCGCACGATGTGAGGGGCCTTTCTTTCTTGTGCATAGGAAAGTTGCGACATGGCCAGATGTCTTCGGAATGTGAGGGCAGTGTTAACGTCAAATCGTTTGGGCGTCTTCTGTAGCCATCTGCCTTTTTTGTAATCGTCAGCAGCAGGTAGCGTCTTCGAGTCTGTACATGGAGACATTCTGTGTTCCACCATTTTTTGTTCCACCATTTTTTTTCTGGTGCTTTTCTTTTAAACACCATCTAAAGAACCCGTTCGATTCCCACTTTCTCCGTTTTTTTCTCTACAAAAATATTATTTCAGGCTCATCAATGTCAGCACCATTCCCCCTTCTCCGTCTCCCATTCGTTGCTCTTTGTGAGGTCTTCAAAAGCACAAATCCTATTGAAATGTAAGCCATAATTTTTTCAAAATCTCTTCAAAAACCAATTCTTTATTCAGAATCTCACTATCATTTTGCTCACGCAAAGTCAAAAGGCTTATAAAGATGTGTCGTGATAAAACAATCAAATGGAAAATCGGAATTTTTGGTGGAAGCCAACGAAAAGTTACTTTAGGCAAAGGACGAAAAATCTTCTTTCAAGTGTTGACCGCTCTGAAAAACGAGTACAAGGGAGAAAAGGATATTGTCAGAATTGAAGGATCTGAATTTTCAATCGCCTGCAAAAACAAACAATTAGTCACATTGTGGGACCATACTAATTGGGTTGAAGGGTTCAAGTTTATTGCCAATTATATCACAGAGCTCCTTGGTCAGACGATCCAACAATTGGTTGTCACAGATTTGGAAGACATTTGGATGAATCAGTGGATTCACGAGAGGCAGGCAGAACAGTTGGAAGTTTGTAGCTACGACAACGAAATTCTGGTTTCGGACGAAGATTTCCGAAATCTCCTGAACAAATTTCATCCAACAACCGAACTAAAACTTTACGTCCGCCCTTCGAATTCCTTCCGTTTCATCGGGAATTTTCCAAAAATCGACGAACTTACAATTACCCATGGGCCATGGGTAACATTAGAAAATTTGCAGTCTATGGACTCTGTTTACATTTATGTCAATGAAACGAAACTAGAAAGTTCTGATATGAATGTTTTCATCGAAACATGGTTAAATGGAAGTAACTCCCGTTTGAAGTGTATGCATATTTCCGGTCAATGGTTTGAATTTGAGGACGTGCTCAGAGAGCTCATGGATAGAGCAGTACAAGTAAATAGACGCAGAGAATATCGCACGTATGTTTTTTTTAATCCAAAAAGATAATCCAGTCTTCATTTCAGTAATTCTCATTTCTTGTGCTTCTCCGAAAGTTACGATATCAAACGAAATGACGGATTCACAGCCACTATTTTTGCCATTGTTGATTTGTTTGTGATGGTTATTTGGTCGGACTCCGATATTCTTGTTTTCGATTCTTAATGATTCTTGATAAGCAGATGATAAGCAGCCTCATCAAAGTTGGACTTCTAGGAAAAGCTTCAGGGTAGACGACGCAGAAAAATACTGACAAACATACAGAATTCTAAATGAGAAATATACGATTTATTCATTATTCATTCGTCAATTGACAGGTTGAAGTACAATAGGCGCGAGAAGGTGATCGTATACCCATTTGAATTTTTTTCCGTTTTTAAGAGTAATTGGCTGATAATTGATTAATTCGGTAAAAGCCTCGTCCGTGCATGGTGGATACTGAAAGAATTGAGACAAATTTTTCAAATAAATAATTTTTTCACATAATTTTACGGTTAGGACGACTTTTATCGGGAAACTCGTCCGACTTGCAAAAATGTGTCAATTCGGTTTGGGTTTTATGTTTCGTTAACTTTAACAAGTCGACAAAATCCGTTCGATTCGCCATTTTTGAGTTTCCCGATAAATGTCACCTGACCATAGTATAACGTGAAGCACTGTAGTATGCACTCACAGCTACGCCAACCACGTTTAATTCAGCACGGATTGGGTTTGGATTATTGAACCCTTCCTCATATCCGGGAATAAAAGTGATGTTGAAATTTCCCACAGGATACGTTTGACATTGTTTTGTTGCATTGGTGAAGAAAAAGAGCATACAGTTATCATCGATGGAACACTTTGAAAGGCAATCAATCTCTTGTGGGGCAGTTCCATCAAAAATTGGTTTTGCATCGGTTACTATTACCCGATTGACCCAATAGTTCGTCATACACTTTTTTCTTCCGGGTGTCGGATCCACCGTTGTAGCAGAATGAATCGGAGGAACAACACATTTTCCTTCGAGTTGCCCAATGAAATAGATGACGAATAAAATGAAAGGAAGAAGAAGTAGACGCATTGTGAAAATACACAAAAAGAGTTTCTTGACGACATATTTAAACTAGTTGACGTTCCCACAATAAACAATTGAAATGTACACGGTTTATTGATCCGTCGCTTTTTGTCTTGAGTTGCAGTTCCGGGTTGTCATGTCATATTTTTCTCCACTATCTCTTCATGATGCTTTAACATTATCTTCAATGCGGGACGTGCCAAAATCGAGAAATCTCAGAGCAGTTTGTATGATCTTTGCTAAAAACAGAACTTCAACTTTGGTCCGTATGACTATGTCTGTGTGTGCATGTCGCCGACCTTAGCGAGTTTTTAGTTTTCGAAAGTATAGAAAATAAGGCCAGCAGGTTAAAAAACAGTCTTTGCAGGCCTTTTTGAAAAATTCAATTTTCACAAACAAAAATTCACAAACAGGAAGCCAGGCCGAGGAAAAATTCTCGGCTCTGTTCCAAAATAAGGGTCCCTTGATTTTCTGGGGGTCCCATAAAATGTCCGAGGGTCCCATGGAAACTACAGTGGTCCCATGAATTTCTAAAAAAAATTCAAAAAATTTATTATTTTGATGGGACCCTTGTCGCATGTCGCATTAAAAAACCTTCGCTGGTCCTTTTTGCTTCAAACCCGATCAAATTTTCCTCCCTGAAAGAATAGGCCAAAAAAGTAGAAAAACCGCGAAAAAAATTTCCAAAAAAAGCATGAACAAAACATGTTTTGCCCTGAACCCGGGATTGACCTGGCCGGGCCGACCTAAGTGCAAACTCGCTCTATCGCACGAACTTCCACGGACTACCGCTCATCTATCTTTCCCAGCCCCTGTGGTGAAACCTCACTCACACTCCAGGAGGACATATGGTTTTCTTCACAGACTGAACCCTTAGGTCCGTTGACTTCTGCACAGTCCATTTTCTATTATGACCAGCCTGCTTTTCGCGCCTCCGGCGCTCCAACAGACTGGTCTTTACTGTTCGTCGCTGCGCTCCTCACCTCTTTCACTGGTCGCGGCTACGCCGCTCCACAGAACTGAAACCCGTCGATACCTGTAGGCAAACAGGTCACCCAATTTTACGTGGTCCGGTGGCGCAGTGGGTGGGCGCGCGGCTGTCGTTCGCATGCGGTCGGGTTCAAACCCTTTTGGGGCAAAACCCCTTTCTTTCTTCTTGCCCAAAAAGTGCAAACATCCTGACGTACAGACAAACCCCTCTGGCTTTTTATATATAAGAATGATTTGCATCTCACAGTGGTCCTCTTGAATATATTGATTTTCCTCGTCTCTACATTCTTTATAGAATTTTTCTCGTTTTGTGCCAGCCTACATTGCTTTTTTAAAAAGACGAAACTAAATTTCAGTATGTCTTCTGAAACTCCGCTTCCGATTCTTCGTCTTCCAATCCTAGTATTCTCGGAAGTCCTGAAATATGCGAGTCCAGAGGAAACGTAAGTTAACCATAGCCTAAAATCAAGAACCTTTAAAATTCCAGAGTGACCATGTCGTTCTGCTCTAAACGGATGCGGAACCTCATCAAACTCTGTCGGGATAAAAACATCGATTGGCAAATCGAAATGCTTAGTGATACAGTCCGTCTTAACTTAGCAGATGAACGTTTTAAAGTGATCAAACTTTCGAAAAACTCAGGAGTGGAAGCTACAGACCAGGTTAAATTTGGAGATTTTGTTGTTCCAATTAAAATTGAGAACAATATTCTGCACACTTTTTGGGAGCCAACCCTCCAGAAAGATGGTATCAAAGCTGCCGTGGATTATGTCTGTGAGCTTTTCAACCTTCCTGTCCATATATTAACAATGGCCATAGAAGACCTTTGGATGGTTGAGTGGGTCGGCGAAAGACAGGCAGAGCCTTTGAAAGACATATTTTTGGATCAAACCCTGGATGCTCCTTTGACACACAAAGAAGGTGATATGATACTTAGAAAGCTTCGTCCAACAAAAGCATTGCTCTTCTGTCCTCAAGTTGAAGCCTCTTTTCAATATACTGGAGACTTTGATCGAGTTGATGACTTTATTCTCGATTCCGCTCCATGGTTTACCATTAAACATTTGATGTCGCTTGACTCTATCTACATCTCCATTGGAAGTTCAGAGATAACGCCTTCTGAAATGAACATGTTCCTACAATACTGGTTGTCCGGAGGTTGTCCTCGCTTCAAAGTTTCCGATATTTTTATTGAAGGAAACAATACTGCAGAACTTTTCGAAGGGTTTCGAGATAAGGTGACTGTAGTGGAGCAAGCACGGAAGTACAACATGTAAGTTTACATGCCGTCTTTTCCTTCGTACTTCGTTTTTTTACAGACGTCACCACGGGATCGAAGAAATTCCATGTGGGTTTGACATTCAGCGAGATGACGGCGTAGTTGCTACAGTTTACAACGATCTCATCGTAGTCTGGCCTGATATGAAGGGGAAACAACACTTTGATTTTATTTGAGTTTTGTTCGTTTTTGTTGTAACCGTGTTTTGAATAAATTATTGTTCGTTTCTCAAACCGTTTGTTTTAGTATAGCTGTGATGAGCTTTTGAAACCAACATGAATCAAATTACGACAATATTTCATCAATTTTCAATTGTAATTAATATAATATAAAAGTTCCGCAAGCCGGTCAGTGATTTTGTGCGTCGCCGCCAATCCGACCTCCCCTAGAAGTTAGATTTTCATAGGACCCTGACAGATCGATACAGAATTTCCCCGCAAAGACGCTCGTCTTGTTTATTTTTCATTGGAGCTCTGAGAACTTCTGTGCTATCTATGATTCATGCCTAAACCCCGCCCCCGTCAAATGACTAGCTTCACTATCCTTAGAAAGTTAGCTGTCGCCGGTTTGATTACCCATCGATGGCTGCGTAGGGTAGTGGTGCAAAAAAATTTCTGGTGAATTCAGCATCCAAGTTCAATTCCTCGGTGGGTCAAAAAAAAGTTTTTTTTTTAGTTTTAAGCAGAGAACGAACAAGGTTTTTGTGAAGCCCCGACGGTTGAGGCGCGGAGCACCGGAAACCATTTGTTATTATCATAGGCCAACACAATTGCATGACTCGATTCTTTTCAGGCTTCATTACTGAGTTAGCTGTACAATTTTGCTCAAAATGAAAAATAAATTAAAAATTATTAGTCATAATTCCCGTCCGAGTCAGGCCAGACTGCAATCGTATTATTGGCCACTGTAGCTGTCACACCGTCTTCTCGTCGGATGTCATATTCTCCCACAAATGAATGGATCTCACCGTCAGGTCTGAAAATCCGATTTCAGGTAATTTACTTACTGAGCATACTCACCTTTTGTACTGCCTCCATCGTCTCACTTTGACCGCTCTGATTTCATGCAAAACTTGCTTGAGTTTCCACTTTTTAATATGAATTTGAGCTAATTTCAAACGAGAATTTTTACCGGCTAACCAGTTTTTCAGGAACAAATTCATATCAGACGATTTCAATTTTGGACTTTTAACAGTGATATGAATTGAATCCATATCCAATAGATTGTCAACAGTAACCCAAAATCCATAATCAATGCGGATATCATCGACGTTTGGAAATCGGCCATTGAACCAAAATCTGCTTTTTGGGTGTGCATGCAGGCATAAAAATCGAGTCGGTTTAAAGTTTTCAATCATTTTATGATAGTCTTCATCTGTTACAGTGGCGTTACTGCAATTTTCAATTTGCCCATCTCTTAATCTCTCAGTTTGTCGCTCGTTGATCCAATCGATAATCCATCGATCTTCCCATTGAAGAATCACACTGTGAAGTGGTTTCTCATAAAAGTTCGAAACGTGATTGACGATTGTTCTGAATCCCTCATTCCAAATGACATCGTCCCAAAACGTGACCAGGTACCCATCATTCATTTTGACTGGGACTTTGAAACCCCCGATTTTCAAATTTTCAGAAAAATCAATATCGTTGGTAGCTCTGAAAGTGCTGAGCACATCGAATTGAAGCTCTCCGTGGATCAATCGAACTCTCGGCCTGCGCCAACCAAGCAGTTGAATTTCCCAATCGATTGACTTATCGCGGCATGCTTGGGCACGTTTGTAAGCTTTTCGTGAGCATAGAGATAATGTTATTCTGGAAAAGAAAATTGTCAGAAATATAAATTTGTGTGAAGAAAACATACACTTCAATTGGACTTGTTCCCCTGAGAATTTTAGACAGGACTAGAGAAGGAAGCCGTAGAAGGGGTAATGGTGGTCCGGATGACATTGAGCCTGAAAACGTTTTTTGAGTTATACGATGTAGGCTTATAGTCTAGTGAGAAGAATGGAGCGTATGTTTTGGGTTTTCTCTTGGTATACGGGACCGGAATTATGAAATTGTTCAAATTTTAGGCACGAGAGGCTGCGGGTCAAAATAGACAGAGGGCATTTCGAACCGGGGTGCTCAGCCGGTAATGCGCCTAACTCGATTTCATGGATGTATACAAGAACTATTAGAACTGAGCCAACAAACCAAAGGAATATGACTGATCCTTGTAAAAACCAGACGTTTCACGGTCCGGGCCGGGCCGCTGCAGAAATTTCTACCGGCCCGGCCCGGCTCGCTCGGCTCGAGGTTGAGGCAAAACATGGTTTTTCAAAAATTTATTTTTGCGGGGTTTTGTACTTTTTTGGCCTACGCTTTCCCGAAAGAAATTTTGCTCGACTTTTAAGTAAAAAAAACCAGCAAATGTGTCAAAATTGGGCTGACGATCGGGAAAAACATGCTGAAAAAAACAAAAGTTTTTGAACACGGGCCGGGCCGACACTTTTGACTAGCGGGCCGGCCCGCATGACAAGTCTGGTAAAAACAGGACAGATGTTCTTGTAGGTTGTGTCTATAATTAGGGACCAAGAAAGATATGAAACAACCCATTAAGAGATCTAATCTAGGGTAATTCACATGTGAGGGCTGTGAGAAAATTAACTGAACATGTCACCTGACATTGAAGGGTGCGACATCTGTTGACAGCTGTCATTCATTCATCTGTTGTAGTCTACCGAGCAATGGGACGGACCACACGAGAGGGGTCCTACACTAGGAGGGCCCACTCATTCTTGTTCACACAATGATGTGAAGACGATCTCAATGTCTTCATCTTCATTTTGCCTATTCCTCTGTGGTGACAGGTCTTCTCAGCAATTTCTCAACGTTATTTTTTTTCTACTTTCCCTCTCAAAGACACATTTTCAGATTCAATGCCGCCTAAAAAGAAGAAAAGATGTTTTCCGAAAAAGAAAGAACTCGAATTCCTATTTCCACTCCTAAGCCTTCCGCTCGTCGCCTTGTCGCAAATTCTGAAAATAGTATCTCCCACCCAATTGTGAGCTATTTCATGGGAAACTTCATCCGATTATTTTTTTCAGAATGAATTTTTCTCTCTGCTCTAGAAAAATGAGAAATCGTCTAAGAAACTGTGGATACCAGTCAAGTGAATGGGAGATCGATTTGAATCCTCAATGTTTGAGCCTCAAACAAAGGAAAAAGTCATTCGAATTGCTTAAAAATGGAGAACATTCAACATGTTCGTATTGGCGAGATTATGGTGCCTGCTATCTTTACCAGAGGTGTTATTACTGCATTTTTGGATGAGAACAATTGGGATGAAGGACTCAAGACAATCGCAAATTATGTATCAGATCTCTTTGGGAGACCTATTCACAGAATAACTGTCGGCTGGGAAACCCGATGGATGATTGATTGGATCAACGAACGGCAGACAGTGAGGTTGAATGAAGCATTTTTTGCATGTCCAAACATCGGTGTTAATCCAACAAACGAAGAGTACCAAAGGGTGATTGACAGGTTAACACCAACCAGATCTCTTACCTTAATAGCAATGCCGACAATTGAAGGTCCAGTTGGTTTCCAGCAAAACGAATTCCGTTACACAGGAACTTTTCACGACGTGGATCGAATATCGTTTTTGTGCGGTTGGGGGGTCACTAGACAAACATTGATGGAATTGAATTCAATTTCCATTGAAGTCTCCATGTCTAGCCTAACCCACTTTGATATGAATGCTTTCATCCGGCATTGGTTGGCTGGTGGCAGTCCTCGATTGAAATATATCAAAATGATGAGTGGAAACAATTTCGAGCCGCTTCTTGAGGGACTCGCAGACAGAGTTGTTGAGAATCGACGAGTTCGGAGATACAAAAAGTGGGTGTTACATGTAAAGCTTCCATTCGGACGAAAAACTATCGGAGAAGTATCGTCCTCATTCGTCCGTTTTCGTCCGCTGTGCATTTTAACGTGCGCGTGTTTGCCCAACCAGGCATTTTAATTGACGACACTCAAAAATTTCGGCACTGTTCTAAAATCACGGTCCCATCCGAATAATCACGGTCCCAGAAAAAAATCACCGTCCCAAAAATAAAATCACGATCCCAATTTTAAAATCACGGTCCCAGATTTGAAAAAATGACGGTCCCAAAAATGAAATCACGGTCCGAAAAAATACTTTCCACTAGGAGTCTCAGTGATTTTATTTTTGGGACCGTCATTTTAAAATTGGGACCGTGATTTTAAATCTGGGACCGTGATTTTATTTTTGGGACCGTGGTTTTATTTTTGGGACCGTGATTTTAAATCCGGGACCGTGATTTTAAAATTGGGACCGTGATTTTATTTTTGGGACCGTGATTTTATTTTTGGGACCGTGATTTCTTGGATGGGACCGTGATTTTAGAACAGTACCAAAATTTCTTCCTTGCTAATTTCACAACCGATTTCATTTCATACAAAAACTGATCGAACTAACTAATATAAAATAACAGAAATCTAGCCTAAAAAATAATAGTGTCGTAAACTAAAATGCAGGGTTGTGCAAACACGTGCACGTTAAAATGCACAGCGGACGAGATCGGGCGGATGGCGGACGGACGAAAATTCGTCCAAATGGAAGCCATAGTTACATGTGAAGGAACACATAATTCAAATCGTTTCAGACCCTCCGGAGAAATTCAACAAATTCGAAATGGATACGACATTATACGGGATGACGGTGTGGTTGCTACAATTGATAAAGGTGTCATGGTAGTTTGGCCGGATTTGGATGATTCCTGATTTGGATAATAGAAGACATACTTGCGTTGTTGTTTTTGCTTGATTTCTTATGATTTTTTACCAATTTCTTCAAAATAAAGATCTCTACTTTTTTCCATGCGTACGTGTTTTAAAATATTGTGCATCGACCGGTAAACGCACCCATTCGTCGATTTTTGCCGATAGAAGGCCTGAGTGATTATAGGCATATCACTTAATGAGAAATTTTTTTTTTCAAAATTAGTCCGAAATAAAGTCTAATTCTCAAATAAAAAAATCTTTTTAAAAATAAATTAAATTTTTTAAAAATTAAATTCAGGTTATGGCCTTCAAGTCTTGAAGATCATTTTCCGAATGTCTATTGACCAGACGGAATTCGAAAACAGACGCTGCCAAAAATTGTTCCGATTTTTGTTGAAAGATGTGTTTCTCCAACTGTAATTTTTCGGCTAGACTTGAGACAAAGAACGTGATTTTTACGAGAAACCTATAGGATGTTTGGATCATATGAAATAAAATTTAGTAGGAATATGTGAAAACAACCCTATCTGATACCTGAAAATATCTGAAAATAACCTTTGGCTTATTTTAAATTTTTTTCAAAAAAGTATCGGTCACAATTTGAAATTTGATAAATAGTAATAGCATGATTTCAAAAACAACTTCTCCTATAGTGCTCACGCCAGACTTGTCACGGGCCGCATGTTTTGCCCTGAAGCCCGGACCGGGCCGGGCCGAGCCTGTAGAAATTTCTCCAGCGGCCCGGTCCGGCCCGGCCCGGGGTTCAGGGCAAAACATGTTTTCTTCAAGTTTTTCTTGAAAAGTTTTTTTCGCGGTGTTTTTTTTTTAGTTTTTCGGCCTATGTTTTCACGTGCTTCAAAACTCAAAAATTTTCAAACTTTTTTTGAAAAAATATTAAAAAAAAGAAGCGAAAATCGTTCCAGAAATCCTAGACAGTCTGACCATTTTATGAAGTCTCATGTCAAAATTGAAATGAATCCAAAAAAGAGAGAGAGAGATGTAATCTAATTCCGAAAACTTATTCTGTTCTCGATTTTCATCTCCGACGGAAAATTTTCTTTTTTGTTCCAGAAAAATCGAGAAAGCGAGTTTTGAAAACCGAAAAAAAAATTCTTTCCATTTTATCAAAGTTTTATCAGAAAGAAGTGAGATTTTGGACGAATTTTTAGTGAGCCGGAGCACTTTTCACCACATTTTTGTGTTTTTGATGCTCGTTGAGGGCGACATCGTTTATCACTGATTTCTTTCATTTTTCGACATTTCTTCTTTATTATTTTTTGCTTTAGAAATATTCAAATATGAATTTATTAGGACTAAAAAAGAGCAGAACTTTTGGCGATTTTTCAATTTTCTTGCAATGAAAGAAAAATGAAAAAAAGCTATTTCGTAATGATTTCGCTATAAAATCCAGTTCTTTTTAGTCTTTCGTCTTGATAAATTCATATTTAAATTTTTCTAAAGCAAAATAATGAAGAAAAAAGGTCGAAAAATGTAAGAAAGTGATAAACAATGTCGCCCGCAACAGGCCCAAATTTGAGAATTTCGGAGGTGGCCGAACGTTTTCGAAACTCGGTCAGGAGGAAAATGCCCACGGCTGCGCAAAAAAAAAAACTGTGGATACACAATATTTATCTCGAAATATGACTCTTATCTCAAAATTCAATCTTTCAGCCATTTTTTTTTCAGTAAAATTTTCTCCGAGAATCCAACCCAATAAATTGGTGGATTTTTCCGCGTATAAAAGAGAAAATGAGAGGTAAAAATTGTTCCGAATTATGGAGAAGGATCAAGTCGACAATGGGCTTCCCTTTCACAAAAAACGACAAGATTTACAAGGAATTCGTGGTATTGCTATTATTTCTGTATTGGGATTTCATTTTTTTCCAAAATTGTTTCCAAATGGATATATTGGAGTAGATCAGTGAGTCTTTTTGAGGTCTAAAAATGAGCCAGATTAAAAACAACTTGATTTAAATTTAAAAAAAGGCAGTTTTTTGACTATATCGCGCTCAATTTTTGAAATTTTTGGTTAGCTAAAAAGCGAAATTGAAGAGAAACTTGTAATACAATTTTTCTTTTATAAAAGCAAAACAATTGAAGAAGGGCAAAACTATGAAAAATGTTTTCAAAGTCAAAGTGAAAAAATGGACTCCTAAGTTTCGATATGCGCATTTTTCTCATTGAATTCTACGTCCAAATTAATCTGCGGATGGGGGTTTTGGCAAACTTTTGGTTCTCTATTTCCTTGCTCAAGTCCCCTAAACTGGAATAGATTCGAAATTTTCGACCTTGTATTAAGGCTTCCATTCAGCCAGCCGCCCTAGTTGTCCTTTACATCAAATTTAGTTTCAGAAATTAAAGAATTTATGATATTTTAATAGTTTTTGCTAATAAAAATGTGTAATTTGGATTTTTTCATTGTCTTTCCTCTATAGAGCTGAAAGCATAAAATAATGTCAAAAAGAGGGGTTGCTCGTCATTTGAAATGACTGGGTACGCAGTCACGCTCACAAAATAATGCAGACGACTGAGAGCGGCTGAAGCGGCTAGCCGACGGATGACGGCCAAATAAATTCGTTTCAGCCAAATAAGGAAGCCTCACCTAGGATGAGCCTAACAATTAGAACTGTAGTCGTTTGAAACCCTTTTTCAAAAGTTTGAAATAAATTTTTTTGAATAACCTCGGATATTTTCAGTAATAAAAATATTTCAATTCTCCTGAACACTGTACATTTGCCAGTGCATGGAAAATGCGCCAATCACCAAAAAAAATCAATAAAAAAATCAATAAAAAATTTCAGATTTTTCGTCCTTTCCGGCTTTTTGATGTGTATGCTGCTCCAAAAATCGTACCACAGCTCCCAGTTTTTGACACATTTCCAGTGGATTTTTCAATTCTACATTCGGAGATTGAAACGGATTGTTCCGTTGTATTTATTGTTAATTTTTATATCCCTTCTGGCAATTTTCTCAATATTTCCATATAATGCATGGGATCAAAGTGTCATTTCGGGAAGGAGAGCGCTGGTTTTTCGCTCGAACCGAGATGGATTAATGTATGGTGACTATTTTGCACTTGTAAGCTTTTAAAATCATTAAAGTAGACCATCGAAAAGTGCGCCAACTATCGAGAAATGCGCAAAGCCGTAAAAAGCACCAAGATTTTGAAAAATGGACTAAAGCCAGAATTTTTTTTCCATTTTTACTGAATCTTTTTGCGATGATATATTCAGATAAGCTCTTGAAAACTGCCAAAAAATTTGGCTAAACCTCGTTTTATTCCCGCTGTGTACTCCTCTCGGACAATCGAGTTTTTCAAAATATCACTTTCTGATGGGTTTTCAATTGAAAATGCTACAATTTTCAGAGATTTCGCTCCAGACAATAGAAGAACAAGAGAAATTGTTAATTATTGTACAAAAAACCATCAGAAAGTGATGTTTTGAGAAACTCAATTGTCCGAGAGGAGTACACAGCGGGAGGAATACTCTATGCGGTTGTATTGTATCGAGAAGTGCGCCAACTATTGAGAATTGCGTCAAACGTCCAAAAAAAAACTTCGAAGATTATGAAAACGCGCTAAGCTTTTCATTTTTGCCATCTTTACCAAGACATGACTCACTTTTTGCAGCGTCGCGCTTTTTTTGGTAGTTGGCGCTCTTTTGGAGACTTGGCGCGCATTTAGAGGCTTGGCGCACTTTTGGAGACTTGACGCATTATTTGATGTTTGTTGCGTTTCTCGTGCATTGACGCATCTCTCAATAATTTTACTTTCAGTTATCCAGTGCCACCGACGTTTTCACTCACACCTGGTCCTTGTCAGTTGAAGTTCAATTTTATTTATTAGTCCCATTTTTATACCTTTCTGGCGCCATAATGTTTCAATCATGGAGAAAATTTGAGATACTTTGTTTTTCGGTTTTAGGTATAGTTTTTTTTCCAATTTAGAGTTTTTTTTTTGAAAATGTTTCTCAGGATTACTGTCATTTTATTACTCGACAACATTGTCCAAAGAAAAAGCGTTTCATAGTGTACCGGCTAGAGTTTGGCAATTTACAGTTGGTGAGTTTGCTGACGCGTTTTCAGTGCTTTAGCGCGCTTTTCAGGTATTGACGCTTTCTCAGTGCCTTGACACATTTTTAGTGCCTTGGCTCATTTTTCGTGTCTTGATGCGTTTTTAGTATATTGACGCATTTGCAGTGTCTTGACGCGATCAAATCGTTTTGTTTTCAGGAATCGTGGCGTATCTGATAGAGAATTTGAATCCTCCCGACTATCAACTATTATCAGAAGATCCCGAACAAAAATTTCGAAATAATTGGAAATCTTTGCTTCCAACACTATTAATTATGGCTGGATTATACCCATCAATGGAATGGTCTTCTGATATTTTTCGGCCATTTATCACGATTTTAACCGGAATTGTAATAGTTTTAGAGTCATTCGATTCGGAACCAGAATCAAAAAATTTGATTTTGGAATCGAGATTTTTGACATATTTTGGAGATATTTCGTATAGTTTATATCTAATTCATTGGCCTATTTATTCATATTGGAAATTGGAATATAATTCCGTCTTGATCATAGCAATAGCACTATCGATTTTATTGGCGATTTTGAGTTACGAATTTGTCGAAAAGTGAGATTTTAAGATTTTCAATAAAGTGAAAGCTCTAAGTATCTAAAAGTGCGCCAAGAATTGTAAAGTGCGCCAAGAATCGGAAAGCGCGCCAAGGATCGAAAAATACGCCAAAGGTCGGAAAGTGCGCCAACAATCTACAAGAGCGTTAGCTATCCAAAATGTTGTAGAGTGATATGTGTGCTTCATGCAGCCTTGTTGCATGTTTCGATAGTTGACGCTTTTCTGGAGACTTGCGTATTTTTGGATGCTTGACCCTTTTCTCGATTTCAGGAGTATTTTTGACAGTTGGAGTCTTTTCGGATGCTTGACGCACTTTTAGATATCTGATTTTTTTTTCAATGATTTTCAGATGGTACCTGGCACAATCAAACGAATTGACCCTTTTTCTATGCTTCACATTATTTTGTTTCAACTCCGGATTACTGTATGAAGAGGAGCTTATCAATTGGGTTGCACCGCCCTCTTTCTCAACAAGATTAGATGGATTAACAGAGGGAGAAATTGTAACATACAGTAGGAATTCCGGGTTACTGTAACTGAAATTTTTTTTCTTCAATTCTCAGATAAAGCTAAAAAGCTGAATATGGAATGGACGATTCACGATCGAATCAATCTACGAGCTCCCACTTGTGAATACGAAGAACCTGATGCTATCCTAGGAAACTGTAGGCATACTGTAGGTGTTTTAAAGGCGCAGAGGCTTTTAGTTTTTGAAAAGTTTTAGGGTCTAAACTCAACTGGAAAATACAAGCTGATGTTGATTGGAAATAGTTGGGCAGACAATCACGCTCGACTTTTCTATGAAGAATGTTCACATCAAGCGAATACTATTATACAACAGTCTTTGATAGGTTGGCGCATTTCTGGATTATTGACGCAATTTCGGATATTTTTTTTCAGGTGGTGATCCCCTTTTTCCTCCACGTGATATAAAAGATTACTTTGTGAAAAGGATCGAGAAGGAAAAACCGGATTATTTGTTCATCATTTCTAGGTGCGTTAGTGAATTTTTGGGGCTCTTGGCCTAATTTGATAGTTGACGCTTTTCTGGAAGCTTGACGCACTTTTTGGTACATGACAAACTTTTGAAGGGATAAGTTTTTGGTTTTTCTGAGAATTTTGATCAATTCTTACGAAAAACTAAAAACCAAAAATATTGAACCCGCCTAGGAATCGAACTCGGATGCTGAATTTACCGAAAATGTTTTACACCACTAACAGTGTGTGATTGAATCGGCGGCGGCAGCAGGTTCGCTAAAATGAGTAAATCTAGCAGCCGACGGTTGACGGGCGGGGCCTAGACTTTGTGCATAGATAGCACAGAGCTTCCCAGAACTCCTACCATGAAAGAAAAAAGACGGGCGTCATCCCTTTCTGCATCCCTTGCCTTTTTTCAGGTTCTCAAGGGTGGGTGCCTCGATGCCTCCGAACGTCACCAGTCTTGATAATGATCCGACGTACCAAATTATGAAATCTCAACTGAAAATATTTCTGAAACATGTTAAAAATAAGATTTTTATGATGAGTCAAATAGCCACAAAAAGGCGAACATTTGATCTCACTGAATTTCCATCGGCAGAAAATGTGCGGGACAAAAAAGATTTAGTGAAGTTTGATGTTAGTTTTTTTTTTTTGAAACTCTATTAAAAAATTTCATTTTTTTTGCAGAATTTTCTAACCAGTCAGAGCCCGGACATGGCTCGTTTTCGTTATGAAAAACTGATATCCGAATGTCCAAGATGTCAACTTTTCGACTATAAACCATATTTTTTCAACGAAACAACTAAAACTTGGAGGTTTTATGACGAAAAAAATGCAGGATTATCATATATCAATGGAATGATTCATTTGACTTATCATGGATTGGAATTGATAAGACCTGTGATAAGAAATATTTGTAGGAGTTTATAATAATAAAACATTTTATTATGAAAATTTGGAAAAAGGATTTTCCAAAAGAAATCTGATCATCAAAAGGAATCCAAAAATAGACAATGTCAAAAATTTTTCCCGTTTTTCGCCGTGTTAGATTTTTATCTCCGTCAGAACGGTCACTCGAGAAGGTACCAGAAAATCGCTTTCAGTAGTCAAATTCATAAAAATTTTCATTTTTCCGGCAATCATACTTTAATGAGAGGTATACCGAATCAGAACCGTGCCCCGCATCAGAGGTGATATTCATGAACATTTTCTTTTTGGAAAACCAGTGCTAATTCATTTTCCGGAAAATGAATTTGTACTGGTTTTCCAAAAAGAAAATGTTCATGAATATGGCCTCTGCTGCGGGACACGGTTATGATTCGGGCAAGTTCTGATTCGGCATATCCCCTTTTAATGTATTCGTTGGCCCACTTTACGTCATATCTTTTTCCGTTTTTTATGCATGTGTTTTTACTTGGCTGGAAGATATCAATATGAAATGAAAATAATTTAAACTTTTTTGAAATTCTGAAAATAAAATTTTTTCCAATTTGAATTGTGAAAATTAAAAAAAAATCCTTTTTCCTTAACAAGCCCCATACAAAAATCGTCTGTTCAAAATCTGATAAATCTCGAAAAGTTGTTCCGATTTTCGCCGTATTAGATTTTATCTCCGCAAAAACAGCCACCCAAGAAAGTACCAGAAAATCATTTACAGTAGTCAAAATTTCCAGAAACTTCATTTTTCAGACATTCAAATTTTAATGTTTTCGTTGGCACATTACTTCTGAGCTGGCGCAATTTTAGTCTAGTTTTTTTTCCTTTTTTTACATGTGTTCTCACTTGACTGAAAGGTGTTAAAGTGGATTGAAAAATAATACAATATTTCTCAATGTTTTGGAAATAAATCTTTTTCCAACTTTTTTTTTCAAATTTTGAGAAATTTGACAAAAAATATTTATCCTCAACAAGCTTCATCCCAAAATCGTCTTTTCGAAATCTGATAAATGTCGAAAAATTGTTCCGATTTTCGCCGTCTTAGATTTTATCTCCGACAGAAACATTTTCTCTATTCAGTCCGGCAAAGGCTTCAGATCAAGAATTTCAGCTTTACATTTCAAATTTTTTAGTTATTTTTTCACAACTTTTGAATTTTTAAGACAATCAAACTAATATTCATTCCTTGACGCGTTTCCAGTTCACTGGTGCACTTCGCGTCACTCCTTTTTTTTTGTTTTTTCATCCTGACAGAATGATTCATATCTTTTTTTCCAATCTTTTTCCTATTGTCCTTTATGTTCCGATAGTCCAGTGGACTTTTTCACGGGTATAAAAGAAACGAATGGAAAATGAAAATCGGCTTCTCGAATCATGGAAAAAAATCAAGGCGGAATTCACATTTTTAAGCAAAAACGACAAGATTTACAAGGAATTCGTGGTATTGCTATCATTTCTGTATTGGGTTTTCATTTTTTACCAAAATCGTTTCCAAATGGATATATTGGCGTTGATCAGTGAGTTTTTTTTACTATCTGAAATTTGGCAAATTTTTTTGAAACTAATCTATTAATTCCTAAAAAAAAATCCTAAAAAATAATAATCCAAAATTTCTCAATTTCGAAAAAATTAAAAAAAAAAAGATTTAAAATATGTTCAAAAGAGCAACTCAGAAACGAAATATTTTTTTGCTTTTCAAACAATTTTCCGCTAAAACAATAGTGAAATCCCACATTTCTTGAGGTTTTTACTAATTTTTTTTAGGTGAAAACCTCAAATTTGCACCGAAAAACAATGATTCGTGTGATTTTTACAATTATGGCTCCGGGACTTTTCGAAACTGCTAAGAAAAAAAAAAGTTGAAAAATGGGGAGATTTTTGATAAACGGTTCCGAAATGTCTGGTTTTGAAATGTCCCGGAGCTCAATTATAACAGTCTATTTCGTCAGATTTTATATGGAAATTTTCAAAACTGGGCAAATTGCTTGAATTTTTTGTTTGATTCATTGGGGCCAAATAAATTGTTTGAAATAATTGACTTTTTGGATTTTTTCAAACAATGTTTGGGCAAGTTTTTGGATTGAAACATCAAATAATTTTTAACTAAATAAGTTGTTTTGAAATATATTTCAAATTATGTTTGACCAAACTTTTGAGTTGAAAACAGTTGCCCAGCCCTGGTTAACACACCAAATTACCAATGAAAAGCCAACAACTTCCTTTTTCAGATTTTTTGTTCTTTCCGGCTTTTTGATGTGTATGTTACTCCGGAAATCGTACCACAGCCCACAATTTGTTTCAACATTTCAATGGATGTTCAAGTTTTATTTTCGAAGGTTAAAACGGATAATTCCTTTGTATTTACTACTGATTTTTATATCACTTCTGGCACTTTTTTCAATATTTCCATATAATGCATGGGATCAAAGTGTGATTTCGGGAAGGAGAGCGTTGATTTTTCGTTCGAATCGAGATGGATTAATGTATGGTGACTATTTTGCACTTGTAGGTTTTAAGAAATATATTAATTTTGGCAATCGAAAAGTGCGCCAACTTGCAAGAAATGCGCCAACTATCGAGGGTCGCGTCAAGCATCCAAAAAAGCGCTAAGCTTCCATTTTCGACTCTTTTATCAAATCATGACTCACTTTTTGATAGGTCGCTCTTTTTTTTTTGGAAGTTTGCGCACTCTTGGAGAGTTGGCACACTTTCGGAGACTTGGCGATCTTTTGGAAACTTGGCGCACTTTTCGATACTTGACGCATTTCTCGTGCCTTGACGTATCACTCAACAATTTGATTTTCAGTTATCCAGTGCCACCGACATCTTTACCCACACTTGGTCCCTATCCGTTGAAGTCCAATTTTACGCATTGGTACCATTTTTATACCTTTTTGGCGCCATTATGTTTCGATCTCGTGGCAAACTAGAGCTGCTTTATTTTACGGTTTTAGGTATGGTTTTTTGAATTGAAATTCATCTTTTGAAGTTTTTTTTCAGGATCACTGTCATTTTACTACTCGACAACATTACCCGAACAAAAAGCGTTTCACAGTGTGCCGGCTAGAGTTTGGCAATTCACAGTTGGTGAGTTTGCTGACGCTTTTTCGGTGCTTTAGCGCTTTTTAGTGCATTGACGCAATGTTTAGTGCATCAGCGTATGCCTTGGCGCGTTTCTAGTGTATTGACACATTTTCAGTGCCTTGGCGCCTTTTCCGTGCCCTGACGCGTTTTTAGTTTATTGGCGCATTTTCGCTCCCTTGGCCCATTTTCAGTGCATCAAATCGTTTCATTTTCAGGAATCATTGCGTATCTGATAGAGAACTTGAATCCCCCTGACTATCAATTATTATCAGAAGACCCCAAACAAAAATTTCGAAATAATTGGAAATCTTTGCTTCCAACACTATTAATTATGGCTGGATTATATCCATCAATGGAATGGCCAGATGATATTTTCCGACCATTTATTACAATTTTAACAGGAATCGTCATAGTTTTAGAGTCATTCGATACGGAGCCAGAATCGAAAAATTTGATTTTGGAATCGAGAATTTTAACATATTTTGGAGATATTTCGTATAGTTTATATCTAATTCATTGGCCAATTTATTCATATTGGAAATTGGTGTATAGTGATGAAAAAGATTATAATCCGGATTTATTTGTGGCAATTGGATCATCGATTGTATTAGCAATTTTAAGTTATGAAATAATTGAAAAGTTAGTTTCGCTCTTTTTTGTTGTCAGAAAAACGCAAGTATCGAAAAGTGCGCCAAGTGTCCAAAAAAGCGCCAGCTCCCAGAAAAACCGCCGAGTCTCCATCAAAGTGTCAGTTTGCGCTTTTCTGGTGACTGACGTCTTACTTGACACGTTTCCCGATAGTTGGCGCACTTTTCGTTAGCTGGTTTTATAAATCAAATTTGTTTCAGATGGTACCTCGCACGATCAAAAAAATCTATAATTTTTCTGTGCTTCACTTTATTTTGTTTGAATTCCGGATTACTGTATAAAGAGGAGCTGATTAATTGGGTTGCCCCGCCCCCTTTTTCAACAAGATTAGATGGATTAACAGAGGGAGAACTTGTAAATTACAGTAAGAAATGGGATTACTGAATCCTTTTTTTCAAGAAATTATTTTCAGCTAAAGCGAAAAAGCTAAACTTGATGTGGACTGTTCATGACCGAATTAACCTAGGAGCGCCCACTTGTGAATATGAGGAACCTGATGGTATTCTGGGAAATTGTAGACATACTGTAGGTTTTTAAAGGCGCAGAGGCTTTCAATTTTTTGAGCTTCCAGGGTCTAAACTCTAGCGGAAAATACAAACTAATGTTGATTGGAAATAGTTGGGCAGCCAATCACGCTCGACTTTTCTATGAGGAATGTTCCCATCAAGCAAATACTATCATACAACAAGCCATGTCAGGTTGGCGCACTTTTGGATTATTGACGCATTTTTAGATGCCTTTTTTCAGGTTGTGAGCCTCTTTATGCTCCATGCACTAATGAGAAGGACTACTTTGTAAAAATGGTCGAAAAGGAGAAACCTGATTATTTGTTTATTGTTTCTAGGTATGTTGGCTCTGTTTCTGTGTCTTGGCGCAAATTTCGATATTTTTTTGATGGCAAGAAACAATCGTTGATAGCTGGCGCGTTTTCCGACACTTTGATCACTTTTTGATTCATGCCACAGTTTCGAATAGATGGCATAGTTCTCGATGATTGGATAGCTGGCGCATTTTTGGATGCTTGGCTTGTTTTTGGATGCTTGCCGCCCTTTTCGGTTGTTGGCGCTTTTTTTAACGATTGACGCACTTGTTGATAACTTGCACTTTTCTTGTGCTAGGCGCATTGTTCGATATGAAAAAGCGGGAGTTCCAACTCCAACGATAGAGCTAAACAATTCTAGTTCATAGCCCCGCCCCTTTTTCAGCAAACCAAGCCCTTTACCGGAATATTTTACTTCCAGATTCATGGACGTTGGTGGTCCGTTCCCTCCAAACGTCACCAAGATTGATAATGATCCGACATACCAAAATATGAAATCTCAACTGGAAATATTTCTAAAACATGTAAAAAACAAGATCTTCATGATGCACCAAATAGCCACAAAAAGGCGAACTTTTGATCTCCAAGAACATCCAATAACAGAAAAAGTGCGGGATAAAAAGGATTTAGTAGAGTTTGATGTTAGTTTTTTTTTAAAATTTTATCAAAAATTTTTGTTTTCCAGAATTTTCTAACCAATAAAAGTCCAAACATGGCCCGACTTCGCTATAATAAACTGGCATCTGAATGTCCGAAATGTCAACTTTTCGATTATAAACCCTATTTTTTCAATTCCACCACTCAAACTTGGAGGTTTTATGATGAAAAAAATGCAGGATTATCATATATCAATGGAATGGTCCATTTGACATATCATGGATTGGAATTGATAAGACCTGTGATAAGAAATATTTGTAGGAGTTTATAATAATAATTTAATTTATTATGGCAATTTGAAAACCTAAAAAACATGTTCACAGAACAAAAAGTAAATAGTTGAAAGATGACAGAGATTTGTTTCTAGAAACCCAAAAATTTTAACCGGAAAATGGCGGAAATTCAAAACAAAAAAGATCACATGGAAGTTTCAATGACTGGCTTCTTCCTATTACTGGAAGAGTTTTTGACAAAAGCTCCGGTTCTTGGGGGAGCATGAAGTTCAACGAAGCGATTCAGAGATGGTTGTTGAGTGGTGGGCAAAGGTGGAGGTGGTCTGGAAATATTTGAAATTTTTGGGTGATTTTCTGTGAAGAAAAAAGGAAATCGAAGTTTTGAGGCCCTCGGAGCAGCAAAAAAATGAGCTTTAACTGAACCAAAGCGAAGAACATTTTGAGCAGATTAGGCCTTAGTCCGGCCTAAATAGAGCCCAGGTTCAACTAGACCTTTGTCAAAATGAGTATACCTATCTTATCTTGTTAGGCTTCAGGCCGGCTTGAATAGAGCCGACTCTAAGCTTGAATAGGACGAAAGTTCAACTGAAATGAGCCTAGGGCTAGGTGAGATCAGTTCAAACTGAAAAAAACCCCCAAGCTGGGTTGGTGCCTGAATTAGGCTAAAGTATCTTTTTTTCAAAAATTGGGCAGAAAAATCTTGGGCAGTCTTTTAGACTTTCAGGCAGGTTTTTCGGGCCTCAAAATGACCTTTATTTTAAGCTTCAAACTAACTCTCTCAGATCTTAAAATCTGAGCCTTAAATTCAGTATTGAATCTGCGTTTTCATACCTAAGCGTTTTTTAAGCCTAAGCCCACAAAAGCCTTGAATTGCGCCCCAAACTAAGTTTTCCCAGACCTATGTTATGCTCTCAAAGCCTTAATTTAAACTTTTCGAGCTTCCATTTTAACAATTTTAACTGAACTTGATTCAGCCCCTTTAGAGACATAAACCAGTCTCTAACAAGCCTGAACAAGTCTGAAACAATCCCAACCCGAAATCTTCCACAAAGTTTTTTGCTCACCTCGGTGGATCCGTTGGCAATGGTTGGAAATTATTGGTCATATTCAAAAACCCGTTTGACCCGCGATTCCCATCTCTCCTCAACGCGGGAATCGGACTTTTAGCTGGTGGCAATGGAGATCTTCTATTATTCACTACAGTACTCCTTACAGTACTCTCAGAAGCATCTGATGTATAAGAAGAAATATCTGTTGCTGTTGACGTCCTTTCAGAATCTGACAAGCATGTACTGCAAGACGTCGCATCTGTAGTTTCACTTCTGGCTTGATGCGGTCGCATTTTGACTACGGTAGTACCGGTTCCAGTCGATGTAGACCCGGTGTAGGGTACTGTAGTGGTGGTTACTGTAGGGTTAGTGATCTCAGAGTAGCCATTGGGGTTCGTGGATACATAACGACCACTGCGGTATCTGGATGAGGAATTGGTTCCAGTGGTCGGGCCGCCGTGTGGGGTATGAGCGGCATAGGAGTAGGTGTGGTCTGAGGTGGCGGTGCTGAGGGTGTCCGATGGAGAACGAGCGATGTGGCGGGGTGGGTTTCGACCGGAGCGCCTGGAAAATGACATTTTTAAACTTGGGAGATCAGAGCGGTTCAGAAAAGTGCGAATAAGATACGTTTCGGATCAATTTGAAAAATTCCGTAAGTTCGGGTCTCGAACTGAAAACGACAGTAACCTGACAGATCTTCATGAGACTTGTATTTTTGGAATCAGCTCGCGGAGCCGGTTTAAAAAGTATAAACATGACTAGGTGTCGCCCAGTTTGAAATTTTGGGTTAGAGACGCAGACAAACTGGTTTCATTGCGCTCTAACCACCCAAAATTGGAAGAAATTGACAAAATGGGCCATGATTATTCTTGATGTGGCTAAAAATCATATTTTCTTTTTTTTTTAACCCTGGATCAGAATTTTTTTTTGATTACTGTATCTATTTTCTTAAAATCTTACCAATCAAAAGCGCTAATCGTCGATCCACCATCCAAACTAGCGTGTGCCGATGTGTGAGTGTGCTCTGATCCACTTTGCATTTTGCGTTTTTGATATTCTTGCTCGCGTCTGAAAATTTGAAAATGTTGAGGTTTTTTTTGGTGAAAATAAAGAATTTTTGCTTTATGAACCATTTTTCTAGCGTTTCGGAGGGCTGAGATACAATCGAGGGCGAGACACTGTGTGCGGGTAGAAGAGTGGAGACATGCAGACGCTCTAACTGTCTGCACTCTCTTTTGGCGCCACACTCTCTAGCTGCCCAATCGTTTATATCAGCTTCCAGGTAAGCTAGAAAAGCGATTCGAAAACCAAAAATTGCAGAATTTTCAATCAGAAAAAAACTCACTTTTGCAATTTCAAACTGGCTCTCACAATATTCTTCCTTTCAATCATCACCTCGTTTCGTTTCCTTGATTTACAACACCAGCAAATCACGAGGACAAACAAGATAAAGACAATTATAGCAGCAATAACAATTGGAATGATGATTCCGGTCCTCCAAAGAATTGGCTCCGAATATGGATGAGTTCCTTTTTCACAGATAAATGGAAGAAGAATATTGCAATTGGCTCGTCCGATTTTCTTAGTCCGCGCACTTAGCCATCCACATTGAGTCAAAGGAATATTCACTGAGCCAACCCATAAATGAATATCATCTTCAACTCCATAGGCTTTCAGTCTCTCTTGCTCGGTTATGATATCAATTGAGAACTTTTCAACTCGTTGAGCCAATTGAGATTGTAGGATGTCATCGACTCGAAGATACGGTACGAAGGCGCCAAGGTCCTTACAGTACTCCACAGCTCTGTTGTAGGTGACTGCGGCGGGGACGAAGAGGAAGCAGGACTTGAACTCGTTGTGACCGGCCTGGAAAAAGGGGAAGTTGGTGTTGGGAGGTACAGTAATCTAGAATTCTGCAGTAGCCTACAGTAACTTAAACTTTGAAGTTTCAAAATTCCTACAGTAATCCAATCTACCGTAACCATGTCTAGCTACTACAGCTACAGTAACCCAAAATAATAAATTTGGGTAACAATATCTACAGTGATCGGATCCAATGTTAAATAACGTTGATACAGTAACCCATTTTTTTCTAATGGCTTTGGGTATACTGTAACTTGAGTTGGGATTTAGGTATAGCTACATTAATCTAAAACTTATGGTAATTCAATTTTTTCAAAACAAAAAATACTGTAGATTTTTTGATATTACAGTAACCTGAGCTAGTCGTTGGATTACTGTACTGTTGTTTGTGACTACTAATTTTACAGTAACTTCTATAGCTACAGTAACCTGCAGGACACATTTTTGAACACTGCACATATAGTATTGAAAAACGACTACAGTAATCTAAAGAACTACAGTACCAAGGATACGGTAGCAATCAGAACTAAACAAAAATCTTACTTGGAACCATCCTGCCGGGCAATCTCCCTCTATCAAACTTGTATTTGATTCCAAAACAGGCATATACTCTACTTTAACCAATTCTGGATAATCTTCATTATCTCTGATCTTTCCTGATGCCACTCCAATCGTTCCTGGATATCCCCAATAATTGTCTTTTGCGTCAATTGATCCTATTTCATATTGGGATTGTCTTCCCGTGGTAAGTTCGTAGTCATTGAGAGGATCGTTGAATGTGTTGTATTTGAAGATTTCTTGGGAGCTGGCAGCAATAATTGTGGAGCGGTATCGGGTGGTTTCATTGTCGACGTGGGTCCACCAGTCGAATGAGACACCTTGTTGGGTTAGGACCTGAAAATTGGAGGGTTTGGGTCTGAAAATGGTGTTCGCATTGTGGTCATATGATCGACAGTAACTCGTTACGGTAGCTACAGTAAGCTAAATTTTTCAGAAAATACAGAAACCTGTAAGCCTACAATAAGACATTTCGACCTACAGTAAGACTACCTACAGTAAGAGCATACAGTTAAAAAACCTACAGATAGTAACCAACTTCACAATCTGTATCAATAGTAATAGCATTTAGAATTACTGTACTTACATGACTAGGATCACTGTACCTACGGTAGTCCTATCCCGCATTCCTCTACCTACAGTAACCTGACTACTGTACTTACCTGTCGCTTCTCTCTGCTCTTTTCTGCCTCTCTCCTCGGCCGATTCAAGAACTCGTTATTCTCTCGCAACGGCTGATATCCAAACTTTTCCACATATTGATGGCCATGTCCAAGTGCCAAATTATCATAAAAATGATTGTAGAAAAACACATTCTTATCAGCTGATATTTTCGAATTTGCATGAATATCCAGAGTGTGGAGGCCAGTATTAGAGAATAGGGTGTTTCGTGTCATGTTAATTGCCACGTCATGAGCAACAATGGTGTCATGGTACAGAGCGAAATTATGGCTGATAATGTTGTTGAGGAGAGCAATCTAGAAAAATGTAGTTTGTAGTAATTGTAGTTTGTAGTGCACTAACCGATTGATAATTATTTCCGCTCAACGCTACCGTAGTCGAGTTACTGTTATATACAAAAACGCAATTTTTGACGAGAGCCCCGAGACGGACCACCGGACTACTGGAAGTTGCCGAAATGTACAGTCCACCACGATTATGAGCAATAGAATTGGATCGGAATAGAAAGAACTGAAAAAATGTAGTTTTTTTTTAGTTTTTGTAGTTATTGTAGTCGCTTACCACAGTGTTATGGAGGTTCAGTTGGACAGCTTGGCTTGACGTAGAAATATTTCCAAAGAGGTGGATTCCATTGAATGAGAAAGAGGAGCTTTCGATGACTAGATTAGGACTCATTTCACCGAGATTTGAGTATTCGATGGCTCCACGGTCGTTGTTATCCATTCGAGATTCACGGATTATCACTTCGCCAACGGTGTCTGGAAGAAGAAGGGATTAGGATTGGGAGGCTATAAACTACAAACTACAAAGGACGCAAACTACAAATACTACAAACTACAAACTCCAAACTGCAAATACTACAGACTACAAATACTACAAACTACAAACTACATTAACTACAAACTGCAAACTAAACTTGCTACAAACTATGTATGTAGACTACAAACTTCATTACCTACAAGCTACATTAACTTTAAGCAACATCAACTACAGACTACAGTAGCTACAGACTACAAACTACTACAAACTTACGTTGCTCCGAGTTGCTCGGAAGATCCGACACTTCCGCAATGAATCCATACACCCCGTCAGCTGCAGTTGCCCTCAAATGCACTGCAATCTCCTCCGAGGAAACTGCCACTGATGGATCCACAGAATGATAATCACTTCGGAAATCAGCCAACAATGTATTTGGAGCAAATGAATCGGAGCTGTATAGCCGCAGAGCATCAGACCTTCCCAGATCAGTTGGTGATGAGTAGAGATGGTATTGGACTATTCGGAAGGCTACACGTCGCCCAGGTGAGGTGAAGATTTTGACGCAATCCACGGGATAGGAGTCGTATTTGTAGTAGAGCTGGAATTTTTTTTTTAATTGAAACAAAAGTATTCAAAAATTTTATTCTGCGCAAATTCTGAGCACTAAAACCTAGTTTATCTCAATGACCCTTCATCCAAACTCGAAAAAATAGATTTTTTCAGAATCAGCTCGCCAAGACGGTTCGAAAGAGTATAATCATGCCTAGGCTCCGCACATTTTGACATTTTCGAGGTTAGAGTGCAGAGAAACCAGACACCCTGCGTCGATGGCTCGAAATTTCAAAATGGGCGGAGCCTAGGCATGATTATACTTTTCTGAACCGCCTCGACTTACTGATTTCAAAACTATCAGTTCTGTGGAATTTGGAAGCTAGATCACAGAGAAACCAGGTCCTTATTATGTGTCTCTGACCGAAATTAAAAACTTTAAAAAACTTGTCATGATTATACTTTTTCGAACCGCCTAGACTTACTTATATACACATTTTGAAAAATATGAATGTCAGAGCGCAGAGAAACCAGACCTTCTAAACTAAACTCAAGCTTCAAAGTGGGCGGAGCATAAGCTTCATTATACTCTTTCGAACCGCCTTGTTCTTTTGATTCTAATTATTACCCTCTCATCCCTCAAAAAACTCACCATAATCCGATTTTTGACATCAAACCGTTTTGTCGCCGCACACATATCCATCATCCCTTGACTGTAGTACGGTATACTCATTGGTTTTTTCATTGCATCCTGTGATGTGCTGGGAGCTTGAACAAATGTTGTTAGGATGTTAACACCTTGACCTTGATTAAAAGTGACATTAAGATTAGCCAAAGTGATACGATCATTTGGTGATATCACTTGAACAGCATTGACAGAACAGTTGGTGACATTGACACGTTCAAGGAGTGGGGAACGGTGGAAGATTTGGAGACCTGGGAAAAGTTTGGATAGGCGTGAAGATTGGTGAAAATTTAAAAAAATGTTCAAAAAACCTTTTTTTTTCAACGAAGCTTTCGTTTTTGTTAAATTTTCCTTTTTTAAAATTTCTTTTAAAAAATAATTATTTTTCGATTTTTAGAAAAAATTGGCTTATCAGCTTAGAACTTTTTTTTCGAACATTGAAAAGTTTTTGAAAAAATTTTCAAATTTTTCCAATGAACTTCCTGAAAAATTGAACAATTTCCTCAATTCAAATTCAAATTTCAAAAATTTTTTGAGTTTTTGAGAATTAATAAAATCAAAATGATAAACAAAAAAATTCCAAAAAACTTCTCAAATTACTTCATAGTTTTCGAATTTTTTTTTGAAAATTCGAAAACTTTCACTGATTTTGACAATTTATTTTTCATAAATTTGTGTTGAAAAAATGCAGTTTTTCCAAAAAATTATTTCTCAAAAAATCTGAAATTTTCCACATTTTGAAATTTTTCCGATTTTTTTTCGCGTGTTTTGAAATAGGCCACCTAGCACAAAAATTTGGAATTTCAGATTTTTTTTTTCAAATAATTCCCATCTTTTTTTTATTTATTTTCCACTCAACCTTCCAACTCGCTCACCTGCACTCTGCCACGAATCATTATGTCCAGCGCCTCCTCCAACAATTTCCACATTCAACAACACTGATTTCTCTTTCCGATTCCCCCGTTTTTCTCCAAATTCATGCTCCAAAGTGGGTTGAGCAAACGTGATTCCTCCCCAATTTCCAATGTATTCTCGGCTCAAACTTCGATTTGTTCCACAATAAATATAGTTAAAATGCTCTGAATCCATGCACATCCATTGAGAATCATTGCCGGAGAGCCGAAGGTTGCATCGGTCAAGAGAGGGCTCATCCCCACGACATTCTCTTGGCTCCATGTAGGTTTTTATAATTCTCAGCTGTGGATTATAATCCCATCTTGGGGTCAGCCAGTGATAGACATTCTGAGTTTGAAGGCCTAATTCCCTACAAACTACTTGAGCATTTCGAATGGTAAATTGACGATCACAACTGGGTACAATCTCTCCTGTCGTGGAATTGTAAATTTGCAGAAAACCGGATCTACCGTAATCCGACCCATTTTTAGTGAGAGATACTGTAAACCTTTGATAGTAAGGATCGTCGCGATGAAGAGTTGGGAAATCTCGATAGACCAGATCCGGCTTAGAACGGTCTGAAGCTCTTTTGGACCTCTGCGGATTGTTTGGCTCAGGCTTAAACTCGGGATTCTTGCCGAAAACTATTCCTCGCTTTTTTCGGTACTCGGTTGGGATTTTTCCCTTGATTTCAGCTAGTTCCGTGGTGTTGATTGGTTTGAATCTGAAAATTTTCAGAAAGGTTTTTTGCAATGTTGATGAAAAGCTACGGTAAATTGGAAACTTTTGAAAATCAGGAATTTTTCAGATTAAAAAAAAAATTTTCAGATTTTGATTTCGTTTTTTTTTCGGAAAAATTACAGAAAATGTACTCCAGAGAATTATGAAAAAAACACTTTTCGATCCCGAATTCTAGCTACATCAAATCTATTTTCAAATTTTTTTTCAATTCGGTTTTTTTTGAAACCTGACGTAACTTGATCAAATTTTGCCCTAAAGGTACGAAAACGCTATTTTCGAATTCAGCAGGCCAAGACGTTTCAGAAAAGTATAATAATGCCCAGGCTGCGCCCACTTCGAATTTCGCGGCCAGAGACGCAGTGTGTCTGGTTTCACTGAGCTCTAATTTTCGCGAATCTCAAAATATGCGGGGTCTAGAAATGTTTATATTTGTTTGAAACGCCTTGGCTGGTTTCGAAAACTGCAGTTTTGGATCGATTGGAAGCGGTAGCACGACGAAACAAGGCTACACAAGCCACAAAACCACAGAAAAATCCTTTCGAAACTCACCTAATCGGTTGCCAATACGATCCTTTTGCCACCAAGTTGCCCAGCACCAATATTCTAACATTTGGCCAAATATGAACTTCCACATTCTCCTGTATATACAACGTGGCACCTGGCATAATTGTGACGTCACGAGTGATACGATAAGGACGGAATGGGCGATAGTAATGAGGGAATTCATACCATCTCTCAGTGATTAGAGTAAGGTTTTTATCCTCATAAACTCTTCCGTGTAAATCATGAATTTGAGGCTCGATATAAGTCGCATTAGCCAATTGTCCATCTCTCCATGGATTCCACCAAAAGTTTATCGATAAATCATTGGAAACATAAAATGGCGACCACTGGGCTCGGGTGTAGGTATTCCAGTCGTCAAAATCGAAAACTCGCTGGGAAATTACAGCCTCGTTTCCGGTGCCCCACCAATTATAGGTTGCGTTCATCGTGTCGTAGATGTCGGTGTACTGAAAAGTGGATTTTTTGAACTTTGGCTTACTTTTTTTTCTAAATTTAAGACAGATTTTTTGTAGAAAAATCAGGTAGTTTTGCAACTTTTCCGAGAAAATGATTCAAAAAAATAACGTCTTTTTGGGCGAAATTTCAGATTCTCTTGTGAGGAGCTTCTTGTCACTAAGATTTTTGGTTGAAAATAACAAACATTTCTATTTTTTTTTCTTCCAAAAAAAAGGTCTTTTTCTCTTTTCTTTTACTCGCCAGTGTCCCCTTCTTTTTTCCCCAGCCCTTCTCACTCCTCTCCTCCTCTCCTACCCATCAGCCGCGCCTTTATAACAGCCGTCTCTACCCTCTTCTCTTGTCGCATCGGTGGTTCAGTGGTAGAATGCTCGCCTGCCACGCGGGCGGCCCGGGTTCGATTCCCGGTCGATGCAATTCTTTTTTGGTTTTCTACACATCAACGCTGATACCCCATAATATCACAAAAACTCACTTTAGACCCAGAAACCAGTTCAAAGTCCATCAATTCATTGAGAAACCGATTGAAATGCACTTCTATTTTCTGCGAACCAAACACTCCCAAAGCAAATGACCTGGGCCACATATCCACATAATCGGCACGTTGTCGAATAAACTTATTCTTCTCGATATAGTTATACTGCACATAACTTGGCACATCAATTTGTCTTAAGTACTGGGATGTGGCATCGATTTTGAGCATCCAGTGGCCCCAATTGAAGAAGAATCGATTACGTTCGCATACTAACTTCTTTTCCATTCCACGGAGTTCTACCATTCCGAATTGATTTGGAGCAATGTTATTGGTGAAATTGTTGGAAGAAATGTTGGCAAAAGCATAGTACCCATCAAGAAGGATTTTGAAGTCATCGTTTCTTTCGAAGCGGTTTTCAGTGAGCTGGAAAATAAACAGAGAAATTGGAAACTTTGTGAGTTTTTTTGCAGTTTTTCCCCCATAAATTTCAGCAATAACTCACCCAAAAGCTGTGTGTCTGTTTAGCCAGCAAATCATAAGTATCCGGCAAAGCCACTGCAATTCCACTCCTCGTATTATTCGCAAATGTATTCGACCACAGAATCCAATGAAAAACGTTAGCCGCAGCATACAAATCGCGATGAGATTCAATAATAGGACCACTATTATCAACAACACTACAATTATCAAAATGATAAGTGATTTCAGCAATTGGAGTCCCTGGGACTACAGCGTGTTGTGGAGAGTGTAACCAGACAACTGCCTCGGAGTTCCGTGTGAAGTTTACTTTTTGCAGCCAGATTTTTTCGTGATTCCAACGATTTGAAAGACGGCCATCGGAAAAGGTTAGGTTGGAATAATGGACTGCAGAAAAGCCATATTGATTGTCTTCAACTCGAGATTTGTAAAGATGAATGAAGCGGTCAATGTATTCTTGGGCTGGAAAAAGTCAAATTTTTTGAAAAAAACTAGAATTTTTGACAAAACTAGAAAAACAAAATTCATTGGCATTGAAATAATTAGAACCTGCGACCCTTTGGATCCACAGACATCCTTGTAACCCACTGAGCCATTCTGCACTATGGGCCTGGGCGCCGCGCAGCTAGGAGCATGCGCTTCAGGATGGCTCAGTGGTTAAAAGAAACGACTTTGGAGCGGAACGCCTCAGGTTCAAACCCTCTCTGTGCTCTATCATCCAACATGAGCAAAAACTCACTATCCAAAAACAGAACCAAAATAACCAGCTTCGGTGTTCCGTACGATCTTGTGTACCTCATTCGCATTGCGTTTTCAGTGGAAACAACAGGAAACTAAAACAAAGTTTTTTCAAAATGCAAACGCGCTCCACTCACATAAATTTGATCTTTCCTAGCGCTCCACGATTTTCCAGTCGAGACCTCGGTAAAAATTGCGTCCTCATCTGAGATATTTGATGGAGGATTGACGATTTGGATAGCCATTTTCGAGGCAAGTCCGTACTGATAGCCAACTGATCGTATCATTAGATTATAGACACATTCTTGGAGCGGATCTGGAATTAAAAAACTATAAACTACAAAAACTACAAAGCGCAAAACCATACCTTCCGGACAATCCTCGGTCTCTGCGGCCACCAAAAACTTCCGCTGATTCAAATTACTTTCCATCACTTCTATCAAATCAAGCCGCTGATCTGGGATTCGGAAAATATTATTAGCTTCTAGCTCGGGTTGCTCTTTTAAGCTCAGCCAAGACACAATATCATCCTGCTCCAGAGCTGAAACGGATGGATTGTAGCGCATTCCCGATTGGGCACTGAACGAGATTGTGACCTGAAAAAAAAGATTCTGGTGGATGAAATTGGGATTTTTTTTGTCAAAAATTGGTGATTTTTGGTACAAAAATGGCGCTAATTTGGAAAAAATAATGATTTTTAGATCAATATCGCCTCTGAAACTCACATTTTCTACCGTAATCCCTGCAGATCTGATGTGAAATCCATTCCTCCGATTATTATAAATTATACTATTCCTGATCGCTGGTTTTTTGACCAAATCATTATAGACGACATCAATACCATCCCAAAAATTGTTCTAAATCAATTTTTGTCGAAAAAATCTGGAAAAATGCCGGAAAACACCGGAAAAACACATACCCTAATCTCCAGCCGATGAAAAGTGTGATAATTCCAATCAACTTTGAAAGCCGCACAAAACTCTGATGTTCGAAAATTGAACAGTCCTCCTTTTTCGATTCTCCAATTGTCCATTGTGGTTTGGCCGGTTACTGTAGGTGGATTGGCCAGAAGAGAATAACGGACACCAGCCCAACGGGGTTCCAGGCAGCGAAGGCCTGAAAGGAGTTCATTTTATGGTGGAGAATAAAAAACAAAATGAATTGGCGGAGGGTGGAATCGAACCTATGGCTTTCTGCTTTAAGGTCATCTCTATTACCCACTGAGCCACCAGGTAGCGCGCACATCCGGCTGCGGGGGCGCTCTGGGCGCGGACGCAGAAAGTGTAGAATGGCGCAGTGGTTAAGAGGGATGTCTATGAATCCAAAAGTTTGTAGGTTCGATTCCTTTTCATGACAAAGTGTTTTGATTTTTGTATTTAATTATTTGAAACCAAGGGAAAATCCATTTTTTTCTTTTTTTTCCCAAAAAACTCACCAACAACTTCAGTACTCCTACATCCAGCAGCACAATTCCTTTCAACTCCATCATGTCGACATCTTGTCAAATCCGTTTCCATTTCTTCACATCTTATATTATCCATAACCATTGGCAAGTCTCCAGGCTCCGGGAATATTCTCCAATTTTCAAAATATTGAACATCTGCGACTAATCCCAATTGATTACAGGCCAAAATTGTTAGCTGTGGCGTCCAACTTCGATTGCATACAGTACCCCATTGATCATCTACCATAACCTCAAGCCGGCCCTCGGTGACCTCATCATTCCCATCCAAATCCACTAATCGGATATTCTGACGCTTTTCCAGAGTGAAAGGAGTTGAAGTGAAAATCACTTTTTCATCTTGATCATACTCATTTCTTATCAAATCTCCTTGAACAATCATTCCAATTCCATGCTGAAATTCTAGAACTGATCCTGAGGCGATGGTGAGCTTAGCGCCAGGGACCACTTGAAGATCTTCGGTTACGGTATAGCGACCCTTCAACAAATCATGATTTTCATAGATGATTCCTCCCAATTTATTCGGTTCCGATTGCTTCTTGAACTGCCGAAAAGCCCCATTTAATAAGCTAATATAAGGCATCCTCTGATTACAAGCAGCCATATAAGGATCAATATCAATTGATGCCAATGAGTATCTATTGAATTGATCGAAAAACTTATCAATAAATCTTGGTATCTCCTGAAATCCCCAATTGTTCTCCCGGGCGTCTATCCATTTGGCGTGGCGCTCGAGCTCCGTGGCAATTTCATATTTGGCTCTTTCGTTGTTAAAACAATTCCGTTGGATTTTAACATTAGATGACGAAACAACTAGAGCTGCATATGGTGTACTTCGAGGTGGTAGGGATGGGAATGGATCGAACACTGTGTTGGCACGGATCTGGAATGTTAAAATTGACGAAAATCGTTCGAACGGTGTTGAGAACGGTATGGATAAGGTCAGGAGAAAAAACAAAAATGATCAGCATCTAAAGGATTTGGACCCGTAACTCTTCTGTTCTATAGACGCCCCTGTTATCCACTGAGCCATTCTGTTCCTTCAGGCTATCGCCGCTGCAGCCGTCAACGCGCATTACCCGGTGGCTCAGTGGCTAAAAGAGATGTCTTTTGAGCAGAAGGTCACAGGTTCGATTCCTTCTGTTGTCAAAGTGTTTTGTTTTTCACATTTTTTCGGAATACAATATTCAGAACTTTCGAACAAAAGAAAAACCCACCTCATTCTGTTGATTAAAAGTCAAAAACTGCCCCTGTGCATCCTCGTTCATTCCGATGGAAATTATATATTTGGCAAAGTTGAATTTAAAGACGTTTTTGGAAATTGTGACCTGAAAGAATGGTATGGTAGGAGAAAAGGTCTACAGTAGGCTGATTGAAAGGATCACAGTAGTTTAGTTACAGTAGCTTGCTTGGTTCACATTATTCGAGAGGAACTACAATTATCAAATTCAAACCGCAGCTTTCGAACTGAGCTACAGTTGCTAGGATCGATTGCTGATGGCTACAGTAATCCAAAGTACTCCATGCAAGCATCTTTTAGCTACAGTAATCTACGGTATACCAGAAAATTTCAATTAGCTAAAGTGATCCTGATGAGTTACAGTAGCCTAACAACAGTAATCTAACAATGGAACTACTATAACCATTTGGAACTGAAGTAACTAAACAAGGCTACATAAACCGATCACGATAGTGCTACTGTAAACTACAGTAACCTGAGTTTAACTGCAGTACTCACCTCAGCGGGCAACCCTCCCAACTCTGGCCACTGCGCATTTCGAACATACAATGCCGTATCATTATTATGCAAAAACTGATTAGAACTGATCAGTGTGTGCATATTAACCGCCGGTGATATTCTCATTCCAAATCCGAAATTTCCATCGATTCGATTTCCAGTGATATCCAACAAATTTTGAGTCACATGCGGGTCTCGACACGAAAATATTTCCATAGACGGATGATATTGATTCTTGAGAAATTCCACCCAGGATATCAAAATTTTGGGCTCGAGTTTGGGGTAAATCATGGTAAGCGGTGGATTACGGTAGCCCCATTTCCATGTGGACTCATTTGAATAGGCACAATAGTTTCCGACTAATAAACCTCCCCATTCATTTTCAGAGATTATCGTGGGTAGGTAGAATTTGTTGTTTGAAGGACGTCCTTTAAAAATGACTTCGTTGTATAGTGGAAAAAATGGTAGCGTTTGATTGTAATGAATCGCGGCGCCACGCCAACGATTCTTTTCGATTCTGGTTCCGTTAACATTAATTGAACCGCCCGCGTAGGAAATATTCATTCCATCACCCCAATTCTGACGAATTCGGGTTTCGTTGAGCCAAATGTCTGCAGCGCCGTCCTGAAAAAAATAAGAATCGAAAGTTTTTAGGTAAATTAATTTGGTTAAAACGATTCAGAAAAGCATAATCATGCTAAGGCTCGGCCCATTTTCAAGTTTGATGGTTAGTGTGCAGAGAGAATAGACACACTGCGTCTCTGACCCGAAATTTCGAAGGGGCGGAGCCTAGTCATGATTACATTTTTCTGAACTGCCTTGGTAAGCTGATTCCAAAATTTATGGTTAGGCTCCGCCCACTTCGACATTTTGAGGCTAAAGACGCAGGTTTTCTGGTTTCTCTGCTCTCTAACAATCTGAAATTTGAAACCATCAAAACATTCATGATTATACTTTTCTGAGCCGTCTCGATGAGCTGATTTCGAAAATTTCCATTTCAACAGTTTCAAATAAAACAATTCAACTCACATGGACCAAAAAGCCAGCGTATCCTTGATTTTCATCCAGAGTTACATTGGTAAGTGCCGTCCTTTCTCGAATATCATTCGCGAAAACTCCATTTCCAGTATTTTTTTCAATGATACAGTTGGTGACGTTCAGGCCATAGTAGGCTTTGTCTGAAATAAAAAAAATATTGTTTTAGACCAATTTCGGCGAGGTTGCGCGAGTTTTTTCAGGAATTTTTGCGTTTTTTGGGCTAGAACAAAGCAATTTGAACAAATTTAGGTCCGTTTTATTTCTACACTGTTCAGGTCTGACTAAGCCGGCTGATTCAAGCCTTTAGCTCTCAAGTTTTAAACTCACCCAAAACCGATGCATGAATATTGAACAGTAAATTAACATCCCCTTGAACATATCCAGGCTGATCACCATCCAAAACGTGCTCCACCGCCAAATACAATGGTTTTCCAGAACTTTTCAACGAGACACTCTGCGGGTAGATCTCATTTTTGATAGGAATCCGAAATCGTGCAGTTGAACACGAATTTTCGTCTTTATTGTTGGAATCGCAGACTAGGAGAGTGGTTCGGGTATTCCATGGATTACGGTCACGAATGTAGAGCCATTGGATACTGTAGGTATAGGGAAGACGAGCAGGGAGAGAGACGGTCTGTAATTATTTTCTATTTTGATGGTGATTCTTGGTTTCAAAAAAAAATTTTAGGTTGCGAACTTCGGAAAAAAAGATTTCTGACTTGAAATGCGGCTTTCCAGAAAAACCACAGGAAACAAAACATACTGGCATTGAAACGGAACGCACCTAGGCTCTTTCTGCTACATGCACATCTCTGTTGCCGACTGCGCTATCCTGCACCTCCGCACCAACTCCACTGGGCAGCGTCGCAGCTAGAAGCGCGGGTTACCTGATAGCTCAGTGGATAACAGGGATGTCTGTGAAGCAGAAAACCCACAGGTTCGAATCTTTTCGAGCTCAAAGTATTTTTTTTTGATTTAATTTCCATTCCTGCCCACAAATGCCATCATTCTCAAACAATCTTACCATCCAACAAATTGGTGGTTGCGCTGGATCCAAAAAAGTGCGATTCTTCAAATTCACCGAAATCAAATGTGGAAAAAAGTGATTATCCTCGACTCGATGATCCGAACACATATCAATTCGAGGCTTCTCTTCTTCCAATCTCCCTCCACCGATTCCACGTTTTTCTCGCATACCGTAATCGATTAAATTAACCCCGGTTCGCTGTTTATACCATATCCCATCTCCCCAATTTCCTTGTATTCGAGAATTATTGACAAATATTCGAGCGTCAGTGGTGTTAACAACAAAGATTCCATGCCCTCGGTTGAAGGAGAACGTTGAGTTGGCTATGATGGCGGGGCCTGAAAATTGGACATAAAAGCTACATTAGGATTATCATTTTTGTTTCTAGCCGTTGGATTTTGTCAAATTGAAAATCAGGAGGCCAAGACGGTTCAGAGAAGTATAATCATGCCTAGGCTCCGCCCACTCTGGAATTTCGGGGTAGTGACGCAGAGGGTCTGGCTTCACTGCACTCTTAATACTCAAAAATTCTAAATTCTCCAAAGTGTGTCATGATTATACTCTTCTGGACCGCCTTAACCTGCTGATTCCAATAAGTTCATTTTCAAAAAAAATACCATAAGTTCTCAGGTTACTGTACCTACCATTTGCGTCAAATAGTTGTAAGCCATCCCTTGCACTATGTTCCACTCGCAATCCATTCATTATTGGCGGCACTCCTTCTATGTATAAAGCGGATGTTGTGTTTTTATTGGCTCTAAAAACTCTTGTATGAAAAATAATCAAAGTTTTTTTTCAAATTTAACTCACCCATCATACCCTGCATACAATATATCCACAAATTCCAATCTCGAATTCGATTCTCGATTCACCGCTACTAAATCTGGATCCGAATTTACATAATGAAACGGAGAATTTAGGATCTGGATCCCTTTCCAATGCCTAGCCCATCCGGTAAATGTGGGCGGTCCCCAACAATAAATTCCAATGTCGTCTTCTCCTTGACACAGGTTTTCAGATAATCTGATTTTATTTGGATCGGAAAATGCTGGGCAGTCCCAAAGATTTTTCGCCGAGCCATGGCAGTCGGGTTTTGGCATGACAAATGGATAGGTGTCATTGTTTCGGAGGTACCATTTCCAGAATCCTCCATCTGAATATCCCATGGATCGACATGCAGTTCCAGTGTCTATGGAGGTCCAGCTGAAGTTTTTTTTAATTGAAAATACGATTTTCATAGTTTGAAAAAAGAATTTTCAGGCAATTCAGGAAAAACAAAATGTTTTGGAATTGGAAGGAATCGAACCTGGACCATTTCTAATCCAAAGGTATCCCTCTTACCTACTGAGCCATCTTGCAACGCGCACTTCTAGCTGCGGCAGCGCCATAAGGAGGTGTGAGGATGGCTCAGTGGGTAACAGGGATGTCTATAGAACAGAAGTCCCGCTGGTTCGGAACCTTAGGTGTGGAAAGCTTTTTGTTTTTCTGTAAATGACAGAAAATCTTGTTTACAGGCATGTTTATCATGATTTTCAAAACTTTCGCAAAACATTTTAAATTTTTCTGTTCAATTTTTTCCATTTTTTCTCCAAAAAAATACTCACTTAGTAACCATAGTACACACAGATCTCCACCGGTCCCTAAACTGTACTTGAAGCCTTCCTTGTCTTACTGTAGGACCATCTACCAGGCGGAATTTTGGCATTTCATCATCATAGTTGATTTGTTGTTGATATGGAAGCATTTCGATATGTGCGAATTCATTGCCCTGAAAAAATAATTATTTTTTCAAAAACTTTCTTTTCAAATTTTTTTTCAGAAGTTTTTCCCTACAGTTTTCCAAGTCTAACTATACATTGTTTCCTAAGAAATTCATGTCTCATCCCTTTTCAAAACGTTCATTCGATTTCTTTCTTTATTTGCATAGTATTATATTATTCCGCTTGCATACACACAGAGACACACACCTTTTCGGCTAGGTGTGTTCCGTTTTCTCATTTAGGAAAATTTTCCAATTTCTTTATGTGTCTGCGTCTCTGACTATGGGAAAGTTGATTTGAAAATGGTCAGATCGAAGAAAAAAGGTTACGTCATAACAGTGAAGGTCAGGGTTTCAAAAAATCAGCAAAAAAATGTTCTTCAAAACTTTGAAAAAAAAAATTTCAAAACTTGAAAAAAAGCAAACTTCCAACACCGAAATCATTATTTTTGAAACTTTCCAGAAAAGCGAAAAACATCACCATCAAAAGGAATCGAACCTGGGCACTTTCAGTTCCATAGACATCCCTCTTACCCACTGAGCCATCCTGCACTCCCGCGCCACCTTCACGGAGCGCTGCCGCAGCTAGAAGTGGGCGTTGGAGAGTGGCGCAGTGGCTAAGAGGGATGACTTTGGAGCAGAAGGAAAAAAGTTCAATTCCCCTGTTAGATTTTTATTTTTGGTTTTTTTTTATTTTCAGCAAGGAAATGTGTATTTTTGAAGTTTTGGGAATAAATTCAGATTTTTTTCTAATCTTACAACAGGAGAGTTCGGAAAAATGTAACTTTTCTGATCAGAGAACTATGTGACTAAAAAAGTAAATCTTTCGGAAAACCGTGGAAAATTGAAAAAGGTAGAAAAACAAGAAAAAATTTTTTTTCTTAACTTTTCCAAAAATTTCCGATCATTTTTTCATTTTCTTCCAAGTTATCCGTATTCACGCTACGATATTCATTTCAAAATATTTTTGAAAAATTACAAAACTAAATTGTTTCAGAAACCCCAAAAATTTAAAAAAAAAACGGATTTTTCCAGTTTTTTCTCCGAACTTCTCCACCTTTTTTTTAAAAATCTATTTTCACCTGATTTTTTTTTGAAAATTATTTTTAAAAAACTCACAATAGCCCTGAGTGTTCCTTTGATAATTAATCCAACACCAGTATCGAAATAAATCCTTGTACCCGTTTCAATATCCATCGTAACCCCGTATTCGACAGTCAAATCACCCATTACACGATATGGAGAATTTCGAAAATAAAGTGTAACATTGTTACCGTAAGAACCTTGTAGAATATTTCTGATTGGTTCTAATGGTTGATGATATCCTGGATCTAGGGGGACTTGTCCAGGGGCTTGACCTGGTTGACCGATTTGACACCATGTTACTTGGGCAATTAGTATGAGTAAGAGGCTGCGTAGGATCATTCATTCAACTGGAAAATTGAAGTTTTTAATGAGAATGATTGGGTTTTTTGAAGATTTGAGAAAAGGAGGATTGAAGAAAATGTGAAATTTTAAAAATTCTGTAGTATTTTCAGAAGACAATGTTCAAGTGAAACTTGGTCTAAACAAAACAAAAATGATATTTTTGGATTCAGTGGGTTGAGACGGTTCAGAAAAGTATAATCATGACTTGTTTTCCAGAATTTTTAATCTTGGCGGTCATAGACGCAGTGTGTCTGGCTTCTCTGAACTCTAACTTCAAAGTTTCGAAATGGGCGGAGCTTAGACATTTTTGGTTAGTCCTCAAAAATTTTTTGAATTTTTGGGTTTCGAAACGGGAACAGTTACTAAGGCTAGTTTTTCCTCTATTTACAAAAAAAAATTTAACCAAGCTCGCAAAGATTTCCGAAAAATTCCAAAAAAAAATCTCGGTCTCGACACGATTTTGGAAAAATAGTGTATTATGAAAAAAACTTGGCTAGAAATAAAAAAACTAATTTTAAAATTATCAAAAAAAATGATCGCAAAAAATTTGAAGAAGTTTCAAAATTTTTTTTGTAATTTTGACCTTCTTTGCATATCTTTTTACGAGTTGTCAAAATTTGTCAGGCATAAAACAAAATTCAAATTTCAACCAGAAAAAAAATGAGCCACCGGAAACAAAACAAAATGCAAATCACATTACGTCTTCCCTCTTTCTAGTTCTTATCACTACTATCAGTCAGTGCAAACAAAAATGGACAGAAGAAAGAGAGAAAAAAGGGGAGAGGCATGGTGCATCTTTTGGTACTGACTGACTGATATGATAATAAACACAAGACGATGACGATGAAAATAGAAACGGAATGGAGAGGAAGAGGATGAGAAAGTGAAGGAAACAATGAGTCATGCCGGGAGAGAAAAACAAACAAAAGCATGACTAATATTCATATTTTTGTGAGGTGCTTTGAAAAGTAAAAAGAAATGAAAATACTAGAAAAGTACTGATTTGGATTCTCTGAAAAATTGGACGTTCACCTTTCAATTTTTCGAAAAATCGAAGAAAGTTTTCAGATTTGTTCAGGTTTCGAGATTCATTTGAAAAAAAACTGGCAAAAAAAATTTTCTTGCACCTCCAAACTTATATTTTCACTATATTTGTACTAGAAAATACATCCTATAAGATTTTCTTTCGAAAAGCCTAAAACATGAAAAAATTCTTGATTTTCCTTGTTTTGGGCACAGTTTTTCTTTAAAAAAAACAACACGATTTTAAGAGAATTTTCAAAAAAGTAAAAAATAACAGGAAAATGAGGCAAAACAGGATTTGCGATAAGTTATGAAAATTCCAAATTTTATGTTTTTTGAGATTTTCATAAGGAAAATAGTCAAAAATAAGAGTAGACTATGCTACATTTTTTTCCAAAACAAAGGTCATAAAGTGAGACTCTTATAACCGAAATCATACCAGAGACTTTCTCGAAGTTTCTGTAAAACATTCAAAAACTTTGAGAAAAAAGGGAAAACTGGAAGAAAATATTTTGTCATTGTTGGAAAATCACAAATTTCGACAAATTTCAGGTTTGTAATGTAAATTTGCGAAAAAGAACAAAAGAAGTATGGTGAAATTTGCGAAAAAAAAACAGAAAAAACATGAAAATCGTAATATTTTTCGAAACTACCCATTTTTCCAAGAAAAAAACCCAAAAATGTGGTTTTTTTGAGACTTAATTTTTCGGTTTCTAAATCTTTAAAATTGCCAACATTTCGTTTTCAAACCTTTTAACAAATCCCTAATTATTTTTTGAGAAAAGCTAGAATAAAAAACCGAAAACTCTTTTTTTGCTTTTCTACTTTTCAAAAAAAAGTTAGGTTCCATTTCCCATAATTTCCCGTTCAACAAATCCCAAAACCCCAGAAATTTCAAAAAGCTTCAAAACCGTTTACAAGAATGATTCATCAAAAATAATGAAAATCAATACAAGAAGAAAAAGAGAGGAAAAGATAGTGCACATACATACTGCTCTCTTCTACCTGTCTGCCCTGTGTTGGGGAGGGAGGGCCAAATATGCATAAATAAACAGAAGGAGAAATAGTATATCAAAAGAAGAGATTTAGAGAAAGAAAGGAAAAAGGGACGGTCTTCCCCTTCCCTCCCAACCGAAGGGTCATAATCGTAACGAGGGGAAGAAGGAAGAGAGAGGGACGGCTTGGTGTCTTGAGTCAACAAAAAGAGAAAAAATGAGAGAGATAAGGTAAGAGGAAGAGACGCAGACACTCCTGGGGGCAGGTGGTATTCTTACCTTTGAAGCATTCGGAAACAAGGAAACAGAGGGGAAAAGGAACACCATGTTGCAAGGGGGGGGGGGGGGGGGGAGGCAGGTGTTTGGATAGTGTATATTGTGGTGGAAGGGGGGTTAGCCACCCTTCTGGGGAGACGGAAATGCGGGAGGTGGGAATAAGCCTTTTTGGTAATTGTTTTTCATCGAAAAAGCATTGGGAACAGTGCCCTTCTAATAGAACATTGGAAATATCCTGAAGTTGAAAATTTTTTCGAAAAAAGTGAAACAAATGTTCAATTTTTACAATAATTTCTAATTTCATTTTTTCCTGAGATTCATTCCTAAAAATTGAACATTTTAGGGGTTTTTTAATCTAAACTAATCTAAACTTTCTAAAGCTTTTTTTTTGAGAATTTAATACAATTTAGCGATAGTTCTACAAAATGATAAAATTGCGGAAAGCAGTTTCGATTTTTTACTTAATCTGAAAATTAGATGTTAAGACATCTAATTTGTTGTACTGGAGCATATTTAGACCATTCACTCAAAGTTTTCAATCATAGAAGTCCATGAGATAACATTTAGCTGAAAAAAGTTTTTTCTGGAACTTTCAGTTCCGAAAGTGCTGAAATGCGGAAAATTCACAGTTTTATGTCTAGAAGTTTCCGCGAATTGAAAACTGTGATAATTCTTGTGATGAATTTACTTTTCCTAAAAGTTTAGTGAGAATTTGTTCAAAATTAGGGAAAGTAATAAAAAATGCCCGAAAAAACCTGAAAAAATTTTGAATTTTTTGGTTTTATTGGACACAGAGATTGGCCTGATTTCAAAAACTATGAAGTTCCAATTTGGAAAGTAAAAAAAGATAAAATTTGACACTCTTGTAATAGATTTTCAGAAAACTCTTGAATTCCACAAAATTCGTTATACTGATGAACGGGATGTGCGAAAATTTAAAAGAAAAAAGAAAAAAAAAGAAAAAATAATTCAGTTTTTTCGGTAAATAAGAGTGAAAGGTGAAAGAAAAGGAGCTTCATATGAACTCTGAAAAATTCGAAAAACTGTATTTATCTTGAAGTTTCAGGAAAAAGTTCAAGTTTTCTTTCCAATTTTCCAAATTTCTCTTTGAGTCTAAACCCCGCCCACTTTCCACACGCTTATCATCAATAATTTCTAGTTTCTAACCTCTAATCTGTCTGAAAATGAATAATTTTTACATAACAGGTGCTTTTTCTCACATTTTCTTCATTCAACTACCCTTCTTAATTCATTTTTTGTCTCTGGAAAATTCAAAATGTCCTCAATATTTTCTACTATCTTGGATAGATTTTCGTACAATAATCTCACCAATTATTGCTCTTCTGACTATCAACACACATATTTAGATTCCCCGGAATTTTATCTTTTGGTGCTCCATATTTTTGGATTTTTCGCCTTCCCAATTTATATTTTCGGAGGTTTTTTGATAGTTTTTAAAACTCCAAAAACTATGAATTCTGTGAAATTTACCCTCTTATTTTTTCATTTTTGGACTTGTTTTGTGGATATTTTATTTGGAGTTTTGGTTGCTCCATATTTGTTGGCTCCACTTTTTGCCGGATTTTCAGTGGGTATTTTGGGAAATTTCGAGATTAGAATGGACCATCAGACAGTATTGGTGATGACTTCCACAGCAGGTATGTTAAGTACAGTAATCCGGCAAAGTTTGGAGAAGCAAATATAAAAAACTGGTCTCCTGATTTTCGTGGTGAGACCCGAAAAACCGAACGTTTTTTTTGCAGCCATGTACGTCTCCATAATGTGTGTTTATGAAAATCGATTTTTTATTTTATCCCTGGACAAAAAAATGGTGGAAACTTATCCGAGGGCCATGGTATATTTTCAACTATGGAATTGCGTATTTTGCATTTTTACCGCTATATTATTTGGTTCCAGAACAAGAAGGAGCAAGGCAATGGATATTGGTATTTTGAAAAAAAACTATTTTTGAAAAGCATGTCAGTTTGGCTCAAAACACCTGAACTTCCGGTCAAATTGTCAGGAAATTTTGGAAAAAAAATATTGTTCGAAAAATTTTGAACAAATCTTTTCTGACAAGAAGTAGTTTCAACCCAAAAAGTGCCAAACATTTTTTAAAGAAATAAAAAAAGTGATTTGCCCCCACGCAGGATTGAACTACGGACCTTTGGTTTACAAGACCAACGCTCTACCACTGAGCTATAAGGGCGCACACAAAGATGAGATAGCCATGACGAACACTACGAAACCATTTGTTTGTTTTGCAACAAATCGGGCTATACAAAACGCACCGATATATGTATAGCAAAATAAGGAAAAAATGCCAGAAAAGCGTGTGCCCTTATAGCTCAGTGGTAGAGCGTTGGTCTTGTAAACCAAAGGTCCGTAGTTCAATCCTGCGTGGGGGCAAACATCTTTTTCTCCTTTTTAAAAAATTTTTGGTCTTTTTGGGTTAAAACTATTTCTTGTCAGAAAAATTATGTTCGAAATTTTTCGAAAAAAAAGTTCTTTTTCAAAATTTCCCCGCATTTTTGATCAGAAGTTTGGGGTTTTGAGCCAAACAGGCATGTTTTTTCCCTTTTTCTTGAAGTCTTTTTGGACTACTTTACGCGCTAGGCATAATTTCTAGTGTTTTCAAAACTTATCCAAAAAAATGTTTCCCGAGTTTTTGTTTCAGTTTTGGCGGAAGTTATTTCAGATTGCCAAAAATCGTCAAAGCAAAGCAGAAAAACAAAAGTTTTCAACATCAAAAGGGTTTTTGAACCTGTCGCGCTTCTGCTTCAATGACCTCTTTCTTATCCGCTGAGCCATCCTAAATCCTCGTGCCATGCGCTCAGAAAGCCGCCGCAGTTCAAAAAGCGCTTGGTCAAATGGCTCAGTAGGTAAGAGGGATGTCTTTTGATCTGACAGGTGGCAGGTTCAAATCCTTTAAACACCAATTAATTTTGTTTTGCCAAATGTACCTGAAAAAAGAAATTCACCCACAAAAAGTGGGATTTTTCAAAGTTTTGAACTTTTCCAGCCTTGTCAAAAATAATTTTCCACCATTTTTTTCTCCAATCGAAGTTAAATAAGATTCTTCCAGAAACTTCTCTGCCTACCATCGGAAATTCAATCTCAACCTTTATTCCTCATCACCCAAAATGTTCTTCCAATGCTTTTTACCACTATGTCCCTTTGCACTTTCATATCATTTGAAGCTCTTTTATTCTGCATTTTGGTCAAAAAAGCTCTAAATCAATATGGAAAACTGTCTCAAAACACCATAGAAAGACAGAAAAAGTTCCTGAAAGCTGTAATTCTTCAACTTTTGATCCCTTCAATATTCCTGGTCCTCCCATTAAGCTGGTTGGTTTGGTCGGCTCTTTTGAAGATTTATAGCCTTATGATCACTAATTTTTCGTTTATTTTTGTATCAACTCATGGTTTTTTCTCCACTATTCTCATGATTTATGTACAGACTCCTTATCGTGAATTCGTTGTGGATATCTGTGTAATTTTAGGAAGGTTGGTGGGAATTAACATGGAGAAAAGAAAGGTTTCAATTGATAGTAGAAGCATTTTCCATTTGAGGACTTCTGTTGTTTCATGAATAAATATTTCAAGTTTCGTATTGGTTTCTGGAGATAAAATGAAAAATTACAAAAAAGTTTAAAAAAATTACGGGAAAGCTTGCGAGCTTTATATTTTCTTGCAGAACTCAAAAAACAATAAAAAGTTACATCAAATGGAATCGAACCTGAGCGGTTTCTGCTCGAAATGACATTTCTTTCATTCACTAAGTCATTTTACAGATCATATTTTTATCTGAAAATCGATGAGGATCATTTCCTATGAAAACAAAAACAATTGGCAATATAAGGAATCGAACCCGAGACCTTCTGATCCATGGACATCCCTCTTACCCACTGAGACATCTTTTAGTGCGCACTGAAACTGCAGAGTCGCGCGCCCGACGCGTCCTTTCAGAGGATAGCGCCGCAGGGCAGAGTAGCTCAGTGTAAAATGAATGTCCGCGAATCAGAAGGTCGCGGGTTTAATTCTTTCTGAAGCCAAAACTTTTTTCCTTTTATCAATATGCTCCAACACGGAATAATACATTCTTACAGCTTCTCATCAGTTTATCAACAGAATCGATTATTGAACAAAGTTTCTCGAATTAACCGATAGTACTGATAATTTGAAAACTCTTCTTGGCGCCTTTTTGAATCCAAGCAGTCCAAAAATATATTGGCGATACGGAGTGTGAGCCATCAGCATCAAAATTGTAGACAAAACTCCATAACTCGACAGAATAATTAGGGCAATATTATTATATTTTTGAATGTTGAACTGGAACAAGTACTCGAAACCAATAGAAATAAATGGGAACTCAATAGTTAAAATTGGAATTATGAACTGGATATTTATAGCACGCAATAGTTGCTTCTGAAACTTTTTCATTAACTTGATTAATTTTTCAAGAAAGAGTACTTGTAGTTTCAATGTGTTTCCCGATAGTCTAGATGCATGCCGTTTTAGAAATAATCTGGTTTTTCTGGATAATATTATATCTTCTATAACCACCGACAGAAAAAAATGCAAATATAGATATGACAGTCATAGTAAAACTGTCAGCCATCACAAATATATTGAGATTTTGAAAATTCGATGGTAGGCATGGCAAATTCTGAAATGAAATTTTTCGAAAAATGATTTTTCGAGCAAAGTAAATCAGGTTTTTGATGAAACAGGAACAGTAAAAAACATTAATCGCGGAAGGAAATGAACCTGACCCCTTTTGGATCCTGAGGCATCCCTCTTAGCCACTGAGCTACTGACCGACCAGGCAACGCGCTGCCGCGGCGCATTGCGGAGTTAGCGCGCCAGGGCTGTATGGCTCTTTGGTTAAAAGGGATGTCTTTGCATCCAAAACACCATGGGTTCGCTTCCTATCAATGTCATCATCTCTTATTTGCTTTTCTCTATCAGAAAGTGTAAGCATTAAGCAGAAAAAACCAATTTTCAGATTCTGCAAGTAAATAAGCTTTTGAAAATGGTTTTTTTTTCTGAAAATGTTTTTTTTCTGAAAAGAAAGATTTTTCAGATAATAAAAGAAAAGTGAAAACCATTAGCCTTTATAGGAATCAAACCTGGCTCCCCCTCCTTCATAAGCAGCCCTTTTACCCACTGATCAATTCTGCAATTATGACTGCAGGGCAGAGTTGCACGGAAGTAAAACCGGATTTATCCGAAAGTGCTCCACAGCTCTTCGAGTAGCGGTCAGATTGAAAAACTGAAGTACTGAAAAAATGTAGAGCTTTCTGAGATTAATCGAATGGAACAAAAAGCGCCCAAAAATATTGATTCTTTATTTCATTCGTTAGATCTCAGAAAGTTCTAAATTTCTTCAGTACTTCATTTTTCAAGCTGACTGGAGAGCTGAGAAGAACTTCCGGATAAAGTCTGTTTTACTTCTGTGCAACTCTGCTGCAGGGCGCTTGGGAGAGGTAAACCTAATGGTTCAGTGGCTAAAAAATATGCTTGTGAACACAACGGTCTCAGGTTTGATTCCTCCCAACACCAATATTTTTTGTTCTTCCTGCTCTACTTGAAAAAATAACATTTGGAGTTTTTCAGTAAAATTTACGTCAAAAACCAACTTCTTCCCCGTTTTTTTGATTGACTGTTTTTGCAAAAAAACACAATTACCTCAAAAACCAACTTTTTGGCCTTTCCTTGATCTTCTGGCTGCATCAAATAAACTGGAAGCATCACCATAAATGCCCAAATATAATTAAAAACTAGCCAGGGGACCCTAATCCGTCTCCAAATCCTATTGCCTTCTGTGATAACCATAAATCGATTCTCGAAAATTTGAGTCAACGTCTTTTGTTTCAAAACATAATGAAGCCAGATGTAAAGCTTATATAGATTTGAATCGCAGGGTCCACTCCTAAATCCTTTAAATCCCCCAGCGGAATTACGGCAAAAGTGGGAAAAAGTGCATATGGTCGGACTAACAAAGAAAAAAGTAAATCCATTAAAAAAGTCCAAAGATGAAAATTTAGCAGAGTAAATTGCACTGTTTTCATTGATTCTGGAGTTTTGAAAAGAATACAATAAGCACCAAATATATGAAATGGAAGGGATAAAAGTCCCAGGGCATGTAGACTTGTGGAATAGAATTCTGATGAATCAATATAAGTAAATTGATAGTCAGCTGAGCAAAATGGCATTTGTGTGTAATTTTTATGAGAATGGAAGTTGTCAAAATGAGCTGGCTAGATATATAAATCACCTGTCAAATGTGGAAATAACGCCAATGTTCAAAATCGATGATTAATATCATATTTTCAAAGATTTCTGACAATTGCTTTCTCAGCATAATTTGAATGAAAACCAAATTTTATTGAACAGCTCTTCAAAGCCAAAAAAAACCATTTTTTCCAGCAAATACTTAAAAAAAGCATATTGACGTTGAAAGGAATCGAACTCGAGCGCTTTCTGCTCCATGAACATCTCTGTTACCCACTGAGCCAACCTGCACCAGCGCGCAAACTACGCCGTAACCAGGATAGCTCAGTAGACTACAGGGACGTTTTTCAAGCAAACAGTCACAAGTTCGATTCCTAATGAAACCAATATATTTTAACTATTAGTTTTTGCAAATTTCAAGTGGAAAAAATCGAATCTAAGCTCTTTATTAAAGAAAACTTCACTGAACAGAGTTTCTATAGTTTGTATTCCACACTGATATCTTCACATTTTTTCCTGGTGCTTTTTTGAAACCAAACAGTCCAAAAATAAATTGTCGATAAGGGGTATGAGCCATGAGCATTAAAATTGTGGAGAAGAATCCATATGTTGAAAAAACTGTCAGACTAAGATTATTATATTTTTGAATGTTAAACTGAAACAAATTCTCGGATCCGATGAAAATAAACGGAAGTGCAATGGTAAAAATTGGAATGGTGAGCTGGATTATGATAGCACGTAATAGTTGTTTCTGAAATAAACAAAATGAAGTTGACAGAGAAAAAATCTGAAAAAAACTACCTGTAATTTCAAAGTTTTTCCCGATAGTTTGCATGCCTGCTGTTTCAGAAACATCCTTGTTTTTCTGGACAAAATTGTGATTTCTAGATGCACCATTAGGTAAAATGTAGTTATCGATATGTTGGTAATAGTGAAACTTTCAGCCATTACAAATACTTTGAGATTGTGGAAATTTGATGGTAGACATGAGAGATTCTGAAAGAATTTTATTTGAAAAATGATTTTTCGAGCAAAGTAAGTCAATTTTTTAATGAAACAAAAAAAGTAAAAAACATTAATCGCGGAAGGAAATGAACCTGACCCGTTTGGATCCAAAGACATCCTCTCAGCCACTGCGCCACCGGGCAACGCGCTGCCGCGGCGCTCAGCAACCTGCGCCCGCCGACCGACCAGGCAGCGTGGTGCAGCGGCTCCTTGCAGAGTTAGCGCGCCAGTGCAGTATGGCTCAGTGGCTAAAAGGGATGTCTTTGGATCCAAAAGACTACAGGTTCGATTCCTTTCGATGGCATCTTTTTTTTTCTTCCTCTATCAGAAATTATAACATTTAGGCGGAAAAAACTATTTTTCAGTTCTTTTTCAAAAAAAAATATATAAATCACCTCAAAAACCTTCTTTTTTGCCTTTTCTTGATCTCCTGGCACCATTAAATAAGCTGGTAGCATCACCATAGATGCCCAAATATAATTAAAAACTAGCCATGGGACCCTAATCTGAGCCCAAATCTTGTTCCCTTTCGTTATAACCATATATCGATTTTCGAAAATTTGAGACCAAGTTTTAAACATAACGAAAACCGATGTAAAACATAGATATATTTGAATTTCAGGATTAGTTCTTAAATCTTCTAAAACCCCCAATGGAATCACAGCAAAAGTTGGAAAAAGTGCATATGGTCGGACTAACAAAGAAAAAAGCAAATCCATCAAAAATGTCCAAAAATGAAAATTAAGCAGAGTAAATTGTACAGTTTTCATTGATTCTGGAGTTTTGAAAAGGATACAATAAGCGCCAAACAAGTGGAATGGAAGGGACAAAAGCCCCAGGACATGAAGACAAGACGAATAAAATTCTGGGGAATCAAAATAGGAAAATTGATAGTCAGCTGAACAAAATGGCATTTTCAAGAAAACCCTGTGTGAAAAAAAAGTTATATCAGAATGCGCATTGAAGTTAGAGAAATTGAAAAACCACCTGTAAACGAGGTTCAGGCATCAGAGATTTTAATCAAAAATTGATATTAGGAATTCAAAGATTCTAGACAACTTTTAGTCAAAAACAGGTTTTAAAGGATCATCCGGTAAAAAAATATGAAGCAAAAAATTCAAGAAAATGAAAAACAAAAATGTTTGAGGCGTGAAGATCCGAACCTGTCCCCTGTTGATCAGCAGGCATCCATGTTACCCACTGACCCACCTAGTAACGCGTGCTTTTAGCGGCAATAGCCTCTGGTGAAGTCAGCACGGCGGTGCATGATGGCTCAGTGGGTAAGAGGGATGTCTATGGATCGAAAAGTGTCAGATTCAAACCTTTTTTTTCAATGCTATTTGTTTCTTCGGCTCTCTTGTAGTTGAGCGGTCCCTGGTAAATTCAGAGGTCCCGAGGAAATTGAATGGTCCCCTCAAACATTTAATGGTCCCTTGAAAACTAAATGGTCCTTCAAAAAATTGAACGGTCCTCTTGGAAGTTGGATGGCCCCTGAAGGTGAAACAAAGTCCTCTCAGAAATTCAATGGTCCTTTTAAAATTGAAAGGATCCATGAGAAATCTAATGGTCCTATTGTAAAAACGAAGGTCCTTCTAGAAATAGAATGGTCCTCTAAAAATTATATGGTCCTTCAATATGTAAAATGGTCCCTTTTTGATGTATCAGGAGGCTTAGGCAATTTGGCAGCGGGTAGGAAAAGTGTCTCGAGATTGCCTAAGCCTTCAGAAAAAACCTTTCTAGTGTTCGGGGCCCATTAGATTTTTAGTGGGACCATTCAATTCTAGACGGACCTTTAAATTTCTGAGCGGACTTTGCTACACCTTCAGGGACCATTCAATTCCCAAAAGGCCCATTATATTTCTCAAGAGACCATTCAGTTTTAAAGGACTATCCAACTTCTAAGGGGACCGTTAAACTTTTTAAGGGACCACTCAATTTCTAAAAGGACCATTAAATGTTTCAGGGGACCATTCAATTTCTTCTAGACCGCAAAAATTCCCAGGGACCGCTCAACTACAACAGAGCCGTTTTTTCTTCTGCGAGTATAAAACAAAGTTTTTGGCGTAGAAAACTCGTTTTTCAAACTTTCCCAAATTCTACGCTGAGCACTTGATTATGCTTACAAACATGTTGCTGACAGAAATCTTACCTTGGATCTTTGAATTCCCCACATTAATTTTCCATTTTAGAACTTTGGCGCCTGAACTTCATTTGACAGGTGATTTATTAATCCTGTCTATCTTTCAAAACTCATTCTAACAATTTTTCTCATTAGAATTATGCAGTTTTGCACGGCAGACTACCAATTTTCTTACCTTGACACCCCGGAATTCTATTCAGTTTGTCTTCATATTCTAGGTGTTTTATCCCTTCCAATCCACATATTTGGTGCGTATTGTATCCTTTTCAAAACTCCAGAATCAATGAAATCCGTGCAATTTACCCTGCTTAACTTTCATTTTTGGACATTTTTAATGGATTTGATGTATGTTTTATTGGTCCGGCCATACCAACTTTTCCCTACTTTTGCTGTGATCCCATTGGGGATTTTGGAAGATTTGGAAGTTGATCCTGGGCTCCAAATATATCTATGCCTCACATCTGCTTTTGTTATGTTCAAGACTTGGACTCAAATTTTTGAAAACCGATTTATGGTTATAACAAAAGGGAATAGAATTTGGACCCGGATTCGGGTCCCATGGCTAGTTTTTAATTATATTTGGGCAGCTGTCGTGATGCTACCAGCATATGTAATGGTACCAGAGGATCAAGGAAAAGCTAAAAAGTTGGTTTTTGAGGTAAACTTTCAAGGCTTATTTCTGGTAAATTCATCGAGAAACGTGTTTCTGCAGCTGAAAAAGATATTTTCAGTAAAAGAAGAAAAAACAAAATACATTGAAGTTGCAAGGAATTAAACCTGCGACCCTTTGGATTCAAAAACATCTCTGTTAACCACTAGGCCATTTTGTAGTTGCGCGCTAACTCCACAGGATGCCGCCACAACTAAAAGCGGGCGTTGCCAAGTGGCTCAGTGGCTAAGAGGGATGTCTATGGAGCAGGAGGTCCGGGTTCAATTCCTTCCGATATCAACGTTTTTTTCAAATCTGAAAATCCAACTTTTTGCTCGAAAAGTTATCTTTCATACTGTATTTTTTCAGAATCTCCCCTGCCTACCCCCAAATTTCCGGAATCTTTCTATATTCGTGATGGCTGATAGTTTCACTGTAACTGTCATGTCTATAACAGTATTTTTCTTGGTTTTATGCCTAGAAAATGCAATTTTGTCTAGAAAAACGCGGTTATCTCTAGAGCGGCATGCCTCGAGATTATCGGATAAAACTCTTGGTTTGCAGGTACTTTTTCCAGTTTTTTGGCGTTATTTTTCCATTAAGATCAATCAAAATTAAAACATTGCAGAAACAACTCCTTCGAGCTATCAAAATCCAGCTTATCATTCCAATTCTGACTATTGAATTCCCATTCATCTACATTGGATCCGAGTGTTTGTTCCAGTATAATTTTCAAAAGTATAATAACGTTGCCATGATTATTTTTTCATCTTACGGATTCTTCTCGACTATATTGATGCTAATGGTTCATACCCCTTATCGGCAATATATATTTGGACTGTTTGGGCACAAAAAGCAGTCGAAACGGATATTTAGGCTATCAATATTGTCCACTAATTCTAGAAATTTGTTTATGCATTGATTTTTATGAATGAAAAGTTTGATAACCCACGAAAAATTTTTTTGGAGTTTGGCACAATCAATTTCGGATGGATCCAGAAAAACAAAAAATAATGGTATCGAATGGAATTGAACCTGTCCCCTTCTGATCTATTGACACATCGCTGACGCGCTGAGCCATCCAGCGCTGAAGTATGGCTCAGTGCTTAGTGTGGATGTCTTTGAAGAAAAGGTCCCAGGTTCGAGCCCCAAGTTTGATAATTGTATTTTTGCTTAATTCTTCAAATTATGAAATATGATTTTCCGTCAATAGGAAGTGTTTTTCAGTTTTTTTGACGTTTTTTGCTAAAAAATCATATGTTCCCTCACCATTAATCTACGAATTTATTACAACAGGTGAATAATACCATGATCAACTTTTATAACTATTCGGCACATTGTACATTTCCTAATAATATACTGCACCCAACCCCTTATTTTCTGGCTCCTACTTTTACCATTGCTCCAACAGGAATGCTCCAAAAGTTAGAAGTGAATGGTGGTGTTCAAGTTTGTTTGATTTTAGTTTCTGTTGAAAGTGGCTCTATACGGTTTATGTGGACCCATGAAGATTTATGTGGACCCGAAATAATTATGTGGACCCAAAAATAATTATGTGGACCCATCTTTGAAAAGTTATAGTACATTTTTTTCGGTCTCTAAAAGTTATGAATTTTTCATTTTTGAGTATTACGTCCTAGAAAACTTAGTTCTTTAAACTTTTTCATTTTTTGAAAAAATGGCTTAGGAGTTGAGTTGCCTATGTTTTGAGGTACTTCTTTTAGAGTTATAAAGATAGTCACATCCAAAATTAGACTGAAAAACAGAATTCCTAAGCCTTTTGTCAAATGGAACTGTGAAAGTTTCTTACTCAAAACAAAAATTGAAAACGTTTTGAGATCTAAGACTTCTGAGGCATAATATTCAAAAATGAAAAATTCATAACTTTCAGAGTCCAAAAGCAATGTACTATAATTTTTCAAAGATGGGTCCACATAAACATTTTTGGGTCCACATAATTATTTTGGGTCCACATAATTCTTCATGGGTCCACATAAACCGTATAGAGCCGAAAGTTTGTATGAAAAGTTGAAGAAATGTATTGAAAATTTGTTTTTAGTAACATTTTTCTCGATCACCCAAGTTTTGGAAAATCGATTTTTCGAACTAACGAATCAGAATGGAATATGGAAAAATTGTCGTGTGTTATGGCAGACAATTGGCTATATTGGATCAGGATTGGCGAGTTTACCGATTTATTTGAACATTCCGAAAAACCAGGAAATGGCGAAAGAGATTGTTTTTGAGGTAGGAACAAGAAACAGGTCGAAAATATAAGAAAAACTATTACATTTTTAGAATCTTTGTTCAAAAACATGTGAAGCTAAAAAACCGAAAATGATTAGCATAGAAAAAGTTAGAACCTGGGACTATTTGCTCTTCAGACATCCGTGTTACCCACTGCGCCAACCTGTACCGTGTGCTACTAGCGGTGGCGGCGGCGCCCTGTGAAGTTGCGAAGCGCGCCGCCTGCTAAGCGCGCTGGCACAGCATGGCTCAGTGGGTAACAGGGATGTTCATGGAGTAGAAGAAATGCAGTTTCGATTCCTTTCGATGCCAATATTTTTTTTTGAGATGAGCTTGAAGAAGTATTTTTCAGGTCACAAAGCATCAAAAAAATGTGTTTCCAGAAGCTTCCATGCCTCCCGGAAGAAATTCGCCAAAAACTTCGATTTTATGTGGTGGCAGAAAACATGAAGCTAGCCATTATAACAATCCCAATATTCCTTATGACCCTCAATTTCCAATCTTACTATTTTATCTACCGTATCACCAAAGCATTAAAGGAACATAGCTCAAGAGTATCCAAGAAAACTCTGAACCTCCAAAAACAATTTTTCACCTATCTAAAACTGCAGTTTTTATTTCCACTTATTAATATGGGAGAAATTAAACAGTTTCGGGTTTTTATTATTTTCATCTTATGGATTGTTTTCTACATTGCTAATGTTATTTGTACATGGACCTTATAGAGATTTTATATATGGGATGTTGAAATTGAAAAATGGGCCTCGAAAAGTGACGGTAGTGCCATCAGTAATGTCTGTTTTTTGAAATGAATTTTTGAAATTTTAGAGAAAATGAAATGTTTTGTTCAAATTTATTTTTTATTTTTTTTCTTGAACTCTGAAAATTGCCTCAAAATGGTGACATGAGAATGTGTGCTACAGTGGTAAATCAACTGGAAAAGTACTGAAATTTCAGATCGAAATAGCTCGATTTGGAGAGGTGTTTAGCAGCTAAAAAAGCTGTTTAGCAGCGGGCGAAATTCTCCCCGCCGCTATTTAATTGGCGTGAAAAAAAATTATTTTTCATTAAAATTAATTTTTTTCAAATATATTCCACGTGGACCCGGGGGCACGGGCGGGGCCGAGTTGGCAATTTCACGGGCGGCCCCCGTTTTTCCCCGCAATATTTTCCCGAATTTCGAAATTCGCGCTATTCAGAATGTCTTCATCCAAACCAAAACGACTTGATCTTCAAGGAGTTCGTGGGATAGCTATCATATCAGTGATATTATTTCATTTTCTACCATCAATATTTCCAAATGGTTATATAGGTGTTGATCAGTAAGTCTCTCTTTTTTGAATGGGGTATAATGCAATCATGCTCTATTGATAGATTCTTTGTTTTATCTGGTTTTTTGATGTGTATGTTACTTCGAAAGTCATCATCCATATCAATATTTCAATTGATTTCCAATTTCTATATTCGACGATTAAAACGGATTCTTCCCGCCTACTTTATAATTATTTTGTTTTCAATTTTTATGGTTTTCACTATATTCCCATTAACTGCAATTGATACTAATATTGAATCTGGAAAGAAGGCATTGATTTTTATGTCAAATCGAGTTGGAACTGATGATGAAAATTATTTTTCTGCGGTGAGTTCGAAAAAAGCAAGGATCGAGAAATGCGCAAACAAAGTTAATTGCTAGCGCTTTAACAGTGCTTTGGCGCGATTTTTGTGTTAAATTGTATGAAACGTTGTTCCCTTCAAGACTTTGCGCCTCTTCGATGCGCCGTCAAAAAATGCACAAAGGCACGAAAAAAACGTCAGCGAATTCCATCTGATCCCAGTTTTTCAGTTATCGATGGCCATTGACGTTTTCACTCATACATGGTCTCTATCAGTGGAAGTTCAATTTTATGTGTTGGTCCCATTTTTGTTCCTACTTAGCTCTGAGGTATTGAGGAGGAAGTTTGAAATCCCATATTATGCGTTGTTACAAGGGAGTTCATTTTACGAACCGGTTTGGAACTTTCTGAAAATTTGTGAACTAGTACTCTTTGATGCTGTGTGAAAGAATCCGAAGTTATTTTCTGCGCGACTCAACCCGTTTTCCAGATATTTCGATCTGAAATTAGCACTAAGCCCCGCCCACTTTCTCGTTATAACACAGGAAGTGCCCCATTCCTCTGCTACCTCATTTATGATCGCCCTCAACGTGGCTTATCTGCCGAGCAGCGGTGGCACAGGGGATAGTGCGCCCGCATTACGTTTTCATGTTGTGGGTTCGATTCCCACACTTGGCAACTTTTTTTTGTTTTTCATGAATTTGCATTTTATAGGGGCTTTGACTCATATTTCTTGTGGTTCCATGATTTTGAAGCTCATTTCAACTCAAAAAACAAATTTTTCGAAAAATTATTTTTTTACAAAATTTCATAGTCTAGGCCCCAGAGTCTAGGGTATATGCAGAACTTTTCCTTTAACCTGTTTCCACATTCTTTGATATCAAGATAAAACTAGTGAGAAAAAGCGTGAGAATCGTAAATTAAACAGATAACCAGTCTGTTTATAAAAAATTTTCATTTTGGGTGGCATATCTAGTGAGACAAGTTGAAGGGATAGTTCAATTCATGCCCTAGACTATGAAATTTTGTAAAAAAATAATTTTTCGAAAAATTTGTTTTTTGAGTTGAATTGAGCTTCAAAATTATGGAAACACAAGAAATATGAGTCAAAGCCCCTATAAAATGCAAATTCATGAAAAACAAAAAAAAGTTGCCAAGTGTGGGAATCGAACCCACAACATGAAAACGTAATGCGGGCGCACTATCCCCTGTGCCACCGCTGCTCGGCAGATAAGCCACGTTGAGGGCGATCATAAATGAGGTAGCAGAGGAATGGGGCACTTCCTGTGTTATAACGAGAAAGTGGGCGGGGCTTAGTGCTAATTTCAGATCGAAATATCTGGAAAACGGGTTGAGTCGCGCAAAAAATAACTTCGGATTCTTTCACACAGCATCAAAGAGTACTAGTTCACAAATTTTCAGAAAGTTCCAAACCGGTTCGTAAAATGAACTCCCTTGTTAGGTGAGTTAAAAAAAAGAAGTTTGTTGGCGCTTTTCTCGTTTTTTCGTCACAATCCGAGATATTTCAGCTTCCCTATCCTACATTTACTCAGTATTTTTCCTATCCGAAATCGCTGCTTTCAATAGTGTCCCGGCGAGAATTTGGCAGTTTTTAATTGGTGAGTTTACTGACGCATTTCCGGTGCCTTGACGCAAAATTCGATTCTCAATTTTCAGGAATGATTGCATTTTTATTATCTGACTCTCAAAGCTCCACAAAAACCGGAAACTGCAATAAAATCTATCAAAAATTGGAACAAGCCGAATTATTAACGGAAGATGAAATATCAGAAGCCAAATCAGAAGACGTCAATAATCAGAATTCATTTTCCTCATCATCATTAAACTTCTATATCCTAATAGTGATAATAATGGGATCATTTTCACAAATGGCATTTCCTCCTCAAATTCTCCGCCCACTTATCACAGTTTTAACTGGAATTCTGATGATATCACCATCAAAAATCTCAGAAAAACTTTTGGAATCTCGATTTTTGACGTATTTTGGAGATATTTCATATAGTTTATACCTAATTCATTGGCCAATTTATGCATATTGGAAATTGGAATTGAGTCATGGAATGATATGGAATTGGCAATTATTGATAGCATTTGTATTATCAATTTTATTGGCTATTATCAGTTATGAATTTTATGAAAAGTGAGTTTTTTGAACGAAAAAACGAGAAATGCGCCAAGGCATGGGAAATGCGCCAATGCACCGAAAGTGCGTCAAGTCACCAAATGTGCCCAGACACTTTGATTGAAATATGGGTTCAGATTTTGTTCTAGATCCACATCGTACGAAGTATTGGCGCATTTCTCGTGCCTTGGCGCAATCCGCGTGCCTTGACGCATTTCTCGATCTACATCCCTTTTTTTCAGATCGTACCTAAAACAATCCGATAAACGGGTTTTCATCATTTGCATAATACTAATTGCCCTGAATATTGGAGTTTTTTACGGAGAAGACATTAAAGGCCTAGTTCCTCCCCCAAAAAAACTATCAGATAGACTGGATGGATTGAACGAGTCGGAAATTGTTTCATTTGGTAATTTCACTTGATTTAATCGGATTTCAAAAAAAAAGTTGCAGAGAAAGCAGATGAATTAAACGAACAATGGTCGAAATTTGATCTGAAAAACTTGTTACCCCCGACATGTGAATATGAGAGTAAAGGAACAGCCTGGGGCATTTGTAGGCATAAGGTAAGGCACAAGAAACACGCCAGTCCAATGTCGTTTGCGCGTTTCTCGCGACTTGACGCAATTCACGATATAACGATTTTCAGGGAATCAATAATCAAACAATGCCCGGGAAATTCAAAATTATGATAATTGGGAATAGTTGGGCAGCCAATCATGCATATCTGGTTTATCAAGAATGTGGGAATAAAGCGCATCATTTGGTGCAAATGACCATTTCAGGTAGGCTGACGCTTTTTTGGTATCTTGGCGCACTTTTTGTGCCTTGGCGCACTTTCGGTGCACTGGCGCTTTCTCGGTGTCTTGGTGCCTTATTCATTTTTTTACAGGTTGCGAACCACTTTTTAACAATGGCACGCAGCACGGATATTGTAAAAATGCAGTCGGAATTTTTGAGGGAAAAGTGGCCATAGAGAAACCAGACTACTTATTCATTTTTGCTAGGTATTGACGCTTTTCTCGTGCCTTGACGCACATCTCGACCTCATTTATTTTTCAGATTTATCAACATTGGAGATCCAATGCCATCTAATGTCACAAAACTCGATAATGATCCAATATACGAAATAATGAAAACTCAAATTGAAAAAATCTCGAAATCAGTGAAACACAAGATTTTTCTGATGCAACAGGTGCCTAGGCTCAACATACCCATGTTGGCAACTATTGTGGACACTGTAAAAGCTAAGAAGGACCTAGCAAAGTTTGATGTATGTTGACGCATCTTTGGTGCCTTGGCGCAATTCTCGATCATTTCAGAATTCTCTTATCACAATGGACCCTAAAATGGCTCGACTTCGCTATGAAAAACTGGTATCCGAGTGTCCAAAATGTGAACTTTTCGACTACAAACCCTATTTTTTCAACGAAACAACTAAAACATGGAGATTTTATGATGAGAAAAATCATGGATTAACTTATATTACTCAAGGATTACATTTGAGTTTTCATGGTTTAGAACTGATTCGACCGGCGATTACGGGTGTTTGTAAACGGGTTGGAATGAAATAAATTGGTTTTCTTTTCGTCTTTTTTTGTTTCTATGATCAAGTATATATTTTTTTTTGAAAAAAATTTTAAAAAAGAAAAAAAAACCATTTTTGGCGGCTCAAACATAGGTTTTCAGCCATAAAAAGAAGAAAAAAGTATCTTCTTCAAAAAGAATCGAACCTGAGACCTTCTGCTCCAAAGGCGTCCCTGTTACCCACTGAGCCATTCTGCACCATCCGGGAGCCGCCGCAGCTGAAGGAAGCAGGTGCTACCAGGTGGCACAGTGGATAAGAGGAATGCCTTTGGAGCAGAAGGTCCCAGGTTCGAATCCTTTCGAAACTTTTGTTTTGTTTTTTTTTTCTGATTTATCCGGAAATGATTAATTTGACCTGTTTTTATCACTTATTTGCAAAGAAGTGGCGGTTCCGTTTAAAGGCGCAATGGCAAGTGTCCGCGATATCTCGTCACGCATACAGTTACACTTAAAACTAATCGTGACGAGATATTGTGAACGATTGCCGTTGCGCTTTTAAACGGAACCACTACTTTTTTGCAAATAATTGATAGCAAAATTGAGAACTTTTTCACTACTTCCAAATTTTCATGATCACTTCTCACGTACAAAATGTGTCCAAGAGGTCAATTTTCTCCTCTTTTTTCGTTTTTCCACCCACCAGTTTCCCATGAATTTGTTTACAAAGCTGTCAAACCAGACGTTCAGAATGTGTGTTTTGAAAGACTACAAATTTATAAATTTTTTTGAACAAAAAGAGTTAAACACAATGCGGAGACAACATGTATTTATTTTAGACTGTACATAGGGTGGCCGAGCAATTTTATGACCAAAAATTGCAACGGTCGGTTGGTCTTTATGGGTGTATGGTAGCCTTGTTTTAGGAAAATAGGGTCAGTTTTGGCGCGTTTTTTTTTGATTTTTGGAATTCAAGTTGAGATCTTATTTCACTTCAGAACTGACTCAACTTCATCCGGTAAAAATTTCGAAGTTTTCGCATTTTTTGAATTTTGCGCTATTCAGAATGTCTTCAGCCAAATCAAAACGCCTGGATCTTCAAGGAATTCGTGGGATAGCTATCATATCAGTGTTATTATTTCATTATCTACCATCAATATTTCCAAATGGTTATATAGGTGTTGATCAGTAAGTCTCTCTTTTTTGAATGGGGTATAATGCAATCATGCTCTATTGATAGATTCTTTGTTTTATCTGGTTTTTTGATGTGTATGTTACTTCGAAAGTCATCATCCATATCAATATTTCAATTGATTTCCAATTTCTATATTCGACGATTAAAAAGGATTCTACCCGCCTACTTTTTAATTCTTTTATTTTCAATTCTTATGGTTTTTACTATATTCCCATTAACTGCAATTGATATTAATATTGAATCTGGAAAGAAGGCATTGATTTTTATGTCAAATCGAGTTGGAACTGATGATGAAAACTACTTTTCAATGGTGAGTTCGAGAAAAATGGAGGATCGAGAAATGCGTCAACAAAACCGTTTGCTGGCGTTTTTTCAGTGCCTTGACGCACTCACCGATAAAGCTTTATTTTTCGATTTCAGCTCTCGCTTGCCATTGACGTCTTTACCCATACATGGTCTCTATCAGTGGAAGTTCAATTTTATATATTGGTCCCATTTTTGTACATTATCGGTTCTACGTTTGTTTTTGGCGGGAAATTTGAAATTTCTTATTTTACCGTGCTAGGTAGTACTTATATTCAGAGAAAGTTGATCAAAACAAGTTTTTCAGGGCTTTCCTCATATATCTATTCAGTGTTTTTCTGTTCCGAATCAGAGACATTTTATTGTTTCCTCGCTAGGGTTTGGCAATTTCTGATTGGTATTTTTGTTATTTTGGTTCCTTGGCGCATTTTTCGTTTTTTTATTTTTAGGAGCAATTGCCTTCTTGGTATCAGATTCTGAAAAACCTACTGAAACTTCTGAAATTTTCGACGTGGAACAAATTGGATTATTAATTGAAGATATTGAAGAAATAGAGGATTCAGAAGACCTCAAACTTCAAAACCCAAAAATTTTTTCAAATTACAACGGCTTTTTACTAGTTGTTCTCATCGTCGGAACTTTCTCTCCTTTTAAGTTTCCCGCTCAAATCCTCCGACCATTGATAACAACTCTAACAGGAATCCTCATGATATCACCATCAAAAAGCTCAGAAAAAATTTTGGAATCTCGGTTTTTAACATATTTTGGAGATATTTCATATAGTTTATATCTTATTCATTGGCCAATTTATGCATATTGGAAATTGGAATTGAGTCATGGAATGATATGGAATTGGCAATTATTGATAGCATTTGGATTATCAGTTTTGTTGGCTGTTATCAGTTATGAATTGTATGAAGAGTGAGTTTTTTGAGCGAAAAACGAGAAATGTGCCAAGACACGGAAAATGCGTTAAGGCACCGGAAGTGCACCAAGAAAATTTGTTAAGATAGGTTTTCAGGCAACAAGTAATTCCTATTCCTGGTGTAATTTTGATTCCCTAGCGCATGCTTCGTGCCTTGGCGCATTTTTTGATAAACAATATTTATAGATGGTATTTAACCCAGTCACTCAAACGGATTCTCATCATGTGCATAGTTTTATTCTTCCTGAATATTGGAGTTTTTTATGAGAATGAATTGCGAAAGCACATGTATCCTACCCCAAAAGTTACAGTAAGACTAGACGGGTTGAACGACTCGGAAAGTGTTTCTTATGGTAATTTTTTGAATAAGTTGATTTGATATAAATGTTTTCTTCAGAAAAAGCGGAAGCATTAAACAAGGAATGGTCTCGAGCGGATCTCTATAATTTGATTCCGTCGACTTGTGAATATGAGCGTTTAGGAGATCCATGGAGTTTGTGTAGGCACAAGGTGAGATCAGATGCACCAAAAAGGCGCCAAGGCACTAGAAACGTGCCAGCGCACTAGAAATGCGTCAGGTCATTGAAAATGCGCCAGAGAACGAGAAATACGACGAGACAACAAACGAGCGTCGAGTCATAAAAGAATGTATCCAAAAATGCGTCAATAGCCTTGGAGATTTCTTCTTGTCTTGGCGCATTTCTCTAGTCTTGGCGCATTTGTCGTGCCTTGGCGCATTTCGCGATATTTCTAATTTAGGGTCTGAATAACCAAACCAACCTCGGAAAATTCAAAATCATGCTGATCGGAAACAGTTGGGCAGCCAATCATGCCCGACCAGTGTATCAAGAATGTGGACCGAAAGCTCATCATATGGTTCATTTATCCATTCCAAGTAGGTCGCTGACGCATTTTCCATACATTGACGCATTTTAGGTTGTGAGCCACTCTACAATAATATCAGTAATTGTGTAGACTTTGAAGAAGCATTCCAAGAAAAAGTGGTGCAGGAGAAGCCGGACTATTTATTTATCATTTCAAGGTATGCTGGCGCGATTTAGGTTCCTTGGCGCACTTTGGGATGATTTCAGATTCATGAATCTTGGGGATTCAACTACATCTGATGAGGACATAATTTACAAAACCATGAAAAGGAAACTCGAAAAATTATCAGAATTAGTGAAATACAAGATTTTTATGATGCAGCAAGTGCCAAGACTCAATAGCTCAATGCTGGCAAACATAGCGGATATAGTGAAAGCTAAGAAAATTTTGACAGAATTTGACGTGAGTTGACGCCTTCCGGTGCCTTGGCGCACTTCCGGTGCCTTGACGCAATTCTCGATCATTTCAGAACTCTTTAATCACAATGGATCCTAAAATGGCCCGACTTCGCTATGAAAAACTGGTATCCGAATGTCCGAAATGTGAACTTTTCGACTATAAACCCTATTTTTTCAACGAAACAACTAAAACATGGAGATTTTATGATGAGAAAAATCATGGATTAACTTATATTACTCAAGGATTACATTTGAGTTTTCATGGTTTAGAATTGATTCGACCAGTGATAAGGAGAGTTTGTGATAGTATTGGTTTAGAATAAATTTTTTAAGTTTAAAATTGGAAAGCTTGTCGAATATATTCATATTCAAAGATTAAAAAGGATTCTTCCCGCCTACTTTTTTGTTATTCATATCAGTGATATCAGTGATACTCATTAACACAAAAATCAATTTACATATTGATAGTTCATCGATCTGTTGGACTGTCGATCTCAATCAGAATTAGACTTGGTAATGAATATTTGAATTGGTAATAGCCACATACTATGTAAATGAACAACATATAAAGGGGACCGTTAGTATGGTTGTAACAGTTTTTTTGGCTACAGTACATTTCGAAACCGCTGAAAAAATCGTGGAAAAGCTTGAAGAAGGCGGAGGTTTTTGAAAGTAAAAATGAAAGTTTTCTATGAAAATAACAAATGTTTACTGAATTGAGAAAAAAATTTCGAAAAGAAAGCAGTTTAGAAAAAAATGTTTCTCGAAATAAATTTCATTCAGAAATTATTCGCAATTCAGTAAATATTTGGTATTTTCTCACATTTTATTCTGAAATTTTTCAAAATTTTCACGTTTCCCAAGTTTTTTTCACAACTTTCTCAACGGTTTCGAAATGTCCCGAAGCCAATTTATCAAACTTTTTGAAAACCTTTTTGAAAAAAAAAATTTCGTCAATATCGGCTTTCAACTCTGGTCTGAAAAAGTTGTGTTTATCTCTAGTGTGCCTCAAAATTGTGTTTTTTTTTGTGAGTCATGTTATCTTTCACCCTGGCCTACAGAGTTTTTTTTGTATTGGATATATCTTTTTTTCTTCAGTGACGATAGAAAGTTTTGTTATCCTGATCTTCTGGCTTTTTTATAGTTTAGCAGAATAATTCTCGAAACAATTTTCTACTCTGCCGGTCGTTGTGTAAGGCAGAAATAGTTGGAATGGGTTGGCGTGTCTGTGTGTGTTCAGTCTAAAAGATGATCACCGCTGGCCTGGTTTGTTGTCGACCGCGTGTTTCCCTGTAGTTGTGGTACACACTAACATTTTCGGTTTAATTACCCTAAATTTGAGGTAAACATTTGAACTGACCCTAAGAAATTTGGAGTTGGCTATAAATTTTGGAACGTCTCCTATTGGGGAGACAAAATAACTTTGAATTTCGAAAATCGGTCTTGTAGATTTCGAGAAACGATCATTCGAAATTTTAATTCTTTTCTCTTCTCTTTTAATTTCTCCCAACCACCCGGGTCAAGGCAGTTTTCAATTAATTAACTTTTTTGTCCTCTCGTATTTAGATTGTACTATTAAAACTGTTTTTTTTGTAGATCTTTCGGTCCTTTTTTCGGTTTTACGGATTTTGAATTTTGTCCTTGGCGTCCGGTAATTGGAAAACGAACGTTGCCAAGTGTTGCTTAGTTTCTTCATTCAAGTATATGTACGATTGATTTATGTATTGTTCAAAAATGTAAAAATGTTGCGTTTTTTTTTCGAGTTTTTTTCTGAAATGGAGCTTCTGGAAAAACAGGAATTCTAGAAAAGTTTGCTTTGACTTATTCAAACATTTCAGAATAGTTAGGTATTTTATTGGGGGAAATTCCTTTTTTTTTAATTCAAAAACGCAAAAAAATATTGTTCCTTTTCATAATACCCTCTTTCATTACTGCCCAAAAGATGAGCTCCTACAGAAACAGTCCTCCTCATCTTTTGCCATGTTTTGTTGACACATCTGTTGTACCCTCTCTTTTCAAAACAAATAATCCACGAAGGAAAAGGGAATATGTCCTGTATGGAAGAGGAAAGAATATGTTTGTATAATAGTATACATGAACGAATTATTCAGAGAAAGTTGCTTTTTTTTTTGAAAATTGTAAGTTTTTATATGTTATTAACTGCCTTTCAAAATGGGGTCCTTTTTCGGAAACTTTCTGTTTTTCTTGCGAAAAACGCCTATTTAGAAGTATTTTGCTTAACTTGGAAAGAGGGTACCAAAAACATTTTCCTGAAATCAAAATGCATGAGAATCACTTCTCTCCCGTCTACTTGTCTTGTAATTCTGTTGTTTCCAAGCCTCATTCCAATCCTCATGTCGATTTACGTAATACGTAGCCATTTATTTTGTCACTTCGGAAACACTTGCGGAAACCTCAACTGTAGCTGGCCGAGGTTTTGTGTATCCAAAATTCTTTGCGCGACCTTTTTTCTTCAATTTTTTGCTTAAGGAATTTTTAAATATAGATTCATCAAAACGAAAAAAAAAGCTTGATGTTTGGCAATTTTTCAATTTTCTTGCAATGAAGGAAGAATGAAAAGAGCTATTTCGTAGTAATTTCGCCAGAAAATCCAGTTCATTTTCATCTTTTGTCAGGCTGAATTCATATCTAAATATTTCTAAAGCAAAAAAAAATGAAGAAAAAAGATCGAAAAATAAAAGAAGAGAAAACGATGTCCCGCAACGGGACTCAAGGTGGCCGAACGTTTCCAAAACTCGGCCATGAGGAAAATGCCCGCGATCGCGCAAAGAATTTTGGATACACAATAATCGAGTGCGGTCACTCCTTCACAAATGGACAATACTATTGTCTACTCTGGGAACAAGGCGTCGATTTTTATGTATCATGGCAAATGGTAAGGACAGTTTTAACACCTCTATTTCCTGTCCTTGTTTATTTAGACGTAACTTTCCTTCCTTTCTCACATACTCGCCCTGCAATATAAATCAGGAGACTTTTTGATTGTATCAATTCTTTTGTTTTCTAACAACAAACTTCTCACTATTTCTTTGAAAAAAAAACCTATTTTCAGGTTTTTCTTACTAGTTATGTAATAATCATCGATTATGCTTAAAATGGGTCAAAATTCGAATTCCCACCAATCAAAACGTCTTGATCTTCAAGGAATTCGTGGGATAGCTATCATATCAGTGATATTATTTCATTTTCTACCATCAATATTTCCAAATGGTTATATAGGTGTTGATCAGTAAGTCTCTATTTTTTGAATGTGGTATAATGCAATCATGCTCTATTGATAGATTCTTTGTTTTATCTGGTTTTTTGATGTGTATGTTACTTCGAAAGTCATCATCCATATCAATATTTCAATTGATTTCCAATTTCTATATTCGACGATTAAAAAGGATTCTTCCCGCCTACTTTTTAATTCTTTTATTTTCAATTCTTATGGTTTTCACTATATTCCCATTAACTGCAATTGATACTAATGTTGAATCTGAAAAGAAAGCATTGATTTTTATGTCAAATCGAGTTGGAACTGATAGTGAAAACTATTTTTCTGCGGTGAGTTCGAAAAACGGAAGGACCGAGAAATGCGCCAAGGAAGGCACTTGCTTGCGCTTTTTAAGTCTTTTAGCGCACTTTCCGTGAATCTCTAAAAACTAGTCTCGAAAGCACTGAGATAGTTTTAAATAAGTTGAGAATCCCCAGATGCGCCAAAGAAATTTATTGCTGGCGCTTTTTTAGTGTCTTGGCGCTTTTCCGGTACATTTCCTTTTTTCACTGATAAGTGCCCCGAAAAAGCGTGCAGTACTCTATTTTCAAGCTTTGTCACATTTCCCAATAGTTTTCTTCTAATTTCAGCTTTCCATGGCCATCGATGTATTCACCCACACATGGTCTCTGTCAGTAGAAGTTCAATTTTATTTATTAGTCCCATTTTTGTATCTATTTGGCTCCAAATATCTTTTCCGCGGGAAATTCGAAGTTTTTTATTATATATTCTTGGGTAGGTCAAAATTATTTTTCTCATCTATCGAAACTCGAAAAATTTCAGGCTTGATTTCTTATATTTATTCAATCTACTTTTTATCTCCAATTGTCGCTTTCAATAGTGTTCCAGCACGAATTTGGCAGTTTTTGATTGGTATGTTCATTGCTGACGCACTTTTTGTGCATTGGCGTACTTTTCGTGCTTTGACCCAAATCTTGACCTTTTTCAGGAATGATCTCGTTTTTGATCTCGAATTCCCGGAACTCATATCAAGCTCTAAATTCTGAAAATAGCCACCGTTCATCTCCATATTTGAACAGCTTTTTGTTGATTATTATTCTTATTGGGTCTTTTTCACAATTGGAATTTCCCGCCATAATCCTTCGACCATTGATAACCATTTTAACTGGAATTCTGATGATATCACCATCAAAAAATGTTGGAAACTTTTTGGAATCTCGATTTTTAACATATTTTGGAGATATTTCATATAGTTTATATCTTATTCATTGGCCGATTTATGCATATTGGAAATTGGAATTGAGTCATGGAATGATATGGAATTGGCAATTATTGATAGCATTTGGATTATCAGTTTTGTTGGGAGTAATTAGTTTTGAGTGTTATGAAAAGTGAGTTTTTGGATGGGAAAAACAGGAAAAGCGTCAAGGCACGAAAAGTGCGTCAATGCGCCAAAATTGAGCCAATCCATTCAAATCGAGATGGAAAATTTTTTTTCGTTTTACTTCGGTTCAAGTATAGTTTTGGTGCATTGACGCACTTCCTGTGACTTTGCGCATTTTCCGTGCTTTGACGCATTTCTCGATCTTTATTTTTTCAGGTGGTACTTAAGACAAACTGATAAACGGATTTTTATCATTTGCTTAGTTTTATTTACACTAAACATCGGATATTTTTATAAAGAAGATGTTCGGGACTATTTATCCCCACCGGTTAGAATTACGTCAAGACTGGATGGGTTGAATGAGTCGGAAATTGTTTCCTATGGTAGTTTTTGTATTTTTTCCAAGAAAAATGGAAAAGTTTTCAGCAAAAGCTGCTGCATTGAATAGTAAATGGACTCAAGATGATTTGAAGAATTTGATGATTCCCGGATGTGAGTATGATATTCCTAAATCAATGTGGGGAACTTGTAATCATAAAGTGAGTTTTTTCAAAACTGGTATTTGGCAAAAAACTGGTCTAGTGGAAAAAGTTGTGTCGAAGCACTGAAAGTGCGTCAAGTCACGAGAAATGCGCCAAGGCACTGAAAGTGCGCCAGAGCACTGAAAATGACTCAGCGTGCTGAAATTATACCACATGGCTATCGAAATGCGCTGTCCTGATGGGTTGACGCATTTTCGGTGTCTTGACGCACTTCTGGTGTCTTGACGCACTTCCCGTGCATGACCTATTTTCAGTGTCTCCACGCATTTATAATGCCTTGACAGCTCAAAATTCGATTTTTCAGGGAGTTAATCCAGAAACCGGCAAGTACAAAATCATGTTGATTGGTAACAGTTGGGCACCAAATCATCTCAGACTGGTTCATCAGGAGTGTGGACACCATGCAAAAAAACTTGTTATGTATTCCGTTGGAAGTATGTTGACGCGTTTATGGTGCATTGACGCATTTTTCAATTTCAGGTTGTGAACCCCTTTATACAGATTCCGTTGCTCAGAAGAAATGGTGCACTAATGAAACTGAGGAAATCTTTCGACAGAAAGTGGAAAAAGAGATGCCGGATTATTTGTTTATTTTTTCAAGGTTTGCGCAATTTCGGTGCCTTGGCGCAATTTCCGTGTCTTGGCGCACTTTTGGTGCCTTGACCTGTTTCCCATGCCTTGACGAATTTTCCGTGTTATGGCGCACTTTTGGTGCTTTGACGCATTTTTCGATATTTCAGATTTTTCGAACTCGGAGGTCCACTGGCACCTAACGGCACAAAACTTGAAGATGATTTCATTTACAAAAAGATGAAAACGCAAATTGATAAACTTCAAAAAATTGTGAAATACAAGATTTTTGTGATGCAACAAATCGCAAATGTCCATTGGCAAAAGCTGACAGAAATCGTTAACACAGTCAGAAGGAATCAAAGCCTGGTACAGTTTGACGTGAGTTGACGCATTTCTCGTGCCTTGACGCATTTCCCGTTGGTTTTATTCTCAGGAAGCTCTCGTCAACACTGACCCAAAATTTGCTCGTCTTCGCTATGAAAAAATGGCATCAGAGTGTCCGAAATGTGAACTTTTCGACTATAAACCATATTTTTTCAACGAGACAACAAAAAATTGGAGATATTATGATGAGAAAAATCACGGGTTGAGTTATGTTACAGCTGGTTTTCATTTGAGTTTTCATGGTATGGAATTGATTAGACCGGTGATAAAAGGGGTTTGTGATAGTATTAAATAAATTAGTTATTTTTAATTGGAAAGTTTTTATGGCCTGGAAGAACTTTTTCTAGAGTGAGAAAAAAAAACAAAACGGATTAACACATTAAGGAATCGAACCTGGCCCCTTCTGCTCCACAGAAATCCCTCTTATCCCCTACACCACCGTGCGCCTTCGCGCTAGCGCGCCTGGGCGCCGTCGCAGCAAGGCTCCTGGTGGCGCAGTGGATAAGAGGGATGTCCAAGGATCAGAAAGTCCCGAGTTCGGTTTCTTCTGCGCTCTATAAATTTTCGCCAACAATTGTTATGACTCCCAACACGTTTTTAATGCATTTTTTTATCAAAAATGGTTTATTTGGCAAAAAATATCAAAAAAAAAATTACAATTTAAAATAAGTATTATCACGATCGACGAGAATGTTATCAGCTTGTGCATCCGGTGTTTGTGGTGGGAACGGATTGAAGAATAATTGATTATATGGATACTGTTGAATGCCAAATGGATTGTATTGGTCAAAACCGAAATTGAATGGAGTTGGTTGGCAGAATGGAGTTGGAGCCGCGTTTGGAGCCAATGGCAGTTGAAGTTTTGGTGGCTCTGACATCGGATTCTGAAAAAAATTTGATGAAATTTGGACAAAAATTCGACTGAAAAACTGCATTTCTACTTATTTTTCAGGGGTTTTTCGAGAAATTTCTTTTCGAATTTTTTCTCACAATTTTTTGAATCCAACTTACATTTTCATTTTTGACGTCATCTGGATTCCCGATCGGAACGTCTTCTGGTTTCACAAATGGATCGTATTGAAGGTATCCGCAATTGTATGGAGCCAGTTGGGATGCTTCTGATATCGGATTCTGGAAAAAAATTTCAGAAGTTTTGAAAATTTCAGTTCCAGGGTGCAACTTACATTTTCCTTATTGACGTCATCTGGATTCTTGTCTGAAACGTCTTCCCATTTAACAGTACGCAACTGTGACTGACGTTTTGGCGGAAGCTTCGGAGTATCTGGATCCTGATTCTTTCTCTTTCGAGAAATCGAATTCGGATTGGTCTTAGCTTTCAAGGCAGAGAGGCGTGGATTCTGAAAATACGCATTTATTGAGACGCCTAAAAAAGGAAATGCGAAAACAAGGAGAAAAAACGCAAAATGTGTCACAGCACGAGAAACGCGTCAGGGCACGAGAAATGCGTCAAGGCACCAAAAAGGTGCGTCAAGACACTACAAGAGCGTAAGAGCACCAGAAGCAACTTCTTTAGATAGATGGCTCACACTCTTAGAAAGAAAGAGAGAAAGACACTGGCGCGTTTCTCGTGCCCTGGCCCACTTTTCGACCCTTGGCGCATTTCTTGATGCTCCTATTTTTCGAAGCTGTCAGGTTTTCCGAGAAAAAACTCACTTCATAGTTGACGACGGCCACGAAGGATGTGTATGGGATGATTTGAGTGTAAACCAATTTGTCTTCTCCTTCAAAAATTTCCAAGACAGGGACATATCGGCAATGGCAGCGGAGATGGATCTGCAAAAATATGAGGATTAATTTTTGAAAAAAAATTATTTTTCAAAAAACTCACAAAATTCTCATTGAGCTCCTCTTTTCCCTTGCTCTTCACAATTCGAATCTGTTCAAAACTCAACGGTTCTTCCATCCATTTCTTGCCATTTTGCTTTCCAAGTTGGTGCCAAACACTTTTAGTCGTCTCTTCGGTTGAAGCATTACATCCATTCTGAAGCCACGCCCCTTCGAAAAATTGCCACCTTTTATCGTCGACCAATCGAAAATGCATTCGCATTGTGTACTTTTTCCGCGGATCCAATCCACTCAACTCGTAGTCCAAATTGGGAAAAATTCGACGTCCTGTCATACTGGTTGGCATTTCATTCACCAATGAATCGCACGCCTTCCAAAGAGAATCTGATGAAGACGTCAGGGTTGCCTTGATGGGAGAAGACGGCCACATTCTGAGAAAAGACGGTGTATTAAGAATGAAGGGGAATGAAAGGGAAGGAGGGTACACTGAGAGGGACCTTTATGGTGTGCAGAACGGGCGTCCTTTCGGCACACACACACACAACGTAATTGCGGAGTGTCGTTGCGCGCGTTGTTTAGCGCGAGGAGAGGGTGCGCTTAAACAGGGCAGGGCTAAACGAAAACGGGTTTTTGAAAAAAAAAAAACAGAAGACGTAAAGTTGAGGACGGAAAGCGGAATTTGAAAAGAAAAATTCTGAAAAACACACTTCAAACACACAAATTGTAAGAAAAAATTAATTTCCGTAGAACATTGTGAAAAATGTTCCGTTAAGATTTTGGCAGATTCATCAGGAAATGATCTGAACTTTTCCGATAATTTCCCAGTTCATCAAAAAATTAGCTGAACAAAGCCAGCGGAATTTTGGTTGATCTTTTCTCTGTATTTTTTAAAAAGCTACATGGAAAATTTGCAAAATATTCCCGGAAAGTTAGTCAAGTTCGCCTTGGATTTTTCCCGCAGATCTTTTTCAATCTCAATTGCCATCCTTGCCTTTTCAAAGAAAATTGAAAATCTTAGAAAAAAAACCGTTAACTTGTAAAGGCAAGATTGCAGGAAAGCGGGAAAAGCGAGAAAAATTGGAAGAGATTAGTGTGGAATGGAAAACAAAAGTTTGTAATCCTGCAAATGTGTGTCGATTTTCCCAACCAATGGTGCCATCAGAGCGGAAAATACATTTAAAATCGTCTAAAATGTGCCAAAAGTCAAATTTTTCGATAGTTCCGAATGATTCCAACTATTATTTCTGAAAAAGATTCCAACTATTATTTCTGAAAGAAAGGTTGTCAAGTTAGACTCAGAAAGCAAAAACTCTTTGTCCTTTTCTGGTTATCTTCTTAGATCTTAATTGTCATCATTGCCTTTTTCCCTTTATGAAACAACAGTGTACACTGTCATTAATATTATCTATATTTTATTTGTCATCATTCGATTCAAAGATAATGATGACAAATCCATTGTAAATAGTGTACAAGACGCTGCGTATGCACCAATAAACCGTATAAAAGGAGAGAGATGGATAGTAGAATCATTCATTCATCGTCTTCAAGACTCTCTCTCAAGAGGTCTTGAAGACGTTTCAGGCTACCTGGTGGTGGCCAATTTCTTCTGATTTTCTCCAATATCTACTATTACTCCCTGCTATTCTGGATCATTCTGGAACCTTCTGTCAACGACAAAGGAACTTTCGAAATGGAAATTGGTAGGTAATTTGGTGATTTTTTTCGGTTTTTGAAACAAGAGGCGTTACTTTCCTTACTTCTTGAAAATTTTTTGAGTTTTTCGACTGAGAATTTTCTGTCCAAAAATGAATATTTTAAACGGAACTTATGGCAATCTTTATGTCGATTTTTGGTCTCAACGGGGTCAAAATTAGTTTCTCTGCCAATTTTTTTTGAATTTCAAGATTTTTATTTTCAGAAAAAACTTCCTGACTTGATTGTCTCTTCTATGGTACAAATTCGAAATGCAATGAATCGTCAATAGTTATCCTCCTCGAGTATTCAGAAGGACTTGCTATGCCGTGTTCTTCGGACCAGTGGATTTGGATCTTATGTTTATGGAGAAGTCCTAGTGAATCAGTTACTTTTGCTTTTGAATGAAGTCAAATTTAAGTCCAATGACATTTTCTTGGATATTGGAAGCGGTTATGGAAAGGTTGTATGTATTGTAACCGCAATGACAAATATCAAAAAAGCTATTGGAGTCAAGGTTACAAATAATTTTCATGATATTGGATTAACACACATGCAACATTTTAAAGAGTAAGTTCATTTCATTTTGGCTTTAAGATTCCGAAATATATTCCTTATTTCACAAAAATTTTGCAGAGCTTTGGCATATTTCGGAATGACTCATCGGCCTATGGAGCTTTTCAATGAAGATATTCTTCAAAGGAACAACCTAATCAGACGAGCAACCAATCAGAATATTGTCAAAGTGCTAATGAAATGTAAAAACGGCACCCGGATCATTTTTTCGAAGCCTTTTTGTAAACCTTCTGAATACAGATCTGCACTGAGTTGACTCCGGACTTATACGACTTATACGGTTTTGATTTCGATATAATTGAAGAATGAGGATATCATGCTGTAAGTTTTCATACCAAAAAACATTTAATCTACAAAAAAATTACAGACTGGTTGGCACAATTCAAGGACTCAACGAGATGAAAATTCAAAAAATTGTGCAGTTCACACAATGATAAACCTGGAACTGTATTTGGCTTTCTCCGGACAACCTATGACAACAACCAAAGACATGAGAAGTGGTGGATGAAAAACGTCAGGAGTGCGGTAATCGGATGGAGCAGTTTCTTCGAGAAGACAAAAAATGAAGATCGTTATGGAAATCGACAAAACTTTGATGTACGAGGCCAAAAACAATCTTCGAATAACGTTGCCACATGGAGAGCATATCTGGGTTTTCGGAATGATCGAAAATCTACTCAAGACCAGAAAATGTCGAAGGAATTGGAATCATTCATCTATCAAACATCCAGGATCCGACCCAACCAGCTTTTATTTTATTGAAATTGTTTGAATAAATATACAAAATTTTTGTGTTTTTGTTTTGAAAAGTACCATTTGAAGACATTCTTCAATGTGCTCGCATACAATGTCTCCAATTTGGGTGAAATGTTAGTTCACATGCCAATGGTCGATTTTTTCGTTAAAAAGATTCTAGTTTTTTATTCAAAAGAAGGTCCAGTTTTTTTTTTGTTTAAAAAAGTCCAAATTTTAGTTGCAAAAGGTCGTTTTTTTTCCTTAGAAAAGGCCCAATTTTTTGTTGAAAAACGTCTAGTTTTTTGTTAAACAAAGATTCCGTTTTTTGTTGGAAAAAGTCCAAGTTTTTGTTGGGATTTCTGTTTTTATTTGTTGAAAAGAAAAGGAAGTCCAGGTTTTCGTTAAAAAAGCCCACTTTTTTTTTGGAAAATTTCGTTTTATTTTAGGTTAGACTTTGGTTCAAGTTTTTGTTGAGAGGTAAATTTTTTGTTAAAAAAATGTCCAGTTGTTGTTAAAAAAAGAGGTCCAGTCAATTTTTTTTGTTCAATGATTTGTGTCTCATGAAACTCTTCTTCCTTTTCATCCCCAAATACAAAATTCAAAACAAACGCTATCGTTTTAATACGAACTTTATTTGAAGATTTCGATCCAGAGAGACAACATAATATAAAAAACATCAATAAATGGTAAGAATTATGTGTGATTATTCTGGTACGTGATAATTGTATTCTGGATTTAGAGCTTTTACTTCCCGGTCAATTTTGTCAAATTCTCTTAGCTTTGCCTCAAATGGGGTAGTCCGTGATGTCTTGATCGAAAGCTTTTCGCGAAGAAGCAGCATGTCATGTGGGGAAGACACGTCGAGATTGTTCAAAGGGAGTAATAGCTTTTTTTTATCCTTGTTCCAAATTGAATATCCGCATTTGAGTATTCTTATTGCTCCAAATACAGTCGACTTAAATTCTTTCTCCGCATTGTCCTCGGTTGTCCTGAATGTATTTTCTTTTGGATTTGGCATTTCTTGTCCGCTATAGTCTTTAGACAATCGATGGATCTTCTCTCCAATTCAAGGCAAGATGCAGTCCTTCCAAGAGACTGCTCACATGCATATCGGAACAACTCGTACTGGTTTCCATAATATTTTTCCGCGATGGTACTTTGCTTTGTACATTAAGGTTTCGTTCCAATTTCCATTTATACTTTTGGTCTTCAAGATGGACATCGGCAAGAAGATTGTACGAGGTCAATGAGTTCCCAGATGGTTTGAAGGCCGCTGATTGATACTGAAAAAATCATTATTTATTTTGATATTTGAAATAAATTAACTTACTTTTTTACATGACGTCATTGCCGACATATCCATCATTTAGGAGCAGTCATTCAATGCTACACGTTCATTGGCTTTCAGTAGGACTCCATCTTTATTGATTTTTTCAGGTCCTTCACCAAACTGTTCTTGAAGAATCCAATGGTCCAGATAAGCAGGGGGAAATAGTAGATATTGTAGAAAATAAGAAGAAATTGGCCACCACCAGGTAGCCTGAAACGTCTTCAAGACCTCCTGAGAGAGAGAGTATAGAAGACGATGAATGAACGATTCTACTGTCCATCTCTTTCCTTTTATAAGGTTTTTTTCTTCACATCAGAAAAGACGCAGCGTCTCATACACAGTGTACAATGTAGCGCGTTTGTATATTTTCGACTTTTGAATGCCACAGAAGTCAATAAAGAGGAGGGAACTAGGAAAAAGAGAGGACAATGACGATTGAGATTGAGGAAGACCAGGCAACAAAAAAGGGTGGCTGATAAGCATAGAACGTTTTGAAAATACAATATTTTGAAAAATATATAAGTTTTCTGGAAGAAATTTTGGCAATATGAGGTTCTGTTATTGCCTATTTGTTTTAAAGAGTCAGAACTAGTCAAAAACTTTAACATAGAACTGGTCGTTTGAAAACTGGACAAGTCAGCACTAACCCTTTTAAGAACCGGCCCTTTAATAACTGTCCCGGATAAGAGTTTTTCAAATGCTTTTCAACTTTTCACTGCTTACAGGCCATTGCAGAAGTCAGACCGATTTTGTCCATCTATACGTGGGACAGAGATTTTGTCCATCTATACGTGAGACAGACGCTAAGCCTCGTTCTAGTGGGGAAATGGGATGGAATATTGCAAGAAATGCGCCGGTCTAAATATGGATCATTTATTAAAATACATAAATTTTCGAATACATCAGTAGAAAAAAAGAAGGACAGTGAAATATGAATAGGTACTCTATGGAATATAACAGTCTTGATCATTGATGGTTATTTAATTATCATCTAAGTGTTTCTTGATCTGAGCACTCGTTTGCTGCTGTTATTACTGTCACCGTTGTTGATATTTTCCTGTGCCTTCGTTTTCGCTTTTTCAATCTTATTTTTTTCTTTACTCTCAGTTCCACCTAATCAGAATCAACGACGTGTACGATGAATCCATCACTCGTTCTTCCAAAAACTACAAGAACGCAATGCCCTTGTCGACATTTTGGCATCAAAACTCGATTTGGGCGTTCGTCTTTTCCACCAAAAGTCAAATATCGGGGTATTACATCTTTCATTTCTTGGGTTACATTCCTTGATCAACATGTTTCATATAACATATCAGTGCAAATCGATCCTCAATTGTTTTTTTGCTATTGTGTCGACCGACCTGTAATTTGTTTTTTTTGAGTGTACCTGTTGTTGCAATAAATTTTTGAGTGTTTGTTGTAAAAACTTACAGGATCATATGCCAGCCGACACAATGAGTTACTATGCCATTCTTGTCTTGACATTCCTTACACATTCCTTGTCAATATCGAAATCCAAACTGTATAAACCATCATCATTGTCAATCGACACTTTTGTGGGAACGTGTGTTTTCTGCAATTTCATGGTTTATCTTCTCTCTCTTTTCAAAATATGGAAAAAAGAACTTACAAACTGTCTCATATCGTTTTGAGCGGGGAACTTTTTGAAATATTCCTCGAGGAAGATAACAAACTCATGTTTTCCGAGAATTTGTAGCTTCCTAACATGAACGGGACTGTATTCGTGAGAGTATCCACAGTTGGGAAAACAGCATTGTAGTTTATGCTCCAATAATATGAACACACAAGGGCGCTTGGTTCCGAAACGTGTATTTGAACCAGCCTCTTTGATCACATCTTCAACGGATTTGGCGTTCATAAGCGAAGACTTCTGAATGCAGCACACATGATAAGCCATTCGGCAAGGCAAGCCCTTCTGAATACTTGAGGATGTTGTCCCACGCCTCTGTCCTGATTAGAATCGTACGAGCCGAGGTGACAATAGGTTCAATAGTTGAATGAATCGAATGAGTTGAGCATTATTCGTTGAAATATCAGGAAGTGTTTGTCGAATAAGCTCAGCGACAGGAAGAAGGGATTTGAAATCTGAAATTAAAAAAAAAATTTAATTGATGTTCATTATAATTTAGACCCCCTCAGACCAAAAATCGACATAAAAATTGCCATGAATTTCGTTTGAAAATGTGAATTTTTTGGACTGAAAAACTTCAACCAACACTCTCGAAAAATCGTAATATTTTTTTCAAAATAGTTTGTGATGCGAGAAAATTTTATGGTAAATTTTCGAAGAAAATTCTCTAGAGGTTTGAAAAGTAATGCCTCTTGTCTCAAGGAACATGTTCGCAGAAAATTTGAGTATTTCGCTGAAATTTATCAAATTTACTTACCAATTCCCTTTTCAAAAGTTCCTCTTGTCGTTGACAGAAGGTTCCAGAATGATCCAGAATAGCAGGAAGGAATAGTAGATATTGGAGAAAATAAGAAGAAATAGGCCACCACCAGGTAGCCTGAAACGTCTTCAAGACATCTTGAGAGAGAGTCTTGAAGACGACGAATGAATGATTCTACCATCCATTTCTCTCCTTTTATACGGTTTATTGGTGCATACGCAGCGTCTTGTACACTGTTTACAATGGATTTGTCATCATCATCTTTGAGTCGAATGATGACAAATAAAACAGAGATAAGATTAATGACGGTGTACACTGTTGTTTTATGAAGGTTTATGATGACAGTTAAGATCCAAGAAGATAAGCCATGTCTTGTAAGATTCATATCCACTTGCCTTAAAACTTGTTATTCGACTCGCGGACTGTTTATTTTCCAATGGCTTTGAAAAGAATTTGAGGTTGAAGTTCTATTCAAATTGTATTCGAAGGTTTTTTTGAATTTCTGTCCTTTTTCGAACCCAATTATGGATCAGACCAGATTGATTTTTTTAAGCTTTAGTGAAAGAGTCAGTCTTTTCAATACAAGAGTTTGGGAAATTATGTTTTATTATAAAAAAAAATACAAGTGATTATAAATGAGAAAAAATACAAGTGATTATAAATGAAAAAAAATACAAGATATTAGAAATGAAAAAAAATACAAAATATTAGAAATGAAAAAAAATACAAGATATTAGAAATGAAAAAAAAAATACAAGATATTAGAAATGAAAAAAAATACAAGATATTAGAAATGAAAAAAAAAACAAGATATTAGAAATGAAAAAAATATAGAGGTGCCTCGGCAGCATTTCTAATGGCGTGTTCAAAGTAACACAAAAATGCAAAAAAAAGACGAACATTTTGTCTTTTTGTGATACTTTCTACCACCTATGGCCTAAGACGGTTCTAGAGGAACCGTCTAGAGGAACCGTCTTAGGTCATAGGCTGCTCGGCGGTACTCCGCCTGAGAGGAGCTCGAGCGATCTAGTCGCCGGAACTGCCATATCAGGCGGAGTGCCCAGAGCACATTGGCCCTCCACATCCACCCCTCGGATGTATCCCAAATACGCTCTTGGGCCTCATCAACATACTTAAACCACCCCTGTTCTAAAGAAGTGTTGTCAAGACACTTCTTCATTCTCATGGCCACCTTCCTCAGGTGGTGCGCCTCAACAGGGGTGAGGAGTCTCAGACTCTGAAAAAAGAGAAAATTAGGTGAATGTATTGGTGAAAAAAAATACTTACTCTTTGAGGTGCACCACTCTCGAGGAAGGTGCGGAGTGGGCTCCAGTATACGGCCGACATGGTCTGTAAAATTTACTTTTGTTCGCATGATTTTGTAAAAAAAAAATATATTTTTGAATTTTGTTATTTAGACAACAATGAAGAGAGGGTCTCTAATAGAAGGACACTCGAGGTGTACGCTGGAAAAAAACAAAAAGACACCCTCCACTTCTTTTCATTTGAAACTTCAACAAAACCCTTCGAAGTTTCAAAACATAGCAATAAAAACAATTTTTTATTTTCTTACTTTTCCTAGCTTTTCTGTAGTTTTTGGTTGAAAAATCAAAGCAAAACAAACAATTTTATGCGAGAACTGTGCTAATTTCTAGTCTACTAGATCTTCAAAAAATAGAAGGACAGCCTCTAATAGACGGTTGCCCCGAAAGTAGTCGTAGTTTTTTTTTTCAATTTCCGTTTCTCAGTTATTTCTGATCGAATTCTTTTCTGTTTTCACCAGAATATAGGTCCACTGTTAGGGTCTAAAAGGTTTTAACTTCGACTACAAAATTGGCTTGGAACGAGAGTAACAGATTGGAATATGAAAGAGATTTTTTTGGAAATTTATTGCGCTAGTCTTGAAAAAATGACACCCATTTAGATTTATTTTCTCTCGAGGGCTTTTCGGAGTCCATAACACCCTCTATGCCCCATAACTTTGATTCGATTTTATCTGGAATTTATAGCTCAATTACAAAAAGGTTCCTGCTCACCAATACAGTAGGGAATTCGGAATCTGTCTGCGTACTATCAAACAGGTTCATATGAGGCCCGAAAATACCACCCAGCTTCCGGTTTCAGAAAAAATAGGAGCGGAGTTTGAAACTTTTTCGAAATTCAACCGTTTTTGTAACGAAGTTAGTAGAAAGTTTGAGTTTGATCGTGCCACGAAATGTTGAGGGCAGTCAGCTCGACTTTTAATTTTCTTAAAATACACTCCCGCAATATACTTTGAGAGTCAACTAATATCTGAATATGCTAAATATTATCAGTACCTGTGGAGTTAGCTTAAGACGGATGCCTATGCCCATGTATCCTAATGTTAAAAGAGTGTAATAGAACACAACGGGGAAAAAAGTAACAAGCCCCCCGATCTGTTTTTTTATGTTCGAAAAATTCCGTCGAAAAAAAAGTTTAAAAAATCATGATTACTATAGTGTTTTGTTAAAAAATTTTTTCAAAACGTACCTTCAGTTGCGTTGGTGGATGAGGAGGAGGGTGGTGGAGGTGGAGGTGAAGGTGGCGGCGTCCGGGCGTCGGAGGCGGCGTGGGTGGATGTCGGAAAAACTGAAAAAAATAGGTTACCCAAACTATGTGGGAATTGTATACTATATTACAGCTGTAGGGTTGCTGCAGTGTTTTGTAAGAAACACTTTTGAAAAACTTACCTTGACGTCCGGTGGCAGTGAAGAGACGAGAAGAGAAGAGATGACAACGGACGAAAGCTAAAAAAAAAGTAGAGCTACTATAGAACTATTGAAAGTTGTAAAAAGCAAAAGAAAGTTGTGGGTGTAAAATCGCTGAAGTTGCAAATGAGTGTGATGGATAAAAAAGAACCTTTTTTGATTGTGTAGAAAAGATGTGGGCGTGGTTGAGCGGATAGTCTTTGTTCTTTCTTTAACAAGTCACCGCAAGGAAGTATGACATAACCGTTGATGAAAGAAACGATAGCATCGCGGCTACTGTTTATTATTCTCCTTATGAGGCGGTGTTAAAAAACTTAGATAAGGATCAAGGTATTACGCAAAAAAGATACTATCACTATTGGCATCATTCTCGGCTTAGCGGTATTGAAAAAATAAATGATTTAAACTTTTTCATTTTTTCAATAGTCTCAGACCTACGCTTTTAAATTTTTTGGAGTTGCGATCAAAAGACCGAGTACTATATGTTTACTTTGCATACTAAAGAAGAGAATCAAAAATTCGAAAGGAAAGTGTTGCTCAACTTTAATTTTTAATAAGGAAACACAAAATTTGAGGAAAAGTGAATTGAATCTGGTTTTTCCTTCTGATTGAATCTCATTTCTCGAAAGTCAAAGTTTTTCAAAATATCCGTAAGAAAATAACTAAAAAGACTAGTAACAACGAGAAAAAAAAGAATTTAACATACCTTTCAAATGGAAATCCGTTTCCAACACAATCATTTTGATTGCACTTGAATTGATGAAGAAGAATACTCGAATAAAATATGAGACGATGTTTGGCAAACCCGCCACAGGGTGCCTGGAAAACGAATGAATGATTCTGACCTACCCAACCACCACCCTTTTGTACTTTTTCCTGTGGGCGGAGCTTGCCATTCCTACCCTTATTTATCTGATTCTACTCTGATTTATCTGACTCAGAAATCAGAGTGACGACACAAATATTTTTTGGGCGGCGAAAACTAATTACGGTCTAATCTGTCAAAAAGTTATGAATGATAGAGTGTGCCGATGAAGAAGATTTAGATCTTTTGGAGTTTTTTATGATTCATATCTTCGGACAAAAAAGGTGCCGGGTACAAGGGGGGGGGGGGGGGGGGGCGATGGCAATTGAAGATATGTCATGAGGGGGGAGGAAGATTGATTAGGCGTGAGCAAAAAATTGAGTGAGAGGGGGGATGAAAAGAATCAAGATTTTAGATTAACATCTATTACTTCAGAAGATACTTCAACCGTTTGGGACCGGACTTGGACCAAAAGTTAGTTAATTCTGGGGCAAAAAAGGTATTTGACCGATTTTTTAAACTTCAAAGTTTTTCTCAAAAACGACATTTTTATCGTAACTCGGTCAATTTTGAAGATATTTTTAAAGTTGAAAAACGAAATTCTAGATGAAATTGTGATTCTTTTTTCGGATCTGACCAAAATTCTGTAAACTTCAGTTAACGTTACGAAAAAATTATTTTTGTTGAAAGCGAAAAAACTTCCTTTAATTGGATGTTCTAGAATTATTTTTCAGAAGCATCCAAGGCGAAGACCCAAATTTTTAGACAAATCCATCAGTTTTTTTTTTGAGAAAATGCAGAATTTTCCATCGAAAATGACTTTTATCGACTGTTGTTACTAGTTTCGTCCAATTTATCATTGGACTATTTTTGAGTGATAGTTAGAATGACACAATGTTTACACAAAGTTGCGAAAAAAACAGAATTTTTTCTAACTTTAACCTTTTGCAAACAAAATCGGCCAAAAAGTTATTCATTCAAGACGTTCAGTGTTAGAAATATCAGTTCTCGTGGAACAGGATGCGGTATAAATTTGATCGTTTATTCAATGAAGCAACAAATATCATCAATGAAAATGTTTGATCCCGCAAGAAACGCATAAAATCGTTTCACAATAAGCGCAACGAAAGAAAGACAAGCCACAAAAGGGCTTGCCCGCAGTCGCCAAAGATGGTGGTGTTGATGTAGAAATTCCTATTTTATACAAGCCTCTTTGAATGGGTCCGCGAAATCTCGGAATTGATTCATTGCCATAGAAATGATAGCCAATAGGCATTCTCGCTTTTTATCCTTTCAGAATCCCCCTCTTCATTGTTTTGTGCCTCCAAATCTTTGTCATTATCTTCAGAATCCAGTGTGATATCGAGTGCAATCATAGATTTCTGACCGGTCAAGTTAAGCCTCCCCGTTAGAAAATATGCGCCGGTTAAAGAAAAATTGGTAGTGATCAATGAAAACAACCTGTGAAGTTCAGAAATGTAAAAAATATTTCATTTGAACTAGGTGATACTCACGTGGAAACCTTCGGGCAACGTATTCATAATGATTTTACTACGAATGGCAAACGGAACCAGTCGCCTCTTATCAGTGTCCCAGCGGTCTTCGAACTTGGAGTTGAACACCAAGGCCTGTGAAATAATAAGTAATAAAACGGAAATGAGAAGCAAAAACCTACTTTTTCTGACGGCCTGGTATTCATATAAAAAAGAGCGTCTCCATTATATTTTGTCACATTCTGCATTATGATTAACGAAAACCTTAACATTCAACTTATGATACGATTTTTTCCCAAATTGCTTACTTTCTCAAAAAAAAACCGGCGTATGACAGAGTCCGGGCGAGTGAGCCGTGAAATCGACATAATTCCGTATCAACACAGTAAGTATATTATCAAAAGCGATTGACGAAATAGATCCAGTTTTTTAAAGCAGCAGTAGCACGAAGATTATTCAAGAAAATATTAGGACGAAATGGCCACCCAACCAAAGGGAGCCTTGAAGAATGAATGATCCCACCGTTCGGCCATCGCCTTTTATAGTTTTTTTTATCTGGTAGACAATAAAATGCGCGCTCTTATCTTATCTTAGACCGTTAAAGAGACCAATTGTTATAGTCCAAGAGAAAAGAGAAAGAAGGTCGTTATCTAACGCAAACCGATAAGTTAAAGATGACGGACAGTATACTTCATTGTGCGGTCCGAGATAAGATAAAAGAAGACCCTTCTCGGCAGACCAAAATTGACGTTGCGTACAACAGAGCGCGTTTTTTCAGTCTGCGTCCTCGAGATAAAAAAAAACGTATAAAAGGCGATGACTGAAGGGTAGAATCATTCATTCTTCAAGGCTCCCTTTGGTCGGGTGGCCAATTCGTCTTCATATTTTTCCGACTATCTTCGAGCTACTGCTGGTCTGGACCGCTGGGCAATGGAATCGACTCGACTTTCGAAGTCTACACCGAACTCATTTTTCTTCTAATCAACGGAAACTTCCAAGCTGGTCCTTGGTCCTTAAAGAGATTTTTTTCTATCGAAAAAATGCTTCCACAAACCGAACCACTCACCTACCCTGCTCTCAAGGCTGTCTGAGCTGGCATGGATCCGAACTATCGGTAAGTATTCCCATTGAAAAAATGAAAAAAAGTAAAGATCTTTTTAAGTTTCGCGGTCGCCCTGCAATGCCCACAAATCAGGCTAGTTGAGAAGACCGTACCGTTAAGAATAAGGCTCCTCACCCAGTTTAGTGATACGGTAAAAATCAATGATGTCACATACACAGGTCCAGGATATCGTCGCTGGGGTCTGTCGATTACTGACTGTGGTTTCAGACCCCACATGGACTGAAGATGACGAGTCGAATTATGTCCCCAAGCAACACAGGCCAGGCTGAGAGGCGGTGTGGCAAGCGTTAGCCCGGTAATCTCTAACTACGAGAAAAAACAAAAATCATATTTCTTTCAGATCATCAGGCAAGTGTGTATACAAGGACCGGGTACATACCTCAAAGAGGAAATTATCGCCTTCAAAAACCAGAGGCCAACCATGAAGAAGGTCGTGGAGTATATCTTAGAGGGGAGACGATCTAATATATACGTCCAAAACCTTGTGATGGAGGACTTCGACGTATCACTTTTATGCGGTAAAAATTGAAGACCCCTTCCTGGCCATGAAGCCCAAGGTGATGGATTTACTAGCAAGTAACATTCTTGTTAGTGAATGTCTCCCGCTCGCCAGATTAGATGTGCCTTGGGGTATCCAACCCTATAGTCACTTCAGCTCACAGGTTTCTAATCATCACAGAGGTGTGGGAGAACATGGATGCTGTGTTGCCGGGGGTGGTCGGCTTGAGGAACCGGCACATCATTATGGAGTGCAACATACTCACAAATCAAATCGATCTGTTCACTAAGGTTGTGAATGTTTGGAAAGCCATTCCTCCTTTGAAAGGGCCAAGTTTTTCTCTACGTACCCGCCAAAGCGATAGCAAAGCGTTTTTGGCTGCTCTCAGGATAGCTTATGGGGGATATCCATACTTTTATGGGGGTGTAAAGTAAGCGTCTTTCTAATTGTGAATCATTTAAAACATACTTTCAGGACTCTCACGTTTTCCTTTGAAACGGGTAGGAAAATTCGAATTGTTGTCCACCCCCAGTGGTCGGACCGTGGTGAGATGAACCCACTCGAAGAGGAAAACTTTGGTCTCGATCAAGAAGACACAGGAAAGTACACGAAGGGATTTCTTTGCCACATGCTAATCAGCGATTGAAACTGGATTATGGAATCAATGAGCGATTGTATTATTTCTTCTTTTTTACTATATTTTCTGCCGAGTCTTGTTTTTTTGACAATAAATATATCAACCGAAACAAAAAACTGTTTTTTGAGTTGTCTAGCCCTATGTTAATGGCACACCTATTTTTTTTTGATTAGCGGTATACTGCAAAGACAAAGATATTTCCTTGGTGTCATCCGTCTTTTTTCCCCACGACACAAATAATTTTTCCTACGAGAATTAGAGAAGACCCTACTGACCCTGACTGTAAACGGGGGATTATCTCTCACTCGGTTTTTTTTCGCCAGAGTCTTTTTTCTTTCTCTATAACAAAGAGAAAAATTGCCACACTCTTTCTCTGCGTCTCTTTTAACTACAGTAATCCATATCCTACAGTATCCCAAAGTTTATACAGTATCCTTACATAATCCAGAGATTCCACAGATTTGTTCAGTAATCCCAAAATTTTGTAGATTTGTACCGTGGTCCAGATTTGTACAGTAATCCCAAAATTTTGTACAGTATCCTCCTGTTTAGCAGCGGCTACAGTTCCTACAGTAAGAAAATCAAAACAGTAGTGTGAGATTTTATACACCCCCAAAAAATCTATTTCTTCTCCAGTCTCACATCGCAACACATCTCCTTTTTTGACAGGACAACGGGTCATCAATTACACCCTCGCCTCTTCCAACCCTTCTCGAAGAAGATATTATGCCCCCATGCAGAGATAAGACGGCGCCAATAACAATCATTAATCGTTTTGCGCGGAAAATCAAAGAGAGGAATAACAAGCAACCTGCCTCAGAATACAGAAGATATGAAGCTCCGCCCACATGGCACATATGTGACAAGAAAAGAGATATAAATAGGAAAGGAGAGAGGGTTAGAATCATTTAATTCGTTTTCCAGGCACCCAGTGGAGGGTCCGCCTTGTCTTATATTTTTTTCGAGTGTTTTCTTTCTTTTGCTTGATTTCGATCAGTGTGATTGTGGAATGGATCCCCAACTGAAAGGTATGTTTTTTTTTCAAGATAAAAATTTTCAAGATTTCTCTTAAATTTTTTAATTTTGAGAAGTTATTTTCTCAATTTTTCGCAAAAAAAAAGTTTTGAAAAATTGAATATCCCTTTTTCCAAAAAAACAAAAACTCCAAAAAACTCAAAAAAAAGTTTATCGGAAAACTCGAAAAATTGAGAAAACCTATCAAAAATTTATTTCTCATTGAAAATTTGGTGTAAAAGTTACTAAAATAAAAGTTTTTGAATGATTTATGCGATTTTTGACCCCTGAGAAGTAACAGAATTTATAATAATTTAGTTAATGTAACACTTTAAAATTTGAAATTTAGCATTTTTCTTTCCAACTAGTGTTTTTGGATGGGGATGAGAAAACGTTGTATCCCCGGGAAGTAGTGCGAGTCGAAGTTAGATTCAACAATGTAAGTTTTTTTTTCATTTTGATAAAATGTTTCATTTTTCAGTTGAGACCAATAGCACCTCGCTATCCATCAGCAGTCGTCGTTCCACAAGGAGGCGGATTTGAAACCCAGCAAGGAAGAGGAGCCCCGCAAAGAAGACTGGAAGGAGCAGGAAGAGGAGGAGATGCAGGATCAGGATCAGGATTCGGATACAAAGGAGATGAAAACAAAAGAGATGAGGTCGAATGAGATGAGTCCAAGAGAGATGAGTCCAAAAGAGCTGGAGGAAAGATTATGGAATTAACTGATCGTGAAGTGGAGCTTGTGATTATGGTGAGTTGAAAATTATTATAATCGTTTTTAAAAACCATTAATTGTTTTTTTCAAGATTCGTAAAATGAAATTGGAGGAGAAGGAGGAGGAGGAGGCGAAGAAGACGGTAGAGAAAAAAGATTACGACGACGATGATGCGGAATATTCATTCTTTGATTTTCTTTTCGTATTGGATGATGCGTTTTTTGGAAAGCTCCTTTCCATTAATTTAGAAGAATTTTATTAAGAAGAGATATCTCTAAGGACGAGACTTGCACTGGCACAAAAACCAAAAGTGTTTCAGATCCAAATGAGTTTTTGATGTTGGGTATCCATATGGGTAAGTGATGCCAGAAAACATACCCCCAAGTCCATGTGACGTCATCACCTGGAGTTAAAGCTCAGAGCTCGAATTGCACATCTGAAATTTTAATTTTTTTCAACTTTGATTTTTTTTTCCAAAATTTTTGGTGGGTCATTGGAAAGGTTCAAAGCATATTTGAGCCATTTTTCAGATCTCTGCAATGTCTGAAAACAAGATTTTCAAAAAAAATTTGAGGTTTTTTCGGTTTTTCTCAAAAATTTTCTACACTTGTCGGGTATAATATTTCATTTCCAGATTCCCCATCCGATTTGCTACAAAAAAGTCTCTTGGACCCCCATCGAAATCGTGGACTATTTTGAGATAATCGACTTTTTCTGAAAAACAGGTAAGGGTCCCCCCTTATGTGATTTTTTTCGAAGCCAAAAAATTTTTTTTTGTCGGGTCCAAAAATTTTTTTCCAAATTTCTCATCAAATTTGGAGCAAAAAAGTCTCTTGGAGTACCCCAAAAATCGTGGACCATTTTGAGATATACTCGTTTTTCTGAATCTCCCTTCAACATGGCATGCGATTGGATGGATTTCTGATAAACGAGTATATCTCAAAATGGTCCACGATTTTTGGGGTACTCCAAGAGACTTTTCTGCTCCAAATTTGATGAGGAATTTGGGAAAAAATTTTTGGACCCGACAAAAAAAATTTTTTTGGCTGCGAAAAAAATCACATAAGGGGGGACCCTTACCTGTTTTTCAGAAAAAGTCGATTATCTCAAAATGGTCCACGATTTCGATGGGGGTCCAAGAGACTTTTTTGTAGCAAATCGGATGTGGAATCTGGGAACAAAATATCATACCCGACAAGTGTAGAAAATTTTTGAGAAAAACCGAAAAAACCTCGAAATTTTTTGAAAATCTTGTTTTCAGACATTGCAGAGATCTGAAAATTGGCTCAAATATGCTTTGAACCTTTCCAATGACCCACCAAAAATTTTGGAAAAAAATATCAAAGTTGAAAAAAATTAAGTTTTCAGATGTGCAATTCGAGCTCTGAGCTTTAACTCCAGGTGATGACGTCACATAGACTTGTGGGTATGTTTTTTGAGAACACTTACCCATATGGATACCCAACATCAAAAACTCATTTGGATCTGAAACACTTTTGGTTTTTGTGCCAAAGCCTAGTGGAGAAAGTCTCGTCCTTAGAGATATCTCTTCTTAAAGGAATTCGATAAGAGATTTTTAAATTTTCAAAAAGAATTAAAAACTTTGCTCATTGAAAGTGTTTTCTTCTATTTGAAATTTTAAATTAGTTTCAGTTTTTTTAAATCTGAGTTGTAATTTATCTTTCGTCTTGTTAAGAGAGAGAGAGAGAGAGAGAGAGAGAGAGAGAGAGAGAGAGAGAGAGAGAGAGAGTGAGAGAGAGAGAGAGAGAGAGAGAGAGAGAGAGAGAGATTTAGATGACTGAAAACTTTTAAAAATTTTACAGGGGGCGCTACGAATTCGGAAAGCCGGGGTATAAGATTACTGAATTTGGAGCACCACCAGCAGCCCCCGTTTCCGTCCCGTATTGCCTCCCCGTATTACTTTTTCCCTTTTTATTTGCCAAAAATAAAAGTATAATATTCATGAAAAGTCTATTGTTTCAACTAAAGAAGCCCCGCCCATTTTTTTTCTCATTTCAGGTTATCCATTCTTTGTTTCGGGATCGTGCGTTAAAAAAAAATGTTTGATTCTTTCAGAGAAAATTTCAAAAATACAAACTTTTTCTATTCAAATTTTTTCTTCTATTCGAAATTTCACAGAGTTTTAGAAAAATTAAAAATTTTATCGATTTTTGAACATATTTAGAGTTTTTAGGGTTTATTTGAAATTTCAAAAAATAAAAATTAAACATGTCAACAAATTGAAAGGGATCACTATGCATAGTGAAAATTGTGGAAGGATAACTTTTGAAAAATTGGAAGCTCAGGTACTTCAAAATTGGGCAATAATTTTTCAAATTATTTCTTTTTAGATGAAGGAATTTGTTGAGAAAGGAATTGTGGTCCCCTCGGAAGGAGAGATGCTTAGATTCAAAAGAGTAGCTCTTGCATTTGATGGCCTTTGGACATGTGTCACAAAAAAGAATGTCAACCCCCGGGATGGATAAAAGACGCTTTGTGAATGCGAATGTTACCCCCTTTAGACAACTACCTCTAGGAACTAAATTAATTGACGATTACCCATTTTATTAATCTTCATTTCTGATGAAAATAACTTTTAAAACTTAAATTACAATAAAAATGCTCACGATCCCATCGGATTAATTTTGTATGCCTGGAACCATTGGTGCTCGACCTCAATCTCATGCTTGCTGTATAGTTTTCAAGTTACCTACTTTGTTTTTTCCGTGACAAGTAGTATGAGCAAGAGAAGAAGGATGAATGTTCACAGGTGAGATAAGGTGGGGTGGCGAGATGAGGTAGATAGATAAGGTGGGAATGGCGAAACAAATGAGGACTCGATCAGATAACGCTAAGTATCATTGTGTGTAACAAGTGTTTGATGTGAGAACATCTTGTCATGGGAAACTGAGAATTGTTTGGAAAATTTCCCGTTATTTCAACTACTAACACAAATGGCGATTATTATTTTTATTAATTTTGAACATCTCGGTAAACGTCTACAACTTCCGCCAGCATGTTACCCATTTTGCAACTTTCGCACAACTTCGTCACAACTTCCGCAATCAAATGTGCGCCTAGCCACCTTTTGCCGAGTAACTCACACCTTCTGCCCGCACGTTGCTGCTTCCACAACTTCCGCGCGCAAGTGGTGCAACTTTCTCTTGAAAGTTGTGGTGTCCACAACTTCTGCGAGCATTTCTGACAACTTTCGCAAGGATTGTTGTATATTCGACAACTTCCGCCAGCATTTTAAGAATGCAATGGCGCCCCAGATTCCCCTCGCGAACAAATTATTTTTACAATGTTTTGTCACTTTTTTGTGTTTTTTCCTTTTACATTATTTCGGCAAAGTTAATATTTAAGGTTTCAAAATTAAAAGAGGGACTCAGCCGACGAGACTAGCAAAAAACGACATCAAAATGATATTGAGGAGACTACAGCTCCGGATTTAAGAAATGGCGCTTTCTGGTAAGTTGCTCAAACATTAATAAAAAGATAAACGAGTCTGATTTCAGAACGAATTTCGATAGGACTCTGCGTCATCTAAGATGCTTGGACGTTGGCCGATACGTTAGGATTCACAACAGTTGCACGCTCTGGATCGACTCAAAAAAAAAATGTAAAAATTTCGTTTTTTTTATATCTCATTTTTACTTGTAGTATATACCCATTTTTCTCCTCTCCTGTCTTTGTCTTTTTTTTTTAATAAATCATATAATTCCCTATTTTGTTTTGAAACTTGAAAAAAAATTGAAATACAGGAGTACAAGAGTGCAAGAAACCCCCGTCACGCACCTTCCGCACCCCTTCCTCACAACTTCCGCCAGCCTCTGCCACAGAGGGAAACAAAGTGGTTTTTTGCCGGTTGTGTGGCCTCCGCGCGGAAGTTGTGGGATCGGCGGGCAGAAGTTGTAGACGTTTACCGAGATGTTACAATAAATTAAAACTCTGTGATGCCACCGTGAATGCCGTCCCATATGAGGCGGTCGTATTGCTCCAATGGTTCCATTGACGCAGAAGTCCATTTGAGGCCGTATAGACGCACCTCAAACCATTATTTTGATTCTAGTGAACTTTTGTTAGTTTCCAGTGAATATCAGCTAGTTTTTACGAATTTCTGACAAAATACAGGCAATTTTGGCAAAATGTAGGGGATTTACAGCTAGTTACCATGCTAACTAAGAGTCTTTTGCTATATAATAGCAGAGATTTCATAAGAAATTCAGGTGGGTACATGGGTGAAAGATAGAAAAGGCCGTGTGATATGGGGGAAGGAATCTCCATCACCGGGCATTGGAGGGGTTTGAATAAAGGAAAAACTTACTTGTTGTTGTTCTCCAGATGTCCTTCTTCGGGTGTCCTTTGAATATGAATGCCACATGGTTACATGAACTATATCTGTCGGAACTACCCTGAACATCTTCAGAGTCACTGCGCTATTCTCTGACATTCCTCACTGTATACCATTTTGCCTATTCATCCTGTATCTCAACCTGAACGTTTCTATTATCATTGTTGTTCAAAAATACTTATCTTGGATTCCTAGTATGAGCAAGTAGTAGTGTGAAGAATGACTGGTGATAGATAGATAGATAGATAGATAAGGCGGTAGAACAAATGAGGATTCGATCAGATATCGCCGAGTAACATCGTGTGTAACAAGTTTTTGATGTGAGAACATCTTGGAAACTGAGTTGGGAATATTTCCCATTAATTCAACTACTACCACTATTGATAATTATCCTTTTTATTATTATTATTAATTTATGAACATTTTTACAATATAACTATTCCTCACGGTCGAATCTTAATAATTTGATGCCTCCGCGAGTGCCGAGCCATACGACGCGATCGTATCCTCCCAATGGATCCATAGACGCCGGAGTCCATACGGGGCCGAATAAACGCACCTATAAAACGCACCAAAATATAAACGCACCAAAGTTGCTCGCGTAGCATCTCATATGGTGTGCGTTCCCTGCGTGGGCTCACCTTGTAGATCATCCTACTATCCACCTGCTCAATCTCCACAGGCTCTTTCTTGGATCGGGTCGCCTCGATCCATCCATCTCGCTGAACGATATTTTCTAATGGTTTATGGGTATGGTCAACTCACAATGCCTTTTGACATTTTTTTCAAATTTTCAATAATTTCTATTTGGTCCTCATCCTGTGTGTGGTCGGTCTTCTGCAATTGTTTGAATAACATTATATGAGAAAATTTAAAACTTACGAGTCCGGAGTCTCCCATAATAGGGCTCTCAAAAAGCCTCGTCATTAAAAACGGGGACGATCTGAATGTGTCTTTTTATATTGATTCACCGATTAGATAAAAACTCACCACCCCGTCGGCTCGTTCTCTCAACTCTCTAATTTTCGCCATCTGCTCCTCGCTCTGCGATGATTCGCTCTTCTTCAAATTTTTGAGTAACATTAATTGAGAAAAATAAAAACTTACAAAGGTGCTGACCTCTCTCCACACAGCTGCCATGAAGGCTCGGCTTGAGGTGTCGGCGTCTCGGTAAGCTTGGTGTCCGTTCATCTGAAAAGGTTATTAGACAAATAGCAGAGACAAGAAATGGAGGTATTTTGAATAGAGTATTAGCAACTCGATCAGTCGAAGAAGTAGAACGAAAAAACTGTTAAAATATATTACTATTTATTTGAAGGATAGAAGATAGGAGGATTGGAATATTAGTGATGGTGGATATTGAATATGTCTGGTTGTTTGAAGAAGATAGGAGGATTGGAATATTAGGTTTCTGAAGAAAAGGGAAGGTGGGACATTGAATATGTCCGGTGGTTTGACGAAGAGGGAAGGAATATTGGGATATCAGGTACTTGAAGAACAAGGAGATTGGGACATTGAATATGTCTTGTTGTTTGAAGAATATTGGAATAATAGGTGAGAGGGGGGGAGAAGGTCATTGAATACTTTACCAACCAGCCTCGTCCTCGGAATCCTCAGCCAGGGCTCCTGGGGTGGCGAGACGACGGATCTGAAAAAGAGTTAATCAGCAACATTAATTGTAATTTTTTTCTCAACTCACCATCATTATGATCCTTTCTTCCTCGGGTGATAGTTCGACGAGACGCCGAACTCCAGGGGCACGCCTGCCTCCTCCTTGACGGTGACGGGGTCCTTCACGTCGGGCGATTCCTGGTGGGGCAAGTGGTGGTGGTGGCTGTGGGTGAGGCTGGAAAAATACAATTATATAAAGTGTGTGCAAAATAAAACTTACGTTGTGGGGGTGAACGAGGATCCTCACAACTTCTCGAGGGTAGAGCTCCGAATCCTTACCCTCGAGAAGAACCATCTGTTGGGTATCATCCACCCACCACTCCCACTTGCGCCTGAAGTAGTTGGCGACCGACTCCTGGCACCCGCGAAGTCCAAAAAGGAACATCGGCCTGCAAAATGCGAGAAATATTTTTTGAGTTTTTTGAGTGAAGAACTTTAAACAACTTACGTTCGGGGAGACTCCCGGAGTCGGCCGACAAGCTCCGCATCGCTGTGGAGCAAAATTATTGTCCTAATCTCGAGAGGGTCCGGATTGGTCAGCATATATTCGTCAACGGTAAGAAGTTGAGCCATCTGAAATGAGAAGAAGATTAAAAATAAAAAGGATTACGAAAAGGGCCTCCCCAAAAAATACACACACTATAACCCCTTCTCGGTAGTAAAATGGACAGTAAAATGAAGATATTCAAAAGTGAATTAGACTAGGAAACTAGAAATTCGACTAGGTCACATAGGATTAGACTAGAATTAGATCGGCCCGAAATTGGCCAAGCTCGACTACAAAAAAACTAGATTATCTGAGAACGGCTGGATTGTGACTAAAATAAACAACGTAGCTAGCTCAATTTTCATAAAAATAGCTCACTTTTTTGACCACTGGCGCAGCATATCGGTGACGGACAGCTTCAAGTTGGGGACTCATCTCCAATTACATTGATCGATATGGATTCGTAGTAGAAGAAGAATATTCAAAAAAATAATAAAACATTTTGGCAAACCCACCAGGGTGCCTGGAAAACGAATGAATGATTCTACTCACTCAACCATCCCCCTTTTATACGCTTTTTTCTTCACATCAGGCCTCAGTAGGCGGAGCTTTCCTTCTCTCTGTGGGCGGAGCATGCCTCTCCTTCCCCTCTCTTCCCCTTCCTCGCCCAGGGTGAGGGTGAGAGCAATTGAGATGAGGTAGATAGATAAGGTGGAAATGGCGAAAAAAATTATGACTCGATCAGATAACGCTAAGTACCATTATGTGCAACAAGTGTTTGATGTGAGAACATCTTGTCATGGGAAACTGAGAATTGTTGGGAATATTTCCCGTTATTTCAAATACAAACACAATTGATGATTATCCATTTTATTAACTTTTTATTATATTTTTGATCTCTTACAATAAAATTAGAGCTCACTCCTCCCAACGAATTAATGTGATCGAGTGGTCATCTTCATTCCAGACGAGACGGTCTAATGGTCCCAATGGTCCCAACAACGAAGCCGGAGTCCAATGGGGACGGAAACTACAGATCAAAGCACATCGCCTCCTGAGCCATGCCTCGTGTCTTTTTTCGCCTCCTTCCTCATTGGCTGTCCTTTCGATTTCTGTTCCCCAATGCCATCCTATTCGTGTTCTAGTCATCCTGTGTGCCTCGATCCATCCTTTTTTCTGAATCATATTTTATAACAATTTATGGATTTGACTGACTCACCATTTCTTTTGACATTGCCTTCAGTGTTTTGATAATCTCAATTTGCTCATCGCTCTGGATGCGGTCCGTTTTCTGTTATTTTTAAAATAATACTATATGGGGAAATTTTGAAACTTACGAGGCCCGAGAGCTCCCACATCAAGGTCTACAAGAATGCCCGGAGGCTATCATTGCGAGTGGGGACGATCTGAATCTGTTTTTGTTTTGAGTTTCATGTTTGAAAAAAACTCACAATATTATCCTCTCGTTTTTTTAATTCTAGAATCTTCTCAATTTGGTCCTCACTCTGAACGGGGTCCGTTTTCTGTAATTATTTAAAAATAACACTTTTTGGGGGGAAAGTTATAACTTACGAAGGTGGCGACCTCCCTCCATACAGCGGCCATAAAGGTCCGGACTCCAATGTCAGCGTCGATGTATGCCTGTCGTCCATCCATAACGGAAGTCTGAAAAAAAATGGTTAGACAAAAAAAAGCAAGACAAAAAGGTATTTGGAGGTGAGTATTAGCAACTCATTCAGTTGGAAGAATTCGGAAATCTGTTTTAACTGTATCTCCTTTATTGAAATTTTAAAAAAAAAAGGGGGGCAGTGTAGGGATGGGATGGTAACATATTTTTACATGTTAATAATGAAAAAGATTTGGAGTTTATATGTGTGGTGGCAGGTAACTTGAAGGAGACTTGAATGATGATGATGCGATGGGGCGGATGGGCGGTGTGTGCGTTGAGTGTTCACCATCCCTCATTGTCGTCGGCCACCTCGACGACTTCCAAGTCGGAGTCGTCGGAGTCCTCGACCGGGGCTCCTGGCACGGCGAGGGCACGGATCTGAAACGAATTAATCAGACTTTAAATGTACATTTTTAAAAATCAACTCACTATCATGAGGATCCGCTCTTCCTCGGCCGAATGCTTCACGAGGCGTCGAGCTCCTCCAGGGCCACGCCGGCCTCCTCCTAGACGGGCTCCTACTTTGCGGACGGGCGGTTGACGTTGGCCCCCTTGGGCTCCGAATCCATTTCCCCAGAATCCTTCGCGACGGGCAACACCTGGAGGCCCAAGGGGTGGTGGCACGGCGAGGGGATGCTGTGGCGGGACGATGGCTTGGAGCTGGAAAAAAAACAATTATATAAAGTTATGAGATATGAAAACTTACTCCATGGAAGTCCACACGGATTCTGACCACCTCTTGAGGGTAGAGCTCATTGGGTCTCCCTTCAATATGGACCAGGCGGGCGTCGGATTCCACTTGCCATCCCCATCTTCTCCGGAAGTAGTCCGCCACGTACTCTTCGCCACGGCGGCCAAAGCGGTGTCTAGCCCTGTAAAATGCATAAAATAATATTATTAAACAACTTTAAATAACTTACGTGTGGCGGGACATTACGATCCGTCCATGTACACGGACGTTGCGGTGACGGAGGAGTACGGTCCTCCCGTTCAAAGGGTCTGGCCCCATTTCAAAATATTCTTCAAAATTTAGCCATACGGTCATTCTCTGAAATAGATTTTAAATTGGAAAAGATACGAATAGAATACAGAAAGGAACCCTCCAAAATATACACACACTATAACCCCTTCTTGGAACCGATTTGCCGCGGTGAGCGGTGATGAGATGGAAAGAATCCTAAACTGTTTCAGACCTCGGCACACTTGTGGTGCACCTCAGTCTTTCACAAAAGGGGATAGTTGTCAGGTAAAAAGGTTGAAGTTTTTTTGAATAAAGTGAATGTTTTTGAGAACAATGGAAGAGGGTTAAGAGGGTTCATGAGAAATGACAAAAACTTCCAAAAAATTTTTAAACTGACAAATCTGGAAATCGACTAATCTTGTCAGTTAATTATTTGTCAATCTAGAAGTCAAAACTTTTTATTTTCTCACCTCTTTTTGGACGGAAGACCATTTTCTTCTTGGCAGCTTGTGCTCGTTCCATCTCCAGATGCCAACATCCTCATCATTCAAACAAAGAAAAACAAAAATATCTGAAAAGTTTGAAAAGTTGATCACGAATACAGAATTAAAAATAAACTCACTCTGAAAAGATAAGTGGGAAAAGGCGTCCACCAGGGTGCCAAACATCCAAACAAATAAATAAAAAATATCTGAAAAAAAAACGAAAGTTAGATTAAAAATGAATGCATCATATAACTCACTCAAAAAAATCAAAATGTGGAAAAAGGTCTCCAAAACGAGAAACCAACAAATTCAGGCTTGAAGGCCGCAAAAACAAGCAGCCAACATAAAAATATATCTGAAAAAAAACTACAGTTTGATCAAAAAGGCATCATATAACTAACTCTGAAAAATCAGGCACAAAAAGGCGGCAAAACAAGCAGCCAACATTTCCAGGCTTAATTCCCCAAGTTCCTTCGAATCGTCATCACCTCCGCATCTGATCCAACCTGAAAATAAATGAAATTTGGGTTAGAATTTTCGAGAAAGTAGGCGGAGCTAGGTATACAGGTCGTTCTATCATAGAGAACGATGACGAGGCACTAGGAATGTTCATCCATTATTGCACCTGGGAAAAACCATTCTAATAGATTTTAATCCGCATGGGAAGGCAGTTAAAAGTATGCGACAGATGTATGTATCCTTAGCCCAGCAAGACAATTTGTTGTGGGTTTGTGGAAAAAGATTTTGGAAATCATTCTACCATCTGCGATGGAACTCACAAAAAAAATTTGATGAATGCTCTTCAAAAATTTTTACGTCTTTTTTTGACGATGAATTGCCGCGGTGAGCAGTGACTTTGATTGATTTCTTGGGGCAGCTTTTTTCTGAAAAAAACACAGATTTAGAAAAATAGAAGTTTTTTTTTGGAATTTTTAGAGTTCGGAGTTTTTTCAAATATTCGTAAAGAAATAGTCTTAAATCTTTGCCAGAAATTTCGAAAATAGGTTGATTTTTTTGTGGAAAACTCTATTTTTAACCAGAAACATACCTTTCAGTTAAAAATCCATCGCCAATCCAATCTCGCTGATCGGATTCAAAACGAAGTAGAAGAAGAATATTCAAAAAAATAATAAGACGATGTTTGGCGAACCCTCCAGGGTGCCTGAAGAACGAATGAATGATTCTATTCCATCCAACCATCCACCTTTTATACGCTTTTTTTCTTCACATCAAGGCTCGGTAGGCGGAGCTTTCCTTCTTTCTGTGGGCGGAGCTTCCTCCTTCTCCCCCCTCTTCCCCTTCCTCGCCCCGGGTGAGAGCAATAAAGTGTACTTGGACGAGGCGAATGTGAGATTTATAGCCCTTCGTCCCTCTCATAAAGTGAGGATATTGGAATGTGAGAATGCAGAAAATATACTCCTTGAGGGGTTTTATGGCTCATTTGTCAGGTCAAAAAGAAGGACCAGGTGTGGGGTGAGAATTGTGGGGTGAAAAGGTGAGAAAAATAGTGAAAAAAAATCATGGGTGAAGAAAGAAAGGTTGGGAAAAAACAAAAATTTGACAAGGAAAGCCAACAATGTAACCTTGGAATAGAATTTCGTGTTTTTGTTTTACGAAACGAACGGAAATGAAGGAGAAATAAACTAAGAAATGGAAACAATGAAATATAATCAGAATGAGACACTTTTGAAACATTACTCTACTCACTCTTTAAGGACTTTCTAGAGATGTTTTCATGCATAATTAGAATCTTCTCAGATTTTGTTTCTCAGATTTGTCTGAAAATTTTTGTTTTCTAACAAAAAATTCAAAAATGTATCCATACACATCACACCATTTTGAGAAAGAATGGTAAACTACGAACACGGAGAAACAGATTTTGGTAGTTTTTGGGAAAATTTATCGTGAAAAATTATAAAACAATGTTTTGAATGGTATGGTTCAGAGGTTTTTGGAATGTTTTTTTTGTTCTGGAATTCTGAATAAACTCTTATTTCCCAGAATATGCAATTCGGAATCCGGAAAGATTGCCTTTGCGAGATTCAAAGGTAATACAAGTGTGTGAGTTTGATAACTAGTTTTGCTCTGTTTTTAAGTTCATTTTAGGAACCATTTCATGTTCGACGCAGTGAATACCAAGGTGTCACTAGAATTTTCTCCATAATTCTTTTATTTTTCTTGGGTTGAAAACGTTGAGTTGTAACGGAATGGAACTCCATTTTGCCTAATCCGGAATTTCGGAGCACGGAATGAAAGAAGTCTCGGAAACGGAATACGGAATTCCGTACAACTCTGGTATGGTTATTAAATGTACATATATTTATGAGTTTACTCGCACTATAAACTTTTTTTGAGAATAGGAACTACTTTCCGAATTCTGTCAAATTTCAATAAATTGCCTTCAAATTCGAAAATATCATCCGTGAATTTCCTTTGATATGTCTAAAACAATTACACAAACTTCCGTGTGAAAAATTTTGGACCAAAAAATTAAGAACTTTTCAACGGAGTTTGTGGCGATTCTGATATGATTTCCGATCCCAAGCGATCCAATTAATCATTCCGCCGATTTTCAGGAAATTTACAAGAGATAAATAAATCTTTCGGAAGAACTTCGGGGCAGATTGATAAAAAGGAACAAGGACCGACAATCTGACAACTACATATATTATTGAAAAAAAACCTCGAAAAGCTTACCACAATACACCATCTTAATGTTATCTCCCCATATGTAATTTTTTATGTTTTGTTATGTTCCCATTCAACTTATGGTCCAATAAATGTATTTTGAAGTTGTTTTCTTCTTTTTGATAATATAAATGGTCATTGTTGGTTCTATTTATGATAGAATTATAATGATAGAAACTGTTTGACGTCATGAGAACAAAGACTACTGGTGGAATTTCGGATTTTGAGCTCTCATTATTCATGCAAATGTCACTAGAAAGGTTTCGAAGCTTGAGCAAAGTATCGTCTCAAAAATGTCAGAAGATTGATTTGTATATATTTCACTTTCTCCACTTTTTGGTTTATTTTTTTATATCAATTTGCTTCGTAAAACAAAAACATGAAATCATATTCCAAGGCCACGCTGTTGGCTTTCCTTGGCAATATTTTTTGCCCCTACCAACTTTTCCAAAAACTACCAAAATCAGTTTCTCCGTGTTGAATGCCCGTAGTTCATTTACCACTTCCTGACACTGTCTAGAAGCTACACGTTGTCATCGAAATAAAATAACACCTCAAAAATGTCAAAAGAAAGAATTCATTTTGTATACGTTTCAATTTCTCTATTTCATGGTTCATTTCTCTTTTATTTTAATTCAATTTGTAAAACAAAAACGTGAAATTTCATTCCAAGACGACATTGTTGCCTTTCCTGGTCAAACGTTTGCCCCTTCCTAACCTTTCTTTCTTCCCTTCATGAGACATTTCTTTGTTTGCAATTCTCACCCACCACACCTGTCCCTTCCCTTCGTCCGGACATATGAGTCATAAAACCCTTCAAAGATTATATTTTCTCATTCTCACATTCCAATACCTTCACTTTATAACGGGACAAAGGGCTATAAGTCTCACATTCGCCTCGTCCAAGTACACTTTATTGCTCTCACCCTGGGCGAGGAAGGGGAAGGAAGGGGAGGAAGAGGAAGCTCCGCCTACCGAGCCCTCATGTGAAGAAAAAAATCGTATAAAAGGACGATGGTTGGGTGGGTAGAATCATTCATTCGTTCTTCAGGCACCCTGGAGGGTTCGCCAAAAATCGTCTTATTATTTTTTTGAATATTTTTCTTCTTCGATTCTATATTGATCAGTGTGATTGGATTGGCGATGGATCCCCAACTAAAAGGTATGTTCTAGTGTGACTGGTCAAAAATACAGTTTTCCTCTAAAATTTCAACATACTTACGAGATTTTTGGCAAAGATTTAGACTATTTTTTTACGGAAATTTGAATAAAATTTTGACCTTCTGTAAAAATTCCAAAAGAAAAATTTTGTGTTGTTTGCTCAAATTGTTTTGCTGGACTAGGGATACATCTGTCGCATAGTCTTCCCAGACGGTTTAAGATCTATTAGAATGGTTTTTCCCAGGTACAATAATGGATGAGCATTCCTAGTGCCTCGTCAAGGTAGAACGGCCCGTATATCTGGCTACGCCTACTTTCTCGAACATTCTAACCCAAATTTCATTTATTTTCAGGTTGGATCAGATGCGGAGGTGATGACGATTCGAAGGAACTTGGGGAATTATGCCTGGAAATGTTGGCTGCTCGTTTTGCGGTCTTTTGTACCTGATTTTTCAGAGTGAGTTATATGACGCCTTTTTGATCAAACTTTCGTTTTTTTCAGATATATTTGTATGTTGGCTGCTAGTTTTTGTGGCCTCAAAGCCTGGATTTGTTGGTTTCCTGTTTTGGAGACCTTTTTCCACATTTTGATTTTTTAGAGTGAGTTATATGATGCATTTTTAATCTAATTTTCGTTTTTTTTCAGATATCTTTTATTTATTTGGTTGGATGTTTGGCACCCTGGTGGACGCCTATTCCCACTTATCTTTTCAGAGTTAGTTTATTTTCAATTTTGTATTCGTTATCAAACTTTTCAAAATTTTCAGATATTTTATTGTTTTCCCTTGTTTGGATGATGAGGATGTTGGCAACTGGAGATGGAACGAGCACAAGCCGCCCAGAAGAGAAATGGTGTTCCGTCCAAAAAGAGGTGAGAAAATAACACATTTTGGCTTCTAGATTGACAAATAATTAACTCACAAGATTAGTCGATTTCCAGATTTATCAGTTTTAAGAATTTTTAGAAGTTTTTGTCATTTATCATGAACCCTCTTTTAGAAATTCATCTTTCTCAAAACACACAAAGGGGGGGGGGGGTTGTATTTTTTCCGTATCCTTTTTGTATCCTTTCCAATTTAAAATCTTTTTCAGATCATGACCGTTTGGCTCAATGTTGAGGAATATTTTGAGATGGGGCCAGACCCCCTCCCCGAGAGGACCGTGATCCTCCGTCACCGCAACGTCTGTGTAAGTGGACCGCTCGTTATGTCCCGCCACACGTAAGTTATTTAAAGTTGTTTAGTAATATTATTTCATACATTTTACAGGGCGAGATATCGCTTCGGCCGCCGTGGCCACGAAGAGTCCGTAGCGGACTACTTCAGAAGAAGATGGCGATGGGAAATCAACCCAGACGGCCGTCTGGTCCACTTCGAGGGTAGACCCACCGAGCTCTATCCGCGGGAGGTGGTTAGGATTGGAGTCGATTTTCACGGAGTAAGTTTTTTTACCTCATAACTCTAAATAATTGTATTTTTTTTCAGCTCCAAGTCGCCGCCCCACCACCACAGCACCCCGTCGTCGTGCCACCACCCCTTGGGCCTCCAGGTGTTGCCCGCCGTGAGGGATTCTGGGGAAATGGATTCGGAGCCCAAGGGGGCAATCGTCAGGCACCAGCCCACCAAGGAGGAGCTCGTCAAAGAGGAGGCCGGCTTGGCCCTGGAGGAGCTCGACGCCCCATCGAGCTCTCGGCTGAGGAAGAGCGGATCATCATGATGGTAAGTTGATTTTTTTTAATGTAAATTTAAAACCACTGATTAATTCGTTTTAGATCCGCGCTCTCGCCGTCCTAGGAGCCCCGGTCGAGAACTTCGATGGATCGGACTTGGAGTTCGTGGAGGCCGATAATGGATGGTAAACGCATCAACATGTACATCACTACTCCGCATCACATCTTCATACATGAAAAAATGCTCTTCTTCTTCTTCTACCTTACACCCCCAAAATCAATTGTTTTTGATTTCAAATTTCTGCATATGCTCATTTTTCATTTGTTTTTTTGGTCTTCATTTGACTTTTTAAAAATATAAAATAAAGCGGATGTAATTTAAAAACAGTTTTTTTCCAATTCTTCCACCTGAATGAGTTGCAAATACTCGTCTTCAAATTCTTTCATTCTCCGACTTGGATACTTTTCTTCTCCAGAACTGGGCCATTTTTTCGAGAGATAACGATCGATGAGACAGAGGGAGAGGACCTTGAGGTTGATGATGATAAGGAGAACGAATCGAAGAAGTAATGACCAAAATTGTAATGTAAGCTTTTTTATTTTCAAAAAATATAATAAAAATTAATAAAATGGATAATCATCGATTAGTTTAGTTCCTAGTGGTAGTTGGCCGAAGGGGGTAACGAGCCCATTCACAAAACGTCCTTTATCCATTCGTGGGTTGACATTCTTTTTCATGACACATGTCCAGAGACCATCAAAGGCGTGAGCTCCTCTTTTGAACCGTAGCATCTCTCCTTCCAGTGGGCCCGCAACACCTTCCTCAACAAATTCCTTCATCTAAATAGAGATAGATTGAAAAAAATGCACACATTTTCGAAATACCTGAGCCTCCAACTTCTCAAAGGTTATCCTTTTGCAATTTTCACGGTGCATAGTGATGCCTTTTGATTTGATGACATGCTTTGTCTCCCCAAAATCATTCGTCATTTGGTATCCATAATTTTTCGGACCACAGCACACAGTCTTTTGAAGCCTCCAACCTTCTGGGATTTCGCTAGCCATCATTCCTAGATGATCCCCCTTTAGTTTTTCAAGTGGATCCTCGCCTTTCTTGTGTAAAAACATTAATGAATCGGTATCTGCAAAAATAGATGCTGAGAGATATCTCAAAAAAAGGACTCACCAAAATACACTGTGTTCGCAATCCCAGCCTTTTCGATAGCATCTGATAGTTGAAGATGTCCTGCCGAAGGAGTGATGATACCAATCACCAAGTTAGCATGTTTGGCTCCTTGTGCTGCCGCCTTCTTTGGCTTTCTCGATATCCAAACTTTGTATTCTCCACAATTCACCATCCCCGTAGGCTCATACATTGGATCATTGAAGAAATTTGCCATCGAGGCTCCATCGTACTTTAGAATCGGTCGACTATCTGTCCTTATTGGGTTTTCGGCACACTTTCCCTGTACAGAGTTTAGATAGATTTTGGTCAAACTCCTCAGTGCGACATTCTTGACCATCTTGGCAGGATCCAGACGGACTCCGTCCTTTTCAAAGATAGTTTGAATATAATCCTCTTTCTCCTCGTCAGTCATATCTTCCTTTAGCCGGCCAGGACTTTGATATTTTACAGTTAGTAGAGGTTTGATATATCTAGCCAGAAATCCCCCTTTGACTCAATCTCTCTTATCCCAGTACCAAATCTCATGATACTTTAGTTATTTGTAACCTTTTGAGATGGCTTTATTTAGTTCGTCATTAGTCCATACCCCGGTGAGATATTTCCTTAAAACCTTAAGATGAGTACACTGTGTTTTCATCAATTGCGCAATTTCAACAGTGGGTAAACATGAGGTTTGATCTTATTCGATCAGGCAAATATCCTATTTCACAGTTGGGACCAGGCGGTGCATCACAAAAAACTATTCCTCGGAGTTGGAGTGGTTTATTTGGAAGTTCAAAACTATCGAGTTTCCTCAAGGATATGCGGTTCCTCCAGCATTGAGGTATGGATATTGGCTGTTGAAGTCCAGATAATCCATCTCAATATAAATATTTTTATATAATATTATTATTATATAAATTTATTATAAGCGTGAAAAAAAACTGTTTGAGCAATGAACATGGAATGGGGGAAAAAGTGAAATTGAATTTCAAAATGAGAAAAATGATCTTGAACAAGGAGTATGAAACAATAAAGGAAGAGATTAATAGAAAACCAAAACTAAGAAAACAAATGAGTGATAGATCAAAATACAAATCTGCCTCTTTCTCTCTTTAAATACGAATTATGCATTTGCGCGAATGGAAGATGGTAGGGGGCGGGGCTTGTGTAGAAAAAAATGGAGAAAAAATGTGTCCAAAAAATGTGTCCCGGAGCACTTTCTCGCTCCTATCTCAGCTCAAAATTAACTTTTTGATGCGGTTCTTTTTTTGATCGAAAGGTAATCTTATTGGGAAACTGGGGTTTATTTGGTTAAGCCGGCCAAAGCCCTGAGCCCGAGTTACGTTACAGTCTCTAACTTCAATTTTTATTTCTTCGATTTCGCACCGCACCACCCTGCGGGGACACATGCGAGAGTGAGAGACGCAGACAAGCAGAGATGCCTCCCCTTCGGGGAGGCATCTCATTTCTGCTTGATTCGCGAGCGCAGCGAGCGTTACTCTGTCTTGCGAGCGTCAGCGAGCCCGTAGTTTTTCGGTGCGGAGCAGTGCGGAGCACCGAAAAGCTCAAGAGCCGAAGGCTCTTGACCAGCCGGGCCAGACGAGCGAGCGGAGCGAGCAAGGCTGGCCAGGCTGACACCGGGAAGTATTACCCATGCCAGGCAAAGCCGAGCATAGCTTTTTCGTTGCGGAGCAACGAAAAAGCTAGTCCCTGATTGAGAAATTGAGAAATTTCTCAATTTATTGATGAGAAATAAAAACTTGATGTACTGTTTGCATTAAAATGAATTATGAATAGATGTTATTAATTTAAATAAGATAATAAATTCTGATGAAGCTGTTGATGAACAATTCAAATGATTCCCAACTCAAGGAGCACAAACGTCCAGCTGTAGATCATAACTTTTGCCGGTATAACCTGAAAATTCTAATACCGTAAATCCTGTAATTGAAGCCCACCTGTATTTGAAGCCCACCTGTAATAGAAGCCCACCCTCAGAGCCTCTTCCAAAAATAGAAGCCCACCCTGTATTAGACGCCCACTCTCTAATAGACGCACATTCAGCAGTAATTGTTTCTTTCGGAAATCGTTGTTTTAAACATAAATGGGACGAGTAAAAGACTTGAAAATGCAAAGTTTATGATTTTTTGAACTACTTTCAACCGTTTTTTACCAAAAATGGTGAAAAATTAGTCCATAATGTCTCGAGGAACTGCTTCAGGAAACATGTAATAACGGAATCACAACTCGAAGGAGAGGGTTGAAAAATAGAAGCCCACCCTGTAATTGAAGCCCACCTGTGATACAAGCCCACCCTCAGAGGACCTTTGAAAAATAGACGCCCATGGGCTTCAATTACAGGATTTACGGTAATTTATTATATTAGGAGCATTTTAACATACCTGCTCGCTAATTTGCAGTTCATTAACAACCGCATTAATTTCTGTGATGAATGCTTCGAACTGTGTGTTGAAAGAACGAACATTATTCAAAAAGTCGTTGAACTTCAGGAAACAAACTGAGAGGTCAATCATCTCCGGATTTTTGAGGGCCGAATTTGATGGTTCCCTGACATTTCATGACATAGAAGTCATATCTCATCATATTGTGCCCTTCCTCACTTGACAGCTTCTGAATAAAAAATATGAGAAAGTTTACATAGGATTACAAAACATACTCTGTTCTGCAGGTTATTCGAATGAGCTGCCATCAAATTGTATGTCTTGTTCAAAAAAGCAGTCAACGAGTTGTTTGTTCTACTGACTTGTCCAATAAAATGGCAGAGGCCGTATAAGAACGAATAGCCGGTAATTTCTGGCTCTATGGGAAGAGGCGATAGAGCTCTGAAAAAATAATCTCCCGTTCAAATTGCTTACACTAAAACTAGTTTACTCTCCATCAGTTTTGAATCTGTTTTGAAATCCGCTAAAATTTAAAGACTTTAGCTGTTGATTTGAAATTGGAGAAATTGAACTCCCACTGAGAAAGCTAAGAGTCAAAAAATAACTGGAAACTGTACATATTAGAATGCCAGGAAGCGGCCTTGCTCACAATATGAACAATATTTTGAATGGGTTTCAAACGTTCATTGACGAGTAATCGAAGAGCTCTATAAAAACCCAGGAAAAGTTTTGGAATTGAGCTAAGAATCGACAAAATGAGCTCGAAAAAGAAAATTGTTGAAACCCGGTCCGGCCTGGCCCGACGGATCGATTTTTGACAAGTATGTTTTTAATATCTATGGCTCATATCTCTATAACTAAGCCCCGCCCGTACTTACTGTAATCAAATTTCGGTGTGCGAAAAATATTATTTTGTTACCATAGAGATAAAGACGAAATTTCTTTAACTAGCTAAATTTTTTTTATTTAAAACTTCAAAGTTTTGGTTGTTTTTCCCATTACGAGCTTATTTCAACTAATATGGAATTCCTCCTTAGTTTTGGAAAGTTTGTGTTAACCCTCTGCTCTAAAGTCTCAATGATTCGCTCTAATGCCGCATGAACCTGTTTCTGCGCAGAAGCCGTGAAAAAGGGCGAGGGGGGGGGGGTCCAAGCTAAAATCAACTTTTGCTACAAAAATTTTTTATTTTTGTTTAGAGCTTAGATATTTTAGGGCGGTTTTTCCAAGCTCTGAAGAGAATTATAAGCAAAAGTTGATCTTAGCTTGGACCTCACCCCCCCCCCCCCTTTAGGCTATATTCCTGATTTGTTCAACTAACCTTTTTTTCCCAGCGACTTCTTCAGGTTCTTCTGAACTTTTGGCCCGATTTCTTTCTCTATTATTTGACGCATTGTGGTCCCATCCTAAATCCAATACTTCATCTGACAAAGGACTAGGCGAGAACCGGCTCAAGATTGGAGGAAAGCGTTGTTGGTTAACAGGAGAAGGAGACTGGGCATAAGTCATCGACGAGCTCTGCCCCGAATCATTCTGGCTCAATGAATTTTGATTGCAGATGTCAACATCAATATCGTATCACGCTGCCGGCGTTTTTTGTGCATAATCAACTGCTCTCGAACGGCGTTGGCTTTGGCAAGCTCTGAAAAAAGTATGGTTGTCTGAATCCTAATCAGTGGAGGCTCTACCTTTATGAATATAGTTACTCTTTGGGACATTGGAAACCTTTTTGGTACTGCTGATGAATGTGTTCCTCTTGAAAGCTCAACGGTTCCATGAGTTTTCATTCTGCAATTCAACTACTGTAGATTGCAATTTGAAAACCGAAAACTTACTCATTCAAGAACTCATCCGAAATATAAACCCTTGTTTTGTGAGCCATCTCAATTCTTTTTTGCAAAGAAACTTCTGAATCTTTCAGGTATTGTTGTATGTTCTTTTGCCAGTTATCTTTGACTGCATACTGTTTGAATCTTGGCATCTTCAGTGCCAGGTAACGAACAATAATGCCATGAGTGATTTGCACTGAAGACTTTGAAATAAGCTTTTCCAACCATTCGTGCATTTCTTTGATGGCTACAGAGTCCCAGGGAGCGGCTTGGCGAGAAGACGACATCATTGACCTAAAACTAAAAACTTGAAGAAGGACTATATCCACATTCTTTTATTTTTGTTTTTTGTTTATGTTTCCATGCTAATTCAACTGCAAATAAAGAAATTGCTCAAAAATCGCTCTGAAGCGCACAAAATATGATCAAAACCGCGCGTTACAGGTTGGCGGCCGCGGCTGTCTGTCTGGCCGAGCATCCGAAAACGCTGAGCCATTTTCTTCATATTTTGCGTTTTTTTTTTCATCCGTTATACAAGTTTAGCTAGAAAAAAATTGATTATTCGTTACAAAATTATGTGTAAGGAACGATACAATGGATGAAAAATATGGAGTAAACGGCCCCGCGTCCGTTGGCTAGACAGCCGCGGGCGCCAACTTTTAACGCGCGGATTTGGGCGCATTTTGTGCGCTTCAGAGAGAGTTTCTGGCAATTTCTTTGTGGAAAATGGAATCAGCATGAAAAAAAAACAAGAAAGGAAAATAAAAAAAATGTGACTATAGCTCTTCTTTTAAAGAGGTTAGCTTGACAGATGGTAGTAGGTTGAGTTCGCAGAATTCATAATTTTTCATAAATTTAGAAATATTTGAATATTTCGTTTGGAGATATTTGAATATTTAAAAAATTTTAATAGTTTAAATTTTTGCTCGTCAAAATGAGACCGCAATCAAGGAGCGGAATGAAAATTTTGCTGTTTAGATGTGTACTTTTTTTGACGGTAAAAGTTTCTTTTTCGAATTTTTGTAGAAGGCCTAATTTTTTTTTTCAAGTTTTCGTTGAGAAATAGTCTAAACCCTCGCCAGGAATCTTGAAAATGAGTTCAAAAATTTAGTGGGAAATCGCATTTCACAGCCAGTTGAACTAGGACATACCTTTTAGTTAAGGATCTATCTCCAATAACACTGATTGACATCAAAATGAAGTAGAAAAAAAATATTCAAAAAAATAATAAGACGATGTTTGGCAAACCCACCAGGGTGCCTGGAAAACGAATGAATGATTCTATCCCCTCCAAACATCGTCTTTTTATACGCTTTTTTTTCTTCACATCAGGCCTCGATAGGCGGAGCTTTTCTTCTTTCTGTGGGCGGAGCATGCCTCTCCTTCCCCTCTTTTCCCCTTCCTCGTCCAGGGTGAGGGTGAGAGAAATTAAGTGTACTTGGACGAGGCGAATGTGTTACTTATAGCCCCTTTGTCCCTCTTATAAAGTGAGGATATTGGAATGTGAGACTGCAGAAAACATACTCTTTGAGGGGTTTTATGGCTCTTATGTCAGGTCAAAAAGAAGGACCAGGTGTGGGGTGAGAATTGTGGGGTGAAAAGGTGAGAAAAATAGTGAAAAAAAATCATGGGTGAAGGAAGAAAAAGAAAGCCAACAATGTAACCTTCGAATAGAATTTCGTGTTTTTGTTTTACGAAACAAATTGAAATGAAGGAGAAATAAACCAAAAAGTGGAGACAATGAAATATAATCAGAACAAATCTTTAGACATTTTTGAAACTTTACTTTCCTCAATCTTCGAAAACTTTCCAGAGATTTTTTCATGCCAAAACCCAAAATCCAAAATCCCATTTTCGGAACATTTCTCAGCCATTCCTGAAATTTTTTGTTTGCTATCAAAAAACTCAAAAATGTATCCACAAAAGTTACCTCGAATCACACGCCACTTTGAAAGATAAGGGTGAACTTTTCTGGAAGAATTTTTTGTCCGAAAATTCACTTTGATCTGTTTGAGACACTCGAACAAACGTTCGTTTGAAAACTTCGGAGCAAAAAAGTGAAAATTTTTTAACGGAGCTTGTGGCGATTCGTCGTTTTGAACTTCGGTTCGATTGGTCCAATTAGTGATTCTGTCAATTTTCAGAAAATTCGTATGAGGTATCCAAGGTAAAACTCCTTGTTAGGCAGAAATCGTGGCAGATTGATAAGAAGGACCAAGGACGGGCTATCTGACTGATGCTAAATGCTATTTCTACTTTTTTGTGCATCGAAGACTAGGATCTACCGAAGGAGGACAACTATATTATTTTTTAAAAACTCAAAAAGCTGACCACAATACATACATCACGTTCAAATTCCCCAGTATGTCAGTAATTCATTGATATTTTACTATGTTCTCATTTAATTTATGGCTTAATGAATGTTTTCTGAAATTGTTTCCTTCCTTTTGATAATGTATATGGTCAATGTTGGATTCTATCTAGATTTGTATCGGATTTAATTCTGATTCTCGTCAAAAAGATGCATTGTTTTTCTCTGCACAAGATAAAGAGCCGACCAAGTATGGTCGGTAGCAGAAGCTATTTACAGAATCGTTATCAGAGTGTTCCTGGGGTGTTCCAATAATTTATTGGGGAGGTAGTAAAACGGTGCTGTTTTTAGAACTGGTCGAATAAGAAATGGACGTTTCAGAACTGCCTGAATCCGAACTGTACCTTACCAGTTGAAAAGTTCTTATTATGGACAGCTATTAGAAGGTCGGTTTTTATTAAGCTGTGTTCTGATTTGCCCAGCTCTCAACCGGCCAGTTCTGAATCGTCCAGTTTCGAAAAAATGTTTTTTTAAGTCTACAAATTGCCTCAATTTTTTGTGAAAAATGTTTGGACGAAAAACTTCGATTTTCTATCAGAAACGGGAAAAATCCTAAACACAGAAGATATTTGGTTTTTTTCTCTTAATTTGAAAGATACTTCTCAATTTCTCATTGAAAAAAATTTCAAAATTTTCGATAAATCTCTTTTTTGGAAATGTGGTGTGGTGCGAGGTAACTTGTGTGGATACAGTTTTGAACTTTTTAATAGCAAAGAAAACTTTTCAGACAAATATGTGAAGTTTTCCGTTTGGAATCTAATTTGGAATTTCGGATTTCTCATTCTGCATGAAAGGATCTCTAGGAAGTTTTCAAATATTGAGGAAAGTATTGTCTAAAAAATGCCAAATATTCATTTTGTATGCATTTCATTTTCTCCATTTCATGGTTTATTTCTTTTTTATTTCAATTTGTTTCGTAATACAAAAACATCAAATTCTATTCCAAAGCTACCTTGCTGCCTTTCCTTGTCATATTTTCGCCCCTTCCCAACCTTTCTTCCTCCACCCATTAGACATTTCTTTGTTTCCAATTTTCACCCCACACCTGGTCCTTCCTTTTGTCCGGACATATGAGTCATAAAACCCCTCAAAGAGTATATTTTCTGCAGTCTCACATCCCAATACCCTCACTTTATAAGATGGACAAAGGGCTATAAGTCTCACATTCGCCCAGTCAAAGTACACTTTATTGCTCTCACCCTGGGCGAGGAAGGGGGAAGGGGAAGGAAGGGGAAGCTCCGCCCATAGAAAGAAGGGAAGCTCCGCCTACCGAGCCTGGATGTGAAGAAAAAAAGCGTATAAAAGGACGATGATTGGAGGGTTTGAATCATTCATTCGTTTTCCAGGCACCCTGTGGCGGGTTTGCCAAATGTCTTCTTATTTTTTTGAATATTTTTCTTCTTCTATTCCATATTGATCAGTGTGATTGTGTGCTTGGATTGGTGATGAATCCCCAACTAAAAGATATGCTTTTTTTTTGTTTTTCAATTTAAAAATACATTTTTCTATTTAAAAAACGTTCCACTAAATTTTCAATCATCTTTCGAGATTTCTAGGCCATTTCTTTACGGAAATTCAATAGAATTTTGGCCTTACGAAATTCCAAAAAAAACTTTTATTTTTCTAAAAATTTATGTTTACTGAAATAAGATTGCCCCAAAACATCAATTTCCGTTAAACCACATTATTTCTTCATCAATTTCTTTGATTTTCAGGTTGGATCAAATGCGGAGTTGATGACGATAGAAGGAACTTGGGGAATTATGCCTGGATTTGTTGGCTGCTCGTTTCGCGGCCTTTTTTCACCTGATTTTTTAGAGTGAGTTATATGATGCATTCATTTTTCATCTAACTTTCGTTTTTTTTTCAGATATTTTTCATTTATTTGGTTGGATGTTTGGCAACCTGGTGGACGCCTATTCCCACTTATCTTTTCAGAGTGAGTTTATTTTTTATTCTGTATTCGTGATCAAACTTTTCAAACTTTTCAGATATTTTTGTTTTTCATTGTTTGAATGATGAGGATGTTGGCAACTGGAGATGGAACAAGCAAAAGCTGCCATGGTGTTCCGTCCGAAAGAGGTGAGAAAATAATAAGTTTAGGCTTCAAGATTGACAAATAATTATCTGACAAGATTAGTCGATTTCCAGATTTATCAGTTTTGAGAATTTTTAGAAGTTTTTGATATTTTCATGAATCCTCTTCTAGAAATCCATTTTTCTCAAAAACATTCACTTTATTCAAAAAAAACCCCAACCTTTTTACCACAACAACTACCCTTTTCGTTGTGAAAGACTGAGGTGCACCACAAGTGTGCCGAGGTCTGGAACAGTTCAAGATTTTTTCCATCTCATCACCGCTCACCGCGGTAATTTGATTCCATGAAGGGATTATAGTGTGTGTATATTTTGGGGGTTGTTTTCTGTATTCTTTTCGTATCCTTTCCAATTTAAAGTCTATTTCAGATCATGACCGTATGGCTCAATGTTGAGGAATATTTTGAGATGGGGCCAGACCCCTTGAACGGGAGGACCGTGATCCTACGCCACCGCAACATCCGCCTCCGTGGAAGGATCGTTGAATCCCGCCATACGTAAGTTATTTAAAGTTGTTTAGTAATATTATTTCATGCATTTTACAGCGCGAGATATCGCTTCGGGCCCCGTGGCCGCGAAGAGTCCGTGGCGGACTACTTCAGAAGAAGATGGGAGTGGGAAATCAACCCAGACCGTCGCCTGGTCTACTTCGAGGGAAGACCCACCGAGCTCTACCCTCGGGAGGTAGTTAGGATTGGAGTCGATTTCCACGGAGTAAGTTTTGTACCTCATAACTCTATTTAATTGTATTTTTTTCCAGCTTTGGAGCCCAAGGGGGCCAACGTCAACCACCAGCCCGCCAAGGAGGAGCTCGTCAAAGAGGAGGCCGGCGTGGCCCTGGAGGAACTCGACGCCCCGTCGAGCTCTCGGCTGAGGAGGAGCGGATCATCATGATGGTGAGTTGATTTTTTAAAATATGCATTCAAAGGTCCCTGATCTTTAAATGCATTATTTTTTTCTTCCATGGAATATATATTGTACCCATACCATTTCGGTCGAAAAAATTTCGGTCGAAAAAAAGAGAAAATAAAAATTTATCGAAAATATTGATTTTTCCCTGTTTTCGTGATAATTTTTGGAGAAACACTAGGCACAATATACACCATTCGATAGAGAATTTTTTTATCGAAGTTTTATCGAAGTTTATCGAAGTATGGGCGAGGCTCAAGTAGTGCGCAGTTATCAGAGTGTTCCTGGGGTGTTCCAATAAAACTCCTTGTTAGGCAGAAATCGTGGCAGATTGATAAGAAGGACCAAGGACGGGCTATCTGACTGATGCTAAATGCTATTTCTACTTTTTTGTGCATCGAAGACTAGGATCTACCGAAGGAGGACAACTATATTATTTTTTAAAAACTCAAAAAGCTGACCACAATACATACATCACGTTCAAATTCCCCAGTATGTCAGTAATTCATTGATATTTTACTATGTTCTCATTTAATTTATGGCTTAATGAATGTTTTCTGAAATTGTTTCCTTCCTTTTGATAATGTATATGGTCAATGTTGGATTCTATCTAGATTTGTATCGGATTTAATTCTGATTCTCGTCAAAAAGATGCATTGTTTTTCTCTGCACAAGATAAAGAGCCGACCAAGTATGGTCGGTAGCAGAAGCTATTTACAGAATCGTTATCAGAGTGTTCCTGGGGTGTTCCAATAATTTATTGGGGAGGTAGTAAAACGGTGCTGTTTTTAGAACTGGTCGAATAAGAAATGGACGTTTCAGAACTGCCTGAATCCGAACTGTACCTTACCAGTTGAAAAGTTCTTATTATGGACAGCTATTAGAAGGTCGGTTTTTATTAAGCTGTGTTCTGATTTGCCCAGCTCTCAACCGGCCAGTTCTGAATCGTCCAGTTTCGAAAAAATGTTTTTTTAAGTCTACAAATTGCCTCAATTTTTTGTGAAAAATGTTTGGACGAAAAACTTCGATTTTCTATCAGAAACGGGAAAAATCCTAAACACAGAAGATATTTGGTTTTTTTCTCTTAATTTGAAAGATACTTCTCAATTTCTCATTGAAAAAAATTTCAAAATTTTCGATAAATCTCTTTTTTGGAAATGTGGTGTGGTGCGAGGTAACTTGTGTGGATACAGTTTTGAACTTTTTAATAGCAAAGAAAACTTTTCAGACAAATATGTGAAGTTTTCCGTTTGGAATCTAATTTGGAATTTCGGATTTCTCATTCTGCATGAAAGGATCTCTAGGAAGTTTTCAAATATTGAGGAAAGTATTGTCTAAAAAATGCCAAATATTCATTTTGTATGCATTTCATTTTCTCCATTTCATGGTTTATTTCTTTTTTATTTCAATTTGTTTCGTAATACAAAAACATCAAATTCTATTCCAAAGCTACCTTGCTGCCTTTCCTTGTCATATTTTCGCCCCTTCCCAACCTTTCTTCCTCCACCCATTAGACATTTCTTTGTTTCCAATTTTCACCCCACACCTGGTCCTTCCTTTTGTCCGGACATATGAGTCATAAAACCCCTCAAAGAGTATATTTTCTGCAGTCTCACATCCCAATACCCTCACTTTATAAGATGGACAAAGGGCTATAAGTCTCACATTCGCCCAGTCAAAGTACACTTTATTGCTCTCACCCTGGGCGAGGAAGGGGGAAGGGGAAGGAAGGGGAAGCTCCGCCCATAGAAAGAAGGGAAGCTCCGCCTACCGAGCCTGGATGTGAAGAAAAAAAGCGTATAAAAGGACGATGATTGGAGGGTTTGAATCATTCATTCGTTTTCCAGGCACCCTGTGGCGGGTTTGCCAAATGTCTTCTTATTTTTTTGAATATTTTTCTTCTTCTATTCCATATTGATCAGTGTGATTGTGTGCTTGGATTGGTGATGAATCCCCAACTAAAAGGTATGCTTTTTTTTTGTTTTTCTATTTAAAAATACATTTTTCTATTTAAAAAACGTTCCACTAAATTTTCAATCATCTTTCGAGATTTCTAGGCCATTTCTTTACGGAAATTCAATAGAATTTTGGCCTTACGAAATTCCAAAAAAAACTTTTATTTTTCTAAAAATTTATGTTTACTGAAATAAGATTGCCCCAAAACATCAATTTCCGTTAAACCACATTATTTCTTCATCAATTTCTTTGATTTTCAGGTTGGATCAAATGCGGAGTTGATGACGATAGAAGGAACTTGGGGAATTATGCCTGGATTTGTTGGCTGCTCGTTTCGCGGCCTTTTTTCACCTGATTTTTTAGAGTGAGTTATATGATGCATTCATTTTTCATCTAACTTTCGTTTTTTTTTCAGATATTTTTCATTTATTTGGTTGGATGTTTGGCAACCTGGTGGACGCCTATTCCCACTTATCTTTTCAGAGTGAGTTTATTTTTTATTCTGTATTCGTGATCAAACTTTTCAAACTTTTCAGATATTTTTGTTTTTCATTGTTTGAATGATGAGGATGTTGGCAACTGGAGATGGAACAAGCAAAAGCTGCCATGGTGTTCCGTCCGAAAGAGGTGAGAAAATAATAAGTTTAGGCTTCAAGATTGACAAATAATTATCTGACAAGATTAGTCGATTTCCAGATTTATCAGTTTTGAGAATTTTTAGAAGTTTTTGATATTTTCATGAATCCTCTTCTAGAAATCCATTTTTCTCAAAAACATTCACTTTATTCAAAAAAAACCCCAACCTTTTTACCACAACAACTACCCTTTTCGTTGTGAAAGACTGAGGTGCACCACAAGTGTGCCGAGGTCTGGAACAGTTCAAGATTTTTTCCATCTCATCACCGCTCACCGCGGTAATTTGATTCCATGAAGGGATTATAGTGTGTGTATATTTTGGGGGTTGTTTTCTGTATTCTTTTCGTATCCTTTCCAATTTAAAGTCTATTTCAGATCATGACCGTATGGCTCAATGTTGAGGAATATTTTGAGATGGGGCCAGACCCCTTGAACGGGAGGACCGTGATCCTACGCCACCGCAACATCCGCCTCCGTGGAAGGATCGTTGAATCCCGCCATACGTAAGTTATTTAAAGTTGTTTAGTAATATTATTTCATGCATTTTACAGCGCGAGATATCGCTTCGGGCCCCGTGGCCGCGAAGAGTCCGTGGCGGACTACTTCAGAAGAAGATGGGAGTGGGAAATCAACCCAGACCGTCGCCTGGTCTACTTCGAGGGAAGACCCACCGAGCTCTACCCTCGGGAGGTAGTTAGGATTGGAGTCGATTTCCACGGAGTAAGTTTTGTACCTCATAACTCTATTTAATTGTATTTTTTTCCAGCTTTGGAGCCCAAGGGGGCCAACGTCAACCACCAGCCCGCCAAGGAGGAGCTCGTCAAAGAGGAGGCCGGCGTGGCCCTGGAGGAACTCGACGCCCCGTCGAGCTCTCGGCTGAGGAGGAGCGGATCATCATGATGGTGAGTTGATTTTTTAAAATATGCATTCAAAGGTCCCTGATCTTTAAATGCATTATTTTTTTCTTCCATGGAATATATATTGTACCCATACCATTTCGGTCGAAAAAATTTCGGTCGAAAAAAAGAGAAAATAAAAATTTATCGAAAATATTGATTTTTCCCTGTTTTCGTGATAATTTTTGGAGAAACACTAGGCACAATATACACCATTCGATAGAGAATTTTTTTATCGAAGTTTTATCGAAGTTTATCGAAGTATGGGCGAGGCTCAAGTAGTGCGCAGTCAAAAATTGGGTGCTGCCCCGGATCAGAACTGGCCGGATCAGAACTGCCCCGGATCAGAACCGCGCCCGGATCAGAACTGGACGAATCAGAACTGCCCGAATCAGAACTGCCCCGGATCAGAACTGCCCGGATCAGAACTGCCCCGAATCAGAACTCTGCCGGCGGCAGGTTGTTTGACGAACTCCAGGTCGATTATTTCGCTGATTTTCTGTGTTTTGTTAAACTAGTTGTGTAGAGAAAAAAATTCTCTATCGAATGGTGTATATTTTGCCTAGGTTTTTAGTGAAAATTTCGGTCGAAAAAAAGAGAAAATAAAAATTTATCGAAAATATTGATTTTTCCCTGTTTTCGTGATAATTTTTGGAGAAACACTAGGCACAATATACATCATTCGATAGAGAATTTTTTTCTCTACAAAATCTTTTAAACGAAACAATAAATATCGGCGAAATAACTAACCTAGAGTTCGTAGTCTTTCCCGCCACAGAGTTCTGATTCGGGGCAGTTCTGATCCGGGCAGTTCTGATTCGGGGCAGTTCTGATCCGTCCAGTTCTGATCCGGGCGCGGTTCTGATTCGGGGCAGTTCTGATCCGGCCAGTTCTGATCCGGGGTAGCACCTTAAAAAATATATAAAATAAAGGAGATATATTTTAAAACAGTTTTTCCAATTCTTCTGACTGAATGAGTTGCTAATACTCACCTTCAAATACCTTTTTTGTCTTGCTTTTTTGTCTAATCATTTTTTTTTCAGACTTTCGTTATGGATGGACGACCGGCATACATCGACGCCAACACTGGAGTCAGGACCTTTATGGCCGCCGTATGGAGGGAGGTCTCCACCTTTGTAAGTTTTTGAAATTTCCCATATAGTATTAATTTAAAAATTACAGAAAACGGACCCCGTCCAGAGTGAGGACCAAATTGAGAAGATTATGGAATTAAAAAAACGATCGGACAATATAGTGAGTTTTTAAAACATGAAACCCAAAACAAAAACAAATTCAGGTCGTCCCTACTCGCAACGACGGCCTGCGGGCATTTTTATGGAATTTGATGTGGGAGATCTCGGGCCTAGTAAGTTTCTGAAATTTCCCCATATAGTATTAATTTTAAAATTACAGAAAACGGACCCCGCTCAGGACACTGAACAAATTGAGATAATCACAAAATTGAAGGAGATGTCGAAAGAAATGGTGAGTCATTCAAATCCGTAAATTGTTATAAATTATGATTTCAGAGAAGGGGATGGATCTATGCACACCGGAACAAGAAGGAAAAGTTCGACGAGAGGATGGAGGCACGGAGAAGAAAGGATGGAGTATCGAGAGGAAGATATGAAGCATGGCCTGAGCCATTGGGGCCAATGGATCGTCTTGTCTGGGATCCAATTGAACACATCAAATTAATCAGATGGGGTGGTGAGATTTAATTAAATTGTAAAAATTCATATATCATAATAAAAAATTAATAAAATGGATAATCATCGATTAGTTTAGTTCCTAGTGGTAGTTGGCCAAATGGGGAAACGAGACCATTCACAAAATGTCCTTTGTCCTTCCGGGGATTGACATTCTTTTTCATTATACATGTCCAGAGACCGTCAAAGGCATGAGCACCTCTTTTGAACCTCAACATCTCGCCTTCTAGTGGGTCCGCAACACCTTCTTCAACAAATTCCTTCATCTGAATATAAACAATTTGAAAAAAATCTAAAAACTTTCGAAATACCTGATTTTCCAGCTTCTCAAAGGTTATCCTTTTGCAATTCTCACTGTGCATAGTGATTCCTTTCGATTTGATGACATGCTTTGTCTCTCCCAAATCATTTACCATTTGATATCCATAATTTTTCGGACCACAGCACACAGTCTTTTGGAGTTTCCATCCTTCCGGTATATCACTAGCCAACTTCCCGAGATGGTCCCCCTTTAGTTCTTTGAGTGGGTCCTCTCCTTTCTTGTGTAGGAACATTAGTGAATCGGTGTCTGTGAAATAGATATTAAGAGATTTTACAAAAAAACCAAGACTTACCACAATAGACTGTGTTCACAATCCCCGCTTTCTCGATAGCATCTAGCAGCTGAAGGCGTCCTGCTGAAGGGCTGATGATACCAATGACCAAATTAGCATGCCTGGCTCCATGAGCTGCCGCTTTCTTTGGCTTTCTCGAGATCCAAACCTTATGTTCTCCACAATTAACCATTCCCATAGGCTCGTACATGATCATTAAAGAAATTGGCCATTGAAGCTCCATCGTACTTTAGAATTAGTCGACTCTCTTTTCGAATAGGGTTTTCGGAAAACTTTCCCCAAGCAGAGTTCAAATAGATTTTGGTCAAACTCCTCAATGCGACATTCTTGATCATCTTGGTGGGATCCAGACGAACTCCATCCTTTTCGAATATAGTTTGAATATATTCATCCTTCTCCTCGTCGGTCATATCCTCCTTTGGCCATCCAGAACTTTGATATTTCACGGTTAGTAGAGGCTTGATATATCTAGCCAAAAATCCTCCTTCAACCTAATCCCACTCATCCCAATACCAAATCTCATGATACTTTAGAACTCTGTATCCTTTCGATATGGCTTTATTCAGCTCATCGGTAGTCCGTACTCCAGTTAGATATCTCTCGGAAACTTTGTGATGAGTACATTGACCACTTGTGTTTTCATCAACGGCACAGCTTCTACATAGGGTGAACATAAGCTTTGATCTAATTCGATCGGGAAGGTAGCCTATTTCACATTGAGGTCCAGGTAATGCATCACAAAAAACTATTCCACGGAGATGTAGTGGCTTATCTGTATCCGGGAAGTTGTCTGTCAGTACAGTTGGATCTCCTCAAGGATATGCGGTTCCTCCAGCGTTGAGATAAAGACTGTTGAAGTCCAGATAATCCATCTCAATTTTTTCCGTAGCCTCAGTTACGGCTCGGAATGGTTGTGTACGTCCGCCAAAGACTCCCTCTCTCGGCATGAGGCGGCGATAGTTCTTATTCTAAAAGCTTTTGTGACACTTCTTTGAAAAAATCCTGTCCATACTCACCAGGTCAAAAAAGTTCCTCATCTCCTTATTTTTCTCCAACTCGTCATAGATCTCACATTCCCAGATGGTGTGAATGGGATAGCCAGCTTTTATTAAATCTTCGTCTTCTCTCATTGTCCGATCATAGAGTTCCTGAGGTGCCAAATCGCACATGATGTTCTTCCGATCACGGATAGGATTGCATTTCACACATCCATGCCAAAGACATCCATAAATCTAAAAATGATTTTCTAAAAGGAAAGGTGAATTTTCAAAATACATACCTCAAAAATCTCGTTTGTGGCCTTATTGAATCCGTCAACTTTGTAACACCGACCATTCACTCTTACTTGATGTTCTCCTCCACAAAGTTTGTGTTGCAAGTGTAGACTTGGATCTTGATTCTCGAGAAATTGATATTTTAGCGCGATCATTGAGTTCGTGTCACTTCCATATCCATTTTCCGGGATATATCCTAGATCTCCTTCCTTGATATACTCATTTCGCATCACGAACATAGCGAAAAAAACGATAGTTGATCCTTGAACAAGAGGGTTCCAACCATTGAATAGCTCCCCACACATATAAAACACAATCTTTAGACAATCTTATCTCAATTCGGGTTACCTTAATATAGCAAATGAGTGTCAGGGTTAAGATCCTAACGTCTGACCGGCAATATTTCAGGAGCTCATCATGGAGTACAAAACCGTCATGGAAATGGTTTTCGTACCACTCTTCGAATTTCTCCCGAGCAGCCGGAGGCACAAATTCCAGGCCATAATAGCCCTTCGGTGGTAGAGTTGGAAGAATGATGTTGTAATGGTCGGGATGGTTGTAGAGATGGGGAAATTTTCCTTTTTCGTCTCCTTCAAGTCCAAAAGCAGCGGGCATTTTCGAAAGTGACATGGGGATGAAGAGAAGTGAGTCACGGAAATATAGCCTCTGTTTTTTATAACGATATTCCGCATTGGTGTTCTTCATCCCGTTGAGATTGACCTTTGGCTCCCTCGCTATAGTCCCTCCCTGTCGATCTAGTTCTCCGAGAGTCATTGGATGATCATATCTATAAAAGGTGAGTCTTTTTTGTAAAGTTTTCTATTTTCCAGATGCCTTACCCTTGTCCATTATGTGCAATGACGATGGCCTTGTTAGCAATTGGACTAGTCCGGAGGAATGTGCAGAAGCGGGCCAGTGGGGTATTTCGTTTTTCGACTTCAAAAATTCGCTCGACATCTAGGCACTCACCCTCTGAGTCTCCTGAATCACTGTAAGTATCCACTTGAAAGTCTGGAGATCGTGGCTCTTCTTGAGGCAAATTGTCCTCGTAACTGTAGTGCCATGGAGGGGGACATTTGTCACAGATCCGTGTATCAATACACTCATTACAGAACATCTCGACGCATATCATGTTTGGCTCATGACGAGGACCACGGACAGCGTTTTCTGTAAAATAGTAGTGAGTTTTTGAGAGATTTTTTTTAAAAAATACCATCAAGTTCTCCTGATTCTGCTACAATACACTCCGTGTCATAGGCTAGAATTTTCCATTTTTCCTGTCTCTTTCTGCTCCTTTCCTTCTCTCCATCGGTTACAGTGGGGTCGATACAGACATGGCCTGGTTCCACTTTACGCCGCCAGACAAAACAGAAATTTTTGGTCCCGCATTTATGAGGGACTTTTCGATACGAGTCTGTTCGATCAATCAGTAAACACTTTGTACATCTAGAAACAATAAAGAATGTGTCTTCCCACTATTTACAAGAATAACTTACTAAAAATATTTCTTGCAGTAAGGCAATGCATTGCCAGCTGTCGGCTCCTTATGGAAATCGAAGCAGGACTGGCTTCTGAAGACGATGTTGCATTCATCACACTGGATTTTGGAAGATCCAGGCTCGCAGTTGCTGGAACCACATCGTCGACAAAGAGCAACACAACTCTCACGATGATGCGTAGTGTTCACGAATTGGGAGCATTTGCAACAGAAGCTGTAAGTATTTTTTTTAAAGTACTAAAAAACTAACTCACTTGTTGTGAGTTCACCTTTTTAGTAGAGGGTTGAAAAGGTTTGTGTTTTTTATAAAGACTCACCTGTAAGGTTTCGGTTTCACCAGATGACTGATGAACTCATAGTGCTTGTTACGGAAGAAAAGGCCGATGAATTTGGATCCATCAGGGTTGAATCGAGCCTCCTCAGATGCAATTAGTTGATGTCCTTTGACTGACCAAACAGCGAACTGGTAGTCGGGCATTTGATCCGCAATTTCCTTGATATCGTCCAGATCATGTGTCTCCTGATCAGGATCCATCCCCAAACTTTCTAGAAATTGTCGGGCCACTTGAAGTTGAACTTGGGCACGGTGTTGGAGGGATGAATCGTGTCTAATCAGTTTCTCGAATGCTTTCCTTTGCACTTCTCTTTCTGGATCATCCATATCAAGATACTTGAAATTCGTCTTCATTTTTCCAAGAACAATAGCTTTTATGGCACAATGAGAGGTACCGATCACACGGTTTTGTTTGACTCCAAAATTCATCTCCTAAAACATCTTATAATTTCTCAAAAAATTAGTTCATCAACTCACCAAAACTGCATTTTTTTATCTTTTCATTCTTTCGAGGACCTCTTCCACGTAAACGCCTCCTAAATCTCGCGGGGCTTCGATCCTTCTCTTTGAAAATATTCATAGCTAAAGTGAAGTTTTCATCCAAATTCAACTCTTTGTTAGATTGCACACGAGCAGATATTTGGTTCATAACAACTCCTCCATCAACGGCCTTATAGGTTTTGTGAATTATGAAAAATCTATTAGTCTCCTTATAACCATGATGATGAAGTCTTCAAAACATCGAAAATAGTTTTCATAAAGTTAGAAAGACTTACTGGAACCAGTATTTAGTGTCAATTAAACTTCCTTTTGCTTTCTGAATCGTCATCCGAATGAAAATGTCAATGAGTGTGGCAACATGAACATGAAGTTGATCTTCTTCAACTTCATCCAAATTGATAAACTTCATTCTCATCACGGGTAGATCAATACAAACAGAATTCAACCGTTTTAGCTGAATATCTTGAGATAGCTCCACGTATTTGAAAAAGAATTCCCTCTCTTTCGCTGACGGGAAACTGTGTCCTTTCTTGAATTCTTTAATTGCTCCTCCTCCATCTGGAAAAGCGGGCATTTAAACAAGCTAATTAAAAAAAACAGGTTAAATTCTTTCAAATAATTACATTGTCTTGGTCTTTTTTCAGGTTTCCTGCCATGGTTCGAAGTTCCAGCTGTATCCTGACGCTTTCTTGACACCTTCTCCATCACTTTGTCATGTGGCATCAAGTTGAGGTGAGTAACATCATCAAAGGAATTGGCACGGGGAAAATGTTTGACCATCAACTCCTTGTATGGCATCAAATTGAGATGACTAACTTCATCAAATGAGTCAGCGATAGGGAAGTGTTTAGCCATTAGATCTTCATCTCGTCTCCGCTCACCGCGGAAATTCGATGGACAGGTTTGGGGGGTTTGTAAGGAATATGTTTTTTTTGTTATATGAACTTATTGAATAAATTAATTTAAAAAGTGTGAATTGTTATAAGAAATCAAATTACTCACAAGGCAAAATACGAAATTTACATGGACGCTTGACTGGAGTTCGCTCGCTCTGGTTTCGTTGCTCGAGTGGTCCTCGGTGATTTTTGAAGATTCCTGCCATCAAAGGATCCAGGCGGCCCGGGAGTACCAATTGGACGTAGTCATACCATCCTCGTAGCACACGGCTTGCTCCAACTTTGTATGGTGTTCCATAATTTGCAGTGAATACATGGCGCACGCAATTTTCAAATGATGAGAAACATCTTTCACAGCGGGGATAAGTCTTGTGACGTTGTCCTCTCAGGATCTGTAAAAGAAAAGAGTAAAATACATGGAATAATTCAGTTAATTTGAAAAAAATGACGAAATTTTTAGAAAACTCACATCTCCTGCTTCGTGAGAGTTCCTCCTCAAGGCTTGGGCCCAGTAATCGAGAACACCTTGGTCGGTTTGAGCCATTGGATTCGCTAGAGTGCGAACTGGATGGCTAGAATGAGTGTGTTCAACCAACTCAGCTATTCTTGTTTAGCGCTCCAGACAAACAGGACATGTCTGAGATCGCTTTGCAGTACTCCATATTCCCATTCGGGCAAATCCAGCTTCTTTTTCCTGAATTTCGTCGAAATTCATGAAATTCATCCTCATCACCTGCACATCGACACATGCGGAATTCACCCGATTTAATTGGGATAGTAGTACCACATATTTGACAACGCAATCAGAATCATAATAGTGATACTCTGAAAAATATAAAAGTCAAGGCCACACAACCAAAGCGAGCCTATAACACAAGAATGGATGAATGAAGTTTTGAAAAAGAATGGGAATAAGAAAAGGGGCGGAGCCTCAACTTTTGGAAACGAAAGAGGACAGAGTAAAAAACAAAGAGTCATAAATTCATGACTCTCCCCTTCCTGTGGAGAGGTGACAGAAAAAGGAGCCAACTGTTGCTTTCTAAGCTCCGCTCCCTTTTCCACCACATGTTCCTAAGAAATTTATGGTTCCCCTTCGGGGTGCAAATGACAAATTAATGACCCTTTGTTCTTTTCAAAATCAGACTCTCTTCGCTTTTTGGCAGAAGGAAGAATCATAAATATCGCCTGTTTCCCTTTCCTCTTCTTATGTTTTGAAATTTTTGAAGCTCCGCCCCTTTTCTTCAGTTGTATTTTATGCTGGCAAGAGTCCTTTCCAATTTTTTTTCTTTCGGTATTTTTTTTTGGAATATTAAAAAACTTTTTCGGAAGCTCTGATCTAAAATTTCAAAAAAAAAACTCGAATTTTAATGATATAATTTTTATTGACGAAAAGTAAGCATGAAATCAAAAGTGTCTTCATCTATACAAACTCTATTAGTGCCAACATCTCTCACTTCATCTTTGATTGCGTCGAAAAGAATGTTGCAAGCAGTGATCAAGAAACTGTCACATTTGTTTTGAATTTTGCAGCATGTGTCAAATCCTTCGACGGCTCCAAACGCTCTTCCAAAATTTGATGTCGACGTCGTTGCCGATGACGTGATAGGCTGAAATTTAACATTAGAAATTATTTTCTTTAAATAAGTATTTAGTTTCGATCCCGAAATTGAATTTACCTTTAACGGCTTAGGCGTTGGCATCTTCATCACTCTCACGTCTTTGTACGGTAACTTCATCTCGTTTTCTGGCGTTTTTGAACCAATTTCGAATCTGAAAAATTGAGAATAACATTTTTCAAATTCGGCAAATGTGAGCATGAAACTAACTTTCTTCTCCAGACCGGTAGTTTTCGCAAGCTCCTTTATGCAAACACTCGTGGGTGAGCAATTATTTTCATATTCTTTGTTGAGAATATGAATAAACCAATTGGGATTTGGCCAGGTTGCAAACAGCCTGAAATTTGATATTAGAAATTCTTTTTTGTTTAAATAAGTATTTTGATTCGAGCCCGGAATTGAATTTACCTTAACGGCTTTTGCAGTGTCTGATGTTCCCGGACCATCATTGTAGCGTTGAAATTTAGAATTTCTTCCTCTCTCTCGCCGAAACCACATATCGACCGGAAAATATAAAAATTTGTTATTAACTTAAATCATCGAAAAACTCACTCTGTGGGAACTTGTCTTCAATAACCTGGCTATTTTTTCAAACTGTTTCCCAGTTGGGTGGAAGTTCTTTTCAAATTCCTTCCTCAATTTCACAACATCTTCCGGAGTGAACGGCTCTCCTACATGAGTTTTTATCTGAAATAATATGATCAATGAAAAACATGTTTTGTTCAGAAAAAAATATTTTTTTTTGAAAATATTTTTTTTCTACAGAATCTGCAAAGTCTATTTTTTTAGGGAGGAAACTCCAATCGATTTTTAAGAAAAAAGATTCAAAAAAAGCTTTAAAATTGCTGAAAATCGGGACAAAAATGCTCAAAAAAAAGAATTTCGAACCCCGGGCCGGAAATTTTTTCATCGGCCCGGCCCGCTCCGGCTCGTCGGGCGTTACCAGGCCGGCCCGGATTTTGATAAGTCTGGTAAAAAGGTTCAGTGGTAGGCTGATTCATCAAGATAAAAAAAATTCCCAGAATTCCCTTTTTTTTTGGATTCTCTAGAAGGGAAACGTACAGAAGTTTTTTCCAAAAACCTTTTCGGACCAAAAATTTCATTTTCGGCGAATTCTCAGCATGTTGGGGCTAAAGTAAAAAGTCACAGATCTAACTAAAAAATTGTCACTTCTACCTAGTCCGAAGACCAACAAACAGTTGCATACTTTTATCTCAAATACCTAAAAACCAGCTCAATAATAATATACACTCACCTTTTAATTTCGGTCCATCAACGATCATTAATTATAAAAAAAAATAAAATATTCGAAAAAAATATACTCCAAAAAGGCTGAATCTCAATTTTCGGCCATAGTTTTGAAGGAATGTACAAGTCACCAGTTAGGCTGGTGAGAGAGAAATGAATGAATAATTCGATAGGGGTTATGTTGGAAGACTCTCACAGGTGCAAACGAGAAAACATGGTGGAAGGAGAGACGCAGAGAATGAAATAGATGGGGGTCATTCCGGGTGTGTTTTTGTTTGCAAACGAGAGAACATGGGGCATTCAAGAGACGCAGAGATGGGAATAGAGGAATGAAAGGTCATTCCGGGTGTGAAAGAGCGCTGGGCAAGCAACGGTTGAAGAGAGATGACCGGGAGAAAGACGTCATCCGATGGTGAGGTCAACTGGCAAGAGCTCTTTCTCATCTCTTTCGTTCGGGATTTTTTTCGGAATATTTGAAAACTCTTTCCGAAGCTCTGATCTGAAATTAAAAAAAAATTCGAATCTTAATTATATAATTTTCATTAACGAAGAGTAAACATAAAATCATTAACTTTTTCTTCAGCGTGCCAGTGTCTTCATCTATTTCGTTATAGGCTCCGGAAAAAAAATCCGGAAAGAGAGTCGGCTCATTCTAAAGTATGATGGAGCTACAATGGCTAATTTCTTCAATGATCCAATGTATGAGCTTACAGGGATGGTGAACTGTGGAGAACACAAGGTTTGGATCTCAAGAAGGCCGAAGAAAGCGGCAGCACATCTACATGACATGCTAACTTCGTGATTAGACATCCTAATTCAGTGAAAAGACTGTATGCTGTGGTCTGAAAAACTATGGATATCAAATGATGAATGAAAGTTGGAAGCTCAGGTATTTCGAAAGTTTTTAGATTTTTCAAATTATTTATATTCAGATGAAGGAATTCGTTGAAGAAGGTACTGCGGACCTACTGGAAAGAGAGATGCTCAGATTCAAAAGAAGAGCTCATGCTTTTGATGGTCTCTGGACATGCGTCATGAAGAAGAATGTCAACCCCCGGATGGACGAAAGACGTTTTGTAAACGGACTCGTTACCCCATTTGGCCAACTACCACCAGGAACTAAACTAATTGACGATTATCCCTTTTATTAACTTTTTATTACATTTTTGATCTTTTACATTTAAATTAAAATTCACGATCCCATCTTATCAGTCTTATATGCTCCACAGGATCCCAAACGAGACGGTCGTACTGTCCTAAAGGCTCCAGCGAAGCCAGAGTCCATCGGGGGCGGGTACTGCAAATACGAGCCCATTCCATCCATGCTTCATTGTATCCATTGGATAACCCCCTCACTCCTCTCCGCGCGGCTATCCTTTCATTCTCCATCTTCATATCCATCACCTCAATCTCTTCATTCTTTTTCCTCCGGTGAGCATTGATCCGTCCTTTTTTCTGAATGATATTACATTTTATAACAATTTATGGATTTGACTGACTCACCATTTCTTTTGACATTGCTTTCAATGTCTCGATAATCTCAATTTGCTCATCGTTCTAGATGGGATCCGTCTTCTGTAATTTTTAAAATAATACTATATGGAAAAATTAAATACTTACCCTCCTTGATGGGCTGGCGCCTGACGATGGCCCCCTTGGGCTCCAAATCCATCCCCTCAGAATCCCTCACGGCGGGCGACTCCTGGGGGGCCAAGGGGTGGTGGTGGTGGTGGGACGGCTGGCTGTGGTGGTGGGATCGGTTGGAGCTGGAAAAATACAAATATATAAAGTTGTGAGGTAAAAAAACTTACGCCGTGGAAGTCGCCCCTAATCCTGACTACTTCCCGAGGGTAGAGCTCGGTTGGTCTACCCTCGAAGTGGACCAGAAAGCGGTCTGGGTCTACTTCCCATCCCCATCTTCTTTGGAAGTAGTCCGCCACGGACTCTTGGCGTCCAGGTGGACCGAAACGGTATCTCGCCCTGTAAAATGCATGAAATACTATGAAGCGACTTCAAATAACTTACGTGTTGTGGGACTTCACGATCCGCTCGCGGATTCGGACGTCGCGGTGTCGAAGGACCACGGTCCTCTTGTTCAGGAGGTCCGCCCCCATATCGAAGTACTCATCAATGTTGAGCCAGACGGGCATGATCTGAAACGAGAAATAGATTTAAAATCGAAAAGAATACAGAAGGGAACCCCTCAAGATGAAGAAAAAAACCCCCAAAATATACACACACTATAACCCCTTCTTGAAATCGAATTGCCGCGGCTAGCGGTGATGAGATGGAAAGAATCTCAAACTGTTCCAGACCTTATTTCTGTTCCAGACCTTATTTCTAAGGATTTCTAAAAGAGGATTCATGAGAAATGACAAAAACTTCAAAAAATTTCCGGACCTCCGGTCCGTAAAAGCTAGTAAGTCTTGTTGTATGTCCCAGGTAAAATAGCCAATTCACACACTTAATATTGAAAAGAATACCCATCTTTTGAAAAAAAGACGACCCAAAAATCTTCATTCTGAGCCGAGATATGATCGGTAAAAGTTTCACAAGCATTTCGTGGGACACATTTTTGGGACATTACATTTCTTGGATTACGGTAATTTACACTCACGTCAAAATACCTATTGTATTTTAAAGGGGGAGTAAAGCATTCCAAAAAGTATCAATGTTTTTATATGAATCGACGCAGAATTTTGGGGGTAACAACTTTCCAGTTGATCGTACCGTCCAAAAATGCTTCTGAAAGCGGATATCGGCCCTCAAAGAGGCTAAAAAGTCTGTTTTATTTTTCAAAGAGGGCCCCCTTATAAAATAGTGGAAAAAGGAACGCCGCGAAACAGACTTTTTAGCCTCTTTGAGAGCCGATATCCGCTTTCAGAAGCATTTTTGGACGGTACGATCAACTGGAAAGTTGTTACCCCCAAAATTCTGCGTCGATTCATATAAAAACATTGATACTTTTTGGAATGCTTTACTCCCCCTTTAAGAGAAAGGGGGCAGATAGTATAAATTTCACGCCAATATTACCGTAATCTGTCGCAAAAATGTCGCAAATAATTTGCCGCAAAAATGTGTCCCACGGAATGATTTTGGAACTTTCTCTGGTTATATCTCGGCTCAAAATGAAGTGTTTTGGACCGTTTTTTTAAAGTGTTATCTGATTTATACAACAGGACTTACTAGCTTTAACGGACCGGAGGTCCGGGAAAGCTAGTCTTAAAACTGATAAATCTGGAAATCGACTAATCTTGTCAGTTAATTGTTTGTCATTCTAGAACCCAAAACTTGTTATTTTCTCACCTCTTTTTGGACGCCATCATTGATTTTAAAAAATAAATAAGAATATTCGAAAAAAATAGTGCTCCAAAAAGGCTGAATCTCAATTTTCGGCCATACTTTTAGAAGAATATAAGTCACCAGTAAAGCTGGTGAGAGAGAAATGACTGAATGAATAGATAGGGGTTATGTTGAGAGTCTATCACAGGTGCAAACAAGAGAACATGGTGGAAGGAGAGACACAGAAAATGAAATAGATGGGGTCCGGGTGTGCTTTTGTTTGCAAACGAGAGAACATGGGGCACTGAAGAGACGCAGAGAAGAAAGTAGAGGAATGGGGGTCGTTCCGGGTGTGAAAAAACTCTGGGCAAGAAACGGTTGAGGAGAGATGACCGGCAGGATGACGTAACCTGATGGTGAAGTCAACTGGCGAGAGCAAGTTCTAATCATTTTTCTTTCGGGATTCCTTTCGGAATATTAAAAAACTATTTTCGAAGCTCTGATCTGAAATTTCAAAAAAAAATCGAATTTTAATTATGTCATTTTTATTGATGAAAAGTAAACAGAAATTTATAAAATAACATGAGAATATGACATGCACTTCAGTGGCATCATTAACAGTTCCCTCTTTGATAGTCGGGTCAACTGGCTCGGAGTCATCAGAGTCATCAATGTCCTCGATGTTTGGAGATTGGTACTTATCCGAAATTGTTGAGATTTGGTCGTTTCTCTGCAAAAAATTTGGATCCTCTCTTTGCTATCCATTATTATAAAACTGAACACTCACCTTTCAATTTCGGTTCATCAACCATCATTAGTTTAAAAATACTCGAAAAAAATATGCTCCAAAAAGGCTGAAATCAATTTTCGGCCATACTTTTGGAGGAATATATACAAGTCACCAGTTAGGATGGTGAGAGAGAAATGAATGAATCGATAAGGGTTATGTTAGAAGAATATCACAGGTGCAAACGAGAGAACATGGTGGAAGGAGAGACGCAGAAAATGAAATAGATGGGAGTCATTCCGGGTGTGGAAGGGACACTGGACAGACACCGGCAGGAAACGGTAGATGATGTCATCCGATGGTGAGGTCAAGTGGCAAGAACAAGACTTAATCTTTTTTCTTTGGGAACCCAAGTTGATCGAGAAATTCCTAGAATTTTTTTCTAAAATTCTGGTCTGAAATTTGAAAATTAAATTTGGACAGTGTTAATTTACTTCCGATTTGTAGATTTGATCTTTAGAAGACGTTAGAAGTTGCTTCATATCTTAAAAAAGTTTATTGATAGAATGGAAAACAGATGATAAGAAGATTCAATTTCGTTTTTGACTGCTTTCTATTTCTTCCGCTTTTTTTCATAACTTTCTCATGAGTTTGCATAGCCATTTCCAAGATAAGCGTGTTTCTTCTTCCGTTTCATACCCTCCTTGTTGCTCAAGACCGTTTGCTCCAGTTTCTTTGACAATGACAACACTTTCTACTTCTTCCTTGTTTTCATCTTCAATTTCTGAGTCGCTGTCTTCTGAACCATCATCTTCTTTATAATTAACTGCCAACTCCTTCAGTGGTGGATTGAATTCCATCACACAATTTTTGAGTCTGTGTTTCTCTTCCTGATCGTTTCCCTTGTCCTTAGAATTCTTGGCACAGTATGCTTTTTTCAAGGGAAAAAAAAAGATTTTTTGAACTTGAGCATACCCTTCAACGGATGCGGAGACAGATCACATGCTTGACGGGAAATTCCGCGACTTCAAGACACTGTCCATCTTCTTTCTTGCTATTCGATCTTCTCACCGGGAGTTCCCTCTTCAGCGAATGAATCCCCGTCAGCGAAGGCTTTATTGTCCGGCTCGATTTTTACAGAAGCCTTGAAATCGCCTAAATAATTTTGCATGTTCTTGGGTGGCGATTTGGATTTAGCGGCGGCTTCGGTGCTGTATTTGGAGCATCTGTACAGTCCGAGTCTGGAAAAATATAGAATTAAAATGTCAAAAATTAAAAATATACTTACATCTCAGCTGTGGACAATTGTGAGGCCAACTCATTCATAGCAAGAAGTGTTAGGAGTTGATGTACTTGGACCTGGTTGTTGCTCAGTTGTTATTGGCTCCTCTTCGACAACTGCAATTGCGGTTGCCGCAGGAGCAGTCATCATTGCATTTGGATCAGTTGTTCCAGGGCCAATGGTTTTGAGAAGCTGTTGGATTGCGTTGGACTAACTGATTCTTTTGAATCTCCTGTGAAATCCATCCACCATCTTGCTGATTGGATCGTAGAGTTTGTAGATGGCATGAAGTCTGGCAAGCTGTAAGATAAGACATTGACAAAGCTGTGTTTAGGAAATAAAAATTTGAGGAGGGATGGCTCGATGTCATCCAAAAAATTGTTGATTGAACTCACATTTCTGTTCTTGGTGCCCTCGATGTTCCTTGGATTCTCAAAAATCTTCAGCATATAGTATTTTCTATGAACTGCCTTTTCTTCAGCTAGTTTCTTCTCGAGCTCCTTTTTTGCTGTTCTTATAAAAATCCATCTCCGGAGAAGCGCTCGATCCAATTTGCCATTTCCATTTCTGACACTGGGAATTCGTTGAAATGATGAGAGAAGGCAACCGGAATTTTTTTGTTGACATTCAATTTCCAGCTTTCTAGCTTCTACGTACATTGACTTCTCAAGAGAGCAAGATTACGGCACATTTCCACAATGGTTCCATCATCCTCCTCAATAGTCAATGTGGCACTTCCTACTTCTGAACTCGAAAAGAAATTCGTGTTTTAGAATTGAAAATCAGCGCACTTACCTTTTAAGCTCAATCCATCAGCCATCATCAATCAAACAAATAAATACGAATATTCGAAAAAAATATGCCAAAAAGGCTGAATCTCAATTTTCGGCCATACTTTTGGAGGAATATACAAGTCACCAGTTAGGCTGGTGAGAGAAAAATAAATAAATGAATGAATAGGGGTTCTGTTGGGAGAATATCACAGGTGCAAACGAGAGACAGGGGGAAGTGGAGAGACGCAGAGATGGGGATCGTTCCGGGTGTGGAAGGGATACTGGGCAGACACCGGAAAAAAATGGTAGATGACGTCATTCGATGGTGAGGTCAACTGGCAAGCAAGTCCTAGTTGTTTTTCTTTAAGAACCAAAGTTGATCACGAAATGTTTTTAAAAAATCTCTTCCTGAATCTCTGGTTTGAAATTTTAAAATCATACATGGAACCTCAACAGTAATATCATCTTAATTAACAGAAAAATTATCATATTGTTGGAAAAATAAATTTTGGGCAAAGATCTTTAAAGTTGGCACTGAGGCAACGACTTCCACTTAAAACGCAAGTGCGGCGTGCAGTTTTTGCAAATCCTCCGCACGCAGTTTTGTTTCTAGACTTTTACTGTTTTCCATGAATATTAGTACACATTTCGATCCGGTTTACTGGTTGCATCGGCTGCTTTGAGGTGATTTTTCTGTAAGTTCCATCCACCATCTAGCTGATTGGAATGTAGAGTTTGTTGAAGAAAGGACGTCTGACAAGCTGTAAAACAAGACACCAGTTCAGTTTTCCTTTTCTATTGATGGTTTATTAGACAAATAATGAGGATATTGGGTTACATTAAAAATAGGACAGAATAAAAAAAAAGATAAAGCAATAGAATTATCATACAATTATCATAACTCCACATCGTTACCTAGTTTGGTTATAAACTAATTTTTATTAATATTCATAACGGGAATGTTTCTCGGGGCGGAAGTTCTTGACGCTTCCCGCAGACGACGGCAACGGCACCATCATCACGATTACACCAATAACAGATATGATGACCCATTGTCCAACCATCCTTAATATTCCAATTGTACCAAACAGTGACTGCATCGGTAATTGATGGTTCTTCTCCGGAGCTTTGCTACCGCACCATTCCCGTACCAGCTGAATCATAGATTTGTAGCAAAGTTACAATATCACTAGACTTTTTCTACAGCCTTTACTTAGGATAAAAAGAGCTCACCTTCCTATTTCAGTCCTTTCAAAGCCTTTTTTTCATTTTGAGCCATCAGCCATCATTAATTAAAAAATAAAAAAGAATATTCAAAAAAGTATGCTTCAAAAAGGCTGAATCTCAATTTTCGGCCATATTTTTGGAGGAATGTACAAACCACCAGTGAAGCTGATGAGAGAGAAATAAATGAATGAATGGGGGATGTGTTAGGAGGATGCCACAGGGGCAAACCAATGAACATGGGGCATTGAAGAGACGCAGAGAATCGAACAAACTCAAAAAAAACACGTCCAAATCAGTTTTGCTAATGAAAGTCTGTAGTATAATTTTTGTATAACTCTTTTTTCAATCGATTTTGGCAATAATCTCAATTTTTATCCATCCATGATATCAATTAATTCAATATATTAGGTTGGTAAGAGAGTTTCCGAATTTTTTTTCGAGAAATTTTTATTGCAATTATTTCAAAAAAAAAAACAAATTAATGGAATGGTTTTTGTTGGCATCGATGGTTTTTCTCCAACGACGAGTGTCGAAGAACGTGGACACCTCCTTTTTGATATCATCTTTTGACTTGAAGTCTTATCCACAAAGGTAGAGTTGAAGAGGTCCAAAGAGCCAATAATCGGAAGGGGCAAAGTCGGGAGTGTGGTAGAATTGTCCAACCAAATGACAGAAGCTTGGCATTCGTAACTCTCGCTATATGAGGTCGAGCATTGTCGTGCTGGAAATTAACTTTTCTTTTTTCTTCGTGCTTTGAGAGAGATGGTGAATCGGTGGAAGATTCCATCAATGAGAACTTACTTTTTATGAATGAATCAAGATTGACATGCTGTTGACAAACAAATCTCTTCACGCCTATCTCCATTTTTTCGTTCATCAATCTCTTTGAAAAGCCAGAATATGGAAGCTGATCCTGGTTGCTTTCTTATTTCAATTGTATCCAAACATTTTTTCTTACAACGAAGGAGCATCACGAGAGAAAACGTTCATTTTGAGCTCTGTTTCTCGCTGTAGCAACGCATCAGCAATAGTTTTTTGTATTGAATCTGATATTTTTGCCATTGGAAAGTGATCGAAAAGTTTTGCCACGATTGCAAGAAAATGAGCTTGATTTCTGCCATTGGAGCCCCAATCAAAACTTTCAGATTTTTTCCATTCCGGAGCGAAAACTTTCTTGTGTCCTTCGTCTGTTATATTGAGGAAATATTTGTCGGTGTATATGAACATAATGTGGTTAATGACGACCTTTCCCTGAAAAATAATTTAGTTCATTGTTATGAAAATTTTTTCACAGCTTTTCCCTAAGAAAAAAGTCACTCGCACTATAGAATTTTAATGTTTTGGTCCTTCCCAAACCGCGCCGAGCGCGCCGGGCCGTGCCGGCAGAAAATGACCCGGCCCGGCTTGCGAAGTTTTAAAAATATACTATTATTTATTGCAAATTGATTTAGAAAAAATAGCGGGACCGTCCCGGTTTCATTCTCTAACTGTAAAGTCACTATTTTGGTAAATGTGGGCAGCAAGGTTACGGGAAATCATTTCTTAAAATTTATACCTGTGACCCTGCCAACTCTCAGTTCTTCTGGCTCTTTGGTTTTGGTTGTTATGTTCCCTCCTCCTTTGCTTTCGAATACCTTCTCGACGGCGTCTTTCCTCTTCTTTTTTTCTTTGCTTCTCTTTTCTTTCTTCTTGTTCCTTTCTAAACTGTTTCAAACAACTGTCAGCTTTGTCGAGTAGAGCCTCCAAGTCGTTCGCTCTTTTGTCCTTGGAGGTTCCTTCCTTGGAGATCCTTTCCTTGGAGTTGCGAACTTTGTCGGATCTTTTCTCGGGATTCGATAGTCGTAGGGTGACGAAGGTCCCAACAGTTCTTCTTCGTCCAACTCGTTGTAATCCAGTTCTTCTTCCATCTGAAAAAAATAAAAATTCAAATTTCTCTGATTTTACTGCTCCTGATCTTTTCAAACACAAACAATTTTTTTCCTATACACGTTTTTATCAGAGATTTTTTTTGAACTTATATTATTTCCCATTGATTTCCTTCTATTTGAGTTTCCTCCCCCCACAGGAACTTTCTGCCCCATGTACTCCACGTGGACAAAATTTATTTTGGAAATCGTTTTTCTGGTTTTTCTTGAATTTTTCGGATCGGAAACTACTTTCAATAACACGAAAGTATGTTTCCAACCCGAGAAGTTTGAAGAAAAACCAGAAAAAGAACGATTTCAAAAAAAAAATCTTTACGTGGAGTACAAAAAATATTTCATTTTTTCGAAAATGACTGCGGGTTTTTTCTGGAAACTTCAAATTTCTTTAAAATTATGAGAACCCCGCCCCTTTTTCTTTACTAGTTTGGACTATAATAATCAATTGTTTCGAAATTTTTTACTCAAAAAACCTTCAAATTACGACTCACCTTTGGATTTCATCACACCAGTTATTAATAGATTAATAAATAAAAGAAATATTCAAAAAAATAATGCTCCAAAAAGGCTGAATCTCAATTTTCGGCCATACTTTTGGAGGAATATACAAGTCACCAGTTAGACTGGTGAGAGAAAAATAAATAAATGAACGAGTGGGGGAATTGTGTTTGGGAGGATGACACTGAGTAAAAACGAGAGAACATGGAGCATTGAAGAGACGCAGAGATTTCTCGATAACAGCTGTACACAACTCAAGGGGGAGGGGGAGGGGGAGATGATAGGGAGTGATAACTTTGTTTACTTCAAAAAACATATTGATGAAGGTTCTGAACGGAGTTCAGAGAACCGGTGGGACATTTCAGAACCGTAGCCCATATTAGAATTGTCTGTAACCAGAACCGCCCCACATGAGAAGGGAATTCGAAGAACCAGTAAAATTCCATCAAAGAATGAACAACTTTCCACACTTTTCGATCTTTTTGCGAGGCGGTGCGACGTTCCAGAACCGGAGCAGTTCTGATACGGGACAGTTTTGGCACTGGAAAGTTCTAGAGTGGCATGCCGTTTTTTTTTTTCAATTTGAAATCGAAAAACATAAAAATGGCGTCGTTCGAGGCGTTTTTACCTTTGATGGCCTAGAAATCTCTGATGACCGAACTCGCATCTTCTGACATTTTGCAAAAGAAAAAAAACTGCCAAGACCCAAATTATTTTTTTTGAAAGAAGAAAAATATGAAAAAATACAATCGTGCTTTGATTGATAATATTTACTTTTCCAACAAAAAAAACATGAATTTTACTAGTTATAAAAAATTCAGCACGGCTAACAGTCTTTATCATCTGTGGTATTTGTTGATCCTCGTTAGCTTTCCTAGCCTTAGTAGCTTCCCTCTTCTTTTTTTTTCTGTTCTTCCTCGGCCTTCTTCTTTCTCTCAATTTGCTCGAAAATCTGCTTTTGCTGATACTAAAACAAAAACTTTCAGAACATTTTCTAGCAGACTAAACAAACCTTCTCTTGGGAAATGGTCGTTCTGAAGAAGTCAATTGGTTTGGCAGTCCAAGAAACTCCATTCTTCATTCCTTTCACAACTTTTGATTTCGACATGGCTTCAAAATCTGCAGAAAAAATTTGAAGTAGCCATGATAAATTTGAAATAATCACCATCAAGAAAACGATGCCGGCTTTCGGCCCGTTTTTTCTCGCTCATGGGACGAGAACTGAGAATCTTAGTTCTGTCCTTGCAATCCTGAAGAATGCACCATGCACGGTATTTCGCCTCAACAAAAAAACTTACTTCAGAAAATAGACCCTCTGAAGCGCAGCATATTTCGCTGGAACAGCAAACTTTTCGATTCCAATTGCTTTTGAGCAAAGGTTTTGCCCTGCTGCATATGTCACGGCCTGTCCAAGTCTGCTGCCCAGGTCGACGAAAACATGTTTGTCTTCTTTTTTCCCTTTCGCTTTCGCAAGCTTTCTTTCGATTCCGCAAGCTTTGAGCAGCTTATCCAAAAAGCAGAAGTTGATCTCTCCGTATGTCTGAAAAGATTTTAATTAACGAAGACTAGTTTGTGTGGTGTTTCTTTAACAGTGAAGGTGTCTATACCCCCAATCGGCAATTGTGAAATAAGCATTGTTTCAATCTATGCAACATACCTCCTCGCTGAATGCTTTATAGTGCTTGTTTAGCACTGTTGGATCGAGAGTTGCCAAACTGAGTGCGGTTTTACAGATGATCGTCAGGTGCGCTTGATCGTAACTTGAAACTGCCGTCTGAAAATAAATTAGGTTGCTGTTTCAAATTTCCGTCAGTTATTTCTGCATTCAAAAAACGGGGTAAGCGAAACAACAACTTACTTTTCGATCGTCGGTGCTGATTTTTTTGATTTCCATCTCGAATTTTTCCTACCTCTCTTGCAATTGCTCATTCGAGAGCTTCGGAAGCGACTCGAGAAACGCAACCAGAAGGTTTAAATACTCTGGGCACGTTGTCGAATAAACACTGAAAATTATGAACTTTGTTGCGCATTACTGCCATGAGCTCTCACCTTTTTGCCGCTTCGGTAAGAAGTTGAATTTCTCGCTGGTTAGTGATTTTGACATCATAATCCTTCTCATTTTCAAAAAATGATGGGATTTTGATGTCGACTGACTCTCATTCAAAATCCCATTCAAATCATCTCCGACGGTCATGTCCAAATCGTCAATTGCAACATCCCAATTTGGTCTCCTTTCTCCCAATGAATTGTTTGCATCTTGTGTGGTGGACGAGGTGGGAGTTCCTGGAAAGTAGTCATCATCTACCCCTTTTGTAGCTCCTTTTACCCGAAATTTTCCGAACTTACCGGGATTTTGGCTTGGTCCGCCCATTGGAACGCTATTGTTCAGAGCGCGAATTCCCTTGTGCTTTCTCGATTTTTCCCCACAGTTTTTGCTTCCATGACTTGCTCCACTTCCTGAGCATCCACATCGTTCACCTCTTGCTGGTTTTCTTCGTTAGCTTCTTCTTGCTCATCGGCACCTTCTTCGCTCTTCTGTTGCCGGCACTAGAAATATAATTGCTCACACTCTGTCTTTTTCAACCCAAAGCATCGTCCTTTTTTCTCAGTATTTCTTTTTTTTCTCACCTTTTTTCTGCGTTCTTCTTGTCTTGACCGTGTAGCGTCTTTTGACTCGACGCTTCTTGCCCACTGTTTTGCTCCGTCAGCTGCTCTTGCCTCAATTTGTTCATTTTCCTCGTCTTGATTTTCTGGAAAAATGTATTTTGTGAGATTTTTTGCTTACTAAACGTTTTTTATCAGCTTTTTTTTCAACGTTTTCATTCATACTTGAAGAACTTATTCAAAATTCTACGAAGCATTTTTGGTGGGAATTTGAAAAGTATCAAAAAAACTTTGAAACTAATCTTTATCTTAACTTCAATCGCCGCCCATTGCGGATTGACATGGTTTTCGAGATGATCCCATCCCATAAAGACTGTCTCCATATTTGCTGGAGGACGAGTCTGACGGCCCCCTGTCAAAAAAAAATTATATTGAAAATGAAAAAAGACAATCAACTCACAAGTATCGTCCGAAACTCCTCCAACTTTTACCGTCTTGCTTCAATCCTAGCATTTGAGCAATACCAAGTAATTGGTGGCCCATAATAAATTCTGAAAAAAAAAAATTATCAAAAATAAATTGTGTTCTTAGAACCTACCAATGGTTTCTCCGGTAGAGTTTTTTTTTCTTGTGCGAACTGAAATAAATCTTTGATCTTTGTCAAAATCGACATAATCTCCGAGTCCCATGAGCCCCTTTTTATGGTTTTATCGCCCAAACAAAGTTCGATCGGTTCAAAATAGTCCGAGACCATCACTATGAATTTGGACTCTCCGTAGTTGGTGGCCTTCAAATGTTTTTGCACCCACTCTCTTCCGTTTTGTGTGAGTTGGAAGACTACACAATGGGCATGAGCACGACTTGAGAGACTAAGTACCTGAAATGATTATTTCGTTTTAAAAGCATTTACAGTAGTTGTTAGTAGTCACTTACGGTGAATTAACGAGTTCATCCATCCTCGTAAATGTTTGTGGGCATTGAATTGCTCTCTTGCCATAGTCTGTTGTTCTGAAAATAATTAATTCAAGAATGGTGAATGTCGAAAGGGAAAAAACATACCTTTCACTTAGAAATCCATCGTGATCACCATTGATATCAACTTGCTGTTGAATAAGAATATTCGAAAAAATAATAAGACATTTTTGGCAAACCCGCCACAGGGTGCCTGCAAAACGAATGAATGATTCTGTCCCCTCCAACCTTGCCCCTTTTATACGCTTTTTTTCTTCACATGAGGGCGGAGCTTTCTCTTCTTGTGTCGTGTAGACACATCTCCTCCCACCTGTCTTTTTTCTCACTAATAGGAATGGTGCAATAAATTTCACTTTGTCGGTGCTAAATGACCATTTGGTCCATCATACTGTGATGGGTGATGAAACGTGAGACTGCAGAAGACCAGGATTTCTGAAGGGTTTTATGACTCATTCCTCCTGACAAAGATAAGATGTGGGTGATGATGAGAAACAAGGCCGTGGGAGAGAATAATGAGAATGGACGGAATTTTGAGAAGAGATATCAGAAACAAACATAAATTCATTGTTTTTACAGGTTTAATGAATCAAATTGATATGCAAACGAGAAGAACAAGCTAAAATAAAGAAATAATGAGCGAAATTATGGGAAATGAGAAAACAAAAACAATTTGAACTGCCGTGGCCTATGGGCCTGGGTCTACACTACAGGGCGACCCATAGTTACTGGAATGCACTTGATATAAAATTTGACAAAATAATAAAAATAAAAACAAGTATTGAAATCTGTATATGTCGGGACCACATTCCAACATGATGACGTCATTAGCAGCTATCAACAGTGGTGCAGAACAAACAGCTAATCCGTCTGTGAAAAAAACCGACATTTGTTTTTGTTGGTAAACTCTGAAAAAATGAAAATGACCTTGCTGATCTTTCGATTAGTTTTCTGTGTTATGTGGCTTTAAACTGAAAAATGGAAAACCCGGCTGGGTAAAGGAGTTTTACAGATTTGTGAAAGGTTCTTGGTCAAAAATGTCATGGCACGACTGTGTTATGGGAAACAAAGATTGACGCCAAAGTGTTTCTGAACATCTTGAGTCATCCCACAAAAATTTTGAGTTCGCATGTTAATCACTTTTTTGAAAAACTCCCAATTAACTTCATCGACGCTGACAGTGCAATTTCGACCGTTCCAAGCTAAAAGTGAGCTTTTTCCGGTTGAAGAAAATGCTCATGAGCTTTTGCATGATTACTCATTCACAAAAAATCATAAGTTTGTATACAGTTCATACGGTGCCCGCTCCATATGCGCTCTACTGCACTCAGTACTTCGAGATTTTCCACTTTCGTCGCCAAATTGCATTTTTCAAAATAGTTAAAATGATGTTTTCCGAAGTGATAAGCATTTTTATGACATTTTCGGCAAAAATTGAAAAAAAAATTTGGTGACCAAAATCAAAATTTCAGAAAGCCATTTTTCAACTGATTGCGGTAGAGCGCATATGGAGCGGGCACCGTATGAACTGTAGTTGCAATAGTTGCAATAGCATGTACATCAAAGATTTTGGGTTGGTATGATACTTATTCATGCATATTTTAGCCTAATTTACACTTACATCCAGTATTTTCTAACATGGTTCTGATGCAGTGTCTATTGATCAGGCTAAAACTTTTCCGATTGAGCTGAAACTCGACAAAACACTAACTGACGATTTCTTCAACAGAATTGTGAAACTACTGAAGAAAAAACGCAGTGATTTTGGATGAGCCTAGGCCTGAACCTTTGTGGCTGGACCTATGAGCTTGGGCCTCTCCTTAAATTTGGAGGAAAAAGTTGAGTCTTACTCAAATGTTTCGAATGACCTTATCTCAAAGAGTACCGTTTTTTTTTTGGAATTCAAAATTATCATGTCATCCCAGTTAAGAGAGGTTCCAGAAAATGTGACCGCCGGCAATCTTTTTCGGGTCAGTTCAAATGTTTTCTGTCATCTCATTTCCCATAATTTTGCTCATTATTTCTTTATTTTAGGTTGTTTGTCTTGTTTTCATTTTTAATCCATTCGCCTGTAAAAACATCGAAATTCTATCGATTGAAGGTATTCAGATTCAAAATTCCATCCATTCTCATTCTTTTCTCCCATGACATTTATTTGTTCACCATCATCACCCACACCTATTCTTTCTCAGGATGAATGAGTCATAAAAACCTTCCAAGCCAATTTTTTCTGCAGTCTCACGTTCTATCACCCATCACAATATGACACAAGAAAAGGTCATTAGTATTTCATTAGCACCGACAAAGTGAACTTTATTGCACCATTTCTATTAGTGAGAAAAAAGACAGGTGGGGGAGGTGTGTCTACACGACGCAACAACAGGAAGCTCCGCCTACATGTGAAGAAAAAAAGCGTATAAAAGAAGCAAGGTTGGAGGGGACAGAATCATTCATTCGTTTTCCAGGCACCCTGGAGGGTTTGCCAAAAATGTCTTATTATTTTTTCGAATATTCTTATTCAACTGTCAGTTGATATCAATGATTCTGATGGATTCCCAACTAAAAGGTATGTTTTTTCATGAGTTTTCAAGTTTTTTATTTCCAATTCAAATTTACAGTGACGATGCTTCCTCCATGCAGAGTTTATAGCAGACCATCCAGTGCAATTCATTTCGGAGAACCCGCGTGTGAAGCTTGCAAAAAGTTTTATTATCAAAATATGAAACAAAAAAATGTTCGTGACAAAATGAATGTTTTGAAAATTCAAAAAAATCATTTTATTTCAGTGGCCAACGAAAGATCACAAAATTAAAATGAGCATCAAATGCAGAAAATGCCACAGCATGGAAAAATGCATTGCGATTGGGATGTCCCTCTACAAAAAGCAAACCGAAACCAATCATGTAAGTCATTCTTACTTCATACGTTGGTCATCAAACAACAGAAAAGCTTAAAGTACTTGGAAAAATGAAACTTGTCTGAACTTTTCATACTCATAGAAAGGGCCGTTATAAACCCTTATTTGAAACCCTGAACATCATAACGGTCCCTAGATTATATGCGAGAGAAGCAAGTTTACATAGGCTCTCAGAGGGGCTTTGTCCCTGTGGCCCAACCGGTAGCGCGCTTGGCGCCCAATACAGCCGGTGTGCTAGTTCGAACCCCTGGTTGACGATGGTTTTTGTTTCTTTTTTTTTTTCGAAAATTATCAAAGTTGACAAATTAGTGCATACACCACATCTTACGACAGACTTTCCCACAATAGTTCAAAATCCCACTTGTTTTTTTTTACAGGCCAACACAAGCACACCATGAGAAATCAACAAGACCGTAGATAACGATCTTGGAGAAGCCGTGGAAAAAAAGAAGGAGAAGATCCAGAATGAAAAGTAAGTTGTCCATTTTTTCGAGAATAGTAATATCCAGTGGAAGGCACAAAATCGTACAAAATTGAAAATGGTCCGGTGGTCCTTCAATTCTTAATTATTTAAGAGAATAATTAAGAGAATTAAGAATAATTAAATAAGGCATTAATTAATTTTAATTCTTGATGTGCCTCTTAGCGCTCATTAGTCTCTTTCCAGACGTTGCAGTTTGCTCACTGGGTCACAGTTCTATCAAGTGCTCAAAGCAATGTGTTGTAAACCCGTTGCTACTGATCAATGAAAAAGGACCAATAGCTTCGTCAATGTCAACATGAATTTATTCAATGCAATTCCGTCCATTAGAAACTTCTTCTTTTTGCACACCCCTGTTGATCAATTGAATTGTCCAATACTGAAGGTAGGTTTGACGACAGCTTTTCTGAAATGTTGACGAAAAATCACTGAATAAGTCGCCCGAAAATCGTATAAAATTAAAAATGGTCCGGTGGTCCTTCAATTCTCAATTAATTAAGAGAATAATTAAAAGAATTAAGAATAATAAACAAAGGCATTAATTAATTTTAATTGTTAGTGTTTCAGGCACCAACTTTGCTCGACTCGATTCGACTCAACTGTCTTCCTCGATTCTTTGATCGCCAACGCTATTGCTCATCTTCTTCACGTCTTCACGAACTGCCAAGGAGAAAAGTTGGAAATTTGGACATACAGCCGATACATAACGCAAGAAACTGCAAAATACATAGTGAATTGCATTGAATTCACTAAATCTGTTGAAGACCGTTATGATGAGGAACCTTTCGGAAAGCCAAACGTGTAGTTTTTCACGAAGCTGGTTGGCTGACTCGCCACGATTTGCTCTGTTCCGAGGCAAACACCATTGAGCTGTACGGAAACAATGTGACCACAGAGGATCTTCGAGACTATCTTATAAGATGGGCAACCTATTCGGACAAAGCAGTCAAAAGAGAGGTGGCTAAAGATTGAAGGACGTCAAGAGTGCCCCCCAGAACGTGATGAAACGAAGGGAAAGTGTCAAAACAGGAGAATCTCCAGAGACGAATTCAAAGAAGCAGTGAAGCTTGGAAAAGCACCAGGAAAAGGATACGGAGTGTTTGTAACAAAGGCTGGCAACAAAAATGACCTGGCAGGAGGCATTTATTCTGGAGTGATCATCCCTGCAGAGACAAGCAAGCCGGCTACTACTTGTTGTCTTTTAAGAGAGGACGCCGCGACTTATGGCAATATAACCAGATACATTAATCATTCTTGCGATCCAAATGCAAGAATGTTTATGATTCAAGTGATGTTCCGTAATATGAGAATTAAAATTGTCACATACGAAGACGTCATTGCCTTCGAACTACTTCGACCTCTCCAGTGCTCAGAAAAAGTCACCATCAGCTACGGTTTCGACTACACACCAAAATCAATTATCCCTAGATGATGCCTTTGCCTGGTGCCTATTTGTGATGGTGAGATGTCAAATAAGCATAAGAAGTCAAATAGGAATATATTCCAATGCTCAAAACAAAATGAGCGACAAAGCAAAGAAGAGTTTCATTGGCTTAGTTGCATCTTGGTAGCTAACAATCGTCTATGTCGCCGAAAAGCTATCCCAATCGCTCGAAACTGACGAAAACATCAACAAGATTAAACCGATAATGGATAAAATACACGGACTGTTTGAAGACGATAAGGACTTTTATTACGGGATTGTCAGAGACGCGAATATCACAGCCACAGCTGGACTCCGCCGACAGGACTGCAAGACAGGACTTGAAATGTTTTGGATTTTGAAGAAGTACATTGAAGACTTTTTCGCCGGACCAAAGGAGGTAAGTATCGAAATATCGAATTTTGTTTCTTAAGATATTCATAAAGTAATGGTCAAAAAAATATTTGCATCTTATTTCAGGATTCTCTACCATCTAGCCAACTCCCGTCTAGAACAATTGGCAAATGGCGTCACATCGATTGACCTAACTGGAGGGAGGTAAGTTTTTTTTCAAACAGAAACAAAGTCAGTTGAAGAAACCTTTCAGAAAAAATGACGTCATCGATTGGGTTCGCACGTTCTGGTCATTGAAGGATTCGAGATTCTGTGGGAAAAGAAAGTGGACGGAAGAATGCTTGGAAAGATCGTGGAATATCAAATGAAGGTTTGGAGATTTGGGTCAATAAACCGTACTTCCGTCTCGTCCGGTCAAACTTCTTAGTGATAGAGGCTATCAGCAAATCTGTTTTCTTTCCCAACTTGATATTGTCATCCTAATTCCATCAAATTTGAACTTTTGAACATTTTACAACCATAAATATAGTTGAATTTTTATAAAGTTTGAACAGATTTCATAAATTTTTTTCAGAAACGGTTTCAAAAAACAGTCCTTGGGCCGATAGGCCCAGGCCCATAAGCACAGGCCCATAGGCACAGTCCCACCGGCCCAGGCCAGAAAAATCTCGAGAAAGATCATATAGTATTGTGAAAAAAGCATTATTACCTTCCTTCCCATCCGCGATAAATATCTAACGCGCAATTTTTAGTCGGGACCATCAGATAACATTGTTTCCGGTACTAATCCCCCTTCTCACCCCCCCCCCCCCCCCTTTTCCCAATCATTTTCCCATAAAAGATATTAATCTCAATTGTCTCTTCTTGGTTTTTTTTCCGGTACAATAACTATTTAGTAATTAGATACAATCGAGTAACCCCATGAGAAAGGGGCGGAGTCTGGAATAGGGGGGGCGGAGCCTGGTACTATAAAAGGACTGAAGAGAGCGGTATTCACATCATTCTGGTCTTATAGGCTCTTCGGTTAGGGCCGTGTTTCCATGGATTTTTTTCGAGTATTTCTTTATTTAAACTACTAAATCAACAAACTGTATGTTTTTGGATAGTTTTTTGGTGAGTTTCACATATTTTTAGATTAAAAACAAACGATTTGTGATCTTGGAAAAATGAGTTTGTGGAGAGAATGCTATTTTTAAGTTTCTTAATTAAATTTTTCCGTTACCTGCGCAGTGCCGAGTGGCGAATGAAAAGGGCAACATTCAAGCATGTAGCGGTGTCGAAGGCGATGTGGATCTTGGAAGATGAGTGTATGAAGCTGAAAAGGAAGATTGGCGAGATGAAGGAGGAGAAGGTTGGATGCAATTGGGATCGAGTGTTGAAGAAGAAGGAGGAACAGATGGGAGCTAAAGACAACGGCGAAGCGGCACCGCGAGGCCACCCACTGCACAATCTGTGCACGGCGGTATGCGCAGGGCGTACTGGATGATCTGTAACACATGATCTGTAAGTGGTTCCTCAATTCAAAACTCTGTAAAATAACTATTCTTCAGCATGTGGACACGTTTTCTGCAAGGATTGTGTACCGTTCGCAGGATGTCACATGAGATGTACTGTTGGGAAAATACGCTGGAGGGATACCCCTGGAAGCCAGTATACCTTCCGGATCCCAGCGCTCAATCCTGTATTGTGAATGCTATTTTTGTTAGCGCTACCCGTCATACCCAAAATGAGGCTCGTACTATGGCTGGTCTTCCTCTTTGCTCTGATCCTCCCTCTGATCTTCCAGCTGATCTTCCTGATCTTTCTGATCCTTCTCCTGATCTTTTTGATGATGGTACTATAACTGATCCCGACGCTACCATAACTGATAATGACGCTACTATGACTGACGCTACCATTCGATTTGATGATTTTCTTTGTGGAATTGACCGTTCTACTGCCCCTGTTCAGCACGGTGCCCTAAACTCTTCCGGGCCCAGACCTACCAGGGATCTCGGCCAATCTGACCAAACACACCTCCCATACTATTACCGGATACTTTAAGATGAAGTTTGTAAAGAGCCGAGAGCTATTGGGTACTGAGGCTCTATTTGACCACGTTTCAAAGAGATTCGATATTTTTATCCGTCAAGTGCTAGAGGAGGCTGGCGGAAACCTAACAACTACCGAATACAATCTACAGTAAGTGACAATTTCTCAGAACCCGCTCATTCAACTTTCAGAGTCCAACATCCTGGATGCAGTGGGAACTTTTTCTACATCTCCTATCAAACCTACCCCTTTGCCAATGGACACGTTTTTATGAACCACATCAACAAAATTATGCAGTCCAACAAGAATCTATCTTTGGATGATAGCGATCGTAAAAACCCGCAATTTTGCACTGGTGAGCAATGTCCATGTAAGAGCCTCTTAATATTGAACCTTTCAGAAAAACTTTTTCGGACATGCCAAAAATAGGATCATTGGCAACTCTCATTGTCTCCCAAAGGCGATTGCTCTCGGAGCCCTCTACTCGGATCGTCAGCTCGCACGTATCAATAGGGATCAGACCACCTTCGACACCCTGGACACCCTCATCAACACGTACACAAAGGCGCAGCGCTCACCCCAACACTTGGAGAAGAAACAACTGGAGCTAGCAAAGGACCTTCTTCGTTCGGCTGGTATGGATGAGCAAGTGGAGGAACACGGATACGATGACCTAGAAAGGTTGGCAGTCCATTTACCGGACTACCAAATACTCTTGTGGGAGATTGAGGGGTCATTTTGTCGTCCCTACCGTCACAAGAACCCTGAACCCTGGTGCCCCTAAGTTTATTGGATTCTTCTACTACCAGAATCACTACGAATTTGTCGAGCACACTGTAGGAGCCAACACTGCTAGGTAACTCACCCAGCCAGCCAACAAACCAACCAAGCCCTCATTACAGGCAATACTATCACTGTCGCTCATTTTGCGGTGATAACCATCACCGAAAGTGTCCCAAAAAGTGCAGAGAGTGTGGAGCAATAGGATGTGAGAATGTTCGGGTTGCAATAAGACGTTCCTCTCCCAGAAATGCTACGACACCCACTTGCTTCCATGTGGCCGAGGGGACTCGTATTGTCAGAAATAGTTTTTGTAAGTATCTTATATCATCTTATCTCCTCATCTCTATCATTCAAATGTGATCTGTGTGGAGTGAGAGGTCAACATCCTCGGAAAGGACAACCCGCACACATTTGTGGAGTGAAGAGGTACTGCGACATTTGCAAGTGTCATCACATTCCCACTGCAAAGGAAAAGCAGAAGCTCAGGCTGAAGCAGGCCGAGTGGAAATGTGTCGTCTATGATATGGAGTGTACAACTACCTGGTCCAGTGATGGAGAATGTAAGTGTCCCCGGGGTGCGTCCCTTCCAATGTCAACCTTTTCAGTGGAACTCTGTGGACCCGTATACGAGCCCAACTTCATCAGCGCACGCATGATATGCTCTGAGTGTATCGGAGCTCCAAGATGTGGCACGTGCTGTGAGCAATGGTATTACAGCTATTGGGATGCCGAGAAGCCCGTAGTAGCATTTGGAAGATTTCTTCTCTTCAATTGTCGCTCGGCCAATGCGCATGTTGTTGCGCACAACGGAGGAGGATACGATCTTAAAATGGTCCTCGTCACCCTTCAGGAACTTGTTGATGAGAGAGAGAGGACACTTGCACAATTCATCTCATACCCAACATGCTCCAATTGACCAGTGTGGACTTTCAGTACAACGGGCGCACCCTTTACTTTAGAGACTCACTCCAATTTATTTCCATGGGATTAGCAAAGATGCCTGCCGCCTTTGGACTCGTTGAACAGGCTAAAGGGAATTTCCCACATAAAATTAATCATCCGGACTATTACGACAAACCGCTCCCCACTCTACCCGATAAGAAGTACTACGCGCCTGAATACATGACACCTGCAAAAAAGGCCGAGTTTGATCAATGGTATGAGGATAACTACCACAATGGGTTTGACTTACACACGGAACTCCACAAATATTGCTCATCGGATGTGAATACCGTAAAACCTGTAATAGAGCGATCGGCCGTATTATTTTACACTACCTCTTTAGGGGCCACTCTATCACAGGGGCCGCTATATTGGAGGGGCCGCTCAAAATTTCAAAGCCCGATTTTATATTGAAGACGGTTTCTAATATTCAGAACAGTACGATTTTTCAATGAAAACTTGCCAAAAAATCAAGAAATGAAAGACTTTCTATTACAAAAAATGTGGAATTAAGTTACCGATTTTCGGAAAAATGACCTTTTTTTTCATATGAAAACAAGGAAGTTTTGTGAACTTTACTGCTGAGAATAGGCCGTTCTATTCAAGGAAGGCCGTTCTAATAAAGGGGGCCGCCCTATTACTCATTGGCTTCTGAAGGGGCCGCTCAATTAAAGGGACCGCTCTATTACAGGTTTTACGGTATTTTGGTCCTTACACGCATCGCATTCATCCAGGTCTGTTTGTGTATGTATGTACGTATGTGCATCCGCACAATTGCCCTAAAACCCTCTGGTCCCCACCTCCCCCGCCCTCTTCTGATATTACATCAAAAAAATCCCCTCCTTTCTCCTGATACTCCCATTCCCCCTCTGATAATTCCTATATCTGATAACGCTATCACTTATCACTCCATTGATAATGTATTTCAATAAATTTTATAGGTTCCTATTCCTGTATATTCCAGTGGTGCCAGCACTAATTTCACAAAATTTTCAAGGAAAAAAAACCAGTTTATTCCACACTTAACCGTTTACAAATACCCGTAATAACCGGTCGAATCAATTCTAAGCCATGAGGACTCAAATGTAATCCTTGAGTAATATAAGTTAATCCATGATTCTTCTCATCATAAAATCTCCATGTTTTAGTTTTTTCGTTGAAAAAATAGGGTTTATAGTCGAAAAGTTCACATTTCGGACATTCGGATACCAGTTTTTCATAGCGAAGTCGAGCCGTGTTTGAGTCCATATCAATTAGAGCTTTCTGGAAAAATCGAGAAGTGCGTCAAGGCACAAAAATGCGCCAACTCACGTCAAATTCCACTAAATTCTTTTTGGCCTTCACTGTATCCACTATATTTGCCAATTTCGGAATATGAAGTCTTGGCACTTGTTGCATTATAAAAATTTTGTTTTTCACTAATTTTGATAATTTTTCAATTTGAATTTTCATCGATTTGTAAATTGTATCTTCTTTAGCATTTGGTGACATTGGGCCTCCGATATCGATAAATCTAGAAAATCGAGAAATGCGCCAAGACACGGAAAAAACGCCAACAAACCTCGAGAAAATAAACAAGTAATCCGGTTGCTCAAACATCAATTTATCCTCAAACCATGTCACCGAACTGGTGCATCCGATATGCTCCGTCCCATTATTATACAGGGGTTCACAACCTGAAAAATCAAAAATTGTGTCGAGAATCGCGCCAGCTCACCAGAAAAGCGCCAACATACCTACAACAGAATACTGTGTTAGATTATAGGCTTGATATCCACATTCTTCATACATAAGCCGGGCGTGGTTAGCTGCCCAACTATTGCCAATAAACATGATTTTGAATTTTCCGGGGATCGTTTGGTTTTGTAGGCCCTGAAAACTGAAGGTATCAAAAAATGCGTCTAGGCACGAGAAATGCGCCAAGGCACGAGAAGTGCGTCAATGGTTGTCCTAGCGCATTTTTGGTGCCTTGGTACATTTCAGGTGCTTTGGCCTACCTTACCTTATGCCTACAAATCCCCCATTGCTCATTCTCTCTTTCATAGTCACACGTGGGAGTTTTCAAATTTTCCACGTCATGAATCGACCAATCTTTGTTCAATTTTTCTGCTTTTTCTGAAAACTAAAACTTGAAAAGGCAAAATCAAAACTGAGAAATACCGAAAGAAACTATTTCAGAATCGTTCAATCCATCCAGTCTGTGAGTAATTTTTTGACTTGGAGAGATCAGTTTTCGGATATCATTTTGGTAAAAAACACCAATATTTAGTGAGAAGAATATGATGCAAATGAGGAAAACAGTTGTGTTCGATTGTTTTAGATACCATCTGAAAAATTGGAATAGATCGAGAAAGGCGTCAAGGCACGGAAAATGTGCCAGGACACTTGAAGTGCGTCAAGACACAATAAGGAGACTGCACAGGTAATTTTCCGCCTTTCGATACGTTTTTGGAGCCTTGACGCACTTCAAGTGTCCTGGCGCACTTTCCGTGCCTTGACGCATTACTAGTGCCTTGGCACACTTCTCGTGTCTTGACGCATTTTCGCTTCTTTTTTTTCTCGAAAACTCACTTTTCATAAAATTCATAACTGATAATAGCCAACACAACTGATAATCCAAATGCTATCAATAATTGCCAATTCCATATCATTCCATGACTTAATTCCAACTTCCAATATGCATAAATTGGCCAATGAATAAGATATAAACTATATGAAATATCTCCAAAATATGTTAAAAATCGAGATTCTAGAAAATTTCCAACATTTTTTGATGGTGATATCATCAGAATTCCAGTTAGAATTGTTATCAATGGTCGAAGGATTTGAGCGGGAAATTCAAATTGAGACAAGGATCCGATCAGAATGAATGTAAGAAGAAAGCAGTTCAAATATGAAAAGACAAGATTCTGGATTTTGACGTCATCTGGATTTTCTTCTGATTTATCTTCCAATTTATCTTCTTCTTTTTCATTCTCTATCAATAACTCAATTTGATCCAACTTTTGATAGATTTTATTAGCGTGTTCAGTACGACAACATGTTTGTGATTCCGATAATAAGAAGGTAATCATTCCTGAAAAAAATGAGTATCGATAATTGTGTCAAGGCACCAAAAAGTGCGCCAACGCACTAATAAAGCGCCAACAAACTTACCAACAGAAAACTGCCAAATTCTTGCAAATACACTATTGAATGCAGTTGTCTCGGAACAGAAAAACACTGAATAAATATAAGAAAGAGAACCTGAAAATCGTTTTTTTTTTCGAAAAATTTATTTTCGAGATTTACCAATAATTATAAAATAAGGAATTTCCAATTTCCCGCCGAAAATGAATTTGGAACCAATTAGATACAAAAATGGGACCAAAATATAAAATTGGACTTCCACTGATAGAGACCAAGTATGAGTAAAGACGTCAATGGCAAGGGAGAGCTGCAAATAGGTTTTTGTTGACGTTTTTCTGGTGCCTTGACACATTTATCGTTCGGTGAAGCACGAGAAATGCGCCAATGCACGAGGAAAGCGCCAGCAAAAGTCAAACTTGACGCACTTCCCGATCTTCTTCATTTTTGACCTACCATTGAAAAATAGTTTTCATCATCAGTCCCAACTCGATTTGACATAAAAATCAATGCTTGCTTTCCAGATTCAACATTAGTATCAATTGCAGTTAATGGGAATATAGTGAAAACCATAAGAATTGAAAATAAAAGAATTAAAAAGTAGGCGGGAAGAATCCTTTTTAATCGTCGAATATAGAAATAAGAAATCAATTGAAATATTGATATGGATGATGACTTTCGAAGTAACATACACATCAAAAAACCAGATAAAACAAAGAATCTATCAATAGAGCATGATTGCATTATACCCAATTCAAAAAAGAGAGACTTACTGATCAACACCTATATAACCATTTGGAAATATTGATGGTAGAAAATGAAATAATATCACTGATATGATAGCTATACCACGAATTCCTTGTAGATCAAGACGTTTTGATTGGTGGGAATTCGAATTTTGGGACATTCTGAAAGGATATTTTAAGTTAGATTTGCGATTGCGAGATGGGGGAAAAGTGAACTTTTTTTTTTATTTGATTTTTTTTGATTTTTTTTTGATTTGTAAAAATGAGTAAATAACAATCCCGATTGATTCAATTTTAAAGTCGAAAATACTGTAAATCTGTTTAAGAATCCCAAGAGTTGAAAAAATACAAGTCAACAGGAGGGACTAGGAAAATCAGTGATGGCCTAGAATACCAAAATCCAAATTGAGTAAAACAAAATTATGTAAGAAAACTTTGAATTCCCGCTTTTGGATTTCTAGGCCAGCGCGGATTTTTTAAGCCCACTTTCAAGTTTTTTCATGTAGTTCACTTTTTGAAAAAAAATTATTTTCTTTTTGAAAAATAAAAAACCAAAAATCTGTTCAAAAAGTTCATTTCTATGAAAAATTCGATTCTATTAAGACACCTAAACCGATTGACAAATAATCATGTGAAGGCAGAGAAATTGCCAGACCAATCATTTTCTTATCAGTTCCAGACTAAACACAAATGCAAATACTCACTTCTTTCATCCAAATTTTTGGTCATAGAAACCACATTTGTAATACAAATACATGCGTTTCCATCCTATCGACATATATCCATTTTCATGTTTCCTTTTGTTCGAAAAAATTAGGGGAAAGGGGAGGGGTGTTTGTAGTGTAAAAACACACATTTTGAACGTCTGGTTTGGAAAATGAACAGATGGGTAAATAGGAAAGAGACAAATATGTAGTGGGCGAGGGAAAGGATATAGGCTGACGGGATAGAAAGGAAAATATTTGAACTTTTGGAATAAGAAACAAAAAATGCCGGAAATCTGAAGGAAAAAAATTTTAAAATTTCAAAAATTCCCTCAAAAATCTCTTCCGCCTAGCTGAAAATGTGATTTAAAAAAACAAAATATATTATCACCAAAAGGATCCGAACTTGCGGTTCTTATTCTCCAAAAACATCCCTCTTACCCACTGAGCCATCCTGTAACGCCTCTTTTATCCGCGCTCGCGCCCTGCGGACTCAACGCGGAGGAGCAGGATGGCTCAGTGGGTAAGAGGGATGTCTTTGAGGCAGAAACTCCGCAGGTTTGATTCCTCTCAGCGCCATTTTACTTTTCTAGGTTTGTCTCAATCTTATGAAACAAGCTACGAGGAAAGGGTTTTTTACCTTTTTTCTTTTTTTTTCAGGTTCATATAAGTTCTAAAGTATAAAGTTCACATGTATTACTTCCAAAGTGTCACCCCTGGAATCCATCGGGTCTAGGTGCAAAAGATAGAACTTCCGAGGGGTAGAACTTTGGCGGAGTTCATTTTTTGAAAAGCTGCCTATTTCCAGATTTATTGACTTTTTTCAGATTTTCAAAAATTTTGGGTTTTTTGATTGTAACTCAGTCAATTTCAAAGATTTTTACAAAGTTAAAAAACAAAAATGTAGAACAAAATAAGATCTTATTTTTTGCTCAACTGACCGTTTGAGCCAGAAAACGATAAAAGGACCAAAACGGACCACAAAGCAGAATCGAAAAAATGCGCGCCCATTCGTTTTTTTCAAATTATGCCCATTCGATAGAGCGTAAAAAATGAGGCAAAACCTCATTTTTACTTTTCTCAAGTTATCGTCATTTTCGAAAGAAAAATTTGATTTTTTAGTTGAGAATGACTTTTTTGGCTTGGATTAGGTATATTTGTTCAATTTTTGATCGCTCAAGGGGTTGTTATGGTCTGAAAATGTTTTTTCTGTGTGATTTACATCCTTTCATATCATTTCCAATAGAAATATTCCAGTTTTGAATTTTTGGGAAATTTGTTGAAAAAAGTTTCCAATTTTTTTTGAAAAAAATTAAATTTTCAAAACTTGAATATTTTGATCGGAAATGATATAAAAGGATGTAAATCACACAGAAAAAACATTTTCAGACCATAACAACCCCTAGATCGATCAAAATTTGATCAAACCTACCTAATCCAAGCCAAAAAAGTCATTCTCAACTAAAAAATCGAATTTTTCTTTTGAAAATGACGATAACTTGAGAAAAGTAAAAATGAGGTTTTGCCTCATTTTTTACGCTCTATCGAATGGGCATAATTTGAAAAAAACGAATGGGCGCGCATTTTTTCGATTCTGCTTTGTGGTCCATTTTGGTCCTTTTATCGTTTTCTGGCTCAAACGGTCAGTTGTGCAAAAAATAAGATCTCACTTTGTTCTACATTTTTGTTTTTTAACTTTGTGAAAATCTTTGAAATTGACTGAGTTACAATCAAAAAACCCAAAATTTTTGAAAATCTGAAAAAAATCAATAAATCTGGAAATAGGCCGCTTTTCAAAAAATGAACACCGCCAAAGTTCTACCCTTCGGGGGGTCTAACTTTTGCATCTAGACCCGATGGATTCCAGGGGTGACACTTTGGAAGTAATACATGTCAGTTTTAAACCGTTTCAACGAAATGAGCCAAAAGACCAAAAATAGAGAAGACGTGATAAGCGGCAAATAATTTTGGTCAGACATCAATAGTTCTTATCAGTCCTCCTCTCGATTGAAACTGAAAATCATGACAAACATTGCGAAGAGAGGACAATTATTTGTAAACTTTTGGACTCGAGGTAGAATTGAAATAAGGAAACGTTTATTTTTCAAAAAAAAAATACCGACTATTGAAATAACAGAATTTCATAAAGACTTTGTTATTTTTCACTTGAAACTTCAAAGATGCAAAAAAAAATTGCGTGAAAAAATTTCGAACCTGAGACCTTCTGCTCCACCGACATCCCTCTTATCCACTGAACCATTCTGCAACCTCGGGGCAGCTTGTCACCAACAGCGCTATGAGGTGGCTAAGTGGGTAAGAGTGATGACCTAGAATCCAAAGAGTTGACAGGTTCAATTCTCTTCGAAGCCAATATTATTGAATTATTTTTTTCTTGAAAATTTGAAGAGAAAATGGAGAAGAATGTTTTATTCACAAAAAAATTCATATCACAATACAACACGATTTTTGGACGTAACTGATACAATTGATGGTACAACACTTTTGAATACTTTATCCGAATTTGTTCTGATTCCGAGGAAGAACCCGAATTTTCTGATTTTTCCAAACAAAAATTCTCTATAAGGTGTATGAGATAACATCATCAGAATAGTAGAGAAGAAGCCATGAGTTGAAAAAATAATCGATGCAATATTATTAAATTTTTGATAATATACTCCAAGGTAAATGCTAATTACAAAATAGATCAATGGAAGTAATAAAATATGATAAGGAAGTAATAATTGAATATTCAAAGCTCTCAAAAATTGTTTCTGAAGTTTCAGAGTCCTTTCAGATAGTCTTGTGGTATGATTATTCAATGATTTTTTGGTTAACCAGGAGAAGAAAACGGTTTGATTAATGATAAAACTATCAAAAAATATGCCACGGACTAGGAAGAATATCATCCGAGATGATAAATAATTTGGATTCTTGAACTTCAACGGGGATGCATGGTTGTTTCTGGAAATATAGATTTTTGAAACCAGCATGTCAAGACGGTTCAGAAAAGTATAATCATGCCCTACTTTCGAAGATTTTGGGAATTTTAAGTTTTTTGGGTCTCGCCACGATTTTTCAGATACTAGGGGTTTTTGCTTAACTTTGGTCTATTCTCGAGGAAAACGATGTTTTGTGATCAGCTGTTCAAGGCGATTCAAAAAAGTATAATCACGACTCAATTCCAATAATTTTCAATTTTTTTGAATTTTTTGAGTCCCGCCACGATTTTCCAAATATTACTGTATTTCGTCAACTAACAATTCAAGTTTGACAAATGCAGTAAATCAGCTTCTCAAGCCGGTCCAGAAAAGTGTAACCCTAGGCGCCATGAATTTTGAAATTGGTGAGGTTAGAGCACAGAGAAACCAGATCTTTTGCGTCTTTGACCCGCATTTTCAGAGTGGGCGGAGCATAGGCATGATTATACATTTCTGAATCGCCTTGCTCTGCTGATTTCAAAAATCATGTTTTCTAAATATTTGGACCAAAAATAACCCCATAAAATTGGAACTTACACTCAAAATCAGCGCCTTCGATTTCTGTTGATCCACAGGAATCCCAAAATAAATAGGTAATCCGACACTGAATGAGAGAATATAATTCATCACAATCCATGGTTTTCGAAAACGTTGCCAGTAAGGATGGATATCAGTGACAACAGTATAACGATTCTCAAATATGAGAATTATAGAGACGAACATGACTGAAAACAAGGGAAAAATTTGAAATGAAACTGACATTTTGAGAATCTGCAGAGCGAGGCGATTCAGAAAACTATAATCATGAATAGGCTCCGCTCACTTTGAAAAAAAAACTTTGAAAAATTTCCGAGGTTAGATACGCCGTGTGTCTGGTTTCTCTGCACTCTAACCTCGGAATTTTTGAAGTGGGCGGAGCCTAGCCATTATTATACTTTTCCAAACCGCCTTGGCCTCCTGGTTCCGAATATTATAATTTCCACTTATTATTACCTTCCGTTGAAACAATTGTCAGAAAAACTTGAAAACTTCTATTCACTTCCAACTCATCCAATATTCCTAATCCCGCCGCGGCGAACGATGGAAACATTAAAAAAGGACAGACCAAAAAATTAAATATGATATCCACATAAAAGGTCCACATGTGAAAATTTAGCATGGTCCATTTAACAGAATCCATGGTTTTTGGAGTTTTAAAAAAGATACAATAGGCGCCAATTATATGGATTGGAAGGGCGATTACAGAAAGAATATGAAGAGATGTTGCGTAGAAATTTGGACTATCAAAATAGGAATATTGGTAGTTAGATGGGCAGTAAGACATGATTATGACGGGAAAAGGCTATGCAAGACGTGTTAAAACTGGTAGAATCACCTGCTAAATATTCATTTTTGATTAAAAATCAAAATTGATTGGCAGGTGTTTTTGATTAGCTTTTTCAATGTTTTTCGAATCCATGTTCTATGAAATATATACCGTTGGAAAACCATATCATGTTGAAAAAGTCTATGTGCCGTTGAGCCTTCCAACGAATGAAATCTATGACCGATTTTCGAGATTCAAAGTTATTTTGTCTCCCCAATAGGAGACGTTCCAAAATTTATAGCCAACTCCAAATTTCTTTGGGTCAGTTCAAATGTTTACCTCAAATTTAGGGTAATTAAACCGAAGATGTTAGTATGTACCGCGACTAAAGGGGAATGCGTAGGCCGCCAACAAACCAGGCCCGCGATGACGTGTACACTTAGATTTCCATGGAGACTCACTGGAACTTGGGAGGGGGGGGGGGGGGGGGGGGGGGGCTGGTTTGTTGTCGGCCTACGCATTCCCCTTTAGTCGCGGTACATACTAACATCTTCGGTTTAATTACCCTAAATTTGAGGTAAACATTTGAACTGACCCAAAGAAATTTGGAGATGGCTATAAATTTTGGAACGGCTCCTATTGCGAAGACGAAATAACTTTCAATTTCGAAAATCGGTCTTGTAGATTTCGAGAATTGAGCGGTTTAATATTAAAGAAACGAAAATTGAAAATCATCTATTTTCTCTGTAAAAAATCATTCTTATAAATACAAACCGCCGGTGACTATGTCCGTATCTTGGTCACGATGATCGCACTTTTTGGGCGACAATCAGGCTGGTAACAAAATATTCAATTCTCAAAATTTTATTTATTATAAATTTTCAAAAAATTATAGGAAGTTGACGGAATGCTGATCTTAAAGGCAGTCGAAGAATTGAATTTGCGGAGATCTGAAATCGGTAATGCTGGATTTATTATTATCAATTGCGATATATTTCACCATCCTGATTCAATTTTCTCTTATGGATTCACCAAGGAAACGGCGTCTGAAAACAGCGCCGATTACAGATTGATGGCCTAGAATCCGACAATTGGACAATTTACGGGCCTTTTTGTTTTTCTTTTGTGATATGCGTATTTTTTGTGCACGAAAGTGCTCAAAAATTACAAAAGCAATTGAAGAACAAAAGTAGAAAAAAGGCCTGGTGATTTGTTTTTTTGTCGGATTCTAGGCCCCCAACCTGTAATTTGCTCTGCTTTAAATTCTCTTTTTTATACGTTTAAAATGATTCTAATCAAATGAAAGTCCTCCTTCACTTACCGCATTTTTTCTTTCCTCTTTTTTTCCACGGCAATTTTGGAATACTGATCACAACTGAAAAAAGAAGTTCAGTTTTGAGAAATGCGAATATTCTTTGCTTACCATCAAAATTTTTTTCAGTTATCAAAATCAATAAAATGATAAATAAATTAAGAAAGAAATATTCGGCAAAAATAGGAAAGTCGTGTCGACCTAACACTCGATCGACAAAAAGAAGAATGAATGGTTTACTTGACTTTGATTCTCTTTTTATATGAGGATTTTTATGAGTTATTTTATGGCATGGAAGAACATAAAAACGATAGGAAGTATCATTCGTTTTTGAATGTCGTGTCACCTGGTACGACACTCCACCGGGGACCCATATTGAATAAGTTTACTTCGTTTGATGGTTGTTTTCTAGCTTTTGTTTGTGCATTTTGGGTTTTTATATGATTAATTTGTGTTGAAGAAGCCTTCTTTTCGGACCCTTTGTTTTAGATCTTGTGATGCACTTTTTTATTCTCTTTAATTTCCGACGTTTCGGCTGGTGGCCATCATCAGGGAGACAGTCTATAAACGGGAAAAATGCATAGAGAGAGAGAGAGAAAAAATTACACTTACAACGAGATTGCTAATGTTAAAATGAGACTAAGAGAAACATAACTGAAAAGAAAAGAAAAAAGAAAAAATGGCACACGTAATGGATAGGGCGAGGAAAAGAGTATTTTGAAGAGTGAGTTTTTTGACTTTTGAGAGTCTCCAGATCCTACCCCGTCCCCCCAAAGTTTGTGACCAGGTCAGTAAGCTCTTCTTTTCCATTCAGGCTTGGGTTTAACGTGTTTATATACATTGCTTCTAATGCTCTCCTCCTGGCCGTGTTTCTTTCAATTGTTATTAACTTGAGTACGAGTTTCAGAGGTTTTCCTTTGTGTTTTGCTTTAGAGTGTTTAGCAAAAGCATTCGTCGTGTAGGATGGTCTCTGTGGATTATTTGCCGCTCTCGTATGTTCGTCAATCCTGCTCACTAGTGGTCGTCCGGTTTCCCCAATGTACGATTCTCCACACTCACACGTCAGTTGGTAGATTCCACCTTTCCTTCCGCACGCCCCTTCCCCCAGAGTTGGACACACTCTACATTTCTTTCCTTTCTCGCACCTTATATCAAACATTCTATTATGCACCAGCTGGTCCTTAAGCTCACTCTTCAAAATACTCTTTTCCTCGCCCTATCCATTACGTGTGCCATTTTTTCTTTTTTCAGTTTCTTATGTTTCTCTTAGTCTCATTTTAACATTAGCAATCTCGTTGTAAGTGTAATTTTTTCTCTCTCTCTCTCTATGCATTTTTCCCGTTTATAGACTGTCTCCCTGATGATGGCCACCAGCCGAAACGTCGGAAATTAAAGAGAATAAAAAAGTGCATCACAAGATCTAAAACAAAGGGTCCGAAAAGAAGGCTTCTTCAACACAAATTAAGTTTACTTCCTACTGTAATTTATTTTTTATTCGGAAGCCGCGAAACTATATTTAGGCAGTTTTCGCGCGCAAACTATTATGCGTACACGAAGTGGTGAAGGTTCGGTTAAAGGCGCATCGAATTTTCTCAATTGGTTCTCCGCAAAGAATACAGTAAAAAACCTTAGTTTGCAGTTCTTTTACCATACATTTTTTTTGCGCCGCTAAAAATAAATAAAAGTCGTGGCCAGGGGCTCATTGAAAAAATTCGATACGCATTTAACCGAGCCTCCACCACTTCGTGTTCTTCATAATGGATATTTTCATGCCAAAAATCGAGTTTATGGTCGAATATTTAGCAAAAAACAAAAAAAATGCGCGCGAAAACTGCCGAAAATAGCTTTGCTGCTTCCAATTAAAAAATAAATTACAGTAGGAAATAAACTTATTCAATATGGGTCCCCGGCGGAGTGTCGTACTGGGTGACATTACACTAAAAACAAATAACAAAAAAAAAATGAAACAGAAATCGTTCATTAATACATTACAATTCTTGACATTCTCGATTGAAAAACACTTTTCTCATTTTGCGAATTCTCCCTAATTTTGATTCCAACAGTGCTTGTCAAATATATAAAATAACCAATAATCACTTTTCGATAAGGAATTTGTATGAAAAGCAGGAAAATAGATGAGAAAAATCCATGAGCCGCTATTAAAATCACCGAGAAATTCGTAAATTTTTGATTATAATATTTGAATCTGGCCGAATACCAAATGTAGAGAAATGGTAGATTGAGACAAAACGATGGGACAACTAGTTGAAGGATTACGGATCTGTAGTTTGTAGTTTTTGTAGTCTTTGTAGTGTTCTTACTTCAAAAATTTCTTTTGCATATCTACTGTCCTTTTGGACAATTGGGTGCCATATTGATTCAAACTTCGGGTGACCATGAAGAAAAATATGAAACCTTGAAAACAAATAAATGATGATTCCATCCAAGCACTTCGAAGCATCAGGGTAATATCATCAGCTACGATGAATAAAGGACCAGAAAGGATTTCAGAGGATAGGCAGGGGAGGCGCTGAAATTGGAATATTTTCGAGGAAAAAATGGTCCTGGGGCTAGCTAGAATGATCAGAAACCAGAAAAACGAAAGGAAAAATAAATTTGCTCCAGGTGGAATCGAACCCGGGACCTTCTGCTCCGCAGTCATCTCTGTAACCCACTAGACCAACCCGTGGCGAGCGGCGGTGGCGTTTGGAGGGATTCGCACGCCTTTTCAAGATGGCTCAGTGGGTAAGAGAGATGGTTTTGGAGCAGAAGGTATCGGGTTCAATCCCACAAACGATAAAAAACATTTTTTCTCTTTTTTCCAACTCTCAACTAGGATAGACCAACCTCTAAAATCCATTCCCGCGCATTGGTTTGATCTGGGATTAGATAGTAAACTGGTAAATACGCTGCCAAGGCTAACAGATAATTCAGAATATACCATGGGATTCTTATGGGTCCCCACCATTGTTTATATTGAGTGAGGATGTAAAAACGGTTTTCGTAGACTCCGAGGATAGATACGAACATGGCTGGAAACTTTTTGATTTTTTGGAAATTGTAAAAAAAAATTCATAGTTTTTTGGTTTTTGTAGCAACTTTCTAGCTCTTTGCGCAGTCGAGATACAGCAAAAAGGCAAGGCAATGAGAGAGCGCAGACAGCTAGACAGTCTGACTGTCTGCGCTCTCTTTTTCTCTGACCTCTCAAAATTCGAACCTCTGTATCTCAGCTCATAGAACAGCTAGAAAGATGGCTCAGAAACCAAAAATATTCCAAATTCCACAAAGATTTTAAATTTCACCTTCCGTACTAGCCATTGAAATTATAGCTTGATGATTTATACCCAACCCCAGCCATTGTAAAACACCCATTGGAAACCCTGCATAGAGTGGAGCCAGGGCAAATGGAGACACCAAAATACTAAAGACAATATCTGCGAAACAAGTCCAAAAATGAAAAATTAAAAGGCTAAATTTGACAGAATTCATTGATTGGGGAGTTTTAAAAATGATGATATATCCAGTAAAAATATAGATTGGAAAAGCGAATATTGCAATGGTATGAAGGGTGAAAATGAAAAATTCTGGGGAATCTAGGTAAGAATATTGATAAGAATTCGGAGAGCAGTAGTTCATTTTTTAAGAGGAGAAAATTGGAAAATGAAAGGATTTGGTCAAAAAGAGGGCAAGAAAATCAGTTTCACCTGTTTATTAGTTGATAGTTCAAGGTTATATAATTGACAGGTGATTTAGAAAAGTTTTTTGAGCGTCATGGGGATGATTGATTTTCAATTGATTCTGAGAAATGAAATTTCAAAAAGCTATAGTTTTGTTCGAAAAGAAATGAGAAGAAATAGTTTTCGAAAAATTTTGATTTCAATATTTTTACACGTGGACATGTATCTCAGTTTCAGGATAGCAGACACAGCTGCATTTTTGTGAGACTGACTTGGGTTTAATGACCGAATAATGAGGAAACTGAGTATTTTGTAGACGGAAAAATATTAGACTTTGAACAGACTAAACCCGGAAGAAATGTGAAAAAATAACCGGAAAAAACAAAAGTTCGGTCCCGGAAATGCGTTAACGACATTAGTGAAAACCTGAATCCCACTGGAGGAATCGAACCTGGGACCTCTCGTCCCATAGCCATCTCTCTCACCTACTGAGCCATCCTGCATACACGCGCTAACTGTTCCTGCAGCCAAAAACGCGTTTTACCAGGTAGCCGAGTGAGTAGCAGGCTTGACTATGAAGCGAAATGTCACAGGTTCAATTCCACTCTGCCTCAAATTTGTTTTTCTTTTCCAAATTTCATTTGTCAAATGCAAAACCTTTATTGTACAACAAGCCTAGAATGGAACAGGTTATTATTCGTAGTGTTTCACTCTATTTGAAACCAACAGCCCTTAATCAATTGAATATAACTGATCGATAATAATCCTGCATAAAAACCATGAAAATAGAGAAGAAAAACTATGAGATGAAATTAAACTAATCGAGAAATTTGTGAGCTTTTAATCGTGATATTTGAATTTTGCAAAAAAAACCAAAAACATAAATATTATCAGGATCTTATTGTAAAAGACAATTATTATCAGTATCCGGCCAAACAGCAATTGTGATGTAACGAGAATGCGTGAAGTCAATTGTGGCTTTCGCATCATCACCTTCTCGACAAACATCGTATCCTGAGGTAATTCGCCTCAATTTTCCATCTGGTCTGAAAATTGAAATAAGTTTATAGGTATTCTTGGTCTTCAAGATCTGGTTTTTAAGCACGGCGATTTTTTTTCCGACCGTGATCCAAAACATTTTTTTCCAGTTTTTTTCGTTTTTGTAATTGTTTCACTCAAACTCTTTAAAGGAGGACTATAGTCACATTTTTTTATTTCCATTTCTTGTTTATTTTTTCATGCTGATTCCATTGCGCATGAAGAAATTGCTCAAAAATCGCTCTGAAGCGCACAATTTTCGCCCAAAATCGCGCGTTACAGTGTGGTGGCCGCGGCCGTCTGGCCGAGTATCCGACAACGCGTGGCCGTTTCCTCTGTATTTTTCGCCTTTATTCCGTTCATTTCACATGTTTTTGTGAAGAAACATTTAAAAAAAAACAAAAAAATTTTTCATTTTAGCATGAAAAACGTAGGAAAAAAGCGAAAAAATAAACAAGAAATGGAAATTTAAAAAAATGTGACTATAGTCCTCCTTTAAAGGAGGACTAACATGTATTACTTCCAAAGTGCCGGAAACCGTTTGGGACGGGACTATGGCCAAAAATCATCATTCCCTAAGTGTATTGAAACGCAGTAGTTAAAAGTTCGACAAACTCATTATTTATCGATTTATTGAATTTCTTGTATTTAGGGGTTTTTTGATCGTAACTCGGTCAATTTTCGAGTTTTTCAAAAAGTTAAAAAACGAAATTGTATATCTGAATGTGATACGTTTTTTGGGTGCACTGAAAAAATTTTGAACTCCAGATGACGTTGCGAAAAATCGATATTTCCAAAACTCGAAAAAAAATTCGCCCATAGAATTTTTTGAAAATATTTTCAAAAAATTTTAAATTAAAAATAAAGCAGGTTCCCAAATTTTCAGAGTGGTCTGACGGCCAGTTTTGGAGAAACAAGTCTTTTTTGAATGAAAAGTCACTTTTTTCGTTGAAATCTCATCCTTTCATCAACATTTTTCCTTATTTAGACGGATTTAGTGGGTTTTTTCACTTGAAAATAGTATCAAAAGGTTTTGTGTATTTAAAAAACATCGTTTCAGATAAAAAATTGAAATTTTCAAAAATCACCCGAAAAAATTTCAAAAATCTGAAAAAAAATTATTTTCAAATTTTCATCTGAAACGATGTTTTTTAAATACAGAAAACCTTTTGATACTATTTTCAAGTGAAAAAACCCACTAAATCCGTCTAAATAAGGAAAAATGTTGATGAAAGGATGAGATTTCAACGAAAAAAGTGACTTTTCATTCAAAAAAGACTTGTTTCTCCAAAACTGGCCGTCAGACCACTCTGAAAATTTGGGAACCTGCCTTATTTTTAATTTAAAATTTTTTGAAAATATTTTCAAAAAATTCTATGGGCGAATTTTTTTTCGAGTTTTGGAAATATCGATTTTTCGCAACGTCATCTGGAGTTCAAAATTTATCCAGTGCACCCAAAAAACGTATCACATTCAGATCTACAATTTCGTTTTTTAACTTTTTGAAAAACTCAAAAATTGACCGAGTTATGATCAAAAAACCCCTAGATACAAGAAAATCAATAAATCGATAAATAATGAGTTTGTCGAACTTTTAACTACTGCGTTTCAATACACTTAGGGAATGATGATTTTTGGCCATAGTCTCGTCCCAAACGGTTTCCGGCACTTTGGAAGTAATACATGTAAACTCACTTAAATTAAACATTGTTTCTGAATTAAAATTCTATGCTGATCACGATTTTCATAGTGATTTTGCTCAAAAATCGCTCTGAACGGCTAAAATTGTTCTGAAAAATCGTACAAAATACAGATACCCCTTTAAGGGCCGTGGCCTCCTGGTCTAGGAATCCCACCGTGTAGTCCGAGAGGACAACGCGGCCTAGAGATTTCACCTGTGATTCCTAGGCCGCGTTGTCCTCTCGGACTACACGGTGGGATTCCTAGACCAGGAGGCCACGGCCCTTAAAGGGGTATCTGTATTTTGTACGATTTTTCAGAACAATTTTAGCCGTTCAGAGCGATTTTTGAACAAAATCACTATGAAAATCGTGATCAGCATAGAATTTTAATTCAGAAACAATGTTTAATTTAAGTAAGTTTAGTCCTCCTTTAATTCACTGTGTTGAGGCTAAATATATAATGCAATTTAAGGCTACGTGTATACGCAAGAAAAACGCAAAAAAACCTGTGTCGCTGTTCAGAGAGCACGCGTCAAGTACAAAAACGGGTACTGTTCTAAAATCACGGTCCCATCCATAAAATCACGGTCCCAAAAATAAAATTACGGTCCCAAATTTAAAATGACGGTCCCAAAAACAAAATCCTTGAGACTTCTTATGAAAAGTATTTTTTCGGACCGTTATTTTATTTTTGGGACCGTGATTTATTCCTGGGACCGTGATTATTCGGATGGGATTTTAGAACAGTACCCAAAAACGGAACACGGCAAAAAAGCAATCCAAATCGCGTCTAATAAAAATAAATAAAACAAACTTGTCCACAGCATACATTTTATATCCTCGCATTTCATCTATTTGAACTCCTTTGAGATTTTCTTTAATTTTTTGTTCATCTAATCCTTCGATTTCAAAACTTGTAAATTTCATTCGTTCACAGCCGCCCGTCATCCAGTATCTCATAAAACCAATAAAATCTGTTGTGGTTATCTTTAAATTTTGAACACTGATTACGATCGAATCGATTGCTTTCAAATTGTCAAGAGTGATCCATTGTCCAAATACAATGGATATGTGATTCACTTTGGGCATATTCCCATTGTATCGAAAATCTGTCGAGGCCAACAATCGCAAATAAAGTCGTTTCGTCGCATGAAAATTTGTCAAGACATTTTCAAATTCCTCGTCATTAATGGGAACTCCTTCAATGTGCTCAATGTGACCTGTCTCTAATTCCTGGCCCTGACGACTATTTATATAATCAGAAATCCATATATCATTCGATCTGACGACCAAAACATGAACAGGACTATTGAAAACATCAGTAATAAAATCAATGATTGCTTTGATCCCATCTTTTAAATTCTCCCAGAATGTTTTCAAATGAACTTTTTGGCCAAATGCTATTGGGACCATGGAATCCCCAATTTTCACAACTTCTCGAGGATCCTCAAAAGGATAAGGATCAATTTTCGGCGCAGCAAGCAAAACAGAAAACATTGCTTTTTCTCTTTTGAGTGCCACTAATGCACCTCCTTTAATTTGTCCAGCTACTACTATTTTCCAGTTTTTCGATTTGCTTCGGACAAGTTTAACAAGAAGTCTAATCCGCTTCGAGCACATTGATAGGGTTATTCTAGAAAAAAAAAACTTCATTAGTCTTGAGGATTGATGGTGATCAGGGGGTGATTCGAAAAAAAATCCTCATGAATTCACTCAAAAATGACTTGAGACTGTACGAAACGGCGTTTCAAAGCATTACCGAGCACAGGCTAAAAAATGAAAAAAAAAAACGCGTGCAAATTGCCGTCGAATTCTAGTCTGTACCAGGGGCGTGCGGAAAAATTTTCGGATATCCGAAATTCGCCGTTTATCCGAAAGAATTTCAGATATTTTGCTGTCGGATAATTATCCGAAAAAGTTTCAGACATTTTTCGGATATCCGAATATCCGAAAACTGAAATCGGATAACTTTTCGGATATCAAATATATCGAAAAGTTATTTCGAGCAAAATTATTCGTGGGATTTGTTCCTAAAGACGTGATTCAAGCACCCCTTTTTGTGAATCTGACTAGCTCTTCCGAACCTCCGGTCCGTTAAAGCTAGAAGACGCTTGCGTAGGTTTAAGCCTAATAAAAGTGAGAAAAACTCGAAAACGGTGAATTCCAGAAGCAGCTTCAGAATAACATTTATAACTCGGCTTCTGGACGTCAGATTGCTTAAAAAATTTTGCCGCCTCATCTCGAAAAGATTTTCTGTCAAACAAAAAAATGACCATGTAAGAAGCTTTTTTCTGAGCCGAGAAACTTTTTGGGACACATTTCGTTGACCATTTTCACGGGTTACGGTAAAATTTTTTCGAAATAAAACCAATGCAAAATTTGAACTAACTTAAAATTTTTTTCCAAAAAAGCGCTTTTTTGGAAAAATTAAAATATCCGAATATCCGGAAATCTAAGTTCGGATAAATTTCCGGCTATCCGATTATCCGAAAAGAAATTTCGGATAATTTTTCGCGTATCCGAATATCCGAAAATTTATTTCCGCACAGCCCTGGTCTGTACTGGAGCATTTCTTCAAATGGCGTTTTTTGACGTTAAGATTTATCCTTGAATAAATCCATAATTAAAAACGGGATTTATATGAAACGGTTCGTTAGTAATAAAAATAATGTGAATAATGTGAGTTCAGCCCTCCATCCTAAAATTTCAATAAAAAGTAAACTCACAGTTCTTCGATTCGTACCATTTTTAGAATTTCCGTCATAACAACAGTCGGAACTTGAAGAAGGCGAAATGGAATGGACATATTCGCGTTGAAATCGAGTTGTTTTTTAAAAAATAGGAAAATACAATAATGGAATCAAAATCCAACGACTAAATTGTCTTGAACGAGAGACAATGCTGAATACACCAGAATAGATGGGGGGTGGGGGGGGACTAATCAATAAAATGTCTTCCCGCTACTCAATTGCTTGCAATAGAGCGCATTATCGCTAAAAACAATGTTGCTTCTGGGAAGAATTTTTGGCACTGTTCCAGAATCGGGGACCGAGTGTAAAAATCGGGGACCGAAAAATCGGAGACCGAGAAATCGGGGACCAAAAAATCGGGGACCCAGAAATCGGGGACCGAAAAATGGGGGACCGAAAAATCGGGGACCGGAAAAAAATCAACGTCTTTTTTGAACTCATAGTAAAAACACGAGAACTGTACTCCAAGGTTTTTCCGAGTCCACAATCCCACTTAACTCATCAAAAACTAGTATCAGAGGTCGCAACAAGCTAGTTACAAAATTTTTGAGAAACTTGTGGTTGAAGATAACTAAGCCTAAAACTCAGGCTGATAATATTTCAAGCTCCCATGAATTTCCGGACTTTGAGTAGAGGCTTAGGGAATGTGTAGAACATTCCTTGTCTTATACTGCAGTGCTACAGGAAATGATATTAGAACAGAAGAGCGAATCTTCTTTCGATTCATTCAAAACTAGTGTCCCGTCTTTTGCTAACCTTTTCTTGCTCTCATTGTATAACTGGGCTCATAGTTTGAACCACTTTGACAAACTTCTGATTATACTTTTTATTTCGGTCCCCGATTTTTCGGTCCCCGATTTATGGGTCCCCGATATCTCGGTCCCCGATTTTTCGGTCCCCGATTTTTACACTCGGTCCCCGATTCTGGAACAGTGCCGAATTTTTAAAGCTGAAGTCACCTTACTCAAAAATATTCTCTGAACCTTAACTTGGGTCAATATAACATTTTTTGTAAACTTTCAATTAGGAATTTTGAGAAAAAAATATGTATTCACAGCGATTCGCGTTGAAAACGAAATGTTGTATACTTAACCGCCACCCTGTAGACGCTCATTCGTTTTAAAGAAATTGCCCAAAATGTATATTTTGGATCTGTGGGGGAATATCTTGAAGTGGTATAACTTGAAGAAGGATTGAAGTCGGAAATTTTTTTTTTCTGAATCATTTTGCGATCCTCAACTAAACTTGTGAAAACTGCCAAAAATTCCTCTAAACGGCTCATCAAAAAACAATGCGATTGATTCTGATGGCAGAGTTTTCTTTCCCGCTGTGTACTACTCTCGGAAAATTAGTTTCTTGATGTGTACTCCTCTCGGACAATCGAGTTTATCAAAATATCACTCTTTCTGATTTAGTTTTGATTGAAAATGCTACAATCTTCATTGATTCCGCTCCAGATAACAGAAGAACTAGGAAAATCATAATTTATTGTACAAAAAACAATCAGAAAGAGTTGTTTTGATAAACTCGATTGTTCGAGAGGAGTACACATCAAGAAACTAATTATCCGAGAGTAGTACACAGTGGGAAAAAAAAACTCTTCCATCAGAATCAATCGCTGTTTTTTGACACGGTTATGTGCAGTTTAGAGGAATTTTCCGCAGTTTTCACAAGTTTAGTTGAATTCAGGATCACAAAATGATTCAGAAAAAATGAAAAAAATTTCTGACTCCAGCCCTCATTTAAAGGTGTCGCAGATACGGGCATTTCTCAATGACTTTAGGATTCTGAAGCAATGAAAAGTATGAGATGGAGTATTTTGTGACCCCGAAAGTGTTAGACTTCGATCAGATTAAACCCGGAAGAAATGTGAAAAATTAATCTAAAAAACCGAAAGTTCGGTCACCATTCCTTTGATTAAACTTGAAATACGTCAACAGCATTAGTCAAAACCTAAATCCAACTTGAGGAATCGAGCCTGGCTCATTTCATCCCATATCCATCTCTCTTACTTACTGAGCCATCCCGCATACACGCGTTTACTGTCCCTGCGCTTAGCAAACGCGCTTTACCAGGTGGCTAAGTGGGTAGCAGGCTTGACTATGAAGCAAAATTTCACAGGTTCAATTCCGCTCTGCCTTAAATCTTTTTTGCTTTTCCAAATTTCATTTTCAAATGCAAAAACTTTATTGTACAACAAGCCTTGAATGAAATAGACTATTATCCGGGGTGTTCCACCCTATCTGAAATCGTCCAATAGCCCTTAACCAATTCAGTATCACTGATCGATAATAATCCTGCATAAAAACCATGAAAAGAGATGAGAAAAATCCGTGAGTTGAGATTAAAATAAAAGAGAAATTCGTGAATTTTTGATTATAATATTTGAATTTTGCCGAGTACCAAAAATAGATAAATGGCAAGTAGATACAAAACGATGGAACGGATATTTGAAGAATTATGAATCTGGAAGTTTTTTAGTTTGTAGTTTCTGTAGTCTTTGTGTTCTCACCTCAAAAACCTATTCTGCATTTCCATTGTCTTTTTGGACATTTTGATGCCATACTGGCTCAACGTTTTTTTCACAAGGATCAAAAATATCAGGCCTTGAAGACCTATAAAAGTTGATTCCGCGCTAATAACAGTCACTAGATATGTGACGTCATCAGAGACCACAAATAATGGTCCAGATAGAGGGGGGTAAGCAGGGTAGACGCTGGAAAGCAAAAAAGATTTGGCACAAGGAGGAATTGAACCCGGGGCCTTTTGCACCAAAGTCATCTCTGTTAGCCACTGAGCCATTCTGCAACCCGCGCAAATGGCTGCGGGTGCGCCCCGGGTACATATGTGGCTCAGTGGTTAACAGAGACGCTCTTGGATCAGGAGGTCCCAGGTTCAATTCCTCCTGGGTTTTTCTTTTTTCTTCTGGACACTCCCCCTACATTCAAAATCCACTCTTTTGCATTTTTCTGGTCCGGAATCATGTAATGAACCGGAATAAATATCACCATGGACACCAAGTAGTTTAAAATATACCAAGGAATTCTTATAAACCCCCAATACTTTTTGTGCACGGTCAAAACGAAAAATCGATTTTCATAAAGACACATGACACTTACGCACATTCCTGGAATTTTTTTTGGATTTTTTGAAAAATTTCGAATTCCCGCCACACCTTCAGTTACCATCATTGCAAACAGTGCTTGCTCTCCTGTTCCCACTCCAATCTCCTTCAAAATTCCCATTGGAAATCCGGCATAAAGTGGAGCCAGGGCAAATGGAGAGATCAAAATACTAAAGACAATATCCACGAAGCAAGTCCAAAAATAAAAAATTAAAAGACTAAATTTGACCGAATTCATTGATTGGGGAGTTTTAAAAATGATAATGTATCCAGTGAAAATATAGACTGGGAAGGCGAATATTGCAATGGTATGAAGAGTTAAAATGAAGAATTCTGGAGAATCTAGATAAGAATAAGAAGGACACGAGTTCATGTTATGGGGGAAATGAGATGCAAAATGAATTTTTATGACACGTCTCACCTGTTGATAGAGACCAAAAGTTAAGTGAGCTTTTGTCGAAATGTTATAGAATGGACAGGTGGTTTACCTTTTTTTCAATGTTTACGGAATTTTTCGAAAAATTTTTTGGGGGCTTTAGTGCTTTCTTAAACGGTTCGAAACTTTTCTGGGTTTTTTTGCTTTTTTCCAGACTTGTCAAAATCCGGCCCGGTCGGCTCGGGTTTGAAAATGTTTGAATTTTGGAGCACGTTTTTCCCGATTTTCAGCACTATTTCAAGAACTTTTCCTGGGTTTTTTTACTCAAAAATCGATTAGAATTTCCTCCCTGAAAACATAAGCCAAAAAACTAGAAAAAACCCGCGAAAAAAAATTTCAAAAAAAAAACATGTTTTGCCCTGAACCCCGGTCCGGGCCGCTAAAAATTTCTCCAGCGGCCCGGCCCGGTCCGTGTCAAGCCAAATCATCTTAATTTTTTGAAAAAATTCTGTGTTTTTTTCTATTTCCCTGTTTTTTCTTTTCATTATTCCATTTCAACAGTCGTAGAAACGGAGCGAAAATGACGGAAAGATCAAAATCTCCGTCTTTTTTCTCCGACTCAAGTGTGAAAACTGCCACAGATGACCTATTAGTAGTCTACGGAGATTCCTTATCTACCACCATCTTTCCTTTTTGGTTTTCCGAAAAAAAAAGATTATGATCTTTTCGGTAGTTAGGTAAATTGGAAAAAAGTTTCTCTTCATTCTTGTCTTTTAGGCTCCCTTTGGATGGATGGCCAACTTTTTTTTTACTTCTGATTTTATTCGAATATTATTCTGTTTTTTCAAATGTTACGCTGATGGATCGCTGCTGATAAGGTTCGTTTTTTTTTAACTTTTTTAAAAACCGATGTTTTTTTTGTTCGTTTGTCAAGAATTTCTCAAATCTATTTCGGGGTTTTTTAGCAAGAATTATTTTGAAAATTATTGTTCTCGAAGAAATATTCGGAGTTTAGGTTTTAGAATTTCATCAAATTTCAATAGATATCGTGTTGAATAACTATCGAACTACCAATCCATTAGTTAACTCTCCGAAGAAATCTATCAGTTCTCTCGGAAAAAAAACTTTCTTCCAAAACTGCCTGATAATTTTACCGAAAAAATCTTTTTTTGATAATTTTTTGAATAACTACCTAGAGCCACTTGGAAACCCTGTGAAAAAACTGAATTTATTCCAGGAATGATCTATCAAATCTGCTGAGCAATTTTTTTCTTACTGATTTCTAGTCCATCATATGGACGACGAAACCTGAAAAGAGCTCATTATCCGACTGGAAAAAAGGTAGTTTTGGATCAAATTTTCGCCAGATTTAAATAAAGTTCTAACTATTAAGATAGTTTGGAGGATTGCAAACACTCAACCAAAACATTGGACGTCTGTTGGATATTTTTATTCGATCGGTTTTTCAAAAAGCAAAGGGGGACTTCACCAACACTCGTTATTGGATTCGGTAAGAACTTTTGGAAGTTTATGAAAATGGCAATTTTTATTCCAAGATGAAAAAAATAGAAGAATAAAATAAAAATGAGTTCAGATTGAGCAACCCGGCATATAAAGAAAAAGACGGATCAATCACAAAACTTACGCCATGGCTGATGATCTCACTCTAATCAAAAATGCTCATATGCAGTCCAACAAAAGCCTGGAAATTGATGTATTTTTTGAAAAACGGCTGCAGAAATCAGGCTAAGGATCTATCGAAAAGTTTGCGGGTCATTGAAAAGGAGTGGTCCACTCGAAGAACAAGTCGTGGTGAGTATTAGGAACAATGTTGAAATAATCCAACTAGATTTCATTTTCAGAAGGCTTATGGCGTGCAAAATGGAGTCATTGCGGGTGGCACACATTGTCTCGTAAAAGCTTTTGCGGTCGGCAAAGCCTGGTGTGATTATCAACAAGAGAAAAATGTAGCCCGGAAGAACCGTCTTTTTTGAGAATACACAAACCTTATTCGGAAATCGGTAAGTCTTGATTTTTTTTTTCGTTTAGAAATAATTTTTTTGCAGGGTCCAACAAAAGGACGCTCAGAACGCCAACTCGAGGCAGCCAAGGCACTTCTCCTTCAAGCAAATATTCCACTCGATAAAGAGGAACACAAAATTGACGACTTGAAAGTGTTAGCGGATCACTTTCAAGATTACACTATCAGCCTGCACGCTTGCAGAGGGGATACGATTGTTCCAAAGTTGGAACATGAGTTCAATGAGCACGCCCCAAATGGTACCATTGCCATTTTCTACTCCGAGGGCCATTATGAATTCTACAAACCAGTTGTGAAAGAATGGAGGGCAATGTAAGTGATTTAAAGGAGGACTGAACTCGGGTTTTTTTATTTTAAATTCTGATCATTTTCTTTCACTACGACTACACTCGAAAATCACTCTAAACGGTAGAAAAACGCGTTTGAAGGCATGGCCGCGTACAGGTTCACGGCCTAGGAATTTGAAAAAAAGCGCGCGCAAGGCGCATTTTTGTCGGATCCTAGGCCATCACTCTGTATTGTGTGCTTCTTTCAAGCGCCTTTTTCACCCATTTAGAGTGATTTTTGAGTGTAGTCGTAGTGGAAGAAAATGATCAGAATGAAAAACTGCATCAGAATTTAAAATAAAAAAACCCGAGTTCAGACCTCCTTTAAAGAAAGAAATTAAAACCAATTTAAAAAGTTAAAAAGCTTGCTGATTTCTTCTTGAGTATCGACAAATCAAAGATCATGGTACTCACAAGAAGCAACGAGATGGCTAAGAAGATCAACTCTGAGGTAGGCAAGCAACTTTCTTTCTAGCCAGACCGATTGCGATATTTGGTTTCAGATAATCAGAAAGAAATTTTCTGCTCGTCCAATCGTCACAGCCTACGAGAAGGTTATCGGTGGAAACAACAAGCCCATGATCTGTGCTGCATTCCCAATTGCAGTAGGTGTTGAGTTGAATCAAATTGAAAGTTCGAAAGACTCGAAAGATGGAAGAGAGAATGCAACTGAGCACATTTGGCCATTTTTGCCGGGACATACCACAAGGCACAAGGACAGACGCTGGATCATGTCACTATGGAAACGGACAAAACTCTGTTCCCTGGAGCCTTCTACACTGGTGCATCACGTGTGAAAGCAAAAGAAGATCTACACGTAATGACAGTGAGCATATACCACGTCAAAGCTGATCCAAAATCAGTCGAGGAATACAAACGACTTCGATCCCTGGCTTCTTATAAAATTCAATCCTAATTTTTGTTCAATTTCTTCATTTTTTTAAATTTTTCAAAAATAAACAAAATTTTTCCTCAAAGCCCCGCTTTATAAGAATTCAAACTCGATATCGGAAAATATGTGAATAGATTAATTTCAAATTATATACAGGACCGATTCTCAAAATTCAAAGTTATATTGTCTCCCCAATAGGAGACGTTCCAAAATTTATAACCAACTCCAAACTTCTTCGGGTCAGTTGAAATGTTTACCTCAAACTTAGGGTAATTAAACTGAAGATGTTAGTGTGTACCGTGACTAATGGATTTGGTGCAGCCTACAAAAACCAGGCCCCTCTGTGCAAGTCCCAGTGACTCTCTATGGAAATCTGAGTGTACACGTCATCGCGGGCCTGGTTTGTTGTCTGCCGCGCGTTTCCCTCTAATTACACTAACATCATTGGTTTAATTACCCTAAGTTTGAGGTAAACATTTGAACTGACACAAAGAAACTTGGAGTTGGCTTAAATTTTTAAACGTCTCCTATTGGGGAGACAAAATAATTTTTAATTTCGAAACTCAGTCTTGTAGATTTTGAGAAACGATTATTTGAAGTTTTTCTAGTTAGCAACTTCAAAAATGGAGCATTTTGTTTGTTTTTGCTGTTCGTCTTTTAACTTATTCCTTGTTGGTCTTCTCCCAACTTCTTCGAAAGATTCTCATCTTTGTTATTCTCGTTTGTGAAACGTTATTTTGATAACATCTTGACACCCTAGATGACCGTTCAGATCATAAACGAAAGATGCAATCATAATCCCATGAAACGGAAGGGGCGTGTTTTATGTTCTCCATTCATTTCGTCTTCTAGGTTCCCTGTGGATGGGTGACCGCTTATTGGATTTTCTGAAATACTATTTGCTATATTCAATGTTATGACGTTTTGCTGATGAATCGATGTTGGAAACAAGGTTTTCTCTTCAAATTTGAAGTGCATTACAATGTTATTGGTGGAGATACGCACTGCGACGATCGGCAAAGCTTGGTCAGACTTCGAGAAAGAAGACAAGGATGAAAAAAGTCAGCACCAGCTAGCTATGTCACACACATTTGGTTCGAAAAACTGTAAGTTCAAAACCACGAGGTGTACTGAAAACCATGCTTTTGAATTGGCGAGCAGGCCTGACCCGGTCGGCCCGGTCGGCCCGAATTCAACAGAATTTGAAAAATTCGGGTTATTTTTCAATGTTTTTGTGATTTTGATGAAATTTCCGACTTTTCCTGTAGAAAACTATACCCCCAGTGATCGGGAAAAAAAGACAAACAAAAATTTTTCTAGTGCAAAAAAATTTTGATCCCCCAGAAACCAGCCGACCGGGCCGCGCCGGTAGGCTTATTTCAGTCGGCCCGGCCAAGCCTGGCCCATCACAAGCATGCTGAAATCAAAAGCGATTTACAGAAATGGAGAACTTAGAAGCAGTTGAAAGAGGTCTAGATGAATTGAAGGATGAATGATGGTCTTTTTATCAACCACAAGACTTATGCCATGGCGGATGGACACACGCTTGGGAACAAGCTTGCTTAGCATATGCAGTCCAACAAATATCTTAATCTGGACAAAACGTTCGAGGGTGGAGATGTAGATCTTTGAGAACAGTTTGCCAGAAAATAATCAGTCTTCGCTTCAAAAGTTCATGGGAAGAGGAAAAGATTTTCAAGGAGAAGTATCGTTAGGTGATCAGGTCGCGGTGAGTGTATGAAAGTAATGCTCTTCGCAATGTTCGAGTAAATTTTGCCGAAAAAAATGGAGTGCAATACGGTGCCATTGCTGGAGACACTCACTGTATGATGAAAGCATTTGCTATTGGAAAAGCTTGGTATGACTTTAAAATGATGGAGAAGGATGAAACAATTCAACACGAGTTATTTTTAAAATACACAAATTTGGTTCGAAATGTGGAACTCAATTCTAAAGTAAGCCATCAGAAAAAAACCAATCGATATAATCAGTTTTTTCAGCTTATCACATATACTTTTTCCCAATACTCTGCACGGCCTATGATGTCACCGCAACCGTTATCATGAATAGAATTGTCAAATCAGAAGATGAGGTTGCATTTTGGCTAGCTGTGGGAGTAAAAAAGAAGATAAAAAAGAAGATAAATTTTTTAATATTTTCCACTTTTTTCCATTTCTCGGATTTTCATTTCTATTAAGTTTTTATTTGTTTGGAAATAAAATTTTCTCCTTCTTCTTTTTTTTTTCATAGTCCCTTACAAAACTTCTAGGCAAAACACTGACCAGAAATAATCGAAAAAAAATTCAAAAAATTTGAAAATTTTATAAAGACAAGTTGATAAAACGGAAGCTTGATTGATTTTCTCCAAATCGTATTTTCCACTGGCTTACTATGAGCCAAACATTTGGGAATGAACCTTGACACTTCAAAAAATGGCAGAAAGAAATTTGAAAAATCGTCTGGAAATCTGGAAAAAAAACAAACTTTTGTAGAAATTTTCTAAATTTTACCAAAATCTTTTATTTTCTTTTTTTTTAGAAAAACTTTGTGGAAACCTTCATGAAATCTTGTTTTTCTCGCCGAAATCCCCAAAAAATTCAAAAAATCCATCGAAAACTACAGAAATTTCTTTCTACAGTAATAACTTTTCAAAGTGTCGTCAATTAAAATGCCGGGTACGCATTTCAATTTCAGCTTGTTTTTCCTTCAATTATTGTTGCTTTTTCCAGTTGTTTCTCGTTGTTTTCTAAGAATTTCAGATTGATATCGTTCAAAAACAAATGAAAACTGATGGATTTTATCAAAAATGTCAAAAAACACGAAAAAAATCATTAAAACCGCAAATTTCTGATAAATTTGAAATTTCAGTGAAAAATTGCTGTTCCGATGCTGAAAACGCAGAAATTTGTGTATTTTTGGGGACTAAAACACCAGAAGCTCCCCAGAAACATCAAATTTAGACTTCGAAATTCGATAAAACCTGAAATTTTTGAATTTTTGCGAAAAATTTCAGTTTCTACTCTTTTTGATAATTTTCGATCGCAATGTTCCGTTTTTTCCAGTTTTCTCGCCTCGAAAAATTCAAATTTTTTGCAGATTGAATCTCATTAAAATCCTTCGTCCCAACACCATACAAAATGGCACGTGCCACTGGAAAACGACTGTCGACTAGTGTCCGAAATCCCGATGACGCAAAGGTAGGAGAATGGAAGAAAAAAGAAGCTGGAAATGGAAGAAATCGGAAGAAAAGTTGGAGAAAAACTGGAATAATCTAGAAGTTATCAAAAAAATCTGGATCTTCGGTTGAATTTTTAAAAAAAATTTTCTGAATTTTGAATTTTTGAAAACATGAAGGACACGAAAAAATATTTGTCGGACATGAAAATTTGACACCAATCTGTAAAAAATATCAAGGTTTTTCAGCAAAAAATTTTTTCGCAATCATTTATTTTTCCCGACGAGAAAAGCAAAAGAGTTTTATTTCACTTTAAAAATCAGAATTTTTGACATTTTGTCTTAAAATCTATAAATTCCTTGCTCGAAAAACCGAAAATTCCCAATTTCGTCTCAAAAAAACAGATCAGTCAGGCCCAGAGACATTTCGAAACCAGACGTTCCGAAACCTGGTATTTTCATAGAAAACTCACATTTTTATATTGAAATTTTCGAAAATTTCCGCATTTTTCAAGATTCTTTCCCGATTTTCTTGCGCGATTTCAAAATGTCTGGTTTGAGATGTCGCGGTTCCGAAATGTCCCGGAGCCACTCGTTACGAACCGGGACTGGTCGCCGGCTAATTCGGCCTATTTTATCAGAAGAAAATGTCAGAAGAAAATTTTGGTCAATTTTTGAGTAAAAAGACCCAGGAGAAATTTTAAAATTGGGCTGAAAATCAGGAAAAAACATTTTTTTGCAGACTTGTCGCGGGCCGGGCCGGGCCGGGCCGGGCCGGTGGAGGATTTTCTACCGGCCCGGCCCGGTCGGCCCGGGGTTCAAGGCAAAACATGTTTTCTTCAGGTTTTTTTTTCGAAAATTTTTTTTTCGCGGTTTTTTTTCTCTTTTTTGGCCTATGTTTTCAGGGAGGAAATTCTGATCGATTTTTGAGTAAAAATACCCAGAAAAAGTACCAAAAAAGGGCTGAAAATCGGGAAAAACGTGCTCCAAAAATTGAAAATTTTCAAACCCGGGCCGGGCCGGAGAAATTGTCCACCGGCCCGGGTTTTGGACAAGTCTGTTTTTTTGTGAACCAATTTTTTTTTATAAATCCAAAATTTTTGTGCTCGGGCCGACGCAGACCAACCCGAAATTTGACAAGTCCGTAAAAAAAAGTGTCTTTTTTCACCTCTGAAACCCGAAAATTCTCAAGTTTCGATTTTTGGGAAACTCTGGAATTTTTCGGCAAAATTAGCAAAAACTATCCTTTGCGAAAAATTTGCCAAAATTTCTATTCCGATTTTTATGTTTCTCGCCAAAAAATTTCAATTTTTTTAATGAAAATTTTCGGCAAAATTGGCATTGTCTGTTGCTAAAAATTTTTAAACCAAAAAAAAATTTAATTTTCTCTGAAATTTCAGCCGAAAAACTATTTTCACCTCCAGTTCCTAAAACCCGATTTTTTTGAATTTCCCGCCAAAAATCTTCATTTTTTTTTTCAATTTTTCAATTTTTTCAGCTTGTCAAAACTCCAGCCGCAAAACCGAAGATTAGATCAACATCTGTCAAACCGATGGCTCAAAATCCGAGATCAGATCCTCCAGTTGTCCCTCCTCCAAAATCAGATGATTACGAAAATGATATCTTCAAATATTTATCACATCAAGACCAAAAATATTTGATTTCCGATCCGAATTATTTGAATAATTCAATGGAAATTACTGTAAAAATGAGGAGAATTGTGGTAGATTGGATGATAAAAGCTCATGAAAGTCTGGATTTGTCACCGGAATCAATACATATATCAATTTCCATGGTCGATCGAATGCTGGAAGCACGAATTGTTGAGAAGGACGATTTACAGCTACTTGCTATTACTAGCTTGTGAGTTTTTTGACTGAAAATCGCTGGAAAAAATTTTTTTCAACAAATATTTTTTGGAAAAAAACGGTTTTAAATTGATCCGTAGCGTCCAAAATTCTCCAAAAAAAAGTGGGCGGAGCCAATTTTGTTCCCAATTTTTCAAAAGCTGGAGGGAAATTTCAGAAAAAAAATTCTTCCCTAAATTTCAGATATTTCAAATTTTTTTGATTAAAAAAAATTAAAATTAGTGCTATTACTCATAAGCAAAAAATGGGCGGTTCCGTTTAAAGGCGCAAAGGCAAATGTCCATGATATCTCATCACGATTACAGTAATTTTCAGTGCAATCGAACTGTAAGCGTGACGAGATATCGTGAACATTGTTGCCCTTCCGCCTTTAAACGGAACTATTTTAGATGCTAAATTTTAGCTGAAAATTTGAGAAAAATTTTTCGAAAATATTCAATTTTCGAAAAACTCGTAACACAGAAAATCCTTCTGAAAAACCGAGTTTGACTGAAAATTCTGAAAAAAAATTTCGAAAATTTTTTGTCTGAAATTTTCTGAAAATTGCAAAAACTGGAAAAAAAATCTGGAATAATTTTTTCTCTCAAAAATTCTCATTCCCAACAAAATTTTGTTAAAAATTTTCCCAATTTCCGAGTTTCCAAAAAAAACCAATATTCGAAAATTTTCCAAAAGTTCAAATTTTTACCGCAAAAACCTATAAAAACCAGACTTGTCAAAATGGGCCGGCCCGGTCGGCCCGGGTTTGAAAATTTTTGAATTTTGAAGCACGTTTTTCTCGATTTTCTGCCCTATTTCGAAACTTTTCCTGGGGGTTTTTACTCAAAAATAGTTCAGAATTTCCTCCCTGAAAACATAGGCCAAAAAACTGGAAAAAAAATTTTCAAAAAAAATTTGAAAAAACATGTTTTGCCTTGAACCCCGGGCCGACCGGGCCGGGCCGGTAGAAATTTCTCCAGCGGCCCGGCCCGACCCTTAACAAGTCTGGTTTTCATTAGGGACAGTTCTAATTATGAATAGAACCAAAAACCACCAATTTTTTTGCAGATTCATCGCCACAAAGCTTGAAGAGAACTATCTGCCTGTATCCCACGATTATGAATGTCTCGCCGGTCAAAAATACACAAAAGAACACATTCTCAAAATGGAAAAACGTATTCTGAAATGGCTGAAATTCGACGTCTCCGTACCCACAATTCTCACTTTTTCGACACTGCTGGTTGAATTTCTCAAGAGAAAATTCGAATTTTTCGATGAAAAATCAGCGAAAAATGCGATAAATCTGACAACACTATTTGGTGAATTGTGTCTTCTCGATGGCACATTAATGGGAATGGTCCCGAATTCGGAATTGGCTGGAGCCACGTGGATTGTGGTGATACGAATGATAAAAGTAGATGGAATAGATGGGAAGAGTGCGGAAAAAGCGATATTGTAAGTTTTTTTTTTCAAGAAAAAATAGGATTATTTACGCTGAAAATGGGCTTAAATTGGCTGTTTTATAACTTGAAAATGGGTAAAAAACTGCTAAGAGGCCAGAAAATACTTTGAAAAAAAAAACTGAAAATTTTCAGGTTTTTCAAAAAAAAAATTCTCGTACTACCCCTAATCAGAACCGGACAAACCAGGACTGGTCGAATAAGAACTGCTTAAATAAAAACTGTACATTATTAGAACTGTCCGGAAGAGAAATGACACTATTTTCCTGCAAAATTTCAAAATTTTTTGGCGCGAAAAAAAAAATTTTTCGTCTTTTTTTTTTCGTTAAAGGAGGCCGGACATGAGAAAATTGAATTCGTCTGAACTTTTCAAACGTACAGAAAGGTCCGTTATAAACCCATATTTGAAACCCCGAACATCATAACTTGCCCGGTACCAAAATTATGACGGCCCCTAGATTATAGGCGGGAGAAGCAAGTTTACATAGGCCCTCAGAGGGCCACCGCGTTTTCGGCTCCATGGCTCAGCCGGTAACGCGCTTGGCCCCCAATCCAGCTGGTGTGCTAGTTCGAGCCCCCAGCTGATTATGGTTTTTGTTTTTCTTGAAAATAATCAAAACTGACGAATTAGTGTATACACCACATCTTACGACAAAATGCACACTGTTTCCCCAAAATTTTCCCCGAAAATCTCCTGTCCCTCCTCCTTTAACTGTAGGAGTGGTTTTCTAGAGAAAATGTTGGATATTTCCAGTGAGAAAAAGTCAGACATTTCATCAGAATCACCAAAAAAACTGAAAAAAAATGACCCCAATTTTTCAAAATTTTTTGAATCCGGGCTGGCAGAATTTTCTATCGGCGCGACCCGGAGAGCCACAAGTATTGAAAAAAAAACACGAAATTTTTCCCATTTTCTAGCTAAAATATCCATTTTTGTGTGAAAAAAGCCTCCAAAAATTCAAATATTCCTCTCATGCAAAATCGAAGTTGGCTGGAATTTCGTCTAGAATTTTCAAAAAAATTTTTTGAGCTGAAAATGGGCCAAAATTGGTTTCAAACGGAATAAATTTTTTTCAAAAAAAAAATTTCCGACAAAATGAAAAACAGACTTTTTAGTGGCCAGAAAATGGACAGAACTTGACAGTTTTCTGGCAAAATTTTTTGTCGAACCTTCATTTTTTTTTGCTGAAAATCTTGAAACTACCTTTTTCAAACACTAAAATAGATGTTTTCACCAGTAAAATTGTCGAAAATTTGCCCTAAAATTGGCTTGACAAGGCCGAGTTTTGCCATTTTTGGCCAAATTTATCCCCATTTTCAGTCCCTCATCGCTTTCTAAAAGTGGGCGGAGCCTATGCTTGAAACCAATTTTTCCCAATTTTCAGAACACATCTTGGCGTTGACAAGAAGGAAATGGATGAAGTGATTCGACGTGTGGCCAGAGCGATTCATACTGGATTCAAGTGCCAAAAATTAGTGGCTGTTAAGGTTTGTAGTGCCGTTTTTCAGGGGGGGGGGGGGGCCTTTTTTGGTCCTTTTCAGACAAATAGGGCTGTTTTAGGGCTTTTTCAGGCTACTATTCAACCTAACGTAGGCCTTTTTGAAGGGGTTTTCAGGCCTTTTCTGACTGATTTTGGGCCTATTTACTGGACTTAAAGACTTTTTCTGGTCATTTTTTGACCGATTTCACCCTTTTTTCAAAAGTCTTTTCGGGCGTTTTCAGAAATTTTTCTGACCAATTTCAGGCTTTTCAATCAAGCTTTTAGTCCCATTTTCAGACTTTTCAGGCCCTTTTCAACCAATATTTTTTCAATTTCAGAACAAATACAAATCCGCAAAATTGGGCCGCCCATCGACATTGCTTACCGAGGAAATTTTGGAGAAAATCAGCGAAATTGGAAAAGAATAATTTGAACATTTTTTATTGTTTTTGTCTGAAATCTCTCTGAAAAAAATCTAGATTTTTCCCCCAATTTTTTTATCAAAAATTTTTCCCAAAAATCTAAAAAGCAATTCTAGAATTTACGCTTTTTAAGCTTATTGTATCACGGAAAATCTGAAAATTTCAAAACATTTTTACCGATTTTTTCTTTCCCGGTTAATTTTTCGCTGAAATTCTTGTCTTTTTTTACTCTCATTTTTTAATCTCATAATTTCCTTGCTCCGGTTTCTTTTCCCAATTTTTTTTCAAAATTTTTTTGAAAAAAACAACTTTTTTATCTCATTTTTCCTCCTGTCCTATTCGATTAAGCCGAAGCGTTTTTCCCAATTTTTTTCTCTCGAGATTGTTTTTTCCTAAAATTTTCCTCTCCAGATTCAAATAATTTCCAAACATAACGTCAACAATTTTTACCGGTTCTCTGCTTCTTTTTTTTATCTCATATGATGCACTTCTGATAATAAATTTTTATTGGAAAAAATTTGTTTCTAACCTATTTTTCAGAAGGAACAAGAAAAAAAATTGATTTTAGTTTGAAGAAAAACCAAAGATTTCCAATTTTTTTGGAAGAAAAAAATTTTTTGCAGAAAATTATCTAAAAGTTATAGTTGATTTCATTATCGAATTTTTTCAATATAAGAAAAATTCTTTGAAAAAAAAATTCAAGATTTCAACTTTTTCAATGGAAAAATATTTTTACTGAAATTTCAATCTTGCTGGAACACAAAATTTTTTCCGAATCGAATATTTTGGTGAAAACCAAGTTTTTCTGAACAAAAAAAACTGAACAAATTGAAGCGGAAATAGCATAATTTATTCCAAGCTCCGCCTCTTGCAAGCTAAGGCGCGGAGTTTTGCAATGGTGGCGCATGGAGTTAAAGTTTTCCGGATTTTTAAACTTCGGATGAGAAATATCCGATTTCAAGTGGGTTTTGTTGATATTTGATGAAATTTATTATGAAATCGAGTTTGTCGAGAAGAAAAAAACAAATGAACGTCGAGTGATCATTAGGTTAGACCCAAACTAACTGTGCCATTTTTGAATCTTATTATTCTAATATAGAATTCCGTCTGTCTGTCAGTATGTTTGTGTTTCCGGGGCCCTCGAGCCTTTCCTAGAAGTCCAAAATTTATGGGGAAAAGACAGGTCAATACAGAATTTCCCCGCGATGATGCCCGTCTTTTTTCTACTTCATTTGGAGCTCTAGGAAGCTCTGTACTATCTATGCACTAGCCTAAGCCCCGCCCCCGTCAACTGTCGGCTGCTAGATTTACTAATTTTAGAGAGTCTGCTGCCGCCGCCTGTTCAACGCACCGTTGTTGGCGTAGTGTAGTGGTGTAAAAAAATTTTCGGTAAATTTAGCATCCGAGTTCGATTCCTCGGTGGGCCAAATATTTTTGGTTTTTCATTTTTCATAGGAATTGACCGAAATTTCTGGGAAATCCGGGCGGTTGAGGCGCGAAGCGCCGGAAACCGTCTGGTTATTTACTAATAAAAAAAGAGATATTATGATGGCTATTATCGAAATCTGGCCAAACTGCAAGGGAATCACTAGATGCATATAGTTGGATAGTAGCTGTGACGCCATCGTTTCGTCGAATATCGTATCCCGAATGAATTTCTTCCAGTTTTGTGTCGGGACTGAAAATTTAAGGAATGAATTGGAATTTCAAAAATTGTAAAAACTGTATTTGAAAAACATGCTCACATTATTTTGAGAGTTGTTATATTAAAAGGGCTTTTTTCATAAAAGGGGTTACTTTGTTTTTCCGAATAAAATTTGCCGGGAATTAATGAATGGAACTTCACGAAATTTAACCACTCGCCACTTTGAAAAAGTTGCAGAACTTTTCGCTTTGCAAAAGTTGGAGAAAGCGTGGCCGTCTTCTGTGCATTTGCGTGTGGCATTGTTCCGATATCGTTTTTTAGTTTTATATTATATTTGGGTGCAACACCAAATAGTCAATTCTTCCCAAAAGTGATACTCTTTTTCCCTTCGTCTTCCCAAAACCCTTTTTCTTTGTATTATTGATTTTATTCTAGACCAAACAGCAGTCCTCGTTCCAACCAATCCATTTTTTTTGTTCAATTTTCTATTCGAAATGTCTCCCGCATTTCCACTCCTCCGCCTTCCATCTCTGGCATTGTCGGAAGTTCTCAAAATCGCAAGTCCTAGTGAAGTGTAAGTCACCAAACCAAGTGAATGTTCAACCAATTACTCTTGCAGAATTTCTCTTTCTTTGTGTTCTGAGAAATGCAGAAAACGTGTGCAAACTTGGCGGGATAAATCGATTGATTGGGAGATTGAGCTGATTGATAGACGGCGTCCAACTGTTTGTCTAGTCTACAAAGACGTTAGAATAAAAGTTCTAGGCGCTTTCATAATCGAGAACGCTATAAAATCGTCAGAAGTTTTGAAAATCAAAGAATCCAAAGTGCCAGTTACGATGAAATCCAATTATCTGGTCACTTTTTGGGAAGGAGACAAATGGAGAGATGGATTCAAATTAATCGCCAATTATGTTATGGGTTTTTTCGAGAAACCAGTTCATCGGGTTAATCTCCACTGGGAGAATCGATGGGTAATCGAATGGATTAATGAAAGACAAACCGAGAGATTAAGAGATGGGTATATTGAAGCACAATACAATAAACAGCACAATACTCCTGTGGCAAATGAAGATTTTCATGAAACGATCGAAATGTTCACACCGACAAGATCTCTGCTGTTGCACGTTAAACCTTCCGACACATTCCAATACACAGGAAAAGTTCATAACGCCGATAATATTTGCATTGATTTTGGAACCTGGATAACCATTGACTATTTGTTGGCCATAAATCCCATCTCAATCTTCGTGGGATTCAGCATGCTGTCATGCTCCGATATGAATGTTTACATCAAGCATTGGCTAGATGGAAGAAATCGTAAACTAAAGCATGCTCAATTTCATATAAGGGGCGATGCAAGTTTTGAACAGCTTATTGATGGGTTTGCTGAAAAAGCGGTAGATGTTCCACGGATTCGTCAATATAAAGCGTAAGTTGCACAATACCGTAAAAACTGTTTTAGAAGAGCCCCACAAAAGTGCTCGATACCGTGTTTGAATCAATAAAAAAGCATGCTCTTCTAATACAAAAACATTTTTCACTTCGCTAACATTTAGACCACACGGAGAAGTTCAAGAATTTCGTGGATACGACATCACTCGCGAGGACGGTGTGACCGCTTCAATTTCTCTTGGTCTCATTGTAGTGTGGCCTGATTTGGATGAAAATTATAATTAATTATGCTCTTTTTTTTATTCGGATTCTTAAAATTAATATTACAATAAATGAGGATATTTTTATGTCGGAAACTGTTATTAACTTATTTCAATTCAGAAGTTTTGTTTTCAGATTTTTCCACTTCTCAAAATGAATTTGCTTTGAAACGATTCTGAACGCTTTCACTAGGGAATTGTTCGATGAGACCCCTCGAGAATTTGCTGAAAATTTGTGAACATACTATTTTGTATCCAAAATTCTTTGCGCGGTCGTGGACATTTTCCTCATGGCCGAGTTTGAAAAAGGGTCGGCCACCTTCGAAATTCTCAAATTGAGGCCCGTTGAGGGCGACATCGTTTATCACTGATTTCTTTCATTTTTCGACCGTTTTTCTTTATTTTTTTCCTTCAGAAATATTTAAATATAAATTTATTAAGACGTAAGATAAAAAAGAACTGGATTTTATAGCGAAATCACTACGCAATAACTTTTTTTTCATTTTTTCTCCATTGAAATTTTTCTCCAGAAAATTGAAAAATCGCCGAAAATCCAGTTCTTTTTTATCTTTCGTCTTGAAAAATTCATATTTAAATATTTTTAAAGCAAAAAAATGAAGAAAAAAAAGGTCGAAAAATGGAAGAAATCAGTGATAAACGATGTCTCCCGCAACGGGCCTCAATTTGAGAATTTCGGGGGTGGCCGACCCTTTTTCAAACTCGGCCATGAGGAAAACGTCCGCGACCGCGCAAAGAATTTTGGATACACAATATATCGACCCTCCTGAATCCATTTCCGAAGCCAGTTTGGTCCGTTCGGCCTTTTCATTTTTTCGGATTTCTGGAAAAGCAGCTTGGGAAAGTGTAGCGATTTGGAGCAGTGGCAAGGGCTTTTTGAAGTGCTCATTGAAGCAATTGATAAGTGTCTAGTAAGGTGTGCTTCAAAAGGACCAAACTGACTTCAGAAATGGATTCAGGAGGGTCATCATACCTTACTATTAGATAGAGTTTCAGCAAATTCTCAAGGGGTCTCGTCAAACCCTTCCCCAGTCAACTGAAGGATAATAATCTTATGGGACCCAGGAGGATTCCATGTGTAGCTAGATTCTTTGTGATGAAAGCCGTAGAAAGCTTTTGAACGGTTTATTCAACTGCCTGTTTGATTAAAACCGAACGAAATGATTCTCAAAAAACTGATTTACAAACTGATTTAAAAAGAAGAAGAATGAAACAAAGAACGTGGAACGAATCAATAGTTACAATCAAACATGAGAAAACGACACAACTAATCAAAATTTCCATCGAAATCAGGCCAAACCACAAACAAACCACAACGAATTTAAGCGGTCACACCGTCCTCTCGTGTGATGTCGTATCCGCGGAATGATTCAACGTATCTATACGGTCTGAACGAATGGTGATTTCAAAAATGTTTTTTTCTGAAAGTTACTTACCCTTTATAATGACGGAGTCGTGGAACTTCTATCAATCTTTCTGCAAATCCTTCATGAAGCTGCTCCAAGTTTGCCCCAGCCTTCATAGGGAATCTAGCATATCTCAACCGAGGATTGCCGCCATCTAACCAATGCCTAATGTAAGCGTTCACATCGGAACATGACAATTGTTGAATCCAACGAAGATGGAAATGGGATTTATGGCCAACAAATAATCTCTGTTTGCCCATGGTGCGTAAGAAAACGAAAGCAGATCACCGTCATGAATTCGTCCTGTATAGTGGAAGGTGTCGGAAGGGTCAACATGCAACATTAGAGATCTGGTCGGTGTGAACGTTTCGATTATTCTGTGAAAATCTTCATTTGCCACAGAGAGTCTGCTACAATTTTCCATATATCCTTCTTTTAATCTCTCTATTTGTCTTTCATTGATCCATTCGATCACCCATCGACCACTCCAGTCGAGATTAACCCGATGAACTGGCTTCTCAAAGAAATCTAGAACATAATTGGCGATCAATTTGAATCCCTCTCTCCATTTGTCTTCATCCCAAAAAGTGACCAGATGATCAAACTTCATATCAACGGGTACTTTGAATTCACCGATTTTCAAAACTTCTGACGATTCTATAGCATTATCGATTATGAAAGCGCCTAGTACTCGAACGCTGACGTCTTTGTGGACTAGAACGATAGTTGGTCTGCGTCCATCAATCATCTCAATTTCCCAATCAATTGACTTATCCCGCCAAGTTTTCACATGTTTTCTGCCTTTTTCAGAACACAAAGAAAGAGAAATGCTGCAAGAGTAATAGATTGAAGAGTTGCTCTCTGTGGGGACTTACACTTCACTGGGACTTGCGATTTTGAGAATTTCCGACAATGCCAGAGGTGGAAGGCGGAGGAGTGGAAATGGAAATGGTTTGGGTAGCATTTGAGAATCTGTGAAGGTACATTTAATTAAAAAAAAACAGAGTCAACGTGAGCTTGTAACGATAGAAAATAGCTCTAGTAGTAGAGAGAAAAACAGATCAATTCGATATTCTCATCGGTGTGAGGGCATTCGGTCCGTCTGGAGACAATATCGGACAGATGTCTTCAGAATGTAAACCCAACAAAAAACAAAGCAGATGACGTCTACACACCAGATGTCACATCCCATCATAAGATGGTCCTTTGTATGTCTCATAGTGCCACACGGAGTCTATGCTGGCTATTTAGAAATGCGCGCTGCAAGTTTATAGGATATCTCAGCTAGAATAGTAGATATCAAAAAGTGGTCAACTAACAAAAAGTTATTCACAAGATTTCGCATATTTTGTTAGTTGATCAATTTCTTGTAACACTTATTCTGGCTGAGATATACAAGCTGGAAAAAAACGTTAAAGCGCATTTTTAATTGGTCAGCCGAATGACTCATAATTGGCTGGAATAGCTAATCAAAAACGGATAATCCGAGAATGACCGACCCAACCGCAGAATTCTAGGTGCCATTCAGTTTCTGTCGTTGCAACTCGTCCAGCGACTTTTCTTCATTCTGTGCTTGATGATACTCGAGTTACCGATTGGACCGGTCATTCTGTCATTGGACCGGTGATTTCGATCACAGCCGAATCTTTTCCTATCGTGTTAAAAATCCTGAAGAATTTTCCATCAATAAAATGACAGTCTCCTTCTGTCATACATTTTTCTTCCTAGAAACCCCTTTTTCGTAATATTGATTCTGTTGAGCCCAGTCAACAGTCCTCTTCCCAACCATTCCCTTCCCATATTGATTTCACGTGAACTCTTTATTTGCAATGCCGCATTTGGTTCAGTCCGTTCAGTGTAAAATTACGAATTTCCAGAAGTGTCGGATTAAACCTGTTGCACGAAGAAATAGAGAGCTGAATGACTGCGTGAGTGGAAATCTTTCTCGAGCTTTTAGTCATCTTTAGTCAGCTTTTAGTGGTAGTGTTTACAGTACGCTATTCAAAAGACCTCAGGAGTTGATTTTAAAGAAATTCTCAAAATTTCGGGATACTGTATCTACTGTAATCTTACAGTAATCCGGATCTGGCTTCAAACGTGTCCAAAGGGGGTCTTATGCAACAGCGCATAGAAAAAGAGTCAATTGGTTTATTCTGAACAGGCTTTCAAAAACTTTAGTTACTGTAGCTACCGTACACATACAATAATCCGAACCTATCACTTTCTGTAAGTGAAACGCTCAAAGACTCATTGTCACATGCCATGTATAATACAGATCGATCAGAGGGGAGAGGAGCTATTTTAGAAACAGTGCGAGGTAGATACACAGAATTCGTCTTTTAGCATAGAGAAGAGATAACTTTTTCAAATATTTTAAATAATTTATCTTCCGTCTTTGCTTTACAGTTTTCAATTGTTGTAGGTTTTGTAGTCAATGTAGTATGCACCTTAATCTCAGAAAACGCCAAATTCTGTTCACAGCGGCGGAAGTTAACGACTCACATGTATTACTTCCCAAGTGTCACCCCTGGAATTCAACGGGTCTAGGGGCAAAAGTTAGATCATCCGAAGGTAACAACTTTGGCGCAGCTCATTTTTTGAAAAGCGGCCTTCCAGTTCTTCAAAATTGATTGAGTTACAGTCAAAAAACCCTAAATTTTTGCAAAATACAAAAAAGTCGATATAAATCAATATATTGGATGTATTTTCCCACATTCTGAATTACAGACTGTCCTTGAATTTGAAGGATCCAAACCTTCTTTTTTTGATTTTCCTTTTCGTTGAACTTATTTCGAATTTGAGGACGGTGCAGAATTAGGAGCTGCTTGTGCAATGAAAATCATTTTGTTCGAACTTTGCTCTAAGCAATCTTATGAATGTTTCGTAACTTCAAGACTTAAAAACATCGGTTTATCAAAACATACGGAATGTTAAAAAATTCTAAATCAGTACGGACAATTTTTAGAAAAATAATCATATTTCTTCAACTTCAAAATAACGAGAACTCTATATGAAGAAAAATTTGAGAAAAATTTAAAGCATACAACGGAATTATACTATATTTAGGGGTTTCAATTATTGGTGGAAGTTTATTAAAATAGATTAATCGAAGAAATATACTGTAAATTTTGTAATTGAAACCCATGGGCTTCTATTTTTCAAATGTTCTTTGAGGTTGTGATTCTATTAGAGTCTTCCGTTTTTCTACTAATTTTTCGAGTTTGTGTTTGCGGTTTTACACGCTTTTGGAAGTGATGATTTCTTCAGAAATTTTAGACAAACTCTTATCTACTTTTCCAATTGATTTTTGAATTGAGTTCTTGGTTTCAAGCGGTTTACAGTAAAAGTTTAAGGAATTTTTTTCAATTTCATAATCATTCATGAAAAAGGCTTTAGAGGGTGTGATTTTATTAGCTAGTGGACGTCTAATAAAAAATGGGATTTTATATTTTGAGGAAGCTCTGAGGATGAGTTTTCATTGCAGGTGTGCTTTTAATAAAGATGGGAATCAAGTACAAAATTTGGCTCTACTGGAGAAGACGGGTCCCGTGGGGGCAAAAAGGTCCCGTGTGGGCAGAAAGGTCCCGTACGGGCAAAAAGGTCCCATAAAACTGGAATTGCTGGAGTACTCATATATGGTCCTGCTAATTTTGCATATAGCTAACTAAAATTCTAGTTTGTGGAAAGAAATTCTGAAAAACACACACAAACTCGTAAGAAGCAAGACGCTTACTATATTTCAGACGATGCCCAGGTCTCATAACTGACATGTAGGTTTGCTGAAAATTATAAAAATGTATGACATGGCAGACATACTCTAGTTGTTGGGATGAGTTATCACCTCGAAAAAAAGAAGTCTGGAAGCTACAGAAATGTTCTGAATAACATTAGATGAGCACTCCAGTATCTTCAGTTCTATTGGACCTTTCTGCCCGCACAGGACCTTTCTGCCCCCACGGGACCTTTCTGCTTCCACGGGACCAGTCTTCTCCAGTAGAGCCAAAAATTTACAGTTTTCATAGTATGAACAGCGACGAGTGAATATCACAAACCAATGAACAAAGAGGCTTCAACGGTTTTGGTAGGTTTATTATTTTCAATAATATGACTCGAAATTGGTTCCACACATTGTATACTCAATCATCGGAGTCTTGTCCCTTGAGCACATTTGCATATGTTCTGCTTCCAGCCACACTATTTTCGTTATTCCTCATATACTCTTCGGAAAGCATTTTTCCTCGCTTCGTATCAATAATTCGAATCATTCCATCACCTAGAGCTTTGAATTCCGTCATTTTCATCACTTTGACTATTTCGCCGCTCGTTTTCCAACTTTCCAAAACGGTGTCCAGAACATTTGGCAAATTGAACCTGTCGCTTAAAAACAACTTATAAACAGTTGGAATACCACTTTCACGCAGCAGGTAAGTTTCGGCACTTTCCAGTATCTTCGTTAGTTGGAAACGAGAAGAAAGTTGAACCATGCTGAATACATTGTAATCTGAAAAAAACAACCGTTTTCTGTTCGAAATGTGAAAGTGCGCTCCATTGCATTCATAAAATAAATCTGAGAACGTTAGAAATTCCGAAAAGCTGATTAACTAGGAATCAATAATACATCCATTTTCCAGACTTTGAAATAAACTGAAAGAAACTAATTTGAGTTTCAATTAATCACCTCTCATCGGAACTTTGAACCAGGGTTGGACTAGGTACGGACTAGAAAAATAAACGATGGCCTAGAAAACCGAAGGCGGCACTTCAAATGTTATCTTATTTTTAATTTTCCATCGTTAAAAAAAGGTTTTTTGCCTCACCATCATATTTTAGCGGTGACGGAAATACCATGTTGAGCAATTCAATGAAATCCGCATAAATGACGTCTTTTATTTCAATCTCATCTTTCGTTTTCTCTTCGAATTCTCCGAAAAACAATGAATAAAAATATTGAGAATGCATTGCCAATGCCTGCTTTCCAACGTGCACTTTCTTTCCCTCCACCAAAAGAACGACGTCTGTAAGGTACTCTTCTGGAGTGTCGAAGGCTCTAAATCCTTTTGTAGTGTTTTCATGAAGTGAGATCTCCACTAGCAACTTCAATTTGTTATCTTCCATATAGTTTTCCTTGGCATCGTCCAATTTCAAAAAATCTTTCCCATGTTTTACGATTTGTCTTCCCGCTTTGAAGCTTGCTCGTTTACATATTTCTTTATTGTTTCCTTGTTTGTTGATGACGACGAATCGAACTGTTGCATCGGATGACCATAATTCGCAGCTAAATTTGTCTTCATACATCAAACCCATGCTCAAATACTCGACACCTTCCATTTTCAGTACATCGACACTGAGTACCCTGTAAATTCCAAAATTGCGAATCCATTCTAATTGCCGCTTTCTGTGCCGGACATAAATTTGGATGATATACTCCGAAAATTTTTTGTTTTACTTGAAATTGAGAACGAAATAACCAAAGTTTATTACTTTCGTCCCTGAGTGGGCAAACCAGAAACAATTTTCAAAAACCTTGCAGCGGAACTCATATTTTCAAATTATTCATTTCCCGTGTTCTTTTTTTTTATTCTGATTCAGTGCGCGGGCAAACGGCAACGGCATTGCCGCGATGTCGACGTGGTCGTTTACTCTCACTGCCCTTTATTTAAACAAGAAATCTGAACCAAATCGTGAAAAAAAGTATTGCCGAACGTTGCCGGAAACTGCCATTTTTTCAAGTCGGCAATCGGCAAATTTGGGCGTTGCCGCTCACCACTGATACCGTTGTTCATGAAGAAATAGCACAAAATCGCTTTGAGAAGCAGACACAGAAATTTGCATGTTACAGAGCTGTGGCCGCAGCCGTGTGGCCTAAAATCGAACAGTGCAGGGCCCAATTAGCTATACAATTTCTTCATGAACAACATAATCAACATGAAGACAGAATACAAAAACTACACATTAAAAGATGCGGCTTCAGCCCTCTATAGTTCTCAAAGCTCAACTCCTTTACATCTTTTACATGTCCAAAACATTTGGAATTTTAACAGGCTAATAACTTTTAAAAAATCTTTCACTCACCATAGATTGTTTTGAATAATGTTGGTTTGTTCCCACGGGCTTGAAAATTCATGGAAGTTCTCTATTTCGGCAATAATCTTGCCATGAACAACTGTGATACTCATTTGCAATAGACTTGGACGGAAAAATGAACGGCAAGCAATAGTCCCAATGGTTTAGGGAGGCAGCTAATTACTAAACAAGCAGGTGTCTTGGGCGGGATCTTTTTAGGAAGAACATAGCAACCTTTGGCCATCTGCTCCAACGAGTAAAGAAGTGACTCAAGAGGATTAGCAATACGTAGGTAGATTCAAAAGAAGAAACCTTTGGATTAAACAGCAGGGCTGGGTAATAGTCAAATTGAACATCTTATCGAATAGGATTCATCAATATCTGTTTTTAACGCATTACAACTGATATACACTTGAACAACCATTTTGAAACTTTTAATATTGTGACTAATCTGGAGAGCGGACTGAATTTTCATATGCTTTTCCATTCTCATAATGAACTAACTCAAAGATCAATCGGCGTTTGAAAGGATGGCCAAATACATACTGATGGCCTAGAATCTGGCAAATAGGCGGTTTGTGCTCTTTTTTACAACTTCCTAGGTCATTATAATCTGTCCATCCTTGCTTTCAAACGCCTTTTTGTATCGTTTCGAGTGATTTTTGAGTGAAATCATGATGTTTGGTTTGTGATGAAAAGGTGTACGGATTTCAGCTTACACAACGTGCAATATTAGCATAAAGGCTGAAATTAGTACTCCTTTCCATTAAAAATCGAAAATCTGGAAACAAAACTGGTTGGCTTTGTTATTTCTACAGTACATTTTCTTTCAAAAAGTTGCCCAATCAGTCAAAAACGCTATAGAAATCGATGCCCGGGAACAGAGATCACCCAGAAATCCGGAACGCGGAAGCACAGAAAAAGTCGAAAAAAAAGACAAATCGAAAATGAAGGTTTACTCATCCGAAACTGCAATGTCATTAGCTCAGAGAACAATGGAAAAGATTGATATTTTTATTGTTTTATCATTTTTACACATCCACGACCATCAAAACAAAGAAGAAGTATTGTCTATAATTTCCGTAAATACTTTTCATAATGTCTTCCTCTATGCGAACTTCATCCAAATGACCATAAATAGTTTGCTTCGTATCAGCACCCAAACTCATAAATGACTCAAATTCCTCTAGTTCTTCAATCGATTCACTTCTTGTCAGACTCTTCAAAACTTTGTCTTGAATTCTCGGCAATTCGAACAGCTCAACACAAAGACGCTTCTCAACAGCCGTCAAACAGAAGTCAACATCCCAATTTTCCCGAATGGCATGTCTATTTTTTTCAAGATATATGCCTTATAATCAAGGTTATTTCTTCCGAGTTCCAGTCAGATGTATGTATATCATAGAAATTTTTTACAAGATTTTTGCAACAATTTCGAAGACAAACATAAAGGTATATTGTTCGATCTTCAAAATATCGAAAATTGGTGAGAGTAGCTCTAAAACTGCCTGGAGCAGGCAAGAAAGGTCATTTTCAGTTGTATCTACTTTGGACTACGATTCGTTTCGTCTACCGATCAATAATGTCAAATGGGCAAGAAGCTTTGATAAATCTTTGAAATTGGCAGATGATATAAAAAACCAAAAATTTCTGTATCTACCAATCATTGTTTCCAATCCTTTTCGATTGTTTTATCCAGTAGTTTTGAGGCATTTCTTGGAAACGAAAGGTTTCAAAGAAGACTTCACCCTGCTCACCGCCGGCGGAACACATCTTTTGAATAATGAGAAGAGACACGGATAATATTGAAAGAAGAGGGGGGAAATGACCCCCCCCCCCCCCCCCCCCCCCCCTCAGGTCTAAGACAGGTATTCTGGGCAGGACTCATTAGGCATTTCCATAATTAGTCTGAGGAAGATGTTTTCGGTGGGGATCTTATTAAAGGAGATGGTAATCTTCCGACATCTGCTCTCCTGGAAAAAGATGGGATCCAAGCGGATTAGCCATAACTGGTTCGATTCAAAAGATTAGATCATTTGATGAACACTGATTACGACTCGTTTCTCGGCTCAAAATGTTCGAAATTGTTATTATTTTGTAAAACTAGGAACTCTGAGCAGAAGAATTCTCTTTTTTGTGCTATCGTAATTTTGAACTGGTTAACTACATTGGTGGACGAAATTTCCAGTCTGAGACGTATCGCACCAGCTTGATTTTCTTATGCTGAAAATGGTATCTGGAAGTCTGGATTATATAGGTTTTTTGTCCAAAAACTAAGAGAAAAGCTGCTGGCTTCATCCATTCGAATTCCAGTTCTGAATAAAAACTTTAAGAAAAACTGTTGGCTTGAGAAATTTTTTGACTTGAATGAAGAAATAAAAAAGTTTATAAATTTGAAAGTTAGAATCAAATTCGCTACAAAAACTACAAATTATACGTCCGAAACAGAAGAAGTTTTTTTTTGGAAAGTTTACAAAGGTTTGAACTGGAAGAATTTTGAGCTTGGAAGAGAAGACTGTATAAACTACAAAGACTACAAACTATCAGGTCGATTTGAAGTCTTAAAACAATCCCAAACAACATGGCAAACATGGCTAGTAAGTTGTTTACCAGACGGTTTTCGGCGCTTCGCGCCTTAACCGTCTGGCTTCACCCGGATTATCCAAACTTACAGCGTTTGTAGACACACTTCCTTACGCGAAAAGAGAGACGACCACCTCTCTTGCCTCCCGGGAAAACACTGGGACACGCGATTTTGGCTGTGCATAGATAGCACAGAGCTTCTCAGAGCTCCACTCGGAAAGCGGAAAAAACGGGCATCATCTCCGACACGGGCTCTGTCGATCCATGAAAAATTCATGAAAATCGGTTCATTAGGGACTGCGCTAGAATTGGTGACAGACAAACACACAGAATCTGTACAGTAATAATAGTAAAGATTGAACATTCAATGAATCGGATTTTTTTTGTTTTCAGGGCTGGAATTAGCTGAATTTGAAGGCTTTTGGGATTGGCTACAAATGATTCCAGAACATTCCACGTCTTCAGGCTTTTTGGGCTTTTCAGGCCCGATTCCGCTCAAATTAAATTGCTCTCAATGATTATCAGTAAAAAACAAACACTTTTTCTAAAATCTTACAGTTCGAAATTACTAAAAAAAAAATCCCATCCCCCAAAATAATCACTTTTGGAAAGTGGAACAATGATTATGTGGATCGGAAAAAACCATACTTTCAGTTTTTTTTGAAAATTTTTTTTCCAGTTTTGATTCATTTGAAAACACTTACCCATTCAATTTCTGAATCAATTTGGAGCATTTTTCGTTCTGACACCTTCCCCGAAAAATTGACCTAAATATGGGTTTTCGTCGAAAAACCAAGTGGAACAATGATTATGTGGAGCAGTGTATTATAATCCCGGGCGTGGGCGCGTAGGCGCGTAAAATACAAAAAACTTCATTCAAAAATTCGAAAATTTATTCAGAATTTTTTTAAAATAACCAAAACAAACGTCGAAAATCCATCCATCCTCCATCGAAAAGCTTTCCTTCCAAAAAATTCCCAAAAAATGCCTGAAAATTAAAAAAAAACCCAAAAATTTCAAAAAAATGCTCTAAAGTTTTCCAAAAAAAGTCCTAAATTTTCCGAAAAAAGCCCAAACTTTTCCAAAAACAAACCAAAATTTTCCAAAAAAATTGCCCAAAATTTCCTAAACAGCCTTAAAATTTCAAAAAAAGACCCAAGATTTTCCGAAAAATGCTCCTAAATTTTCCAAAAAAGGCCTAAAAATTTCAAAAAAATGGCCAAAATTTGTTCGAAAAAGTCTAAAAATTTTCGAAAGCCCAAAAATTCCTCAAAAAAATGCATACTTGTCGCGGGCGGGCCGGGGCGGGCGGGGGCGGGCAGCTCCCGGAGCTTTTCCCCCGCCCGCCCATGCCCGCCCCGGCCCGCCCTGCCCCGCCCGCCCCGCTATCTGCCCCCGAAGGGGGAAGAAGTCGATTTTCAATCTTAAAGTGGGCGTGGCTTGCTGGAAGAGGGGCGGGGCCAAGAACGGAAAATGCCAAAATGTTCACAGGGCCTTATATGTCTATTGTAAGCATTCTGACGGTCTAGTATTCACTTTTTGAAAATCCCGAGTGGTGAGAAACTCAAAAAAATAATTGATTTCTTGAGCGCGGGCAGATGGGGCGGGCGGGGGCAGGAGAAATTTTTCTACCTGCCCGCCCTGCCCGCCCCGCTTTCCGCCCGGAATTTCACAAGTATGAAAAAATGCAATATTGGGCTGAAATTTGCCAAATTTTGTTCGAAAAAGTCCAAAAATTGTCGCGAGTTTTCGATAAATCTGCTTAAAATGTTCTTAAATTTCTTAAAATTGCAAAGTTTTGACCAAAAAATGCTAGAATTTTTTTAAAGTTTTCTGAGTTCAAGTCTAAATTTCTTTCACCTGCTTTGACCGGCCAGAGAGTGATCAAGGTGAAAAGAATTGTCTCCCAATCAGCAGACGAACCAGACGGTAGAACTGCACGCTTTGGCAGTCCTACACGATCCTATTCATCAGATGAGTAAGTGGGAGTTCCTCCGATCATCCAAGACTCACGGACAGCAAAAAGTTAGGCTATTTCGGTCAAAGCTAGGCCATCAGAAAGAAATTTAGACAGTTTGGGCAGCGAAAATTCGGCCATGTGAACAAAAGTTAGGCCATCCGAACAGAACCTCGGCTATCAAAAAAGCGCGGTATTTTTAACCAAATTTTTTGCGGTTTGCAGAATCAAAAAGCGGCGATGACTTCCGGTTTTTTCAACAAAACTTTGGCGATAAATTCTAAATTTCGCGACACTTTTTCGGCCAAAACTTCGCACTGCGCAGTTAATAAGCCTAGTCATCCGGCCAAAACTGACCAAAGGAGTGACATAAGAACAGGGGGGAGAGGGGGTTATCAATAGTCCTGGTCGCTGCGCTGTCGTTGTTGTTGTACTGTAGCTGTGGGGGCTGTGGCTGTTGACCATCGACCTGGAAAAAAAATAATTAGAAATTTAAAAGTTTGAGTTGGAAAAGGGGCGGGAAAAAGGGATGATTGAGGTAGGGTAGGGAGAAGAGGATGGGAAGAGAGAGCCAGAGGGCAAAGGGCAAAGGGCGAAGAGAAAAGGAGGAAGAAGTTGATAGAGAAAAGAAAGGCAACCGGCAATGAGCAACGGGCAAGAGGCAACGGGGCAAGAGGCAACGGGCAAAGGAGGCCCTGGGAGACAGTCCACAATAACAAGGCATAAGAGTCCACTCAAGCACACACCACGAGTTTGGCAGGCCCATAGAGACAGGCCAAGTCAGTCTAAGCAGGCCTAAAGGCAATCCAAAAAGACTCAAAAGAGACCAAAACGGATCAAAACCAGTCCAACCAGACCCAAAATCAGTCCAAGTAGGACTAAAGGCAGTTCAGGCGGACCCTAAACTAGTCCACGCAGGCCTATAGGAAGACCACGCAGGCCTAAAGGCAGTCCAAAAAGACCCAAAAGACCAAAACGGGCCAAAACCAGTCCAATCAGACCCAAAGTTAGTCCAAACAGACCTAAATCCAGTCCAAGCAGGCCTAATGCCAGTCCAGGCAGACCCAAAACCAGCCCATGAAGACCAAAACGCCAGTACAAAGAGGCCAAAAGGCAGTCCAGACAGGCCTAAAGAGAGTCCAAACAGACCCGAAGTGGACCAAAACGGGCCGAAAGCCGAAGAAAGTGGCACCGAAAGAATCTTTGAGAAAGGCAGAGCGATAGAAACTCACTATCTGAGTCGAGGCTACCGCCTCTTGGCCCGTCCGCCGTCCATCGTGCTCGCCACGCCACGCCACACCATCCATGTCGGCGCCTCGCCACATCGACGACCGTCCTGAAATCAACGACTTTTTGTAAGGGGTTTAGAGAGGATCCTGATGGAAAAAGGGGAGAAAACTCAATGAAAAGGCGGGAAAAAGAGCTGAGATGAGAAGGGGAAAACGAAGCGATGAAGCAGTGCAGTTAGGCTGTTACGCCAGAGCAACCAGTATAAGCAGACCCAAAGCTAGCCTAAGCAGACCAAGATAAGGCAGAGAAATGGGAAGAAGACGAAGAAATCGACCAGAAAACGATCGACAAAACCTTCGAGAACTCCCGAAGGAAGCAGAAAATAGAAGGAGAGTGATACAGAAGGAACTTTAAACTCACCAAAATGGCTTCCGCCTCGCCCTTCCACTATCCACTGTCCTCGTCGCCCCGTCCATCCACCGCCCATCCACGTCGTCGTCGTCGCTCCTTCTGCCACGTCGCCGCCCGTCCGCCATCCATGTCGATCGTCCTGAAAATATCAAATTTTGAAAGAATTTTGAAAAAATTCCGGGAAAATTTCACCGGAGAAAGCGGGAAAAAGAGAGAAAAAATGAGCGAAAATCAGTGAAAATTGACGGAAAAAGGGCGAAAAGCGATGAAATTGGAGGAAAAATTATAGAGAAAAAGGTAAAGAGGGGTGAAAAACAAGCGAAAACCACCGGAAAACAGAGCAAAAACTGCGAAAAAAAAAACTAAAAAAAAATTTTTCTTAATTTTTTTTCGAAAATTTTGAAAAACTGCCTGAAAACCGAGAAAAATCGGAGGAAAGGGGCGTGGCTTGAGAACGAAAACACCTGGAAAGGGAGAAGAGCAGAGCGCGGCGGAGACGAGAGGGCCGAAAAAAAATGAGACGAATGAGGGCAAATTCCGTTCTCGCTCGCTTTTATACCCCCAAAAAAGTCAATATTCGCGCTCTGCGATCAAAAAAATTTTTTTTTGTTTTTTTGATCTTTTGATCTTTTGATCTCCCGTATTTGTTCTAGAAAAAAGAAAAAAGTAGGTCTAGGATTGGCGTTTTTTTTCCGTTGAACTGTCTGCGTCTCTCGGCTCTCGTGTGCAGATTAGCGCTTTTCAATAAATTTCGAATTAATTCTAGGCATTTTCCATAGATTTTACACTTAAATTTTTTGAAAAAAAAATTTTTTTTTGGTTTTTTTTAATTAAAATTTTTTTTCAAACTTCTAGGTTTTTTCCCTACTATTTCCGTAAAAATTATAGGAAAAATGCGCTCCGATTTTACCAGAAAAACCGCATTTTTTACTGGAGCTGCAAAAAATGTTTCTAGTTTTCGGTTCAAATTTTTCTGTCTTTCAAAAAGACTCAATTTTTCAACCACTTTATTTTAGCTAGAAAAATTTTCTAGCGATGAAAAATCCATCCAAACCCATCGATTTTCCATTATTCCTACTAAAAGTTATCAAAAAAATCTCAAACTGGCGCTCAAATTCCGGAAAAATTATTTTTTTTGGTTTTTCCTTATTTTAAAGTCATCGAATACACGGAATTAAATGCGAAACCAGCTTTTTTCCCTCCTGAAAATGTCCATTTTTCTCAAAAAAAAATGTTTTTAACTCGATTTTTTTGAGAATAAAACTAGCTCAATAATTTGACAAACCGTTGTAGACGAAATTTTTCTACCATTTCACAACTTTTTCATCTTTTTTTTGCCCTAAAAAAACCACATTTTCGCCCTCAAAACCACTCAATTTCGCTTTCAAAAAAAATTGAAAGAAAATTTTTTCAGTTCATTTTTGTTTTCAATTTTCCCCTCAAATCGCTGAAAATTTCTCCATCATTTTCTCTCGTTTACTTTACGATTCTCGTCCAAAAACCCCATCGAAGTTTGATGATTGAAAAGCGAACTGTTATCAGTGATAAAAACCAGTTTTTATCATCTTTTTTTCTCGTTTTCTCTCACTCGCGCTATCATTTTTATCATTTTAACACAAAAAATCAGTCTCACTCCGTTCTGTTTATCAAACCAAACCGAATTGTTTGTTGTGTTGACCGCGGGCGCGCGAAAACAACAGGCGACAAGTGTCGTCAAATGAGGCGCATGTCGTCAGGTGTGGTGCCGGGTACGCAAACATCGTTGCGGACTTGTTGTTGTTGGCGGAAAGTTCTCGAAGCCCCGTTCGTTTTCATTCTTTTTTTGGGCCTAAAATTTGTTGTTTCAGCCTGTTTTTTGTGATTTTTTCGATGAAAATTATCGAAATATGCGATTTTTAAACCAGTTTTTGCGGTTATTTCGCAAGAATTCGAAAATGTTTAGGCCCAAAACTGTGGTTTTTCGAATTCCGGCCTAAAGTTTGGCATGAATTTGCGTTTTTCATGAGATTTTGCATTGAGAAATGCTGTGGAACTGTTCGAAATCTCCAGCGCTTCATTTGTCGTATTCAAATCCTCCATTTATCGCGCCGCTTAGATTCTCTCAACGGAGCGCGTTTCCTTCGCTTTTATCTGTGCCTCCTCGTTTTCTTCAATTTTTCGTCCCGTTTCCTCTCAAACCTAGACAAATATCCGTTTTTCAGTGATTACCCTGCTCCGAATATGAACCGTCCAAACGTCTTCTTCGACATCTCCATCGGTGGAAAGGCCGTCGGCCGCATTGTCATGGAGGTGAGTTTTCAACAATATTCTGATTTCTGCTGGAGAAGCCTGGGATTCCGAGTCGTGATAAGTCGGTAGCCCTGGGAGGCTTGCGAAGGTTTGGAGGACCATAGCTGGCTGATTATAGTCGGATTGATGACTTTAGAAAGCCTGTGAAGCTTAATTCGATGTCAAAACAGACGATTAGTTGTTGTAATTGGTTGGCGGCTGGCTTGTGGAGCTTCCGAGAACGATTGATTGTCGGGACTGGCCGGATTTGTTGTGTTTTCCAGTAAAACCGGCGAGTTTTCTTGGAGAATACGGTGATTCTTTACCGGTCCTATCAATTATCGTCTTTTTCACTTCAACGAGAATATCCTTGGTGCTTCGATGTGCAGATAGATTTCAAGCCTCGCTTCCCACACTTCCTCTTGCCACAACGCCAGCTCTTTGTGGCAAAGCTTTGTCACGAAACGAAATCCAAATCCAGCTTCCCAGCAGAAAATCCCCTTTCTGAAATCAAGCCGCACATTCTAAATCAAACCTTCTTTCAGCTCTACTCTGACATCGTGCCAAAGACCGCCGAGAACTTCCGGTCCCTGTGCACCGGCGAGAAGGGAGTTGGCAAGTCTGGCAAGCCACTCCACTTCAAGGGAAGCAAATTCCACCGCATCATCCCAGACTTCATGATCCAAGGAGGAGACTTCACCCGCGGAAACGGAACCGGAGGAGAATCGATCTACGGAGAGAAGTTCCCAGATGAGAACTTCAAGGAGAAGCACACCGGACCAGGAGTCCTTTCAATGGTGAGTAGCAGTTGTTGTTTGCAACAGTGAAGTGGAAGGTCAGCGACCAGGAAAACTTGTTGTTTATCGACAATTGCCTCCCTTCTCTTCTCTGTTTCTCCTCCCCTGAAGCGTCAATCTTACAATCTTTTTCTCTTTTCAGGCCAATGCTGGACCAAACACCAACGGATCCCAATTCTTCCTCTGCACCGTCAAGACCGCGTGGCTCGATGGAAAGCACGTCGTGTTCGGAAAGGTGACGCAAGGAATGGACATCGTCCAGAAGATCGAGTCCTTCGGTACCGAGAGCGGCAAGCCAAAGGCCGACGTCCAAATTGCCGACTGCGGACAACTCTAAATATTGTTCTCTATGAGAACCGCCCCTCTTTTCCTCTCCCCATTTTATTTTATTCTTCACACCTCTTTAATTGCTTCACTTTTATGTTTTTTTTTTGAAATACAATTTGATTATCAATAAATTGTCTGATCCTAGCCCTGTCTTATTGTTTTCCCCTCTTTCAGATTCCTTCCGCTTCTTCTGACTTCTTCGTTGTGTCTACTGGCCAAACATCTTGGTTTCACGTTTTCGAGTCGTTCTTTGGAAAACAAATAGCTGGAGAGGAAAATGAGCAAAATGGATGGGCCGAACCGGGGATTGAACCCGGGACCTCTCGCACCCAAAGCGAGAATCATACCACTAGACCATTCGGCCGGCGGCAAAGTTGCTTTTCGTTGGTCAACATAAAAGAGCGGTGAGAGGGAGAAAAAGAAAGGAAAGAAGAAGTAAAAAGAGAGAAGAAAAGAGAAGTGATATTACAACTGAAGATGTGGAATATTCTGGAATCATTTGTAGTTTTTGTAGTCAATGTAGCTTGTAGCCTATTCAAAAAATCGCTTCAATTATTACAATTTTGAAAAAGAATTACAGGAAAGTTCAAGAACAATAAGAACATTTAAATAGATATTTCAATAATTTTTTGGAGAAAAAAAATTTCTTATCGACTTTATAGTTTGTAGTCTTTGTAGTTTATTTAGTCGTCCCTTCCAAACTCTTCCAGTTCAAGCTTTTTGATATCTTTAAAATTTTACAGATTTTTTTGGTATTCCAAAAAAAAATATTTTCCAGATGTGTAGTTCGTAGTCAAGTTGATGTGGTTTTGAATTTGAAACTTAAAATCTGCTTTATTCATTCATTCAAATCTTCAAAAAAGTTCCAAATTTTTTTCACAAATGTTCATCTTCGTCTAGCGATAATAACGTCTCCTCTTTTGTAGAATTCTAAAAACTGATTCGAGTCCGGAATTGGAATAAATATTTTGTTAATACTATAAACAATTGCTCCAGGATGATTGGCCAACGAAATAATGGAGGACTCGTTCATAAAATGAATATTGCATAATTGAAATGATGGTGTTTGTAGTAGGACCTGTGAAAATATTTGTAGTTTGTAGTCGAATTTCAGAAGTTGGCACAGTGCCAATTTTGCAAGTTCCTCCCAATTTTTATCAATGGTTGCAAGGAATTTATTTGAGAATTCTATTTTTGAAGATTTGACTAATTTCTGTGTGTGCAGACGAGAAATTTTTATCGAGAAATTCTCGAGAAAAATAAAGATTCTCGATAATTTTTTCGAGAATTAAAAAAATAACTTTATTTTTGAAACTACCTTAAAACCGGCAAAAATAGTTAAGTTATTGTCATTAGTAGGCTTTAGAGTGTATTCAGTAGAGTGTCGTCTCACGAGAAGCCTTTCTCACAAGAACGAGAATCTCACCGAGACTCACGAGAATATCAGTGAGTCTCGACATTCTCGATCTCGAGTTCATTCTCGGTAATTCTCATTCTCGGATATTCTCGAATGTTCTCATTCTCGGGTTTTCTCATTCTCGGGTTTTCTCGAATCATTTCATTTCTCGGGTTTTCTCACGAGTCTCACTGAGAATGATGAGAATGAAGAAAATGTCACGTTTATTGAAAAAGTGTTGAAAATATTGTTCAATTTTTTGTTTTGAAAAACAACAAAGTCCACGTGGAATTTGAATAAACTTTTTTCTCAAAAAATTCGGAAAATTTTTAAAAATTTTGTCATGGCCGTGACCTTCTCCACTGTTCTCATCATTCTCAGTGAGACTCGTGAGAAAATCCGAGAAATGAAATGATTCGAGAAAACCCGAGAATGAGAAAACCCGAGAATGAGAACATTCGAGAATATCCGAGAATGAGAATTTCCGAGAACGAGAAAAAGTGAGAAAAGTTCGAGAATGATCGAGATTCAAGTGAGAACGTTCGAGACTCACGAGATTTGTCTCGTGAGACGACACTCTAGTATTCAGACAGAACTGGCGATTTCAAAACAAATTTGTTCATGAAATGAGATAAATTTCTCGGAATTTGTCTCGAGAAATTCTCGAGAAATATTTTTCGAGAATTTTTTCCTTAAGAAAAACATCGTTTCTCGAGAAAAATTCTCGTCTGCACATACTGACTATTTTCAAAGATTCATTTTCGGGATATAAAAAATTATGGACCACATTAAAAAAAAAATTTTTTTCTAAATTTTTGCCAAAAAAAACGTGACTTACATTTTTCAAATCATTCAATGCTTCCGGTGATAATGATGCTATTTTGACAGCAAACTTATCAAAATGATAGAAATATTTTAGCGCGGAAGTGCGCAGATATCCAGTTCTAGAAATAATCATATCCTTCGCCATCTTCCATTGTTCCATTTTACAGAGTTCATAAATATGGACAATTGATTCGAAACGCATTGATACGTACACTTTCTCCAAGACTCCTGGTTTGAGAATTGGTAGAAATGAATTCAAATACTTTGCATCATGACTAAGCGTTTCCAGACAAGTGACAGAAATTTGATGAGTTTTAAATTCTGAAAATATGGAAATCTGAAAAAAGTTTGAAAAATCTCCGGTTTTTTTTTCTGAAAACATAGAAAAAACACACGTTTTAAAGCAAAAAATCGTTTTTTTTTTTTTGGAACATTTGCAAACTTACCCTGTAGAAATTCTGTCCAACACGGACACTTTTCGAAAGACATGCCGGCGACAAACAACAGCTTTCCCAGCTTCAACTTTTTGTTTTTCAATAAAGATTTTAAATCCTTCAAAAAAAGTTTGAGAAAATGTGCATTTCGAATTTCAATTTTAGTTGGCCCATAAACAATTTCACATCCATTTGGTGTGCATTTATAGATCATTTCTTGATCATCCAATTTTAAAACTGCTTTAGAATCGGAAATGTAAAACAAGAGTGTCTCAAAATTTGGTTGAGTGTCATCTACAATTGATTGGAGAGCTTTAGATGTATGGCGAGTAGCTATTCTGAAAATGACGATGATTTTAAAATTCGAATTTTAAACTATTCAGCCTTTTTTTTAATTTCGGAATGTTCTTATTGTTAAAATTCTAGTTTCGAAAATTTCAGTGATTAAATAATGGGTCGGAACTGTCCAGTTCAAATGTGTCCAGTTCTCAAACGTCCCTTTCAAATTGAAACTTCCTGTATCGAATAATTTATCATACGTTTTTTCACCCCGGAACATTAATTTAAACAATTTAATTTAGACAAGGAAACATAATACGCACCTGCTAATCGGATCCAATTTCTCCACTATTTCGCGCACCATCTCTAGAGGTAAATCGGCAAATGTCAACGGATTCGGGAGGCTCTGCATTAGGTAATTTCTGAGAAAATTGAGAAGACGATTCATTTATTCTGAAAGAAGGAAGGTTATCTACTAGAGCTGGGCGGAAGTGAAAATATTTAAAACGTAAGTCGGAAGTCGGAAATGTAAAAAAATCGGCGGAAGGCGGAAGTTGGAAGTATTAAGTCGTAATCCAAGAGCAAAAAATTGGTTATCGGAAATGAGCAAAAGTTCGGAAAAGTTATTGATTTTGCTGATTTTAACTACTTCCAACAAATTTCTGTGCCTCATTTCTTCCGAAATCTCGCTGAACTTTTGAATACTTTTTCTATTTCACACTTCCAACTTCCGTCGGAATTTCGGAATCAAAATTTCTTGCGGAAGTGGAAAACAGCCGGAAGCCGGAAGTCGGAAGTCGGAATTCCGTCCAGCTCTGTTATCTATGCAACGTGAAATGAAATGAAAGTTCAATAAAAACAATATCGTTTGCTATTTCCTAAAAGTTCAAAAACTTAAGAACCAACAGAATAGTCATTTCCTAAAATGACGTCACACTTGGTCAGACAGGGTCTCGAGTGGAAAACGATGGCATACACGAGGATCAATATATTTTGTGCGAGGAGATGACGTCATAGAAGAGGGTTCAAGGCAAAACATGTTTCGCGTCTCGAAAAACTCTTTTTTGTGGCTTTTTATCTAATTTGGCATATGTTTTCCCGAAGAAAATTTTTATCCTTTTTTACTTCATAACCTTTTTTTCTTGAAATTTTTGAAACAGATCATAAATAAAATATTTATGTAGCTTTTGTAACCTTGATCAAGTTGAATCAGATCATTTTGAACTTTCTGAAAACTTGAGGTTTATTGGAATCCCGGCCCGCCGGTTCCATTTTTGAAAAGTATGATTAAAACCAGACTTGTCACAGGCCGAGCCGGCCCGGTCGGCCCGGGGTTCAGAGCAAAGCATGTTTTATTCTGGTAAATTTTTTGAAATTATTTTTTGCGGTTTTATTTTTTGGTCTATGGTTTCAGGGAGGAAATTCTGATCGATTTTTGAGTAAAAAGACCCAGGAAAAGTTTCCAAAATGAAAAAAAATCGGGAAAAACATGCTGAAAATCGGGAAAAACATGCTCCAAAAATCAAAAAATTTTCAAACCAGGGCCGGGCCGGCACAGATTTTGACAAGTCTGGTTAAGACTTATGGGTCACGTTATCCATATTCCCACTAATTCGAGTCCTTGTCCTGGCGGAAGTTCTCAAATATGCAGAGCCAAGTATACTGTAAGCAACGTGAAGACTGTATTAGAAGAGCATATTCTTCTATTATTTCAAGCAGTGTTTCGAAGGCTCTTATATTGAAAAGGCTCTTCTAATATGATGTCTCAACAGTGACCATTGCCAATTTACATAAATTTGAATTGTGGAAAACTCTGAAAATTAGATATGCATTTTAATCTATGAATTATTACACTTCGTCATTTCCTCTATTGATATTTGGCTATTTTCCTTTTTCCTTTCCTTGCTTCTATACTTTCTATTTCATTGTTTCATTTTTACTCTCAACCTTATATTTGAAAATAATTCAGATTCAACGAGGAAATGTCCATTCCATTTCGCCTTCTTCAAGTTCCGACTGTTGTTATGACGGAAGTCCTAAAATTGATACGAATCGAAGAACTGTGGGTTCCATTTTTATTAAAATTTTTGGAAGGAGGAATGACACTCCACACTCAACATTTAGTTAGGGTTTAAAATAGGGCATAGTCTCACGCATTGAAAGTGTGAGCCATGAAAACGCGCTTCATTGAGAAGGGCATTTTCGATGTCCTAAATCTGTTGATTTTGAGTAACAGAAATAGCCGAGACTCATTATATAAGTCATCGGAAACTCAAAAAAATTTGTTCGCTTCCCGTCAAAAGAGTTAATTTATGAGTTGAAAACATGATTTAGCACTAGGGCAAGTTTGTATAGCTCACACTTCCTATGCATGTAATTAGTTTATATCTCCTTATAATCGTCATCAATTCTCAAGACTCTAATAAAATTTTGTCTAGAATAACCCTATCAATGTGCTCGAAGCGGGTTAGACTTCTTGTTAAACTTGTCCGAAGAAAATCGAAAAACTGGAAAATAAAAGTATCTGGAACAGACAAAGGAGGTGCATTAGTTATACTCAGTGAAGGAGAATGCATAACATTCGGAAGTAACCAAGAAAAACTTCAAGTCTTGCTTGCTACGCCGAAAATCGATCCTTATCCTTTTGTGGATCCTCGAGAAACTGTGAAATATGGGGATTGCATGGTCCCAATAACATTTGGCCAAAATGTTTATCTGAGAACATTTTGGGAAAATCCAAAAGATGGGGCCAAAGCAATAATTAATTATATTAATGATCTTTTTGATAGTCCTGTTCATTCATTAATCATCATACCGGACGAAATTTGGATTTACGATTATATAAATAGGCATCAGGACCAAAAATTAGAAACAGCTTACATTGAGAATTTTGAAACCGTTCCCATCAATAATGAGGATTTCGAAAATGTCTTGACAAATTTCCAAGCGACTAAAGAAATTGTTTTTCGTTTATGGCCTTCGCCAGATTTCCGATTCAATGGGAAAATGCCAAAAGTAGATCATCTATCTATCGTATTCGGACAATGGATCACTTTGGAGAATTTGAAAACGATCGATTCGATTGTAATCAGTGTTCGAAATTTGAAAATCACTACAACAGATTTTATTGATTTTGTGAGACACTGGATGACGGGCGGTTGTAAACGAATGAAATTTACAAGTTTTGGAATCGAAGGATTAGATGAACAAAAAATTAAAGAAGGTCTCAAAGAAGGAGTTCAAATAGATGAGTTGCGAGAATATAAAAGGTATGTTGTGGACACCTTTCTCTTTTTTTAAATTTTGTTAATCACTACCTCGCCAGTTTCAGTTAGAGACAAGGGATCTCAATGAATACCAATACACTAATTTGTCATTTTTGAGTATTTTAAATCAAAAATCCGTCACCTCCAAGCGGGTTGAATTAAGGCATCGTAGCGATTAGTAGTGGGGTGTGTTACCGGCTAAACCAAAAGGGCATCCCGGCTTCCGGATTCCATATTCCGAAAAAATTGAATTTTATTCCCAGTTCCGTTTCCCGTTTTCCGCAAAGAACAAATTTTATTCCTTTACAATTCAAAATTTTCAAGTCAAGAAATATAGCGAAATTACGGAAAATATTAGAGCGATAATCTGGTATTTACTGCATGAAATGACTCCTAAAATGCACTGAAAAACGGAGCCAATCCTCTTTTCGAACTCAGTCACTTGTATCAGCTTTGAATCTCGCAAAGCCAATCATTCCGGATTCCGAATTCCGGATTCCAAATTCCGGATTCCGAATTCCGGATTCCGAATTCCGGATTCCGAATTCCGGAATCAAAAAAATCCATTCCGTACAACTCTGGCGGGCGCCCTCAATTGGAGCATTTTTCTTGCCCTCCGCGCCCACAAACTAGTTAGTCTCACGATTTTGGTCCCGTACCAGTTATCATGTTTCGGACTTTAAATGGGGCTTCATGAACATCATCCCCTTATGAAGAAAAAAACGCTATCAGCTTTTGAAAACGAAGACCTGTGAAATTAATCCCAATTCCAGGCCCTGTGGAAAATTGAGCCGAATCACCTCAGGATACGATATTTGTCGAGAGGAAAATGAAACGAAAGCCACGATTGACTTTACGAATTCTCGTCTCATTACAATTATGATGTGGCCGGATTTGGACAATAATTATGGCTAATACAAGTTCAAAGCGCTTCGGGGAAGGACGGAAGCCTTTTTTTATTATTACGTTAATTTCTTTTTCTCTTGTCAACCACTTTACCTTGTCCCAACTACATATTCCTGTCTAAAAGGGTTGGGATTTTATGTTTACGGTTTTCATCAAAAAATGCAATTCCAATGGATTGAAGGTTGAGCTTCCAGAAAGTAGGCTTGCCAAATTGGCGTTTTACGGCGACAAATTCAAATTTAAAAAATTGCATTTGCAGCAAATGCAAGTGTCCAAACTTCATATGCAATTTTTTTTGTGAAAAATCTTCAGTTTTTCAGTGCTATTTTTCACGTTTCTCAATAAAAATGAACAAAATTGTTTGTAAAAATTTGCATCCGATGCAAATGAAAAAATAAAGTTTGCATTTCATGCAAATCCTGCACACACATTCGTAGATATTCTGAATCTTTTCCGCCTTTTTCTGTTGTTTTCTCGATACACATCCGGAAGTTCCTGAATTGCATTATATTCAAGTATTACAGGAGGAGAGAAATCACTATTTTTTTATTTCGAATTCTTGTAGATTATTCCAAACAGAATCAGATTCTAATTGTCTGAAAGCACGGAAACTTCTCTAAAAACCATAAAATTGCGTCGCCTGGCATAGAATTACTTTCGGTGGCCGAGTCCACTCGGACTACACGGGCAGGTGGAAGAGAAACCGTGTAGTTCTCGAGGACAACTGCCGATTGTTTTCTCTTTCTCTCTCAAATTTTTTGCCACTCTTAGACAGTTTTTTGTCTTTTTCTTCATTTTTTTTCTTCTCGGAACCTAGGTCGAAAAGTGGAAAAACGCCAAAAAAATAAAGAAAGAAAGAGAAACCAGTCGGCAGTTGTCCTCGAGAACTACACGGTCTCTCTTCCACCTGTCCGTGTAGTCCGAGTGGACTCGGCCACCAAAAGTAAGTCTATGCCAGGCGAAGCAATTTTACGGTTTTTAGAGAAGTTTCCGTGTTTTTAGATAATAAAAATCCGATTCTGTTTTGAATAATCTACAAGAATTCGAAATGAAAATGTTCTCCCATTTGAGAACGGCAAGAAGTGTTCACAAAAGGATAAAAGTAAAAATATTTTATTGGTTTTTTTAAAGTTTATTTTTTCAAATTGTGTTCAGGACATTAGGATCCAACTGAACAGTTTTTACGTTAGGTCGATGTTTGACTTTGTGATTTCGACGTCAGACCTCCAGATGACTAATGGACAAGACGCTTTGAAAATCTAGAAAATCAAAAATTCCAATACTTACCAATCATTGTTTCCAATCCTTTTCGATCGTTCTATCCAGTAGTATCGAGGTATCTCTTGGACACTAAAGGGTTCAAAGAAGACTTCACCCTGCTCACCGCCGGCGGAACACATCTATTGAATAATGAGAATAGACACACGGATAAGGTTGAAAGAAGAAGGGGGAAATGACCCCCGCCTCAGGTCTAGGACAGGTGTTCTGGGCGAGACTCATTAGGCCGTTTGATAATTAGTCTGAGGCAGATGTTTTCGGTGGGATCTTATTAAAGGAGATGATAATCTTCCGACATCTGCTCCCCTGGAAATAGATGTGACCTAAGCGGATTAGCCATAACTGGTTCGATTCAAAAGATGAGATCATTTGATGAACACATACGCGCTTCTTGAGCAGAAGAATTCACTAGTTTTCATGATTTTATCGCTTTCAACTGGTGGATTATAAATCAGAGCTTTTAGTTCTAATATAAGCGGCTGCATAACCGCCCTACTGCAACTCCGCTCATCTTGTCAGCCAGCTTCCAGAAATGATTTAATTCAATTCAAGTATTCAAAAATAGTTACAAATTCCTAATGATAATTGTTGACGGTTGAAATCGTCTGAACCTTCGTGCAAAACGAAAAAATAAAAATAAAAATTTGGTTTTTTGGATGGAAAAACCATTATAAAAGTTGTCATTGTTGAGGAGTTTGAAAAGGTTTTTTATATGTAACATAGCATTTTGAACAGAAGCTTTTCCGCTTTCGGAAGTTTTGAATAAGTTTTTTTCGAATTTCTAGATTTTACACCCGATGAGACCTAATTTTACACCTAATTTTAATTCATGTCCTATTTTAAAAATATAACCCTCTTACAAAGGGAAGATCAAATATATTGACATTTTTCCCACAAACCAGGTTGTGGATGGCGATAATGTGCTCTATTGCAAACAAAAAAGACACAAAGAGGATTACGCTGGATGTTCTCTGAGGTAGCGTGAAGACGGTTTATTGATTATTCTCTGTACGGTTTATGTGGGCCCAAAAATAATTATGTGGACCCATCTTTGAAAAGTTATAGTAGATTCTTTTTGGACTCTGGAATTTATGAATTTTTCATTGTTGAATATTATGTCCTAAAAATCTCAGTTCTCTAAACTTTTTTCAATTTTTGGAAAAAAGGCTTAGGCATTGAGTTGTCTTTGTTTTGAGATACTTATTTTAGAGTTATAAAGGTAGCCACATCGAAAATTAGACTGAAAAACCGAATTCCTAAGCTTTTTTTCGAATGGAAATGTGAAAATTTCTTTCTCAAAACAAAAATTGAAAAATTTTAGAGAACTAAAGTTTCTAGGACATAATCAAAAATGAAAAATTCTTAACTTAGAGAGTCCGAAAAGAATTTACTAAAATTTTTCAAAGATGGGTCCACATAAACCGTACAGAGCCGATTATTCTCAGTCTCCCATCTATTCTTGTGTGTTCAACCTTGTCTCCTGTTCAACTCAATTCCTTTATTAGATTTTGATTACCAGTCGGTCATCGGCGCTCCGCGCCTCCTACTGCCTTTCTTCACTTTTTTTAGAAATAAAATAACTGCGAAAAGTTTCGCGGGGGTTTATTATTTTCACGTGGTACCCTCTCCTTTATGGAAGTTTAGAAAATTCCTGAAAACGTGGTTTTTAAAACCTGTTGGCCTCATTTTTCTTATTTTCAGAATTTGAAGTAGACGAGCATCATCGCGGGAGAATTCTGTATCGACCTGTCCAGGTCTCATTAACATCGGTTCAGTTGGAAGGGCTGTGAAATTGAATATCCACGCACAGACGGACAGAATTTGGTGATTGTTAATAGTAAAGATATTCAGAATCAACAAGAATATGTCCATTCCATTTCGCCTTCTTCAAGTTCCGACGGTTGTCATCACGGAAATTATAAAAATGGTACGAATCGAAGAACTGTGAGTATACTTTTTATTGAAATTATTTGTTTATTGGGTGTCTAAGCTTGCACGGACGGTGGGAAATAAAAACAATCCAAGTTGTAATCACTGGTCTATTATGAAAAACAGACCATTTTAAACTCGCGTTCGAAATCCGGATAATTATAACTAGTAGGAGCTCATAGTTGTCATGCTTAGACTGGTCAAAAGAAGACTGTTTCCATGGACGAAGACTGGTCCCAAAAGAACCGTACTCGCAAAAAGTGTAGATATCATCGGAGGAGACTGGTCCTAAGAAAAGATAGGTCCCAAGAGACTGGTCCCAAATACTCTAGAAAAGACTGGTCCCAAGATTCACGAACTCCAAAAAGATCAAAACCAGTAATGCATTAGTTTGAATGCTTACGGACTTACAGGGTATTTCTCTGACCTGTGCACACGTGGTTGCCCTCTAGAATAATAAGTGCTTTGAGGGTGCCTAAGCCTTTAAACAAATGAATTTTCGGTACTGCTGGTTGTGATTATGAGTCCATTATATTTGACTAGAGCCGAAGCCCCCGTAGACCACAAAAAATTCAGCAAAATAGTAAATCCTAAATTTTTTTCCAATATATTCTATTTTCAAACGTATATTTCTAAGGAAACATTTTTTATATTTTTATTATTGGGACCAGCCTTATCTCTCAGATTGAGACCAGTCTCTTTTTTCCGGGACCTGTCTTCTCTTGGGACCATTCTCCCTCGATGGAACGACACTTTTCTTCGGACAATTTATTCTCTTTTTTTTTGGGACCAGTCATACAAGGTCTACAAAAAGGTCTCCTCCCTGTGCCCCCGTTTATGAGCTCACTTGACTAAGTTGGAATAATTTTCAACCAAGTTATAGAATTTTTTCCCCATTAATATACCTATTTTAATTCCAAATAAAATTAGGAAAAGTTCTTCATAACCCAGATTTTAAAATACTAAACTGATTATTTACGGTTACGAAAATGATCGTCTCGCCAATGAACATACACCGAAAGTTACTCTCAATGAGCGCCATCAATTCTCAATACTCCAAAGAAATTATTTTTAGTGTCACCCTATCAATGTGCTCGAAACGGACCAAACGTTTCGTTAAACTTTCCCGAAATATATCAATAAACTGGAAACTAGTAGTGATTGGCAAAAAAGAAGGAGGTGCATCAGTTGGATTCGACAGACGAAGCGACTGGAGAGACACGATTGATGTCTTGCTTGCTACGCCAAAATCTTCTGTCGAACCTCGAGAAATCGTGAAAATTGGCGATCACATGGTCCCAATAGAATTAGGTCGAAAACGAATCTACTTGAACACATTTTGGGAGAATCCAAAAGATGGGACCAAAGCAATCATTGATTATATTACTGATTTTTTCAATAGTCCTGTTCATTCATTGGCCGTCAGATCGAATAATATATGGATTTACGATTATATAAATAGTCGTCAGGACCAGGAATTAGAGTGCGGGCAAATTGAGAACACTGGAATAGTTCCCATTATTAATGATGAGGAATTTGAAAATATCTTGACAAATTTTCATGCGACGAAACGAATTTATTTGCGATTGTTGGCATCGACCGATTTTCGATTCAATGGGAATATGCCTAAAGTAGATACCCTAGAGATCACATTTGGACAATGGATCACTTTGGAGAATTTGAAAACAATCGATTCGATTAGCATCTTTTTTCAAAATTCGACGATCACTACAACGGATTTTATTGATTTTATGAGACACTGGATGACGGGTGGTTGTAAACGAATGAAATATGCATATATTGAAATTGGAGGATTAGATGAACAAAGAATTAAAGGAGATCTCAAAGGAATTCAAATAAATGAGATGCGAGAATATAAAAGGTATTCTGAAAGGCTTTTTTTGCATTTTTTAAATCACAAACCCTAGTTTTTGTTTCATTCAAAAAAAGGTCGTATTTGTCTCCAAAACCTCAAGACGTTTAAAATTATTCCTGAATTCAGGCCCTGCGGAATATTGAATCACATCACCTCAGGATACGATATTTGGAGAGAAGATAATACAAAGAAAGCCACGATTGACTTTACGAATTCTCGTCTCATTACAATTATGATGTGGCCGGATTTGGACAATAATTATGGTTAATGGGCGTTTGAAATGCCTCAAAGAAGGACTGTAGTAAGACATTTTTTCCAGTTTTTCTGAATCATTTTGCGATGCTGAATTCAACTAAACCCATGAAAACTGCCAGAAATTTGCCTGAGCGGAACACAACCGCATAAAAAAAACAGTGCAATCGATTCTGATGGCAGAGATTCTATTCCCACTGTGTACTCCTCTCGGACAATCGAGTTTCTCAAAAGATCACTTTCTGATGGTTTTTTGTATAATAATCAATGATTTTCCTTGTTCTTCTGCTATCTGGAGCGAGGTCTTCGAAAATTGTAGCATTTTTAATCGAAAACCCCACCAGAAAGTGATGTTTTGAAAAACTCGCTTGTCCGAGAGGAGTACACATTATAAAATCAATTGTCCGAGAGTAGTACACAGCGGGGGAAAAAACTCTGCCATCAGAATCAATCGCATTGTTTTTTCAAAACGGTTTCATGATGTTTGGACAGATCTGGGACAGTTTTCATGAGTTTAGTTGAATTCAGCATCGCAAAGTGATTCAGAAGAAGTGGAAAAAGTTTATGGCTTCAGTCCTACTTTATAGTGAACGCAAGCATCTGAATATTCGCTCTACTGCAAACCTTCGCCAAAATAGTTTTAGTAGAGCGAGTATTCAGACGCTTGCTTTCACTATAAAGACGCATCGAGTTTTGTCAATAAGTCACTCGCCACGGCTGTAATTTATTTTCAGCGGCGCGAAAAAAATTTTATGGTAAAAGTTTTTGCAAACTACGGTTTTCCACTGTAATCGTTGCGGGGAACACATTGAGAAAATTCGATGCGCCTTTAACTGAACCTTCACCACTTCGTGTACACATAATAAAACATTCTCAACCGGATGAAGTTAACAGTTTTCCATATAATTTTTGTCCAAAATTTCAATTCCAATGGATATCAACTCAACATTTCTTTTTGAACCCTCCTCAACAAAAATCGATTTTATGTTTGTAATCAGCATTTTTTGGCACTGTTCCAGAATCGGGGACCGAGTGTCAAAATCGGGGACCGAAATAGCAGTGCAGTATAAGACAAGGAATCTTCTACACATTACCTAAGCCTTTACTGAAGGCCCGGAAATTCATTGGCGCTTGAAATAGTATCAACCTGAGATTTAGGCTTAGTTATCCTCAACCACAAATTACTGATAAGACTCAAAAATTTTGTAACTAGCTCGTTGAGACTTTTGAACTACCGTTCTCCTCAAAAGTTTAGCCTTACCCCCCCAGTTTTCCAGTATCTCGGTAACGATAAGAGCTGCGGGAAAGCTTCCAACTGACAAAATGCTCCAAAGTTTAGTTATTATGATCCCCAAAAGCTGATGGAAAAAAAATAAAAAGTTGAAAAAATATTGAACTTTTTGTGAAAAACCAGTTTTGGCGATCCACAAAAGTTTAGCCTCACCCTGAAATTTTAATGAAAAATTGGGAATGCTGAGAAACTAGGCCGATAACTCTGTCCAAAAAGGTTTTGGTGGAAAATTTTCAATTACAAAGTTGTTTCAAATTCTATTTTCTACAACTTTTTAGTTGATCACTTTTCATCTAAACCCCTCACTGCCGAGGTACGGCCCTTTCAAAATGGCTTGTTGTCTTTGTTGCGCCTAGCCGCATGTTTCGCTAATGGGTACAGTATTCAAAAAGTGGTCAACTAAGAAAATGTTCTTTAGACACTGTTTTATCACGTCCATATGTTATTAAGTCTTAGACATTGTTTTTATCCATGATAGATATTGATATCTGCAATTCGGTGCCATTCACACCTTTTTTCGGTTCCAAGCCTGGCTTGCACGTTTTTTGAGTGCTCATAACTGGCTTCAAAATGCGTTTGGAAAAATGTTGTTAACATAGAAAATGTTCAAAATAATTAGATAAACAACTTTTTAGTTAAAAACTTTTTCTTATCTCCCTTGCCTGGGAAATTGCTAACCTGATAGTGTGCCTCATTTTGGGAGACAATTCAAAATGGGGGGGGGGGGGGGGGGGGGGGCAAGAGCCTGGGTGAAGTGAGTTTTAAGAAAATGACTTTTCTGATATCCTAATACCTCGCCTGAATGTATTCAAGCAATTTTATCACAATCGCCTGCTTTTATTCTACCGAGAAGTTGCCAGTTAGTATCAGGGGAGAGTACTCAACGAAGCTTTCGGTAAAATCATAGCAGGCGCTGTTGATAAAATTGCTTGAGTTTACTTGGACAAGGTATCTACCACCTGCTAATTCTTCTCATGGTCCACTTGCCTTGCCTCTAATTATGACCGCATAGAGGATTAGCAAGACCTTTTTGTGGCAACCGTCGCTCAATGCACCTGTCCCTTTTAACCAATTATCCTTCTGTTCCTTCCCATACTAATCCCCTTTTTTTCGGCCGTTTTCACTTTTCCAGTCTCCAATTTCCTGTCATAAATATAGTACTCTTCTCGTCTACTCAAACCAAGTTCTTCGAATTTAGAGATGGCTCACATTTTCCTGAATGATCCTATCCTAATTCGTCGCTGTATTCTGTATGAAGTCCTTGGCAAAACTCCAGTTTTTGAAGCGTGGAATCACATGTGCAAACGAATTGGTAGCAATGTTATCAACTATGTTGAATACGAGTTTTGGTATATGAGATTTGTACAGAAACACTACAATTTGGATTACGATAGAGGGTTGGAGAAAGAAGCAAAGACTATTTTTGATATTCCTATTGAGATATTGGATAGGATTTTCGATTATTTTACAAGAAGAGAAAGGTGAGTTTTGATTGAATATTTTTATTTTCAAAATTGGCATCTGAAAAATCTACGTTTGCATTCAAATTTTGAAATAGTTTACAATATTGGTATTTGAGAGCTGTCAAAAAATACTTCTCGTAAGTTTTGTCTTTTTTTTTGCCTGCTCGGTATTATTGGTTTCAAATGAACTGGCACCTCGTGACGTCACTCCCATTGGGGCCCAAGTTGAAAAACTTTCATGGTAGTTATTTATTTTTTTCATCAAGATTTTTTGAGGCAGTTTTCGCCCGCAAATTCAATTCTTCTCCACAAAATAAGATTTTTGAGCAAAGAAAAAAATATTTTTTTTGCGTGCGAAACCTGTCTGAAAAAAATCCCGATAAAACTACCATGAAAGTTTTCCAACTTGGGTCACCATGAGAGTGACGTCACGGGGAGACAATTCAATTGAAATCAATATTATACAAAAATATTCAAATATTACCTACTCAATACTTTGATGTTTTATATTTACTTACTCGTTTTTTTCCGATAAGATAAAATATTGTAGACTAACCATTCGAGACGTCTCCCCAAACTTCCGATGTCTAATTGACTCAAAAGACCTGAGATACAAAAAAGTGTGTGTTTTCTTCGACAAGAAAGGATCATTCATTGAAGCAGATGGTATCAAATTCGATTACGACACGGCATCCTTGCAAGACCAGAAGAAACTTGTCTGCAGAGACTTTTTCAAAATCCTTAGATCCCAAAATTTCAAATTGGATCATTTTCAAATCACTTTTCCATCGAGGGAATTCTTGAGTCAGCTCCAGCGACTTGAAGAGCAAGTGAGCGTGAATATTTTGAATGTTATTACAGTTTTCGCGGGAGACGAAATTCCAATATTCTCACGAATTCAGAAAAAAGGACTTCAAGAAGTTTCTTTAAGCTTGCCTAATGACAGGATAATAAGTCGACTAAGTGAAAAACAACGAGTCGTGAAGTTTTGCCATTTTGCTGAAAAAGTGCCTCAAATTCGACTTACTGTAGAGATTTTTCGAAATTTTCCATTCGAAAATTTTTTGATTTTTCGAAAAGTTTATCTGGACATCTATACATTCTTGAGTCATGACAAATATTATGAAGAGATGAAGAACATGTTCAAGGTGAGTTTTTTATAAATTTGGAAACATTAAGAAAAATAAAAATACAAAAAAAGATTATTTTTTTGGTCTGGAACAATTTTAGAAAAATTGATCAGTTATTTTATTTTCAGGTGATACTGGCATCAAATGAACTTGAGCTCTTAGAAGTTGAGGGTCAATGTGAATTGGCACATATGGAGAATTTTCTGATACGCGAACTTGAATTGAATAGAGTGACTAGAACGTCGTTCACTAAACAAATTCCAAAGACGATCGAGTCTTTCTTTGTCGAAGTTGAAGTCAAATTGCGCATTCAGAGGAAGAGAAATAATAACTGACAAAGGTTTTTTTCCTATGCTTCTATTTGCCTTCTCTTTCATTACTTGTCTGTTTTCAGTTTCATAATTACAATATTAGATGAGCGAATTTCAGGAAGTTGTTCTCAAAAGTTATTTTTGGTCGGAAGCGTTTTCTAAGCTCCGGGCGGCTTCATGCCCAATTAACAATGCTACCTACCCCTTTATCCATGGCAGATGTTTCTGCCTTCTTCCTCGGCTTTAGCAATCTTCGATGTAATTATTATTATTATATGTCTTATTTTATACCCCTCCTGGACACCTGTCTCTTCGACCCATAATCCCTACCTTCCCCTTCCATGCCAACCTTTTCATTTTCGTCATTTCCTTTTCTTTTAACGTCCAGGTTACCCTTTTAAACTATTATGTCTCATCTATTCCTCCAAAATCCAATTCATACTCGTCAATGTATTCTGTATGAAGTCCTTGGAAATATTCCTGTTTTTAAATCATGGAATAACATGTGTAAACGACTTGGTGACAATGTCATGGACTATGTTGAATACGAGTTTTGGTATATGAGATTTGCACAGAAAAACTATGATTTGGATTATGATAGAGGATTGGAGAAGGAATCAAAGACTATTTCTGATATTCCTATTGAGATATTGATTAGGATTTTCAATAATTTGACAAACGTGGAAAGGTACGTTTTTTTTATACCCGGCGCAGTGAAAGCAAGACGTAGTCTAGGGAGTCGGGCATTCGATCTTGCTTCCTTGATTTGTCTGCTTTCCCACTTAAAATTCGTTTGTTAAAGCCTACTCTTTTGAATTTTCTATTATGTATACGCAATTCTTCGCGCGGCCGTCACCATTTCTCTTGTGGACGAGGATGGAGAAAACTCGGTCACCTCCCAAGTCCTCACACTTTACACGCTATTTCAAGTCTTTGCATTGCAGCGCATTCACAGATTTCGAAATGTTTCTCTGAATTGAAATGTCCCTCTAAATGGAGATGTCCTTCAGAACGGTAAAAAAATGGTTTTTGAAAGCACGGCAGCGTACCGATTGATGGCCTAGAATCCCAAAAGTGGGTGACTTGCACGCTTTTTTTCTCGAATTACCAGGCCACTGATCTGCATGCATTCAAACGTCACGTCTTTATACCGTTTAGAGCAGACTTGTCGAAATCCGGGCCGATAAAAAATTCTCCGGCCCGAGTTGGAAAATGTTTGAATTTTGAAACACGTTTTTCCCGATTTTCAGCCCTATTTCGAAACTTTTCCTGAGTTTTTTTACTCAAAAAAAGATCAGTATTTCCTCTCTGAAAACATAGGCCAAAAAAACGCGAAAAAAAATTTTTCAAAAAAGAAACTTCAAGAAAACATGTTCTGCCCTGAACCCCTGGCCGACCAGCCCGGCTCGTGACTAGTCTGGATTACAGTTGTTTTTGAACCAAGTGATATTGAAAGAATCGAGTTAGAATTTTCGAAAATACGTCCGAATTCAAAATTGATAAAAACCCGAGTTCAGTAATTTGTTTTTTTTTTAGACTAAATGTCCGAGATGTGTGCAAAGACTTTCGAGCATCTATCGACACTATGAATCCAGGCTATAAGAATGTTGTGATTGCATTCTACGCCTCCAATAAATATGTGGAAGTGGACGATGTGAAATTCGAACATTTGTCTGAAACTCCACAAGTACAGGAAACGCTGGTGTGCAGACAGGTTTTCACCATATTGAGATCTCCAAATCTTAACTTGAATTCACTTCGAATCGTATATCCAGCAGAAGAGTTTCTCCTTAAACTCGAAAAGTTTCGTATGAAGCTTAACGTTCAAAGTCTTTTGGTTGAAACGTGCAATTCTACTGATGAGGTTAGAATAATACCGTTTATAAAACGAGAAAACCTTCAACACGTGGAAATTAGTATTTACAACAAAGGAAGGCACACAAGTCGTCGGTTGGAAAAGGAACGAGTGCTAAGGATTTGTGAATTTTTAAAAGAAGTTCAACGGATTCATCTCAAAATGAAAATTTTTCGAAAATTCCCGATAAGTGGTTTTCTTCAAGGAAATTCATCAGAAGTTTGTCTGGATTTTGGAACAGTTCCAACTTCTAATATCTGTTTTAAGTCTAAAGAGCTTATGAGATTTTTACGGGTTAGTTTTGAACTTTTCCTTTTATTTATTTTTTTTGTTTTTCGTTTTTGCTGAAACGTAGAAACTGTCCCCTTATAAAGACTACCTAAAAGATGTTTCCAAAAGCAAAATTCTATAATTTTCAGATCTTTCTCCAGTCAACTGCTAGATTGAATTTGCAAATCACTCTCTTTTTTGATCAGGATATCATTTGCAACTTTTTGAAACATCGTCTCGGATTCGACAGTATTGCTAACAAGCCCAGATCATTCATCAAAGAGATCATAGAAACAGGAGAAAACTGTATTGTTGAACTTCAAGACAATAGTGTCAAACTTCGGAAAATTCCCCGATTGAGTATAGAAGCTGTGAAAGGAGACCTGAACTGAAATTTAAAGAACACTTCCAAATTTGTCATTTTTTGAAAATGTATAGAGGTACATAAATTGCACTCTTTTTTTTCCTGTCTTCATATATGTATCTGTTTTTTTACTATTAAAACAGTAAAAAAGCAGACCAAAACTGTTTGCCAAAAAAAATCTACTTATACTTGCTCGAATGTCAGCTGAATAAAGATTCTTTGAAAAACCAAGCATCTTCTGCCGAAAAAACTCTATTACACCGACACTCCTAACAGAACAACACCTCTGAATAAATAGCTTCCGTGTGGATTTACGTAAATGCGTAAATCGACACGTAAGCCATTTTCCGACTCTTCCGCTCAATAACTTTTACTGTAGCTGGCCGAACTTTTTTTCGAATGATCAGTCCTTCGCGAATGGACGATAGCAAAATGTATTTCTGTTTGCTCAGTCAGTGGCAAAAATAGCTTTCTGATGCTTTTGGTCTCGATTTTAAAGAGAAACCACTTAATTTTTGAACCATACTTGAGCCTGAAAGTTCGAAATAGCAACTCTTTTACACCGGCACCCAAACAGGCACTTCGAACAGTAGAGCAGCATGCCAAGTAAATAGGGTTTTTACGGTAATTACCCCATCTCCAAGCTTACTAAAGAATTCATTTCTTTCCACTCCTTCCCCCCGCCCTCTTTTTTTTCCAAATAACTTTTTAAAACAACATGTCTCATTTATTCCTCCAAAAATCCAATACATGTTCGTCAATGTATTCTTCATGAAGTTATTGGTAGTATTCCCGTTTTTGAGGTATTAACACCGGACATATAGAAGACAGTGGGGTTTGTCTATACGTCAGGATGTTTGGCATTTTTTGACAAGAATAAAAAAAGAGAAAATCGAACAAACGGCCCGCTGAACAGGAAACAACCAGCAGAAAACCGCGACTACGACGCGTGTTTTTTGGCACCTGCTGGCTTTACTGTTTAGTACACTTCGAAACTGTTCGTTTTGCCATAAAAAGTCTAATTGAGATTGAATGAAAGTATTGTAATATCGATAAGGATGAGAAAGTGTTTTCTTCAAAATATCTTTTTCTCCGTCGTTCTTCGCGACCTGTGGGTTGCTACACAAAAAGTTATCACTACTCATTTCTCCTTATAATGCCAATTTCAATACACTCAACACTTTTCGTAATTTCGTAATTATGTTTTTTAGTTTCGTAACGATAATCGCTCAGTTTCAACAAATTGATCAACTGAAATTCGCATTCGTTTCGAAAATTGAATTTCAGAACTTTCCAGAGAGCTGAAACTTGAATTTCCGACTCTTCGTTAGAGTTTGAAGAAATGGTACTCAATAGAATATAGTATGATGTTTTTTTTAAGAAGTTTTAATTCTCAACAATATACAAAATTCAGCGCAGATGCAGAGCTTTATAGTAATAATTTAAATTCCGTCGCATTTCAAAGTTCAAAACTTTCTAGAAAAAAAATTCTCCACGGTGTAAAGCTCTATATTATCCCATACATAACTATGACTTCACGAAGTTTTCCGTATTTCAAGCATCTAGGACAGATACAGATTTCTGTAAATACCGTAATCCTACAGTAATCCGTCTCAATTTTTGACTGCGCACTACTTGAGCCTCGCCCATACTTCGATAAAAGTTAGGAGTAATTCGTTCATTTCGAAGCAATTCAAAAAATTCGGGCTACTGTAACTACCGTTATCCTACAGTAATCCGAACCTGTTTTGGACTGTATACAAAGTGGGTTCCATGTACTCCTACAGTAATCTGTTCTCCGAATTTTCTGGAAACGAAGCACTCGGGGACTTATGGTTACATGCCAAGTTTGGTACAAATTGGTCAGAGGGCAGAAAAGTTATTCTACGAAAAACGCGAGACGGATAGACAGAAATCTCTCTTAGCATAGAGACGTGATTTTTCGACAAGAATAAAAAAAGAGAAAAGAGATTTTTCTAAAAATTGTTCTTGAAAATTCTAGGCGATAATTGAGTGAAGCCAACTTACATTTATTGAAAGTTTTTTCTATAATGTTCATTTCAAAATAAGAAATCACTAGTCAGTCATAAATGTACAATGTGACTCCTAGTTTAAAACGTGGCGGGGAAATGAAATATTGAATTTCCTTTTTTTTTCCAATTTTTATCTACAGTAACTGTCTCCAGTGATTGTCTCAATGTATTAGCTTTCCGAAACCATCAGCAACCGTGCCCCACTGGGCTCAGTTGATTTTCTGCAAATAATAGTTTTAAATGTCGTCAAAGTAACAAAAAATTTCCGATGTCCTCCAAAAAAGCCGACTGTTGTCAGTTTTCTAAAAAAAAATCATCCGAAGAATTTTTTTTTTCGACATAGAACTACGATTTCCGCCCTATTTTCTACTTGAACCTAGTAAAAATGTGAGAAATATCAACAATTTTCGATTAAAAAATGCTATAACTTATTTGCGAAAGTATGACACCTCGGTTTAAAGGCGCAGCGACGAATGCTCACCAGGTCCTGTCACGTTTACAGTTATTTTCAACTGAGAGTTACTGTAATCGTGACGGGAGCCAATAGAAATTTGTCGGTGCGCCTTTAATTTAAAAATGCGAACCTTTTTCCACTTGCAAAGTTCGGCGATCAAAGGGTCGCCGATGCGCGTGTACCTTTAAACTGCCGTAAATCTACATTAGGGGAGACGCGTTGCGTGCGCCGCGTTGCGGCAGTTGGCAGCAGGCCAAAGCAGTGAGAAAAAATAGCTCCGTATCAATTAATGCGTGTCCGAGTCGCTACGAAACGAAAACCGCGACGCGGCGCACGCAACACGTCACTCTTAATGTAGATTTACGGCAGTTTAAAAGTGCATGTGCATCGGAGACCCTGTGGGCGATATAGTCAACGCAAGCGTCTGCATACCCGCTCTATTGCAACCCCGCCCACCTCGTAAAAATAGTTCTCCTTTTGGAGAGAGCGGCAGACACGTTACTGTCTGCGTCTCTGGCCGCTCTCTCCAAAAGGATAACTATTTTGACGGAAATGGGCGGGGTTGCAATAGAGCGGGTATGCAGACGCTTGCGTTGACTATATTGTCAAATCAATAATAGTTGTGCAAGGAATTTAAATTTTTATTTTCGCAGGCGGTCCGCCTTTTTTGATCTCCAAGCTATTTTTAATTTTACGCAGTTGGAAATGAAAGTGGGCGGACCACCCGCGAAAAGAAACATTTGGATTCTTTGCACAACTATTATTAATTTGATAGTACTTTGGAAATTTCGCCGCTGTCTGGCTTTCTATCTTTCCCATCCGAAATTTAAAGTCGGAAATTACATTTCCAAATCTGAATTTTACAAAATTAGAATTCCAGAGAAAAAAAAAGCTATTTGATCCAAATCAGTTGGGGCAAAAAGTGAAAAGCGGAAGAATACGCAAAAACCTATGCAATTTTGTTGGATTTTTTCCGGAATTTTTTTCCCAAAAATATGAATTTAGAAAAAGTTGGATTGATCGTGCCGCATTATGTGAAGTATGTTGGAAACAGCAACTTCAACTTGTGATTTGATGATAATTTGAAACTTTGTCCGATGGAGCGCGTTTGAAATAGTTCCAGAGGATATCTTCAAAGCATGTTGTTCTGAAATCAAGACTATTCGGCTACTCCAAAATCTTTACATAAAAAAACCACAATAATATAAACATCAGGACGAGCTAATAACACTGCTGATATAAACGAAATCAATAGAATACAAATAATAGCCAACTATCTGAAATTCAATTATGAAGCCACTGATTCCAGACCATTTACAAGCAAACGGAAAAGATCAATGCTGAGGAAACAATGGAAATCATGCGAAATGAAAGAATAGCACCGTGATTCTAGCCCAACATCAAATGTCCTGTGTCCCAGAGCCTTAAAGCACTTTTTCGCTATATTGCCTGAATTATCGGAAAAATCAAAAGGGTCCAAAACCCCTGGGGCCCAAAAATCGAAAGTCTTCGATTTGGCCCAAAACTTATTTCTGAGACGTACTAGGGTCCACCTCCCCTAGAACATCCTAGAAATAAATTTAGGGTCAAATCGAAGACCTTCGATTTTTGGGCCACGGGGGTTTTGGACCCTTCTGATTTTTCCGATAATTCAGGCAATTTAGCGAAAAAGTGCTTTAAGGCTCTGGGACACAGGACATTTAATGCTTCCCCACTGGGGTAAAATCACGTGTGTAACCCGATTCCGGAGAAATCTCAAACTTATTCAACTGGAACTGGGCGGGAAATTTGAAAAATGACTGGTTTGAAATTTCATCTTTTTGAAAAAAAGAATGAAGGGGCGGGGCTAGAGCTTAGGTTCCTATCGCATAAATGCTCACAAAAGTGTCTTCTATCAAATCGTGTTGGGAACGTGTCGATTTCTTCGGAGCAATAAGTCAGTTTCCTATCTTAAAGTGGGCGTGGCTTACTCGGAAAGAGGCGGAGCCAGAAAAAAAAAGAACATTTCACAGCATCTCTAATTCAACCGCTATAAAAATGGATGCTTTCTTATCACAAAATCTTCCAAAATTCAAATTTTACGGATATTCAGAAGTGAGCTTATTGAGCTCGCCGACATATGGGGGGAGACGGAGAGCACCATACGTCCTGAAGTCAGTCCACCTGTGGTTTGGATGTTGATCTTTATCGTAGTCTTTTTGTCCTCCTCCTCTCTTCACGAACATGAACTTGAAGTAATAATTGAAGCGGCGAGCGAGTTTCTGAAAACAATCAGGTTTAGTTGATATAGAGAAATATTATTTCTTACCTCGCGGCGATCAAGCATGATCAACTCATTGTGATGATGTGGGGCAAATTGAACGAGATAGACGCCCATAACTATTTTGAGAGCCTCATAGAATGCACCCGGTGACATATAATACACAGGATTTTTCTTGAACTGAAAATGAAGCAAATGTCGTATTCGTTTCTTGTACACAAACACTTACTGCCAAATCCAGAGTTTGTTCGAGCATTTCTCTTGTGATATCACTTGGAGACATCTTCCTGTACTTTTTTGGAACATTTGCTGGCTTGCCAGGCTGAACATCAACGAGACGTTCGTCCAACTGTCGTTGCCATTCGAGGTGTATCATGTGATCCTGTTGGTAAATTGGGTTGTATCGATTGGGTATGGAACGAGCTCGTTGACGTGCTCCTGCCAAATCTTCCGGATCTCTGGCTCTTCTGGGCTCCAATGAAGGTAATCGGCGTGGCCTGAGCATTCTGAAAAAAATAATTTATGAGAAAAAACACGTTGAAAACAAGTAGGAGAAGCCAAGCCAGGAAAAAGTACGCATTTTTTAGGGTTTATGGAGGCCAGGCTTGTCACGGGCCGGGCCGGGCCCGGCCCGGTCGGCCCGGGGGTCAGGGCAAAACATGTTTTTTTCAGGTTTTTTTGAAAAAATTTTTTTCGCGGTTTTTTTTATAGTTTTTTGACCTATGTTTTCAGGGAGGAAATTCTGATCTATTTTTGAGTAGAAAGACCCAGGAAATGTTTCGAAATAGGGCTGAAAATTGGGAAAAACGTGCTTCTAAATTCAAAAATTTTCAAACCCGGGCCGACCGGAGAATTTTTCATCGGCCCGGTCCGGATTTTGACAAGTCTGATGGAGGCGAATTTCGAAAACTTGATAAAAAAAAACCACAAAGCTGTTTCGAAGGAACAAGAAATTGGCAGAAATTCAATAAATTAAAAAATGTCTGGCAATCCGAATAATTCTAAACAAGAATTTTCCATTATTTCAAGAAAAATTGAGAAAAATATTAATTTCGACTACGAAACCCGGAGAAAGAGCACGCGAAAAAGAACAAATGTCAGCAAAAAACCTAAAATTCAGAGGAAAGCAAGACGAAAACTGAGAGAAATGCGATGATTTTAAGACGAAACCGAAGCAAGAGGTTAGGCAACTGAGCTGGAAAAAGCGACAAATTGCGACAAAGCTACGGAAACGCTTTCAAAATGAGCAAGATGAAGCTTCAAGGAGACTAAAAATCATTCGAAAATTAGGAATTCATAGAGAAAAACTTGAAAAAAGCGTAATTGAGACACATGAGAGATTTGAGCGTGTGACAAGCGGAATTTGGCCTCAAAATCTAAAATAATAAGCAAGAGGAAAGAAGAAATCGATCGAAGATGTAAAATTCATCGAAAAAATGACGAAAATCGCTCGAAAACTGACTGAATAACGAAGAAATGTCGACAAAAACAGAGGTTTCCCGCCTTGGCGCGTCGCCAACACCAAAACGCGGCCGCACGGAAAACTCTTCCATAGCGAAATTTTGAAAAATTAAACCCTTTATTTCTTCGTTTTTCATCGAAATTATCAAGTTTTTGGGCTGAATAGGTAGAAAATTAATGAAAAATTTTGAAATTTTGAGGATTTCCGTTTTAAAAGGTGTTTTTTTGACACATTCTCCGGTAGTTTTCTCGATTTGAAATTTTGAAAAAAAAGTCTCGATTTGAAACTTTTTTTTCAGAAACCGAAAATTTATTCAGACGCTTCGAAGACGGTTTTGTACAGTTTTTTTGCTTTTTTTAACATTCTCAGTCATGTTTTTGGCAGTAGAAAAGTGGATTTTTTATTAAATTTCAAGTAAATTTTTTTCGGAATTTTGAGAAAAAAAAATTTTTTTTTTGCTTTCTATCTCTCAGAAAGAATCCGCATAATAGCTCACATGCAGCACTTCCACCTCAAAAACTTACAAAACGAAGCTCAAAACAGTGGCAAAATCCTCGAATTTCACATCTTTAATCTCCATTTCTTCCATTGATTTTTCTTTGAAATCCCCATTGAAAAGCGTGTCGAAATTGTCGGAATGACACTGAAATTTATGTGGTTTTATAATACGTTTTTTTTTTCAATTAGTTTTCAATTTTTCCCGTTTTTTTTTAAGTTCACTTGAGGTGTTTCAAACCTCACTTTTTTTTTTGGAAAACCGCTGTGAATATGCGCTCCATCGGTAGTTTTAAGACACTTTAAATAGCTACTCTGAGCTTTGCAAGTACAGTAGTAATAGTTACAGTAATCCTCGTAAGCACCGGCACAAAAAGTATAGATGGAATAGAATGTGTATTTCCAGGTACAGTAATCTTCCAATCTCTACTTTGATCCATGAATGCTAACGTGCCAATCATCTTCGTTTAACTGGAAACCTAATGAAAACTAGAGAATTACGTCACAGGATTACTGTAATTTCTGGAACACCAGAAAGAATATTCTGATGAATGAAATGAACGTCTACAGTTCGTCAAGCCTTTCAAAACGCTCTAAAGCTCTATTGAAACTAAAAAATCTACGCTAACTTCTGTTTTTTTCAAATTTGAATAAAAGTGGGCGGAGCCTGTTCATCTCCAATTTATAAGAAGGATGAGTAAACGAAAAATATGCCTCAATGAATGAGTTTCTTGTTTTTCTAGAATTCTTTGAGGGTCTGGAGATGTGGCAAATAACTCGGCTGTCATCATACTGTCAAAATAACGGCCCGCCCACTTTCAGTTAAAACTGTAGAATTTCAAATTTAGCTCGTAAACAAAAATGGGCGGACCGCCCGCGAAATAAAGAGTTTGAATTCCTTTCACAAACTTCATCTTTTTGACAGTAAATAGCCATGAAAATCAGGCTGATCTATCTCCGTTTTCAACTTTTTTTTATCTTTTTTGTCAAATTTTTTTCTCCCAAATTTCAAAATCTTACCTCCTCTTTTGTCAACGCCTTCTCATGACTTCTATAGACAATTCGATACGTTTGACTCTTTTTTGCCTTCTTTTTATTCTCAAATTCATCAGTTAACTTGACTTGTTCCACTAATTCTCCTCCAATTGTTCGAATCGTATCATAAACATCCGATGTCATATCATTGAATTCAGTACCCGAGGGAAGGAAGAATGAAATTTCGAAGACTACCTGGAAATAGGGAGGTTTTTTGGTGTATTTTTTCCTTCATTTCCACTAATTTCAACCAAACCATACCTGTGGATGCGCACTAATCTGCTTATATTTCACATCCTCTCCGGGCAATTTTCCAGCAAATTGAGACAAGAATCCAGTATCTTTTGACCAGAATAATCGGATGTCTGGAATTCCATAAAGAACCATTGCGATTCTTTCTAAACCAATTCCAAATGCCCATCCAATTTTATCTTGAACTCCCGCCGATTCTAGAAGCTTCTGTTCCATTATTCCACATCCAAGGACTTCTAACCATTGACCATTGTAGAATACCTATAAATATATAGGGGTTTAGAAAAGGTTCAGAGAACAAATAGGAGAGATTCGGTTTTGAAATTATGTTTTTTTTTCATATATGTGAGTTCTTGGTGAGTTGGTATATGTTTTTTTCAGTAAAAATAATCTTTTTTTCAAAAATTTTCAATTTAAGAAAAATCTGGCGGAGCTTCTAATTCCAGCATTTCTTCAGCATCATTCTTCCCGTTTTTTCGCTGGAAAGTCGATATTTTCTATTTAAAAAGTGGGCGGAGCTTCGTGTTTTCTTTTCTGAATTCCTCGGCTTACATACTCAACTTCTACTAAAAATTAGCAAACTTCAAAATTTCTGTTTCTAAGAAATTTGAAGAAAATTGGGCGGAGCCTGCTCACCTCCAATTTATAAGAAGGATGAGTAAACGAAAAATATGTCTCAACCCATCGTTTCTCTGCGTCTTTTCCAAATAATTCATCACAAAGACTCTCTAAAAATTGTTTCAGTTGAATTTCAGTGGCTTTCGTGGCATCCAATGAATGAGTTTCTTGTTTTTCTGGAATTCTTGAAGGGTCTGGAGACGTGGCGAATAGTTCGGCGACTTCTTCGGATTCAGATAATTTATTGTTGAGAAGATCATCTTTTGAATAGAGACGCACTCCTTCGATCTAAAATTAAACTGATGAGTTTGAATGATGATTTTGAAGTTTCTGTAGTTTTGCAATATTTCTTTTCGGCTTTTTTAAAACTTAAAATCAAGAAATTTTGTAGTTCGTCTTTCTTATTACCTGATGAAAGCATGGATATGTCCCATCGACTTCATCTCTTCTATGAACATCTCCAATCACTAAAAATGCATCCAATCCCTGTTGCATTAAATTATGTTGATGAGCAGAAGTATGGGCACGAAGACAATGATCATGATTTACGTAGTAAGTATAGGAGAGGCGTCTGAAAATGGATGAACTTGGAATATTTCGGTTTTTGTGTGGGCGGAGCTTATTTCCCTTACAGTATCCCCTACCTGGACACATGATCCTTCGGTGTCAATAATGAATCGAAATTTTGAAAAGTGGTGACAACACGTGGTTCCGATTCGCAAATTGTGAAGAGTGGAGAGCGATTTCCTGGAAAATGAGGACTTTCGGGAAAAAAATTCTTGACGACAAAGTTAGATTTCCGAGTTATTTTCCGACAAAAATCCAGACTTTTCTTCAAATTTTTGGGCGAGAATTGAGGAAGCAACATTTGATTTTTGAGATTTTTCACACGCGTCGAAGTGTGAGCTATGAAAAGTCGCCCTAATGCTAAAACATGTTTTCAAATCCTAAATTAATAATTTTAAAAGGAAGCGAAATAAAGTTTTTCATTCCAGTGACTTTTCTAATGAGTCTTGACTGTTTTTCTATATCCCAAAATCTGCAAATATAGAAAAAAAAATAGTCCCTCCTTTAGGATATTTGCTTTAGGATAATGAAAAAACACGTCTCAATAAAGTGCGTTTGCATAGCTCACACTTCCAATGCGTGAATTTTTTGGCAAGAAGAGATTTTCGAATTTCAAACGATTTTTCTAATTTTTTCTCCGATTCTCTACTAGTTTCCATTTTTTTTCCATACCAGGTTTTCGATATGTCTGATGTACATAACCGACGATTCTTCTCTTCAATAAATTCAATGGATTTGGCGTCTCCTTTAAAATTTGTCGATCCAAAAAACGTCGAACGGCTGGAGAGAGATTGTAGAGACTATCTGGAGTGTACTTTCGACCGTCTAGCTGGAAAAATGTTTTTTTTTAGCAGACTTTTTCCCTTCTCCCTAACCTCAAAAACATCATTTTTCTTCTCTTCCATAACCATTGCCTCTTGTGAACTCATCCATCGTTTTGAAGAAGAAGACGTTGGTGATGTCCATGATGAGGTAATGCCAAACATCGGATTGCCTTTCTTATCCTTTTGAAATGCTATGATTCGCATTTTGCTTTGGCTGAAAATGGAATAAAAAGATGGCTTTCTAAGATGGAAATCGATAAAGAGAAATTAAGGATGAAACAATGGAAAACTGGAGAGTTCAGGAGGATGAAGTTTTGCGGGATTAAACTGAGAATTGCATGTTTCGAGTCGAAACTTTCGACTTGAAATAGGCTTAGCTACCAGCTCAGAGCAAATTTTTATTTGGCAAGATGTTATTCTTTGAGGTGAAAATTACTAAAAACTGATTTTTTGGATCAAACTTTCCTACAAAAAGCGAGGATGCATGCATGCCAAGAGCATCTTTACTGCACTGGAAGTTATCAATGGAGCGTATTTCAAGCTTCGGAATTCTGGAATGGCACTTCAAAATATATACCAATGAGGGAAATCCTTTTGGAGAACAATGAATACAGACGTGACGCTGGCTGTGCGTTGAGTACACTACACTGGACACAAGAAAAAAGCAGCGCGTGGGGAGGAGATTCGCAGATTTGTCTCAACACAGAATGTACTCTGCGTCTCTCTCCTCGCCTCACTCTTTCTGGCCGTTTCGTGTTCAGGGGTCACTACACTCGAAACGATCCAAACTAAATTTTCGATCGATATTCAATTTCTCGCCGATCCAGAAAGGCTAAAACGATAGACAGTTGGATAAAGTATTCCAACAAAACTTGGCAGTTTGCCAACAGTATCAATGGTGCAAGGTAGGGGGTAAAATGGGCTATACAAAACGCGCTCCTTTGATTACGTAAACAACCGTTGCCTGAGTATTCAACGTTTATTGCATTTCCTTGGAGGAGACGCAGAGACAATGGGTGAAAACGTTGAATACTCAGGCAACGAGTCGAAAGCATTGGATCAACTCAATAGATACAAGAAGAGACCACATTGATAAGCTATCGATGGAGCATCTTTACTATTTCGGAAGAACATTTGATAACTCAATGAAACTGAGCTCATTTTCGAATATCCCCGACAATGTTATCCAAAGAATTGTCCGGAACAGACATGAGCGGAGGAGCTAATTTTGTATCCGGAAGTCGGAACAGTTTTGAAAAACTCGGAAGGTGGAAGGCGGACGAAATTTCGAAATCTCGGAAAACGGAAGAAAGGGAACGGAAGAGACAGAAATTGCTCAAAACTGCTCCAGCTAGGAAAACACAAAAATTTGTGGCATGAAGTTGAAATGTTTTGAACATAAATGTAGTTTGACGTTTAGCCAAGTGTGATGAAAAGCGCTAGAACCGAGTTGAAAAGTTGAAAAATCTGGAAAAACTTTGTCCCAGTTTTCGCTTTCTAAATCGCCTTCAAACTCCGAAGCTGGAAGCCGGAACAATTTTTGAATCCCGGAATTCGGAAGACGGAAGAGTAAAAAACACGGAAGACGGAATTCCGCTCATGTCCGGTACGGAATGGATTTTTTTTGGTTTCCGGAATCCGGAATGACCTTCGAAAATACGGAATCCTTGGTTTTTTTGAAATTCAAAGTCTTTAAAAGCGAATGAGTTTGTAGTCGAGAGAAGAAATTAAAGCAAGCGATTTGAAGAGTCGCGGCGAGACTCCCTGTCGATTTACAAGCTGCGCCTTTAAACTTTTTCGTCTCTCTCGTTCGCGTGCTCTTTCTTGACTGTTTTTCAGTGCGTTTTAGGAACCATTTCATGCTAGAAGCAGTGAATACCAACGTAACGCTAAAATATTCTTCATAGTTCTGTTATTTTTCTTGACTTGAAAGTTTCGAGTCGGAACGGAATGAATTTTTTTTTCGCGAAATACGGAAAACGGAACTCGGAATGAAATCCGGTTTTTCGGAATCCGGAATTTGGAATACGGAATGAGAAAACTCCCTGAATACAAAATACGGAATCAACCGAATTCGAAGGAATACTTTTTGAAAGCGATTATTCCACTTGGAAGAAACGAAAAGATGGAGCGCATTTTAAGCTCAGAAATTCTGGAATGGCATGTCGAAATATATACCAAGACGGAAGCATTCTATGAATGAAAAAACATTGTTAGAGTGAATGATCATCATAGTTTATTGGTGTTTTAGAATTTGAAACCATTAATTAAAATAGTCCAAATGCAACCGAATTCGATGGAATGCTTTTCGAAAGCGATTGTTCCAATTTAAAGAGACAAAAAGATGAATACAGTAATCCGACTTGAGAAGAAAAAAGCACCTGAATTTTGAGAAGACTTCAGAAGAACATATATCGTTGAAGGATGGTTTCGAGAAACGATTAGTTTGAAAGTTGGCACCGTGCCAAGTACATTCGTTTTTGTACATAAATAAGAACAAATGAATAGTCCTGGAACCAAAGAAAGTCTACCTCAATAAACAATCTTTCTGAGGCCTACAAGAGTTCTACAAGTAACAATTAGGCGCATTTCTAATTCCACATTTTTTCGAAATATACTTGCTGATAGTGACTGATACAAGACAAGAAAGTTTAAGTTCAATTTGAAAATCAATACGAAGGACTTCAAAAGTTTCAAAAAAAGGCTAAAATCTCAAAAGTAAACACAACAGAATGTTTGAAACGTGGCGACTGCCCGAGTGAAACGTATCAATGAGAGTGACGTCACAGAGGTCACGCAAAAATTTCTTTTTTTTTTCGGTAAAGAGCCCCACTGAAATTGAGAGAACTACTGGAAAAGCACTTCAAATCAAAATCAAAAAATTGAACACGGTACTCCAACCAGCGATGAAAAAAGTGCTTCTGTAGTTGGAGAAGGCTTCAGAACACTTTATAATTGAATTGAAACCTATCAAAATATCGAAAAGAAGCGCTTTTGAAAGAGTACTGCTAGAAGCAGTAAAGTAGAACTATTGAAACCTCCGAGAAACGTCTAGAACTCGTTTATGAGAAAGAAATGGGAAACACAAAAGGACCAAAGGAAACCGATTGTTCCGCTCTATTCCTTGTTTTTCCAATGACTCTTGCAGGGGAAAAAAAAACATCGAAAACTGATAGAAAAATTATTCGCGAGTCTTGAAGAAATTAAAGCTGCGAATACTCCCGAAAAGATGATCGGCATGTACGCCAAGAAAAACCTTACTGCTCTGGAAGTTATGAATGGAGCGCATTTTAATCTTCGAAGTTCTGGAATGGCATGTGGAAATATATGTATACCCAATTTAAAAATAGAACAATTATAAGAATAAAGAACTGGGAGCGGTAAAATAAAACTATTTGAACTTCCGAGCCAAGAATATACTGAAAGACTCCAGAAGTTTCTGAAAAAAAACTGAACACTCAGGAGTAAACACAACAGAATGTTTGAAACGTGACGGCCGCCCGAGTGACACGTATCAATTAGAGTGACGTCACAGAGGTCACGCCGAAATGTCTTATTTCATGATATTTTTTGTCAGGGAGCCACACTGAAATTGATAGAACGTCTTGGGAAAATCCTCGCCGAGTTCTAAAGAATGCTTTTCGAAAGCTATTGTTCCACTTGGAAGAAACAAAAAATGAATACAATAATCGAATTGATTATGAAATAGAGCATTTGTGGCTTAACAGGATATTAGAGCCGGAAGCTGGAAGTTTAAAAAATCGGCGGAAGGCGGGAGTTGGAAGTAGGATGTCGGAATCCGAGAGCGAAAGTTGATCTAATTGATCGAAAATCCGGAAAATTTATAGACTTTAGCTGATTTCAACGATTTCAACTTGTGCTTCATTTCTGCCAAAATCCCGAAATATTTTTCAATTTTTTGCCTACTCCACACTTCCGACTTCCGCCCGAATTTAGTTTCCAAAACGGAAGTCGGAAGTGAAAAAAACAGGCGGAAGGCGGACGTCGGAATTCCGCCCAGCTCTGGTGCCATGGATATCAATTGGCACCTTTGGTTGATCTGGAAAGCTTCTGAAAACTTTGGAATGCCGTCCAAGATTTACTGGCATATTTCTGAAACAAAAGCCGAATTTTCGCATGGATCATACCGATAGTCTCAATGATCTTTGAAACATCAATGATCTCAACTGGCACTGTTGAAAGTCTCGAGAGACCTCTAGAAGAGTAAAAGAAAAGTTCCAGAACCAATTCAAACAGGAACGACTGAACCATTTGTTTCAAGGATTCGGAGAACCTTAAGGACTACTTCTTCGTTAAACTGGGAACCTACTGAAAACACGAGAACGACGTCACAGGATTACTGTAATTTCTGGAACACCAAAAAGAATATTCTGATGAATAAATTGAATAGATCGTAAAGGCTTTCAAAACACTCTGAAGCTCAATTGTAATTAAAAGATCTACGCTAGAGCCTCTTTTTTGAAAAACACCTTCGAGTAGAAATTATTTATTTAGCGGCCGCCAGCCGCCGGACGCGTATCTATTGAAATGACGTCACAGAGGTAACACCGAAATATAGAAAAACTTTTCGTAAAAGACAATTGGTATGCATGCTAAGAACATCCTTACTTCCTTAGAAGCACATCTGATGACGTAACAATAGACATTTTGTTTCTCTTTGCCAAAGGCTCTAGAATATTAACAGTGAACTAGATTTGACAGAACCAATTGTTTTGGAAAATTAAGACTCCTTAGAATCTTGGAGAAGAACATCAATCAAAAGAATACAGAGTGCCATGGATATCAATTGGCAGCTTTTGTTGATCTGGAAAGCTTCTGGAAATTCCAGAATGGCGTCCAAAATTTAATGGCATTTTCCTGGAACAACAGCCAGATTTGAATTTTTGCATGGATCATATCGATTATCTCAATGATCTTTGAAACACCTATGATTCTAATTGGCACTGTTGAAAATCTCGAGAAAACCCTAGCCGAGTAAAAGAAAAGTTCTAGAACCAAGTCAAACAGAATCGACTGAACCATTTGTTTCAAAAGATCTGCAGAACTTTAAGGATTACTTTGGTCTATGAATGATAACGTGCCAATCATCTTCGTTTAACTGGAAACCTACTGAAAACTAGAGAATGACGTCACAGGATTACTGTAATTTCTGGAACTTCAGAAATAATGTCCCGATGAATGGAATGAACGTCTACACTTTGTCAAGCCTTTAAAAACACTCTGAAGCTCAATTAGAACTAAAAAATCTACGCTAAAACCAATTTTTTGAAAAACCCGTAGCCAACAAAAATGGAGCCATGGAAAAATTGAATCTTCATAAGGATTTCCTATTTTTACTAACAATTATTGCAAAAAGCCATCAGAAGTACCCAAAACCGATCGAAAAAACAAAAAGTTAGTCGTTTTTAGGTAAAACTTCGAAAAATTGACGAAATGATGCAAACGCGCTCTATTGAGAATGCATACGAAAAACTCGGTTTTTAAAAAATTTCTAAGGGAAACGTTTCTTTTTTCGGGCCGTGTCTTTTTCTAAAGCAAATATTCTAGAGATTAAAGAACACAGAAAAAATTAGAAGACAAAAAAAATTTAATTTTATAAAAAAATTTATTTATTTGAAAAAAAAATCAAAAATTATCATCTTCTTTTTCTTCTTCTTTCTCTTCATTTTTGGAAAATCGAGACGATCGGCAAGCTGAGTCCGTTTTTGTCTGAAATTTTGAAAGTTAGAAAAAAAATGTTTTGAACTTTTTTTTTAGATTTTGAAACTTTTTGAGAAACAATTTTAATGATATATCCATTATTATTGAAAATTTTGATTATTTCATGAATTAGAAAAAATTGAATTTGGCTTTTTCAAAAAAATTTCTTTTCAAAAATTTTCTGTTTCAGATTTTCCAAAAATTTCAAAATCGAATTTTTATTTCATTCTGAATATTTTTCAAACGGAAAAAATCTTTTTTAGCAAAATAAAATTCGAATTCGAAAGTTTTTGGTGTATTCGATATTTTTTGAATTTTCGAAAACTAATTTTTTTCAAAAATTTGAAACCAGTGAAATTGTTTTTTTCGCTGGAACTTTGAAAAGAAAAAAAACTTTTAAAAGCTTTTTTAAAACAGTTTTTTTTCGCACAGTCGTTTTTTTTATTCTGTAAGTTTTGAGGCAAAAAGTTGTTTTTTCGATTTTCCTAAAAAATAATTTAGACTTTCTCGTAACGATTTTTTCAAATTTATGTTTTTTTTTCATCTTCTGGAATTTTCTATTTTAACTGAAAAAATTTTTTTGGAAAAAATTATTCTAAGTTTTTCAAGAAAATTTTGTGCAGAATCATCTTTTTTTTTAGTTTTGAAAACTTTGAATTTAGTATTTTCAGCCATCCAAAATTTTGGCTGAAATTTCTGAATTTTTTTTTGGAATCATGGGATTTTTTCAATTTCAAAATTTTTAATAAAAAACTTCCCAACGAAGATTACTGGGCAGGGTGGTTCTGGTGAAGTCTTCGATGACGTCATTGAGATGCTTGTTGTGTACTGAAGAGGCTCCGAATTCAGGGATCAAAGCGGCTGAGGTGGGAAGGGTCTGAAAATGAGATGAATTAAGGGGGATGGTTCAAGTAGAAGTTAGAAGACTGCGGTGGACATTTTGAGATGGGGAAAACGGCATTTTGTGGCCTAATTTTTTTAATGAAATTTTGATTTCTAGGCCACTTTAACTTACAGGGTTAGTCGTTTCTGAAATTTCTAAAAAAAAACGGGCCAAACGGAAATTTTTTGAAAACAGACCGGATCGGCCCGGAAAGTCTTCCGGAAGAATTTTTCGAACAAAACTAATTGGGAAAATGGTAGTTCCAATGCCTAGAATTGAATTCGGATTTTTTGAATTGCCAAACGATAACAAAATAAATAAACTGCTATTTATTTTCCGGAGAACGAAAAAAAATTTTTTGTCATTTTTGTCAAATTTTCGAAATTGGGAAAAAATGCCGAAAATAATTAGGGAATTCCCAAATCTGGATTTCCAAATTTCCGAAGATTTTTTATCGAAAAATTTTCGGAAATTCCGTTTTCAAAAATATTCACTTCCGCTCAGGCCTGGTATAGAGCATTCTCATCAAAGCTTTACGGGAATCCGTTTCTCGATTTTCGAAACCGAAACACTTTTTCCAATTTATTTTTTTCTGTATTTCGGAATTTCGATATATTTTCCGGTAGAAAAATTTAGGAACTTCAAAAATTTGTAGTCTTTCATTAAAAAAAAAAGCGTATAAAAAGGCTCGAAAATCGCAACAGTTTTGTCGGAAAAAATTTAATTTTCGCCAACTTTATTTGCAAATTCTGCAAAACAAGTTTCGTTTTTCGTTGAAAAAACGTTTTTCCCTTTTCAGATTTTCGTTTTCCGAAAAATTGGAAAATATTTTTTAGTGAAGCTCATCTTCGAAATTTTCTCTTCAAGAAACGCTTCTGTTCTGGCTGACGTTTCCATGCGTTTTGAAAGACCAACTAGAAAATTTTTTTTGGAGAAACATTCTACCTTTTTAATCCGCATTCGAATCGTCCACTTCGATATCACTAACATCCGTAATATCATCCAATTTCGTATGAAAATATCATCAAATTCTGTCTTCAAGAAGAAGCCAAGATGAGATGGCTGAGCTGTCCTTCAATAGGAAAAATGGAAATTTTTGCAAAAATTCTCGTCTCAAAGCAATTGTTTTTCATGAATCTTCTCTTTCATTTGTTGCATCAAATCAGCGATTTCTGCTATCAATGGTTGCCTGGCCATGTGATCTGAAAATGATGAATTTCTAAATTTCAAACTTCTGAAACTTACATTCATAACTGGTCTTTGCATTGATCGAAGCCGCAACATTTTGAAACCGGACATTCCGAAACCGTTGGGAAATTCGTGAAAAAAGCTTGGGAAATAAAGAGATTTTTGAAAATTTTGAAGTGAAAATAAGAGTTCTCTATGAAAATACCAGATATTTACTGAATTGAAAATAATTTCTGAAAGAAATTTATTTCGAGTAAACAAAAATTTTTTCTAAACTAATTTTCCTCGAAAGTTATTTTCTATTCAGTGAACATTTGGTATTTTCATAGAAAACTCATATTTTTATTTCAAAAATTTCAAAAATTTCCGCATTTCCCAAGCTTTTTTCTCGAATTTTTCAACGGTTTCGAAACGCCCGGGTTCCGAAATGTCCCGAAGCCGACAGACCACATAGACGTATTGCTCCGGATAGCTCTTTCTGAAATATACACATTTTTGAGACAGAAATGCCGCAAGAATCGTCGCTGTTCCCATGGTGGAAAAGGTAAGAGAGACGCAGAGAAATAAAAGTTAAAGGCGCAGCAAGTGGGAGGCGTGGGAAAGTCGCTTGCTGCGCCTTTAAATTATTTTTCTCTGCGTCTCTCTCTTGCAGATTTTTGGCGACTAAAGTGAATAATACAACTCACTGATATCTGTTGTGCAAATTTCCAGCAGGACTGAGAAGAACGTTCGTATTACTAGGGTGACCCCTATCATAAAAGGGGCGGAGCCTTCTGTTGTTGTAGTATTCGGCTGTTGAAACACTTTCCTCCGATTCAATCTTCTGTAGTTGAACTTTCGATAGACAAAACCGATTTTTGAATCGCATTCTCTAGAAGCTCGGAAGCAGCTGCAGCAGCCTGAAATAAGCAAATAATTTCATGAGAAAGGGCCCTTTAAGGAACCATTTTTAAGGTGTCAACTTGTGGCCGAACTATTTTAAAATGTGGTTTCTAGGCCACCGAAATATCGAGAGGTTTTTGATGACCTAATATCCCCTATAAACACAATAGGCGGTTTCTAGGCCATATTAGAATAATTTATCCAGTTTTTGGGAGACCTAACTTTTCAAAATTGGTTTTATATGCCATCAGAGTTGCTTTTCGGCATTTTAAGATTTAAAATCTTGTTGGAAAGAAGACAACTTTGATAGTTCTTTGACCTTAGTTTTTGGCGGCCTAACTTTTCTATTAATGGTTTTTCTCGGCCACGTTTTCCCCATTTCGAAAATTTCCAATTCATAAAATTGCACCATAAGTTAGCAGCATTCCAAGTGCAAAAGCGATACAAAGCTGAAAATTTTTTGCAATTCATACCTAAAATTTAATAATTCAATGAGCCACGTAAACATCAATTGATTGCTTCTTGAATCCTTCCACGAATGATCAACTCATGCGATTTTTGCCATCTGAAAACCCAAAAATTCTTTAAAACTTTCTCAATTTTTCGTCTCCGGGACATTTTGAAACCGCTGCGAAATTCGTGAAAAAAGATTGGAAAACGGGGAAAAATTTGTTTTAAAATTGTGACTAGGGAAGTGTTTGAGGGCGTCACTCAAGAATGGGCTGAAAATTTATGTGTAGGGTATATCGACCCTCCTAAATCCATTTCTGAAGTCAGTTTTGTCCGATCGGCATTTTGAAGCATACTTTACTAGACACCTGTCAGCTGCTTATGACTCCAAAACCGTATTTGAGAGTCTTTGTGCACTCATAGGGTCTAAAAACAAAGCTGAGCCCATGTTCTGACTATTCTCTATCATTTTCGACTAGCTTAGAAAATTTTTTTGGTTCAAGTCCAGAGAAAGCCTGAAAAGACCGAAAAATGAAAAAGCCGATCGGACCAAACTGACTTCAAAAATGGATTCAGGAGGGTCGATATAGTCCGTTCTCAAGTTTTCAGCCCGTTCTTGAGTGACGTCCTCAAACACTTCCCTAGTCAGTTCGCTATGAAAATACCATATATTCTTTATTGCAAATAATTTTTAAAGAAATATAAAAAGCCAGAGGAGTTTGTCTGTACGTCGGGATGTGCGCACTTTTTGGGCAAGAAGGAAGAAAGAAATTTGGCCCCAAAAGGGTTCGAACCCGACCCTTTGCGAGCGGCAGCCGCGCGCTCACCCACTGCGCCACCGGACCACGAAAACTGTGGGGTCTGTATGCCTACAGGTGTCGACGGGTTTTAGTTCTATGGAGCGGCGTAGCCGCGATCAGTGAAGAAAGTGAGGAGCGCAGCGACGAACAGTAAAGACCAGCCTTTTGGAGCGCCGGAGGCGCGAAAAGCAGGCTGGTTTTTAAAGAAATTTATTTCGAGTGAAAAAATTTTTTTTCTCAATTCAATGCAAATTCGGTATTTTCATAGAAAACGTTCATTTTCATTTCAAAATTTTCAAAATTTTTGCATTTCCCAAGCTTTTTTCACGAATTTCTCAGGGGTTTCGAAACGCCTGATTTCGAAATGTCCCGGAGCCAATTTTTCTCAACTTACCACTTTTCCATAAACGGGATGTTTCTTCTCAATACTCAACGAGTGATCATGTTCAATTGGTCCATATTTATGATAGAATCCAACGAATTCACGACTCCATTCGACATCATTTCGGCCGACAAAAAGTGTCAAGAACACACAATAACACGATGAGCAACGATTGTCGGATTTATCAGAGAATCCCGAAATGACCATTTGTTGATTTGGACCGCCGGCGATGAACTATTACGTCAGCGATTTGATGTCTTTGACACGAACTTGTGGAAGGGAGAGAAGGTCCTTTTTGAGTTGAACCAGTCATTGTTTTGGTAGGGAGCTGCAAAAAAAAGGTTAGGAAGTTAAGAAGATGATGAAAAGGAGATAAACGAGAAGGCAGAGGAGAAGTCAATTTGGTGAAGAGGAAGGCAGACATAAGAACTGTACAAAATGGATTTTTTCGATTCCGGACGTCGGAATCCCGAATGACTTCCGAAAATACGGAATCCGGAACTCGGAATGATAGGTTGTGCAAGATTCAAAGCTGAGAAAAGCGATTTAGTTCGAAAAGTAGTTTAGCTCCATTTTTCGGTGCATTTTAGAAACCATTTCATGCCAGAATCATTGAATACCGGAGTATCGCTCAACAACTCTCCATAATTTTGCTATTTTTCTTGACTTGAAAATTTTGAATTGTAACGGAATGAAATATGTTATTACGGAAAATGAAATCCGGAATGAAGTCCAATTTTTCGGAATCCGGAATTCAGATTCAAAAAACCCCGGAATACGGAATACGAAATTCGGAATCCGGAATTCGTTACAACTCTGGCAGACATCCACCCAGGGTGTTGTGGGCGCGAGAGAGCGTGGGAAAATGAGAGAGCTGCCAGAGAAAGGCGCTGCGCTAAATTGCGTTTGTCACCGCCAGCTTCGAAAATTTTTGAATTCTGATAACAGAACTCCAGTCAGAATGAAAAACTCACTGTAAACGTACAAAAATGATTCAAAAATCCAAAATTCGAAAAAATGTTTTTAAAATTTTGTTGAAATTTCTGACTTTTCCCTACTGGAAATATCCAAAATTTTCTCTAGAAAACCACTACTAAAAATATCGGGAATAAGTCGAAAAAGTGGGTTAACTTTATAGACAGTTGATTAAAGTATTACGACAATTGGCAGTGTGCCAAGGTTATCAATGGAGCAAGCATCTCTCATAACTTTGTGATGATAGACCAAAGTTGGAGGATGAAAGACGAAAGTTGGCTTTTTGCCAACCGAAAAAGAAAACCGGTCGATTGAAAAAAGGAAATCCCAAAGTATTGGACCGGTCAATAGATTCAAGTTGAAACCACATGGGAAAGGCAAGGCTATTCCAACTTTTTTTTCAATCATCAATAGAGCACGTTTACTATTTCGGAGGAACACCTGATAACTGAACAAAAGTAAGATTAAGGTCAAATTTCCCGACAATATCACCCGAAGAGTCCAGATACAGAGAGCCGACGACTAAATCGGTTGAAAGATTTAGAATTCTGAGAATCTTGAAGGGTAATTCAATCAGAAGTGGACAACGAGTTTAGCAACCGGAAATTTCCACTGATTGTAGAAACACTCTGATTATCCAGTGAGAGTATTATCATAGCAGAGTTGCACGAAAGTGAAAATTTACTGGACGGAAGTCGGAATTTGGAAGACAGAATTAAAATCTCTTATTAAACGGAATAGACGGAAGTGAAAAACACAGCCGGAAGTCGGAAGTCGGAATTCCGTGCAACTTTGGATCATATGTAGTATAGTATCATAGTATCAGAGGCTCACGAAATAAGCCAACTTAAATCGCGCTAATACTTATAGAAAAGTCCGAAACTTTTCGCTATAATAAAGGCTGAAATTTCAGCTAAAACTGAACTTTCCGACAGATCAGAGAGATGGAAAAGAGCCTGAACAGTCCTCAAAATGTCACAGAACCCGATTCGAAGAACTAAAAAGTTTTGATCCACTTTTGGCGGATTTTCAAGTTTCCCCCAACGATTCCCTCGAAAATTAACCAGAAAAAACCCAAACAACACAGTAAAACCGGAAACGTCGAAGAAAATAGCGTTAAACCTGTATTAGAAGGGCACCCCTGTTAAAAGACCCACTTTTGGCGAGTTTTTGAATTTTTCCCGACGTATTACACAAAATGCGACCAGGAACACCCGAAAGTATGCAGAAAAATCGGAAACGTTCAAGAAAAACCAGCATCTTGGGAAAAAAATTGAAAAAAATTGAAAAAAAAGGAAAAAAATTGCTTTACCGTAAACAAACTGAGCGACGTGGCGAGACCTGTTACTTTTTTTACGGATGCACCTTTAATAATTTTTTTTGTTTTATTGTTTTTTTTTTTTGCCAATTCTTCGCGAATAAATGTTTTTTGCTGCAACAAACAGCTTTTTTTCAATCAAAAATTATTTCCCGAAATTAAAAGAAATTTTTCCGACTCCGCCCCTTCTTGCACTAGTGTATGTACTACTGTTTTTCTAAAATATTCGAAATTTAAAGATGAGCAATGCTTTTTCAAACTTTTATTTTTGACATGCCAACTGTTAAAAAAACCTTTTTTTATTCTGGTTAAAAAACCTTGAAAAATATTGAAATCTTTGTTTAAAAAAAGTTTTAAAAAGTATATTAGAATTGTGTGTCAAAAAGTTCAGGGTTCCGTATTCCTACAAGAGGGGGACGAAAGTCTCATTTTGAACTATGCATCCACGCGAAGTTAATTAATCTTTTTTTCTCATCTTTTTGTGGCACGTCAAAAATAATTCCTGGAAATTCATTCCCCGTTTTTTCATTTTTTCATTTTAATTTTTTTCATTTATAATCTTTTCTTCGCACTTTTTTTGACGGATTTTTTTTCTCCGAAATTTCGAATATTTCCGCCACTAAAACTGGAAAACCAATTTGCGTAAATTTAAGAAAAAAATTCTGAAAATTCAGTATAATTTTTTTGGCGGTATGCCGTTCCAGAACATTCCCGTGCCAGAACTGTCCCTTATCAGCACTGTCCCGTATCAGAACTGTTTTGTATCAGAACTGTCACGTATGAGAACCGCAAAATTCCTACCGCCATTTTTTTAAACATTTCGTTATAGTCAACGCAAGCGATTGCACCAGCGCTCTAATCCAATGTCCGAAAAATAGCGTTTAAAATGAAGAGACGCAGAGAAATTTTTCTTTGCGTCTCTTCATTTTGAACGCTATTTTTGGACATTGGATTAGAGCGCTGGTGCAAACGCTTGCGTTGACTATATATTTCGCTCCTTTTTTCCTCTGAATTTTCTCCCCAATATTTCAATTTTTTTCAGCCAGAAAAAAAATGTCCGAAAACAGGAATAAAGGCGTGATTCGTTTGCAGTTGGAGGATTTGGACAAGGATTTTGAAGAAATTTCCAAAGACAAATCGATTGGAAACAATGATTGGAGCTTATACGTCGGTAATGACGTCATCGATGAAGAGAAATATCTGAAAATTCGATTGATTTGCAACGAGATGGTATTCTCTAATTTATGGTCATGCAGTGCTTCCATCAAATTCTCGCTCATCAAATTCAGTTCCGAAGACTCGGAAAATTCGTTTTCAATGGATTTTGTCAAAAAATTCACGCGTGAAGACGATCGAATTGAATTGAAAAACTTCAAAAAGTGGGCGGAGCTTATGGATTTGAAGAATAATTTCGTAGTGGGAAACACTGCCGTTGTGGAAGTCTCTATTATTGTGAATAATAGCACCGGATGGAACAAATTCGTTGAAAAGAACTTCGAAAAGCCAAATGATCCATTGACTGACGTCATTCTTGTTGTTGAGGGAAAGAAATTGCATGTTGGAAAACAGATTCTTTCGATTCATTCCAATTATTTCAAAGCACTTTTCTATTCGGATTTCAAGAAGAGTAAAGAGACGGAGATTATAATTGAAGATGTCAAATACGATGAAATGGTGGATCTTCTCAATTGTATCTATCCGACACACTTTTACATTTGTGGTAAGCATTTTGATTCCCAGTCCGGAGCGTGTCGGCCTGACACAGATTCAAAAAGTTTGAAAAAATTCTCTTACCGAAAAAATCCGAATTTTTTTATTTGGAAAACCGGGTCCGGCTCATCACAAGTATGAAAATTCTCAATTTCAGAAAGCAACTTCGCCCATATTCTGAAGCTCGCCGATCGATTTCAAGTTTGGAAAGTGATTGAAGACGTTGAGAGGTTCTTAATCGACTCTCCTAAAATCCACGTCGTCGATAAGTTGAGATATGCGGAAACGTACAAATTCGGAACTCTCCAGGTTTGAACTACTATCAAAACTGTATCAGACGGACACCTTTAATAGAAGGACACCTCTAATAAAAGGACACACTCGGGGCGGGGCGGGTTGATAAAAAGTTAGCTGACCCGCCCCGCCCCGGTCGACCCTGATTTTGAACTCTTGGAGAATTTTCAATGGGGCGGGGAGGGCCGGTGAATTTTTGAAAGTTACCCGCCCCGCCCCGCGGCAAGTATGGTTTTCTGTTTTTCGTATTGTTCTCCAGCTTTTTAGGGTTTTTGTCGGCTAAAAACATCAAAGCAAAACAACAGTTTTCGTTAAAAATTGGTGGCGATTCTTAGCCTGACAGAGCTTCGAAAAATAGAAAGACAGCTCCTAATAGAAGCACACCTGTAATAGAAGGGCATCGAGATAAAGCAGTTGAGAATAGAAAGACATGCCCTTCTATTACAGGCTTTACGATAATCTCAAAATAATTAATGCTCTTCTTTCTAAAATTTTCGAATCGCAAAAAAAACTCAAGTCTCGCACATTTCTCCGAATTCGAATGTACAAACTAAATAATGATTTAACGTTTACAGGATGACAATGTCGACAATTTCGAAAGTGCTGAGGAAATTCTCGAGTTGACAAAGCACGAAAACTACAAGAAGCTCGGTGACGTCACTTTGAGTCTTCTTTTCCAAAAGATTGCTGATTTGGAGAAGGAGAAAGAGAAGCAGTGAAGAATCGATTGTTTATGGAACACCAACTAAATTTTCTTTTTTTTTTTTTAATTTGATTTCGAACTTAAATTTCATAGGAAAAATAATAAAAGTTGCGTTGTTTAAAAAATGCCGATTTCTCGCCAATTTACTTTTAATTGACAGTCTTCTTGAAAAAAAAAAGTGAAACAGAAAAAAAAACAAAAACTTTTTGCACCAGGCCTTTGCACAAAAAAAAACTTATTTCGATCTGAATGATTGATTGAAAGTATGTACCCATAGATAAAGTATTTCCAAAAAAGGTGCCACCAAGTCCATGTGACGTCATCACCCTGAGATAAAGCTTGAAGTTGTATTTTCAATTCAAAAAGTGGAATTTTTTTCAACTTTGAGATAACTTTCTGAAACTCATAGGGTAACAATTGATAGGTTCGGAGCATATGTACAACTATTTTCAGTCAGCTGCGACTACTGAAAAAATGTTTTCAGACAAATTTTAGGGTTTTTCATATTTTTCTCAAAAAAACTTCCATAGAGTGGATGATCAGAAACAATTTTTTTCAGATTCCCCATCAAATTCACTACAAAAACGTCTCTTGAACCATACCGAATTTCGAGGACTAATTTTTGCTCTACGCGATTTTCCAAAAAACTGATAAGGGTCCCCCCAAATCTAACAAGGGACGTTACTTTAGATAGTCTTTGAGAACTTTCTATAAATTCTACCACAGACTCATTTGGCCCGGGTGAGAACAAAAATCATAATGCGAAGGGCCACAAATCTCGTTTAAGCCCGTTATTCTGAATTTCAGACGTCGTCCAGTACAAAATTTCGTTAAAAACATGAATTTTTGAAGCTTATAGGCAGTTTCATGAGGTTTTAGAGAAACCACGGGCATTTCAGACATGGAAAAACAGATTCTGATATTTTTTAGAGAAAAAAATTTTTTTGAAAAAATTTGCATAAAAATTTTGACCCACCCTTTTGGTGGGTTCCAAAATTCAAATTTCGAAAAATTTTTCAGAAATGTCTGAAAATTTTTGGGTGTTATCAGGGGGTTTAGAAATGTTTCCTCACAAATTTTCTCGCACCAAAAACAATTTTCAGACGAGATATTATGATTTTACTGAAAATCAGCTATTTTTCGAAATCTGCGAATTTTCGAAAAAGATCCTTCAAATTCGAAAAACTATCGAAAATTGCCTATGATGTGTTTAGGACACTTACTGGGAGCCCCAAAATCATGTTTCTGGGGAGAAATCTGGATTCGATTTTTTCGTCTGAAAATTCCAGACCAAAAAAATGAAAATTTTTAAACGGGATTTGTGGCGATTCTAATGTTGATTTTCGTTCTCAGGGGGTCAAAATTAGTCTCTCTGCAAACTTTCAGAAAATTCCCAAAGACTATCTAAAGTAACGTCCCTTGTAAGTCGGTTACTCAGAGCTGTACATGCATTCCGACGTTGACTACTGACATTGTCTTCAAGTTCTTCTACGAATTTTGATAATGAAACAATCTGAAAAAAGGAAATATTTAGTATTTGTGAAATAGTATCATTTTATGCCGCATTTCATTGATTTGCTTTGGAGTTTTATACCGAATTAATGTTCCATTCAGACTAGTTTAGTCTTTTCTATGGACTGAACTCGGTTTTTTTCTTCTGATTCTTTTCTTCCACTTCACTTTTATTCTTTTTGTCCTTTTCAATTTTTTCCCATCATTTTTCATAGCTGATTGATTCTCAAAATCGCTTCCAACAGACCGTCAATACAGTAATCTTAGTATTGCTCAGCGGACATTGCTCAGTCTTCCGGTTGTTGAAAATTTCTCCTAAATCTTCCTGTTTTTCCTGTTTTTTTCTCAAATTTTCTCTACTTTTTCCATGTTTTATACTAAAAAAAACCTTTCAGAAAAATGTTAATCGGCAACAAAGGAACCATCAACATTCAAATCGACAATTTTTCGAGTTTACGCGAAGTAGAGCTCACCGAAAAGCCAATTATTGCTAATAATGAGTGGTAAGAGAAATTATTATTATTTGAATTAGTTTTTTGAAAATCATTATTGAAAATAGAAACAAAATTATTTTTCAGGACTCTTGGCGCCTTCTCCAACAACCACAATGGCATTCAATATCTCGGTGTCTTCATCCGCTGCAATGACGATTTGCAGAGTAATTTGTGGAAGTGTAAAGCATCAATTACAGTATCCCCACTTGGCGAAAATTCAAATTTTTCGTCGAATCAAATCTTCGAATTCAAACGCGGAGCCACTGAACTCTACATGCCAACTTTTGCAAAATGGAGTGACGTCATCGATTCGAAAAACGGTTTTATCAATGGAAATCATGTAATCGTCGAAACCGCTATCACTGTTCTTGATAACCTCGGTGCCAATTTGACTATCGTTGATAATTTTGACACTCCTAAAGAACAATTGACTGATGTCGTTTTGGTGGTTGAGGGAAAGAAATTATATGTGGGAAAACAAGTGTTGGCATCAAATTCCCCCTTTTTTCACCGACTTTTTTTCGAGGATTTTAAGGAGAAAGGACAATCGGAAGTGGTTTTGGAGGATTTGTGTCATAAGGAATTTGTCGAACTGCTTAATTTGATCTACCCGAGTCATTTCAAAATTGGAGGTAGGGGAATTTTTTTTTCAAAAATTCTAAAATATCCTTTTTTCAGACAACAACATTGTGTACATTTTGAGAATGGCGGATTATTTTGAAATATGGAGAATTATGGAAAAGTGTGAGAAGGTTCTCATTGCAAGCAAATCGTTCAATATTGTTGAGAAATTAGTGTTTGCTCAAAAGTATACTATGGCAAAACTACAGGTATAAAATTGGAAAACAGTGTAAACAAATAAGTTAGGCCATCAGAAGTTTCTAAGCCATCAAATACAAATCATATCTGAAACGACGCGATTTTCATGATTTTTCTTATGGAATCTCCATTTTGAATCAACAAAAAATTTAAAATTTCAATTTCAGCCAACGAAATTTCCAATTTCCAGAGTCACTGCTGCTCCCTTCTGAAAACCAGTGCCGAAATTCTCGGATTAAAGAAGCATGACAAGTATAATCAGTTGGATGATAAAACACGTGGATTACTCTTCGACAAGCTCACCAAACTGCTTTTGGAGGAGAAAATGAAGAAGCCAAATAATAGAAAGAGAAAGAGAACCGCTATCAATCTATAATTTTTTACCGCTATTTTTGTTGTTGATTTTTGTTGATTTTACCCCTGTTAACCTCGATTACTGTTGAATTTTTGTTGTTGTTTTCTGAATTTCAATTCTTGATATGAAGACCTCTTTATACTTTTGGACGTTCAACACAAACTGATAACACTCGATAAGAAAAAAAAGGAGGGAAAAAAATTTAATTCATCAGCTATTACGAAGACACGAAAAATTGGCGGTTCCGTTTAAAGGCGCAAAGGCAAATGTACGCGATATCTCGCCACGCTTACCGTAATTTTAATGCGTTATAGTCAACGGAAGCGTCTTCATACCTGCTCTAATGTCAACTCCGCCCACATTTGTCAAAATAGTTCTCACTTTGAAGAGAACGGCCAGACACGCAGACAATAACGCATTAAAATTACGGTAAGCGTGGCGAGATATCGTGTACATTAGCCTCTGCGCCTTTAAACAGAACCGCCACTTTTTCGTGTCTTCGTAATAATACTTCTCGACTTTTCAAAAATCGGTTTCAATTTGGAAAATAAATTTTCAAAAAATCGTGTTAAATATTGCGGGAAAACTTATTCTATGTAAGTCGTGGAATATGTTTTCAGACTGAAATTTTTTGAACTTTGAATTTTCGAAAAAATTTCAGGTTTTCATGATCTTTTTACCCGGTTTCTTTTGAAAACAGTCTCAAAACATTGAAAATGAAGGTAATGATTTGAAATTTGCTTGTCTAATCGCTGAAAAAAAGCAAAGTCCAAAAAAAATAAACGTTTTTTGAAATTACTTTTTTTCCTGATAGCTTCTAAAAATAGTTTTTTCTGTAAGTTAAAACTTTCAAAAAGAATCATGATTTTTTTTTCTTTTCTACAACTATACTAGATGTCTGCCCTTGTGTTAAGTTATTTTCCCACGAAAGACCAGATAGTTGGCACATTGCCAAGTACTCTACCCTCTCTCTCACTCTCTCTTCCCAGTGCCCCTCAATTTCCCTACACAAGTGCGCTCCAAGGAGAATGAGTTTTCGAAACAAAACGCAAGTCCCGAGGAAAGATGCATTGGTGAGGGGAGGCACACATTCATTCATTCGATTCACAACACAACCACAACCTTCTCTCTTCAAATCAAAAAAGAAGTAGATCAAAAAGAAATGTATCGTCCAATAGTTCTTCGATGCAATTTATCAGAATTTTTTAACACTCACACACAAGAGCCGAAATCACTTTCAGGTCATAATTGGTAAGTTTCAGAAGGGGAGATTGTGAGAAATTTTTTAATTTTTGTTTTTCAAACTATTTTGGATTTGAGATGTTAACACCTGGTCCTATATAAATTTATGCATAAAATGTGAAAATTTGAAGAAAAATATAAGAACATCAGATAGTTTTTCACAGAGCATTTTATACACGGAAAAAAAATCTGATACCTTTTTTTTTAATTTTCAAATGAAGATCAAACATTTTCAGATACTTTTCCATTTCCTGAAAATCCACATTTTTCGTTTCGATACATTTTGAAATTCGAAAAAAATTTTTAAAAAAAGGAAGACTTTGTCTGAAAACTTTCAGCTCGAAACATGATTTTCGGGGGGTTTGCCGAATCAGAACTGTTCCGTATTAGAACTTCTTCACGTGGAATAATAGTTCTGATGCGGGATAATGTTCTGATTAGGGGCAATCCTGATTTGGGCAAGTTCTGAATCGGCATATCCCATGGTTTTTTGTTTTACAATGCCCAAACTAGTCTATCCGAACAATTATCGGCTTAAAGGAGGACTGAACTCGGGGTTTTTTTTATTTTAAATTCTGGTGCAGTTTTTCATTCTGATGATTTTCTTTCACTACGACTACACTCAAAAATCACTCTAAACGGTAGAAAAAGGGGTTTGAAAGAAGCACACAATACAGAGTGATGGCCTAGGATCCGACAAGTTTACGCCTTGCGCGCGCTATTTTTCAAATTCCTAGGCCGTGAACCTGTACGCGGCCATGCCTTTTTCTACCATTTTGAGTGATTTTTGAGTGTATTCGTAGTGAAAAAAAATCAGAATAAAAAACTACGTCGGAATTTGAAATGAAAAAAATCCGAGTTCAGTCCTCCTTTAAAGGCGCAGCGACCAATGACTACAGTAACCCTTAAGCGTGGCGAGACCCAATAAACATTGCGCCTTTAAATGAAGGTGGAATCTTCATTGAAAGCTTTATTTTTCACTCTTTCAGGACCATAGACACAAAAGGAAATTCTGAAAAAGTCAATACAATTATTCTCAAATGCAACGATTCTCTCAATAGCAATATCTGGTCCTGTGATGCTTCTATCAAGTTGGAAGTGGTTGGAAATCCAACAATTCCATCCAAAAAGTACAGAAAAAAGTTCACACCTGAGGATAAAGAATTGAAGATATGGACAATTAATGATCCGGCTTTACCCAAAACCAATTCTATTATCATCACAATTGATATCAGACACACTCAGGGATTAGTTAATTATCAATATAACACATTCAAATATCCGGATTCCGATCTTACGGATACAATTCTTATCGTTGAGGATAAGAAAATTTATGTGTCAAAACAAGTGTTGGCAATGCAATCCAGACAGTAGTGTTGGTAAGGCGCAACGAGGCCAAGAAAAAATACAATACCAACGAGGCCCGTTTTAGGGTGTGTCCTTACGTGACCCCCGCAGACTGCCGGGGACTGCATGCCGGTGATTGTGATTGATGATGACGTCATGACCTTGAGGGAGGGTCGTTTTTTTTTTGGCTGAAATTTTTTGTCTGAAACAAAATTTACGCAATTTTTTAAAAATTCTTTATTTCCCGCATACTCTTGTGTGATTTGCTGATGTGCTCTGCTGATGCAGTTCATTCTTTTAATAATTTTCATGTCTGAAAAACAAAATTTACTTGAAAAATCCCACGTATGCCTGTGTGTGACACAGCAGTGCGCGATAAAATCGCAATGCGCAATACATGCACAATTGTGCCGACACAATTTGTTTCATTTTCTCATTAATTTTACTTTTTTTTCGTCAGTATTACGAAAATAACAAAAACAAATGGCGGTGTTGAGTGCCGGGTGTTTAGGCGTATGTGTTATGCGTTGAGTGTTGAGTGTTATGCGTTAAGTGTTGGAGCGTGTTGTTAAGTGTCAAGTGTTTATGCGTTGGGTGTAGCGAGAGATCGTTGATGAAGATAACTTTTTTCAACCGTCTGCCCCGTACCACAGGATGCTCGAGATGGCGGAGATTGTCGGTACAGATAGTGAAAAGTGTGGACCGTGATCGGAAGAGTGCTATTGCCTGTGCTGTGCACGTGTTGCAGGGATTCTACTCTGCATGCAGCGCCCAAACCGCGACACAGCGCTGATGTGGTACTGTCCTGATGATGCGCACCATCACAAGCACACAGCACACAGCGCCTAACAACACGCCCCAACGTTCTCACATATCCCATTTCTGATTGTTTTAAACTTACAGAGTGCTGTGTGTTGTTCGTGTTGTTTATGTTGTTCACATTGATCAAACACTTTGTTCTCACAATTTATTCAACAAGTAAAACAAAAGAGGATGCGGATGCACAATGAAAAGAGAGAAAGTGTTGGTGGGTGTTGAATACATGCTTTGAGGGCGCGGGGCGGGGCGCGCCCGACTGTGAGCAAAACATGATTAGAGGGCGCGGGGCGGGGCGCGCCCGACTGTGAGCAAAACATGATTAGAGGGCGCGGGGCGGGTCGCGCCCGATTGGTGCATACCAGGAAAAAGGGATTGAAGGTAATTAATAGACAATTGCAATCAATTCAATTGGTAGAAAACTTCCGAAATCCTCCACGAAATAGCCTACACGGGTATCGGGGTTCCCAATTACAACATTATAGCGTTGACCAAAGTATTCTGAAATTGAAATCCTACGTCCTTGTTGACGTGTGTAGAAGGCATGATGAGAACTGGAAAATTTTTCATTATGGTTTAGCTAAACAATCGTCTACAAACATACTTGTACGGGGATAGTTGAAAAATTCCGTTGAGATTTATTCCACGATGCGGTAAGAAGAAGCGTCGGGGACCAAGAGCAAGCAGTGCTCTGTTCACCTTCCAAAGCGGATCAGTTCTCCAACGAGGATAGTAAATGTCCAAAAAGCGTTCAAACTGCATCTCTATGGTGAAAATGAAATTTTTTTTTTGAGTGGTAAAATAAAATAGAATTGTGAACAAATAGGTTTTGATGAATGAAAAGCATTTACATTTATAGGAAAGCTCCGCCCATTTTGCTTGAAAACTAACATGACGTCATCCTCAAACTATCTGACGATTCTTTTTCAATGTTTGAACTTTGTTAATGCGGTTTCGTTTTTAACAATTTGAAAGCAGGTTTATTCAGCTAAACAATTTAAATCTCTTGTTGAGATCAATACAAACTTGGCACATTTTTATCGATACTTGAGCTTTTTGAAAACAAGCCTCTTTCGCGGAACAGCAATCCATGGTCAGCAGACAAATATATTTTCTCTTCTTCACCGGTGGACCATCATCTGTATTTAAAAATTAAAAGAAAAACATCAGTTTTGAAAAGTCACCTTTTTCTGGCTCTTCCAACTTTCTTTTGCATGCTCGCTTTCTGCTTTTCTTCGATGTTTCGTTCATCATTGAGATCATTTTCTTTCCAGTAGTATGTGACGGCTTGCTTGGTCTAGATGGAGCAGCAGAATCGAAAAGCCGTGAATCTGAGCCATTTGTATAATCTAAAAAAAAAAGTTTCTCAATAAAAACAGACGAAATAAATCACAAACCTTTCTTGTCAGGGGCATTGGGAATTTCTGGTTCCACAGGATCAGTCCACATTTTGGATGCATAAGCATTTGGTACATCGACAACCGGGAAAAGTTTCGACCCCCGTTTATTTTTGTAAACAGCTTGGTCTTGTATTTGTTCGGTTGGAGTTTGCGCTGCATGTACTGCTACTGAAGGGGCTGGACGTGGTGGAGGTGGAGGTGGAGGTGGTGGTGGTGGTGGTGGCGGTAAAAAAGCCATTGGTTTCGGGCTAGTGCTCAAATTAAAGTCTTCGCGGAAAAAATTCTCAGAGTCCACTGAAACGAAAGAAGTCGGAGCTGGGTCGGGGTAAAAATCAACCATCGAAAAAATCAACCAGCGGCTGGGGGTCACCACACAGTGTAGTTCAAAACAGTTGTAATGAATAACTCTCAACCAAAACTGAATAAAAAAGTGGGTGGAGCTTGTAGGACGAATTCCATGAAAAGTGACGTCATTTTCAGAGTATAAAAGACGACCCCCATCAATCTCCCTCGCAAGCAGGCAATCTCTCTATCACATATCCCCATCACATCCTGATTCTACCGTTTCTATTCCAGAAACCCGCTAAAGGACATATTGCATCAATTTTTGAACAGGAAGATTGCAATCTTTTTCATAATCGAAGCGCATCCTTCCTGTGGAAGAAAGACACCAACACCAACCGGATTGGACCGGATCGCACACCTACAGATCTTATCTCGTCTAGTCAATATAAAATCTCTTTTGCATCATCTTCAATTGTTCTATTCGTGAAAGCACACTTCTTTTTATTGATTTTCATTTACCCGAACACATCAAACGCTTGAACTCTTCAGCTTGATATTTTTTGCAATGTCTGATGAAGATAAAGAACGATCTGATCACGAGTACCGAGCACCAACAACGACAACACCGACGCCGGCAGGGGCAAATAAGAAATCGAATTCAAACAACCCTGAAGATTCAGTGAAAGTTCCCGGGGACCCTAAAGAAAGACTACCTGAAAAAACGGAACCAGGTAAGTTTTTAAAAGTTATAATCATTTCAATGTTTTTTTCAGATCGTAAAAGGTTCCGTCTAACTGCTAATGCAAACACAGCCTGGTACAACCCCGATGGTGACGAGCTTCTTGAAACGTCGTACGAAGAACGGCCAAGACAAAACCAATGTAATTTACATACATTTAACCATCTTTAAAAAAAATTTCAGATGGAACTGGATCGCCCCGCGACAATGACGACGATGAGGTTTCAAACCCTTTGGCAGCGTCTGGAAGATATTTACCCGCACGTAGAAACTTGCGTCGTGCTCACTATCCAACGTCAGAAGAAATCGAATTTTTCGAAAAATTCACTGTGATGAGAAAAGTAAAAGAACTCACGCGCGTAAACGACGGATTAGTAGAGGCTCCAATAAGAAAGCTTAAATTTAAAAATTTGGAAAATTTGCCAACAAACAAGACTCTGAACCAAAATGTTGGCCGTCTGATGGATATTTATATTCGAACGGTTCTACAAAAAGCAAAAGGGGACTTTACGAAAACCCGTTATTGGCTTGGGTGAGTTGTTTGAGAAAACTTCTTGATAAATTTTCTATTACAGATTACGTCACTCTGCTTACAAGGAAAGAGAGGGGTTTTTCATCAATCATAAAACATATGCCATGGTGGATGGACACACACTTGTCAACAACTTAGCCAGACATATGCAATCAAACAAGAACCTTGACTTAGATGAGGCCTTTGAAATAGACATGCAGGTTTTTGAAAACAGTCTTCCAGAAAAAAGTCAGTCCTCGCTTCAAAATTACTTGGGGAAAGGAAAAAACGGTCAAGGAGGAGATCCTTTAGGACAACAAGTCACCGTGAGTTCCATATAAAGACCTTACGAGTTATCAAAAAATTCAGAAAAAATTTGGTGTGCAACACGGTGTTGTGGATGGAAATACACATTGTATGCTGAAAGCGTTTGCTATAGGAAAAGCTTGGTGTGATTACAACAAGGAAGAGAAAGAAGATGACAAAAATAAACTGTTCTACAAATATAAAAGTCTTATTCGTGAGCGGGTAGGTTTAAAACATACAGAGAAAAAACATTCACGAAATTTACAGGGAAAACTTGGAGGAAGGGAGCAGAAACAATTGAAGGAGGCTAAAAAAATTTTGGCAGAGGCTGAGATGGATCCTGAAAAAACTGAACACGGACTAGAAGACTTAATGAAACTGGCTGATTATTACAAAGAGTACATTATCCGATTGTATTTGCGTGATGGAAACACAGTGGTTCCTAAACTTGATAACGAGTTTAACAAAGATGGCTCAAAAGGTACCATCAGTCTGTACCTGGAAGATGGTCACTACGAATTTTACAAACCAGTCGCTACCGATTTTCATGTCAAGTGAGTTTTTTTTCTTTTCGACAGTTTCGAAATGTGTTTTGAAGGTATTGTCCACAATGCCAAAAATTGGTGGAGGAGGATCACCGGAAAACGTGCAGTGCGTTATGCAGAAGATGTGGAGGCTACGGGTGCGGTGGCTCAAGGGATGCTGGAGGAACAGAATTCATTCACTGTGAGAAATGTAACATCAATTTCTATAGCGAAAGTTGCTATTCCGCGCACATTGAAAAACCTAATCCCCAAAGTTTGCCATTTTGTGCAAAGTATGCAAAGTAAGTATCATGGTGAACTGTCTGATGTTCTATTGCTCCTGATCTTCAGATGTCGAGAATGTTTCCAAATTCACTCACGACCAGAGTACAAGAAGAGAAAACATCACTGCTACGCAACAAATCACTGTAAAATTTGTGGGGAATACATCCGGAAAAACCACACGTGTTGTCACAAAATACCTACAATGCAAGAACAGAGAGCAATGGAAAAGAAAGAAGAATCCTGGGTAATGGTTGTTTACGACTTTGAATGCATTGTTTCCCGCTCCGGAGATGATGACGACGACGGTGAGCATTTTTCTTGAAAAAAAAAACGGAAAAACACGTTTCCAGAAAAATCATTGGAAAAAGTGACGCACGAGCCGAATTTGGTGTCTTTCCGTCTTATTTGTAACGATTGCTACGACGGAAAGTGGGCGTTAGAAAGCAAATGTCCTCACTGTAGATCAGTCTACAGTTTTTCTTATAAAGACTGTCCGGCTGAGTCAACGGTGACTCAAAAGTTTGCAAAGTTTTTGCTGACAGATTCACGACTAAAGAAAGCCTATGTCATTGCGCACAACGGCGGCCGGTATTCATAAGTTCAGTAAACACACAAAAACAACCTTGTTTGTAGATATGACCATGCTTTTCTGCTGACTACACTAACAGAAATGACTAAAAAAGAGCCGTTATTAATTGCAAATGGAAACACAATAATCAACGCAATATTGGAAGTTTCCAAGGAAAGAACCCTCACATTCCGGGATTCTGTAAAGTTCCTTCCAATGAGGCTTTCCGCTATGCCAGCTGCTTTCGGTTTGAAAGAAGAAGCCAAGGGACACTTTCCGTACAAGCTCAATCATCCTTCAAACTATGGACGAGTCTGGTCTTCGCTCCCTTCCATCAAAAACTACGACCCAGACTATATGAGCGAAAAAGATAAAATTCTTTTAGAAAAATGGCATGAAGAAAATAAAAACACGCCTTTTGACTTTGACAAGGAAATTCTGAGATATTGTGAATCCGATGTCCAGATTCTGACTTTGGCCGTTTGTCAATACATGAAGGTAACTTGATATTCTAGTCATTTTGACAAATTTTTTCAAACAGAATTGCGAAGCCATGTTCAAAAAATGGAACCCAATCATTCAGTGCTGTACTCTTGCCGGTTACGTCATGCACGTAATGAAAACCATGCATATCAAAGAAAATGTCCTCGGGTTCATTCCTGAAACAGGGTTCACGGGTCGTAACAATTCTCAATTGGCACTGAAGTATATTCGCTGGTTAGAATTTAAAAATCCGTCGTTGGATCTGCAACACTCTCTCCGGGGCCAGGAGAAAGAATTGAAGGCAGGCGAAAACCGTTATTATGTGGATGCCTTTGACACGAAGACAAAAGAAGTTTACGAAGTAGTTTTTCCTTTTCATCAATGAAAACAATTGAAAATATTCAGGTCAATGGCTGTCTTTGGCATGGGTGTCCAAAATGTTACCCTGACCGTGACGCATTTTGTCCACGCAACAAGGATACTTCATTTGGGACACTTTATGAGAGGACAATGAAGCGTCAAAAAGACATTGAAGAAGCCGGATACAAAGTACATGTAATCTGGGAGTGCGAAATCACCCAACAATTACGAAAGAAAAGAGAAATGAGTCGTTTCTTCAAAAATGTATGTTTAAAAAGGAAAAAAACCAATCAATTTCCAACTTTAGTGCCGCAGCCACACTCAACTGCAACCACGCCAGGCCATGTATGGGGGTAGAACCCAAGGGTTTAAAGCTCTTGTGGAAGCTGGAGAAAATCAAACTATCGAGTACTATGATTATTGTTCCCTTTACCCATGGGTCAACATGAAAGGCACCGAGTACCCAAAGGGGCAGCCTATTCGAATCACGGACAATTTTGATATGTCGGATCGACTTAAATATAAAGGTATGTTTAAAAGTTTTACACGCACGCTAATTAAGATTCAGGAATCATTTTCTGCGATGTTCTTCCTCCAAACAATCTCGAATTACCAGTTCTCCCATATAGAATTAATGAAAAACTCGTGTTTCCATTGTGTCGACTTTGTGCTGAAAACATGGAGCAGAAAAAATGCACCCACAAGAAAGCATCAGAAAGATGTCTTACAGGAGTTTGGTGTTCAGATGAGCTGAATCTAGCCATTAAAGAAGGCTACAGAATTTTGCGTTTCCACGAGGTCTGGCATTGGCCTGAAAAAGAGTGGTTCGTCGGAGGGTTTTTCTCAGACTTTTTGAAGCCTCTTCTCAAGATGAAACACGAAGCGTCTGGGTGGCCCCGCGCCGATATGACCGATGAGGAAAAAATGGTCCACGTGGAAACAATTGAAAAGAATGACGGTGTTAGGATTGACGCAGAAAAAGTTGAGAAAAATCCTGCACTTCGTAGTCTAACAAAACTATTCCTCAACAGCGCCTGGGGTAAGTTTTAAGATTGAAAAACTTTGGAACCTCCACATTTTACAGGTAAATTTGCTCAAAACCCCCAGAAAACCGAAATTAAGTTCATTCCGAATAATGACATTGTGAGCATGGCAAACTTTTTCAACGAATCTGGGTACGAACCAAAAATTTTCAAACATTGGGGGACTACCCACTGGATGTGTGCACGTCGCGTGGTCGGAAGCGCTGTTCAAACCATAAAGTTCACGAATGTCGTCTACGGAGCGCTTACCACATCGGCTGCTAGGATTCGTCTTTACAAAGCCATGAAAAAAATTGGAGCAGACCGTCTAATCTACTGTGGTATGTTCGTAAAGTGAAAAAAAAGAAAAAAATTGTGTTATAGATACGGATTCTGTAATCTTCATTCAAGAAAAGGGTACAGATATTCTTAGAGACTTGAAAGGTGATGGTCTCGGGATGCTTACTAGAGAGGTGCCAGAAGATGTGGCGATAACAAAATTTGTCACCGCCGCTTCAAAAGTTTACGCAATGGAAATGCTCAACATAGAGACGGGCAAAGTCAGTCATTCGATCAAGGCTAAGGGCGTCACCTTAAACACGGAGACGGTCAAGTCTGTGAACTTTAAGTCTATGAAAAAAATGGTCAGTGTTTAACCAAATGTTCCTACAATTTACAGTTATATTTTAGATGGAAAAATATGTGGCTACCAAAGAAATAAATCCATTGACTTCTGTTCGTGTTGCTTTCAAAAGAGAAGAGCTTCTGGGACCCATCCACTCAACATACGAGGAAAAACAGCTACAGCCTGTCACTAATAAGGGACGTTTCTCGGATAATGGAAATTTTGAACCTTATGGTCTGGCCTCACCGGAAAGGGAAATTGAACAAGATATCGAATATTAACTTTTGGCAAAATAGTATTACTTTCCATTTTTATTTTGAATAAAAATACTAACATTGAATACAATACTTTTGTAAAAACAATACAGAGAAAAGAGAAGAAAGGGGAAGAGACCTTACGATAAACACTTTTGGAATATCGAGAGATTTGACCGATTAGGCCCCTTCAAAGATTTATGACACTATTCGCATCTATCCAAGAATCAAACTCGGGGCCGTATCCCTCCCATCGGACCTTATTTTGTGTCTTGCCACGCCATTTTCTAGTTGCGACAACTTTTTCAATTCTGTAGACTTGGTCGTCCCTGTATGTGCACTTTGTCAGCTCTCGAGTGTAAAAAATACCAATGATTGGTTCCCCATTAGTATCCACAACTTTATAGGTTACAGGTTTTCCAGGCACAACTTTACTGATCACATAGACTTCGGTAGTCCATCCTTGTTCGTATCCTTTGTCGAAATGACCCTTCTTTGCTGATATTCTGACATGATCCCCGACTTTGAACTTGATTTTGGCAGTACTTCTCTCGGAAAATCGTTTTGGGATAGCTATTCTATAGTCTCCGTGTTTAACATCTATAGGTCTCCTTCCAATTCCTCGATTCACAGATTTATTTATTCCATGCACAACGTCTTGCAAAACATCAATATAGCGGTGATCGTATTTGCTAGTCATGTACTTTGCCAGTCTAGTCTTTAAAGTTCGATTCGCCCTCTCTACCACAGCACATTTCAGTTCACTTTTTGGTGAAATCAGATTCACACTTTCCTTTTCAAAGAGCTCTTTTACGTGCGAATTGTAAAATTCTTTTCCGTCGTCGCTGTATACATTTATCGGGGTGCATTGAATCTCCTTAAAGACGTGAGACAACGCTTCTGCAACTTCTTGACCTCTTTTCGATTTCAAAGGTCTCACAAAAAGACGCCTTGAATAGATATCAATAATAGTGAGTAGAAAGGTTACACCATCATTTTTCTTCTTGTATTTTGACATGTCAGCCAAATCAATTTGTAAGTCACTATACATGCCGGCTCCCTCTGTTTTCAGTCGAGGAAACCGAGTTTGGTTAGGACGATGTAAAGTAAAAGCTTCGAGATCTTCAAGAACACGTTCGACATCTTCATACTTTATTTTTTTGAACCGGGGTTTTAGAAATTTTAAGACATTAATAACAGAAGTAAATGCACACGGATGCCTAGTGTTTGTATAAGCATCTTTAATAGCAGCTTCCATTTTGGAAAAAAAAAAGAAACAAAAATAATCTACTTTTATAGCTTCCACAATCTACAATAAATTCGAGAGCCGGAGGGTGCTGCTTGTCCTGAACCACGTATAGTACGTCGCTTCTTTGTTAAAACTCCTGATACTCTGTCAGTGTCTATCCGAGAGCGCTTCGTGACTATTCTAGGGATAGCCGGTGGTGGATTTGGTAGAAAAGGGTTGGGGATGACTTTAATGAAACCCTTTTTTAGTTTATTCTTATCACGCTTTTTCTTCTCCTTTCTTTTCTTCTTTTTACCGACAATTTGATCAATTCCCTCCTTTCTACGGACTTTGGACTTTGTGTCTTCTTCTTCATCATGTTTTCCAACATTTCTTTTTCTGCTTGGTTTCTCATCAGCAAGCATATAATCATCAGGCTCTTCTTTTTTAATGTTCGGTACCCGGTGTGACTTTATATTTTTTCTCGGTGGTTCAAATTTTTGGTTTTCCTCTTCTTTTTTAATACTTTTGATGACTGGTTTCACGTCCGGTTTGACATCAATTTCTTCCTTTTTGATTCTTTTAATATTTGGTTTAAATTCCGGTTTGACATCAAGCTCTTCCTTCTTGATTCTTTTAATATTTGGTTTAATCTCAGCTACATTAGGTAGTCCTGCTTCTTCAGCACCTTCTCTCTCGGCTTTGATTTTCGCTTCAATATACGGTTTTGCCTCATCTTGTTTAAGTCTTTTTTGATTTCCAAAATTCTTTGTTCGCGTGGCGGTATAGAATATGGTCTATACCTAACTTTATCCAATCTCGAAACAACTGGACCGCCAGCGGGTTTGTGTTCGTAGCCACGAGTAGGGTAAAAGTATTGTGGTAGCTGTGATATAGTTCTAGGATCTAGTCTCATTCGTGGGTCTCGCATCAGTATTGGCTCCTGAACAACGTCTGGGTTTTGCATATGACCAAACTCTTGATTGTTTTCAGCGAAATTGTTCATGGGATCATCCAACTCTTCAGGCTGTAATAGCTCATCGGGGTCCATAGGATCAGTACCAGCGTCGTTGTTATTATTGTCATCGCCATCATCATCCCGGTCTGTTGATGTGGAGGCGTCGGCTGTTTTCTTCTTCAAGTTTTCATTCAAAATTTCCACCAAATCTTTATTCATAATGGGCAAGTTTTTATATTGACGTATTCGGAACAGCAAATCCTGGTAGAATCGACATTTTTCGTGATCATCCAAGTCGGGGTGGTTCAAAATTTGTTCCAAAAAGCGCTTAGCAGATTCTGCGGGAGACCCGTCTTCATATGGCACAATATGATATTTTCTCACAAGTTTCATTGATGTAGTTTTGTAGCAATCAGTGCAGGCACAATGAATGAAGTAAGCTGATTTCTCGAAAGCTTAAATAGTATCTCCCGAGCCTCTTCTACATTTTTAGTCCGTGCAAGTCTAGACAATTGTGCTAGAATTGGTCTCAGAATTGAAACTTCTTTATCGTTGAGCGGAATATTTTTAGAGTTTATCATGTTGTAGACAATTTCAACCAGAATGTTAATTTGCTTAGAATTTGCCAGACGAATCGCACTTTTGTTTGTTTTCAAAACTTTATTCAGAAAATCAGAATGAACAATAAGTTGGGCAGCCATTTTTGAAAAATGCAAAGAGAAAACAGTGTCAAAGTTAAATGCTTATATAGGCACGTAGGCCACTGGATACTCGCTGGCAAAATCTGACAAGATACGCATCGCATCGTGAGCAAGAGGATCGTTGTTAATTAACATGGCTTGATATGGTTTTGACATTATTTCGCTATAAGCTTCGTAGGCACCACGCCATTTGTCTCCAAATTGTTGAACCAATAGATTTTTGACCTGGGCAGAATCGGACAAGTTTCTCATTAAAATTATATAAGTGCTATTGTTCCGGGTTGTTGGTGGAAGGGCAAAAGCAGATTGAACAAGATTGAAGATTGCACAGTTCAGATGGTGGGCATAAACGCAAAACAAGTCGTTGAGTAAATGTAGTGATTTTCGATCCCGAGCAAAAAAGTTCATCAAGTCATCACAAACTACAATATTGTTTTGATCCTTGTGTTTTTTCAAAAGTTCTACATCAGGCATTCCCTCGATTGCACGGAGATTAGGTAAATGTCTCGGAATTCCGGGTGTATCCATACCATAAAACCAAAAAATGTTATCAATAGGCTCATCAAAGGTGTCATTGGTATTTTCAATTATTTTACGCAAGAGTGTAGTTTTACCAGATTGAGTAGCACCAATTATTGTTGTTTGAGATGGGAAACGAAATTTGAAACCAACGTCTTTGAAAGATTTACCCATAATGAATAAATGAGTCATTTCAGAAAATCTTTCTTATTTATACTACGAGTCTCTGCTGACTTCTACTGATTGACGCACTTCTCATCAATCTTCTATGTTTTCGTCTCTGCCGGTAACAAGTTTCCAAAAGAAACACAAGTACAGACAGGGCTATTATCAAAATAATGTAGACTAGGGTTTCGTCAATTTTCAGAGCAGTGTTCAGGTCGACATTGGTGTCAATAAAATCAACCTCCTTCTTGACACGCTCCTTCCAGACAAATTCATTTGTCGCGAAAATTGGAAGTCTTTTGTAATTTTTAGGATCTACTCGGGCCAGAACTGTGTCATTGTGAACGATTCTTCCGTCTTCATGCAAAATTGTTAGCACACCGTCTACGACATTGAAATCACGCACATTTGCCGTCTTAGTCAATATCCTTGGGAGAGAGACATTTGAGGGAATTTTGGCAATGTCTACATATCCTGGAGTATCGGATGGCCGGGAAATGTAAATTTGTCGCTGTACGTGATCAAATGTAAACTTTTCCAGAGGTTGGTAGACTATAGTTGATTCTTTTCCACGAATTCGATATAGTCGAAACTGACAATGCATTAGCATGTCTTTTGGTGAAATTATATCGAAAGAACATTCATCGTTGGCCACGAAAAGTTTCTGATTGTCATCTACAATTGTTTCATCAAATTTATAAAACGTTTTCATCAACGGTCTGCCATTTTGATCGTAGCCATAAAAGTTTCCATAAAAGTTTGTTTCCACGGGAAGATTGAGTTGATCGTAGCGTTGAGGTGGGTCTGTTTTAGTGAATACAGTTATAGCATTCAGATCAGCGCACATGATATAGATCAAGAAAAATGAAAAGATCATTTTGAAAGTGAAGAGAGAACTCGTGCAAACTTTGTGACTATTTATACCCATTTTGGTCGACAACTCTTCGAAAAGGTATAAAAGCAACTCTGAATTCTTTATTTTTCCCTCCAAACACAGAAATGGATGATTTTTACGTAACTCTTCCATCGTCTGTGAAAAGTACTCAATTCGAGAACACTTCCTCACGATATGTGACCCGTCTCCCTGAGGTGTTGCGATTAGAGGGCGATAAATATTCCGTGGCTGTTACTGATATTATCTATCCTCGTTCTTTCATAAATGTTGGGAGACCCCTTGATTATTGGATTCATTTTCAACCACAAATGAACCGGCCTCCAGTACACGTCACATTTCCGTCTGCCCAGTATTCAAACACCACTCATGTTATCTCAACCCTAAACAACATCAAGACAAACCGTCTGAAACGAAGCGCTGTGGACGCTAATCTAGATGAAGAGATTGTACGCGCGAAAAGAGGTTCGATTGCCGATACCTTTCACAAGGCCAAGAAAGATAGGGAATCTAAAGAAAACGCGGGAAAATCAACCGGGCAACCAAATGTTGAGAAACCAAAAACTGAAGAAAGTGGAAAAGGGGGCTCTATAAAAGAAAAGTATGAAAAAGCAAAGGACATGAATGAAAAATCCGGAGAGTCTATGAAGGCGAAATATGAAAAGGCGAAAGACAAAAATGAAAAGTCTGCAGAATCGATGAAGGGAAAATATGAGAAAGCTGCGAAAAAGAATGAAAAGACTGCTGAAAGTACAAAGGAAACGTTTGAAAAGGCGAAAGACAAAAAAGAAAAGTCCACTGAAAGTACAAAAGAAAAGTTTGAAAAGGCAAAAGCGGAGAATGAGAAAACACCTATTAAGGATGTTTACGATAAAGCTAAAGAAGGAAAAGAATCGATCAAAGAAAGATTTGACAAAGCAAAGGGACAGAAGGATGTGGTTCCAGTTATCAAAGACCCAACTGAGAAACCTACATCAACAGAAAAACCAACATCAACAGAGAAACCTACGACAAAACCAGTAGAGTCTGGTAAGCCTGCAGTAAAGCAAGAGGGTCCTGTAGAGCCAAAAGGATTGAAAAATGAAAAGAAAGATTCGAATCAGGAGAAAATGGAGAAAGAAAAGGCTGGTAAACAACCTACTGAGAAAAAAGACCCGAAGAATGGGCCAAAGAAGGATGAACTGAAACCTACCGTCCCTAAGAAGGATGAAACGAAACCAGAACTTCCGGTTGTTGAGAAAACACAAAAAGAAACGAAGAAGCCTTCCGAGAAAAAGGTGTCAGAAACAAAGACGGAACAACCAAAACCAACTCTATTAGAAAAAACAAACAAGGATGAAAGTCCTAAAAAGGAAGCTGGTAAAAATAAAGACACAAGACCGCCTGTTCCAGACTTGAAAACTGTTGATGGGAAAGGTGAACAAATCAAACCCGGAGCGAAACCTAGTATCAAAGACGTTTTTGAGAAATCAAAATCCACTCATCCTTCCGTAAAAGACCAATATGAAAAAGCAAAAGAAGATCCGAAAAATGAGAAAAAACCAGTTTCCATCAAAGAGCAATATGACAAGGTAAAGGAATCATCCGGCGGAACGATAAAAGAGCAATACGATATGGCTAAAGGGGATTCGAAAGAGGAGAATAAACTTCCAATCACTATCAAATTGACTTATGAAAATGCTAGACAAGGCAAACCATCATTAGCACAAATGTGGAACCTTGCTAAGGAAAAGAACGCAAACCACGAAATGTTTTGGGGAAAGTACAAGACATTGGTAGAGGATATTTTGTCACATCAAGAAGAAGGGGTTGACAAAACAGTTTATAGTGAATTGAAACACGAATTGGAGATGGTTCGACAAAAAATTTACATTGATAATCAAACTAGTGTAAGCGAGCTCGTTAGATTTGAAGACAGGGACGACCGAGTAGAGATACATTTTTTACGACCAAATGAAATTGCCTTTATTGAATTCGAACCAGCCTGTGGATACTTTTTAGGGCTACATGATAACATTGTACGTCAATCGGGATCCGCTCAGAGTAAAATTGACTTTTTTGGAAATGTTAGTACAATCTACGTCTACTGTGACATTGTTGATCCGATCATTGTTGGAGACCAGAAAAATTCTCTACTATCCGTTATCCCGTGTAGTGGAACATATGGAGACATGATTCATCACTCGATCCCACAGCCAAGATATCTACCAATAATGAATACAGCCATTGATAGTATTAAAATTGAACTACTTTCCGAATTTGCAGAACCAATCAAATTCAATTGGGGAAGCACCATTATTGTTTTACACTTTAAAAAAATTTAACACATTTATTCAAAATAAATTCTTGTTGATTTTCACACTTTTTTTATCAAAGGTATCATGGAGCCATATTCGTATGAAAGTATCGTCGTTTCTCATATTATCAAAAATGTTGCACAAGAGTTGAAATGAGAATCCTCGGGCCATCATGGCTTGAACAAATACACAATACCCACCGCATGTTATCTCCGATTGTTTTTGTTGCTTCCGTTTGTTACACACAACTTTTGGGAATTTTTCTAGATATTTCCGAATGTGTTGGTTTGGTTTTTCTCCCAGTGAACAGAAAAAGTAGCAAGTCTTTTCTTCGTCCACAAATATGCTCTGCCAATGACGTCCAGGTCTGTTTTTTGTATCCGTGTTTACAATAATTCCGTACCTATGTTTTCTAGTTTTTGGTAAATGCTCTAGTTCATCCGCGCTGTAGACTCCGAGAAATGTTTTCCGAGAGTGTTTGTCGTTGGATAAGATTTGCGTAATCTCGTCAGAAAACATGTATAAATAGTAGAGTGTTTTCTCGAAAAGTGAAATCATTTTTCTTTTTATAATGACATCACCACCGACGCTTGTTGATTTGACAAAAATCGACTATCGTCAACTACTACGACGGAATGTACCGGGGTCTGGGCACTTTTTGGGGATGCGCCACCAACGTGGCGGTAATCAAAGAGGCGCAGGACTTGGTGGAATTGTCGCTGGTTTTTTGCCATCTTTCCTAAAATCATTCGCGGGACAACAAATTGTGAGTGCAGGCAAACAGCTGGCTGCCGAATTGGCTAGCGGCCAAGATTTGAAGACGAGCCTTAAAAATGTGGCTGAGCAAAAAGTCAAAGAATTGATTCGAGAAAAGGGGTCACATGGAAATGGAAGAAGGAAAAGAGCTAGGAATGCTAAGATCCCTAGAAGGCCAGTTCAAGGTCACGGAAAAAGGGTTATAAAAGGCTCGAGTGTGACCGTCTTGAAACCTCATTTGGTACCAAAAAACACTTCTCGTGTTAACTTTCTCTAACCATGCTTAGCCGTATGGATCCCAAGTCTCACGATGTCATCGTCGATGATTTGGACTTTACTACTATGCCTGGTACTCAAACTTGTATTCAAAATTCCCGATGGACCGTTATCAATCTCAAAAATGCTTTTCAACCCAATGGCCCTTGGGAATTTGTCCTAACAAACAACTCGAGATCATATCTAAATCTGAAGCGGACTTATCTTGTTTATACTTTTAATATCACCGATGCAGCTGGAAATGCTGTCCAAATGGCACCAGGAGATCAAGCTCTTCGTTATGCCCCCATCAACAATATTGCTCACTCTATAGTTAAAACTTTTAATCTACACATCAATTCTCAACTCGCCTATCAAAATCCTACAAACTACGCATACAAGTCATATTTGGAAAATCTTCTAATGTATGGTGAGGAAATCAAAAACTCTACTCTCACTGCTGCTGGCTTCTATCACGATACCGACGTTGGAAACCGAGAGAGCCCCGGCTTTTTGAAAAGAGCTGCGCTTACTGACAATGGAAGATCTGTTCAAGTGGCTGCCAATGTCTCGATTGATTTGATGAATCAACCAAGGGTGTTGTTGAATTCATGTAATGTGAAGTTGACAGCTTACCCAAACACCACCGAATTTTTGATCGAATCTCACAACCGTGGCCAACAGACTTTGAAATTTAACGTGACAGATGTGTATGCTCTTGTCAATGAGTTTGATTTGACAGACGGTCTTTCAAATGCTTTGGAGGCTGCCCTGATTGAGCACAAACTTATTCAGTACCCGATGATCTCATCCCAAGTTCGATCATTCTATATTGATCCAGGACGTCTTGATGCCCCAGCTAACACTCTTTTCACTAGTAAAATGCCTCGACGAATTTTCATTGGTCTTGTCAGTAGCGATTCTTATAATGGAACTCTCAACACATCCCCATTCAACTTCAAACCATTTGGAGTCACCGATGTCCATATCGATTATTGTGGTCAAACTAAACCAGGAAGACCAATGAACTTGGACTTTGCCAATAACAAATTTATCGAAGCCTATGTGCAGCTACAGGAAACTCTTGGACACACTAGAAACAACTTTAGTTGCAATTCAATCAACACTGAAATGTTCAAAAATAAAGGGTTCACAATTTTCGGGTTTGAATTGAGCCCCGTAGCCCAGGATAATTCACTTTTCGAGTTGGTCCGTCAAACAAATGTCAGCGTGCGCCTCAACTTTTCTACACCAACCCCTCCTGGAGGTCTTTATTGCATTGCTTATGCAGAGTTTGATCAACTTTTCAATATGGATGATTTGCGAAACCCAATCATTGCTGCTATTGTCTAAACTATGTAAAATTTTTATCCTAGTGTTTTACAAGTCTTTTTTTTTGTATCAAAGTTTTGATGACTTTTTTCACTACCCGACCCTCAAACACTCCATCACACCCCAGCACCCCAACGCTGTACCACCCCAGGCCCCCGGCACCCCCAACACCTCTTTTGTAAGAATATGATGAATGAATCACAAAAAATTTCGAAAATCGTGTTCCTTTTTGAAAAACCACGCCCATTTTCCTGAGCATTTCTATAAAAAGGCTGAAAATATTCACTTTCCAGTCTATTTTTTTTTCATTTTTTGTCATGTCTCCTCCAACATCAACGGAAGCACCACCCGCCGCAACTACCCCGGTGAAGAAGGCCTCTAGGAAGAGGGGACTTGTTGAAGAAGTCGTTGAAGAAGATCCAACGTTTCATGTTAGCTCGTCAATGTTTGGAAATAAGTCTAGGGATGATTTTAGAAAAGTAAGTTTTCTCTTCAAAATTGATTTTCATTCTCTTCTTGCAGGATTACTTCAAAAGTAAATGGTCTCGTATAGCGATACCATCAGCAGAAGCTGCCGCTCTGAAGCCAAAAAATATGTTTTCGCAAGAAACTTTTGTGATTCTCATGTGTTCCGAATGCAGAGAAAAAAGCCGCAATGAGCGGGTTACCCCAGATGGTAAAGAACGAGAAAAACTCGGTGAGCCTTGTTACTTGTGAGAATGGGTTTGTGCTAACTTTTCTATTTTAGTTCTCAACTTGTGTCGAATCTGTCGTGACACCATCAACGCCTCCAAACTAACCAAACTTATACATTACGATGTTCCTGGTATTAAACGCCGGAAAGATGTCGAAAAGAATTCGTAATCAATGACGGTTGGGGTTTCGACTAGGGTTTTCTGCAACTAGTGATATTTTCATGCTACTTTCAACCTGTCAAAGTGATCTCCATCATCTAATAATGATTTTGACATTGGAAAAATGAATAAACCTTTTTTGTAGTGTGAATCACAAAGAACTATTTCACAATGAACGCTATGAATACCTAAACTCGTGTCGGCTATTTCGTGGAGGATTTCGGAAGTTTTCTACCAATTGAATTGATTGCAATTGTCTATTAATTACCTTCAATCACTCTTTCCTGGTATGCACCAACCGGGCGCGCCCCGCCCCGCGCCCTCTAATCATGTTTTTGCTGACAGTCGGGCGCGCCCCGCCCCGCGCCCTCTAATCATGTTTTTGCTCACAGTCGGGCGCGCCCCGCCCCGCGCCCTCGTAGCATGTATCCAAAACCCACCCTCTCTTCCATTGTGCATCCGCATCCTCTTTTGTTTTACTTGTTGAATAAATTGTGAGAACAAAGTGTTTGATCAATGTGAACAACATAAACAACACGAACAACACACAGCACTCTGTAAGTTTAAAACAATCAGAAATGGGATATGTGAGAACGTTGGGGCGTGTTGTCGGGTGTTGTTAGGCGCTGTGTGCTGTGTGCTTGTGATGGTGCGCATCATCAGGACAGTACCACATCAGCGCTGTGTCACGGTTTGGGCGCTGCATGCAGAGTAGAATCTCTGCAGCACGTGCACTCTTCCGATCACGGTCAACACTTTTCACTATCTGTACCGACAATCTCCGCCATCTCGAGCATCCTGTGGTACGGGGCAGACGGTTGAAAAAAGTTATCTTCATCAACGATCTCTCGCTACACCCAACGCATAAACACTTGACACTTAACAACACGCTCCAACACTTAACGCATAACACTCAACACTCAACGCATAACACATACGCCTAAACACCCGGCACTCAACACCGCCATTTGTTTTTGTTATTTTCGTAATACTGTCGAAAAAAAGTAAAATTAATGAGAAAATGAAACAAATTGTGTCGGCACAATTGTGCATGTATTGCGCATTGCGATTTTATCGCGCACTGCTGTGTCACACACAGGCATACGTGGGGATTTTTCAAGTAAATTTTGTTTTTCAGACATGAAAATTATTAAAAGAATGAACTGCATCAGCAGAGCACATCAGCAAATCACACAAGAGTATGCGGGAAAAAAAGAATTTTAAAAAATTGCGTAAATTTTGTTTCAGACAAAAAATTTCAGCCAAAAAACGACCCTCCCTCAAGATCATGACGTCATCATCAATCACAATCACCGGCATGCAGTCACCGGCAGTCTGCGGGGGTCACGTAAGGACACACCCTAAAACGGGCCTCGTTGGTATTGTATTTTTTCTTGGCCTCGTTGCGCCTTACCAACACTACTCCAGACATTTTCATGCAATGTTTTATGGGAAATTCGCGGAGAGTAGAAAAAAGGAGATTGTTTTGAGGGAATTGGAATATGCCCAATTTTTGGATTTACTCAATTTGATCTACCCGAGTAGTTTGAAAATTGATGGTAAGGGTTTTTGATAGTTTTGGACTGGGTTTTAGCTAACTCTTACAATTTTTTGAAATTTTCCAAAAAAAATTTTGATATCAGGGTTTAAAATGGGCTCTCAAAATTTCATGGGCTTTATCGAAAGAGTCGAACTTTTTTGATCTTTTTTTCCGGACGATATGCCGTTCCAGAACTTTCCCGTGTTAGAACTGTCCCTTATCAGTATTTTACCCTATCACAATCGTATCCCATATTAGAACTGTCCCATGCCAGAACAGTTCCCCATCAGAACTACCCTCTTTCAGAACTGTCCCATTTGAAAAAAGCAAAGTTCCCACGTAAAAAAATATTTAGTTCTATTATGAGACATGACTGAAATGCGACAGTTCTGATATGGGTGCGGGTCTGATACGACACAGTTCTGGTTAGGGACAGTTCTGAGAGGAAACACGGTTCTGGAACGTCCTACCGCCACAGTTTTGAGCTCAATTTCAGCTATTCACTTCAGTTCTGAACAATTTTGCGAAAAAAAAAGTTTCAGATTTATTCCCGAAACAGAAAAGTTCTAAATTTTTTCTGAAATTGGGAATTTTCATTTGTCTGAAAAAACTCTATAGATTTATTTCAAGCTTTCTGCAACTTGCTCTCCCAATGTGCCTGAATTTTCTTGAAAAAAGTTTTTTGGCCAAAAATCGTCTTGAAATCAAACTAGGTTTGCTCACAACTACTAAATTCAGAATGACTTGAAAATCTGCTTTTTTTTCTAATTTCTCCAAAAAATTCTCTCGAAATTTTTATTTGAAATTCATTTTTTAGGATTTCACCCAGAAAAAATTTAGACCAGACTTCCATGAAACTCGTCAGAATCATCTCTAAAATTTAAATTTTCAGCCACCAACGTTGACCACATCCTTCGTCTTGCCGATCGTTTTGAAATGCCATCCATCATTCATAAAGTTGAAGAAAGCCTAATCGCTCATGATACTGTCCATATTATCGATAAGTTAAGACTCACTCATGAATACAAATTGGCCAATCTTCAAGCTGTTTGTGTGGAAAAAATGAAACATCAGGACCAAATAATCAAACTTACCAAGAATGAAAAATTTGGTCTACTTAGTAAGGAATGCATGGAATTGTTGATCAAAAAAATGGTATCGTTGATCGAGGATGAAAAATGGCAGAAAAATAGACCATATTCGCCTTGTTCGCCTTAAGCCTATTTCATTTGTTTTTGATTTCATTTTTTTTGTTTGGAAAATTTTTTTTTTAATATTCCCTTATAATTTCATTGCCAATAAATAATTGTGACTATAATTTTTCTTGTAGAAAATTTTCTGAAATATTTAGTTTATTTCCAACTGTCCAACAGAAGTTGTTTTTAAACATGTTTTTTTTAAAAAAAAACTTCAGGCAGTGGTTTCGGGACATTTTGAAACCAGATATTTTGGAACCAGAAATTTCGAAACCGGACACTTCGGAACCGTTGAGAAAATCGTGAAAAAACATGGGAAATGAGGAGATTTCTGAAACTTTTGCAGAAAAAATGAAAGTTTGCTATGAAAAAAACCAGATAGAAAAAAATTTTTTTTGGAATAAATTTTTTTTCTAAATGGATTCAGTGAAAAACTGATCCTTTCATAACAAACTTTCATTTTTACTTGAACATTTTTGAAAAATCTCCTTTTTTTCCCATGCCTTTTTCACGATTTTCCTAGCGGTTTCGAAACGTCCGGTTTCAAAATGTCTGATTTCAAAATGTCTGATTTCAAAATGTCTCCGAAGCTCAGGTTCTTCTTCTTCGCCTTAACAAAAAGTTGGCCCAATGCCAACCGTTCCCCCTTCCCCTCTTCCCCCACTTTTCTCTGTCCACAGTGTCTCTCACCTGCACCTATGCAAATGCGCTCCATTGCACAGGCTTTTTCGAAATGACACGCGACGAAGGCAGTAATGTTCCCTATTCATTCGATTCTAAAATTCGATGAACGGAATGTTAAGGCAAATAGTTCTTCGCAAAAATTTGGAAACTAAAGTTTTGTTGATGGAACCATGCTTTTTGGCAGGACATGAGTGGTAAGGGTTTCAAAAAGTTTAGGGAAAAATTGTGAAAAATGAACTTCAAGCCATGAGTTTTGGATCTGGAACTGAAAACTTTCAAAGAATTTTTAGAACCGATTTTTTCTCTCTCAAAAGCTTTTTCAGCCACTTTTTGGAAAATTTTTTTTTGACCAAAAGCTAAATTTTTTTCTTACTGTTTCAAAACTGTACTCGCATTTTGGTCCTTCAAAAAGTTTCCAAACATTTCTGTGCAAATTTTTTGTAATTTTTTTACGAACAACTTTTTTGATCAGAATATTTTCGAGCACTTCTTTTCGAAAACTTCTAGGTATTTTTTTTTTGAAAAAACTTCCGTGGAAAAGAATTCTATCTGAGAAGTTTATAGAAGCGCATATTACTTATTTTCAAAAGCCTGTCACCCCGGTTCAAAGGCGCAGCGACAAATGCCTATTGGGTCCCACCACGATTACAGTTACTTTCAACTCAAAATTCCTGTAATCGTGGCGAGACCCAATAGGTATTTGTCGCTGCGCCTTTAAACCGAGGTGTCAGGCTTTCGAAAACAAGTAAGAGAACATTCTGATGGCCTAGAAACCTCTGCTGGCCGAACCTGCAAAATATCTGCTTTTCTCTCTATAGTGTTTCTGTAAATTCGGCCATCAGAAGTTTCTAGGCCATCAAAAGTAAACCATGACTTAAACTTGATGTGGTCCAACGCTGCTTATATGAATTTTCATGTGAACCATTGGAGCAAAAAATGGTTCTCGAAGAAAAATTTTATAGATTTTTCCAATTCTGAAAATCTTCTTCCAGGGATATACAAGCACAAAGAAATCACCTAAAGGCTGGCCGTCCTGTAGATCGAATCTATCTGAATTGCAACGAAAAATTGGAAAGTAGTCTGTGGAAATGTGAAGGAACCGTTCGATTTGAAGTATTCGACAATCAAACAAACACGGCATTGTTTCCGGCGAAAACATTTTCAATCAAATTTTCGAATGAAGACAAAAAGCTGAAGATGTGGACCGACGATGGCACAACTTTGACATTCAATTCAACTGTAGTTGTCACAATTGATATTGAATTGTCTACGGGTGTACCAGAATATCATTATAACAAATTCGAGAATCCAGATGAAAACATGACAGATGTCGTGCTTATCGTTGAGGAAAAGAAAATTCATGTGTCAAAACAAGTGTTGGCAATGCAATCCAAACATTTTCATCGAATGTTTTATGGGAAATTCGATGAGAATGGAAAACAGGAGATTGTTTTGCACGAATTAGTTTATTCAGAATTTTTGGATTTACTCAATTTGGTCTACCCGAGCAGTTTGAGAATCGATGGTATGTTTTCACAAGTTTTGAAATATTTCATTGGACAATATGAGAGAGAAATTGAAAAAATAAGGCGGTAGGACGTTCCAGAACCGTGTCTCTTTTCAGAACTGTCCCACATCAGAACCGTACCCCACATAAGAACATTCGGGGGTATGCCGAATCAGAACCGTATCCTTAATCAGAACTGCCCCATATCAGAATTCTCCCCTATCAGAATTGTACCGTATCAAAAATACTTTACGTGAAATAATAGTTCTGATACGGGATAGTTTTGATATGGGGTACGCTTCTGACACGGGACAGTTCTGATACGGGCAAGTTCTGATGTGGGAACGGTTCTGATACGGGACCGTTCTGGTTAGAAACAGTTTTGGCGAGGGACACGGTTCCGGAACGTCCCACCTCCCATTTTTGCATGTTTTTGAATAAGGTTGATCACCTTTAACACATCCCAAAAGCTAACTTCAAGTTCTAAAACGTCCAGTAATAAGTGAAAAAAAGCACTGCAATCAAACTAAAACTATAATTTTCAGCCTCCAGCACATCCCACCTTCTTCGCCTTGCCGATCGTTTCGAAATGCCGACTATCATTCAAAAAGTTGAAGAGAGTCTCATCAATTGCTCAACGATGCCCATCATTGATAAGCTGCTCTATGCAGAGCAATACCAATTGGCACAACTCCAGGTACGCCTTTTTCAATGGGGTTTGCGATTTTCATTGGAAGAAATCACTCAAAAACCGTCCTGGAGCGCACAAATCGTGTCAAAAACCGCAAGTTTCAGTCTTTTGGCCGCGGCCGCGTGACCGAGAATCCGATTTTTTCTCAAAACAGCCATTTTTTCACTTGTTTCCGATTGGAATGGATGAACAAAGTCGGATTCTAGGCCACATGGCAGCGGCCATCAGTCAAGAAATTGGGATTTGTGTGCTTTACAACGGTTTTTGAGCTTCTTTTTAAAAAGAAAAACGGAATTTTTCTCAACTTATTGTCCTGACTCCGCCCACTTTTTCTTACAGGCCGCCTGTCTCAAGGAAGTGAACGATAGCCGCAAAATTCTACGCCTCGCGAATGATAAAAAATTCAACCAGCTCAGCAAGGAATTCATGGCTTTGATTATCAGAAAGTTGGCAAAATTGGTGCGAAACGGCGATCAACCATTAGGACAACGCTCTCCGACTTATTCAACGGATTCATATGACTATTCGGACTGACTTTATTTCCTCCAAAGATCTTTTTTTGAAACGGTTATTTTTATTTCAATTAATTCAAATTGAATAAAGTTGTTTTTTGTTAAAAATCCCACTCGAAAATCTCAAAAACCGCCGGCGAAGAACTTCTTATTCAAGCCTCCCTCCAGTTTCTCCTTTCTCATTGGAGCGCGTTTGCTTTTTTTGCAGGAAAATTGAAGGAGGCCGAATTCTATGCATTCTGCTGCATTTTCTAGTTGAAAATGTTTAGAAAAATGAATTTTATGATTAATTTTAGCCTAAAACCTAACATTTTCCAGGGAGAACAAAGAGAAAAAGACCGCATTCGTAAAATTCTCATTCTTCCGATTTTTGCTGTTTTTTGCAGATTTTCTTGATTTTTTTGCCCATTTTTTATTCAATTTTTTCTAAATTTTTGATTTTCCTGCAGTTTTCGCTCAAAAATGCCAGGAAAACCACTACAGACACTGAAAATCTGCAAAAAACACATTTCAGGCAATTCATCCCAGGAAAATACACCATTTTCGAATAATTTTCATAAAAACTCATTATTTCTTCAAATTAGAGCCAACTTTTTAATCGAAAACCGCCGAATTTCCCTACCAAAACCTGAGAAACCACGAAATTTCGCGAAAAACAATTTCTCTAAAATCCGAATTCAAACCTCGCGCCACGAGTTTTTCTCAATGGTGCGCGCTTGCATTGTCACCGCCTCCCGTCAATTTTTGTCGCCGCCGGTCCTATTTCTCTCGGTTTTCATCCGTTTTTGACGGATTTTTTTCGTTTTTTCAGGAAAATATTGCGAAAAATCGGTAAAGCTTTACTATGCGCAATGTTGCGCCACCGAAAACCCAATGTTCCGCCGAAAAATCGGGGTGGAAGTTGGAAATTTAGGATTTTCACGATATCGACTATTTTTGTCGTTTTTTCTGCGATTTTCTGGAGAAATTGAGGGTAAATAACGATGAGAAGGGCATGCCGAACTACTGCGCACACAGAAATCGCGAAATTCTCATAAAATTTGAAGATATCGATTTTTACTTTTTTCGCCCTAATTTTCCCATTTTTTCAGTGTTTTTTGACCGGCAAAGGAGTGAAAGAGCGCGTGTTAGCTGGGCTTGAGCGTTGAAAGACGAAAAAACAGAAAATTTCGCTGAAATGGGCAAGTTGTCAACTTCGCCCAAATTTTCAGATTTTGCCGGGAGAAGCAGGGTAAATTGGTTCGAAATTGTGCACAGCTGTCACTCAGAGCATGAAAAAGCTCTAGCGATGCTATTCAGGGCGTAATGCCACGTTTTTTGATGGAAAATTGGACAGAAATCGGCAAGTTTTCAACTATGGCCTAAAATTTCAGACTTTGGCAGGAAAAACACGTTAAAGTGGTTTTGAGTTGGGCGCAGATGTTACCCAGAGCGAGAGAAGGCGGCTTGGATGCTCCGTCGCGCGAATTTTCGCGAGTTTCCATAAAATTTGGCAGAAAATCTATGTATGATAAGGTTTTTAGCCCAACTTCAGCATTTCGGCGCGGGTTTCCTTTCGCCTTCGAGGCGTAATTGGGTTACTAAGCAATTACCAACAATAACAGTTAGCTAGAAAGGCCTGGCGCGCGTGACTGGTCGCTGTTTACAGAAAACAGATGGAAAATAACCTGAAGCCCCCGTTCGCGTCCTGTATTGTGGTCATTTAATCTTTTGCTTCTATTTGGTGCGCTATTTATCAAAATCCACCAGAATTTCACCTGCTCAGTCATTCAAACCGCCCTATTCTCTACTTTTCTCCCCTTTCAACCTTCCCACCGACTTATATTCTTCTTCTCTGTGCTCCGAATTTCTCCGTATTCTTCCGCTTCGTAACCTCAAAACTCTTCCTAATCCTCTTCGATTTTCAGTGATTACCCCTTGCGCTGAACAATGAGTCGCCCGAACGTCTTCTTCGACATCACCATCGGTGGAAAGGCCGCCGGACGCATCGTCATGGAGGTAAGATTTGAAAAAAATAATGATTTTCTGCTGGAAAAGCCTGGGAGCTCAAGGCGAGCTTATGAATTGGTAGGCCTGTGAAGGTTTGGACGGCGATTGGCTGGCTGATTACTGATGAGTTGGCGGCCCTGAAAGCTTTTGATGTTTTATTCGATGTCAAAATTAACGATGAGTTGTTGTGATCGGTTGGATGCGACCTTGAACGGCATTGTGGAGCTCTGGAGGATGAATGGTTGTGCGAATCGGTCGGATTCGCTGTGTTTTCCAGTAGAATATTGAGCTTTACCAATACGGCGTTTCCGAGCCAATCTCACCAATTACCGCCTGTTTTTCATTCAAGAAGAGCCTTGTTTGCCGGACTCGCGATGTTTTTAACGTAGAGGAATGACTATGAGCCTTGTAGATTGCCTCAAAATCGGTTTCTCACAAAGCTGTGGCCAAACCCAGCTTTCCAGCAGAAAATCCCCCATTTCCCCCCTCAAATTAACCCGCCCTTATTAATTTCTTCTTTCAGCTCTACGCCGACGTCGTCCCAAAGACCGCCGAGAACTTCCGGTGCCTCTGCACCGGTGAGAAGGGAGTCGGCAAGTCTGGCAAGCCACTCCACTTCAAGGGAAGCAAATTCCACCGCATCATCCCAAACTTCATGATCCAAGGAGGAGACTTCACCCGCGGAAACGGAACCGGAGGAGAATCGATCTACGGAGAGAAGTTCGCTGATGAGAACTTCAAGGAGAAGCACACCGGACCAGGAGTCCTTTCAATGGTATGTGACGACGAGACGAAGGCGTATAAAATGGAAAAATATCTCAATATGGGAATCTCGGCGTAAAATTGGCTCTCCAACTTGGAGTTTTACTTGATCGTGACAGTGCGAAAGTGGCTGTCGAGTCGTTTTAGTGATTAGTGGTTCTCGTTAATGGAGATAACTTCCGCTTATTTTGGAAGATAAACCCTGTGGAAACTGGCGTTTCCATCTCTGGTTCGGCCTAAAACGCTACTTTTTTCGTACCAAGAGGGGTTTGTTTCTCAGTGTACCAGCTTTTCTGGCCATTATTAGCATTTATGAAGCAAAATTATCAGTTGTCGAACTCGAGAGCCATCTTCAGAAGTCCATAAGCCTTCCTCGGTGAGAATATAGGGAGAGCTGGGCTTTGGACAGCGAAATGAGCGCAAGATAGCCCGGAGTATGCTCGAATAAGCTTCTTTATTCTTCCATTCCAGTCAAATATCCATCAGCGCGTTTCTGCCAAACTTCTGAATACATTCAGAAGCTCTGATTTGAGCTATTTTTCCATAAAAATTGTCTTGAATCCTCCCGAATCCCCATTGAACTATTCATTTTCTCCCAACTAATTCATCCTTTTCTTTCAGGCCAACGCCGGACCAGGAACCAACGGTTCCCAATTCTTCCTCTGCACCGTCAAGACCGACTGGCTCGACGGAAAGCACGTCGTGTTCGGAAAAGTGAAGGAAGGGCTCGAGGTCGTCAAGCAAGTCGAGGCGAATGGCTCCCAATCCGGGAAGCCGATTGCCGAGGTCGTAATCGCCGACTGCGGACAACTCTAAATTCCCCCTCTCTCCCCCATTTTCATTTTTCCCCCTCTCTTCTCATTTATCTCCTCTCCCCTCCTTCAATTGTTCTCATTTTTTTTCCTTTTTTAAAAATTATTCTTTAATAAACCCCTCTGTCATTGCAATCGTTTTTTTTTCTAATTGTTTTTTTTTCTTCTTCTAATCATTTTCAGTCATTTGGACGTCTTCAAATATTCAAATGGTTCAACTGGTTTGGATTCGGAGCTCCAGAATCGTACCTTTCCCTGGTTGCGAGCCGTTCGGACGTCTTCTGAACTTGAATTGGCTGATTCGTTGCTTCAACTTGGCTTCCAAATTTGTTACTGTTGTCTTGGGCTTCTTACTCGGAAGTCTTCTAGAACCTCGAAAAATTCAAAAAGCAGCTCAGACATTGCGCAAACATCCATCTTCTGGCTTCGGGCGCAACGTTGGGTCCCGCCTTCTCAGGCGACGTCGCAATTCCCAAAGCCTCGGCCACTGCACAAATCTTCGATCATCGCTGGATGGGATTCGAACCAATGACCCCTCCCAACAGTGGAATGGCAGTGGCGCCCACAACCACTGAGCCATTGGGCAGCAACTGAGAAAGAGGCGAAGAGGGCATTGATATTAGTGAGGGAAGGTGGCGGCGGGCTGGGGAGAGAGTGGAGAGACGCAGACCGAAAAGAGGAAGAATCGGGACTGGTTTTTCGGGCTTTATCTAGGCTTAAAATCTGTATTATCTGAACATGAAATCGGGAAATTATTAGGGGAAAAAAAGAGAAATTCTGAGAATTATGAAGTGGATATGCTTGTTTTTATTACTGGAAATAGCTAATTCTCTGTTTTTATGGGGTAAGTTTTGGGGGTTTCTAGGCTATTTAAAGGAGTGAAAGTTAGGCCATCATATAGAAAAAGCTAGGCCATAAAGCTGTAATTTTCAGTCATGATTTATGCGCAAAAACTTTGTGAAAGAAACCGTTTTTCGAAGGTTTTCTAGGCCACTGATAGAGAAATTTTTTTGGAATTTCAGGCCGTGATCATGAAAAACTAGGCCACCAAAAAAGGTTAGCAGTGGATTAATAATTCCTAAACCAGCAAGCGGAAAGCTAGGCGATCATTTTTTCTCGGAACTTGAACGAATCGTGAAAAATGATGACCGAGTTTATAGAAGAACCACAAGCTTTAGGCAGCCTGAGAAAACTAGGCCAGGGATCACAAAAGTTAGGCCATTAATTCTGAATCATAAACTGACCAATTTTAGGAAATCTAAGCATTTGAAAACTTAGACCAACAAGATAGAAAGTTAGGCCACCAAAAACCGAAAATTCTCTTCCAGAACCCCGAACTCTTCAATGCGAAAAACACAAATGCTTTCTTCTAAAAACCGAACAAGATGGCCTAAAACCTGCCACGTGTATATCAGACAACAAAAATAAATTTATCACTTGTGATATCGAATGTGATGGAGCCGAAAGGGATAGCGTGATATCGAAAAAGCCAACGGATTATAGATATTGTAACAGGTGGGTGAAGAGAAAGTTAGGTCACGAAAAGTTAGGTCATCAATTCAGAAAGCTAGTTCATCAGATCTCTAAATTAGGTCAGAAACTTGAAAAGTTAGGATACCAAAACTAGTCTCCCTTTATCAATTTTTTTCCAGATTTTTCACCTACAACACTCTTAAATCTCCACAAGGAAAATGGTCAATATGGAAAAATGGAACGTGCGCTGAGGCCAATATAACTATGACTGTCCACTGTGCTTTTCCTGTTTCTGGCCAAAAATAGATCGGGTTCAGGCCAAACCGGACTCCATTCCGATATTCGTAATCAGCTCGTTGAGACGGTTCGAAAGAGCATAATCGTGACTAGGTTTGAAGCAAGTTGGGTCTCACCGCGAAAACCCTTGGTTACTGTATCAACTTTAAAAAATTTCGCGGCAAAACCCAAAATGTTTCAAAACTAGTCATGATTATATTCGTTCGAACCGGCTTGACGTGCTGAATTCAATTCTTGTATTCATTTTTTGATTAAAAATTCCATTGTGAAAAAAATTTTATTATAATATCATAAAATTATTAACGTTTTCTAGCAAACACAACAGTATTACAGTAAAGAGAGACAGTGAATGAGGACCCATTTGAATATTTGAATTCCCGCCGGAACTTCTCATTTCCAATAATTTTCAGATCTTCAGTTTCCAAAAGAGGTTTCAGTTGATCACGATCGAATTCAGTGAACAAAATGGTGTATCTGCGGATGGAAGAGGAATTCAGGAAGTGCTGAAAGTTAGGCCACATTATAATTGTTTTGTAATTTTTAAAACTTACCTCCAAAATCATCTCAAAATCCTCCAATTTAATCACCTCGGTTTCATAGGCAATAATTTCGAAATTTTCCAATTTTTCCATCGGAATCACCTCTGGAACTCGACTTATTTCCACATTTTTCGCCGATTGCCACGTGGCAGAATTCCATGAATTATGTGGATTTATTGGTAAATCACTTTGAATATTCATCGATTTTATCGATTTTGGACTGATAAAATTCAAAAATTTGGGAAGATTCACATCAGTTCTTGAGTTAAATTCAAAATTTTTCACTCTCAAATTTTTCAAATTCCCGCCAAATATCAATTTCAAAAATTGATCAATAAAGAAATGTTCTCTTAAAATCACTTTGAAATTATCAATTTTCAGTTTTGGATTCGCCAAAAACACTGATAAATCCGTGGCGGCAATTTCAAAAAAATTTTGATTTTTCAAAATTTTTTCCGAGTTTTTTGGACATTCTTTTTTGATCAAACATCCATCCAAATGATCCGAATATTCGATGGAATTCATTTTTTGATTATTTTTTATTTTGAAATTCCATTGAATTGAATCCGCGTGGCAAAAGATTGAAAGGTGTTCCACGTGGAGAGGAATACTGTCGATGAAGGATTTGAGGGGTTTGGAGATGAGACGGAGGTGGGATCTGGAAGAGAAAATTGGTTGGGAAAAGTCAGGCCATGGAGTGGGGAAGCTAGGCCATCAATGAGAAATGTTAGGCCAGAAGTAAGGGAGAATTGGGTCGTCAAAGAAGAAAGTTAGGTCATCAATTTGGAAAGGTTAGGCCAGAAAATGGGAAAGTTAGGCCGTCAACTAGGCCATTGAAAACTAGGCCATTGAAAAACCAGGCCATCGAAAAGTTAGATCATCAATTCGAAAAAGTCATCAATCAGAAAAAAGGCAAAAAATTGAGAAAGTTAGGCCATCCACTTAAAAACTAGGCTGTTGGAAAGTTAGGTCATCATACTGAAAAGGTTAGGTCACCAATTGAGAAAGTTAGGTCATCGAATGCAAAGGTTAGGCCATCAACTTAGATAATAAGGTCATTGGAAAGTTAGGTCATCAATTTGAAAAAGTTAGGTCATGAAATGGGAAGTTAGGTCACTAACTAGTAAGTTAAAAAATTAGATCAAAACCAAGAAAATCTAGGCCTCTAATCTGAAATCCCAGGTCATCCACCTTTTAAAACTAGGCCACCAAATCAGAAAATTAAGCCATATAAGGAGTAAGTTAGGCCAACAATCGAGAAAGTTCGGCCATTGGAAAGTTAGACCACTACCCAATAATTCTAGGCCACCACCAAAACCAACCTTTTCTCGAAATCTCCAACTTCTTCGAATATTTTCTCCTTGATATGATCCGGCATATCCATAAGAATTGGAAGCGGTTTGATCATTTTTGAAAAATCTGGAAATGAAAATTATTTAGATAAAAATCACTTGCAAAAAATCAATATCATTTTGTGAGGAAAAAAGTGAAAAAGGAGACGTTGAAGAGAAAAACACAGAATGAGACAGACAACGATAGTTGTGCGGGTCTTGAGATGACCTACTTATTCAAAATTTTTATGCACACAGTGTTCGGTAGAGCGTATATTCCTCCTGGGACGGTATTGATTCTAGGATGACCTAGTAGAATAACCCAAATGTTCAAATATCGAGAAATGAACACAAAATTTAGAATCGGCACGTCTTGGCGGTTCGAATGAGTATAATCATGACAAAGTTTGGAAAAGTTTAGGTGTCGAAGCACAATTAGAGAAATTAGGTACAGTAACCCAGGAATTTCGTGGCGAGACCCAACTTGCATCAAACCGTTTCATGATTATACTCTTTCGAACCGTCTTGACGAGCTGAATCAGGAAGTAATGTTCAATTTGAGTTTTGAACTTTCAGAAAAAATGGCGAGAAAAAGTTTTTAAAAATAAATGTTTTTTGGAAAAAAAGTCGATATTTTTGTGGGGGAAAAAGAAAAAAGAAGACGTTGCAATAGACGCAGAATGAGACACAAAATGATCATTGTGTGGGCTTTGGTCGAGACGACCTACTTTTTTGAAATAGCGCGTATTTCCTATGGGAAGATACTGTCTTCTTTATTTCTGCAACGTCTTCATTGTTTATATTCCTTCGAAATAACGAGACCTGAAAATGATTACGGTAATCGTAATCTCCTTGTCGAGACGGTTCAAATGAGTATAATCACGCCCAGGTTTGAGAGAATTTTCGATTTTACCGCGAAAATTCGAAAAGTTTTAAAATACAGTAACCCAGCGTTTTCGTGGTGAGACCCAACTTGCTCCAAATCTAGTCATGATTATACTCTTTTGAATTGTCTAGATGAGCTGAGTCGGAATATGACATCCATTTTGAGTTTGATATTTCCAGAAAAAAAATTTCAGATCCGAGAAAAAATTCCGAACTTTTTCCAAGAACTCTCCCGGGAGGATGACGTCACGAATGATATTAGAAATGACATTTTCGCCTCTCTATCAACACTTTTCGCCCTCTCCGTATCAGTTATCAATCATATGCACATATACAAACATTATACTGTCTGCGTCTCTTCCCTTTTGATACTGTCTCGCCCTCTTTTCTTCGGGGCTGACAACACGAAAAGTGTTGAAGATTTGTTTAAGAAAAAAAGGGAGGCGAATTGTCATTTTCTATTTTTTTGACAATTTTTTCTTTAACTGAAATTTTTTGTCTGGAAAAATGTCAGGTGGTGGAATACCTGACATTTTGACAAATGCCAAATTGATATTTTTCAAGTATGAAGAGGTGAGATTTTGGCGGGAAAAATAATGGATTTGAAAATTAGGGTGAGAGATTTTTTGGGTCAAAAAATTTTTTGTTGCAAAATATACTTTTTCAACACAAGGAGCAGAAATTTAGTTTGACAACTCAAAACATTTTTTCAGCTAAAAAGCACCAAAAATTTAAGCTTCAGAAAAAATTCCAGAAAACTTTTGTCTGAAATTCCAAAGTTTTTAGAATTTCACGAGTCGAAATTCTGTACGTCTTCAAGTCGACCCAACGCCTTATATACTCTATTGGAGGTACAAAGACTACAAAGTGTTCAATACCAAGGAGGTTAGTTTTTCTCTTTTCCAGAATAATCAATTTTAATTCTATCTGAAAATAATTGGCATATTCGGAATCAGCTCATTGAGACGAATCGAAAATGTATAATCATGACTAGGTTTAGAGAAAATTAGGTCCTGGCGCAAAAATCTGGAATTTATCTACAGTAACCCAGGATTTTCGTGGCGAGACCTTAACTACTCCAAACCTAGTCATGATTATACTCATTCGAACCGTCTAGACCAGCAGAATCTGAAAATAAACCCGGTTTTCAAGTTGGCATAAAGTTGAAAAAGAAATCGTGGAAAAATATTTTTTTCAGCTAGCTCACGAGAAAAACTACATCTACCTTGAGCGAATTTATGATGTTCGTGTCGGGAAACCCACGGATTTCGATTTGGTTCTTCACGAAAAAAATTTTGAGAAAAATTTTCTCACAGTTGTCAGTGGAACAAGTATTACCACCCTGAAGTATACCCATTTTGTGTGTCTGGACAATGATGAGGTCTGTTTTTTTTTAATCCTGACATGAAAAAAATCTGGAAAAAAATTTCCAGAAAAAATTGCAAAATTTTGCCACTTCTCTGTTCAATTTGGTGCAGCGAGTTCGGCGAGAGGAGCATGGATTACTGTATCACTTTCGAAAAAAATTAGCGCCAAAAATGTATGCGGCTTTTACGCAGAGATGCTTGGAAGAGGAGTTAGTTTTCTGTTTTTATTCAAAAAATTGAAAAAGTAGCGGTTTTTGATGTGTAGTTCAAAAAATTCAGATTTGTCTGAAAATTTGGCTGAAAGTGTTTCTTACTGGAAATAAACACTATAGCTAGATTCTGCTAGTCGAGACGATTCAGAAAAGTATAATCATGCCTTGATTCTGAGCAGTTTGGGTCTCGTCACGAAAATGCTGGGTTACTGTAGTTAAATTTCAGGTTTTCGTGGCGAGACCTAAACTTCCTCAAACTTAGCCATGATTATAGTTTTCTGAACTGTCTCGACGAGCTGTTTTCGGATCAGTCATTGCTTTCCAGCTTGCGCAATTTTCAGCAAAATTAATCTGAAATCTTTGAGAAAAAATAATTTATTAAAAAATTCAATTCAAAACCAATCAAATTAAAAGCAATTTCATAAGATTTTCTAAATTATATTGTACTGCCAATTGAACCTTGTCCTCTCTCAAAATGTCGCTGGAATATGCCAAATGATGTTCCACGTGGCGTCTGGCTCCCGGGAGCATGAATCGTTCGGCAAGTTCCAGAAGATTTTGAATGGAGTCTTCTGGGAAAAAAAAACATAGTTGAAAATTCAAATTTCCCGCGTTTTTTATCCTAAAAAAAAAAAAAAAGAAACTCACTAGCCGGCATAATTGGCCTATCATGAACCAGACTCAACAATGTGGCAAATTCCTTGAAATCCACATGATCAATTCGAATTTCTTCCATCGATTTTTCCATAAAATCCGAGTTGAAAAGCGCTTGAAAATAGTCGGAATGGTAGGAGAGAAGCTGAAAAATTTTCAGTTTTTTTTTTCGAAAAAAATGCGAAAATTTTTTTCCAGGACCTAATATTATTTTCCAGTTTTTTTCGTTTTTAATTCTATTGGAAAAATTGTATTACTGGGATTTTTATGACTAATAGTTGAATTCCTGAGATTGTAGTTTTTGTAGTTTGTGGCTTTTGTAGTTTGGGGTTACTGTACTTTTCCTTGGATTACTGTCAAAATAAATTCTGGACTGGGAGGGTACTGTATTCATGGAGTGGAAAAAGGAAAATTTTAACTTTTCAAAAAAAAGTTTTTCTAAAAAATTATTTTGTTCAGAAAACATCAATTTCGGAATCAGCTTGTTCCGGCGATTCAGAAAAGTATAATCGTGTCTGGATTTGAAGCATTTTGGGTCCCGCCGCGAAAATTTACTACTGTAATTCAAAGTTTTCGTGGCGGGTCCCAAATTGTTGAAAACCTAGTCATGATTATAATTTTCGGAATCGCCGGAACGAGATGATTCTGAAAATTGAGTTTGTTTCAAGATCACAGAATTTTTTGAAAGTTTTCTGTATCTATTTTTCCCAACTTACCGCCTTATTAACATGCAATTTCCTTCCCTGGACTACTAGAATCGCATCGGTTTTTTCGGTTTTTGGAAACGCCTTTTCATAGGCCTCGATTGGCAATATTTTTTCTTTCTTCCTGGCTCCGCCCACTTTGCTCATTTTCTGAAAATTGAGATATTTGAAAAATTGCTCACGGGAATCTTCAGATAAATTTGAAGCGGTTCACACCGTTTCATATTCAATTTCTACATTTACAAAACATAATCAAAGGTTAACAAGTTTCTAAAGAGAAAAAAAAATTCATTTCATATAAGATTTGATTGTGAATAATTTATAGAAAAGTTTAATTTTAGTTTTATTAGTAAGCTTCTGATAAATCGGATTCTTCACAATACCGTTATAATGATGCAGATTTTTCATGGAATCTATTTGTTTTTTGAAAAATTCATCTAATTGATACTTCTCGGCGATTCGAATTTTGTCCAAAATTTCTTTTGAAGTTGAAGACAGAAAAAGTTCCAATTGACGTTTGACAGAAGAAATCAAGAATCGATCGGCAAGTTCCAGAAGCTTTTCCACGTTGTTTTCTGGAAAAAAAATTCAAATTTCAAAAATCAAATTCAATTTTGAAATACCTGTCGGCATAATTGGATTCTCTTGAACAAGACTTAAAAGAGTGGCAAATTCTACGAAATTGACATCTTGAATTGGTACTTCTTCCATCGATTTTTCTAAGAATTCCGAATTGAAAAGTGTCTTGAAATAGTCCGAGTGGTAGGAGAGAAGCTGGAAATAGATTCAGGATATCCCTTTGAAAAAAAAGTATTCAACTTACCGCTTTGTTAACATGCATCTTCCATCCCTGGACTACCAGAATCGCATCGGTTTTGTCCGATTTGGCGAATTTAGTCTCATAGACAGACGGTGTATTTCCAAACAAGGAATTCATGAAGGATCACTGAAAAACTTTTACTTTGGAAAGGGATAAACACAGAAGCGGAAACTAGGAGCTCTATTGATAAATAATTTTTTGAAAAAAAAAACAGTGTTACCTCACATCAGAACTGTCCCGATTAAGAACCGACCGTTTAAGTACTTCTCCGGATACGAACTTTTCAAATGCTCGTATTTAAACACTTTTCACACTTTGCAGGTCATTGCAGCAAAGCAATGTCAGTTCTTATCTGGGAATTCCTAACTCAGGCAGTTCTGACTTGTCCAGTTTTTATCCGACCAGTTCTGATTCGTCCACAGTTCTAATTAGGGGTAGCATCAAAAAAACAGAGTGTTTTCCAAGAATTGAAAAATCTTTTTTCAAATAATACGGTCCGAATTAGAAATATTTTAGCGATATAAACACCGAAGTTAAAAAATTGGCAGGGAAAAAAAAATAAAAATAACAATTTTATTATTAAATTACTTGTACATAACTTTCATAAGCTTCTCAAACAGCACAACATTAGTTTTATCACTCAATTTATCAAAAAGATGGAATCGCGGTTTTCTACCTGGGTAGTTATGATCGAAATATTGACCATCGCTTGTCACTTCATCCAAAACTCTTTTCATTACTTTCTTCAAGTTATACTTCTCAGCGATTTCCGTTGAGCATAAACTTTTAAATGTATCCCTGGAAATCATGAACAGTTCCACGTGATTTTTGGCAGCCGGAAGTTGAAATCGTTCGGCAAGTTCCAGAAGTTTTTCAACATCGTTATCTGAAAAATTATGTCCAAATTGAAAAATGTTTATTTGTATCGATTGTACGAACGCTGCGCCATATGCGCTCTACTGAATTCAGTACTTTGAGATTTTCCAGTGTTTTCAAAAAAATTGAATTTATGTTTTTCGAATTAATAAGCATTTTCTTTGGCATTTTGGGCAAACGTTCTGAACAATTTGGGGATCATAATCAGAATATCAGAGATACATTGCGCCCGTACGCAGCGCCCGTACGACTAATAGATTGAAGCGTACCGCCAAAAGTGATTGGTTTATCAGGAACCAGACTCAACAACGTGGCGAATTCCTTGAAATTGACATCTTCAATTGCATATTCGGATTTATCTTTTGAATTGAAAAGTGATTTAAAGTAGGGAGAATGATAGGAGAGGATCGCTTTGTTTACATGTAATTTGCCTTCTTTCGGCACCGAATCGATTTTGAACAATGGTCTCTGAAATAGTTTTTTTAAACATCTGATTTTATTATTTATTTGAGGTGAAACAGAGGTTTCGGTTTAAAGGCGCATTGGATAATTCAACACGATTACAGTGATTTTCCGTTACCGTAACCGTGGTGAATTATTTTCAACATTTTCCGTTGCCCTTTGGAAAAAGAATATCTCACCGGCTTTTTAGGATTCTCTTTCTCTCCTTCAATATGCAAAATTGCATCAGTTTTATCCGATTCAGCGAATGTCGATTCGTAGATACTAATGGCTGGAGTTTCAGTCATTTTTTGGCTGCAATTATGTAAGCTTTTCATTTTTTTTTCTAGTCTGAAAAGGCTGGAATAACTATCACAACAAAGCATACTTGTCATCCGGGCCGACGGTTTTTCGGGCATAACTTTCTTGAAAAGAATACAATTCATTCAGACTGTATTTCAAACGAAAGATATAAAAATTTCGCATCGAATGATGGTATTTTTTATTGTGATATTATGTCTAGTTTTCCTGAAAATCCCATTGGCCCGCGTCGGCCCGGCCCGCCCGGGCCGACGCGTTTATTGAAGAAAATAGACATAATATCACAATAAAAAAGACCATCATTCGATGCGAAATTTTTATATCTTTCGTTTGAAATACAGTCTGAATGAATTGTATTCTTTTCAAGAAAGTTATGCCCGAAAAACCGTCGGCCCGGATGACAAGTATGCAACAAAGCTTTTAATTTGAGTTTCAAATTTTTGTTCAAAGTTTGGTGCGACAATTTTCATGTTTTCCTTTTACTTATTTGCAAAAGCCTGACACCTCGGTTTAAAGGCAGAGCGACAAATGTCTATTAGGTCCCACCACGACGACAGTTGTTTTCAACAGAGAATCACGGTAATTGTGACGGGACCCAATAGATTTTTTGCTGCGCCTTTAAGCCGAGGTGTCAGGCTTTCGCAAATGAGTAATACTTTCTATGTACCGAAACGCTAGATGATTTTTGATGAATTTTTAGAAACTTTTAGGAGAAGATATTCACTGGGTGTTTATGACTTCGAACCAGATAGAATGCTTACAAAAACAAGTCTAGGAGGAAAAAATCAACAGAGTTTATTAAAAGTCAACAAATAAAATCAACAACAGTGACGAATTTAGAAAAGGTATCCAAATTTTCTGAAAAAATCATCGAACATTTTCAGTTTCAGTTGATCCGAGATTACCACATTATAATGATAAAAATCTGTGAATGCTTCCGTAGAATTGTATTTTTCCAATGTTTTTTTCAACAGTTTTTCCAACTTGTACTTGTCCGCCAGCTGCAGTTTTTCATGACGTTGAAGTGAGCTAGTATCAATGTAAAAACGTTCTACGTGGCACTTTGGCCCTTGAAGTTGAAATTGATCGGCGAGTTTCAGAAGATTTCCAGCATTATTTTCTAGAAAAATAAAGTTTTGAAGTTAGTTTTCCAGTCTAAATTACTTTTGATTTCGAGTGGATTATCCTGAATCAGACTCAAAAGAGTGGCAAAATCTTCGAAATCGACGTCTTGAATCGGAATTTCATCCATTGTTTTCTCCTTGAAATCCGCGTTGAAAAGTGTTTTGAAATAGTCCGAGTGATAGGAGAGGAGCTGAAATTTAGAAAATTTCCAACTAAAATTCGAAATTCCAGCTTATTACCGCTTTATTGACATGCAATTTTCTTCCTTGGACTACTAGAATCGCATCGGTTTTATCCGATTTAGCGAAGGCTTCCTCGTAGATACTCATTTCTAGAGCTTCAGCGACTTTTGACTGAAAAGCAAAAAATTTTGAGAAAGAAACAAGAGAGCTTTTTGCGACAGAAAAAGTTAGCATAAATAAAACAAGTGATTTCGCTTTTCACACTTTTCCCTCAATAAGCGAAAACTCAAAAAAAATTAACAAATTTTATCAACAGAAAATAATCAGAAAAAACAACAAAATTCAACAACAGAATAATCAAAAAACAAAGATTACTTCTCAATCTGAGTCTCCATGTATTGATAGAAAATGTGAGATTTGATGTGAGCAGAGAAGCCTTGGTAGATAGTAGATTTTTGAAGATCGATGAAGTGATCAGACGAATTGAACAACGAAACTCCATGCTTGAATAAGGCATTCAAATCGTACTTGTCAGCGATTCGAATCTTTTCGAATCGATCCATCGAACTTGCAATGAGAAACAATTCCACGTGGCGTTTAGCAGCTGGAAGCAAGAATCGACCAGCCAGTTCCAACACTTTCTCCGCATTTTCTTCTGAATACTTCATTTTTAAAACACAGGAGTTCAATTAACTACCTATGCAAACGCGCTCTATTGACAGAAAGCTCGTGTCAGTAGAGCGCGTTTGAATAGATAGTGAAAACACCTGAGACCCCACTGATTCCAGGGAAAACTTTTTCCTGGGAAACGAGTACCCGAGAAAATGGGCGTTCAGTTGCAATTTTCAGTTGCAATTTTTCCGCATAGTTTAATTTTTCGAACTTTCGGGGTCTATGAGAATAGGTTGAGTGTAGTCGGAATCCTTTTAAGTTAAAACACAATATATACACCAGCGGACAAAAATAGTGCTCTGCATCATTTCAAAAGACCTGGGAAGATAATAAAATGAAAACCATGCCAGAGTATTATAATTGAAGCTCCGCCCATTTCACAGGAAATATTTCTCCTCTTAATCTGTGGAGTCTCAAAAACTGTTTAGAGTAAGAATTCCTACCTGTCGGCATAACTGGATGAGGATAAACAAGGCTCAAAAGAGCGACGAGTTCTTCATAATTGACATTTTCGATTGGGAACTCTTTCATCGATTCTTCTTTGGTATCCGAATCGAAAAGCTTATCAAAGTAGTCGGAATAGTAGGAGAGGAGCTGGAAAAGAAACAGGTTATTTTGACTTTAGTACTGTTGAAAAAATAAAGTTTGGGCAAGGAATTTTTACCTTGGCACCGAGTCAACGACCGCCTCCTGCAAACGCAACTGCGGCGCACAATTTTTGCAATTATCCCGCACACATTTTTGTTTCCAGATTTTTGCTGTTTTCGATGAAAAGGAGTACAAATTTCAGCCTTTTTGCTGACATATCACGTTGTGTATAGGTGAAGGATTCATTTGTGTCATCATAAAAGTAGAAATTTCTACTCCATTTCATCGAAAACAGCAAAAATTTAGAAACAAAAATGTGTGCGGGACAATTGCAAAAATTGTGCGCCGCAGTTGCGTTTGCAGGAGGCGGTCGTTGGCTCGGTGCCAAGTTGAAAATTCCTTGCCCAAACTTTATTTTTTCAACAGTAGTTTGCTAAAGCGTGCGGGTAATGAACATTTATCGCTGCTTCTTCAAACAGAAGTCGCACGCTTTTGCACGCTGATAACATAAAAAATTTGATTTGAAAAATTCGGTTTCCAACTTTTTTTTTGAGAATAAAATTTTTCATTTCAATGCTTTCTGGAAAACTTGTGATTGAATCACAAGGACGTCTCGATGTACTTCAATTATGCACAATATTGTGCAGAAACTCACCGCTTTGTTGACATGTAACTTTTTTCCCTGAACCACTAGAATCGCATCAGTTTTGTTCGACTTTATGAAACTCTTTGTGTCGATTGCGACATTCTTTTTCTGAAATTTTGAAAATTGAAAATGTTTAAAATAACATTTCAGTAACTCACCTCTTCGGTCAAAGAGTAGTCAATCTGAAGAAGTCTATGGAACAGTTTAACATTAGTCCTGTCGGAAATTTCGTTATAGAAGTCGTATTTAGGCTTTAGTTTTTCATCATTTTCGTCGGGAAGACAGAAGGATTTTCTCGTCTTATGACTAGCCAAAATACGATCCACAAGCTTTTCTAATAAGTACGTGTCGGCTATTTTCAGTGTCTCATCATTACATTCAGTTGTCACAAGAAACAGTTCCACGTGACGATAGACAGCGGGAAGTTTGAACTTCGTGGTCAGTTTCAGAAGATTTTCGGCCTTATTTTCTGAAATTTAAACTTCAAATATTAGCATATAATACAAAAACATGCCATCAAAAGTGATAGGATTATTCTGAATTTGGCTCAACAACGTGGCAAAATCCTCAAAATTGATAACTTCAATTGGATATGATGGCATTGGTCCGACGACGTATGTCGAGTTGAAAAGTGATTTGAAGAATAAAGAATGATGGGAGAGAAGTGTCTTGTTAACGTGCATTTTGAATTCTTTAACTGACGCCACATCACTATCATCAGCCAATCTTGGCACTTTGGCCTGGAATATGTTTTCAGATTAGGAAATTCAAAATAAAAGGGCGAAACTTACCGTAGGTTCACTAGTAACATCTTTTGTTTCTCTAACCACCAGAATCGCATCAGTTTTATCCGATTGAACGAAAGCCTTCTCATAGATACTCATTTCTGGAGTTTCAGTCATTTTTTGGCTGAAAATTATAAAGTTTTCGAAGCGTAATTTCAAGACTTTTGAATGAAAATTTGATTGTTTTTGGCAGCGATGAGCAATTTAAAATGAGCAATGCGTGGGTACAGTAACCTTTGCGGGCGATTTTTAAAAAAATTTTCCAAATTTGTTCGATGGAGCACGTTTGCATTAATCAAATTTCTTAGTTGATTTTTCAAAAAAAAAAAACACTTTTACGAAAATTTAGGTGGAGCTCAAAACAATAAATTATAGCTAAATCGTTTGCAAACCACAAATTAATATCAGACTGAAGTTTAAAATTTTAAAAGTTTGAAAACAATTTCCGATGTTTTAGCTAGAATTGTTGTCTACATTTCAGGTCGTCTGGAATTCTGGCTGAAATTTTTGTTTGAAACTTTAAAAATTGCAGCGGAAACTTTTGCAATTTTTTTGCACGACTTTCGCAAAGCACGCACACAGAACGGGGTTCTCTTTTTTTCAAATTATTGTGAAATGAATTTTTATCCCATCAACGAAAAAATATCAAAAAAGTGAAGAAAACTTAAAGTTCAAATTCAAAAAATCATTTAAAACCAACATTCATTCATAACGAAAATCTCAAATATTTTTCAAATATTTATAGAACAATTTATTCTTAGTACTAGCCGAGAGTCCTTGATAAACATTCGACTTATCGATATCCTGAAAATCTGATGACGTGAAAAGAGTGATTCCGTACTCCAAAAGATCCTCCAATTGATACTTTTCGGCGATTCGAATTTTATTCAGAAAATCCACTGAACTTGAAAGCAAAAAGAGCTCTAGATGACGATTGACATGGGAAGAAATAAGGAATCGTTCGGCGAGCTCCAGAAGTTTTTCAGCATTTTCATCTGGAAATTTGACTTATTAAAATTTTTTGATCATTTTTTCGACCTGTAGGCATAATTGGATTAGGATGAAGAAGACTCAAGAGTGTGGCGAAATCCTCGAATTTCACATCTTGAATCGGAATTTCAGCCATCGATTTTTCTTTAAAATCCGAGTTGAAAAGCGCTTGAAAATAGTCGGAATAGTAGGAGAGGGCCTGGAAGAATTTCGTAGTTTTTCCGACGCAATTTCTTCTTTGAAATTTTTTCCAATAATCTGATTTTGTATTCGTTATTAGCTCGATTTGAAGCAAGTTGGGTCCCGCCGCGAAGTCGCAGGGTTACTGTAGATGAATTTCAAATTTTTGCGGCAAAACCCAGAGTACTTCAAAACTAATCGTGATTATACTTTTCTGAATCGTCTAGATGAGCTGATTTTGAATTTGATATTAGATTCGAGGTTTTCATATTTAGGAAAATAAAATTCCTATTTTTTATGTTTCAAAGTTTCCATACCTCCTTGTTGACATACAACTTCTTTCCCTCAACCACCAGAATCGCATCAGTTTTATCAGATTTAGCGAAGGTCTTCTCATAGATTTCTGCATTTTTAGTCTTTTCCGGCTGAAAATTTTCAAATTTTTCTTTGAAATTCGATACTTGCTAACCCCATCGCTGATTTTTGAATCAATTTGAAGAAGTCTATGAAATAATTTTACATTAGTCTCATCCGATAGAGTATCAAATAGATTAAAATGTGGACTATACGTGGCCGTGGTGGTGAAGCCTCTACGAAAAATATACTGCTCCGCTTTCGTAATTTTCCCGTAATCGTCTCTAGTCTTATATCCGGACACTGATTGAACCAAGAGCTCTTTCATATCATATTTGTCAGCGATTTTCAGCTTCTCTTCGCTTGGTGAGTCTCTACTCATTAAAAACAGTTCCACGTGGCGTTTAGCAGCTGGTAGTTGGAACTCTTTGGCCAAACCAAGAAGGTTATACACTTGATCCACTGAAATTTCATTTGAGAAATAACGAGTTTGTATTGGTTTACGACTTACTATTGAATTTGATTGGAGCACTCAAAATAAGACTCAACACGGTAGATACATTTTCAAAAGTGACGTCATATTCAATTGGATATTCTGCATTTTCGGATTCCGATTGAAAAAGTGCCTTGAAGTAGACGGAATGGAACGAGAGGACCTGAAAACTTTTTTTTGAAAAATTATTTTTTCTTGGATCTAAAATTCTCGAAACCAGATCATGAAGGCGGTCAAAAACCCCCTTTGGGTCTCACCGCGAAAAATTTGAAATTCCAAAACAGTAACCAAAAGTTATCGGGGCGAGGTCCAACTTTTTTGAAACCCCGAACGAGCTGATTACGAAAATATTGCCTATTTTCAAGACTTGTAAGTCGATTTTTTTTTCTTCAAAAAACCTGAACTTTATTTCCAAACTTACCGCTTTATTAACATGCCACTTTTTTCCTTTGATCACCAGAATAACATCAGTTTTATCCGATTGAACGAACGGCTTCTCGTAGATACTCAATCCCGGAGTTCCAGTCATTTTTTGGCTGAAAATTGGAAATCGAGAGCTTTTCAAAGTTTCCCTGAAGTATTGAGAAAGAAATAAACTTCCAATGAAAATAGTAGAAAACAATTGATTTAAAATGATCATTTTTATTAATTATCTATTAACATCCAAAACTCTGAAAAATAATTTCTTTTTGGTTCTATCTGAAATATCCTTATAGAAAGGAGTTTTCATAATTTCTACGAAATCCTTCCGTTGCCACATAGCATTAATTCCTTGATCCAAGAGATCCTCCAATTGATATTTCTCAGCGATTCGAACTTTTTCAAGTCGATCCATATTCGTTGATAACAGGAAAAACTCAATTCGTCGTTTGACACATGGCAGCAAAAATCGTTCGGCAAGTTCCAGAAGATTTTCAGCGTTTTTTTCTAAAATTTTTTGAATTATTTTTAAAGTCTTCTTTCTGAAGAGAACCTGTCGGCATAATTGGATTATATTGAACAAGACTCAAAAAAGCGGCAAAATCCTTGTAATTGACGTCTTTAATTGGAATTTCTTTCATCGACTTTTCTTTGAATTCCGAGTTGAAAATAGTGTTGAAATAGTCAGAGTGATAGGAGAGAAGCTGAAAAAAAACCAAAGATTAAATTTTTGCTACAAATTTTTTTACCATCTTATTAACATGTAGTTTCTTTTCTTCGACGACCAGAATCGCATCAGTTTTATTCGATTTGGCGAATGTTGACTCGTAGATAGTTGGCATTTCACCCATTTTTTGCTGTAATTGGTGGAGTACTCCGTGCACTTTTATCATCGCAGTATCAGTTCCGACAGTTCATTTTAATCCGTTTTTTTTTAAATGATAATTAAAGAATGGCTTTACTTATTAAAGTTAGGTACTGATCTGAATTAAAATTCAACGCGGCTCTCACAATTTTCATTTTGCTCGAAAGTCGTTATAATCTGAAAAAAAAAACAAGATAACTATATCCCCTTAATGACTATGGTTTCGTGGCCTAGGAATCTCATTGTGTATTTCGAGAGGACAAGATGGACAACCACAGGCTAGCTCTAGTTCATGTTGTCCTCTCGAACTAAACGCTGGGATTCACCGGGCAAGGAGGCCATTGTCATCAAGGGCATACTTGTCACGGGCCGGGCCGATTGAGAAATTTCTACCGGCCCGGCCCGGGGTTCAAGGCAAAACATGTTTCGCATTTCGAAATTTTTTTTTTCGCGGTTTTTCACCTTCTAGTTTGGCCTATGTTTTCTAGAATGAAAATTTCATCATTTTTCAAGTGTGAAAACCCAGGAACATTTTCGAAATTGAGCTGAAAATCGAGAAAAATGAGCTCGAAAAATGAAAATTTTGGAACCCGGGCCGACACCTTCGACCACCGGCCCGGGCCGATTTTTGACAAGTATGATCAAGGGGGTATTGGTATTTCGTGACTTTTTCCTTTGGGTAAGAACGATTTTCGAGCAAAATCACTATGACATTTGTCGGCAGCGTTGAATTTTTCAGAATTAGTATTTAACCAGACGGTTTCCGGCGCTCCGCGCCTTAACCGCCTGGTTTTCCTGAAAGTTTTGATCAATACTTACGAAACAGGAAAAACCAAAAATATTTGGCCCACCGAGGAATTGAACTCGGATGCTAAATTTACCGAAAATTTTTTTACACCACTACACTACGCCACCACGGAGGCTTGGCACTTAGATAGCACAGAGCTTCGTAGAGCTCCAATCGAAAAATAAAAAAGACGGGCACCATCGCGGGGATATTCTGTATCGACCTGTCAAGGTCCCATCAAAATCAGACATCTAGGAAAGGCTCTAGGGTCAGCGACAGACAACATACTGACAGACAGACGGAATTCTATATTAGAATAATAAGATTTAGGAGAGTTCAGTGCACGAAATATTTATAGGCTTGAAATATTTATAGGCTTGAAACCACCAGGAAGGTTTGATTTTTAAGTCAAAAAAATCAACAAATTTTATTAACTTTTAGTTTCGATCAATTATTTACATTGAAGTTGCATAAACTTTTCGAACAATTTAGCACAAGTTTTGTCGGAGAGAGGACGAAAGACTTCAAACAATGGGACCGATCGACAATAAAAATCACTTTGAAAACTGATTTTCGAGAGGATTTGATTCATCAAATCATCCAATTGATACTTATCAGCAAGTATAATCACCTCGGAATATCTGAATTTTTTTGAAATCATAAACAATTCCACGTGACGTTTGGCAGCTAGAAGCTGGAATCGCTCGGCAAGTTCCAGAAGATTCTCCATTTGTTTTTCGTCGATTTTGATCGGATCGTTTTGAATCAGACTCAAAAGTGTAGCGAAATCTTCGAACTTTACATTTTCGATTCGAAATTCTAAAGTCGATTTTTGATCCGAATTGAAAAAATTGTCGAAATAGTCAGAGTGGTAGGAGAGAAGCTGAAAATTTAAGAAAGCTTTCGCTTCAAAAAATTTTTGGGCATTTTTTACCTCTTTTTTAACATGCATTTTCTTTCCCTGGACCACTAGAATCGTATCAGTTTTATCTGATTGAACGAACGGCTTTTCATGGATACTCAATTCCGAAGTTTCAGTCATTTTTTGGCTGAAAATTGAGACTTTTTAAGAAAACCAATATTTTATGATACAGTTATCTTTGAAGAGAAATTTCAATGTGCTGCCAATGTAAAAATCAAAGATTATGTTTGCGAAAAAAGTGGTGACTACGTTTAAAGGCGCACCACCAATTGTTCATGATATCTCAAGACGATTACAGCAAGATTGCATTTGAAGTTACTGTGATCGTGACGAGATATCTTGAACATTTGCCGCTTCGCCCTTAAACAGCTCAACCACGTTTTTTTCAAATTTTAAGATATTCGCAGTAGTCAGAAAACACTTTTGGGTCAAATCAACAAATAAATAGTTTCATAAAAGATTTATTTCTCAAAAAATTCAAAGACTCTCTCCAAAATTCGTAAAAAAGTCGTCAAAAATCCGGGCTTTAGTTTCAGCTGAAAATTTCTTTCCGGCCTCCATCATCTCTTTATAATGCTCTCTTTGATTGAAAAATTCGAGTGCATGGTCTCTGAGAGCATTCAATTCATATTGATCCGCCAATTCCAGTTTCTCCATTTTATCAATTTCTATCGATGCGATAAAGAGTTCCAGATGACGTTTCGCAGCTGGTAGTTGAAATTGATCGGCCAGTTTCAGCAATTTTTTGTAGTTTGATTCTGGAAAAAATTTTTTTTAAATATTATTCGGGCTCTCAAAAAAATCGACAAAATTGGACACAATTTTTTTTTGTCAAATGTGCAATTTTTTCTTGAATTTTTCTTACTTTCTGGCAAAATTGGATTCTTCAAAACGAGGCTCAACAACGTGGCGAAATCCTCGAATTTCACATCTTGTATCGGAATTTCCTCCATTGATTTTTCCTTGAAATCCGAGTTGAAAAGCGCTTGAAAATAATCGGAATGGTAGGAGAGAAACTGAAAATTTGAAACTTTCATAAAGTTTCTCAAAAATACAAACAAACCGCTTTGTTAACATGTAGTTTATGCCCATCGACTATCAGAATCGCATCCGTTTTATCCGATTGAGCAAATGTTGATTCGTAGATATTAGTGGTTGGTGTAGTGGTTACAGACATTTTTTGGCTGAAAATGTGAAAAAATTAAAAATTTTTCCCCAAAATTCTGAAAGTTCGAAGTCAATTCTGGAAATCGAAACTCGTAATTCTGAAAAATCTATTTCGTGTTGAATTGAGATGTTATTTAGGAGATCAGTGGCGCTACCCCTAATCAGAACTAGACGAATCAGAACTGGTCGGAGTAGAACTGCCCCGAATCAGAACTGTATTTTATCAGAACTGCCCAGATGAGCTCACACTACTTTGCATGGCCTGCAAGCTGTGAGAAATTTCCAAATACGAGCAATTGAAAAGTTATCATCCTGGACAGTTCCTAAACGATCGGTTCTAAAAAGGGTCCGTTCTGATTCGTCCAGTTTTGGCTGGTCCAGTGTTCAGATTCGGAACAGTTCCAATCTGTCGAGTTCAGATTAGGGGTAGCACCTCAAATTTCGACTATTTTTTTAAAAAAAATTTCTGAAATTTCACGTTTTTCAGCCAATTGCCAATTTTCTGAAAATGGACTTTGAAGTAAAAGAAAGAACAGGAAACAGCATTTTTAGATGGAAAATTTTTCCCAGTTTGGTCAATTTTTTGTTTAAAAAAAAAGTATTTTCACCGAATTTAACGCAAAAGAATAAACAATAAGGTTGTCAAAAAAAAGCAACAAACTTTATTGAAAATTCGAGAAGAAACCAACAACAAAAACATAAAGTTATTTCAATTCATTCTTGCAAATTATTCTTGAATCGACCGAAAAAATCGTCAAAAATGAGTGCCTTTGTTTTATCAGAGAAATGATCACATTGTTCATGCATATCCTTATAATCATCCATTGTTTGATAGAATTCCAAAGCATGATAACGTAGAACATCCGAATCGAATTTATCTCCTAATTTCAGTTTTTCCGAGTGATCCATATCTGTTGAACAAATGAAGAGTTCCAGATGACGTTTTGCGTTGGGTAGAACAAATCGATCGGTGATCTCCAGTAGCTTTTCGATGTCTTCTTCTGGAAAATATTTTTTTTTGGAGAAAAAACGTTTTCGACATAGGGATTTTATAGACTAAAGTTGGTTAAAATTTCGAAAAAAAAACAAGATTTCGAACATAAAAATTGTAAATTTTTTTTTGGAAATTGTCAAAAATTCCTAAAATTCTCGAAAAGACTTGTGGGCGGAGCTTAACAAAAAATCCAAAAAGATTGAAAATTTCCGAAAATTTAGGCCGTTTGGTATTTTATCAGTAAGAGGAAAAATTTTGAAAGCAGGAAACTGCTGAAATTTTAAGATTTTGCCGAAAAAAAAATTTCACTCGTTTTCGAGGTTTTTCCGAAAATTTCAGAATTGTCTGAAACTCAGTCTAAAAATTTCGGAAAAAAAATTTTTCTAAATTTTCTCACCATCCGGCATCAGTGGATTCGGGTGAATCAGACTCAAGACAGTAGCGAAATTCTCGAAATCCACATCTTTAATTTCGATTTCCGGCATTGATTTTTCTTTGAATTCGCCATTGAACAAAGTGTTGAAATAGTCCGAGTGGAAGGAGAGAAGCTGGAAAATTCAGATCTTTGATTTGAAAAGAATTGCCTAATCGGAACTCGACGAATCAGTACCGGACGAATTAGAACTGGTCGGATAAGAACTGTACTTTATCAGAACCGCCCGGATCAGTACTGGCACTATACGAGCCCAAACACGGGCGTTCAAAAAGTTTTTTTCCAGAGCAGTTCTTGAACGGTCGGTTCTTATAAGAACCGGTTTTGATTCGTCCAGTTCTCCACCGACCAGTTCTAATTAGGGGTAGCACCAAATAACTTTTTTCGAAACTTACCGCCTTGTTAACATGTAATTTTTTTCCATCGACCACCAGAATTGCATCAGTTTTGTCGGATTTTGCAAACTGTTCTTCGTAGAAATCTGATTCTGAGCTTTCAGACATTTTTTTTTCTGAAAATTGGAAAATTTTTTTGAAATTTTAATTTTTTACGGAATAACAAAAGTTTGGTGTTTATCGGGAAAGTGAGATTCATAGATTTTTCAAGTGGATTTTCAAAATTTTTTAGGCTGAATTTCAAAAAAACGTTGAAAAGTGGGCGGAGCTTCGAATGTTAGAAAGGAAAAGTTTCACAAAAAGTGGGCGGAGAATCAAAGAAAAGTTTGGTTTTTTGCTCCAAAAAGTTGTTTTAGCTCCGCTCCGAAGAGAAATGTGCAATGGAGCGCACTTGAATTATTACGGAAAATTTTTTCGGATTGAAATTCGAATTTTTAAACAAAATTTTTTTCTGAAAAAAATTCTTTTTTTCGGAAAAATATTATTAATTGGAACAAGAAACCAAATATCATTCTCAAAATATAAAAAAAAAACTTTAAAAAAGCAACAAATTTATTCAACAACAACATCAACAACAAAACGAAAAATCAACAATTTTTTAACAAAAAAAAATCAAAAAAATTATTGAATTTCAATATTCAGCCATATCCCAGAATCGATGACAAATTGCGACTTTCGATTTATCACCAAGTGCCATACAAACTGGATTTTTTCTCAAATTTCGGAATTCGACGTTCGTTTTGAATCCCTCAAGTCCATTTCTCAACAAATTGCTCAGTTTATATCTGTCGGCGATTCGAATTTTTTCCATTGTTCCTTTCGAAGTTGTGATCAAAAAAAGTTCCACATGACGTTTCGCTGCTGGAATTTCGTACGTTTCACCGAGAGCCAGAAGAGATTCCGCGTTTTTTTCTGCAAAAAATTTTTTGAAATTTTTTGGAAAAAAAAGATTGAGTTACTCAGGCTCCGCCCATTTTTTTTAAAATTCTGATTTATATTAATGTTGCCGAATTAAGGTTCGAACACGTTTTTTTTGAGCTCCACCCACTTTTTGGAAATTTTTTTGGTCAAAACCAATTTTCATTTTTTGAAAATTATGTTCCGTTTTTTTTTTGGAAAAATGTGAAAAACCCGAATTTTCTCCGAATGAGGTATTTTAGTTTTGGTTAAGCTCCGCCCACTTTTTAAAAATTTACAAGTTGGAAAATGCTCCGTCCATTTTTCGAACAAAATTTATTTTTTGGATATTCCGGATTTTTAAAAACAAGCCCCGCCCACTTTTAAAAACTTCACAAAAACGGCTCCGGGACATTTCGCACCCAAAAAATGCGTTTTTAGCGGAAACAAGTCATTTTTCGAGCTTTTTTTTTGATAAATGATATTATTTTTGTAAGAATCAGAGTATTCCATTAGTTTATTGATATTTTATCGCTATCGCCACGAAAAATCGTCGATTTTTTGAGGTGGCAGGCAATCGTGTTGTAAATCACTGTTATTGTGGTGATAGCGATAAAATATCAATAAACTAATGGAATACTCACACGCATTGGAAGTGTGAGCTATGCAAACGCGCACCATTGAATGCGTAAACAACCGTTGCCTGAGTATTCAACGTTTACACACATTGTGTCTGCGTCTCCTCCAAAGAGATCGAACAAACGTTGAATACTCAGGCAACGGTTGTTTACGCATTCAATGGAGCGCGTTTTCATAGCTCACTTTTCAATGCGTGTGAATACTCTGATTCTAACAAAAATAATATCATTTATCAAAAAAAAAGCTCGAAAAATGACTTGTTTCCGCTAAAAACGCATTTTTTGGGTGCGAAATGTCTTGGGTGCTAAATGTCTGGGTGCGAAATGCCCCGGAGCCACAAAAACTGGAAAAGACTGAACCCATATTTCAAGAAATTTCTTCTTGGATCTTCTGGATTTCATAGAACAAGCTCCGCCCACTTTCCCCGTTTCTCTCAATTCTGAATCTAAAAATGTTTACCTGTAACCTTCAATGGATTATGCTGAATCAGGCTCAAAAGAGTAGCAAAATCCTCGAATTTGACATCTTCGAATGGATATTCTTCTGGCGTTTTTCCATCGGAATCCGGAAGAAAAAGTGCTTTGAAGTAGTCCGAATGGTAGGAGAGAAGCTGAAAATTGGAACATTTTTAGATTTCTTGGGCGGGAAAATTTTTTTGAAAAAACTTTTTTTGAATTTTGGAAAAAAATTCTGTTCGAAAATTGAGTTTTTTCCCAATTGAACTAAAAAATTTACCGCTTTGTTAACATGCATTTTTCTTCCATCAACTACCAGAATCGCATCGGTTTTTTCGGTTTTCGCGAATTCCCTCTCGTAAATTGTAGTTGGCCTTGCGGCGATCATTTTTGACGGTTGAAGTGTGGCTTAACCTGAATTTTGAGAATTTTCATCTAGAAACAAGCAAAAAGAACCGTGAAAGGGGGTTAGAAGTTCCAAATTTGTACGAAAAGTCACAAAAACATGAATGAGCAAAATTGGTGTTTGCGGACTTTGGAAACTACAGTAACCCAAGAAAGAAAGAAATAAAATTTTTTTTAAATGTTCGAAAACGTATTTTTCGCTTTTGTTTCAAATTTAGAGAAAAACTCGAAAATCTGTATGTTTCGTACGAAATTTCGTTTCTTAAATGAGCAATATTTCAAAGTGAAAATACTTTTTAATATTTAAAAAAGAGAGAAAAAAATTGAAAAAAAAACCACCAAATTTTATTATTAGAAAAACGATGCCATTTTGTCGAAAATCTTAACTTTCGTATTATCTTTTGTAACATTTTTGAGAGCATAAAAATCATTGAGAATATCTGGACGAGTTCTGTAGCGAGTGAGTGTGTGCTTGAGTAGAACTTCCAAATCGTATTTATCCGCCAATTTCACTTTTTCGGTTCGAGGAATTTCTGTAGATAGCAAGAAATAATCCATGAATCGAGTAGCCGCAGGAAGAAGGAAACGTTGAGCCAATTCCAGAAGTCTTTCAGCATTTTCCGCTGAAAATTGAAAATAATAAATTAAAGGCGCAGCGACAAACGTTCATTGGGTCCCGCCACGATTACAGTCATTTTGAACTGAGAATTACTGTAATCGTGGCAGGACCCAATGAAAATTTGTCGCTGCGCCTTTAACCCGAGTTTTCGTGATGTTTTTAAAAAAATTACCTGTTGGAATAATTGGATTCGGAAGAATCAGACTCACATGTATTACTTCCAAAGTGCCGGAAACCGTTTAGGTATGGCCAAAAGACTATGGCCAAAAGGAGACTATGGCCAAAAGGCATCACTCGCTGAGTGTATTAAAACGCAGTAGTCAAAAGTTCGACAAACTCATTATTTATCGATTTATTGATTTTTTTGTATTTTGGGGTTTTTCGATCATAACTCGGTAAATTTTTGAGTTTTTCAAAAAGTTAAAAAACGAAATTGTAGATCTAAATGTGATACGTATTTTGGGTTTATTGAAAAAATTTAGAACTGCAGATGACGTTGCGATAAATCGATATTTCCAAAACTCGAAAAAAAATTCGCCCAAGGAATTTTCTGAAAATCTCTCAAAAAATTTTAAATTAAAAATAAGGCAGGTTCCCAAATTTTCAGAGTGGTCTGACGGCCAGTTTTCGAGAAACAAGCCTTTTTTGAAAGAAAAGTCACTTTTTTCGTTGGAATCTCATCCTTTCATCAACATTTTCCCTGATTAAGGCGAATTTAGTGGGTCGTTTCACTTGAAAATAGTATAAAAAGGTTTTCTGCATTCAAAAAGCATAGTTTCAGATAAAAAATTGAAAATTTTTTTTTTCAGATTTTTGAAATTTTTTTGGGTGATTTTTGAAAATTTAACTTTTTCATGTAAAATTGTGCTTTTTGAATGCAGAAAACCTTTTTATACTATTTTCAAGTGAAACGACCCACTAACTTTGCCTTAATCAAGAAAAATGTTGATGAAAGGATGAGATTCCAACGAAAAAAGTGACTTTTCTTTCAAAAAAGGCTTGTTTCTCGAAAACTGGCCGTCAGACCACTCTGAAAATTTGGGAACTTGCCTTATTTTTAATTTAAAATTTTTTGAGAAATTTTCAAAAAATTCCTTGGGCGAATTTTTTTTCGAGTTTTGGAAATATTGATTTATCGCAACGTCATCTGCAGTTATAAATTTTTTCAATAAACCCAAAATACGTATCACATTTAGATCTACAATTTCGTTTTTTAACTTTTTGAAAAACTCAAAAACTGACCGAGTTATGATCGAAAAACCTCAAAACACAAGAAAATCAATAAATCGATAAATAATGAGTTTGTCGAACTTTCGACTACTGCGTTTCAATACACTAAGGGAAGGATGACTTTTGGTCATAGTCTCGTCCTAAACGGTTTCCGGCACTTTGGAAGTGGCAAGAGAGAAGCTGAAAATGAATGAATTTTCTTTGGCTTTTTTTGAAATTTTTCCAGCTTACCGCCTTGTTAACATGTAACTTCTTTCCCTTGACGATTAGTATTGCATCGGTATCATCCGATTTGGCGAAAGTTTTTTCGTAGATAGTTGGAGTTCCAGCCATTTTTTTGGCTGTAAAAGAGCTTCGTTGAATACGTTGAATCAGAGGAAAGTATTAGTTCTTCGGACTGATGAGCAAGCGCGCCCCTCTGCACCCAATTTTTCCACTTTCGGCGAAAAAAAATTTTTGGGGGAGTTTTCCGGTTTTCGCATTAGAAAGATTTTTCCCCGAAAATCAAAAAAAAAGTACATTTTTGAGTAGAAATTTGCACCTTTTTTCTCGGTTTTTGGCTAGATTCTGGTCGAAGAAAAAAGGCTGAAAGTGTCATTTTCAGTCGAGAAATGTATATTTCAGACGTTTGTAGTCAAAAAATGGCACAAATAGGCGTTTCTTTTTTTTTTTGAAAAACCGGAAACATCTCTAAAAAACTTTTGACGAAACTGAAAAAATTCGAGCCCCACGTTTTGAGAAAAACGAGAAAATTCAAAAACAGAAAAACGGGAAATTTCGCGCCGCAGGCTTGCGAATAACTGTGCCCCTATCAAAACCTTGCAAAAGTTTCAACTTCCTGATAAGGGCACAGTTTTTCGCAAGCCTGCGGCGCGGAATTTCCCGCCCCTTTTTCTGTTTTTGATTTTTCTCTTATCCCGTTTATCTCAAAACGTGGGATCTCAAAATTTTTTCGAAAATTGAACTGAGTTCGATGGGGCGCGCTCGCTCATCATTGCAAAAAACTATTAGATAAAAACACAGGGATTTTGAACCCATCAAAGTGAATATAAATGAAAAAAAAACAAACATTTGAAAAATCAACTTTATTCAACAACAACAACAACAATTTATTTGGGAAGTTCCAACAATTTATTAAAAACTTTGAGTTTCGTTTCATCGGAAACCTCCTTCAATTTTTCTGCGTCTCGTAAAATTACGAAACGATTGTTGTAAAGTTCAAAGACTCTGTTCATTGTGACTTCCAATTTGAACTTATCAGCCAATCTGATCAATTCTGAAGAGAACAAATTCGTGGTAATCAACCAGGCATCCAAAGAACGAGTGGCTTGTGGAATCGAGAATCGTTCGGCAAGTTTTAGAAGTCGTTCAACGCGGTCATACATTTGCTCCCACTCTCTCCCTGAAAATGGAAAAATTCAAATACTAAGGCCAGTGGGGCGCGGTTGCTCACACACGAGTTTCCAGCGAGGGTAGGAAAGCGCACTCTAATGATAGATTGATCATTTCGCTGCGTATCTCGAATTTTTTCAACTGAACTTCTGGGGAAATGGGGCGAAACTGAGTATCAAACGTTTTCACCATTAGAGCGCGCTTTCCTACCCTCGCTGGGTGCTCGTGTGTAGTGTAATACAACAATCACAAACAATTTGGATTTGGATTCGGGAGAATTGGTTTCGGAAGAATCTGACTCAAAAGAGTGGCAAAATCGTCGTAATTGACATCTTTATACGGAATTTCAGCCATCGATTTCTCTTTGAAAAGCGCTTTGAAATAGTCGGAATGGCGCGAGAGAAGCTGAAAAATTGAAAAAATTTTCGATCGGTTTTTTTTTTGGAATTTTTTGAGCTTACCGCCTTGTTAACATGTAATTTCTTCCCTTGGACAACCAAAACTGCATCAGTATTATTCGATTTGGCGAACTTTTTTTCGTAGATATTTAGATTGTTAGTCATTTTCTTTCAGGCTGAAAATTGTTTTTTTTTTGAAATTTGGTAAATTAAAAAAACGGCGGGAACTTCAAAAAAATGTGAGAAATTGTTGAAAAATTAGAAGATTCTTGAATCAGATTTAAAGTGAGCAAATCGGTGTTTGCGTACATTCCCAACTACCGTAGCCTAAAGTTTTTTTTTCGGACTTATTTTCAAAAAGCTTGGACGAAGAAAAAGCCGAAAATTTCACTTTTTCAAAAATTTTTTTTGGAAATTCGAAGATTACAGTTCTCTTCAGTTAGATATTCAAGTTTTCAAACTTTTCAACATAAAAAATCATTTAAAAAAAAGAGAAAAAAAATCAACAATTTTTATTCAAAATAAAGCAAAAAAGTTATTATTTCGGCACCTCAGCCAATCGATCAAACAATCCGGCTTTAGTGTTTCTCGAGTACTTTTTAAAAGTGTCAATATAATACAAAAGATCAGTACGAGTGGAGAATTGTCTACATGCATGTCTTAAAAGGACTTCTAAATCATATTTATCAGCTAATTCCAACTTTTTTGTCTATCTATATCAGTAGAAATCAGAAAATAATCCATAAAACGAGTGGCGCCAGGGAGCAAAAATCGTTCGGCAATATGAAGAAGTCTGTCGGCGAGCTCTTGAAGCTTCTTTTCGTTTGCTTCTAAAACAGAAAATTTTAAAAAATCCCCTATTAGAAGAGCATGCCCTTCTAATACCTGTTGGCTTCAATGGATTGGGATGAACAAAGCTCAAAACAGTGGCAAAATCCTCCAATTTCACATCTTTTATCTCAATTCCTTCCATTGATTTTTCCTTGAAATCCGCATTGAAAAGCGTGTCGAAATAGTCGGAATGACAGGAGAGAAGCTGCAAAATCCAATAAAAAATTTCAAACTTATTTTTCAAAATTTTAAATTTACCGCCTTGTTAACATGTAATTTCTTTCCCTGAACCACTAGAATTGCATCGGTTTTGTCCGATTTGGCGAACGTTTTTTCGTAGATTGTTGGAGTTTCAGTCATATTTTTCGGCTGAAATTTGTTTTTTTTTGTTGGAATTTTGGTAATTGTGAACTGAAAAACTCGAGAAATTTTAACTGAATTTTGAGACAAACGGCGGAACTTCAAAAAATGTAAGAAACTGGAGAAAAATCAGAAGGTTTTGAATTGACCTTAGAGTGAGCGATTCGGTGTTTGCGTACATTTCCAGCTACCGTAGCCTGAAGTTTTTTTTTAGAAATCATTTTCAAAAGTTTAGGCGAAGAAGTAAAGGATTCTTGATATAAATATTCACGTTTTCAAAAATCTGATTTAGAAAAAAAGATTGAGTATCGATGCTCCGAGATTAGGCTAGTGCGTATTGTTTAGCAAATCCAAAATAATTTTCTTTTCGAAAAACCCGGCATGGTTTGAAAAACAAATACCTGATTTTTCCAGACATTTGTTTTTTGTTGAAAAGGATTCATTTTTCAAAGTTTTTCTCAGATCAGTTTTGTATTTTTATCTATTCAAGAGAATGGAACTCTGAAAGCCTTCAACACAAAAAAAAACCAATATTTAACAAAGTAATCAAACATTTTATTGTTTAGTAAGCACAAGACGAATGAGATACTTAACTTTGGTTTTATCCGAAAGTTTCTTGAAGCCTTCGGAATCGGGACTAAAGGTAATATTATTCAGCTTCGTGTATTGAGAAAGAGCGTTTTCAATAAGATGATCCAATTGAAATCGATCACCGATTTTAACTTTCTCCTATCGTTTGATATCAGATGAAATCAGAAACATTTCCAAATAAGGTTTGGCACCAGGGATAAGGAATCTTTCAGCGAGTTCCAGAAGTTTTACGGCGTTTTCTTCTGAATGACAAGGTTTTAAAAAGAAAAATCTCTTTATTTTATTACTGGTTGGCTTGATCGGCTTCAGAAGAACGATACTCAAAAGTGTGGCAAAATCTTCGAATTTGACATCTTGAATCGGAATTTCCGTCATCGATTTTTCCAAAAAATCCGAATTGAAAAGTTTGTCGAAATAGTCGGAATGATAGGAGAAGTACTGGAAATAATGAATATTTAGAGTCGAAAGTTAAAATAAACTTGAATTTACCGCTTTGTTAACATGTAGTTTGTGCCCTTCGACCACCAGAATCACATCGGTTTTGTCTGATTTGGCGAATGTTTATTCGTAGATATTAGTAGTTGGAGTTTCAGTCATTTTTCGCTGAAAATGTAAGATTTGAGCGGAAAGTTCACTGTAATTGTTGCAAGCGAAGCCAGGAAATTTGATGTGAAAAAAAAGTGAGAAAGCGGGATACGGTTTTGAAGGCGCATGCCGCAAATTTAAAACGGGTCTCGAAGCGAACGGAGTTTTTGAACACCTTTCAACAGAGCATTTTGATTTTAGTTGGAGTTTCAGTCATTTTTTTTTCGGCTGAAAACTGTTTTTTTTTCAAAAAATTTAAACGGAATTTTGAGAAAAACGGTGGGATTAAACTTGAACAAAATTTGAGAAACCGTTGAAAAATCAGAAGATTTTGAGAGTAGCAATTCGGTGTTTGCGTACACATTCAGCTACCGTAGCCTGATGTTTTTTTTTAAAATTTATTCTCAAAAAACTGAAAAACAGAAAAAACCGGATTCTTAATATTTATAAAAATGTACTTCTTAAAAAATTTAATTTTTTTGAAAATGAACTTTTCCCAAAATTCGAGAATTCCATACTTGTGATTTGGCGGCCCGGTCGGCCCGGATTTGAAAAAGTTTGAGAAATTGGGGTCATTTTTCAAAATTTTTTTGTGATTTTTATGAAATTTCTGACTTTTTCCTACTAGAAATATCTAAAACTTTCTCAAGGAAACTATTTCCCCAGTTATCGAAAAAAAAACAACGAAAAATGATTTTTTTTTTCAGTGCAAAAAATTTTGACCCTGTTCAGAGACCAGCCGACCGGGCCAGTAGAAATTCCTCGGTCAGCCCGGCCCATCACAAGTATGGAGAATTTTAATCACTTTTCGACTGAAATTTCTCATTTTTTCAACATTTGGTTTCTGAAAAAATTCAAGAAAATATTTCAGAGTTTCTGAAAACTCGCGAAGATTTGAACAGAACAAAATAAATCTGGAGAAAAAATAACAAAGTTTATTCAACATCGACAAGTGATAAATGAATTAGATTTATTGATAAATTCTCACAAGGTTTTCAAGAAATTTAATCTTGGTCTTGTCGGAGAGATTTTTGTATTCCTGAGTTTTACCAGTAAATCTGGTTTTATTTTGTTTTGTGTAAAGAGAGATGCCATGATTGACAAGATTATCAAGTCCATATTTATCGCCTATCCGAAGCTTTTCTAATCTTTCGATATCAGTTGAAATCAGAAACATTTCCAAATAAGGTTTGGCACCAGGAAGAAGGAATCGATCGGCGAGTTCCAGAAGTTTCTCAGCATTTTCTTCTGCAAAATTGGTTTTTTAAACTTATGTCTTCCCCTTGAACTGTTTTACTTGTGGGCGTGATTGGCTTGAAATGAACAATACTCAAAAGTGTAGCAAATTCCTCAAAATTGACATCTTGAATAGGAATTTCCGTCATTGATTTTTCCACGAATTTCGAATTGAAAATTTTGTCGAAAAAGTCGGAGTGAAAGGACAAGTACTGAAAATAATGAAGAATTTGAGTGGAAAATTGAATCGATTTGAATTTACCGCTTTATTAACATGTAGTTTGTGTCCATCGACCACCAGAATCACATCGGTTTTGTCGGATTTGGCGAATGTTGATTCGTAGATAGTCATTGCTGGAGTCGTCGACATTTTTTGGCTGAAAACGTAAGAAATTTCTTGGGAAATGCTAGTTTTGAAAAGGAGTAATAAAGCAAAAGTTTTAAGGCCGAAAAATTCCACTAAAATTACTGCAAAAGTAGAAAGAAAAACGATTGCAAACATAGAAATGAGAAAACAGTGTACGGTAGCTTAAAGGTGCATGACGTGGATTGAAATTGGGTCTTGAAGCGATCGAAGCTCGACATTTTTTGGCTGAAATTTGAGAATAATTGGTTAAAAATTTCTTTTGTTTTTCGTGAGTATGTAACAGGATGATTGTAGAGTGAAGGCATGAGAAAGTGGCTTTTCGAGCGAGTAACGAAATAGAAAAAGCGAGACAATGGTGAACGGAGAGAGAGAAAGTCGAAGAAAGAAAGCCGTTTTTCTCGGGCAGCAGTTTTAAAAATGTTTTATTTCTGAAAAATAATCCAATAGGAAAAAAAACTGAATCGATCCATAACGAAATCTTTTTGAAGATCGAAAAAAACTATTTTGTCAGGTTTTTTTTCGATTTTCGGAAAGATTTTTATATTGATCGATTCACTTTTTCTCCACTGGATTATTTTTTCTAGAAACGAAACTTTTTAAAAACTGACCGAGCAAAACGGCTTGGGTGAAGATGAACTTCACACACAATCATCCCTGCTTTATATTGTCAAATTAATAATTGTTGTGCAAAGAATTCAAATTTTCATTTTCGCGGGCGGTAGGCCTTTTTCGATCTCCGAGCTATTTTTAATTTTACGCAGTGCGAAGTGAAAGTGGGCGGACCACCCGCGAAAAGAAACATTTAAATTCCTTGCACAACTATTATTAATTTGACAGTAACAATCGTTTGGTTCACTTCCGAGCTGAATTATATAAAAAATGGGGATTTTATTTATTTTTGGCTGGGAACTAATTTTCTTTATTAATCGACTATTACAACTTTATTTGGTGCTGAAAATATGCATTATATTTCGAAAGTGAAAATAAGTCAGAGGAGATAACTCTAGCCACGCTGATAAAAGGAAACAACACTTAAAATGGTTAAAAATCATTTTATTGTTTAGCAATGAGGAGTCGAGTGAGATATTTGACTTTGGTTTTGTCTGAAAGGCCTCTGAAACTTTTGGAATTGCCATCGAAGTGAACGTTATTTTCCTTGGTGTATTGAGAAAGACCATTTTCGATTAAATTATCGAGCTCGTATTTATCTCCAATCCGAATTTTCTGGAGTCGATTGATATTAGTTGTAATCAGAAACATTTCCAAGTAAGGTTTGGCACCAGGAAGAATGAATCGTTCGGCAAGTTCCAGAACTCTTTCGGCATTCTCAACTGGAAAATAAATTTTTTCTCTTCATTTCTTCTTGGGATAACTACCTGTAGGTTTGATTGGCTTCAGATATACAATACTCAAAAGTGTGACAAAATCTTCGAAATTGACGTCTTTAATTGGAATTTCCTTCATTGATTTCTCTTTGAAATCCGCATTGAAAAGCTTGTCGAAATAGTCGGAGTGGAAAGAGAGGAACTGAAAATTTGAAACATTTTCTATTGAAACTTGACCATAATTCAAACAAACCGCTTTGTTAACATGCAATTTCTTCCCTTCGACAACCAGAATCGCGTCGGTTTTGTCTGATTTGGCGAACGTTGATTCGTAGACATTAGTAGTTGAAGTTGCAGTCATTTTTTGGCTGAAAATTAGAGAAAAATTGAATGAAAATGTTGTACTTTTTTGTGTCTTTGTAATGATAATTTGGTTCACTTCCAAGCTGACTAGGGAATGGTCCGAAATTAAGGTGAGCTTTTGGGACGTATGATAGCTCATTTGAACGCTGAGAGCACGCTGATCACGAATCTGAATTTTGTTTCTGCTGCCGACCCTTCAGAAAGAAACCTCGATTCTGGCCAATTTTCGTCAAAATCACTACTTTGGAGCGGCGTTTGAGCATGATCCAGTGATAGTAGAGTCCCCAAATTGTGTCAAAATGCCGAACTAACCATCCTCTAACACCCCAAAATTTTTGAAAAGGTTTTGAAAAAACATTTTTTGGACCCCAAAATTTTCTTAAAGCATTAGAAAATTTCTCTCAACATGATTCAATGAAGATTTCAGAAAATGTATTTTTGACAGAGCGTATTTGCCACCGGTTCTCAAGCCAAAACCAGAAAAAGAAGTATTTCAGAGTCTTTTGAAAAACTCTTCGCGTCTTAAAGAATAACAATAATAATAATTTGACAAATTTTATTCATAAACCACAAATTACGATGTAATCACAAAAAGTCGATCGAGAAGTGCGGCTTTAGTGTTCTTCGAATAATTTTGGAATTCCTTCGAACAATTGAAAATTTCGCTCCGAAAGCTGTAGCAGCTGACCGCGTGTTTTAGAAGGACTTCCAAATCGTATTTATCCGCCAATTCTAACTTATTCTGTCTGTAGAGTTTGGTAGAAACCAAAAAGCAATCCAGAAAACGGGTAGCACCTGGGAGAAGAAATTGTTCGGCAAGTTGTAGAAGCTTATTGGCAAGATCCAAAAGTTTCGTTGTGTCTGTTTCTGAAAAAATTGATTTATTTCTCTTTTTCTCTCGCTCGGTAATACCTTTCGGAATAATTGGATTCGGCAGAACCAGGCTCAAAACACCGGCAAATTCTTCGAATTTGACATCTTTTATTTCGATTTCCGGCATCGTTTTCTCTTTGAAATCTCCATTGAAAAGTGTGTCGAAATAGTCGGAATGGAAGGAGAGGAACTGAAAATTTGAAACATTTTTGAATTAATTTTGAAAATAATCCAAACAAACCGCTTTGTTAACATGTAATTTCTTTCCTTCGACCACCAGAATCGCGTCAGTTTTGTGTGATTTGGCGAATGCTTTTTCGTAGATGCTAGTATCCGAATTTTCTGTCATATTTTTAGCTGAAAGATGTAGGAAATTTTTTGGAAAACGACACCTAAAAAATATGAATTAGAACAAAAGTTTTGAACCAACATTGGCGAAAAAATTCCACTGAAATCAATGCGAAAAGGTGAAAGAAAACCGATTGCAAACAAAGAAATGAAAAAACAGTGTACGGTAGCTTAAAGGCGCATGCCGTAAATTGAAAATGGGTCTCGAAGCGATCAGAGTTTTTGAAAACTTTTTGAGCTTCATTTTTTTGAGGTTTTTTGGAATACATTTTGCAATAAGAAGTTAATTATCAAAATGTTTTGTGTCTCGAATTGATAAAATGATTTGATACAAATTCTTGTGGAAAAATCGAATTTTTAAAAATATACTGTCAGAAAAGTATTGAAAAGTCTAAAAAACTTCAAAAAAAAAAACGTTTAGAATCGAAAATTGTTGACACGTTTATTCAGATAAAAAATGAGAAATAAGTTTTTCAGTTAATATCGAGTAGATGTAGAACTGAAACGAAAAGCAGTCGGTTGTGGTGGCTTTGCCTTCGCTTCTGTAGCATCACAGTACATTTCGTAGTATCGTTCGAAAATTCTTGCTTTAGTCCCATCCGAAAGTCCAAAATTTTTCCCGAGTTGACTGATTTCATCGATTGTTGTGTACAGACTTAGAGCGTGCTTCAGAAGAACATCCAATTCGTATTTATCCGCCAATTCCAGTTTCTTGTTTGATGGAATTTGAGTAGTGATAATGAATAGTTCCAAATGACGTTTGGCTGCCGGAAGCAAGAATCGTTCGGCAAATTCCAGAAGTTTCTCCACGTTTTCTTCTGAAAAATGGCGTTTTTAATTTAAAACGAATTTCTTCAATTACCCGTGGGCAAAATTGGTTTTTGCAGAGTCAGACTCAAAAAAGCAGCGAAGTCTTTGAAATCAACGTCTTTTATTTCGATTTCCGGCATTGTTTTTTCTTTGAAGTCGCAATTGAACAAAGTGTTGAAATAATCAGAATGGAAAGAGAGGAACTGAAAATATGGAAAATTTAAACTGAAATCCTAGAATTTTCTGTATTACCGCTTTGTTAACATGTAATTTCTTTCCTTGGACCACCAGAATCGCATCGGTTTTATCTGATTTGGCGAAAGTTGATTCATAGATGTTAGCGCTTGGAGTTTCAGTCATTTTTTCAGCTGAAAATGTGAAATTTGGACAAAAATTTCACTGAAACTGCTGGAAAAGTAAGAAAAGTTGGTGCGAAGGTGAAAAAAAAGCGAGAAAGAGGATACGGTCTTAAGAGCGTGCCGAAAATTTGAAGCGGGTCTCGAAGCGAACGGAATTTTCGAGCACTTACTTACGAAGAATTCTGACTTTTCGCACATTTAAGCCACATTTTAGTTTCGAACGATATTTATTGTTCGTTATTGAAAAGCAGTAAAGAAACATATCGGAATTCAATAATGGGTCTCGAAAGGATAAAAACTTTGGCCCAATTTTAGAGTTTCTGCCATTTCAGAAGCATTCTTATGCTTTTTTACAGGTCAATAACTCTGAAATTTTACGATTTTAAAAACGCGTAAATATCACTGGAAGTTTGAAAACTTTTGAAAAAAAACAATACAAAAACTTTTTTTTGAAAAATTTATTCACAAAGAATTAGTGATTTCCCCTGCGGCGCAAGTGAGGTGGCACATAACCGAGAGGACGAGATTGAAGCACTCTGAACGGCAGGTATTTCGAATTTTCACCAAGTCTCGTATCCATCGTATTCATCCGATAAATATTCTTCATCTCTTTGCAACAATTCAAATTGCCGCTCGAACAGTTTGGCCTTCGTATCACTCGTAAATTCAGAATATTTTCCCATTCGAGCGACTTCATCAGCCTTGGTGAATTGTTTCAATCCGAGCTTCATCAAATATTCCAAATTATATTTATCTGCCAATTTGATTTTCTCAGTCCGTGAAAGATTCGTTGAAGCGAAAAAGAGCTCCAGATGACGTTTAGCGGCCGGAAGAAAGAATCGATCGGCGAGTTCCAGAAGATATTCAGCATTATCTTCTGAAAATTGTTAGTTTTTTTAAAAATATTCGCTATTAACCTATATACAGTGCGCGTCATAAGTATAGCACACCCCCCAAATTTGGCATTATTGGAAAAACGGTAACATTTAGAAAAAAACGGTAAATGCCATTCGGTTCAAAATCCCGAGAAACCCCCGGGCCCAAATTTGTAGGATTCTATCTCGATCATAGCGAGAATTGGATCAAAAAGCCACTTTTTCAGCCGCGTCATAAGTATAGCACACCCCTCATTTTTTCCAGTTTTTAAATTTTTCTCTTGTTTTTTTTTAATGAATTGGGACTCCAAATGTTTTTCCATTGCATTTTCATTATCAGAACATATTTTTTATCTTCAATATTGATGTTCAACGTAGCCCACAGCATGTAATGAGAGTATTTTAGCTTTCAATCCATACCATGCAGTTCCAGTGACAAAACTATTTTCCCACGGTTCTATGGTGAAAAAACTGAATGCTGAGCAATAAAAACAGTATATAAACCAGCTTTGTATCGAAAAACTCATCATTCGTCATCGCAATGCCAAGAGGAACACACCTCACTCTTCGCGAACAAGCTCAGTTGGACAACTTGGACTTTCTATTGAAGGAATGGAGAAGCAGATCGAGAGATCTCGCAACGTTATCAGCAATTATTTGAAAAATCCTGTGGGATATGCCCAGAAAAAGAGATCAGGTCGTCCCAAAAAACTCACAGAAAGAGAGCAACGCGATGTGGTCAGACACACATCCAATGAGGTCACTTCGGCCAACGACATAAAAGAGGAGCTGAACTTGAACGTATCCAAGTCGACCATTCTTCGAACAATTCACAACTCTGGGCATTTGGTTCATGAAAAAAATGCAAAAAGCTCCTTAAATCACCGATTCGAACAAAGAGAAGTTGATTTTGTCAAATGTCACAACAAACTGGTCACATGTTAGTTTCATAATGAATTTATAATTCTTATTAATACATTTCAGGTGGTTTTCTCGGATGAGAAAAAGTTCAATCTGGATGAACCAAACAGATTCCATTCATATTGGAGAGACCTCAGAAAAGAACCCAAGATTTTCGCTCAAAGAAACTTCGGAGGTGGCTCGCTTATGATTTGGGGAGCATTCTGTGAGAGAAAAAAGCTTCTTCACCAGTCACAAAAAGGAACAGTATCGACTATCAAAATGTTCTCCAGAAGGATTTCATTCATTTTTTCCCACCATAGAACCGTGGGAAAATAGTTTTGTCACTGGAACTGCATGGTATGGATTGAAAGCTAAAATACTCTCATTACATGCTGTGGGCTACGTTGAACTTCAATATTGAAGATAAGAAATATGTTCTCATAATGAAAATGCAATGGAAATAAGACGAAAAAACATTTGGAGTTCCAATTAACTAAAAAAAACAAGAGAAAAATTGAAAAAACTGAAAAAAATTAGGGGTGTGCTATACTTATGACGCGGCTAAAAAAGTGACTTTTTGATCCGATTCTCGCTATGATCGAGATAGAATTCTACAAATTTGGGCCCGGGGGTTTCTCGGGATTTTGAACCGAATGGCATTTACCGTTTTTTCTAAAAGTTACCGTTTTTCCAATAATGCCAAATTTGGGGGGTGTGCTATACTTATGACGCGCACTGTACCTGTCGGATAAATCGGATTTGGAAGAATCAGGCTCAAGACACCAGCGAAGACTTCGAAATTCACGCCTTTTATTTCGATTTCCGGCATTGATTTTTCTTTGAAATCGCCATTGAACAAAGTGTTGAAATATTCGGAATGGAACGAGAGGATCTGGAAACATGAAAAATCAAAAGTTAAATTTTTAGCATTTTTTAAATATTACCGCTTTGTTAACATGTAGTTTGTGTCCATCGACCACCAGAATCGCATCAGTTTTGTCTGATTTGGCGAATGTTGATTCGTAGATATTAGTAGTTGCAGTTTCAACCATTTTTCAGCTGAAAATGCAAGATTTGGGCGGAAAGTTCACTGAAATTGCTGCAAGCGAAGCCAGGAAATTTGATGTGAAAAAAAAACAGTGAGAAAGCGGGATACGGTTTTGAAGGCGCATGCCGCAAATTTAAAACGGGTATCGAAGCGAACGGAATTTTCAAGCACTTTTCTACGAAGCATTCTGATTTTTCGCACATGTAAGCCCTTCTTTAGTATCACTAGGGAAGTGTTTGAGGAGACCCACTTAGAATCGGCTGGAATGTTGTCTATAGGGTATATCGACCCTCCTGAATCCATTTCTGAAGTCAGTTTGGTCCGATCGGTATTTTGAAGCACACTTTACTAGAAACCTGTCAGCTGCCTATGACTTCAAATCCGTTTTTAAAAGTTATTCTGCACCCAGTGAGCTTTGAAACAAAGTTAAAACACTATTTTGATCATCCTCTATCATTTCCGACAAGTTTTGGAACTTTTTTCAAGAAATATTTTTCGGGTTAAAAATTTTTTACAAGTCCAGAATAGTCCATAAGGCCAAGCAATCGACTATTTTCGAAAAAAAAAATTTTGTAGAAAATTGAGTTTTTGTTTGAGACGAGGTTACTGATGAGGTTGGAAACCAAAATTGACATTTCTGAAGACGTTACATCTTCTGGAATATCGTGTAGAAAAATTCTTAAAAAGTTTTGGATAGGGTGGGATCGAACCCACGTCCCTATTTTCAATGAGCAAGACCATTGCCACTGCGCCGAATTGCCACATTTTCCAACGCTGCCGGAGGAAGTATATAAACTCAATGCAACGTGAGACTGTAAAGGCCTGAGAAAGCCTGAAAATTTCGAAAAAATGAAAAGGCCGAACGGACCAAACTGACTTCAAAAATGAATTCAGGGGGGTCAATATAGTATGTCCACAAATTTTCAGCTCATTCTAAGTGGGTCTCATCAAACACTTCCCTAGTCAAACAAATTCTATTGTCTGTTATTTAAAAATATTAAAGTAGTAAAGTCGAATGTTGGAATTTGAAGACAGGTCTCGAACGATCGAAATTTTGGCCCAATTTTAGAGTTTCTATTTTCGCAGAAGCATTCTTATGCTTTTTTTTTGATATGATAACTCTGAAACTTTACATTTCAAAAAATGTATAAGTATAACTGAAAGCTTTGAAAACTTTTTGGGAAAAGCAATAGGAAAAAAGAATTTTTGAAACTTTATTAACAAAGAATTAGTGAGCTCCTCTTTGGCGCAAGTGAGGTGGCACAAAACCATGAGGTGGCGAACGACGAATTGAATTTGAAGTAGATGGAGGCGGGCGCAAGTGAGGTGGCACATAACCGGCAAGACGAGGTTCAAGCACTGTTGACGGCAGACAATTCCCATTTTCGCCATATTCGAATTCTTTTTCTGGTTTATTCTTTGGCAACAATTCAAAATGTCGCTCAAACAATTTGGCCTTCGTATCACTCGTAAACCCAGAATATTTTCCCATTTGGGCGACATCATCAGCCTTGGTGAACAATTTCAATGCGAGTTGCATCAGAATTTGAAAATTATATTTATCAGCCAACTCGATTTTCTTAGCTGGTGAAAGATTTGTAGTAGTGATAAAGAGCTCCAGATGACGTTTAGCGGCCGGAAGCAAGAATCGATCAGCAAGTTCCAGAAGTCTTTCGGCATTTTCTTCTGGAAATTATGTATATTTTTTCTGTAGGTTAAGGTTTTCAAAAACCTGTTGGCATAATTGGATTATGTTGAACCAGACTCAACAACGTGGCAAAATCCTTGAACTTGACATCTTTGATTGGAATTTCCGTCATTGATTTTTCCGCGAAATCCGCATTGAAAAGTGCTTTGAAATAGTCGGAATGGCACGAGAGGAGCTGAAAAAATGTCAATTTAATCATTTGAAAAAAAAATGAATTACCGTTTTATTAACATGCAACTTCTTTCCCTCAACAACAAGAATTGCATTGGTGGTGTCCGATTGAGCAAATGTCGATTCGTAGATACTTTTGGCTGGAGCTACAGACATTTTTCGCTGAAAAATTTGTGAAAATTTTTTTAAAAGAAATTCAAGCAAACGTTGAGGGACTAAACTAATAAAGCAACGTTTTCCGCCATTTTCTAGCAAAAAATAAAGGAAACGCTCGAAACAACAAATCAATGTAGAAAAAAAACATGATTATTGTCAGATTTGGCGAACGTTGGTTTGTAGATATTAGCGGAAGAAAATGAAGAAATTTTTTGGCTGAAAAATGATTAAAATACTGTTGAAAAAATGAAGTTTGAGCAAGGAGTTCAAACGTTTATTTTCGCGGGTGGTCAGTACGTGAAAAAAAATTTGAAAAAGGGGGTAGGGCATTTTCTGAAATAATACAACGTCCTATATCCAGAATAATGTTTTTTCTCATTATTGGAAATATCAAAAAGTCTTTAAAACTTTTCATCTCGGAAAAAATTGAGGAAGAGGAGACAAAATAATAAAACGTTTATTCAGTAGTGTAACGTCCAAAATACACCAAATTCATGATTCTTTCTAAAATCTTCACTTTAGTACGATCAGACAACATTTGAAACTTTGTCTCATAATAATTATATTCGCGGAAGTCGCTGACTTTTCCATGAGAATTCAAGGTTTCCTGAAGGAGATCATCCAATTGATACTTATCAGCGATTCGAAATTTGTCGATTTGGCTGACGTTTTTAGCACCCGACAGATAAAGCTCAATCGGACTTTTAGCAGCAGTGAGAAGAAATCGATCGGCAAGTTCCAGAAGTTTCTCGGCGTTCTCACCTGGAAATTAGAAATTTTCTAAACCTAAATTTCGAGAATCTTACTTTTTGGTTTTACTGGATTCGGATGAACAAGGCTCAAAAGAGTAGCGAAATGCTCAAAATTGACGTCTTCAATCGGAATTTCCGGCATCGATTTTTCTTTGAAATCGCCATTGAAAAGCTTGTCGAAATAGTCGGAATGGTAGGAGAGGAACTGTAATAGCAGAAGTTTTGAACCGGAACTCTAGAGTTTTTCAAAACTTACCGCTTTGTTAACATGTAATTTCCTTCCACCGACCACCAGAATCGCATCGGTTTTGTCCGATTTGGCGAACATTTTTTCGTAATCAACCATCGCTGATATTTCGGCAATTTCCCTGAAAAAAAAGCAATAATCGAGAGAAAAATGCAAGAAATAGATAACAGGGTACACTGTAAGGCGTGAAGGCGCATAGTTAAATCTGAAACTGGGTCTCGTCACGATGTTCAGCTGATAGCTCATTTTGTACGGAACTTGTGTTTTTTCAAAAGATTCTGTGAAATTTTAATCAAAAACTGTATTTGTAAAAACGGAGGAATAATATTTTTTCTAATGAGTAATGTTTTTTTAAGGTTTGCCTAAAGAAATGTAATCGTAAAGTCGCATTCATCAAAACGAATGAATAGGTTTAAAAATATGCAAAGGATTTTCAAAAACAATTTCGTTAAAAGAGAAAAACTCTATAACAAAAACAACATTTATTGAGTAACAAGTGATAACAAAAATTGAAAAACAACAAATGGACCATATTTATTAATTTTTGGATTGCTCATAAATTGCGAGTTGGCGCTCGAAAAGTTTCACTTTAGTCCGATCAGAGAATTGCTGACTATCCGTCAGTTTGATGTCTTCTTCATAAGTCTTGCATTTTTCCAACTCAAATTTCAATACATAATCCAAATTGAATTGATCAGCAAGAGATAGTTTTTCTTTTGTTGAAATAAAAAAAGGATCGACTGTGATAAGAGATAGTTCCAAATGACGCTTTGCAGCCGGAAGCAAGAATCGATCGGCAAGTTCCAGAAGTTTTTTTATTTCATAAACTGGAATTCTATACTTGTTTTTTTAAAATTATTTTAATATGCTTACAGCTTGGTTTTGAAGGGAGTGGGTGAACGAAGCTTAGTACCATACAAAACTCAGCATACCTCGCATCTTTAATTTTGATTTCCGGCATCGATTTTTCCTTGAAATCCGAGTTGAAAAGAGCATTGAAGTAGTCGGAATGGAAGGAGAGAAGCTGGAATTTCAGAACCTTTTGTCAGCTAGTAAACAGCGTTTTCGGGACCCATAATTTCAAAATCTTCGTAAACATGGCCATGATCGACTACTCTTTTTTTTTGAATAAGCAAATTTACCGTTTTATTGACATGCAACTTTTCCCCATCGACCACCAGAATTGCATCAGTTTTGTCGGATTGAGGAAAAGGTGATTCTTCTGGTTCAGCTGTGAGCTTGGCCTTTTTCACAACAGGCGAGAAATTTTCAATATTGACTTTTCTTAAATCATTCAAACGATCGAATATTCTTGCTTTAGTTTTATCTGAAAATCCTCGAAATTGATTGTAGGGAAGAACATCATTTTGGTTGCGGTACATAGCGAGAACTCTTTCCAAAAGTTCACTCAAATCGTAAGCGTCTGCCAAAATTAATTTCCTCAATTGTGGAATTTCCGTTGAGATGATGAACAGCTCCAAGTAACGTTTAGCAGCTGGAAGTTCGAAATGTTCAGCGAGTTCCAGAAGTTTCTCAACATCCTCCACTGAAAATTTGCTAGTTTTGGATTGTCAATAGAGCACGTTTACCAGTCGGATGAATTGGATTTGGAAGAATCAGACTCAAAACACCGGCGAAAATCTTGAAATCTACGTCTTCAATCGGAATTTCCGGCATTGTTTTCTCGCTGAAATCGCCATTAAAAAGTTTGTCGAAATAGTCGGAATGAATGGATAGAAGCTGAAATTAGGAAAAAATCAAACTGAAATTCCAGATTTTTTTTCGAAACTCACCGCTTTGTTAACATGTAATTTCTTTCCATCGACAAATCAGAATTGCATCGGTTTTATCCGATTCGGCGAACGCTTCTTTGTAGATATTTACGTTGGAAGTTGAAGACATTTTTGGCCGGAAAACAATTTCTAAACAGAGAATTTTTTGGAATTTTAATAAAATATTTCAAAGAATATGCAGTACTTTCGAAATTGGAAAAAAAAACACAAGAAGAAAAATAACAACTATTCATTAATTCATTCTGTTCACGAGACATAACATCAAATGAAAAAGTCGAACTTGAGTAGTATTAGAAAGACCGCAGAATGTTAAATAATAATTATTCTTAAAATGCGAAATATCAGTAAAAGAGTTGATGGAATGTTGAAGAAGCTCTTCCAACTGATACTTATCGGCAATTTCAACTTTTTTAACGAGACTGACGATATTGGTAGACATCAGAAAAAGTTCCACGTGACGTTTGGCAGCTGGCAGAAGGAATCGATTGGCAAGAATCACAAGATTTTCCACGTTTCGTGCTGAAAAAAAATTTTTTGATACAAAAAAAACGATATTTCGGAAAATGTTTTTTTCAGTTTGTTTCGAAATCTTTTTTTCGAAAGAACTGGAAAATAAGTATTTTATGTTAAGAATCTGATTTAATTTTCCCAGACTTGTTAAAATCCGGGCCGGCCGATGAAAAATTCTCCGGCTCGGTCGGCCCGGGTTTGAAAATTTTTGAATTTTGAAGCGCGTTTTTCGCGATTTTCAGCCCTATTTCGAAACTTTTCCTGGGGCTTTTTACTCAAAAATAGATCAGAATCGCCTCCCTGAAAACATAGGCCAAAAAACTGTTTTAAAAAAACCGCGAAAAAAAATTTTTCAAAAAAAAAACTTGAAAAAAACATGTTTTGCTTTGAACCCCGGGCCGGGCCGGTAGAAATTCCTTCAGCGGCCCGGCCCGGCCCGGCCCGTGACAAGTCTGAATTTTCCTGTTGCTCTTTTTATCATTTTTTTTAATGATGTCATATGAATTTTACCTGTCGGCTTCAGCGGGTCTTGATGATGAACAAGGCTCAAAAGAGTGGCAAAATCTTCGAATTTTACATCTTTAATCTCGATTTCCGGCATTGATTTTTCTTTGAATTCCGAGTTGAAAAGAGTGTTGAAGTAGTCGGAATGGCAGGAGAGGAGCTGGAATTTGTAAATTTCTCAAAATTTGCGTTATAACGCGTTAACATTGTTTACCGCTTTGTTAACATGTAACTTCTTTCCCTTGACAATCAGAATCGCATCAGTTTTGTCTGATTTGGCGAACGTTTCTTCGTAGATATTAGTGGCTGGAGTTGCAGTCATTTTTCGCTGAAAATACAGAAAATTTTTTTTTGAAAGAGTCGAGCAAAAAATTAGCGAAAACTAAGACTTTTGTAGTTTTTTAAAAATTAAATTGAGAAAAACGCTTGAAAAAGCGGAAGTTTTGAAGAAAAAATTAAAAAAAACAGTGTTGCAAAAAGGAACGAAGCAAACATAATTTTAGTGTGAGCAAGAAAAATAGTCGGTGTTTGCGGACTTTTTTCTCTACCGTAACGATCAAAATTTGAAAAGAACCCTGAAGATTTTTGGCTTGTCAACTTCCACCGCAGTAAAACCGAACAAAAATTTTAGATCACATATTTTGAGCTGAGCAAACGAAATCCGGTGTTTGTGTACGTTCGAGGCAACCGGACGAATGAAAGATTTTCTGAAATTCCTGCACAGTTCTACAAGAATTTTCGTATTGGAAAAAAATACCGATTAATGAAAATCTATGAAAATTTTAAATTTCAAAAATGAATTTATTCAAAAACTCGATTATCAGTAGCCCATCGTTTCGAGTAAACGAGTATAAAGTTGAACTTTAGTACGATCCGAAAATCCTTGAGCAGTGGGATTAGTACCGTATCCGTAGAAATCATTGGAATATGTGAATGTTTTAATGGTGTGCTTCAAAAGACCATCCAATTGATATTTATCAGCAAGACGAATCTTTTCCAAACGCTCTTTTCTCGATGACATCAGAAAGAGTTCCACGTGGCGTTTGGCAACTGGAAGTAAGAATCGTTCGGCCAGTTCCAGAAGATTCTCCACGTTTTCTTCTGAAAAAATTATTCGGTATAGTTTTTCAGAAGTTTCTTACCAGTAGGTGTCAATGGATTAGCCTGAGCGAAGCTCAAAACAGTGGCAAAATCTTCAAAATTGACATCTTCAATTGGAATTTCTTCCATTGATTTTTCCTTAAAATCCGAGTTGAAAAGAGTGTTGAAGTAGTCGGAATGATAGGAGAGGAGCTGAAAATTTGAAAAATATTTCTGACATGAGGAACTCAAATTTACCGCTTTATTGACGTGCAATTTCTTGCCATCGAGCACCAGAATCGCATCAGTTTTGTCAGATTTGGCGAAGGTTTCCTCGTAAATTTCAGAGTTTTCAATCATTTTTTCTTGAAACAATGATTATGTTCTTAGGAATTTGAAAAACCAAAAGATCACGTTGTGCCATGAAATTGGAACAGAACGCGTTGAAATTAGTAAGAAGTTAAAAATATTTGTTATCCGGTCTCGGTTGCATTTCAAAGTGATAGGAATTCAAAAAATGAAAAAAAAAATCAAAATATTTATAAAGTCAGTCACAAATGAATTAGACTCTTTTAGTTCTTCTCTTGACAAGATCCGGAATTTCCACATTGGAATGAAGTCCTCTTCCATTTTTCGGTGGGTTTAGATAAGAGCGGAAAAACGGATGAGTAGACATTTGGACGGTTGACGGGCGGCTGGTGAAGTAAGGGTGAAACAGAGGTCGGCTGAAAAACGAAACTGGAAAAAAATTTCAAAGGTTTCACAATTTTGTGTTCCAGCTTACTCTCTGTTTGACTTTTCTGAATCAAGGAATTTCAAATTTTCATAAGACGTTGTCTAACCCTTTCCTCTATTTTTCTAAAACTTACTCGAAATTGATCAATGGATTTCTAGTGCTAGTTGACCAAGCGAATTTGCTTCCAGAAACTTTTTGAAGACAGAAGAAGAGAACTGCGAAAATAAATAGGAGTCGCATTTTCAGAGAGTTGGCAATGAAGGCAATAAGAAGGGGGTTTATATGAGGAGAAATATTGAAAACGATGGGAAGGAAGGAAAATTTATGAAAATGGCATGGGAACCGAGGGGAAACTTCGAAAAATTGGACGAGAAAGTCAAAAAAAAATGATCGGCGGTTTTTGATATTTCTGTTCATGGGAATGATTTTTTCTTAGGGATGATGTATGATCTTCTGAGCGAATGCACTGTTACATAAATAAAGTTCGGCCCAGGAATTTTAAAGTTAGCCCCTAACCAACGATCTCCTCTCAAGAACGCATGGAAAAAAAAACTCTTGTGGTATCGAATCTACCGGATGATCACTGATAGTTTTGTACCTCTTATCTTGTAAATATCAAGAAAATATCTACTGATAAAACCAATATCCTAAAAATCACTCCTATTTATCATTGTTGGAAGATAAATATATGTTTTTTTTGTATTTCTAAATTTACTCCGAAGATTGTATCATGTGTTCTTATTTCTGATTAAAATAAAAATTTTCTATACTGTGTTTTCGAAGATTTGTTTTGCAAAAGTTTATCGAAAAGAAAGTATGGGGGTTGCTAACAGTTTAGACAAAGTACGAAGTTCAAAAACTGTGCGCTTTTCGGAGAAAAAAAAATCAGAAAACCAAAACAATTTTCAACCTGGAAACCACCATAAACCGTACTAACTTTCTTCTATTTTCAGCATAATGAGAGTCTACGATAAGCACAAGAAGAACTCATCAAAGACAGAATGGCAAGCAGTTGGAAAATTATTATCAGTTAATCCCCAGAAAAATGTGGAAATCGATGACCAGAAACTGATCAAGATCATCATGATTTTAACGAAATTCGAGGGCAGCCGCCTGGAATCCATTTTTAGGAAAATGTGAGTTTCCTAGGCCAGAAAAGTTAGGCCCTCAATTCAAAAAAATTAGGTCATCAGAGAAAATTAGTCCACCAAAATCAAAACCTAGGCCACCAATTCCCATGTTGCAGAAGTGAGGACGAACCAGTAGCCACAAAGCTGGAATTCGGAGAGTGGCTCCGTAAAAATCAACATGATCACCGACTGAATGACGCAAGGTTCAATCAGGTGACAGATCGGAAAATTGGGTCGATTCTGGACAGTTGGCAGTATTCTGCGGGTAAGTTAGGCCATGGAAAGTAAGGCCACCCAGTCAAAAAACTCTTCCAGATTCCGCCATAACCCCACAAATTTTCACGCATTGGTTGGCTTCGGATGAATGTGGAGTAGCAATTTCTGCGCAACGAATGAAATTGGATTTGGCCAGTATGAGAGAACCGATCAATCGATATTTCATCGATTCCTCTCATAATACTTATTGCTCAGGTTTGTGAATTTTCTGAAAATTAGAGTGAAATTTGAAACCAGTGAGTTGACATGATTCAGAAAAGTATAGTCATGACTAGGTTTGGAGAACTTTTGGTCTCGGCGCGAAAACCGGGATACTGTAGTAAAAATTGCGCGGTGAGGCCCTCGAAATGAATGTAAAATTTAGAATTAGATCGTTACGACGGTTCAAAAAAATATGATTAAGACTAGATTTGGAGCACTTTAGGTCTCGGCGCGATAGTTGTGGTACTGTAGCAAACTTTTCGTGACGAGACCCAAGTTCTCAGAATAAATTTAAAATTTGAAATCAGCTCGTTGTGACGGTTCAGAAAAATATAATTATGACTAGGTTCGGACCACTTTGGGTCTCGCCGCGAAAATTTGGAAACTTGATACAGTAACCCAGCATTTTCGTGGCGAGACGCAAATTGCTTCAAACCAGGGCTTGTTTATACTTTTCTAAACCGCCTCAACCAGCTGATTCCAATCACGCTATTTATTTTCTTTGCTATTTATTTGATAAAATCACTTTCCCGCAAAATTTCAGATTATTCTGAAATCCTCAAGTGTTTCATATTCCAGGTAACCAATTGGTCTACGCAATCGGTCACTGCTCTGCCGATGTTGAAATGTATCGTCAAGCTCTGTTAGCTGGATGTCGATGTGTTGAATTGGATGTTTGGGATAATAAAGATAAAGACGGGGATCCTGTTATCACTCATGGACCAACTGCAGTGATGGGAATGAATGAAATCGGGGTGAAGGAAGTTTGTGAAGCAATTAAGGAGTGCGCTTTTAAGGTAGGTTATGGGGACTTCTGTGTCGTCTCGGGAACGAACTTTCCGGGAATGGAAAAACGGAAAGCTCTCGAGTTTCGCGGGAATTTAAAAACGGGAAGTTCCCGAGATTCTCGGGAATTTAAAAACGGGAATTTTCCGAGACTCCCGGGAATGTAAAAACGAGAAGTTTCCGAGATTCTCGAGAAGGGAAAACGGAAGTTCTCGAGTTTCTCGGGAATTTAAATACGGTGAGTTCCCGAGATTACCGGGGAATTACGTTCCGAGACGGCACACTGATGGGGACTAAAACCAATGGGGAAACAACTTTTTTAGTAATGATAAATATTCAATATTTCGAAAACCTCATGACTACAAACTACAACTTTTCCATTTTACAGACCACTCCCTACCCCCTAATCCTGTCCATCGAAAACCACCTGGGCCGTCGACAACAAGAAAAAATGGTTCAAATTTTTCATCATGTCTTTGGAGATCTTCTCTTAACTGGACCTCTTCCAGACTATCCATTATATGCCAGAGAAGGTTCAGGAGACGTCACTTATCCATCACCAGAATCTTTGAAATATAAAATATTGATAAAAGCAAAAAAGAAGAGATTCGATAAACAGGAATCAAGAAGTCGTGAAGATTCTTCGATTGATTTACAAGGATCTTCGATTGATTTGACAGAAGATGAAGCGATTGAGAATCAGAGGTGGGAGAAAATGTAATTTTAAAAAAAATTGTTGAGAAGAGCTGAAATTTATCTGTAATTATCTGAATCATTGTTTTAAAGGAGAAGTGAACTAAGGTTTTCTGTTTAAAATTCTGATGCAGTTTTTTATTCTGATCATTTTCTTTCACTATGACTACACTCAAAAATCACTCTAAACGGGTGAAAAAGGCGTTTTAAAGAAGCACGCAATACAGGTTGATGGCCTAGGATCCGACAAGTGCACGCCATGCGCGCGCTTTTTTTCGAATTCCTAGGCCATCAACATGTACGCAGCCATGGCTTCAAACGCCTTTTTCTACCATTTAGAGTGATTTTTGAGTGTAGTTGTAGTGAAAGAAAATGATCAGAATAAAAAACTGCAACAGAATTTGAAATAAAAAATCCGATTTCAGTACTCCTTTAAAAATTCAATTTTTCCGTCCAGATTCAACGAGCTAACCGAAGAGCAAAAAGCAGCTCAAATGATCCAACTTCCGGAAGAATCTTCGTGCTCTGAACTCTCTGAAATTATCAATTATATGCAGGCTTATGAATCTTCTAGAGGTGTTTCAACTGCTATTAATTTGGAAAATGCGACAGTGGATACCGTACCTTGTATTGTTTCCGCCGATGAGAATACGGTTTGGAATTGTTTGAGAGGCAACTCGGTGGAGAAAATTCAGGTGGGTTGAAGAATTTTATCGGAAATTTTGGCTACAGAAATTCAAATTTCATTTTAAAAAAATTCAAAAAATTTCAAATTTCGGGTCTCACCACGAAAATGAAACAAACTACCGCAACTTTGCCATTTTTCGCCTAAATGTCCTTTTTTGCCTAGATCACTAGGCTTTTAAAATCAGCTGATGAAGGCCATTCAAAAAAGTATAAACAAGACATAGTTTTCAACAAAATTCTAAAATGTGGGTCTCGCAACGAAAATGTGAAAACTACTGTAATTCGATCAATCTTTGCTCAAACTCCACGAAAAAAGTCTTTCATGCTTATCTAACTTAGACGGTTTAGAGAAAATAAACATGACAAAATTTTGAAAAGTTTTGAAAAAATGCGGTATCATCAGGAAGGGGTGAAAACTACTGTATCTCGATGATTTTTTGTCCAAATTTTATGAAAACTAGATTCTTGAAATTAGCTAGTCTGAACGGTCTAGAAAAGTAAAATCGTGGAATAATTTTTAATTTTCAGAATTTAAACAAATCGAAAATCATGAGAATTTACCCAAAAGCTTCGAGAATTTATTCCACCAACTACAATCCAATGATCCACTGGTTGACTGGAGCGCAAATGGTGGCTCTGAATATTCAAACGAATTGTTCAAATACTCAATTGAATTATGCAATGTTTGAGAGGAATGGAGGGTGTGGGTAAGTTAGGCCACGGAAAAGTTAGGCCATAGAAAACTAGGTCATCATTGAGAAACTTTCAGGTACGTCCGAAAACCCGATTGGCTCCGTATGAGAGATGTTCAACTAAAACCATTCTTGTCTATTCCATTTACAGTTGCCTATACGGTAGAAGTGGAGGTGAGCTACAGTAATCCGGAGGAAAACTTTTGATGAGGTCCCGTCGCGAAAACTACCGTAGCTTGAGTTTACAAACCCTATACAAACCATTTTTGAAATCACCAGTGCACGGCGGTTCAAGAAGGTATAATAATGACATAATATGAAAAAATTTGAAAAATTGGGTCCCGCCACGAAAATACAAAAGCTACCATATCTCTGTCAGTTTTTGTTCAAGAACCATAAAGATTATATTTTTGAAACCAGCTAACCAAGACGGTTCAGAAAAGTATAAACACGGCTAGGCTCCGCCCATTTAACGATACAAGGCTAGAGTCCAGAGAAACCAGACACTCTAGCTTCTCTAATCCTCTCTGCCTTGCAGATAATCGCTGCCTACTTCCTTTCCGCAATGGACACCGAGAAATACCGTCGCCGAAGTACAGTATCCGTCAGGCTCTTTGATGTCCCCGAACAAATTTCAAAAGAAGACATCTCCGCACCTATGACGTCATCATCTAGATTTGAATCTAACAGTTGTAGAAGACGTCCACGAGAGGAGACAGGATTCGTAACGAATTATGAGAGACATGTTTATAGTTTTGATAAGGTTATGCTAAATGATATGTCATTTATTCAATTCAATGTTCATAATGATAATGGAAGTGTATTTGCACAGAGGATTCTTCATATCGATACTATGAATAATGGTTAGTTTGTTTTTTTGAGGAAGGGGATTGGGGAGTTTAAACTGGTGGGGTTTATATGATGTCTGAAAATTCTAAAAATTGGAAGGTGTTTGACATAATTGAGTCAACAATTTTTCCTATATTTTTTGAAAATTCCTGACTTTTTCATAAATTTACGATCTCTTCAAAAAAAAAAGTCAATTTTCCATCGTAAAATGGGCGTAGCTTGCTGAAAAAGGGACGGGGCCAAAACGCTCATAAAATATCTCTTAAAAAGTGGAAGAGGCAAAAAATAATTACAGAAAATATTTTTCAACTTTTAAAAAAAGTCCTTCCTGTAAAATTTTATTCCAACTTTTCTACAATAACCCGTTGAATTTCGTTTCGAAACCCAAAAAACGGGAACTTTCAAATCCAGCTGATCAGAACGATCAGAACGGTCTAAATGAAAATAAAATAAGACAACATTTAAAAACTTTATAAAAATCTGAGATAACTTTTTAAAAACTTGACCGTTTCGTGCAGTTTCGTGCAGGGATCCATGGAACTCAAATTTTCAGTCTCGGAGAACAAAAAATCAAAATGACAATGAAAAAAACAATTGAAAATGTTCAGATATTCTGAAATTTTGGGAAAGTTACGATAATTTTTTTTCCTAAAAGCAATTTTTTTTGACTTTTTGGACAAAAAAAAATTAACTTTTTTTCCAATCAAGAGTTCGTGATGGCCGAGGTAAACAAAACGTTCGAAAAAACCTCAGAAATTTTCAAAAAATTCCAATTAATTTTCCCTCAGGATACCGCTTCGTAACCCTCCGCACACCCTCCAATCAATGTGCTGGACCAGCCTGCCTCCTGGTCAGATTCGATCTTTTTATGCATTCAGACCGTAAAAATCTTCGTAAGTTTGTAGTTTTTGTAGTCTTTGTAGTCTTTGTAGCTTTTTTCAGATGATCTGAAACAAATGTACAACCCTCATGCATTTGAGAAAGAATCCGATAAATGGGAGAGAAGATTCAGTAATCCATTTGCTGATTTGGATGGTTTTGATGTGAGTGGGAGGGGCCTGAAAGGGCTGAAATGGGCTGAAAAAATCTGAAAATAATATAGGTCTCCAAATTTTTTTGAAAGTGTTTTTCTTTTCTGAAGTTTTGGAAAGTTTGGATTCGAAGACTTAGAAAAAATCGAAATCAAGTGAAAATCTAGGCCAAAAAAGTAAAAAAAATTTCTCCGTATTCCGTACTCCGGGACTTTTTTCATTGCGAATTCCAAATTCCGGATTCCGGATTCCGCATAATGAAGTTTCATTTTTTCCGTATTCAGGGGAAAAAACAAATTGTTCCCAATTCCGGGTTCCGGATTCCGTAATTTTTAAGTCTATTTGAGATTCCGTATTCCAAACTCCGGAATCGCAAAAATTCATTTTGTACAACTCTGTATCTAACTCTATTTTTCCAGGGTGGTGAATTCCTGCTCGTGGAAGGAACTCGTCGTGGCTCTGTGGAGCATGGACCCACTACTCCAACCACTCCAACAAAGCCAATGTCTTTTGGAAAAGAACTATTGGAGAAGATTGCATTTTGGAAGAAAAAATAGAATTTTTTTTGTAGATTTTAATTTCAATTTTCCGATTTATTTTTATGGTAAAATATATAAGATCTTTCAAGTTTTAAGATTTTTTTTCAAGAAACTTCGTTTAGAAAAAAAACTCACTAATCGGAAAAAATATAGATCACTAAGGACATGCTGATAAAACATTTTGTAGTTTTTTAGCCACGCCCACTTTTTTTTCGAAAAATGAATGGCGGAATTTCAAATTTCTCATAACTTGGAGACGGAGCCTCGGAAATTCATGACTAAATAGCTACAAAATGATGAGTTGAGGCGGCTGAAAAACAAGTGTGTTCTGGTTCTTGTTATTTGCTACAATTATTTATTTTCTTGGGCTAGTATAAGTATAAATATTCAATCAGACAGAGTAGTTCCGGTACATAAATTATTCTTTTTTTTCTGTATTTTTACCAAGCTTGCTGGAAATTGACGATAATTGGCCAATTCTGTGAGAGAATGTGTGAGTTTGATAATATTTTGAAAAAAAATAATTTGAAAAAATTGTTTTTGGTTAGAAGTAGAAGTTCGTGTTTCTCACAAAGTTGACACTAGTGTGCCGTCCCGCGACGTGATTTCCCGCGAATCCCGGGAATTTCCCGCTTTTTCCATTCCCGGGAATCCCGAGAAGCTCAAGACAAAAATTATTTGATTCTCAGGAATGTCAGGAATCCCGGGATTCCCGGGAAGGGAACAACGGGATTCCCGGGAGTGCCCGGGACACGGAAAATATTCCCGGGCTTCCCGGGAAGGTCGTTTCCGGGAACGGCACACTGGTTGACTCCTTTGCTCACATCTATATTCACTGAGCCAAATAATTCTGGAGGGATCGACATGAAAATAGCAGAGATACGGTAGAATGTGTATTTTCGTGGCGAGACCAGAAATTTTCAAAATGTTTACAAACCTAGTATGGACCGTACTTAACCGCCTAAATATACTGGTTCTTAATACATCGTCATCATCATTACGAGCAAAAACTAATCGAGTTACGGTAGATTTCGTAGTATTGTGATGGAACCTAAATTTTGAAACTTTGAGAAACCTACCCTTGATTATACTTTTTTGAACCGTCTTGATCCGCTGATTCCAAAAATTTAGCTGTTTTTTCAATCGGATACTAAACTCGCAGAGTTACAGTAGTTTCCGTGATTTCGCGGTGGGGCCCAAAATTTCAAAACTTCCAACTCTTTCAAAAATGGCTATAATCATATTTTTGTAAGCCGTCTCAATCGCTGATTCCAAGGAGCTAATTTCCCTCAAAATTTTCTCAAAAATGATCAAAATATGGTGTCTTTGTATTTTCGTGGTGGGACCCGAATTTTTGAACAAACTTTGAAACTGAGTTATGGCTTTTTGAACCGTTTTAATCTACCAATAACTTTCACCGTTTATTACAGTAATCTTCATTCTCCACATAATCCATTATGCTGGCTCATTTCTCGCCCAAATAACCAACTCAATTCTTCTCTATCTAATCGTAAATAAAGCTGGATCACTATTCGGATCATATCGATACGTGATGGGTGTATTTTCATTGTATTCTTTGATCTACGCTTGGATTGATGCTGCCACGTGTCCGGTCATGTTGATATTTCCACCTGCTTTTGTGGTTTATATGGATGGACCGCTGAAAAATGAGTCATGGATTGGAAATAATATTGTTTGTGAGTTTTTTTTAAAGAAAAACTGCTGGTAATGTAGGGAAAATTTGAATTGAAAAAGTGGGTATCCAAAAATGCGCCATGAGAGTGTGCTGACGCGTTTCCAGTGCTTAGCTGTTTATGATACTTTCATAATGCTCTAAAACTCTGAAAGTGTTAACACCACCGGCCTATAGTTAAAATTCGACGTTTTGGGATTATCGAGAAATGCGCCAGCAAATACAGGGTGGCTCATAAGTATGGAGACTTTTGTGCTCGTGAACTTTGGCTCTGTGCCAACCTGCCAGATCATAAACACGGGATCTAACAGAAAATTTTAAACGTACAAATAGTGTAGTAACTGCTAATAAGAGTAGGACTCAATATATGATCTCATCTCGAAGCTATGGGAGCTTTCTCTCAAAATAAAATCGCAAAAACACAGGTACTGCGGCGGAGGTCATTTAACACTGAAATCTCAAAAAGGAAAAGTGCCGGCATCAGGTCATAAGAAGAGCTAATCGAATACCTGTTTTTGTGGACTGATAAACACCCCAGCTGGTCATTTTTGAGCATTCACAATGTTATGAGACCGCCTCATAAGCTCAGTTTCGAAAACACTGCCGAAAAATTCAAACTTCACTTATTTGGTAACAAGGTTTGGGATCATACTATGGGCTTCATTTTCATCCGGCGGTCTTCTACTTTTAAGTACTTCGAAGCTGATGTTCAAACTTACTCGGATTGAATTTTAAAGTCATTTGGTCAGATACATCGTCTACTATACCACGAAGTAGCCATCGAAACCTCCGCCGCAGAGGGGGGTCTCGCGGTTGCATGTCAGAAGACGTGGAACGCCGCGGAAACTTCCGATTTCGAAATTTTTTTTTCTAACTATTGCTTAGGATTGTAGCAATCAAAAAATCACCTTGGTTTCTATATTGCTACTCTACTTTTCAAAATATACCCAGAAACAAAAGTCTCCATACTTATGAGCCACCCTGTATACATGTTGGCGCTTTTTTCGATTTGTACCTTGCTGACGTGTTTTTCGATGACATCCGAAAATGAGCCAGCACAGTCATTAACTGAGGCTTTTTCCCACATTTTCAGGTCTCTACTGTGGCTCATTTGCTCTAGTTATCTCCCTACTGGCAACTCAATTTTTCTACAGATACACGGTTTTTTGTCGGTAAGTTCGGTTTTGTAGTTTATGTAGCCTGAAAATTTCCAGCCCAAAATCAATGGATCGTCTGAGAGGGTGGAAACTATCCAGCATATTCATTCCTTCTCTAATACTGGTCATAATTAATTATACAATTGTGAAATTTGGAATGGCTATGACCGCACAGAAGAAATTATATGTGAAAGAAGCCCTTCAATTGTATTATAACGAAGATTCGGAAAAAGTTCAATTTTTGCACCAATGTATTGGGGAATTGGAGAAAATGGAGAGAGAATTTGGAATATTCCAGATTTATTGTCTGCACTTGGATGTTTTGCCATTATTGTAAGTGTTTCGGGGGTTGGAAACAGTCTCGAGATTCTCGGGAAATAACGGGACAGGGTAATTTCCCGGAATCTCCCGAGAGTCTCGGGAATCCCGGAATCAACGAGATTTCCGAAATCCCGGGATCAGCGGGGTTCCCGGGATTCCCGAGAACTTGAAACGAGAATTCCCGGAAACAAGAATCTCGAGAACCGGGAATCCTTCCCTATTTCCCGGGAACTTGAATTCCCGGGTACGCACACTGATTGGGGACATGATTTTGAGACTTTCGAAATCCGGAGCTTTAAAATGTGCTCTAATTTGTTAGGGTTTAGAAAAAGTTAGTTTTTGAAGAGCGTTGCGGTCGCGTCGCGGTCCAAAAAATTTTATTGTTTGCATTCAAAGTATAGCGAAAAATGCAGGCATCATCTCTGACCGCGTTTTACATAAAATTTCAGAAAAAATTCGGAATTTTTTTTCTAAATCGCTTGAAAAAGTTGTCAACGTGCTCTGAAACTGCGAAATTACGATTTATCGAAAATCGTAATTTCGCAGTTATGGGCTTCAAAATGAGCCCCATAATGCTATAAATCCGTCAATTTTCGAAACACGCGACGCAGCCGCGACGCTTCTGAAAAAATTTCCTCCAAACAAGGCTTTTGAGCATTTTATTTATCAAAAAATTTTCGGTAAACAATTTTTTCTCCATATTTCAGGTCCTCTGCTTTTCTACAATTGCCTTCTGCGCCACCAAAATCTATCTTCAACAAAAAAGTAAAAGTGGTCATTTTAGTGCAAAAACAATCGAATTGCATCGTCAACTATTCGTTACTTCAATATTCCAGGTAAGCTCCGCCCCTTTTCAGCCAATTTTTGTTTTGAATTTCAGACCCTCCTACCATTTGTGATGATGTATAGTCCAGTTGGCCTAATAATAACTCTTCCATTTCTTGAAGTTTCTTTGGGAAGAGCGGCGAATCTTGTGGGGGTTAGTTTGGCAATTTATCCATGTTTGGAACCTTTAATTGCGATGGTTTGTATCAAGGATTTTCGAAAAGTTGTTTTTTGTAAGCTCCGCCCACTTTTTTAGAAAATTTATATCGAAATTTTTTTAGGCAAAGGCACAAAAGTTGTCAGCACACCATCGAACACGAGTGCATTTGTCAGGACTTACTCTTAACTACATAACAAACAATTTATTTTCAAAAAAAAATTTTTTACATTATAGTGCAGCACTTTGTCTTCTTTTCCTCTGGTTTTGGCATTTCCGGCATAATTGTACCCATTCCACCATAAACTGGACGATCATTAACTCCATATTTACTGGAGACTGATTTATAAATATCAGTTAGAAGACCTTTTAGAGCTTCTTCAACGTTGGTAGAGTCAAGAGCAGACGTTTCTGGAAGAAAAAAAAAAGGTTTGTTGGCCTAACTTTTTATGGCCTAGGTTTCCATGACCTAGCCTCACATGATCTAACATTTCATGGCCAGACATTTCATGATCTAACTTACCATGGCCTAACTTTTCATGATTCAACTTTCCGTGACCTAATTTTCCATGACCTAACTTTCCATGGCTTAACCTTCCGAGACCACACATTTTATTACCCAGATTTCCATGGCATAGCTCTCTTTGGCCTAACTTTTCATGACCTCTTTTCGTGGCCTAACCTTTTTATATTGACCTAACGTGGCCTAACATTTCATGCCCTATTTTTTCATGACCTAACTTTCCTTGGCCTAAGCTTCCGTGGCCTAACTTTTTCGAATCAATTTAACTTGGCCTAACTTTTCAAATTTATCAAACCTGACCTAACTTTCACATATTGACCTTTTCATGGCCTAACTTTCCACGACCTAACTTTTCACGACCTAACTTACCATGGCCTAACTTTTCATGATTCAACTTTCCGTGACCTAGATTTTCATTGGCCTAGGTTTTCCATGACCTAGCCTCACAGGGCCTAACTTCTCATGGCCTGAAATTTCATGACCTAGCCACACATGGCCTAACTTTCCATGACCGAACTTTCCGCGACCTAGTTTTCCATGGCCTAACTCACCAATAAAAAGCAACTGATTCTTGTCAGCAAACTCCATTGCCTCCTCTGTTGGAACTGCTCTCAATGGTCTCAAATCCGTCTTATTTCCTACTAACATCACTATAATATCCTGTTGATCCGCATGACTTCTCATTATTTTTAACCATTCTTCGATGCTTTGAAATGATTGATGTTTTGTGATATCATAGACAACAAGTGCTCCGAGAGCTCCACGATAGTACGCAGGAGTTATGGTACGGTAGCGTTCCTGACCGGCAGTGTCCCAAATCGTTGCTTTGATCTTTTTGCCCTCGATCTGAATGAAAAAAATTCAAAATTTTGAAAAAATTGGAGCCGCACGAGAAATGCGCCAACAGCATCCCAAAGTGCGCCAGCAATGTTTGCTGGCGCTTTTCTCGATACCTTCGTTTTTTGTGCCGCTTTCAAAATTTTGCTTGTTTTGAACAGACTACAAACTACAAACTACAAACCTCCATACTCCTTGTGGCAAATTCCACTCCAATCGTTGATTTCATTTCCATATCGAAGGTATTACTGACGAATCGAGTGAGAAGATTCGATTTTCCGACACCCGAATCACCAATTAGGACCACTAGAAAAAAAGTATAAAGACTACAAATTTCAGTCAAATTTGAAAAAGTTTTTTTAATTAAAAAAAATCTACTAAAAAATGTCTCACCTTTAAACAAATAATCATAATCCTGATCTCGGCTTGGAGCCATTTTGTGATTTTTTCTGAAATTTGAAAAAATTAGAAAAATTTTGTTTTATTGAAAAAATTTTTCATCAAAAAGTTTTTTTTTGAAAAGTCAAAAAGAAAGTTTTCATTCAAAAAAATTCGTACGAATGAAAATACTAAGACTGTGTCTTCTTCCTTTTTTCATTATCAAAAAAGGGCCGGGGAAGGGCGGGTTGAGTCAACCCGTAGGAATAAATAAAGTGTTATGAAATAGGCAGTTTCAGTCTTATCAATAAGGAAGGGGTGAATGGGAAAAGGTTTGGAAGACCATTATTACAGTGGCATGTACCGATTGAAAGAACAATGCGAACATTTTGCAGACCAAGAAGAACTTTATTTGGGAATTTTAATGTCGATTTTTGGAATTTTCTTTTTTTTCAGTTTCTTTTTTTCAGAAAACTTCAGATTTTCAGATGTCTACAATTTTAGTAGAAGTAGCCTTCTGACGTCTGAGAATTTTCAGACAGACATTTCGAGAATTTCCAGATTTCCAGACGTTTCAACGGAAAGTGAGCATTCTCAGACATGTCTATTCAGGTAAAATTTTTGAAAATTTTTTTTCGCGGTTTTCTCTACTTTTTTCTATGTTTTCAGAGAGAACATTCAGTAAAATTTTTGAGTAAAACGCCCCAGAAAAAGATTTGAAATAGTGCTGAAAATCGGGAAAAACATGTTTAAAAACAAAAATTTCGAAACCCGGTCCGACCGGGCTTGGCTGGTACTGAGAATTTTTCATCGGCCCGGATTTCGACAAGTCTGCCATAAACTTTCCAATTAAATTTTTTTTGATAAAAAATTATTTTTTTCAATATTTTTCCTCAAAATCTATGTTTACTATAACTTTTTCGACAAAAAAAAAACACTTTTTTTCATTCTTCCTAACTTTTTCTTCTTTTTTTCATAAACATTTCGAAATATCATATGTATACATATAAGGAGGGGAGGGTAGGGGGACAGAGGTGTCACCAAACAAACATACCCCCCCCCCCCCTTTGCTCCTTACTGATAAGAAGACAGGAGGGGACACAGGACACAGTCTATTTCATAACAATTGATTTCTTTTTTTCTCTCCTTTTTTGGAGGGGAGAAGCTGACTCAACCCCGAATGTTTCATTCTGATTTTGGCTTGATTAAAACGGACACAGTTTTAGGTTACAAATTTGTAAAATTTTTTTCTTTTGACCAAATTTTTTTCATAAAACATCTTCCAATTCCAATTTTGAAAAATTTTTTCTGAAAATTAAACTTTTTTTCTTCATTTTCAGAAGTTTTTTTTGGAACTTTAAAAAATTTTTTTTTGTTTCCAGATATGTATCGAGGACGAGATGAGGAGTATGACTATTTGTTCAAAGGTGAGTTTTTTTTATAATTCAACCTTTTTGATTTTTGTAGTTTGTAGTCAAAATAGTTTGTCAAATTTGTTTGGAAGTTCTACTCGCCTTCACGAAATTTTCCGGCAGTTTTCCAACATTTTCAGTGTTTCCGACTTTCTTGCTAAAACAAATAATTTTTTAAAATTCCAAAAAAAATTTTCATAATGTAAAAAAAATTTCAAAGCAATTTGAGAATTGAAAATTTTTGAACAAATCATGAAAAACTTTGAAAAAAATTTATCGAAAATCATCGTAACTAAAAATTACTGTTTTCAAAGTTTCTAGCGAAAAAAATGTTTTGAAAATTTCCCAAAAAGTATTTTGTTGTTGTTGTAGCTTTCATATTTTCAGTTGTCCTAATCGGCGATTCTGGAGTTGGAAAATCAAATCTCTTATCTCGATTCACCAGAAATACATTTGACTTAGAAACCAAATCAACGATTGGCGTGGAATTCGCAACGAGGAGTATGGAGGTGAGTTGTTTTTCATTAAAAATCTTAAAAATTAGCATGTATCGAAAAGTACGCCATGAGTTGTCTGACGCATTTCCGGATACTGGCGCACTTCTCGTGCAACTTCCAATTGTTTTTAGTTTTTTCAAATTGAAAACTTCCAGATCGAGGGCAAAAAGATCAAAGCAACAATTTGGGATACCGCAGGTCAGGAACGCTATCGTGCCATCACCTCAGCATATTACCGAGGAACTCTTGGAGCACTGATAGTCTATGATATTGCAAAACATCAATCATTTGAGAGTATTGGAAGATGGTTGAAAGAATTAAGAGATCATTCTGATCAACAAGATATTGTGGTGATGTTGGTGGGAAATAAGAGTGATTTGAGGCAGTTGAGAGCAGTTCCAACACAGGAGGCAATGCGTTTTGCTGATAAGAATCAGTTGCTTTTTATTGGTAAGCCAGGCTACGGGAATTTAGGCCATGAAAAGTTAGGCCAGAGGCAGTTAGGTCATGAAACGTTAGGTCATGGAAAGTTAGGTCATGACAATCTAGGCCATGGGATGTTAAGCCATGTGAGGCTAGGTCATGAAATCTAGACCATGGAAAGCTAGGTCATGAAAAACTAGACCATGGAAATCTAGGTCGTGGAAAGTTAGGCCATGGGAAGTTATGTCATGGAAAGTAAGGCCATGGAAAGTTAGGTAATGAAAAGTTAGGCCATGGGAAGTTAGGTAATGGAAAGTTAGGCCGTGGAAAGTTAAGTCATGGAAAGCAAGGCTATTTAAAATTAGGTCATGAAAAGCTAGGACATGAAAATTTAGGTCATGGAAAGTTAGATCATGGAAAGTTAGGACATGGTAATTTTGGTCATTGAAAGTTAGGCTGTTGAATTTTAGTTCGTGAAAATCTAGGCCATGAAAAGCTAGGCCATGAAAAGCTAGGCTATGGAAACTTAGGCCTTAGGAATTTAGGCCACCAAAACCCATTATTCTTCCAGAAACCTCTGCCCTTGACTCTACCAACGTTGAAGAAGCTCTAAAAGGGCTTCTAACTGATATTTATAAATCAGTCTCTAGTAAATATGGTGTAAATGATCGTCCAGTTTATGGTGGAATGGGTACAATTATGCCGAATATGAATATGCCATCCACGGAGGAAATGAAGAAAAAATGTTGTAATACGTGATGGAATTTTTTGTTGTGAATCTTTTTTTTTCGAAAAATTTAATTTTTTGCTTGAATAATATAAATTGATATTTTGATTTTTTTTCATTTAATGAAAATTCGCAACATTTCAGGGTGATCTTGTTCTCAGAAAAAAATAGATCAAATTTAAAAAAAAACATTAAAAATTAACAATAGAGCATGTTTGCATACCCCCCCGCGGTTCAAACTACATGCCTTTTTTATGAGTATTATTTGCTTAAAAGAGGGTTTGTGTACCTTGAAAAAAATGTATAAAATTGCAATTTTAGGCTGAAAACTTTTATCTGAAAACTTTTTTTTTTCAAAAAATGCTTCCGATATTACATTTGCTATTTTGGAAATTCGCTGATTCTAACCTAGTTTTTCCGTTTCCGGATCCAAAAATCTACAGTAATCTGGAGGTAATTTGAACATTATGAGAGCTAAAAAACATTTTTTACAGGATAAAACCAACATTTCTAGTACAGTAAGCCCATTCAGTTCTACAGTATCCCAATCTACAGTATCTCAAACTACAGTACCCTCTAACTCTACAGTAACCTCTTCTTCTACCGTACCCCCTAGCTCTACATTATCCCAATCTACAGTAACCCCTGGAATGTATGCAGGTCCTCAGGTACTGTACCTGAATGAGATCCCAACTGGCCTCAAAATTGACATTGAACACATTGAGGTGAGAAAAAAAATTTTTTTTTCAAATAAGAAATTTTTTTTCAGCCCGGCTCAAAATTATTTTTAGCCTCTAACGATGACGTCACAACTCTCCAAAATATTTTTATTGAAAATGGAAATGAGACAATTGAGTAAGACTACAAAGACTACAAAGACTACAAACTACATTTTCAGATTGGCCAGCTTATACGATTTGGATTTTCAGGGCCTTCCAAGAGCTATAAGTGTTACGGATGATTTGTCAATTCGTGTTTCAAACGAAACTAACACTGGAAATTTGACTGGATTTATCTATATTAGTACCAGAAAACAGGCTAACGGTGGGTTCAGAATCATTTTGAAGGTTTTTTTTCTGGAATCAGCTGACCAAGACGATTAAGAAAAGTATAAACAAGCCTAGGTTTTGATCATTTTGAAGGTTGGGTTAGGGACGCAGAAGGTCCGGTTTCTCTGCACTCGAACCTTGAAATTCCAAAAGTGGGCGGAGACAAGTCATGATTATACTCCTCTGTACCGTATTTTCTTGTTGGTTTTAATTTTATTACTTCTCTGCCTTTTGTTACAGAAATGAGAGGGATACTGTAGTTTTTGTGAATCGTGACGAGACCAAAATATCGCACTTTTACAAATTTTCAAATGTGGTCATCAATATACTTTTCTGAACCTTATTGTAAAAATATTGCTGGAACTAGAACCATACGAACCATTTTCTAGGTACCGTTTTTTGGGACACCTTTTTGACGAAAAAATCGATTTTTTAAGAAAAAAATAAGATCCTTTAAAAAAAACTAGACCTGTTCAACAAAAATTCAAGCCTATTTCAACAACAAAATCGACCTACCCAACAAAAAATGTACTTTTTTTATTCACGAAAAAATGTCTCTTTGGAAGAAAAAAAACCTTTTTTTTTCATTTTTTTTTCAAATTCAGATTCAAATCTTATATTTTTTTCCGTTTTTTAGCGTTTTTTTTATTTTCGAAATTTCGAAGAATTATATTTTTCGAAATCTCCAGTTTTCTGAGAAAAAAGAAAAAAAAATTTTGTTTCCTTGAGCTTGGAAACTTTTTTGTTTTACTAATTCAAGAACTTGTTTCCCTTTTCAAAAAATTTCTGTTTTTGCCTAAAAAACCAGTTTTTTTTCCTTTCATTGAAATTGATTTTTCTCATCCCCTCTAACCATATGACTCTATAAGAATTTGAATTTACCGTCACCCTAACACAAGTTCATTATCCCAAATATACCAAGTCTTTCTCTCATAAACCGCCGCTTGTTACATGACAACGAGAGTCCGCACAGCCTCCTTTGTCGGTTTCCCTTTATGTCTTATGGACTCATTTCAAATCTTGTTCTCATTCAGAACACACCAAATCTTTTATGGCACCCTTCCAGTGAGACGACGCTAAGCTTCTAGCCCCGCCCACCAGATCGACGCCTTTCTTCTCCAGGTTCATTCCAGTTGTATTCTGTTCATTATTATCTCATTGACTCGACCAGTGCGGTCGGTTCTTTTCTTTCTCTCTCCTACAGTATTCCCTACCGTATTCTTTAGAGTATTCCCTATCAGTGATCGGAGACGGGGCAACAATGGATGATAAGAAACGGATAGAAATCAGGTATGTCATGTGGTGGGGACACTGTTCAAATATGGGTCAGAAAAAGGGGATCTATATCAATTATCACATAGATAGACGGTGTCAATCAATAGAAAGTAATTCTTTGCGGGAGGTGAGACTGAAAATAGAGGTGTTTTTAGAAAGGTCTTGAGAATTGGCTGCTAATTAGCAGAAATACTATTTGGGACACGGGGAATCCAAAAATCAATAAAAAAATTCTGCTGAAAAATTTCAGAAATTTTTTTTGAGTTTGTTTTTAGTCCTCGAATTGATTTGGAAAGATCCTCAAATAGTGTCCCGATCATTTCGAGCCGAGTTCTAATCATTTTGGTTTCAACTTTTCCTTTCCAGAAATTTCAGAGATATGAAAAAATTGAATTTTTCAAACATCGCTGTATTGCTAGTTAAAAATGGATTGTGCGTCGTAAAAGTTTGTTCTAAAAAAAGTTTGAATGGGGAACAAGAAATCATGATAAAACATGAAAGAAATAAACACGGAAATGTCAGACTCCGCCCACTCGGTGGCTCATTTCTTTGGGCGACTCGTCTCGCGTTTTTTTTTCGTACATTAATTCTAATTTTATTTAATTTTTTCTATTTTCACTTCATTTATTTTGTAATCAGACGTCCGGTGAACATCCGGTGAACGTTCGGTGAACATCCGGTGAACGTCCGGTGAAGGTCCGGTGAACATCCGATGAACATCCGGTGAAGGTCCGGTGAACGTCCGATGAACGTCCGGTGAAGGTCCGGTGAACGTCCGATGAACATCCGGTGAAGGTCCGATGAACATCCGGTGAACGTCCGGTGAACGTCCGGTGAAGGTCCGGTGAACATCCGATGAACATCCGGTGAACGTCCGGTGAACGTCCGGTGAACATCCGGTGAAGGTCCGGTGAACGTCCGGTGAACATCCGATGAACATCCGGTGAAGGTCCGGTGAACGTCCGATGAACGTCCGGTGAAGGTCCGGTGAACGTCCGATGAACATCCGGTGAAGGTCCGATGAACATCCGGTGAACGTCCGGTGAACGTCCGGTGAACGTCCGGTGAACGTCCGATGAACGTCCGGTGAACATCCGGTGAACGTCCGGTGAACATCCGGTGAACGTCCGGTGAACGTCCGGTGAAGGTCCGGTGAACGTCCGATGAACATCCGGTGAAGGTCCGATGAACATCCGGTGAACGTCCGGTGAACGTCCGGTGAACATCCGGTGAACGTCCGGTGAACATCCGGTGAACGTCCGGTGAACGTCCGATGAACATCCGGTGAACGTCCGGTGAACGTCCGGTGAACGTCCGATGAACATCCGGTGAACATCCGGTGAACGTCCGGTGAAGGTCCGGTGAAGGTCCGGTGAAGGTCCGGTGAAGGTCCGGTGAAGGTCCGGTGAAGGTCCGGTGAACATCCGGTGAACGTCCGGACCTTCACCTTCACCTGACCTTCACCTTCACCGGACGTTCACCGGACGTTCACCGGACGTTCACCGGACGTTCACCGGACGTTCACCGGATGTTCACCGGATGTTCACCGGACGTTCACCGGACCTTCACCGGATGTTCATCGGACGTTCACCGGATGTTCACCGGACGTTCACCGGACGTTCACCGGATGTTCACCGGACGTTCACCGGACGTTCACCGGATGTTCACCGGATGTTCACCGGACGTTCACCGGACGTTCACCGGATGTTCATCGGACGTTCACCGGACGTTCACCGGACGTTCACCGGATGTTCACCGGATGTTCACCGGATGTTCACCGGACGTTCACCGGACCTTCACCGGATGTTCATCGGACGTTCACCGGACGTTCACCGGACGTTCACCGGACGTTCACCGGATGTTCACCGGACGTTCATCGGATGTTCACCGGACGTTCACCGGATGTTCACCGGATGTTCACCGGACGTTCACCGGATGTTCATCGGACGTTCACCGGATGTTCATCGGACGTTCACCGGACCTTCACCGGATGTTCACCGGACGTTCACCGGATGTTCACCGGACGTTCACCGGACGTTCACCGGATGTTCATCGGACGTTCACCGGACCTTCACCGGATGTTCACCGGACGTTCACCGGACGTTCACCGGACGTTCACCGGACGTTCACCGGACGTTCACCGGACGTTCACCGGACCTTCACCGGATGTTCACCGGACGTTCACCGGATGTTCACCGGACGTTCACCGGACGTTCACCGGATGTTCACCGGACGTTCACCGGACGTTCACCGGATGTTCACCGGACGTTCACCGGATGTTCACCGGATGTTCACCGGACGTTCACCGGACGTTCACCGGATGTTCATCGGACGTTCACCGGACGTTCACCGGACGTTCACCGGATGTTCATCGGACGTTCACCGGACCTTCACCGGACGTTCACCGGATGTTCATCGGACGTTCACCGGACCTTCACCGGATGTTCATCGGACGTTCACCGGACCTTCACCGGACGTTCACCGGACGTTCACCGGACCTTCACCGGATGTTCATCGGACGTTCACCGGACCTTCACCGGACGTTCATCGGACGTTCACCGGACGTTCACCGGATGTTCACCGGACGTTCACCGGACGTTCACCGGACGTTCACCGGATGTTCACCGGACGTTCACCGGATGTTCACCGGATGTTCACCGGACGTTCACCGGATGTTCATCGGATGTTCACCGGACGTTCACCGGATGTTCACCGGACGTTCACCGGATGTTCACCGGACGTTCACCGGATGTTCATCGGACGTTCACCGGATGTTCATCGGACGTTCACCGGACGTTCACCGGACGTTCACCGGATGTTCACCGGACGTTCACCGGATGTTCACCGGACGTTCATCGGACGTTCACCGGACGTTCACCGGATGCTCACCGGACGTTCACCGGACGTTCATCGGACGTTCACCGGACGTTCACCGGATGCTCACCGGACGTTCACCGGACGTTCACCGGACGTTCACCGGATGTTCACCGGACGTTCACCGGATGTTCATCGGACGTTCACCGGACGTTCACCGGACGTTCACCGGACGTTCACCGGACGTTCACCGGATGTTCACCGGACGTTCATCGGACGTTCACCGGACGTTCACCGGATGCTCACCGGACGTTCACCGGACGTTCACCGGACGTTCACCGGATGTTCACCGGACGTTCACCGGATGTTCACCGGACGTTCATCGGACGTTCACCGGACGTTCACCGGATGTTCACCGGACGTTCATCGGACGTTCACCGGACGTTCACCGGATGCTCACCGGACGTTCACCGGACGTTCATCGGACGTTCACCGGACGTTCACCGGACGTTCACCGGACGTTCACCGGATGTTCATCGGACCTTCACCGGATGTTCATCGGACGTTCATCGGACGTTCACCGGACGTTCACCGGATGTTCACCGGACGTTCACCGGATGTTCATCGGACGTTCACCGGACGTTCACCGGACGTTCACCGGATGTTCACCGGACGTTCACCGGATGTTCACCGGACGTTCATCGGACGTTCACCGGACGTTCACCGGATGCTCACCGGACGTTCACCGGACGTTCACCGGACGTTCACCGGATGTTCATCGGACGTTCACCGGACGTTCACCGGATGTTCACCGGACGTTCACCGGATGTTCACCGGACGTTCACCGGACCTTCACCGGATGTTCATCGGACGTTCACCGGACGTTCACCGGATGTTCATCGGACCTTCACCGGATGTTCATCGGACGTTCACCGGACCTTCACCGGACGTTCATCGGACGTTCACCGGACGTTCACCGGATGTTCATCGGACGTTCACCGGACCTTCACCGGACGTTCACCGGATGTTCACCGGACGTTCATCGGACGTTCACCGGACCTTCACCGGACGTTCACCGGACGTTCACCGGATGTTCATCGGACCTTCACCGGATGTTCATCGGACGTTCACCGGACCTTCACCGGACGTTCATCGGACGTTCACCGGACCTTCACCGGACGTTCACCGGACCTTCACCGGACGTTCACCGGACGTTCACCGGACGTTCACCGGACGTTCACCGGATGTTCACCGGACGTTCACCGGATGTTCACCGGACGTTCATCGGACGTTCACCGGACCTTCACCGGACGTTCACCGGACGTTCACCGGATGTTCATCGGACCTTCACCGGATGTTCATCGGACGTTCACCGGACCTTCACCGGACGTTCATCGGACGTTCACCGGACCTTCACCGGATGTTCATCGGATGTTCACCGGACGTTCACCGGACCTTCACCGGATGTTCACCGGACGTTCACCGGACGTTCACCGGATGTTCATCGGATGTTCACCGGACCTTCACCGGACGTTCACCGGACGTTCACCGGATGTTCATCGGACCTTCACCGGATGTTCATCGGACGTTCACCGGACCTTCACCGGACGTTCATCGGACGTTCACCGGACCTTCACCGGATGTTCATCGGATGTTCACCGGACCTTCACCGGACGTTCACCGGATGTTCACCGAACGTTCACCGGATGTTCACCGGACGTCTGATTACAAAATAAATGAAGTGAAAATAGAAAAAATTAAATAAAATTAGAATTAATGTACGAAAAAAAAACGCGAGACGAGTCGCCCAAAGAAATGAGCCACCGAGTGGGCGGAGTCTGACATTTCCGTGTTTATTTCTTTCATGTTTTATCATGATTTCTTGTTCCCCATTCAAACTTTTTTTAGAACAAACTTTTACGACGCACAATCCATTTTTAACTAGCAATACAGCGATGTTTGAAAAATTCAATTTTTTCATATCTCTGAAATTTCTGGAAAGGAAAAGTTGAAACCAAAATGATTAGAACTCGGCTCGAAATGATCGGGACACTATTTGAGGATCTTTCCAAATCAATTCGAGGACTAAAAACAAACTCAAAAAAAATTTCTGAAATTTTTCAGCAGAATTTTTTTATTGATTTTTGGATTCCCCGTGTCCCAAATAGTATTTCTGCTAATTAGCAGCCAATTCTCAAGACCTTTCTAAAAACACCTCTATTTTCAGTCTCACCTCCCGCAAAGAATTACTTTCTATTGATTGACACCGTCTATCTATGTGATAATTGATATAGATCCCCTTTTTCTGACCCATATTTGAACAGTGTCCCCACCACATGACATACCTGATTTCTATCCGTTTCTTATCATCCATTGTTGCCCCGTCTCCGATCACTGATAGGGAATACTCTAAAGAATACGGTAGGGAATACTGTAGGAGAGAGAAAGAAAAGAACCGACCGCACTGGTCGAGTCAATGAGATAATAATGAACAGAATACAACTGGAATGAACCTGGAGAAGAAAGGCGTCGATCTGGTGGGCGGGGCTAGAAGCTTAGCGTCGTCTCACTGGAAGGGTGCCATAAAAGATTTGGTGTGTTCTGAATGAGAACAAGATTTGAAATGAGTCCATAAGACATAAAGGGAAACCGACAAAGGAGGCTGTGCGGACTCTCGTTGTCATGTAACAAGCGGCGGTTTATGAGAGAAAGACTTGGTATATTTGGGATAATGAACTTGTGTTAGGGTGACGGTAAATTCAAATTCTTATAGAGTCATATGGTTAGAGGGGATGAGAAAAATCAATTTCAATGAAAGGAAAAAAAACTGGTTTTTTAGGCAAAAACAGAAATTTTTTGAAAAGGGAAACAAGTTCTTGAATTAGTAAAACAAAAAAGTTTCCAAGCTCAAGGAAACAAAATTTTTTTTTCTTTTTTCTCAGAAAACTGGAGATTTCGAAAAATATAATTCTTCGAAATTTCGAAAATAAAAAAACGCTAAAAAACGGAAAAAAATATAAGATTTGAATCTGAATTTGAAAAAAAAATGAAAAAAAAAGGTTTTTTTTCTTCCAAAGAGACATTTTTTCGTGAATAAAAAAAGTACATTTTTTGTTGGGTAGGTCGATTTTGTTGTTGAAATAGGCTTGAATTTTTGTTGAACAGGTCTAGTTTTTTTTTAAAGGATCTACTTTTTTCTTAAAAAATCGATTTTTTCGTCAAAAAGGTGTCCCAAAAAACGGTACCTAGAAAATGGTTCGTATGGTTCTAGTTCCAGCATAGGTCGCCAAATTTTTTTCTGGTCCATTTTGAGATTTTCCAATAATAAAAAAAATCAAACTTTGATTTTCATCTTCAATGTAGGTGGAGCTAGGGAGAATGGCGACGATCCAGGACTGGGGCATGATGTTGGCAAGGCTGCAAAAAGATAGAGCTACAAACTACAAACTATAAACTATAAACTATAAACTACAAGCTATAAACGACATACTAAAAACTACAAACCACAAACTACAAACTATAACAATTATATTGACCGCTGATGGGGGTTGCAGGCCATTACAGTAAAGTAGTGTCAGTTCTTAGGTAGTTCTGATTCGTCCGTCCAAAGTTCTGATTAAGGAGTAGCACCCATTTTCAGAGGGTTCAGACCAAATCAATCTTGAAAAGCTCCCCTGGAAAGTGTACTCTTGCCCTATTCCGTTTCGTTTTGGAATCTATCGCCCGTTATCAAATATTGCCCATCGATAATCAGGTGGTCCCAATGGAAACTTCTGGGTGTGAAAAAGAAGGGAATAAATTCAAAGAAACGGCAAAAACGGGAAGCAATTCGAAGGAAACAGCGTCCGAGGAACCTATTACTCAATGAAAAATAAAGCTTGATTTTTTTTGCTATTGGAAAATCTCAAAATGGACCAGAAAAAAATTCCAGGAGATTTCAACAATTTAGCTTTAATAAGTTTTGAACGAACTGAAACCGAGTTACAGTAATCCTTGTCTATTCATTATGAGACCCAAAATACAATAATTACCAATTTTCCCCATTTTTATATTTTTTTGAACCGCCTGGCCCGCTGATTTCAAAAATCTAATTTTCAGATCCGAATTTCCACGTCTACGTCATCAAAACCGCTCATAACATTTCGATTTCCAATGAAAATTCAACTGTACTGATTCTGAATACCAAATTGGCCAAAGACCACACATCAGACGCAGATAGGCCCCACATGAATTCATTTGTATCGAAAATTGAGCAACCGGATTATGCGAGTGTGAATTTTTATTACGGAATTCCATCTGGAGAATCAATTTCAACGCTATTTTTTCAAAATCCATTGGTTTTGAATGAGGATTCAAGGTGGGTACATTGGCCTAGTTTTGGTGAATTGGTGGCCTAACTTTTTAAACTGGCGGCCTTTTGAATTGGCGGCCTAACTTTTTCCAAATGATGAGCTTGCACTATCAAAAACTAAACTTTTTGAACTGATGGCCTAACTTCTTCAAATTTTTACTTCTCTTCCAGATTTTTCCCAACCATCGAACCCCTTCAAATCCCTCTCGACCTATGGTACTTCAATTCCTATGGATCTGTCTTCATGACAATCGAAAATAAATATTCAAGAAACGATATGTATTACACTACAAAAACTACAAATACTACAGGAATTTTGATAAACAATGGATTATTTTTCGGACAAACTGTCAATTTTGTAATGGATCCGGCTAGGGATAGAACGACAGGAGCAAAGGTGAGACTACAAACTACACTTTTTTGCGATGCATCACGTCAAATGTGTCAGCATCAAAAAGTGCGCTAATAGAATTTGCAGGCGCATTTCTCGATACTAACTTTTTTGTGGATTTTACGAAATTCGGTTGGTGTCAATCGTCTAAAAAGACGCCAGCAAATGTATTACCGCACTTTTCGATATTTTTTTTTCCAGATTTCAACTTTCCCTATTTCCGAGGACTACATTAACTTCGTAATTTCAAGCAATCGAGGTAGATTTGTAATGGAAAGGTAAGGAGACTACAAATACTACGAAAACTACAAACTACAAAAATTTTCAGCTTCAACAACCAGTCTACAGTAACCCAAGCCCTGATGTTCACCAATTTTCGCGCCAATATGTTGGTCATAAATTCCACGACAACTCGTCCAGGCACCTTTTTCTGCCAGTATTATGGATATTCTGGAGCACTCCTACCAACTACAACAACTACAGTAACCACGACTACTGTACCCACTACTACTGTACCTATGACTACTGTACCTGTGACATCTACAGTATTCTTTTCTACAGTATCCTCAGGGGACTCGACTACAGTAACCACTACAACCATGGAAACGACCACGAAAGAAGCTAAATTTTTGAATTTTTGGTTCTTGGTCATTTTTGGATTTTATTTGATTTTATTCTGAATTCATAAAGACTACAAACTACAAATTTTATTTTCAATGTAAAAAAACAGCTATTTAGGAATCCAAATTGCGATTTGAAATTGCTATTACTCTGGATACCTGAAAACAGAAACACCTGAATTGACTACAAAAACTACAACAACTACAAAAACTACAAACCTACGAAAGCTACAAAAACTCACCCGCCTTGTCCTTCCAGCACAAAGCACACTTCTTACAGTATCCCGAAACTCCATAGAGTTACTGTAGAAAATTGCAAAAATTAAAGGAGCATTGAGAATTTTCGAAATTTGTATAACCAAATAAAATGAGCAAGAAGCCAAAAATAAATTGTCGTTGTCTTCAAAAAATATTATCAAAATAATTGATGAAATGTTGAAAAAATAGGGATAAAATATGGAAATTGTAAGATAAAAATCGATTTTTTCCAAGTTCATAAATTTTGATATTAAAATGGAAATTAAGCCAATAAAAATAAGAAAAATTTGAATATAAATATCAATTTCTTTTGTCAAAAATAAATCCAAAAATCCACTCCCAATTCGATTTGAAACAAATTCTCGCTTAATATTAATAGAAAATTGTGGTTCCCTAGCAGAAGGCCCCCATTTATTTATGAGAAGACATGATGCATCTGCACCATATACTATTATTTTATAATTAAAATAAATGAATTGTGCAGAATAGATCATAATGATAAGGACAGCTGGTAAGAAGATAAGAATTATAACCTTGAAATCTAAAAAAAAGAATTTGCCTCCCGAAAAACTTCAAAAAAAACCAGAAAAAAATTATTCAAAAAAAATTTATCCACGTGGAGTAAAAAAAATTTTTTTTTTTCGTACAACTACAAAAAATTTTTCTCTTTGTTTTGAGCTCAGATATTTTTGGGGTGTATTTTTCCACCTCTAAAGAGCAGACTTGTCAAAATGCGGGCCGGCCCGCGTCGGCGCGCCCGGCCCGGGTTAAAAAAATTTATATTTTTTCAGCATGTTTTTCTTGATTTTCAACCCATTTTGAAGCTTTTCTTGGGTCTTTTTCGTTCAGAATTTCCTCCCTGAAAACATAGGCCAAAAAAGTAGGAAAAAACCAAATGTTTTTTTCACTTGAAAAAAAACATGTTTTGCCTGAACCCCGGGCCGAACGGGCCAAGCCGGGCCCGTAGAAATTTCTCCAGTGGCCCGACCCGGCCCGTGACAAGTCTGCTAAAGAGTACTTTGAGCAAAAGTTGATTTTAACTTGGACCCCCCCCCCCCCTTTTATTGATCTTGGAAATAAGCTTGAAAGTTTAAAAAAAATGGATATCCGGAAAAGCGTCAGCAAATGTCCTTGCTGGCGCACTTTCGGATACTGCTGGCGCTTTTTTCCATTCACTGACTTCGTCATCTGGACGGTTATCATGTTTTTCGAAATCTTTGAACATTCGAATAGTAATCCAAAAAAAACGCCAGCAGGTGAGTTCTGACGCATTTTCGGATCCCGGCGTGTTCTTCGTGCAGCTCCTAAGTTTACAAAATAAATAACCGCTCACCTTCAATTTTCACCAGAATACTTCTAAAAAGTGCCATCATAATAGCTAGAAGTACTGTAGCACCTACAATAACCTGATCCACAAAAATGATTCCTTTTTTGAAAAATATTAAATTTGCAGGATAGTGACCATAACAGTTCTGATTATAATAAATAAACTCATAAATATGTTTCAAGTCAGATATTATAAAATTTAAAATTTTGAAAAAATCGATGACACAAAAAACTAAAATCCATCGGAAGATTGGAAATTTTAATTTTTTTGCAATATAAAAATTAAAAATGTTGAAAATAAAACAAAAAGCAGATAATATCAAACTGAAATATTTTAAAATATACTCTAACTTGAAAATTTTTGGAGAGCTGTCTGGAAAAATTGCTCCATCATCGTAAGGAGATAGTTTTCTGTTCATTTCAAAAAGAAAAATGTTTAAAATGAAAAGAAAAAGTTGCTCAAAGTTTCCAAGCTTTTGTAATTATAAGTTTGAAGAGAAAAAAAACATTTGAAAAAATATGAAATTTTTTGAAAATTAATGTTTATCACAAAATAAGAGACCAAAAGTACAAACAGAAACTTTTTAGTTTGTAGTATTTGTGGTTGGTAGTAAAAAATAAAGTTTGTATTTTGTAGTTGAAAAATATCTCTCGGATAATTAAAAAATATCTCTCGGATAATTAAAAAAAATCGTCGTTTATTGGACCAAGCTGAAAAATGTGTGGTTTTTGTAATATTTAAAAAAAAAGTTTTTTTTTCGGAAAACTGAAAAACATCCGAAGATGCGCCAAGGATATTGCTAATTCCAATTAGATACTAGTAACTCAAGCCCTGATTTCTTGAGAATTTTGAGGTTCAGTGGGAGAAGTTTCGCTCTTGTAGAAAGCTCCTTCTAACAGAACGGTATCAAAGATATATTAGGTTGGAACATAAGTCTTGCACCTAAGCGTCAAGTGTCGAAATTATGTTTTAACTCCATTCAAAACAAACTCTGTTTCTCTTTATTTTTACTATAAGTACCCTAAATAGTTGTGCAATGATCCAACAAATTTATATCTTCGAAAGTCTGAAACTACCGTAATTACTTGTCGCAGAAAATAAGGTGGCAAATCTCAGTCGATGATAATCACCTAACTGTTTTTCGGCGGGAAGAGCTTTTTGTGCTAAGATAATGTTATTGTATGAGAGGATATAATCGAATAACCCAACAGAAAAAGTAGGAACTTCGAGGCCATTTCGTAGGTTTGTATAAGTGCAAACTTCCATGGGAAGTCAAAAAATCACATAATACAAAATGATTATCGTAAATTTTTTCCATTTCTATTCGATTGAGTTGACTAATTTCTATGATTTAATGAAGTAAATATCAGTAGCAAACTACAGATAAAAATTCCTAGAACCATCTTCTTCTCTCTTCCCACCAGTAACAGAGTGAAGTATTCGTCTAGTGAAAATCTCACGATTTCTTTCACCACAGCGTTCCTTCACAAGGAATTCAATTGCTCTCTTCTGTTTTATTTTTGCACATGACCCAGTAGCATTGACAAGAAAAACTTTAGAAAACTGGTCTTATCAATGCCTGGGAAATAGTCTCTTATTCAAGGTTGTTCCAGTGAGATTTTCTGACAAAATCACTAGGAAGTCCCACTGCTGACAATCAGGCAGAGGCAAGAACCTCTAAATTTTTCTGCTTGAAGCCCATATAGTATAGTGTTAGTATATGATACAAAAAATATCCGAGGAATTCTTGAACCTTCGTGGTATAAATTTTGATCAAGGTGCAAGACTTATGTTCCAACCTAATATTAGGTTGGCAAGAAAGTTTCTGACTTTTTTGATGATGTGAGTTTGACTGGTCATTTCTCAACAGCCAGACATTCATTAAGGCTGTAACTTTGCAGTATTATAGTGCCTTGATGTACAATATTTGTGCGTTTTAAATATTGTCTGCCGGTTCTTCCGTACTAGAGAGCCACGCATTTCTATCGTCCCACTTTTCTGCGTGTTTTAGGCGGTTCTCATTGATAGCGATTTTCCTATCCAAGCAGAAGTAATAAACTAGAGGATATGCTATAAATCTAAAGTAGGTATACTTAAAATTGTCCAACTGAAAGATCTAGTTCCTAGAACTATCTCTTCGCAGAGTACACAACATTCAAATGACTCGATAGTTGACATCGGGAGCCAGTCAACTCCGTGGACCGTACAAAAACGGACAGAGCTATTTTATCCAAAGTTTCTCTCAACGTTAAGAGTATCAATAGTGTAATTTTGAAAAAACTTCAACTCTCTCAGAAACTCAGAAAAGTTGGAAAACCCTGTCTATTCTAACTATTCGTTTTGTAAAATAACACAGAATACAAAAATGATGATTTTTTTCACTTTTTCTGGAATTTCTCCAGAATGAGATTGAGTGAGAGGCTGATTTTATAGTGTTGAACTGTGGCACATAACCATATAGGAGTTCACAGTTTAGTTTCCTCCTTTCGCGAACACAAGCGGAGCATACTCGAAATTAATGCTCCTGGAGCAGATGTGGCCGAAATTTCAAAACTTGAAACAAAAGTTTTCTATTCTTTTTTGCAATTTATACCAGATATATGTTTGTCAAAAAACATAACTTCACAGACTCCTATCAATTCAATACAATTTTTTATGGCCGGATATCGAAAAATGATGTAATACTGAGAAGTTGCTCACAATCATGAAGTAATTTTTGTGTCATTTTGAGTGGTAAAACGGAAAGTTATTTTGCTAAGCGACTTTAAACACAATACTTGTTCGAAAAATATGAGAACATTTTAGAAAATCTTCCGACTTTCTCTTGAAAAAACGGACTCAAAATGACATATGAAAACGAGCATGTTGTAGTGCTACGGTTGTAACATAGGCGAGCGTGGTATTATTCGTTTTTAATGTAGTGTCACCCAGTACGACACTCCGCCGGGGACCCACATTGAATAAATTTACTTCCTACTGTAATTTATTTTTTGATCGGAAGCCGCGAAACTATTTTTTGGCTGTTTTCGCGCTCATTTGTGTTGGTTTTGCTGAATATTCGAACAAAAATACGATTTTTGGCTTGAAAATATATAGTTTGCGCGCAAAAACAGCCAAAAAATAGTTTCGCGGCTTCCGATCAAAAAATAAATTACAGTAGGAAGTAAACTTATTCAATATGGGTCCCCGGCGGAGTGTCGTACTGGGTGACACTACATTAAAAACGAATAATAGTACAGAGACAGGAATTTCCAAAAATTTTGCTCAATAGTGCACAATGTTAGTTGACAATACCACAACATTTGGATATCCTCACAACCCAGGAAAAACTGTCGCTCAAAATTATCGAAAAAAGTCAGAAACTTTCTTGCCAACCTAATAGTTTCATTAATGGGACCAGTCTTTTTTTTTTGAGACCAGTCTTCTTTCTTCTCCTGTGACCAGTCTCTTCTTGGAAGCAATCTTCTTTGATGGGACAATTCTTTTTCTTCAAGCACAAGGCCTCAAACGACGACCTATGCAAATGCGCCCCATTGACCCGTGCATTTTCGATATCCTAAATTAATTATTCTGGGTGGAGAAGATGAATATTCCTGAATTTCGGTGTTTTGTTTAAGATAAATAGCCGGGATCGATTAGAATTCTTGCCAAAAATCGGGAATTTTTAACAGCTTCATCCCGAAATAATTATTTTAGGATTCAAAAGCCGCATTTTTGTCAATGGAGCGCGTTTGCATAGGTCGTCATTTGAGGCCTTGTGTTCAAGACCAATCTTTTGAGTCTTGAGGCTCATAGTGAGTTTCCATTTCATTAGTATTATCCATTTTTGATCACATCTTGATTTGAATTGATTTTTAAACAAATAAAATCATGGAGTAATCGTTTGGAAAAACCGGAACTTTTAAAGAGTAGCTCCGCTCCATGCTTTTCATAAACAAAGTCAAGGAAAAGCGTAATTTTTTGTTTGTGTGATCTTTTGATTTCCCCAAGATCAAGAAGACATTTGTCATAACGTATGACACCCATCGGAAACACGAGATCAATTCTTAAGAAAACTGCAAAAATGGCTTTTGTCCATGACAATAAAGCTCAAAGTTTTTTGACAATAGAGAAGAAAAAACCGTGAGAACTAGAAATCATTTATAAACACAAACACGTTTCTAAAATCATGCAATTTCGAAGGAGAAGAAGCATGAAGAAGATTATTCTGCTTGCTTTTCTCTTGACTGTGGTTGTCGGATTGGCTTCGGAGGGATTTCAACAACAGCTTGAAGGCGCGATAGGTAAATATCAGAAAAACTCTATTACACCGGCACCTCAAAATGAATGGTACGTTTTAGAAGTGCCGGTTTGATAGGGATATAACGGTAGAATCTAATAGAGATTACTCATGTATTAAACTTGGCCTGTACCTCGGCTCTCCGGAACTAAAACGAGATAATAATTATTCAATTTCAGGAAAGGCCATGCTAGAGATAGAGGAGGGTCTTCATATGTACCAATTGTTGAATTGTCACGATCCTGACTTTCCGATCAAACCAACACTCAAGCATCCCTTTGAATGGATGAAGCTACCCAATGAACGTACGATCAGTTTGTGTAACCAGGGGAAAAGATTTTGTTTCAGTTATCGACCGTATGATATCCTATCTTGTCGAGATAAAGGCACCTGCAAGAATTATCGAATTTCTCCAAACTCTGAAACTGAATGTCAGAAAGGACATCTGTGAATTAATAGATTTGGCATTAAAAAATTTTTAATGGTGAAAATAAGATGATAACAATAGAATAAGATTATTTTTAAATAAAATGTTTTTTTTAATTTTTAATTTTAATCGTCACTGAAATGGATGGGACTAATGAAATGAAAACTTACTATGAGCCCCATGATCAAAAAAAACTGGTCCCGAAAAATAAATACTTTTCCCATCGAAGGAACTTGGATCCAAGAAGAGACTGGTCAGAAGAAAAGAAAGAAGACTGGAAAGAAGACTCGATTAATGAAACTATATCTTTGATGACGTTTCGTTAGGAGGAGTTTTCTAGCTTTCAGAGGGAAGTTTTTTTTCCAACTTTAAACCTTCTCTCTCGATTCACCAGAAATACATTTGACTTTGAAAACAAATCAACGGTTGGGGTGGAATTTGAAACGAGGAGTATGGAGGTAAGCTATTTTTTTTCACTAAAAACTACATGAACTAATCGGTTAAATGGGAACTTTTTGAAAGTTGGCCCGTATCGAAAAATGCGTCAAGAAGGTTTCTTAGCGCTTCTAGATTAATTTTGAAAACTCCTATTCGAGTTAACTGATGACTGTCTTCCAACGTTTGAAATGGAGCAAAGTTTCCGAAAACTTCTTTTCAAATTCTTTCAGATCGAGGGTAAAAAGATTAAAACAACAATTTGGGATACCGCTGGTCAGGAGCGTTTTCGGGCCATCACCTCAGCATACTACCGTGGAACTCTTGGAGCACTGATAGTCTATGATATAAAAAAGATGAAAATTGAAAATATTTTATTTTGTAACTCACGTTTTAATTTCTATGATTTTCTGTTTCTGTTTTCTTGACAGAGTCTTGCGCAACTCTGTCAAGAAGGCAGAAAGCCAAAAATAAATTGTCGTTGTCTTCGGAGAAAATTATAAAAATAAATGAGAATTATTTGATTATGTAAGGATAAAATATATTATAGGAATTGCGCCGGTAAGGCACACTATTACATTCTCATTGTCAGTACATTGAACGTTAAATTCTGAAGTCAGTTGATCCCGAAGTTCCTGCGTCGACTGGTTTCTGAAATGATGCATCTACAGATTAAAAAGTTAGAACTGAAAAAAATACCACAAGCGTGTTTTTGGTGCATCGGAACAGTCTGAATACTTCTGCTCGATATTCAGAAGAAAACAAAAAGCAAGTCAATAGGTGAGCTCCTTTTGAGAATTGGAGGAGGTAAGATCGATAGGATGTAGTGACAACGGCAAACAACCTGAAACAAAAAAAAACATATTCTAACTATTGCGTCTTCAAAAACAGCGGGTGTTTTTTTTAACTTTTCAAGCTCGCTATCACTGATTTTTATACGATCTCACATTAATTGTCCTGTACTCCATATATGCAATTTGGTAATTATGATGGCTGCCAGTGACTGAATTTCAATAATTAAATGAAAGAAAAGATTGAAGAGGATGAGCAGGGTCGGAACCCTAAAATACGGATTTTGTTAACTGAAGTTTCAAGAAACGGTGACTTCTTCATTTAATAAAAAAAAGGGAAATTTTCCGGTGAATTTGTGGATAATTTACCGAAACACCCGTTTGAAAAACACGTTTTCTCATGATTCAAATCTCACCTATTACTCTTCTGCCAACTCTTTGCGACGGCCACAATAGTGATTGAAAAAATCACGGGGTACAATATGCCAAATGCGGCATCTATGCTGGCAACCAAATGATTGAAATGATTTTCAGAATTATCAATTGAAATCATTTTGAAATTTTCTTTTCGTTTTTCTTCGGTGAAATTGTCGAATCCTGAGCACCGCTCGGTTTGTGTCATTCCAACAATTGACAAACTTTTGAATAAAGTCAATCCGTAATATATTGAAGTGATAACGACGATCCATAACTTAGTTTGTATTACTGTAGCTGGCGTGGAAATCGATTTGGTCCATGAGCTATTTGGAAATTTGGACATCAAAATATGGACTAGACCTAATACGAAAACAAGAAAGGAGTAGATGGCATTTAGAACATATCCAAGATATATCCCGATAATTCGCATAACAGTAGAGATGAAGCTATCGTAGCCAGTACAATAGTTTTTGTTTTCGGTTCTCTGCAAAGAAAAGAATTAGTACTGTACAAACAGGGGGATTTTGATTAAAGGAGGACTGAAGTCAGAAATTTTTCCCATTTTTTCTGAACCATTTAGCGAGGGTGATTTCAACTAAGCTCATGAATACTGCCAAAAATCAGCCTAAACGGCACATGCCCGTGTCAAAAAACATCGATTGGTTCTGACGGCAGAGTTTTCTCCCGATGTGTACTACTCTCGGACAATTGGTTTCTTGATGTGTACTCCTCTCCTTTAAGACAGAATCTTCGGATTTTCCTGATATTCTAATAACAAACGTATCGTCGCTTTTATAAAATTGAAACCTCAACTAACTGCGCCGCACTTTAATGTATTTCCATAAGGATTTTTGCAGTTTAAAATCCAAAAACAATCTCTTATGACTTTTTTTTTTACACAGAAACTTGCTAGGAATTCCTTATTTTACCATTAGAAAAGTGGAAACTACGTACCGCATCTTTGCAAAAAACCGGGCGGCGGGTTGCAAAAATGGCGTGGTTTGCGATTCTGTTGTCGAGGTTCTAAAAATTAACCAAAAAAACAACTGATTCACCGAAAACTTATCAAAAGATTTACCGGAAAAAATTCGACAAATTTACTGGAATTTTCTCAGTTTTCGAAAAATTTGCTGGTAATTTATAGTGAGTTTATGGGTAATTTTAAGGTTTCCCGAATTATTGCCCGTAAAAGTTTTACCAACTTGTCGGTAAATAAAAAAAGCCTAAAATCTACCCGTAAGTTCGACGAAAATTTTCAAAAAAAAAAAAGAATACCTCATACAATGAATCTCCAAACTTGATTATCAAACTGACAGTGTTAAAACCACAGATGACCATAAAAAACCGAAAAACCGGGTTGGAACGCAAATTATTTCGAGAAAGAATCAGAAAATGAAAAAAGTTTAGTGGGATTCCGATGGGGAATATATAAAAGTTGAGAAATGCGCCTATTCTTTTATAATAGCCCACAGTCCAGATTATTTCGAATGTTAATGCTAACTCCTCAAGACTTTGAGATAGTGACGTAGTGTTGTTCATTGCTTTTCCTGAAAAAAAGGGGAGAGTCAGTTTTGAACGGAGAAGAGAAAAAAACGGACATTTCAGACATGGAAAAATGGAAGATCAGCTCAAATTATACTGAACAGCGGTAACTTATGTTTGAAAAAATCCAATTTGAAAATCTGAAATTCGGCGAAATTTTTGGCGGAATTTGGAAAAAATTATTCACTTTGGTATTCGGAATTTTTTTTTGGCTCTATTCGCTTTTAAACTCCATTTAACTAAATAACTAAAAAAAAAATTGAAGCTTGAACTTCACTTTGCAAAATGAAGTCGCTCGAATATCATGTGTTAAGATAATAAGGTACTATATAACAACATATTCTTCACGAGTTACAGGCGAAACACCTTTATTAATCGAAGATTCTTGATACTTCAACGATCAATTGAAACAACATATTTTTTTTTTAGAAAAAAGGCTCTATTCGACTATAGCGGTCCATCGAAAATAGTAACGGTTCATTCAAAATATAACGGTCCTTTGAACTATAAGACTAGAAAAATGATGACCGATTATTTTAGTCCAATGAACCTTTATATTCTCAATGGACCGCTATACTCGAATAGAGCTTTTTTTTAAATAAAAATGATGTTGTTTTGGTTGATCGTTGAAGTTTCAAGAATCTTCGACTAATTGAGTGGTTTTGTCTGTAACACGTGAAAAGTATGTTGTTATACGTTATTATCTTAGCACATGATATTCCATGTGATTTCATTTTGCAAAATAAAGTTCAACCTTCAGATGTTTAGATGCACTTTGTGCAAAAAAGTGGTGACGAATGAAAGAAGCAAAGATCTTGTGGTACTATTCCTGTTTACGGGTCCTAAAATCTTTTCCGGGTCCCATCTTTTTGAGTTTGCACCACTCGGGTCCCGCTTGGCGAAATTTTTACAAAATTAAGACTTGGCGAAATTTTTACATTTTTTATTCATAAAATGCGTTCATTCGGATTCGTTCAAGTTTTTCGAAGAAACTCTGTTGTCTCAAAATCAGTTTTTGAGGTTCTTATTCGCAAATAATTTGACGAATCATATTGAGAAAATTCGTCTTTGGGGCGAAGAAAGTGAGTTGTATGGTACTAAAGCCAAGGCTTAGCTTAAGAAACGGTGTTCAACATCTGGAAACTTCGTTTTATGTACCAGAAGACATGCTTAAACGTCCCAATTTATGGAGATTGACTTTTTTAAATGTCACTCTTCATTTTTAGTGAAATGTCTCAACGTGCGATTGTGAAAGTACAATGCTATACAAAAATATAAGAACATTAAAGTTTGGCAAAACCGAATCACATTATCGTGGGACCCGGAAAAGATTTTGGAGCCGTGGAAAAAATGTTGGGACCCGAGTGGAACAAAACCCAAAAGTTGGGACCCGTCAACCGGAACAGTACCAATCTTAAGTTCCGACGTATTTTTTTTAACGATAAATGACAATTCGAAGGGCATTATCGCGGATATAGTAACTCTCAGTTGTAAAAACTGTAAGCGTGAAGGGACTCGATGGGCAATTAGCGCTGCGTTTTTAAACCGAGATGTCAGGCTTAACAATTCTAATTTTAACTTGAAAGTAGTAACAAGATATTGAATCGTACTGTATATTGTGTATACGAAATTCTATTCGCGGAATCATATAGCGGAATCATCTCAAAACAGCAAAAAAAAAAAAATGCTCGTTGGGGATAAACAACTAAACCCTCTTGTTAGTAAGCAGTCCACTATATAAAAATTATATACTATAATTTTTTCGGGGAAACCACGCCCCCATAGAGAATAACACGCTAGCAGCCTTAATCTATGAACTTTGATTAGTTTTTGTGGGCAAATATTTTTCACTCAACAATTTCTTATTTTGAATTTTTTCTCACCAAAAAACGCATCTGTACCAAAAATGTATCCATTTTTTCTGGCTCAGCCCACAACCTTGGTTGAACTAATAGAAATACTCGACAATTTTCGGGTGTTTGCGCTGTATTGTGATCGAATATTTCGGTTCATAGACATTGGAGCTTCATTTTTGGCCATTTTTGTGAATTCTCTCCATTTTTCGGTTTTAGTTCAAAAAGAAATGAGAACCAACCCAATATTCATATTGCTAATGGGAATTGCTATCTCTGATATAATCCGTCATATAGCTTCTGTTGTAATTGACCTTAAATCTATTATGTTTTACGGAAATTCTGAATATTGTTATGGTTATGACAGCTACCAGGGAGTTATATATTCTATGGTCCTTCTGTTAATTCGTACTTCATGCACTTCTATTTCCACTTGGTTTATGCTTTGGATGGCATCAATTCGTGTTTTATCGATTGCATTCCCACTCAGTTCTTTTACCACTAAATATTCGGAACAATGGGCTCCCGTTGTCAAACTTATGATTATTACTGTTTTGATGGATTCGGCGCATAGTGTTTTGATGGAAATATGCACCTATACTATTCTTATGGTTACTCAAAAGGTTTGATTCTTTTTCTTACAATCATTTATGATTGACCACTCTCGTGGTTTTTTTTTCAAAAACTTTGTAGAAAAGTTATTGAGCCCTACACAACTTTTGGTATTGTGTATACACAGTTTTTTGCGCGTTCGCGGGCATTTTCGTCATGGCCGAGTTTCAAAAGGTCAGCCACCTTCGAAATTCTCAAATTGAGGGCCCTTGCGGGAGAAATTTTTGGCGATTTTTCAATTTTCTCGAAATAAAGGCAAAATGAGAAAAAACTATTTCGTAGTGATTTCGCTATAAAATCCAGTTTTTTTAATCTTTCATCTTGATAAATTTATATGCAAATATTTCTAAAGCAAAAAATGAAGAAAAAAGGTCGAAAAATGAAAGAAATCAGTGATAAACGATGTCTCCCGCAACGAGCCTCAATTTGAGAATTTCGAAGGCCGACCCTTTTTCAAACTCGGCCATGACGAAAATGCCCGCGACCGCGCAAAGAATTTTGAATATACAATACCAAACTGTTGCATCTGACAATGATTGTTACTTTTGGGCAAGCATTTCAAAAATATAGTGTCGAGAATAGGTGAGAGTCCCTCGATGTTTTCGTTTAAAACTAACCACTCCGAAGGGTTTGAAAATTTTTTTTGGAAGCTCCTTACAATTAGTTCTGTGGTTTTTCGACTAATACTGAATTCTAGAAATACAAAATAAAAACGTTTTTTGGGTCTTTGAAGATTTTGTCCAAGGTCAACTAAACCATTACTACGATCAAAAGAAGGTGTTCGATTACAATAGAAGAATCAGCCTGAAACTGTTCGTCGCTGCGCTCCTCATTTTTTCACTAGTCGCGGCTACTGCTTGAAGTAAACGTGTTTTGCCCTGAACCCGGGCCGGACCGGTGAAAATTTCTCCAGTGGCCCCGCCCGACACGGCTAGACCTGTGACAAGTCTGGTCATCATCATCTTGGTATCAATAGTTGTGTTGAGGCTCAGTAAATTTTCTACATTTTTTTTCAATGACAATTTCAGGCAGTTTGCGTTAAAAACCCAATTCAATTGAACATAACCGAACTGGCTCCCCAATTTTTGAGATATGAGCTCTATAACAATTACGCAAAACGACAGAGAGGCAATGAGACTTTTCTGACAGACGGATTGAAATTATTTGCAATTTTAAAGCCGCTTTCTCATTTATTCCTCACAGTTATGCTCCTCAAAATTGTACGAGAAGCAGCTAAATTGAGAAGAAATATGAGGAAAAATGAAGTGGATCGGTGAGATTTTCAGTAAAGACTTCGAGTTTCGAGAAGGGGTCGGTGCATCAGTACTTCGGAGATTAAATTTTGCAGAACCGAGTCAACAACTCGTTTGATTGCCTTGACAACTGTCTTCTTTCTCCTGACTGAAGTTCCTAAATGGATCGTTTTGATTTTCGACGAATTGTTTTGGCAGGAAAGACCATGGCTGTGAGTAGCCTTCCGCAAAAAAGGCGTTTGAAGGCATGACCGCGTACAGGTCGACGGCCTAGGAATTTGAAAAAAAGCGCGCGCAAGTCGTACATTTGTCGGATCCTAGGCCATCAAACTTTGTTGTGTGCTTCTTTCAAACGCCTTTCTCTACCGTTTAGAGTGATTTCTGAGTGTAGTCGTAGTGAAAGAAAATAATCAGAATAAAAAAATACGTCAGAATTTTTTCGAACATTCAATTTAGTCGGTTGGGACGCGGTTGCTGAAGATAAAACCTATAAAGATTTTTTTTAGAATCATCAATATTATATTGGAAGTTCCCCTTGTATTATTTGGCACAGTGAACTCGATTTCTCATTTTTTCATCTGTTATTTCATGTCTTCTCAGTACAAGGCTACTGTAAAAACAATGTTTGGAGTGAAAAGAGTGGGGACTACGGTAGGTCGAATGTGCTCTATTCAGGATATTGATTGGTTTCAGATATTGACTGGCGATGATTTTTCGACACTTCCCAAAGTTTCAGCATAACTTTCTTTTGATTTTCGAAATAAATATTTTTGTGAAAAATGAATTATTTTCCTAGTTTCCATAAATTGTGCCCAAATATTATGCACTTTCTCTGACCATTTTTAAAATTCATTTTCAAAAAAAATTTAATAAAATTTTTACCGAAAACCTAAAATTTTAGTCATTGTGAGTTTTGAAACATTTATTTTTTGTTACAAAACAAGAGTTCGAGAATCCGATTTGAAATTTGTAGTTTTTGTAGTTTGCATTTCAAAATGCCAAACAAAATTTATTAGTTGACACTTTCCACTCGTATTATTGAAACATCGTTCGCCATTGGAGCTACCTGAAAATTTTTTCCCATTGAAAAACATCCCGAAATGCGCCAACACTGATGTTGACGTGTTTTCTGATACTTTCCGTGGCGCTAATTTTCCGAATCAAGAAACACGCCAGCAAAGTTTGCTGACGCTTTTTCGGATATTGTTGGCGCATTTCTCGATCACCTACAGAAACTCACCGTGCTACTGCTATTCCCACTGTTTCGGGGAGAAAATGCGGTTTTTGCCACCTCTCGATATTTCGATGACATTAGAACACAAATAATTCCATGGGTACTTGCATTGAGAGTTTGAAGCATTGTCATTATAGTCGTGGTCATCATTATGGCGTAACTGGATTAAAGAGTAGAATTATTACAAAAATTATAGTTTGTAGTGTACTACAAACTATAACCATAACAGAAATCCCGAAAAAAAAACTTACGGAATCATATTGAAATTTAGCACGAACGGCAGCAAAAAATTTGTCAATACCATCGGAAAATTGGCTACAAAAAATGCCATCAAAGTGAATAAAACCAATCCTTCGGTCCTTTCCGAAGCTCGGTCTTCTCTGGTCTTCAATATTTTATTTTTCGCAGTTTCCCGAATGAATTTAGCCAAAAAAATAGTAGAAAATGTGAATAAAATCAATTGAAAAAGCATTTGAATACCATCTAAAAGTGTAAATAATAAAATAACACCAATTTTTGAATCCGAATTCAAAAGTGTGTATACAGGGGTGTTTGGTCCTTTATAACTTGAAAATAAGCAGTAGAAATCGGGTTTTTTGGGGGTGGGACTATATTTTGAAATGGTCCAAATAAATGTGTAGGTTAAGGAAATTCCAATTAAAATTCCAGAAGTAATTTTGGCTGTTCTTGGTCGGGATAAAGATTCGGACCATGAACTCATGGAGAATTTTATAGAAATTGCACGAAAAAATGCCATTAGAACTGCGAGCCATTGTGATATAAGCATGGTAAAACTGGCCACAGACATTATAATTATTGTTAGAATGGATCCATTATAAGTGTCATAGCCAAGACAGAAATCAGGTCGGTTGAAGTCAAGAAGGTACTGAAAAGGGGTGGAGTTTGAAGTTTTTGTAGTCTTTGTAGTGTTTGTAGTATATGCAGTCTTTGTAGTATTTGTAGTTACAACAAAAACTGAAAGAGGAGGCAAATAATAAATATACTTCAAAAAACCACAAAAAATCGGTATCCAAAAAAGCGCCAGCAAACTTTGCTGGCGCATTTTTGGATACTGCTGACGCGTTTTTCGATCTTCTTCGAAAAGTTTCAAGTTTTTTGATCTGATTTTTTTGGATTTTTTTTCATGTTCGATGTTCTAGTTTCCATATTTTTACCTTAACATCATTCACAAGTGTGGAAATCAAATAAAATAGATCAGCCAGACAAGTGACCAACATCATAATGAAAACTGGACTATTTCTTAATGATTTTTGGACAAGAACCGAAAAATGAAGAACATTGCATATAAATCCAAGAATTGTGATTATTATGTTTACGAGACGAGCATGATAATCAAAATTAAATACTGAAACAGCTTCGGGAATGACGTCACGCATCTGAAAATTCAAACTGAAAGCGGTGGAAAAAAGGTAATATTTTTAATCGAAAATTTTAAAATTCCTAAGTTAAAGTGAAAAATTTCAGAAAAAAATATTCGACCAAAAGTTAAAGTTTTTGAAAACAAAACTGAAAATTTGTCAAAATTTCAGACAAATAAATGCTCGAGACTGAACTCCGCCCACTTCTCTCTCATACACCATATTTATTCCTAAAAATTTGCCATTTTCTAATATCGCATTTTCGATTCTGATCACATTTTGCCGTCGGACACCTATTATTATTTTTTAATCAAAAAACTTTTTTTTATTTTCAAAGCCAATGAAACAAAACTTAATCATAGTCAACACTTTGTTGAATATCAGAAATTTTGAAATTTTTCGGTAAATTTTTCGAACTTCAAGAAAAAAGCTTGCTTGATAGCTACCTGTGATAGGGAAAATCGTTATTAGCAGTAGCGAAGACAAAAATACATTTGGAGGAATCGAACTTGACCCCCTCTGCTCCAAAGTCATCCATGTTACCCACCGAGCCACCAGGGATAGCGCGCGAACGCTGCAGGGCGCCGCCGCAGCTAGAAGCGCGCATTGCAGGATGGCTCAGTGGGTAAGAGGGATGACTTTGGAGCAGAAGGGGTCAAGTTCGATTCCTCATAGGGGATATGGGTTTTTGCTTATGGGAAGAACGATTTTTGACATGTTTTAAATGTTTTAATTCATTTTCCAACATGAAAAATTCAGATGGATACCACACCAGCCTATACCAATTTGAATTTAAACGTGGAATATGCTATCAAATACCTCTGTCTCATGTTCTCAATTTTTGGTTTTATCACTAATTCTATTCATTTTATCATAATATATCAAAATTTAAATTCTCATCCTATTTTCATTTTTTCCAAATATTTATGTATTTTGGATTTAGTTCTATTAATCAGTGGACTAATCATTAAAATGATCGAAATTGTGGATTATTTTGATTATCAATATTCTGTTGGATTCATTAATTTCTCGGATTTAATTTCAAAAATTTTTTTTGGAAAACTTTGGGAACTCGGGTGGACATGTGGGCTATTTATCACAATTTTCATGGGTATAATGCACATTTTATCAGTAAAGAGTCGGATAAATTGGAATTTTGAAAACTCCGTGACAGTATGCCGAGTTACTGTATCCGTCGTTTTCTTTATTTTTATGTTTGATAGTGTTCATTTGATTATTTTCCATTCTCAATTCCCTTATGATCCTTATACACTGGCAAGGATACCAGCAAACTTCCTGGATTCTAGTTCAGTTTTCTTAGTTATGTCTATATATTTAGTTATATTCATACAATTAATAATGTATGGATCACAATTCATCTTGATTCTCATTACACCAATTTATATAATTATAAAAAAGTCTATGAAAAGTGTGATATCAAAACTGATTAAAAATTTGATTCTCTCGTATTTCATTGCCTATGGGTTGGTTTTTTTGACTTCATTCGTGTTGGGAGCTATGATTGGGACTCAAGATTTGTTGGATAGGTAAGTAAATTTGCGAATATTGCTTTCAGAAAGTGAAAAAATCAAAATTGCCTCTTCCTATTTGATAGCAGAGCTCGAAATTTATTTCACTGAATTTATTTCGAATTCCGGAAAATTTTCCCATTCCAAAACATTTGTTCTCAAAACCTTCGTGTTCAAACGACCTAACCAGAGTCTCAAACCAAATTAAAAATTCGTTTTCATCACTATTACTTATTTGCGATAGCCTGACACCTGGGTTTAAAGGCGCAGCGACAAATTTCTTTTGGGCCCCGTCACGGTTACAGTAATTTTGAGTTGAAAATAACTGAAAACGTGACAGGACCCGGTGAACATTTGTCGACAATTGTCGACCGGGTTCTTTCATGTTGTGTTCACCGGGTCCTGGCACGTTTCCAGTTATTCTCAACTAAAAATTACTGTAACCGTGGCGGGACCCAAAAGACATTTGTCGTTGCGCCTTTAAACCCAGGTGTCAGGCTATCGCAAATAAGTAATAACAGAAACCACAAAAGCTTAGAAGGAATTGAACATCATCCCTTCTGCGTCATAATCATTTCTGTTACCCACTGAGTCATCTTGTAACTTTCCGCTAACTCTCCTGGCCGCGCTTAAAACAGTTAGCGCAGGAGTGAAGAATGGCTCAGTGGGTAACAGAGGTAACTATGACGCAGAAGGTCCCAAGTTCAATTCCACATGGTGGATATACGTTATCACACCCTAGAAGAACAATTATTCAAGTGCTTTGAGCCTAAATCCTTGAAAAAAAACCTTTTTTCAGATACGAAATGTTTCTGCGTCAAGAAGTGGACCGTTTCTTGAAAACTTTTGTTGTATGTTTTCGTCCATTATTTTTCTATTTCAAATCTCCAGAATATAAGGATACTGTCAAAAATATCTTCTCAGTTAGCGGAAATGCAATACGGGTAAAAAATTTTTTTTTTGAAAAACCAAAAAAAAATAAGTAAAAACTTTCAGGTGACACCTGCTGGAGCATCTTCCAGTGATCGATCATAGATTACAAACTACAGGGTGGCTGATAAGTATACAACGTTTTGAAAATTCAATATTTCGAAAAGTAGATTAGTTTTCTGGAAGGAACTTCACAAGATGATCGAAAAGAGGCTAAAGTTTATGTTTTTAAAGAGTTTTTAGCAGTATGTCTTTTTGGCTCCGGTATATGCTCTGCGGAGCACAAAAAAAATAATGGCGGTGCGCCGCGGGTAGTTCGAGCCAGAAGTTCAGTCCGGGATTTTTGAAACCAATTCAAAAATAGCCTACAGGACAGTTTAATGTGTTTACTTACTTGATTTTCAAGAACTCCTTCTATGCGAGCTCATAAAATCCGAAATGAGGTAATCAAACAACCACAACTCCTAACGTTAAAACCAGGCATAATTCTTATTTTTAACAATTTTCAAATTTTTGACTCCTGAGTCGGAACAGAGGTTGCGAAAGTGTTTGAATGAATGATGTCTAATCCAAGGACGTAAGTTAGACCAGAAAAAGCCACGTTTCAACTGTTTTCGGATCTGATCGCCCGAATGTACGGTGAAATGCAACAGTGAGGTTTGATACTCAATCAGACGGTAATTTCTATTGGTACAAGACTACAAATAGCTGAAAAACAATTTTATGACACATTTTTGTTCATATAAAATCCTTATTATATACTTAAGTATTTATGATTCAGCTCTAAACTGCGAAGAAAGTAGTATTCTTCAAAAACTGTCCAAACGCGGCGCACCTAAGCTACCCCCAATAGTCGGGCAGCTCGTGATGGCTGCCGCTTTTCTATAAAGCTAAAAAGTGTTTTTTTTCACTTGTACTGATACCCTTTCATACAAAAATAATTTTGAAGCCATTCCGATCTATAGTTCGGTTGATATCACTGTCAGAAAAACACCAAAAATGGCCTGAAATGTGATTTTGGTGGGTTAAAGACATGAATTGACCCCCATTTCTGCAAAATTAGCAAAGACAGGACTCTGTGATTTTAATGTAACTTTATTTTAGTGATTTACTTTTGAAAAGTTTTAGGGGTTCCAAAAAATATCACTTGACACGGCACCGAAAAGCCGAAATAAAAACGTTGTATACTTATCAGCCACCCTGTATAAACTACAGACTACAAAGAAATAAAAAAAGTTAAGAGGAACTCCTTGTTGAGCTTGAATTCGCTTGTTGTACTGGAACTATCTGGAAATAAATATTTTCTGTAGAAACTTTTTTTCACAACTTTAAAACTCACTCTGTGACCGCTAGAACCGGAGAATAGTGCTTTTAACGTTTTTCGATATTCTGATGACGTCATCAGGATCAAAAATGGGTGGAGCGTGGCTCCAAGGATATGGGATAATCTGGCTATTTCTAGAGAAGCTTCGTCTCTGAAAAATTGTAGTTTTTGTAGTTTCTGTAGTTTTTGTAGTCATCAAACTCGCCCCAAATAATAGAAAATATAATTCAACAAATCCACCGATAAAAATGAAAGAATTAGATAAAAAATAATTTTTGACCGTTTTTTCTTCCTCTTTTCTTTGGAATTTCTAGATATTATCCATAGAACAATAAAGAAAATGATTAATAAAATTGTGCTAGGTACAGTAATCCAAATCACCGAAACTTTGAAAATTGATAAAATAAAATATAACAAAATGATAAAAAATATAATGAAGAAGTTAATAAAAATAGAGGTTTTATTAGTGTAAAATTTCTTTTTGGGAAATTTTATATCAAAAATTTGAATTCCCGCCAGGCCAACTACCAGGAACGAGCCAATAAAAACTATCAGATGATAGATAATGTCCATGATATTTTCTAATTCAAAAAAATCCAAAAAATAAAAAATTTCGGAAATAAATTCCGAAAAAAGTAATGAAAAATCTCCGATGCTCATAAATAATAAAAATATAAAAATAGTGTGAATTTTCAGGGTTAAAATGATAATAATTAAACTGATAATATTGACAATTAGACCGATAATTGAAAAAATCAAACTAGGAAATTTCAAGGAATATTCCAAGTCGAAGTTTGTGTCGATTGTGGACATTTTTTCCAAAAAAATTGAAAAATTCTAGTCTAAAATTTTCTAATCAGAATTGGTGTAGATGTTTGATTTCTCAGTATATGATTATTTTTATATGCCGATTTTCATCAAAAAATAAAAGCTTTCGATGAAAATTGTGTCTAGAAATAATGAAAGGTTTGGTGGTTTTTTTCTTGGAATAGATGTTTGAGAATGACGGGATGTAGTGTAGTTTTTGGTGGCCTAACTTTTGAAAACGATGGCCTAACTTTCAATGGCCCCACTTATTGTGACATAGCGTTAAAAAAAACTTTTCGAAATTTGAGAGGTTCTTCATTGATTGCCTACAGGGTGGCCCATAATTACTGCGCTTTTTGTTTGACATCATATCTTTTGACGTAGAAATGAAAAAGAGCTGAGACTTGGCAAAATGGTAATCCTTTGTCTAAAGATAAGTCACAAAAAAAGACTATTCGATTCTAAACCGTTAGCACGCACGGCTGCGTGATGACGTCATCAGCACTCATGATCCGCGGCACGCAGCTTTTCAACGGGTATGTAGCCTAGTTTCTCAATGAGTTTTTATTCAAACGACTTCAAAAATGAAATGGGTTATGCTCAGATCATATTGATGTAAATTCCAAAAAAACAAAACAAACGGCTAACCCATCTGTGAAAAAAACCGTGACCTATAGTCTTTGGTAAATTCTGTGAAAGACAGTTGAAATGAGACAAATGTGATACTGGACGGTTTGCTAGTCTGGTGGTTAATCTTTCGTGTTGTAAAAAGTAGTTCTGAAGCGCAAAAGCGTAAATCTTGGCTAATTGGAAGAGTTTCCACAATTATGCTAGATATTTGGGCAATAATAGCATTAACATCCCTGATTGTGATCAAGTTACTCAATGTCACTTTTGTGTCTTGGAAAAACAAATAATGACCTCAATAACCATGCCGAAATGTTCATAAGCATTGCTAGTTACCCCAAAAAAAGGTTGAGCTTGCAGGCCTTCCTATTATTTAGAAAATTTCCTTTCAACTTCCTCGACACTGACATCTCACTTCTGACCGTGCCAAGCCAAATGGGGTAGTGTTTCAGCTTGAAGGTGATACTAATGAGCTTTCGTAAGATTAAGCATACACATTAATTCTCAAGTATATACAGTTGGAATACATTTTACGTCACTTTTGGATTAGTACGATACTCATTACCGCATTATTCTTGACGCCAACTTGGCCTAATTTTGGCTCATATTCAGTACTTTTCAAGATGAATCTGATGCAGAGTGCATTGTTCAGGCTCAAACTTTTCTGATTGAGCCGAAACTTGGCAAATCACTAACTGACTACTTCTTCAACAAAATTGTGTAATATAGAGATGGTGAAAGTGCTTAGCAGATAGTAATGCTGTACTGAACAAAAAGCGCAGTAATTATGGACCACCCTGTAACTTATCTTCCAAAAAGTCCAAATAAAAACAAGAAATAAAAATGTATATTAAAAAACAAGTAACCACAAATAAGCCTATTTTATGAAATGGAAAGACAATTTTACGTTTTCCACACTGATAGTGAAATTCTTTGACTTGCAATGCCTTCGAAACTGTACTAGTTATTTTTCAAGATCAAAAATGTGAAAAGAATTAATTCGGAAAATTGTTTCATTAAAGATGACCTTTCGGAAAAAATTACGTTAAAATCGTTCTAGGGGAACTTCCGCGACCTGAAATTCTCAAATAAAATTTCCAAACCAAAAATAAGAATCATACCACCGGAGTCCTCCTTTTCCAAAACAAGTTAATGATCACTTGACGATATTCAGAATTTCCCAAACACACAAAAACTTGTATAAACAGATTGATGATAATAGCTACAGTAAACCGTTGAGCAACTTCTGTATTTGAATCGTTTCCATAGCAATAGATCTCATGAGCTTTAGCTATACCACAGGATATGGTTTGGAGAATGCATAATAACAATTCAGGGAGGGCTCTGAAACAGAGCGAACAGGTGACTACAAAGACTACAATTCACTTCTTCCACGTGCCTTCATGGCATCTTTTTATAAGAATTGCAATTACCGATAGAACCCCGAAAACCGGAAACAGGTAAACTGGAATTATTTTTACATATTGGACTATTTTAACGTTTAGATTGTAAGAAGCATAGTCCTCATCTCTAATAAAAGCAACATAGCGAGTGGGGAGCACGGTTATTGGGTTCATGTTGCAGCTGAAAAAGGGATTTAAAAAGTCAGAAAAATTGAGCGTCAATGAAAAAGTGGACAAAAAATGGACATACAGTGGACATGATGTAGACAAAAAATGGACATGCATGGACAAAAATTGCACAAAAAATGGACAAAAAATGGACAAAAATTGCACAAAAAATGGACAAAAAATGGGCAAAAATTGGAAAGAAATGGACAAAAAATGGACATAAAATAGACAAAAATTGGAAAAAAAAGTGGACAAAAAAAGTGGATAAAATGCGGACAATAAGTGGACATAAACTGGACATAAAGTGGATGAAAAGTGGAAATAAAGTGTACAAAAATGGACTTGAACTGGACATAGAGTGGACATAAAGTGGACAAAAAATGGACAAAAAATGACTATAATGTGGACATGAACTGGACAAAATGTGGACAAAAAAATGGACATGAAGTAGAGATAAACGGATCATGAAGTAGGCATACATTGGACATGAAGTTGACAAAAAGTGTACGAAAAGTGGACAGAAAAACGGACGAAATGGGGACAAAAAGTGAACAAAAAATGGACATAATGTGGACGACATGAACTGGACATAACGACGACATGAACTACATAATTAGTGGACAAAAAGCGGAAATAGGGAAACTCACTCAAAATCCTTTGTTTCCACTTCAATTTTGATTTTTGGCCACAAGCACAATCCGCCAAAACTGCACATCATCATAACAATTGCCATATTCCAAAAAATTATTTTTGGATTTTTCATTTTTTCAAAAAGGATTCCGAAAATTTCATAAATATTCATGTAGATCACAATCCACGAGGAAAAAATAATACAAGAATCTCGAATATTTCCACATAATAATTGAACAACAATATCATAGTGTTCAGAGGTACTGTAGCAATATACTTCAGAATTACGAAAATAATGGAAAAACGTTGGAATCCATGAAGCAAGAGAGTATAAAAGGCTAGAGACGCAGACAAAAATTTGGAAAACGAAAAAATAATTTATAAGTAATCTCGGATTTAGGAGAATTATAAAATGAACAATGTTCAGAAGAAAAACCAATGGGAGTAGGAAAAAATTCAAATTCAGAATTGCCGAGGGTACTGTACTTTTCCAGTCGGGACCAGGAGCCAGAGCTGAGAGCCAACGAATATTTACGCGTTCCATTTTTGGTAGTTTTGAGAGGGGAATAATTGAATAAAATGGAAAAAAATGAAAAAAAAAATGCGAAAAAGAAAAAAATTGAAAAATGTCACTTAATTATACATTTCAATAAGGGCTGAAAGGTGATTGTTGGGGCTAGACAGACTCGAAGAGTAAAGGTTGATGAAAATAGATGGGTACAAACTACAAAAACTACAAACTACAATGTGTTTAAGATTAAATATGATGTATGTTGAGAAAATGTTTTATTCGAATAAAGTGTTCAAAATGCAGATAATAGTGAAATAGCGATACAATAATGAAAATAATCTAAAAAAAGATTTATTGTCGTAAATTTTTTTTTATGAAAATGTCAAAAAAAATGGTGTCGAAACACTCAAATCTAGTCAAAAATCGTTATCAGCATCAGAAAAAACCTATATCCCCAAGAAGGAATCGAACCTGACTTCTTCTGCTTCATTCAAATCCCTCTTATCAACTGAGCCATTTGGGCACCTACGCGCTAACGGAGCAGGACAGCGCCGCAGCTCAGTGGATAAGCGGGATGTCTATGGAGCAGAAGGGGTCAGGTTCGATTCCTTCTTGGTCATTTAGGTTTTTATTAACACTGAATACAATTTTCAGGGTGATATAAAGGCTTCGGATCAGTTTTCATGTTTAGCGAGAAGAACATTACATTACGCCAATCAAGCCAATTTTTATTGAAAAAATCAATCGATTTTGTATAAATTCTTGGCTCAATTCAATGGAGCTACCTAAAAAAATGTATCCTAATTATTCGTTTTCTTTTTGACCAACCGAATTTCTCCTTCCAAATCCAAATAGTCTTTTGAACGCCGTGCGATATTCCGGTGACAGCATCAAGCAGAAAATAGGTCTGGTGAAAATTGTGAAAAAATTGAGCAAAAGTATAAAAAAGTCGAAAAAGAATAGAAAAGTCAGTCTGAAAAAAAAAGTTAGATGTGCAGGTTTCCCCTACAGTAATCCCCAGCCAAAAACTTACTGATGTGAATTATCGAATTGAATATGCAAAAGACTTCCAAAATATCCAAAAATGACAATGATGATATCAGAAATATTAGCCAGAAAGATCGTGATAATGATAAGAATGGTGTGTGTAGTTTCGACTCTGAAAAAAATGTGTAGTTTGTAGTTTTTGTAGTTTTTGTAGTCTAGAATTTTCAAAAAACTGAATAGACTGAAAATTTTTTTTACATGTTCAAAAAAATTTTTTTTTTTAATTCTATACATATTTTTTTTCACAGCTTTAAATTCTGGTAGTATTTGTAGCCTACCTTCCTCTCAATGATTTTATCAGGAAAAATATCACAAAAATTGTCAAAATGGGGCTAACAACCACCATTACAGCTTCAATACTTTTTGATAAATTGTTTAAATCATCCGAAATATTCTCATTTCTTATAAAAATATATTGTTCCTTAGCTATCGATAACTTGGTTTTGTTAGGCTCCGCCCCCTCGCAAGTTTTTATATTTGGAACTCTGACAATAAGAATAGTACGGTAATATGATATATAGTGATAAACCAAACAGGTTACAGTAGTCCAAATGATAATTTTTAGGAATTTATGTCCCTTTTCCAGTGGAATAGTGACCAAAAACAACAATTTTGTGATTTGGAAAGTTCCCAGAATGAAACTTAGAGTCAGAACTGCCGAAGAAGAAATTCTCATCAAAAATACATTGAAAATTTGAATAATCACTCCCCAATAAGAGCTAAAACCATCGCAATACACATTTTTCTCGATTAATTTCTTCCAAATCTCCCAAAAAACCACTTCAAATTTGGTAAATAACCATAGAAGGTCCCAGAATGAAATTCCCGCCAAAAATTTGAAAAGTGCAACGAAGCGCAGTTGCTTTCGGAGGAGAATGGTGATATGGAACATAGTTATAAAGAAGAGAATTGGTGGGAAAATGAAACTGAGAGTTTTGTAATGTACAGTGTAGATAGGGACAATTGTTTCAAACGGGTTGTCGGGGTCCATTTTTGTCCCAAAGTTGGAAGAGGATATGCTGAAAAAAATGAAAATAAAAACCGTTTTTTGAAATGAAATAAATGTTTTTTGAAGAAAAAACTTCGGGCATTATCGATAATTCGAAAATATTTGTTGACAAATAGGCCTCTGATCTTTGGTTTTTCATTTTTTTTTGTTGAATATTTTCGAAAACCAAAGATCGACATATATAAATATCAATAAAAGGCTTTTCCCTACGGAAACTTTTGAAAAACCAGTGGGAAATATTGCCAGAGCATTTCAAATGCGTTATAATTCATTTTCCGCACTATAAAAAAACGAGGTCATCTCACGCTAACGCTGCGGGGGGGGGGGGGGGGGGGGGGGGCGCCGCAGCTGAAAGCGCCTGTCGCACGATGGCCCAGTGGGTAAGAGGGACGACTTTGGAGCAGAAGTGGTCAGGTTCGATTCCTCCTGAGTGGTATAGGTTTTAGCTAGCGATAGTTATGATTTCCATGACGATATGAGGGCTTTCAATCAATCAAAACCTGATCTAGAAGGAAGTTTTAAAAGTTTCTATGATTTTTGGATAAGCTTATACCAAAGATTAAGTTGATACAAAAATTCCAATTTTTTCCTGAAAAAGAGAAAATTTCGAATTGAGAGCCCTCAACTTGGTTGAAAACCAAGGAAGAATAATAACCGCGTGTAAGTGCCAACCGGCACCCACTTTGTACTCTTTTCCAAAAAGATTTTTGATCATTTGGAAAACCCATTTTGAAATTAAAAATTCTAATCATAGGTGTTAGCCTAGACTTGATATCACTGCTTCCATATCACACTTTAAATAAAACAATATTTTTATAGTCTGATTTTTTTTTCCAGAAATAGTGTCAAAAATGAATGAAATCGAGGAACAATGGTTGAATCTTTTGATTGCTACAACTATTGTAAATAATAAAATTCAAATGGTTAACATTATTTTGGCAGCATTGGCTTTTTTAATTAATTTGTTTCATTTTTCAATGTTGGTGAGGAAGGAATTGAGGTTTGTAGTTTTTGTAGTTTTTTAAAGTGTTTGTAGTTCTTGTTGTTTTTGTAGTTTATGTAGTTACTAAAAAATTTTGGTCATTGTAGTTCATAGTTTTTGACATTCTCAAACAAGAGAAAAAAAGAAAAAAAAAGAAAAAAAAAGTTGTTTTTAATGGGAAGTGTAGTTTCAAGACCCAATTGTTTTTTTTTGCATGTGAATTTTTATCCTGAAATTAGAAAAGTGTAGTTTGTAGCCTTCAATAATTTTTTTTCCAAAACCCATTACATTTACGTTTACGAAATAACATTTACGAAAAACCCGATGGAAATTTTTTGATTTTCAAAGTTTGAATCTTTTGTAAAAATTTTAGTTTGTAGTTAAATTTTAAATTTTTGAGATTCCACAAAAGTATCCAATATCGGAAAAAAAATTAACAAATCACTCAAATTACCGTAAAACCTGTATTAGTATTGCCCTTTTTTCAACCAGCCCCTCTAATAGTATTGCCCCCTTTGGAAAACTTTGGAAAATAGTATTGCATGTAACACTACTACAGGTTTTGCAGTATTTAAAAAATTTCAATTTTTTTCCAGATCCAATGCCATATTTCTCCTAATGCTCGCCGTCTGTACTTTTGATCTTATCAGAATTCTTATGATAGCCTTATTCGACTACAAAGAGCTCAAAAACTACCGAAGAACCACCTATTGTTTCGGCTACGATTCCATGATGAACACATTTCTTGATCTGATTCGCAGATTTATCTACCGTATCACCTACAGTATCTGCTCATGGATTACTGTACTTTTGGCTTTTTTTCGAACCCTCTTGATTCTATTTCCTATGAGTGTTTTGGCTCAACAATTATCTGATACTGGAAAAAATGTGAAAAAGTTCATATTTTTGACAATTTTTATGGTTGTTATTGGAAATTTATATGAGGGGTTTGAAAAATTTGGGCCATATATTAAGTCGGAAAAAGATATTTGTTTGATACCAGTCAGATTGGAATATTGGGAAAATTTTACGAATGAGGAGGTGCAATTTAAGGTAAGCGACAGGTTCTAAGTAGAGTATCGCGAATTGCGTCAAGGCCTGTGTTGACGCATTTTGGATAATTTTTTCCCCAAAAACATGAAAAAACAGGCTTTGTAGTAAAAAGTGCGTCAAGCCTTGAAAATCCCAAGAAAAAAGGCTTATCCAAAAATGCGCCAGCAAATAGTATTGCTGACGCGTTTCCTGACATGGCTGGCGCGTTTTACGGTTTAGAAGATTTTCAAGAAGTTTTTGCATACACTGTGGTTTTTTAAGTTTTTTTAGTTATCGAATTAACTCATGGGGCAAAGTATCCAAAAATGCGCCAAGATTTTGGTTGACGCATTTTAGATACTTTTTATATTCCAAAAACTTTTTTTTTGCAAAAAGTGTCCTTACCCCTAAAACTATAGAAAAACGATGCATCCAAAAAAGCGCTAGCAAATAGTATTGCTGACGCATTTCCGGATACTGCTGGCGTCTTCTGGGTTTTCTCTCAAATTTACAATCTTTTCAGCTATTCTCTGAAACTCCTAACATGATCTTCGAAAAAACAACCAACGGAATACTATTGCTGACCGTCTTTAAACCATTCCTGCACACAGTTTTATCAATTTTTCTAATAAATGCTATAAGAAAAGCCGCCAAAAAGAGGGCGGGGCTGAGAAGTTCTAAAACGGAAAAGTTGACAAAAACGATTTTCGCTTAATTTTTTTTTGAGGTTTAGATCTCAAAATTCCACTACAAAATTGATAATGTTTATGTCATTATCTTATTTTTTTTCGGAAATTTTCACATCGGTGTTGGCATATTTTGAACAATTCCTCGGGAACGATCCGTGGACAGAGTGAGTTTTTTTGTAGTTTTTCTAGTCTTTTTCGCAGCATCCAATAGTGCGCCAGCAAACTTCGCTGGTGCACTTTCGGATGCGGTTGACGCAATTTGGAATTTTTGAACTTTTCTTATTTTAATCTTTTCTAGAATTTTCACTTTCACCTTATTATTCGAAAATCCACTCCACTTTTTATCCCTGCTAAACTCCATTTTTCAACCATTTTTCTGTTTTTTCTTATCTTCTCAATATCAGGATGTGGCCAGAAAAATGTTGGGAATTAAGAAAAAAATTAAGGGAAATGTGAGTTTTTTTTGTAGTTTTTGTAGTGAAAAAATATGAAATTTTCAGTCAAATTCGGATCGCCAAACTGGTTCTACACCGCAGGAATCTTGAGATAAAAAGATGAAAAAAGAATTTTTATTTTTAAATAAATTTCCATAAAAATATTAGAACATTGATTGTCCAGACAGCACTGTCACAGTTTTTCTTGCTGTTGCTTGGGGTCTGAAAAATAATAGGATATTCGAAATGTTTCAGCACAGCTTTATCGTGTGTGGGGTAAGAAAACGCGCCCTAATGAGAAATTTGGCTGCCTGAGCTGAGTATTCAACGTTTCACAAAAACGCTGACTGAATAGCAAAATGCGTTTCTCATTAGGGCGCCCTGTTCTCGATAGGCGCTGTGTTTCAGTGATGAAAACAAATTGGAATTTTTTTAAATTTTGGAATACAGCTGATAAACAGTTCTACTTGAAAATTTTAACTTTTGAATTTTCGAGTTTATTTTTATCTCGAGAAATTAAAAAAAATTATTTTTGAAAAATTATTTCAAGCTCCATCAAGTTGCGTCTTTTTCACACCCCCGGTATGTTTAGAGAAAGCCCTAACTTATGCTTTAAAAAGTCAGAATTTGTGAAAAATTTTTCAGTTTTTAGATGCTCCCCTTTTTTCAAGTTCAACTATCCAAACCTTTAATTTCTTATTTGCTGGAGCCTGATACCTCGGCTTAAAGGCGCAGCGGCAAATGTCTATTGGGTCCCGCCACGATTACAGTAATTCTCAGTTGAAAATAACCGTAAACGTGGCAGGATTCAGTAAACATTTGTCGCTGCGCCTTTAAACCCAAGTGTCAGACCTTTCGCAAATATGTAATAAAGTTCCGAACAAAAAACAAAATTTTGCAAAAAAAAAGAGAATAAAAAACCGTAACTTACTCTCCGAAAACTCTTTTCAAATAATCCTTGAAAGGCGGGAAGAAAATACACAGAGTCACCATATTAAACGAAGAATGAGCCGTGAAAAACATCAATCCAATTTCAGTAATAATTTGGATATACGGCATTTCAATGAAAACGGCGACAAGTAATAAAACGACAGGAGCGATAAACAACATTGAAGTGATAAATTGAACGATAAGACTCTTGACTGCGTCTTGATGCTTACGGTAGTTTACTGTAGATATTTTTTGTTTTAGAAGACGCATCAATCGGAAAATATCATTGACAATCCAGAGAAAAAAAGTGGAATAGAAGATAAAGAATATTGCACAAACTGATAAAATGAAGTAAGCTTTTGAATTTGTCGTGAATAAATCAAAATCTTTGAGAGCTTGGAATTCGCGAATGTACAGGGTGGCCCAAAAGTATAGGACGCTGTTGTCGCTATCGCCCCAATTCCTTTTCTCAGAAGGTTAATCACTTTTTTGAAAGTTAATCACTCATATAGAAGCCTCACAAAAACAATATCTTCATTCTTTTGTAGATTTTTAGAAATCATAGAATTATCACACCGATTGTCGATTTCAGGCCTAATTTGGCATACTTTGGGTCTGGATAGCATCCAGGCCGCTTATTAGAATTTTAAGAAATTTTTTTTGGAGATAGCCAGTTATATGGTCTGTCTAATTCAATTATTGTCAAAACCCAAAATAAAGTGCGTACTCCCAGAAAACTTCAAGTGTTGAGCCGTTGAAAGGGTGCGGCGCTAGTCAAATGTGGTCTGACAGTTTCATTAGAATTTCACTAGCAAACACTTTTCAGAAAGCAAAAAGCAACAAAATTTGTTGAAAAAGAGGGTTTTATTAGATTATCAGTCGTTTTTTGTTCTGTTCTGAAGAATACGATGCTCCTAGACACCACGGTATCTACCATTAAATTTCCACTATGGTTACTTTTCCATGAATTTGGAGCCATTTTTCACGCATATCTGTTTTCATTGAGCTTCAATGTTCATGAAATAAAAAAAGAAACATGAAAGGCTATTTTTACGTTTTATAGAAATATTTGGATGTCCTGTCCGATAAGTTTCAAGCTGCGTTTAAGCTATGACAACCAGCGCCGCAGTGTCAATTTGGTTTTTGCGCCTTTTGTATGCTGCATGAGGAACAAAAGCTTAAATTGAGGATCTTTCTTCAAAAACTAAATTAACAGAGCATTTTTTACTAATTAGTTAAGTTTTTCCCATACCCTCAGTACGATTTCCAAAAGTATAGCGAAATCAAAACGTCCTATACTTTTGGGCCACCCTGTATTGTGGGACAACCTGAAATGTCATAGTTTTTAGTCATCCAAAATCGCGCCAAGTAGTGGTGTTGACGCAATTCTTGATATTTTGTTCAAAAAGCATTCAATGTCCGCAAAACAGCATTTTTGATATCCAACGGTACATCAAGCCTTGACGCACATCTTGATGATTTTCAATTTAGAAAAAAACCGCGAATTGGCCAGCAACAGGCGTTGGCGCGTTTCCGGATGCTTTTGGTGTAAAATTATCGAATAGAAGTCCTACGATTTCTCAAAGTTTCAAATCATCCGAAAAAGCGCCAACAAATTTCACTGACGCATTTGTAGTTTTCTAGTTCAAAGTTCCGTTTTTTTCTATCGTCTACTACCTCTCGAATATATTTCCATTGCTCCTCCTCAGTTGGTTGTGCGTACTCCCTAAGTATCCATACAAATGGCATACACAGAGAGCATCCAACCCATCCTATGTATCCAAGATAATTTGGAAATTCGTGAACTCTGAAAACAATAATTTTTGAATCTTTTTGTCCAAATTAAAACAAAAAACAAAAATTATCCAGTGGAAAGGATGTTTGATTCTAAAAATTTCCATTAAAAACATTTTCAAATTTGCGTCTGATTTTCAGTTTTATGCGTCAAAAAAACACGGGTACTGTTCTAAAATCACGGTCCCATCCAAATAATCACGGTCCCAGAAAAAAATCACGGTCCCAAAAATAAATTCACGGTCCAAAAAAAAACTTTCCATAAGAAATACTTTTTGGTACCATCATTTTAAAACCGGGACCGTGATTTTAAATCCGGGACCGTGATTTTATTTTTGGGACCGTGATTTTAGATCAGTACCAAAACACGAAACTAAAAAAACTACAAAAACTACAAACTACAAGAACTACGGAACTACAAAAACTACAAACTACAAGAACTACGGAACTACAAAAACTACAAACTACAAAAACTTACTTCAAAATAACCGCCATAGTCTGATGTTTCTTGGCAAAGCAAGCCAACAGTAAGACAAACTGAAACCCAAGCAATCCGAATGTTATGCTCTGAAATTTTCAAAATTTTTACACTATTAGAAATTCAAAACAAACCACAGAAATATGTGTTGAAATTCCAAACCATTTGTACAGTATACCAACAGAATACCCAGCATAAATCGGAAGAAGTGGTATAACTTGCATCAGAAATGTGAATTGAATATCGGTTGAAAAGCATACAATTTGAAAGAATAATAGGAAAAATCGATAATTTTCCAGTTTTTTGCATTGGAATATTAAGAGATATATGCCAAAAGAATTGAAGAAAAATGATATTGTTCCATTGATATGATAAGAAGTGATAAGCCATGATGGAGCGGTGAAGTCTATGGAATACATACTGAAAATTTGAATTTTCGAGAATTAAAAACGATTTTCGGTGTTAAAGGAGAGATAACTCGGGCTTTATTTTTTTTGCAAATTCTGATGCAGTTTTTCATTCTGATCATTTTCTTTCACTACGACTACACTCAAAAATCACTCTAAACGGTAGAAAAACGCATTTGAAGGCATGGCCGCGTACAGATTGACGGCCTAGGAATTTGAAAAAAAGCGCGCGCAAAGCGCAATCTTGTCGGATCCTAGGCCATCACTATGTACTGTGTGCAGAATAAAAAACTGCATCAGAATTGGAAAAATTAAAAAAAAACACGAATTCAGTACCCCTTTGAAAATTTTCAGAAAGCGCAAAAAAAAACCTTTTGAAAATATGAAAAGTAAAATTTCGAAAAAAATTTTTCAATATGTTTTCTTTTCAAGTTTTAATAAAACAAACCTATCAAGAGATATTTGATGTAAGATTTAGCCGTTTGGAAGAAACAGGTGAAAAAAAGCAATCAGACATTTCTGTGACTATTAATTCCAGGAAAAAACATCTGCAAATTGGTGGAGAAGTGTTATGAAATAATCAGTGATCATGTTGGAACTGTTAAAAACTAGTCTAACAATTTCTAATATTCGCCATTCGGAATGATGAGCAATTGCGCCCCACTGGACTCATCTTCCCATAGGAGACCTGCCATCTGGTGGGCTTTCCCAAGATTCCCAGGCTTAGTGTCTCACTATTAGAAATACGAAAGAACACGATGACATCTTATGTTGCACCATCTGTTGTGTTGGCGTCATCTATGGAATGTCCTCTCATTCTAAAAACATCTGCCTGATTTCCCGACAGACCGCATTCCTCTGTTTTTACAATTACCTTTGCCCTCGAACAGATGAAAAAATCTATTGATCGGGTTTTCATTCTGACTATTCGTTCTATTTTATCCCATTACGAGCATAAACCCTATCTCTTTCTCGGTTTCCATTCGGCCAAAAATTCAGCCGATCGCGCCGTCCGTCAGCCGCGCCGTCCGCCGGCCGGCCGCAGCCAGCGGCCTGTGTGACTTGGCGTCGGCGTGATTGCGTAACTCGAACCACTATTTGACGACACTTGCAACGTTATCGATTAGATTGAGGTCCTGAAAGAGAATGAGTTGCTTATCATTTATGGTGCCATTGTACGCAATCACGCTCACCCAAATATTGCAGACGGCTGGCGCGGCTGAGAGCGGCCGAAGCGGCTGGCCACGGGTTCGCTGCCGAACAACATCGTTTCAGCCGAATGGAAGCCTCCTCACTCTTTTTCTTCTGCTCTGTTTTCCATTATTCCAACTTTACAGATTCCCTAAATGCAACCGATATCTCCGTTTCCACTCCTTCGTCTCCCACCTATTGCATTTTCGGAAATCCTCAAAATAGCAAATCCAAAAGAAATGTAAGTTTTCTACATCACAAACTGATTTTGATTGATATTTGCAGAATAACTCTCTCATTTTGTTCTCGAAAAACCTTGGATCTCATTAAAAAATGTCGTGACAAATCTATCGATTGGGAAATCGAATTGATTGGTTGGGACAAACCAGAAATTCATCTTTCCTATCGAAAAATTTTACCGATTGCAACTACTGCTCCGAGGTTTAAAAACTTCCAAGAGGATTCTCAAAAATCTTTGACAATCCACGATTTCACACTGCCATCTGCCTTCACATCATGGAACAAAGAGCTTTACTTAGAGAAATTCACGTCATTTGCCAAATATCTTGCATGTCTTTTTGAAAAACCAATCTACAAAATCATTGGGAAATGGCAGGATGAGCATTGGACTTATAATTGCCACATGCCGTGGGAGAGCTCTGAAATCATTATCGAAAGCGAAGGTTTTCAGGATAATGTTTTGAAAATTGGCGATTTTGCAGTTCCAATTTGCGTCCAAAAAGGTATTCTATCGTCATTTTGGTGCTGCCCCGAATCAGAACTCTGGCCGGCCAAATTTTCGGAAAAAAGTGTTTTTCGTCGTTTCGCAAAAAAAAAATTATAGAATCCTCAGGCATCTTTACTATTAATACCACAAAGATTCTGTGTGTGTGTGTGTTTGTTCGTTTATCGGATGCCATAGCGAGGCTCCCACTGAACCGATTTTCATAACATTTTGACTGATTGATAGAGAATGCTGACGTGATGATGCCCGTTTTTTTCGGTTTTCTGATAAGATCACTGATAAGCTCTGTGCTATCTATGCACATAGTCAAAATCACGTTCCCCAGCGGAAGCCAGACGGTTGAGGCGCGAAGCGCCGGAAACCGTCTGGTATTTTATGCCATTCGATAGAGAATTTTTTTTCTACCAACTTTTTCTCGTCCTAAAGATCGAAACCTCTCCCGCTACAGCGTTCTGATCCGGAGCAGTACCATTTCATCATACGTGTGCAACGAATTCAAACTTTATTTCCGGTAGCGGCTCGTCTCTGTTCGCTGAGAACCAAAAGTTCAAATGTTGCATGCAGATCACTGCCGAAAAAATCGCCCCACTCAGTTTTTCGATATATTTCTTTTTATTTTAAAGTTAACCGATGAACCTGCTGAACCGAGAAAACTAGCGTAATATAGGCCCACTGTGTGCAAATAAAGACTAATAAATAAAGTTCCAGGTATAATCCCAATAATCCCACCACCATTTCCACTCCTCCGCCTTCCACCTCTGGTATTGTCCGAAATTCTCAAAATAGCAAGTCCTAGTGAAGTGTAAGTCCACAAACCAAGTGAACGTTCTACTAATTACTTTTGCAGAATTTTTCTATCTATGTGTTCTGAGAAATGCAGAAAACGTGTGAAAACATGGCGGGATAAATCAATTGATTGGGAGATTGAGCTTTCCAGTGGACGCATTCCAGCTGTCTCTTTAATATACAAAGACGTCAGAGTTCGAGTGTTAGGCGCTTTTACAATTGAGAATGCTATAGAGTCCTCAGAAGTTTTAAAAATCGAAGAATTGAAAGTGCCAATTAAGATGAAATATGATTGTGGAGGTTATCTAGTCACATTCTGGGAAGATGACAAATGGATAGAGGGATTCAAGTGGATCGTCAGTTATGTTTTGGAATTCTTCGAGAAACCAGTTCATCGGGTTGGTCTCCACTGGGAGAATCGATGGCTAATCGAATGGATTAATGAAAAACAAACAGAGAGATTGAAAGAAGGTTACATCGGAAATGGTAGCAGACTTCCTGTGACCGATGATGATTTTCACAACTTTATTGAAACGTTTACACCGACCAGATCCCTGATGCTGGAGGTGGAACTTCCGGACACCTTCCATTTCACAGGACGAATTCATGATGTTGAAGACATATATATTACTTTCGGTTCCTGGGTAACCATACACAATTTGTTGGCTATCAACGCTGTCTCACTCATCGTGGATTTAGGAAATCTGACCGTTTCTGATATGAATGTTTACATTAAGCATTGGCTGGCTGGGGGCAGTCCTCGATTGAAATATGCTAGCCTTCACATAAGGGGCGATGCAAATTTGGAGCAGCTTCATGAAGGTTTCGCTGAAAGAGTGGTTGAAGTTCCACGAGTTCGTCATTATAAAATGTAAGTAACTTTCAAAAATATATATTCTGTACCCATCATTCATTTAGTCCGTGCGGAGAAGTTCAACAATTCCGTGGATACGACATCACACGAGAGGACGGTGTGACCGCTACAATTTGTCATGATATGATTGCAGTTTGGCCTGATTTGGATGGAAATTATAATTAATTTTGGTTTTTTCACACAATTCATATTTTTTTATCAACTATGTCTCATCTCATGTTTAGTCGAAAAGACAATAATAAAACCATTCAAAAGTGTTCTCTCTGCATAAACCTGTTATTTTGACACATTAGGTCTCATTATCTAATGTTTTCGAGGCTATCACTGTATGTACAGTTTTAAGTCCAACTGATCCGTATCTTATTTCGTGGCATATACCGAGCACCTAAGGACTTTTAATACATTTTGCATAATTTGGCTTCACCCTTTGTCTACATTATTCTAATTAATATATCTTAAATTTTTTAGTTTTTTGAGAATAACTCTCCGTCCAGGCCCAAATCCCAGCTGCTCGCCGCCCTGTATATAAGATAATTCCATTCTACACTGCGTCCAATAATTTTAGGACACCTCTCAATTTGGAAGCTCCAGAAAAAACGAAGAGAGATATCAAAAATCTGTGAATGCCATTCGATTTCAAATACAAAATAACCCCCTTGCACAATTTTTCATGGTCTTATCACTTTCCTTACTTCTACAGCACAGAAAAGTCACTTTTTCGACCGTCCAATAATTTTAGGACCCCCTGAAAATTATGGTGAGGGGCTGTTTTTTCCGAAGTTTCAATACTTCGAAATATTTCATTTCCACTTTTTGAGATGTTTCATGAAGATTCTGAACCATTTTGACCGTTTCCAACGAATATCAGAACTCGTCAAAAACCCACTTTTCAACTATTTTACGCTATTTTTTCAACTATTTTACGCCAAATGCGGTATAACTGAATGTGGAGTCATAAATATTTTCAGTAAAGCCTTCATACTGCTTGGATGTTTTGAAAATTATATCACATTCAGTAACATGTTTCAAATTGATCTGGATAGTATTATCCGGATAAAAGTTGATTCCTTTTCAGTTATACCGCATTTTGACCGAAATAGCGTAAAATAGTTGAAAAGTGGGTTTTTGAAGAGTTCTGATATTCGTTGGAAACGGTCAGAATGGTTCAGAAACTTCATAAAACATTCCAAAAAATAAAAATAAAAGATTTTGAAGTATTGAAACTTCGGAAAAAACAGCCCCTCACCATAATTTTCAGGGGGTCCTAAAATTATTGGACGGTCGAAAAAGTGACTTTTCTGTGCTGTAGAAGTAAGGAACGTGATAAGACCATGAAAAATTGTGCAAGGGGGTTATTTTGTATTTGGAATCGAATGGCATTCATAGATTTTTGATATCTCTCTTCATTTTTTCTAGGGTTTCCGAATTGAGGGGGGTCCTAAAATTATTGGACGCAGTGTATTTTCACAGAAAAAACGCCCGCTAGCGTAGTTTTGTGACTAAAATGCATTTTTCGACTAGAAATAACAGTTTCAGCTTTCTTTTCGCTCTAAGTCTGGTCGAAACCGAGAAAAATAAAAAAAATTTTCTCAAAAAATTTTGGGGTTTTTTCATCGATTTTCATTTGTTTCAAAGCATTTTTGTTGCGAAAACTGAAATATTCACCGCAAAAAGTCCAGTAGGGCGCGGTTGTTCTATTTATTTTTTTTTGAATTGTTTCCTAGAACCCAATTTCTTTAATCTTTCCTACGGCAATTACCTAAGTCCAGACTCGCTCGCCCACACATCTCTCTTGGTTGTCCCTTGTCTCAAAACATCAATACACACAACACTGTTTACCGCAAAGGGGGACCCCATCTCCAGGTAGTTGTATTCATTGGCACATGGCCCCTTTGTTATCCCCTCAAGAAGGTTTTTACGCGCGTCTTCCTTATCTTCCAATCTTCCCACAAGAAAACGCTCACTTCCCGTCCTTCCAGTGAGACTCCGCCCACCATACCTTCATTCTGTCCTCTCTATCTCTCATTGTGCGGTTTGGTGACCCATTTCGTCTTCTTCTTTTCGTTTATATTATTTTCTTATTCGAAAATCGATAATTTCAGGTATTCAAATATCCAACCGTCCGGTGGAATGTTTTGAGAAGACATCACGAGAATCGGAGACGTGTCATGCGACTATCAGGAACTATTATCAGGAATGAGTGATAAGAAGGTATGTCAAGTGGGGGTACAGTGGGAAAAAATCAAAAAGGGAATCAAACATACAAACTATTCCACAAATCGCTTTACCAATCGATAACATTATTGTATATACGCAATTCTTTGCGCGGCCGAGAGAGGAGAAAACTCGGCCATCTCCGAAACCCTCAAACTCAAGCCTGTTGCCGAGCATTCTTTACATTTTTTAAATGTTCATTTCACTTATTAATTATTTTGGCTTTTTACGGTTATACTATCACTCCGGCTCATAAAGTAACGCTTTCTGCCCGAATCAACACCTTTAGTACCCCGCTCCCTTGAAAAGTCTTTCCGGATTCCATACGAGAATACATTATTAACTAGATACAACAACTGATTGTCATTCAGTATGGAAAGCATAAAACATGGTTAAATACCATGATGCTACCACTCTTCTTGTTGGTTTTGTTCCTCCAATGGGGTATCCTCTTCGGATTCCAGACGAGGATACATTATTAACTTGATATTACAACTGATTGTCATTCAGTATGGAAAGCATAAAACATGGTTATATACCATGATGCTACCACTCTTCTTGTTGGTTTTGTTCCTCCAATGGGGTGTCCTCTTCGGATTCCAGACGAGGATACATTATTAACTTGATATTACAACTGATTGTCATTCAGTATGGAAGGCATAAAACATGGTTAAAGAATATGATGCTACCACTCTTCTTGTTGGTTTTGTTCCTCCAATGGGGTGTCCTCTTCGGATTCCAGACGAGGATACATTATTAACTTGATATTACAACTGATTGTCATTCAGTATGGAAAGCATAAAACATTGTTATATACCATGATGCTACCACTCTTCTTGTTGGTTTTGTTCCTCCAATGGGGTGTCCTCTTCGGATTCCAGACAAGGATACATTATTAACTTGATATTACAACTGATTGTCATTCAGTATGGAAGGCATAAAACATGGTTATATATCATGATGCTACCACTCTTCTTGTTGGTTTTGTTCCTCCAATGGGGTGTCCTCTTCGGATTCCAGACAAGGATACATTATTAACTTGATATTACAACTGATTGTCATTCAGTATGGAAGGCATAAAACATGGTTATATACCATGATGCTACCACTCTTCTTGTTGGTTTTGTTCCTCCAAAGGGGTGTCCTCTTCGGATTCCAGACGAGGATACATTATTAACTTGATATTACAACTGATTGTCATTCAGTATGGAAAGCATAAAACATTGTTATATACCATGATGCTACCACTCTTCTTGTTGGTTTTGTTCCTCCAATGGGGTGTCCTCTTCGGATTCCAGACGAGGATACATTATTAACTTGATATTACAACTGATTGTCATTCAGTATGGAAAGCATAAAACATTGTTATATACCATGATGCTACCACTCTTCTTGTTGGTTTTGTTCCTCCAATGGGGTGTCCTCTTCGGATTCCAGACGAGGATACATTATTAACTTGATATTACAACTGATTGTCATTCAGTATGGAAAGCATAAAACATTGTTATATACCATGATGCTACCACTCTTCTTGTTGGTTTTGTTCCTCCAATGGGGTGTCCTCTTCGGATTCCAGACAAGGATACATTATTAACTTGATATTACAACTGATTGTCATTCAGTATGGAAAGCATAAAACATTGTTATATACCATGATGCTACCACTCTTCTTGTTGGTTTTGTTCCTCCAATGGGGTGTCCTCTTCGGATTCCAGACAAGGATACATTATTAACTTGATATTACAACTGATTGTCATTCAGTATGGAAGGCATAAAACATGGTTATATACCATGATGCTACCACTCTTCTTGTTGGTTTTGTTCCTCCAATGGGGTGTCCTCTTCGGATTCCAGACGAGGATACATTATTAACTTGATATTACAACTGATTGTCATTCAGTATGAAAGGCATAAAACATGGTTATATACCATGATGCTACCACTCTTCTTGTTGGTTTTGTTCCTCCAATGGGGTGTCCTCTTCGGATTCCAGACGAGGATACATTATTAACTTGATATTACAACTGATTGTCATTCAGTATGGAAGGCATAAAACATGGTTATATACCATGATGCTACCACTCTTCTTGTTGGTTTTGTTCCTCCAATGGGGTGTCCTCTTCGGATTCCAGACGAGGATACATTATTAACTTGATATTACAACTGATTGTCATTCAGTATGGAAGGCATAAAACATGGTTATATACCATGATGCTACCACTCTTCTTGTTGGTTTTGTTCCTCCAATGGGGTGTCCTCTTCGGATTCCAGACGAGGATACATTATTAACTAGATACTACAACTGATTGTCATTCAGTATGGAAAGCATAAAACATGGTTATATACCATGATGCTACCACTCTTCTTGTTGGTCTTGTTCCTCCAATGGGGTGTCCTCTTCGGATTCCAGACGAGGATACATTATTAACTTGATATTACAACTGATTGTCATTCAGTATGGAAAGCATAAAACATGGTTATATACCATGATGCTACCACTCTTCTTGTTGGTCTTGTTCCTCCAATGGGGTGTCCTCTTCGGATTCCAGACGAGGATACATTATTAACTAGATACTACAACTGATTGTCATTCAGTATGGAAAGCATAAAACATGGTTATATACCATGATGCTACCACTCTTCTTGTTGGTCTTGTTCCTCCAATGGGGTGTCCTCTTTGGATTCCAGACGAGGATATATTATTAACTAGATACTACAACTGATTGTCATTCAGTATGGAAGGCATAAAACATGGTTATATATCATGATGCTACCACTCTTCTTGTTGGTTTTGTTCCTCCAATGGGGTGTCCTCTTCGGATTCCAGACGAGGATACATTATTAACTAGATACTACAACTGATTGTCATTCAGTATGGAAGGCATAAAACATGGTTATATATCATGATGCTACCACTCTTCTTGTTGGTTTTGTTCCTCCAATGGGGTGTCCTCTTCGGATTCCAGACGAGGATACATTATTAACTTGATATTACAACTGATTGTCATTCAGTATGGAAAGCATAAAACATGGTTAAATACCATGATGCTACCACTCTTCTTTTTGGTCTTGTTCCTCCAATGGGGTGTCCTCTTTGGATTCCAGACGAGGATACATTATTAACTCGATATTAACACTGATTGTCATTCAGTATGGAAGGCATAAAACATGGTTAAATACCATGATGCTACCACTCTTCTTGTTGGTCTTGTTCCTCCAATGGGGTGTCCTCTTTGGATTCCAGACGAGGATACATTATTAACTAGATACTACAACTGATTGTCATTCAGTATGGAAAGCATAAAACATGGTTAAATACCATGATGCTACCACTCTTCTTGTTGGTTTTGTTCCTCCAATGGGGTGTCCTCTTTGGATTCCAGACGAGGATACATTATTAACTAGATACTACAACTGATTGTCATTCAGTATGGAAGGCATAAAACATGGTTATATATCATGATGCTACCACTCTTCTTGTTGGTCTTGTTCCTCCAATGGGGTGTCCTCTTTGGATTCCAGACGAGGATACATTATTAACTAGATACTACAACTGATTGTCATTCAGTATGGAAAGCATAAAACATGGTTAAATACCATGATGCTACCACTCTTCTTGTTGGTTTTGTTCCTCCAATGGGGTGTCCTCTTTGGATTCCAGACGAGGATACATTATTAACTCGATATTAACACTGATTGTCATTCAGTATGGAAGGCATAAAACATGGTTAAATACCATGATGCTACCACTCTTCTTGTTGGTCTTGTTCCTCCAATGGGGTGTCCTCTTTGGATTCCAGACGAGGATACATTATTAACTAGATACTACAACTGATTGTCATTCAGTATGGAAAGCATAAAACATGGTTAAATACCATGATGCTACCACTCTTCTTGTTGGTTTTGTTCCTCCAATGGGGTGTCCTCTTTGGATTCCAGACGAGGATACATTATTAACTCGATATTAACACTGATTGTCATTCAGTATGGAAGGCATAAAACATGGTTAAATACCATGATGCTACCACTCTTCTTGTTGGTTTTGTTCCTCCAGTGGGGTGTCCTTTTCGGATTCCAGACGAGGATACATTATTAACTCGATATTAACACTGATTGTCATTCAGTATGGAAGGCATAAAACATGGTTAAATACCATGATGCTACCACTCTTCTTGTTGGTTTTGTTCCTCCAATGGGGTGTCCTCTTCGGATTCCAGACGAGGATACATTATTAACTAGATACTACAACTGATTGTCATTCAGTATGGAAAGCATAAAACATGGTTAAATACCATGATGCTACCACTCTTCTTGTTGGTTTTGTTCCTCCAATGGGGTGTCCTCTTCGGATTCCAGACGAGGATACATTATTAACTTGATATTAACACTGATTGTCATTCAGTATGAAAGGCATAAAACATGGTTATATACCATGATGCTACCACTCTTCTTGTTGGTCTTGTTCCTCCAATGGGGTGTCCTCTTTGGATTCCAGACGAGGATACATTATTAACTAGATACTACAACTGATTGTCATTCAGTATGGAAAGCATAAAACATGGTTATATACCATGATGCTACCACTCTTCTTGTTGGTCTTGTTCCTCCAATGGGGTGTCCTCTTTGGATTCCAGACGAGGATACATTATTAACTAGATACTACAACTGATTGTCATTCAGTATGGAAAGCATAAAACATGGTTATATATCATGATGCTACCACTCTTCTTGTTGGTTTTGTTCCTCCAATGGGGTGTCCTCTTTGGATTCCAGACGAGGATACATTATTAACTTGATATTACAACTGATTGTCATTCAGTATGGAAAGCATAAAACATGGTTAAATACCATGATGCTACCACTCTTCTTGTTGGTTTTGTTCCTCCAATGGGGTGTCCTCTTCGGATTCCAGACGAGGATACATTATTAACTTGATATTACAACTGATTGTCATTCAGTATGGAAAGCATAAAACATGGTTATATATCATGATGCTACCACTCTTCTTGTTGGTTTTGTTCCTCCAATGGGGTGTCCTCTTCGGATTCCAGACGAGGATACATTATTAACTCGATATTAACACTGATTGTCATTCAGTATGGAAAGCATAAAACATGGTTATATATCATGATGCTACCACTCTTCTTGTTGGTTTTGTTCCTCCAATGGGGTGTCCTCTTTGGATTCCAGACGAGGATACATTATTAACTTGATATTACAACTGATTGTCATTCAGTATGGAAAGCATAAAACATGGTTAAATACCATGATGCTACCACTCTTCTTGTTGGTTTTGTTCCTCCAATGGGGTGTCCTTTTCGGATTCCAGACGAGGATACATTATTAACTCGATATTAACACTGATTGTCATTCAGTATGGAAGGCATAAAACATGGTTAAATACCATGATGCTACCACTCTTCTTGTTGGTTTTGTTCCTCCAATGGGGTGTCCTCTTCGGATTCCAGACAAGGATACATTATTAACTAGATACTACAACTGATTGTCATTCAGTATGGAAAGCATAAAACATGGTTAAATACCATGATGCTACCACTCTTCTTGTTGGTTTTGTTCCTCCAATGGGGTGTCCTCTTCGGATTCCAGACGAGGATACATTATTAACTAGATACTACAACTGATTGTCATTCAGTATGGAATGCATAAAACATGGTTAAATACCATGATGCTACCACTCTTCTTGTTGGTTTTGTTCCTCCAATGGGGTGTCCTCTTCGGATTCCAGACAAGGATACATTATTAACTAGATACTACAACTGATTGTCATTCAGTATGGAAAGCATAAAACATGGTTAAATACCATGATGCTACCACTCTTCTTGTTGGTTTTGTTCCTCCAATGGGGTGTCCTCTTCGGATTCCAGACGAGGATACATTATTAACTAGATACTACAACTGATTGTCATTCAGTATGGAAAGCATAAAACATGGTTATATACCATGATGCTACCACTCTTCTTGTTGGTCTTGTTCCTCCAATGGGGTGTCCTCTTTGGATTCCAGACGAGGATACATTATTAACTAGATACTACAACTGATTGTCATTCAGTATGGAGAGCATAAAACATGGTTATATACCATGATGCTACCACTCTTCTTGTTGGTCTTGTTCCTCCAATGGGGTGTCCTCTTTGGATTCCAGACGAGGATACATTATTAACTCGATATTAACACTGATTGTCATTCAGTATGGAAGGCATAAAACATGGTTAAATACCATGATGCTACCACTCTTCTTGTTGGTCTTGTTCCTCCAATGGGGTGTCCTCTTTGGATTCCAGACGAGGATACATTATTAACTCGATATTAACACTGATTGTCATTCAGTATGGAAAGCATAAAACATGGTTATATATCATGATGCTACCACTCTTCTTGTTGGTTTTGTTCCTCCAATGGGGTGTCCTCTTCGGATTCCAGACGAGGATACATTATTAACTAGATACTACAACTGATTGTCATTCAGTATGGGAAGCATAAAACATGGTTATATACCATGATGCTACCACTCTTCTTGTTGGTCTTGTTCCTCCAATGGGGTGTCCTCTTTGGATTCCAGACGAGGATACATTATTAACTCGATATTAACACTGATTGTCATTCAGTATGGAAAGCATAAAACATGGTTATATATCATGATGCTACCACTCTTCTTGTTGGTCTTGTTCCTCCAATGGGGTGTCCTCTTTGGATTCCAGACGAGGATACATTATTAACTCGATATTAACACTGATTGTCATTCAGTATGGAAAGCATAAAACATGGTTATATATCATGATGCTACCACTCTTCTTGTTGGTTTTGTTCCTCCAATGGGGTGTCCTCTTCGGATTCCAGACGAGGATACATTATTAACTAGATACTACAACTGATTGTCATTCAGTATGGAAAGCATAAAACATGGTTATATACCATGATGCTACCACTCTTCTTGTTGGTCTTGTTCCTCCAATGGGGTGTCCTCTTTGGATTCCAGACGAGGATACATTATTAACTAGATACTACAACTGATTGTCATTCAGTATGGGAAGCATAAAACATGGTTATATATCATGATGCTACCACTCTTCTTGTTGGTCTTGTTCCTCCAATGGGGTGTCCTCTTTGGATTCCAGACGAGGATACATTATTAACTCGATATTAACACTGATTGTCATTCAGTATGGAAAGCATAAAACATGGTTATATATCATGATGCTACCACTCTTCTTGTTGGTCTTGTTCCTCCAATGGGGTGTCCTCTTTGGATTCCAGACGAGGATACATTATTAACTAGATATTAACACTGATTGTCATTCAGTATGGAAAGCATAAAACATGGTTAAATACCATGATGCTACCACTCTTCTTGTTGGTTTTGTTCCTCCAATGGGGTGTCCTCTTTGGATTCCAGACGAGGATACATTATTAACTCGATATTAACACTGATTGTCATTCAGTATGGAAGGCATAAAACATGGTTAAATACCATGATGCTACCACTCTTCTTGTTGGTCTTGTTCCTCCAATGGGGTGTCCTCTTTGGATTCCAGACGAGGATACATTATTAACTAGATACTACAACTGATTGTCATTCAGTATGGAAAGCATAAAACATGGTTAAATACCATGATGCTACCACTCTTCTTGTTGGTTTTGTTCCTCCAATGGGGTGTCCTTTTCGGATTCCATACGAGGATACATTATTAACTAGATATTAACACTGATTGTCATTCAGTATGGAAAGCATAAAACATGGTTAAATACCATGATGCTACCACTCTTCTTGTTGGTTTTGTTCCTCCAATGGGGTGTCCTCTTTGGATTCCAGACGAGGATACATTATTAACTCGATATTAACACTGATTGTCATTCAGTATGGAAGGCATAAAACATGGTTAAATACCATGATGCTACCACTCTTCTTGTTGGTCTTGTTCCTCCAATGGGGTGTCCTCTTCGGATTCCAGACGAGGATACATTATTAACTAGATACTACAACTGATTGTCATTCAGTATGGAATGCATAAAACATGGTTATATACCATGATGCTACCACTCTTCTTGTTGGTTTTGTTCCTCCAATGGGGTGTCCTTTTCGGATTCCAGACGAGGATACATTATTAACTAGATACTACAACTGATTGTCATTCAGTATGGAAAGCATAAAACATGGTTAAATACCATGATGCTACCACTCTTCTTGTTGGTTTTGTTCCTCCAATGGGGTGTCCTTTTCGGATTCCAGACGAGGATACATTATTAACTAGATACTACAACTGATTGTCATTCAGTATGGAATGCATAAAACATGGTTATATACCATGATGCTACCACTCTTCTTGTTGGTTTTGTTCCTCCAATGGGGTGTCCTTTTCGGATTCCAGACGAGGATACATTATTAACTCGATATTAACACTGATTGTCATTCAGTATGGAAGGCATAAAACATGGTTAAATACCATGATGCTACCACTCTTCTTGTTGGTCTTGTTCCTCCAATGGGGTGTCCTCTTTGGATTCCAGACGAAGATACATTATTAACTAGATACTACAACTGATTGTCATTCAGTATGGAAAGCATAAAACATGGTTAAATACCATGATGCTACCACTCTTCTTGTTGGTTTTGTTCCTCCAATGGGGTGTCCTTTTCGGATTCCATACGAGGATACATTATTAACTCGATATTAACACTGATTGTCATTCAGTATGGAAGGCATAAAACATGGTTAAATACCATGATGCTACCACTCTTCTTGTTGGTCTTGTTCCTCCAATGGGGTGTCCTCTTCGGATTCCAGACGAGGATACATTATTAACTAGATACTACAACTGATTGTCATTCAGTATGGAATGCATAAAACATGGTTATATACCATGATGCTACCACTCTTCTTGTTGGTTTTGTTCCTCCAATGGGGTGTCCTTTTCGGATTCCAGACGAGGATACATTATTAACTAGATACTACAACTGATTGTCATTCAGTATGGAATGCATAAAACATGGTTATATACCATGATGCTACCACTCTTCTTGTTGGTTTTGTTCCTCCAATGGGGTGTCCTTTTCGGATTCCAGACGAGGATACATTATTAACTAGATACTACAACTGATTGTCATTCAGTATGGAAGGCATAAAACATGGTTAAATACCATGATGCTACCACTCTTCTTGTTGGTCTTGTTCCTCCAATGGGGTGTCCTCTTTGGATTCCAGACGAGGATACATTATTAACTAGATATTAACACTGATTGTCATTCAGTATGGAAGGCATAAAACATGGTTAAATACCATGATGCTACCACTCTTCTTGTTGGTTTTGTTCCTCCAATGGGGTGTCCTTTTCGGATTCCAGACGAGGATACATTATTAACTAGATACTACAACTGATTGTCATTCAGTATGGAAGGCATAAAACATGGTTAAATACCATGATGCTACCACTCTTCTTGTTGGTTTTGTTCCTCCAATGGGGTGTCCTTTTCGGATTCCAGACGAGGATACATTATTAACTCGATATTAACACTGATTGTCATTCAGTATGGAAGGCATAAAACATGGTTAAATACCATGATGCTACCACTCTTCTTGTTGGTTTTGTTCCTCCAATGGGGTGTCCTCTTCGGATTCCAGACGAGGATACATTATTAACTAGATACTACAACTGATTGTCATTCAGTATGGAATGCATAAAACATGGTTAAATACCATGATGCTACCACTCTTCTTGTTGGTTTTGTTCCTCCAATAGGGTGTCCTTTTCGGATTCCAGACAAGGATACATTATTAACTAGATACTACAACTGATTGTCATTCAGTATGGAAAGCATAAAACATGGTTAAATACCATGATGCTACCACTCTTCTTGTTGGTTTTGTTCCTCCAATGGGGTGTCCTCTTCGGATTCCAGACGAGGATACATTATTAACTAGATACTACAACTGATTGTCATTCAGTATGGAAAGCATAAAACATGGTTACATACCATGATGCTACCACTCTTCTTGTTGGTGTTGTTCCTCCAATGGGGTGTCCTCTTTGGATTCCAGACGAGGATACATTATTAACTAGATACTACAACTGATTGTCATTCAGTATGGAAAGCATAAAACATGGTTATATACCATGATGCTACCACTCTTCTTGTTGGTCTTGTTCCTCCAATGGGGTGTCCTCTTTGGATTCCAGACGAGGATATATTATTAACTAGATACTACAACTGATTGTCATTCAGTATGGAAGGCATAAAACATGGTTATATATCATGATGCTACCATTCTTCTTGTTGGTTTTGTTCCTCCAATGGGGTGTCCTCTTCGGATTCCAGACGAGGATACATTATTAACTAGATACTACAACTGATTGTCATTCAGTATGGAAGGCATAAAACATGGTTATATATCATGATGCTACCACTCTTCTTGTTGGTTTTGTTCCTCCAATGGGGTGTCCTCTTCGGATTCCAGACGAGGATACATTATTAACTAGATACTACGACTGATTGTCATTCAGTATGGAAGGCATAAAACATGGTTATATACCATGATGCTACCACTCTTCTTGTTGGTCTTGTTCCTCCAATGGGGTGTCCTCTTTGGATTCCAGACGAGGATACATTATTAACTAGATACTACAACTGATTGTCATTCAGTATGGGAAGCATAAAACATGGTTATATATCATGATGCTACCACTCTTCTTGTTGGTTTTGTTCCTCCAATGGGGTGTCCTCTTCGGATTCCAGACGAGGATACATTATTAACTCGATATTAACACTGATTGTCATTCAGTATGGAAAGCATAAAACATGGTTATATATCATGATGCTACCACTCTTCTTGTTGGTTTTGTTCCTCCAATGGGGTGTCCTCTTTGGATTCCAGACGAGGATACATTATTAACTTGATATTACAACTGATTGTCATTCAGTATGGAAAGCATAAAACATGGTTAAATACCATGATGCTACCACTCTTCTTGTTGGTTTTGTTCCTCCAATGGGGTGTCCTCTTTGGATTCCAGACGAGGATACATTATTAACTAGATACTACAACTGATTGTCATTCAGTATGGGAAGCATAAAACATGGTTAAATACCATGATGCTACCACTCTTCTTGTTGGTTTTGTTCCTCCAATGGGGTGTCCTCTTTGGATTCCAGACGAGGATACATTATTAACTAGATACTACAACTGATTGTCATTCAGTATGGGAAGCATAAAACATGGTTAAATACCATGATGCTACCACTCTTCTTGTTGGTCTTGTTCCTCCAATGGGGTGTCCTCTTTGGATTCCAGACGAGGATACATTATTAACTAGATACTACAACTGATTGTCATTCAGTATGGAAAGCATAAAACATGGTTATATATCATGATGCTACCACTCTTCTTGTTGGTTTTGTTCCTCCAATGGGGTGTCCTCTTTGGATTCCAGACGAGGATACATTATTAACTAGATATTAACACTGATTGTCATTCAGTATGGAAAGCATAAAACATGGTTAAATACCATGATGCTACCACTCTTCTTGTTGGTTTTGTTCCTCCAATGGGGTGTCCTCTTCGGATTCCAGACGAGGATACATTATTAACTAGATATTAACACTGATTGTCATTCAGTATGGAAAGCATAAAACATGGTTAAATACCATGATGCTACCACTCTTCTTGTTGGTTTTGTTCCTCCAATGGGGTGTCCTCTTTGGATTCCAGACGAGGATACATTATTAACTCGATATTAACACTGATTGTCATTCAGTATGGAAGGCATAAAACATGGTTAAATACCATGATGCTACCACTCTTCTTGTTGGTCTTGTTCCTCCAATGGGGTGTCCTCTTTGGATTCCAGACGAGGATACATTATTAACTAGATACTACAACTGATTGTCATTCAGTATGGAAAGCATAAAACATGGTTAAATACCATGATGCTACCACTCTTCTTGTTGGTTTTGTTCCTCCAATGGGGTGTCCTTTTCGGATTCCATACGAGGATACATTATTAACTCGATATTAACACTGATTGTCATTCAGTATGGAAGGCATAAAACATGGTTAAATACCATGATGCTACCACTCTTCTTGTTGGTCTTGTTCCTCCAATGGGGTGTCCTCTTCGGATTCCAGACGAGGATACATTATTAACTAGATACTACAACTGATTGTCATTCAGTATGGAATGCATAAAACATGGTTATATACCATGATGCTACCACTCTTCTTGTTGGTTTTGTTCCTCCAATGGGGTGTCCTTTTCGGATTCCAGACGAGGATACATTATTAACTAGATACTACAACTGATTGTCATTCAGTATGGAAAGCATAAAACATGGTTAAATACCATGATGCTACCACTCTTCTTGTTGGTTTTGTTCCTCCAATGGGGTGTCCTCTTCGGATTCCAGACGAGGATACATTATTAACTAGATACTACAACTGATTGTCATTCAGTATGGAATGCATAAAACATGGTTATATACCATGATGCTACCACTCTTCTTGTTGGTTTTGTTCCTCCAATGGGGTGTCCTTTTCGGATTCCAGACGAGGATACATTATTAACTAGATACTACAACTGATTGTCATTCAGTATGGAAAGCATAAAACATGGTTAAATACCATGATGCTACCACTCTTCTTGTTGGTCTTGTTCCTCCAATGGGGTGTCCTCTTTGGATTCCAGACGAGGATACATTATTAACTAGATACTACAACTGATTGTCATTCAGTATGGAAAGCATAAAACATGGTTAAATACCATGATGCTACCACTCTTCTTGTTGGTTTTGTTCCTCCAATGGGGTGTCCTTTTCGGATTCCATACGAGGATACATTATTAACTCGATATTAACACTGATTGTCATTCAGTATGGAAGGCATAAAACATGGTTAAATACCATGATGCTACCACTCTTCTTGTTGGTCTTGTTCCTCCAATGGGGTGTCCTCTTCGGATTCCAGACGAGGATACATTATTAACTAGATACTACAACTGATTGTCATTCAGTATGGAATGCATAAAACATGGTTATATACCATGATGCTACCACTCTTCTTGTTGGTTTTGTTCCTCCAATGGGGTGTCCTTTTCGGATTCCAGACGAGGATACATTATTAACTAGATACTACAACTGATTGTCATTCAGTATGGAAAGCATAAAACATGGTTAAATACCATGATGCTACCACTCTTCTTGTTGGTTTTGTTCCTCCAATGGGGTGTCCTCTTCGGATTCCAGACGAGGATACATTATTAACTAGATACTACAACTGATTGTCATTCAGTATGGAATGCATAAAACATGGTTATATACCATGATGCTACCACTCTTCTTGTTGGTTTTGTTCCTCCAATGGGGTGTCCTTTTCGGATTCCAGACGAGGATACATTATTAACTAGATACTACAACTGATTGTCATTCAGTATGGAAAGCATAAAACATGGTTAAATACCATGATGCTACCACTCTTCTTGTTGGTTTTGTTCCTCCAATGGGGTGTCCTTTTCGGATTCCATACGAGGATACATTATTAACTCGATATTAACACTGATTGTCATTCAGTATGGAAGGCATAAAACATGGTTAAATACCATGATGCTACCACTCTTCTTGTTGGTCTTGTTCCTCCAATGGGGTGTCCTCTTCGGATTCCAGACGAGGATACATTATTAACTAGATACTACAACTGATTGTCATTCAGTATGGAATGCATAAAACATGGTTATATACCATGATGCTACCACTCTTCTTGTTGGTTTTGTTCCTCCAATGGGGTGTCCTTTTCGGATTCCAGACTAGGATACATTATTAACTCGATATTAACACTGATTGTCATTCAGTATGGAAGGCATTAAACATGGTTAAATACCATGATGCTACCACTCTTCTTGTTGGTTTTGTTCCTCCAATGGGGTGTCCTTTTCGGATTCCAGACGAGGATACATTATTAACTAGATACTACAACTGATTGTCATTCAGTATGGAAAGCATAAAACATGGTTAAATACCATGATGCTACCACTCTTCTTGTTGGTTTTGTTCCTCCAATGGGGTGTCCTCTTCGGATTCCAGACGAGGATACATTATTAACTAGATACTACAACTGATTGTCATTCAGTATGGAATGCATAAAACATGGTTATATACCATGATGCTACCACTCTTCTTGTTGGTTTTGTTCCTCCAATGGGGTGTCCTTTTCGGATTCCAGACTAGGATACATTATTAACTCGATAATAACACTGATTGTCATTCAGTATGGAAGGCATTAAACATGGTTAAATACCATGATGATACCACTCTTCTTGTTGGTTTTGTTCCTCCAATGCGGTGTCCTCTTCGGATTCCAGACGAGGATACATTATTAACTAGATACTACAACTGATTGTCATTCAGTATGGAATGCATAAAACATGGTTAAATACCATGATGCTACCACTCTTCTTGTTGGTTTTGTTCCTCCAATGGGGTGTCCTCTTCGGATTCCAGACGAGGATACATTATTAACTAGATACTACAACTGATTGTCATTCAGTATGGAATGCATAAAACATGGTTAAATACCATGATGCTACCACTCTTCTTGTTGGTTTTGTTCCTCCAATGGGGTGTCCTCTTCGGATTCCAGACGAGGATACATTATTAACTAGATACTACAACTGATTGTCATTCAGTATGGAATGCATAAAACATGGTTAAATACCATGATGCTACCACTCTTCTTGTTGGTTTTGTTCCTCCAATGCGGTGTCCTCTTCGGATTCCAGACGAGGATACATTATTAACTAGATACTACAACTGATTGTCATTCAGTATGGAATGCATAAAACATGGTTAAATACCATGATGCTACCACTCTTCTTGTTGGTTTTGTTCCTCCAATGCGGTGTCCTCTTCGGATTCCAGACGAGGATACATTATTAACTAGATACTACAACTGATTGTCATTCAGTATGGAAGGCATAAAACATGGTTATATATCATGATGCTACCACTCTTCTTGTTGGTTTTGTTCCTCCAATGGGGTGTCCTCTTCGGATTCCAGACGAGGATACATTATTAACTAGATACTACAACTGATTGTCATTCAGTATGGAAGGCATAAAACATGGTTATATATCATGATGCTACCACTCTTCTTGTTGGTTTTGTTCCTCCAATGGGGTGTCCTCTTCGGATTCCAGACGAGGATACATTATTAACTAGATACTACAACTGATTGTCATTCAGTATGGAAAGCATAAAACATGGTTAAATACCATGATGCTACCACTCTTCTTGTTGGTTTTGTTCCTCCAATGGGGTGTCCTCTTCGGATTCCAGACGAGGATACATTATTAACTAGATATTAACACTGATTGTCATTCAGTATGGAAAGCATAAAACATGGTTAAATACCATGATGCTACCACTCTTCTTGTTGGTTTTGTTCCTCCAATGGGGTGTCCTCTTCGGATTCCAGACGAGGATACATTATTAACTAGATATTAACACTGATTGTCATTCAGTATGGAAAGCATAAAACATGGTTAAATACCATGATGCTACCACTCTTCTTGTTGGTTTTGTTCGTCCAATAGGGTGTCCTCTTCGGATTCCAGACGAGGATACATTATTAACTAGATACTACAACTGATTGTCATTCAGTATGGAAGGCATAAAACATGGTTATATATCATGATGCTACCACTCTTCTTGTTGGTTCTGTTCCTCCAATGGGGTGTCCTCTTCGGATTCCAGACGAGGATACATTATTAACTAGATATTAACACTGATTGTCATTCAGTATGGAAAGCATAAAACATGGTTAAATACCATGATGCTACCACTCTTCTTGTTGGTTTTGTTCGTCCAATGGGGTGTCCTCTTCGGATTCCAGACGAGGATACATTATTAACTAGATACTACAACTGATTGTCATTCAGTATGGAAGGCATAAAACATGGTTATATATCATGATGCTACCACTCTTCTTGTTGGTTTTGTTCCTCCAATGGGGTGTCCTCTTCGGATTCCAGACGAGGATACATTATTAACTAGATATTAACACTGATTGTCATTCAGTATGGAAAGCATAAAACATGGTTAAATACCATGATGCTACCACTCTTCTTGTTGGTTTTGTTCGTCCAATGGGGTGTCCTCTTCGGATTCCAGACGAGGATACATTATTAACTAGATACTACAACTGATTGTCATTCAGTATGGAATGCATAAAACATGGTTAAATACCATGATGCTACCACTCTTCTTGTTGGTTTTGTTCCTCCAATGCGGTGTCCTCTTCGGATTCCAGACGAGGATACATTATTAACTAGATACTACAACTGATTGTCATTCAGTATGGAAGGCATAAAACATGGTTATATATCATGATGCTACCACTCTTCTTGTTGGTTTTGTTCCTCCAATGGGGTGTCCTCTTCGGATTCCAGACGAGGATACATTATTAACTAGATACTACAACTGATTGTCATTCAGTATGGAAGGCATAAAACATGGTTATATATCATGATGCTACCACTCTTCTTGTTGGTTTTGTTCCTCCAATGGGGTGTCCTCTTCGGATTCCAGACGAGGATACATTATTAACTAGATACTACAACTGATTGTCATTCAGTATGGAAGGCATAAAACATGGTTATATATCATGATGCTACCACTCTTCTTGTTGGTTTTGTTCCTCCAATGGGGTGTCCTCTTCGGATTCCAGACGAGGATACATTATTAACTAGATACTACAACTGATTGTCATTCAGTATGGAAAGCATAAAACATGGTTAAATACCATGATGCTACCACTCTTCTTGTTGGTTTTGTTCCTCCAATGGGGTGTCCTCTTCGGATTCCAGACGAGGATACATTATTAACTAGATATTAACACTGATTGTCATTCAGTATGGAAAGCATAAAACATGGTTATATATCATGATGCTACCACTCTTCTTGTTGGTTTTGTTCCTCCAATGGGGTGTCCTCTTCGGATTCCAGACGAGGATACATTATTAACTAGATACTACAACTGATTGTCATTCAGTATGGAAAGCATAAAACATGGTTAAATACCATGATGCTACCACTCTTCTTGTTGGTTTTGTTCCTCCAATGGGGTGTCCTCTTCGGATTCCAGACGAGGATACATTATTAACTAGATATTAACACTGATTGTCATTCAGTATGGAAAGCATAAAACATGGTTAAATACCATGATGCTACCACTCTTCTTGTTGGTTTTGTTCCTCCAATGGGGTGTCCTCTTCGGATTCCAGACGAGGATACATTATTAACTTGATATTACAACTGATTGTCATTCAGTATGGAAAGCATAAAACATGGTTAAATACCATGATGCTACCACTCTTCTTGTTGGTTTTGTTCGTCCAATGGGGTGTCCTCTTCGGATTCCAGACGAGGATACATTATTAACTAGATACTACAACTGATTGTCATTCAGTATGGAAAGCATAAAACATGGTTAAATACCATGATGCTACCACTCTTCTTGTTGGTTTTGTTCCTCCAATGGGGTGTCCTCTTCGGATTCCAGACGAGGATACATTATTAACTAGATACTACAACTGATTGTCATTCAGTATGGAAAGCATAAAACATGGTTATATATCATGATGCTACCACTCTTCTTGTTGGTTTTGTTCCTCCAATGGGGTGTCCTCTTCGGATTCCAGACGAGGATACATTATTAACTAGATACTACAACTGATTGTCATTCAGTATGGAAAGCATAAAACATGGTTATATATCATGATGCTACCACTCTTCTTGTTGGTTTTGTTCCTCCAATGGGGTGTCCTCTTCGGATTCCAGACGAGGATACATTATTAACTAGATATTAACACTGATTGTCATTCAGTATGGAAAGCATAAAACATGGTTATATATCATGATGCTACCACTCTTCTTGTTGGTTTTGTTCCTCCAATGGGGTGTCCTCTTCGGATTCCAGACGAGGATACATTATTAACTAGATACTACAACTGATTGTCATTCAGTATGGAAAGCATAAAACATGGTTATATATCATGATGCTACCACTCTTCTTGTTGGTTTTGTTCCTCCAATGGGGTGTCCTCTTCGGATTCCAGACGAGGATACATTATTAACTAGATACTACAACTGATTGTCATTCAGTATGGAAGGCATAAAACATGGTTATATATCATGATGCTACCACTCTTCTTGTTGGTTTTGTTCCTCCAATGGGGTGTCCTCTTCGGATTCCAGACGAGGATACATTATTAACTAGATACTACAACTGATTGTCATTCAGTATGGAAAGCATAAAACATGGTTATATATCATGATGCTACCACTCTTCTTGTTGGTTTTGTTCCTCCAATGGGGTGTCCTCTTCGGATTCCAGACGAGGATACATTATTAACTAGATATTAACACTGATTGTCATTCAGTATGGAAAGCATAAAACATGGTTATATATCATGATGCTACCACTCTTCTTGTTGGTTTTGTTCCTCCAATGGGGTGTCCTCTTCGGATTCCAGACGAGGATACATTATTAACTAGATACTACAACTGATTGTCATTCAGTATGGAAAGCATAAAACATGGTTATATATCATGATGCTACCACTCTTCTTGTTGGTTTTGTTCCTCCAATGGGGTGTCCTCTTCGGATTCCAGACGAGGATACATTATTAACTAGATACTACAACTGATTGTCATTCAGTATGGAAGGCATAAAACATGGTTATATATCATGATGCTACCACTCTTCTTGTTGGTTTTGTTCCTCCAATGGGGTGTCCTCTTCGGATTCCAGACGAGGATACATTATTAACTAGATACTACAACTGATTGTCATTCAGTATGGAAAGCATAAAACATGGTTAAATACCATGATGCTACCACTCTTCTTGTTGGTTTTGTTCCTCCAATGGGGTGTCCTCTTCGGATTCCAGACGACGATACATTATTAACTAGATATTAACACTGATTGTCATTCAGTATGGAAAGCATAAAACATGGTTAAATACCATGATGCTACCACTCTTCTTGTTGGTTTTGTTCCTCCAATGGGGTGTCCTCTTCGGATTCCAGACGACGATACATTATTAACTAGATATTAACACTGATTGTCATTCAGTATGGAAAGCATAAAACATGGTTAAATACCATGATGCTACCACTCTTCTTGTTGGTTTTGTTCCTCCAATGGGGTGTCCTCTTCGGATTCCAGACGAGGATACATTATTAACTTGATATTACAACTGATTGTCATTCAGTATGGAAAGCATAAAACATGGTTAAATACCATGATGCTACCACTCTTCTTGTTGGTTTTGTTCCTCCAATGGGGTGTCCTCTTCGGATTCCAGACGAGGATACATTATTAACTTGATATTACAACTGATTGTCATTCAGTATGGAAAGCATAAAACATGGTTAAATACCATGATGCTACCACTCTTCTTGTTGGTTTTGTTCCTCCAATGGGGTGTCCTCTTCGGATTCCAGACGAGGATACATTATTAACTTGATATTACAACTGATTGTCATTCAGTATGGAAAGCATAAAACATGGTTAAATACCATGATGCTACCACTCTTCTTGTTGGTTTTGTTCCTCCAATGGGGTGTCCTCTTCGGATTCCAGACGAGGATACATTATTAACTTGATATTACAACTGATTGTCATTCAGTATGGAAAGCATAAAACATGGTTAAATACCATGATGCTACCACTCTTCTTGTTGGTTTTGTTCCTCCAATGGGGTGTCCTCTTCGGATTCCAGACGAGGATACATTATTAACTTGATATTACAACTGATTGTCATTCAGTATGGAAAGCATAAAACATGGTTATATATCATGATGCTACCACTCTTCTTGTTGGTTTTGTTCCTCCAATGGGGTGTCCTCTTCGGATTCCAGACGAGGATACATTATTAACTTGATATTACAACTGATTGTCATTCAGTATGGAAAGCATAAAACATGGTTAAATACCATGATGCTACCACTCTTCTTGTTGGTTTTGTTCCTTCAATGGGGTGTCCTCTTCGGATTCCAGACGAGGATACATTATTAACTTGATATTACAACTGATTGTCATTCAGTATGGAAAGCATAAAACATGGTTATATATCATGATGCTACCACTCTTCTTGTTGGTCTTGTTCCTCCAATGGGTTGTCCTCTTCGGATTCCAGACGAGGATACATTATTAACTTGATATTACAACTGATTGTCATTCAGTATGGAAAGCATAAAACATGGTTATATATCATGATGCTACCACTCTTCTTGTTGGTTTCGTTCCTCCAATGGGGTGTCCTCTTCGGATTCCAGACGAGGATACATTATTAACTAGATATTACAACTGATTGTCATTCAGTATGGAAAGCATAAAACATGGTTAAATACCATGATGCTACCACTCTTCTTGTTGGTTTTGTTCCTCCAATGGGGTGTCCTCTTTGGATTCCAGACGAGGATACATTATTAACTCGATATTAACACTGATTGTCATTCAGTATGGAAGGCATAAAACATGGTTAAATACCATGATGCTACCACTCTTCTTGTTGGTTTTGTTCCTCCAATGGGGTGTCCTCTTCGGATTCCAGACGAAGATACATTATTAACTAGATACTACAACTGATTGTCATTCAGTATGGAAAGCATGAAACATGGTTATATATCATGATGCTACCACTCTTCTTGTTGGTCTTGTTCCTCCAATGGGGTGTCCTCTTCGGATTCCAGACGAGGATACATTATTAACTTGATATTACAACTGATTGTCATTCAGTATGGAAAGCATAAAACATGGTTATATATCATGATGCTACCACTCTTCTTGTTGGTTTCGTTCCTCCAATGGGGTGTCCTCTTCGGATTCCAGACGAGGATACATTATTAACTAGATATTACAACTGATTGTCATTCAGTATGGAAAGCATAAAACATGGTTAAATACCATGATGCTACCACTCTTCTTGTTGGTTTTGTTCCTCCAATGGGGTGTCCTCTTTGGATTCCAGACGAGGATACATTATTAACTCGATATTAACACTGATTGTCATTCAGTATGGAAGGCATAAAACATGGTTAAATACCATGATGCTACCACTCTTCTTGTTGGTTTTGTTCGTCCAATGGGGTGTCCTCTTCGGATTCCAGACGAGGATACATTATTAACTAGATACCACAACTGATTGTCATTCAGTATGGAAAGCATAAAACATGGTTAAATACCATGATGCTACCACTCTTCTTGTTGGTTTTGTTCGTCCAATGGGGTGTCCTCTTCGGATTCCAGACGAGGATACATTATTAACTTGATATTACAACTGATTGTCATTCAGTATGGAAAGCATAAAACATGGTTAAATACCATGATGCTACCACTCTTCTTGTTGGTTTTGTTCCTCCAATGGGGTGTCCTCTTCGGATTCCAGACGAGGATACATTATTAACTAGATACTACAACTGTTTGTCATTCAGTATGGAAAGCATAAAACATGGTTATATACCATGATGCTTCCACTCTTCTTGTTGGTTTTGTTCCTCCAATGGGGTGTCCACTTCGGATTCCAGACGAGGATACATTATTAACTTGATATTACAACTGATTGTCATTCAGTATGGAAAGCATAAAACATGGTTATATATCATGATGCTACCACTCTTCTTGTTGGTTTTGTTCCTCCAATGGGGTGTCCTCTTTGGATTCCAGACGAGGATACATTATTAACTTGATATTACAACTGTTTGTCATTCAGTATGGAAAACATAAAACATGGTTATATACCATGATGCTACCACTCTTCTTGTTGGTTTTGTTCCTCCAATGGGGTGTCCTCTTCGGATTCCAGACGAGGATACATTATTAACTTGATATTACAACTGTTTGTCATTCAGTATGGAAAACATAAAACATGGTTAAATACCATGATGCTACCACTCTTCTTGTTGGTTTTGTTCCTCCAATGGGGTGTCCTCTTCGGATTCCAGACGAGGATACATTATTAACTAGATACTACAACTGTTTGTCATTCAGTATGGAAAGCATAAAACATGGTTATATACCATGATGCTTCCACTCTTCTTGTTGGTTTTGTTCCTCCAATGGGGTGTCCTCTTCGGATTCCAGACGAGGATACATTATTAACTTGATATTACAACTGTTTGTCATTCAGTATGGAAAGCATAAAACATGGTTATATATCATGATGCTACCACTCTTCTTGTTGGTTTTGTTCCTCCAATGGGGTGTCCTCTTCGGATTCCAGACGAGGATACATTATTAACTTGATATTACAACTGTTTGTCATTCAGTATGGAAAGCATAAAACATGGTTATATACCATGATGCTTCCACTCTTCTTGTTGGTTTTGTTCCTCCAATGGGGTGTCCTCTTCGGATTCCAGACGAGGATACATTATTAACTAGATACTACAACTGTTTGTCATTCAGTATGGAAAGCATAAAACATGGTTAAATACCATGATGCTACCACTCTTCTTGTTGGTTTTGTTCCTCCAATGGGGTGTCCTCTTCGGATTCCAGACGAGGATACATTATTAACTTGATATTAACACTGATTGTCATTCAGTATGGAAAACATAAAACATGGTTAAATACCATGATGCTACCACTCTTCTTGTTGGTTTTGTTCCTCCAATGGGGTGTCCTCTTCGGATTCCAGACGAGGATACATTATTAACTTGATATTACAACTGATTGTCATTCAGTATGGAAAGCATAAAACATGGTTATATATCATGATGCTACCACTCTTCTTGTTGGTCTTGTTCCTCCAATGAGGTGTCCTCTTCGGATTCCAGACGAGGATACATTATTAACTTGATATTACAACTGATTGTCATTCAGTATGGAAAGCATAAAACATGGTTATATATCATGATGCTACCACTCTTCTTGTTGGTTTCGTTCCTCCAATGGGGTGTCCTCTTCGGATTCCAGACGAGGATACATTATTAACTAGATATTACAACTGATTGTCATTCAGTATGGAAAGCATAAAACATGGTTAAATACCATGATGCTTCCACTCTTCTTGTTGGTTTTGTTCCTCCAATGGGGTGTCCTCTTCGGATTCCAGACGAAGATACATTATTAATTTGATATTACAACTGATTGTCATTCAGTATGGAAAGCATAAAACATGGTTAAATACCATGATGCTACCACTCTTCTTGTTGGTTTTGTTCCTCCAATGGGGTGTCCTCTTTGGATTCCAGACGAGGATACATTATTAACTCGATATTAACACTGATTGTCATTCAGTATGGAAGGCATAAAACATGGTTAAATACCATGATGCTACCACTCTTCTTGTTGGTTTTGTTCGTCCAATGGGGTGTCCTCTTCGGATTCCAGACGAGGATACATTATTAACTAGATATTACAACTGATTGTCATTCAGTATGGAAAGCATAAAACATGGTTAAATACCATGATGCTACCACTCTTCTTGTTGGTTTTGTTCCTCCAATGGGGTGTCCTCTTCGGATTCCAGACGAGGATACATTATTAACTAGATACTACAACTGATTGTCATTCAGTATGGAAGGCATAAAACATGGTTAAATACCATGATGCTTCCACTCTTCTTGTTGGTTTTGTTCCTCCAATGGGGTGTCCTCTTCGGATTCCAGACGAGGATACATTATTAACTTGATATTACAACTGTTTGTCATTCAGTATGGAAAGCATAAAACATGGTTATATACCATGATGCTTCCACTCTTCTTGTTGGTTTTGTTCCTCCAATGGGGTGTCCTCTTCGGATTCCAGACGAGGATACATTATTAACTAGATACTACAACTGTTTGTCATTCAGTATGGAAAGCATAAAACATGGTTAAATACCATGATGCTACCACTCTTCTTGTTGGTTTTGTTCCTCCAATGGGGTGTCCTCTTCGGATTCCAGACGAGGATACATTATTAACTTGATATTAACACTGATTGTCATTCAGTATGGAAAACATAAAACATGGTTAAATACCATGATGCTTCCACTCTTCTTGTTGGTTTTGTTCCTCCAATGGGGTGTCCTCTTCGGATTCCAGACGAGGATACATTATTAACTAGATACTACAACTGTTTGTCATTCAGTATGGAAAGCATAAAACATGGTTATATACCATGATGCTTCCACTCTTCTTGTTGGTTTTGTTCCTCCAATGGGGTGTCCTCTTTGGATTCCAGACGAGGATACATTATTAACTAGATACTACAACTGTTTGTCATTCAGTATGGAAAGCATAAAACATGGTTAAATACCATGATGCTTCCACTCTTCTTGTTGGTTTTGTTCCTCCAATGGGGTGTTCTCTTCGGATTCCAGACGAGGATACATTATTAACTTGATATTAACACTGATTGTCATTCAGTATGGAAAGCATAAAACATGGTTAAATACCATGATGCTTCCACTCTTCTTGTTGGTTTTGTTCCTCCAATGGGGTGTCCTCTTCGGATTCCAGACGAAGATACATTATTAACTAGATACTACAACTGTTTGTCATTCAGTATGGAAAGCATAAAACATGGTTAAATACCATGATGCTACCACTCTTCTTGTTGGTTTTGTTCCTCCAATGGGGTGTCCTCTTCGGATTCCAGACGAGGATACATTATTACCTTGATATTAACACTGATTGTCATTCAGTATGGAAAGCATAAAACATGGTTAAATACCATGATGCTACCACTCTTCTTGTTGGTTTTGTTCGTCCAATGGGGTGTCCTCTTCGGATTCCAGACGAGGATACATTATTAACTTGATATTACAACTGATTGTCATTCAGTATGGAAAGCATAAAACATGGTTAAATACCATGATGCTACCACTCTTCTTGTTGGTTTTGCTCCTCCAATGGGGTGTCCTCTTCGGATTCCAGACGAGGACACATTATTAACTTGATATTAACACTGATTGTCATTCAGTATGGAAAGCATAAAACATGGTTAAATACCATGATGCTACCACTCTTCTTGTTGGTTTTGTTCCTCCAATGGGGTGTCCTCTTTGGATTCCAGACGAGGATACATTATGAACTAGATACTACAACTGATTGTCATTCAGTATGGAAAGCATAAAACATGGTTACCGTAAAATCTGTAATAGAGGGACAAGTCCTTCTGGTTTTCAACGGCTCTCTTGTAGTTGAGCGTTTCCTGGGAAATTGAGTGGTCCCCAGGCAGTTGAATGGTCCCCTTAAACTTTTAATGGTCCTTTTGGAAATCGAATGGCCACTAAAAAGTTAAATGGTCCTCTTACAAATTTGAGGGTCCGGTTAAAACTGAATGGTCCCTTGAGAAATAAAGAGGTCCTTTCAGAAACTGAATGGTCCTTTTAGACTTTTCATCCTGTCCTGAAAATAAAGTGGTCCCGTATGAAATAGAACGGTCCCTCATAAAATTGGACGGCCCTCTTGGAAATATAAAGGTCCTGCTAGAAACTGGATGGTCCTTTTAGACTTTCGATCCTGTCCTTGCTCGATTTTCCTCTCGTATGCGGAGGCGAATAGTCCGTAGAAATTGTATCGTGTTTATTTTTTGGTGCACCAGAAGACTTAGGCACGTTTGCAGAAAGAATCGAGGAGTATTTTGCGGCGCAAGCTTTGGAGAAAGCAACAGCCGGCTTCGCATCTGAGTTTGAACTAGTAAGCGACATAGGTTTAACATTTGAAGGAGCAGGTTTCACAGATTTTGGAGAATAATGAGGAGCAGGTTCATTTCGTGCAGGGAAGATCTGATATTTCTGGAGAAGTAGGAGGAGCAATTTTTAAAATTGAAGAAGAAGCTGGGTTTGAGGAGGGACCATGAGTAGGAACAGTGGCATCTTCTCCTCGTCTTCTCCATCCTCATGCTGAACCATTTGAACAAGCAGCTGATTTAATTTTTTTTCCACTAAAAACATTTTCTCCCGATTATTCCTTCTTCGAAACGTATAATTGAATAAGTAGCCATCCAACTTATGCTTTGAAAGACCATAATAGGATTTCAAGCTGCGCATGAGACTACTCCACGAACTTTCGACCCTCTGAGTGTGGATTCTCCGATCATTTGAATCAACGAATTCTATTTTGTGTTGAACAGAATAGTGTTGATATTGATTTTTCAAATTTTTTATTCTTCCATAAGCCCGCCAGCTATCGCTGATAGCAGGATTGAAAGGAGAATTGAAACTCCTGCCGAAAATGGCAAAATTGATTGGATGGTTTGATCCAAAATTTTCTCGTTTTTTTGAAAATCATTTAAAATCAATAAAGTGTAAATATTAGGATTACTGTAGTTTTGGAGGACCAACAAGTTTTCTGAGGACCATCAAATTTTCTGAGGACCATTAAAATGTGAAAAAAATGTCTAAGGGGACCATTCAATTTTAAACGGACCACTAAATTTCTGAAACGACTTTGTTACATCTTCAGGGACCATCCAACTTCTAAGCGGGCCGTTCAATTTTTTAAGGGGCCATTCAGTTTTCAGGGGACCATTGAAAGTTTAAGGGGACCATTCAATTTCCCAGGGACCTCTCAACTACAAGAGAGCCTTTTCAACCCCTCTGTTTCGGTGTTCTTCTATTACAGGTGTGCTTCTATTAGAGGCTGTCCTTCTATTTTTCGAAGCTCTGGTAGGCTTGAAATTAGCACTTATTTCGATTTTTTCACCGAAAACCACGAAAAAGTTATTAAAAATAGGAAAAACAAAGAAAAAACTCCTTTTCATTGCAATTTTTTGAAACTTTGAAGGTTTTTTTGAAATTTCCAATGAAAAGAAGTGAAGGGTGTCCTTCTATTTTTCAAACATACTCTGTGACTGTCCTTCTATTAGAGGGGTTCTTCTATTAAAGGGGTCCTTATATTAAAGATTTTACGGTATATACTGTGATGTATTTTTCAGATCGATTTTTGCAGATTTAATTTGTATTGTAGTCTTGACGACAGTTCAATACTACAATAAATTTCGTGACCCCGCCCCTATCTCAAAATTTTCTTTTTTTTTTTAATTCGACGTAAAAATCCGAAATTTTGGGAATCTATGATTATTTTCAAATAATAAAAACCCAAATTTGAATTACCCGCCCAATGTCAACTCTCGAAGATATTCTTCCAAAACTATCAATGAATGACGATGAAAGTGAAGCTCGTGACTCCGCCCCATTGACGTTTTCGGATATGCCAATAGATGTTTTAGATGCGATTTTGGGAGAATTGGATTTGGTTAATAAGTGAGTTTGAATTGTTGGAAATAATGAATTTGGTATAAAAAGATTAAAAAATAGAGGAAATTCGAATGAAAAACCTGGCGAAATGGATTTTTTCACAAGAAAAAAGATCAAAACATTAAGTTATAGAATTCAGTTCTGATTGATTTTTCTGAAATTTCAATGAGTTTTTTTCCGGAAAAAAAACCAGTTTCTTGTAACTTTGATTTTCGGAACAATTTTTTCAAAAGTGTGATTTTTTTTTGCAAAATAAATCTGTTTAGGTTTTTTTTTCAATTTTCAAACATGGTTGAAGAAAAGTGTTGAAAATAAAAACTTGCCAAAATTTTTTATTTATTTTTTTTCCAGATTAAAAATGCTCAGAGTGTGCAAAAGCTGGAAATACATCATCCAAAATCACAATTATGCTGTCAACTTATTCGAAATTAGTAATGATCAATATGACACTATTACCATAGCCGATGATAAGAAAATGCTTCAATATAGAGAAGTGGAAGGCTATGATTTTATCACTATCAATTTTAATCAAGGTGAAAAATATGGAAAAGTTAAAGAATTTCGGGGAAAATTCATGAAATACGCTCTTCACGACTTGGAGATTATTCTTGGAAATCCGAATTTCAAAACGAACATTTTGAAAGTCGGTTTAGAAGAATACTGGGATGAACACATGTTTACTGATATGGCCAGTGGAATTCGTAGTGTTTTTCGAAAACTTTTGGAAAAAAGAGGCATCAAAATCCATGCGAAGGAACTGCATTATGAAGGAAATCTTTATGAATCTATCCACCCGATTTTGGAATGTTTGAAACCGAAAATTCTGGAAAAATTGAATATTTCTGTGTATGATTTTGATCTGAAATTGGCTTCTCGAATGGAGTTTTGGAAGAATTTGAAGGAAGCCGATATTAAAAGTTTTCGAGATTTTAAGCCAGAGGATGCGGAATTTTTTTCGCATATGATGAAGTTTAGAGTGGAAATTATCAAGTTAACAAAACCGATTCTGAACAAATTTCTGGAGGTTAGATTTTTTTGAAAAGATTTTTTTGAATTTAAAATTGAGGTTTCATGTGAAAAATCATGAAAATAGCGTCGTTTTCATGAATTTCTCGTTTGATGGCCTAGAAACCTCGGATGGCCGAACTAGCGAAAAATATGTTTGTTCGATGGTTTTACACTTTCTTGACTTTCGGTTCATTCCTGTCAAAAAAAGTCAAAGTGAGCGAAAAAAGCAACTTTTTCGCGAGTTCGGCCAACAGAGGTTTCTAGGCCATTATCCAAATAAGCCAGCTGACTTCTTTATATGAATGGCCATGTCTGAACCTTTAGAAATCAATTTTTCAGGTCCTTTCCAAATCGAAAACTTTTCAATCCTGCCAACTAGAAGCATCAAGTACTGATCAGTATTTGAATGAGTTCAAAATCAAAAAGGAACGATTTTGGAAGCCTTTGAACTATCGTCGTTCGATTCGCGAATCCGATGAATATTTTGCCATTACATTCAGATACGGGGAAATTGAAGTAGTTAAAAAGAAGAAATGATTCCTCTTGGAATTGAACTTTATTTTTTGAAACTTTTGACAAAAATGTGATAAAATGAAAGTTTGAATTAGAAGAACAGAAAGAAAGAAAAAGTTGAAAAGAATTGCAGATCAGGAATTGAAAAGAGCGGTAGATGAGAATAGTTAAATTCAAAATTTCTCAAAAAAAGAGCTTCAGTATACATTTTAAGCAGTTGAGAGTTATGAAACATGAAAAACAATAAAAGTTTTGAAAAAAAAGTATCTAATTGATCCTCTCAATCACGACAGGACGTGCCCACTTGTGATACCAATCGTCATTATCATAATAAATGACTGTCATTTTCAATGCCATTCCCTTTTGCAAATCTTCGTCATCAGAATCTGGACGATGAATTGTAGTGTAAAGTTCAGTCTCTCCATCAAAAGACTCCACAAATTCTCCAAATGTTTGTCCCCAGCTTACGATATTATAAACGTCCGGATCGTAACTGTTAATAAGACATTTCTTGAAATTCGGGAACTCGCCACGAAAAATTGCCTGAAAGAAATCTTCTTATTTTTTTCATAAAAATTTATTTAGTCGGAGTTTGTGGAAATTTTTACCCGGGTTAATTTTCAATTACTTCAAAAAATTTTCAGTTGCGTGTTGCGTCGCGTGTTCGAGAACACCCTTCGAATCGACCTACTCCGTTTTCTCGGCTTAAATTCGACATGAACTCAACGTTCTTTATATCATTCGATAGAGAAAAAATACTCAATATTTTTATCGAGAAAAAATATAAAAATTCACGTCGTTTCGTATTTTTGAAGCCGAAAACTGTTCTCGGGGGCGCGTTGTGTGTCGCGTCGCAAAAGGCCTTTTCGATTTTCAGTTTTTTAAGTCTGACAATTTTTTTTTCCAAGCTGAGAAAGTCTATGGATTTAACGCTCTTTGTAAACTCAAATATTTCATGCAAAAATATTTCATTCATGCTGAAAATTTTCCACTGAAAAGTTTACAAACTCACATTTTCCAGTTCCCTGCACTTTTCTTTCGATCCATTTGGTCTTCCGCCAATTTCAAAGTATTCCAAACGATATAAAAACTCGAAAGGAACTTCTTCCACCTCTCTATTCACAACCAATCTCTTGATTTTTTTGTATTGCTCAGTATGTGCAATGATTTTTGGATGACAATCGTGTGGATAGTAACACGATTTAAAATTAATTTCCTCTAACTTTCCGGGTGTGAATAAAACCAAATAATCAAGCATAAACTGTCTATATTCGATTGTCACTGATGTAACGTGTTTTGCGATTCCACGGATAAATTTTATCAACATATCCTTGAGTTTTCTGTTGTAATCGCTGTTGTTGTCTTTTTGACCAAAAATTCCGACGTGCAATTCGAACTTTTTTTCAAATTTTAGTCTTGGATGGTGTAAAAATTTTTCCATTGCAGCGATTCCCTCGGTCAAAATATTAAAACCTTTGGTGTTATTATCATAATCCCGATGACAAGTGTGCTCTTCAAAAGACCCTCTTTTGGATACAAAAGTTTTTCCGTCGATTTTCAGAGAAAGAGACTCTCGCATGATTTTGACGACCGCTTTTTGATGTCTGATTGGAGCGGTTTTCGTGACATCGCGAAGGTCATGTGAGACGCGGCTGAGGATGGCTCTGCAAATGGAAAGAGTGGTTTTTCCAGCTCTGAAATTTAATCAAAACGAGGTCCAATTGATAAACATCAATTGTTGTTCTTTCAAAAACTGTTTTTTTTTTCATAATGAAAACTTACGTCTCTGCTAAACTCAAATGAGACATGACATCTCGGAGAATCGCCGGTGTCAAATCTTCGAAAGAGGCCAATGGTGGGTCTTGGCTGAAATAAATGTTATTTTCAGGAAATTTTCATTGAATGATAACCATACTTGTGATTTTCCGGGCCGGGCCGATGGAAAATTCTGCCGGCCCGGATTCAAAAAATTTTGGAAAATTGGGGTCATTTTTTCAGTTTTTTTCGGTGATTTTGATGAAATTTCTGACTTTTTCTCACTGGAAATATCCAAAATTTTCTCTAGAAAACCACTCCTACAGTTATCGAAAAAAAGACGAAAACAATTTTTTTTTCAGTGCAAAAAATTTTTGACCCCCCTCAGAGCCGGGCCGGTAGAAATTCCTCAGTCGGCCCGGCCCGGCATATCACAAGTATGATGATAACAAGGTAATTCTTCGATAGAACTCGAATCTATCCATAATTACTTACACGCCTATTTATTTTTGGTATCACTTTTGATAAAAAATGACCTTTCACTCACCTCCGATCATACTCCAAATCAAGCTTGCCTTGAGCGAAACGCATGAACCAATACTCGTATTCATTGTAGTCCATTACATCATCTCCAAGTGCTTTACAGAATCGTTTGTATCCGTCAAAAACCTCCATTCCTTCAGACATATTGTACAGAATGCAAGTACGGAGAGCAATCGGATCTGAACGAAGAGCTTCGGCCATTTTTTCACCTGTAAAGTTGAATTTTGGAAGAATCGAGGGATTCGGGAGAAGTTCACAAAATATTGATTGCAACATGACGAATGAGACGGGGGTAAGAGAACAGAGGGCCAACAAAATGATATGGTGACACGACGTAAGGTCTCGACACGAACCAATGTCGGCGCATCGAACTAAACACACCACCAACGCAAGACGACGAATGAGACATCTCAAGAGAACGCAAGGCCCACTGAAACAAACGCCAACGCGACGTAACTGACGAAGGTCTCACCACGAACAGACGTCGGTGCATCAAAATAAATTGATGCGCCTTTAAAAGGGGACCAACGTGTGTCGGCATGAAAGGATTATTCCCAGAAGAGATGGTTGGACTTCGTTGCTCTACTGACACTTTTTGTGAGAAAAAAAACTACTTGAGACATGTGTTACTTTGCTGAGCTTTACTTTATTGAACTTTTAAGAAATGAGACGAATCTTTACAGGAAAATAAAATTCAAACATCGAAAATCAATACGCTGAATTAAGAGGAAGGAAGTAAAGTAAAAAAGGGGGGAGAAGTCAGAAGGATTCAAAAAAAGACATTGGATTTTCAAAAGACTTATTGGAAAAATCGCAATCAGGTTTGAGCTCAATCAGTTCTCTCAATCTCAATGAGAAATTTCTTCGGTGGAGCTTCAAGAGTATAAGTGTCCCGATGTTGTGCTTCATACAATTGGTGACGTCGTTCTCGTTCTGCTTCAACAGCAACCCAATCAATTCCATCATCTTCTTCTTCTTGATTTCCTTCTTCATCATCATAATTACGATAACGACGTTGAGGCAAATCATTATAATCCCTCCAATCATTTTCGAAATCAAATCCAGTATCACAATACTCAATTTTCACAACTATTTCCCGAGTTTTATCCGCATTTTTGATGAAATAACAACGAGCCCATTTGCCGTGATTCTTGAGACATTTGAATTCTCCAAGTTGGTTCTCCCATCGAGGAAAATTTTGGAGTCGAGAGTCGTCGCTGATGATAAGGCACAGTTGAAAATTGGGAAACGTTAGGATGGCCTGTAAGTTTTTTTTCATAGATTTTTTGGTACTATCCCGGTTAACGGGTCCCAAGATTTCTTCCGGGTTCCAACTTTTTATTTCCGGGTCCCAAAATCTTTTCCGGGTCCCAACTTTTTTGATTTGCACCAGTCGGCTCCCATCTTTTAAATTACGGGTCCCAAAAGTTTTTCCGGGTCCCAACTTTTGGGTTTTGTTCCACTCGGGTCCCAACTTTTTATTTACGGGTCCCAAAATCTTTTCCGGGTCCCATAAAAACTGTGATTGGATTATGTTAAATTTTAATTTTCTTTTGTTTTTTTATAACATTGTACTTTCACGATCGCACATTGAGTCATTTTACTAAAGTTGAAAAATGACTTTTTAAAAAAGTCAATCCACCCAATTTCGGACGTTTAAGCAAGTCTTCTGGTACATAAAACGAGGTTTCCAGTTGTTAAACACCGTTTCTCATGCTAAGCCTTGACTTTAGTACCATACAACTCACTTTCTTCGCCACAGAGGCAAATATTTTCAATGTGATTCTTCAAATTATTCGCGAACAAGAATCTCAGAAACTACTCTCCAGACATCACAGTTTCTTCTAAAACTTTAAGAACTTCAGACGAACGCATTTAATGTATAAAACATGTGAAAATTTCGCTAAGTTTTATGAGACCCGAGTGGTGCATTTCGAAAAAGTTGGGACCCGGAAAAGATTTTGGGACCCGTGAAAAAAAAGTTGGGACCCGAGTGGAACAAAACCCAAAAGTTGGGACCCGGAAAAAGTTTTGGGACCCGTAATTAAAAAGATGGGACCCGAGTGGTGCAAATCGGAAAAGTTGGGACCCGGAAAAGATCTTGGGACCCGTAAACCGGAATAGTACCGATTTTTTTCCAAACTTTCGTGCAACGCTTAGCAACATCGAATGAGCTATACTAATTTCAAGGTGAATTCAATATTGAAACTTACATTTATCAAATCCAAAAACTCCGCCAATGAACCATTCTGTCCTTGAATCGCAAACCTTGGGGAGTCCACAAAAACTTGGCTGGGAATTGGTTCCAAATTTTTAAAAGCGACGCTCTCAGCCTGCTTCCATTGATCAGTATCATTGATAAGTTCCGGACGTGGGTTCCATTTTTGATAGCGTCCATTTCCCATTTGAATTAATTTAAGTGTTCCAGGGATTAAGCATTGGAGGTAGTCTCGGAGAGTGAATGGATGAGAAATTGGGACAACTGTTGTCACGTGATGGGCGATTTTTTTCAAAAACGGGATTAAGATATCTTTCATATTGTGATCATATTCAGTTGCATCTCTCTCGTCTGGACAAGAGTTCAAGTTCAATTCCAATCCGTTTTGAAATGTTAAATTTGGATGTAACAAAAATTTCTCAGCCTCCTCAATCGCTTCTTTCATATCATTCAGTGCATTCTCTTTTTTCTTCTCTTCGCTGATCCGAGGGATAGAATCTTCTTCAAAAGGAGAGTTCTTTGGTGGTTTCAAAACTTTTTTCACTATCTGTTTGCCCTCAATTGTCAGTATGATTCCCCCATTCCTAATAGCAAGACTTGCATTCTGGTGAAGGATAGGAGTGGCATCAGTGATGGCGCGAAGAGGATCAGAGACAAGGCCGAGGTGGGTGCTGAAATTTTGCCGGTAATTTGAATATTTTCCAAGATTTGGGAGCTGGGTATCCATTCTGTCGAATGTTTTTGTGTTTACACTCATACGTGAACTGCTTCGGGGTCTAACATAGAAATTATCGAAAAAATTATGTGGCCACGCACCCAATCCATGGAGCGCGTTTGCATCGCTCCACAAACTGCATACCGTGATTTTGTCCCTTTTTTTAGTCAATTCCCACCGCCTTGTGAAGTTTTTTCGAAATACCAATTTTCGGAATATATTCCAACAAAAACAACTTACATATCCTTCAATTCCAAATTACCAATTACTTTTCTCACAATCTTCGCTGTCAAATTGTTGAATGTTGGCTTCTTTGGCTCCTTGCTACAACTTTTTAAAATTTTCCTTTTTTTAATCAAACCCTTTTTCCTCACCTGATATCATAAGTCAAATCAAAATTTCCCTCGGAGAATCTTTTGAACCAAAATTGAAATTCTTGAAAAGTCATTGTTTCTTCACCAAGAACATCACAAAAGTTTTGATAGGCATCGAAGACTGGAAGCTTTTCAGTGAAATGAAAAAGAACACAAGTTCGAATGGAGATTGGATTGGAACGCAGTTTGTCAGCCATTGTTTGGAGTCTGCAAAATCAAGAAAATTGAAAAGACTAATGAAACACAACAGATAGCAAAATCGATGTTGAAAACTATAGGGATCACGGAACTTAGTATAAAAGGTAACGCAACGTTCACAACAGACAGTCGACGAATGAGATGGGGGCCAGAAAGACAAGGGACCAATGAGAAGAGATGAAAACACGACGTAACCAACGAAGGTCTCGACACGAACCATTGTCGGTGTATCGAAATAAATCGATGCGTCTTTAATTGGGGTCGGGTATGCATCAAAAAACAGGGATTAAGATAAATTTGGGTATTCGAAATCGAAGTCGAAGACTACTAATATAGAAAAAAGTTGAAAAAAGTTCACTTTATTTTCATGAAAACTTAATAGTAAAAACAATCGAAATAAAAAAGGAGGATCAAAGATTATTCAAAGTGGTTTAACATAAAGTGATACAATTTCAGCTAACCATTCAAAATTTCCAAAATTTAGAAATTAACAATTTAACAAGTTCAACAGAAAAAACCATCCTAGTTAATTTTCTCAATCTCAACAGTACGTCCTCTTCGCCACCAGGGATCGTCCTCATCATCGAAAACTGTCATTTTAAGAGTCATTCCATTTTGACGCTGATGCGCAATTTGAACTTGGATGGAAAAATCATGTATGTATTTTTCGGACTCAACAAACGGTCCGAAGGTTCTTGCCCAGCGTCTAATATTATACACTTCTGGGTCGAAGCTATGGTGATTGCATTTTTTGAAGTTTGGAAACTCGCCTCGGAAAATTGCCTGCAATGGAACTAGGGTTTTTTAGAAGAAAACTCGCTTGAAGCTGTTTCAAATAAGGCTTCCATTCGGCTGAAACGAAGATAATCGGCCGCCAGTCGTTGGCTAGCCGCTTCAGCCGCTCTGCTCCCAACAGCGCCAGCCGTCTGCATATTTGAAATGAGCTGATTGCGTACCCAGGCATTTTGAATGACGAGCACCTCCTTCTTTTTGACATTTTTTGTGTTTTTAACTTCATAAAAGAAAGATAATGCAATAATAAACAATAATTCGCACTTTTATCGTCAAAGACCATCAAAATAGCATGAATGCCGCAACTGTCGTCAAATAGTGGGCCGAGTACGTAATCACGCCGACTGCTGGCTGTGGCCGGCCGACGGACGGCGCGCCGGCTAAAATTTCGGCCAAATGGAAGCCTTAAACATTCCACTAAAATTTTTCGAAGAATTATTTATTTTTTAATTTTTATTTTTCCCAAACTTTTACCAATATAAAAAAACTCACATCCTCCAACTGCTTTAGCTTAAATTTGGATCCATTCGGTTTCGCTTTGATATCAAAGCATTCCAGATGATTCAAAAGTTTGAATGGAATTACTTCATCTTCGTTTGTCACCACCAATCGTTTAATTTGCTTGTATTGCTCAGTATGGGCAACTTCTTTTGGATGAATATAGCTGTCATTGAAATTGATTTCCTCCAGTTTTCCAGGTGTGAATAACACCAAGTAGTCATGCATAAATCGTTCACTTTCGATTGTCACCGATGTAACGTGTTTTGCGATTCCACCGATGAATTTTATCACCATTTCCTTGAGCTTTTTGTTGTAGTCAGTGTTATATTTATGACCGAAAATTCCGACGTGCAATTCGAACTTTTTCTCAAACTTGAGTCTTGGATGGAGCAAAAATTTTTCCATTCCAGCGATTCCCTCTGTCAAAAGTTTCATATTGGCCTTCATAATTTTTGACGTTTCGAAACAATCATTATAAGCACGAAGGAAAGGGCTCTTTTCATTGGGCACTCTTTTGGATACAAAGACTTTTTTGTCGATTTCCAATGAAAGAGAATCTCCGATAATTTTGACGACCGCTTCTTGATGTCTTATTGGAGCAGTTTTGGTTACATCGCAAAGATCATGTGAGACTTGGCTGAGGATGGCTCTGCAAATGGGACAGATTGTGTTTGTTACAAGTTTTTCGAAACCTACATCTCCGTTAAAGTGAGATGTGATATGACGTAGCGAAGAATCTCCGGTGTTAAATCTTCAAAAGTAGCAGTTGGTGGATCTTGGCTGTAATTTGAACTTTCGTGATTGACAAAGTGTACCCGATCAGGGGCGAGCGGCAACGCCAATACTCGAAAATTGTCGAGTTGAAAAACCAGAAATTTTCGGTTTCGGAAAATGACTTAAAAGGCAAAAGGACACGCAGAACAGCTCAAGCAAAAGTGTATTGAAGTTTAACTATGGTTTTTGCATTTTCTAGGGAAAATTACTTTAATTTCTGGAAAAACTTGAGCTAATAAATGCCGAAAATTCTCTATTTCTGTCAAAGTTTTCCGACAGGCGTTGCCGAAGAAAAAGCTCGGCGACAATAAAAACCACTTCCGAAAATTCGGCAATTTTGGCAATTTGGCAACGAGGCAATGCCGTTGCCGCTCGTCCCTGTACCCAATTCGATTTTTTCGAAACCGTGATTTTTCGTTGATTCAAGCACTTACCTTCGATCATGCTCTAAATCGAGCTTGCCCTGAGCAAAACGCATGAACCAATACTCGTATTCATTGTAGTCCATTAAATCATCTCCAAGAACTTTACAGAATCTTTTGTATCCGTCAAAAACCTCCATTCCTTCAGTCATGTTGTACAGAATGCAAGTACGGAGAGCAATCGGATCGGTACAAAGCGCTTCGGCCATTTTTTACCTGGAAAAGTAATTTTTGTTGAATTTGTTAGAGTTCAAGAGAGGGGAGGAGAATAAAAAAAATTGGAAAATTGAAAAAGGTAAGATGATGCTTTTAAAAAAAGTCGGTTCAATCTCCCTCAAGAAATACTGGCAAAACTTGGTAAAACAGTGCCGACGGTCTCACCCGAACACATTTCTCACTGAAAACATTGAATGTGCCTATAAACATTCCCCGTCCCTACTCATACTTTAGCTTCTCGAAGCAAAAAAAAAGGACATGGAAACACGAAAAGGAGGAAAAGTGTCCTTCTATCTCTTACTTTCCGCTAGCAGCCAAGTATTGTTTATGGTGACGAATCGATCAGAAAAAGAGGGGAGAGTGGACGTTCGGAAAAAGACAATGTGAGGTGAAGAGACGGAGAGAAAAAGAGTGAGGTCAGCAAAAAACTAACACGCGATAGGGACAACCAACACATTGCTTCTTGTCCTCAACATGCTTTCTGCGGGGTTTTTCCTTTTTCTTACAATCAGAAATTGCTGATAAGAAAGGTTACTGCTACCCTAGTTAGAATTGAGAGCATGAAATAGCTAATTTTGTTAGTTTCTAAACTGATTTCCCTACTGATCTTACGGTTTTTATTACTGATTTTTCTAGAGAATCGGTAATTTTTTAGGTTATGGTTTTCCAAAATTAAAAGCAACCGCACCACAGTTGATTTATTGACAAAAAAAATCAAAATTTCATCAAATGAAGATTTTGTAGACGTTTCCGATTCTCACTGAAAAAGCATCTTCAAATTTCAGTCATTTTTCGATTATATCGTCTCAAAAATGTTAGTTTTTTTTAATTTAGAAAAACCCGAAAAATTTTAGTTTTTCGGTTGAAACTAACTCCAGAAGAAGCGTTTTTGCTAAGACGCCACTCTACTCAAAAACCGCCAAAAAAATTCATTCGCTGGAAAAAATGAAAAAAAGTCTGATGGGGCGCAGTTGCTGAAATTTTTAGGGAATAATTTCTTTTAACTTTTCTGTTTTGCAACAAATTTTAAAGAAGTTTCGTTGTCTTATTGACTAGATTTTGCGTAAAAAAGTAAAATATTTTCGTCGTCGATATTCGATAGCCTATTGCTGCGGGCACACACGCACACTGGCGCCCATTCAAAGGTGCATCGAATTATTCCCCCCAGGCGCATTTCGTGGTGAGACCCGAGACAGTTACCTCGTTTTCTCACCTCTTTCTGTGGGCCCTCTTTCCTCTCAACCTGTCTCATTCATCAAGTTGCGTTGGGACAGAACAGACGAGCACTGTCTGTTGTGAATTTTGCGTCACTTTTCCTATAATATAATTATCTTCATCGTTCTCATCTGTTTCAACATAAATTGTGCTCATTGTTTTTCATTAGTCTTTTTCAAAGTTTCTTGATTTTTCAGACCCCAAACGATGGCTGACAAACTTCGTTCCAATCCAATCTCCATTCGAACTTGTGTCCTTTTTCATTTCACTGAAAAACTTCCAGTCTTCGATGCCTATCAAAACATTTGTGATGTTCTTGGTGAAGAAACAATGACTTTTCAAGAATTTCAATTTTGGTTCAAAAGATTTTCCGAGAGAAATTTTGATTTGACTTATGATATCAGGTGAGGATAAAAGTTTTCAATCGTAAACTTTTCCAAATTTTAGCAAGGAGCCCAAGAAACCAACATTCAACAGTTTGACAGCGAAGATTGTGAGAAAAGTGATTTCAAACTTGGAATTGAAGGATATGTAAGTTGTTTTTTTAGAAATTTCTCTGATAGCCTAGAAACCTCTGATAGCCTAGAAAATATTGACGGCCTAGAAACCTTTGATGGCCTAGAAACCTCTGATGACCTAGAAACACCTGATGGCCTAGAAACCTCAGATGGGCTAGAAAAACCTGATGACCTAGAAACCTCTGATGGCCTAGAAACCTCTGATAACTGAAAAGACTGAGAGGCAGACGCATTTTAAGAAAGGTATCGAAGTAAAAAAGTACCTTCTTTGCTAGATCGACTCGCCCCCCCCCCCCCCCTCTAAAATCATCAAAATATTCAAATTACTTTCATAATTTTCAGCACCAACCTCGGCCTTGTCTCTGACCCTCTTCGCGACATCACTGATTCTATTCCTATCATTCATCGAGAAGGAACCATCACTATTACTAATCGAGGAATCACTCTGAAAATTGACGGGAAAAATATTGTGAATCAAGTTGTGGAACGAGTGAGATTCTCGCCTTATGGGGATGTTATTGAAGATTATTTTAATTCGTATGAAGGTGATGATGAAGATGTTCATTTTCCTCGAATGAAGGAAGAAGAGAAAAACACATTTGGGTTGCCAAATATGATAGAAGCAAAGGAGCAGGCTTTGAAATTTTTGATGCACCCGAGATTGAAATTTCACAAGGGATTGAAGCTACATTTGAAATGTTGCCCAGACGAGGAAAATGCAACTGAATATGATCACAATATCAAAGATATCTTAATCCTGTTTTTGAAAAAAATCGCCCATCATGTGACAACAGTTGTCCCAATTTCTCATCCATTCACTCTCCGAGACTTGATTCAATGCTTAATCCCAGGAACACTTAAATTAATCCAATTTGAAAGGGGATACACAGAATTTTGGGAGGAACGTCCGGAACTTATCAATGATACTGATCAATGGAAGCAGGCTGAGAAAGTGGTTATCAAAAATATCAGATCAGTCCCCAGTCAAGATTTTGTGGATTCCCCACGGTTTGCGGTTCAAGGACAGAATGGTTCACTGGAGGAGTTTTTGAAATTAAAAAATGTGAGTTTTTGCTTTTTGGGTCTCACCACGATTATCCTAAAAATTATTTCAAATCATTTTGTTTAGCTCATAACCTCGTAAGAATTGAATTTCTGTAATCAGAGGGTTATGACGGTTTAGATAAGTATGTGCAAGCCCAGGGTTTTTAAGATTCTGAGATTCGGGTCTCGTTACGATATGAAGAGAAGTTTCCATGACTTGTCTGTGATTGCTTCAATCCTTTTAAAATTGAGATTTTCAAAATGAGCGATCCAACACGGTCCAGATAAGTATAAAAAAAGCCCCAAAGGGTTGCCAATGAGTAAGTACTTTCAAATTCTCGTAAATTTACGTGAGGGGGGATGCGTTGCGTGCGCGGCGTCGGGGTTTTCGTTTCGAAGCTCGGCCCTCTGCTAGCTGCCATAATGCGGCGCACGCAACGCGTCTCCCATCATGTCTATTTACGAGAGTTTAAAGGTACATACGCGTCGGCGATCCTGTGAAGCCCAGGTTTTGAAATAATCAAAAACTTTTTTACGATTTCCACAAAAGTTACTGTACCTCGGTTGACTTCGCCCTGAATTTTCTAGAAATGACGTGAACAAACATAAAAATTAAAAAAAAAATAATTTTCAGGCCATCCTAACTTTTCCCAATTTCCAACACTGCCGTATCATCAGCGACGACTCTCGACTTCAAAATTTTCCTCGATGGGAAAATCAACTCGGAGAATTCACATGTCTCGAAAATCAAGGCAAATGGGCTCGTTGTTATTTCATCGAAAATGCAGAGAAAACTCGGAAAATAGTTGTGAAAATTGAGTATTGTGATACTGGATTTGATTTTGAGAAAGATTGGAGAGATTATAATGATTTGCCTCAACGTCATTATCGTAGATATGATGATGAAGAAGGAAATCAAGAAGATGAAGATGATGGAATTGATTGGGTTGCTGTTGAAGCAGAACGAAAGCGACGTCATCAACTATTTTTGTCATCACACCAACGGAGCACTAATACTTTTGGACCAGAGAAGAAGTTTCTTGTTGAGATTGAGAGAATTGAATAGATCTAAACTTCTGGTCTCGAGTTTTTTTCCAAGTCCAAACTTCCAACTTATTAAAAAAACCAATTTATTCATAATCTTTTTTGATTCCATTCCATTAATTCTCAGTTTTTCCCACTTAATTTCCCGAACCCATTAGCTGGGCAACTTAAAAATGCGTGCTGGACATTTTCACCACTTTTCACGAGATACAAAAGTTAGTAAGAACATTCAGCGCTCATTTCAAAAATGCTAATTTATAGTCAAAGGAAGCGTCCGTATACCTGCTCTAATGTCAACCCCGCCCTCCTTCATCAAAATAGTTCTCATTTTGGAGAGAGTGGCCAGACACGTTACTCTCTGCTTGTCTGGCCGCCCTCTCCATACTGAGTACTATTTCGACGATGTGGGCGGGGTTGACATTAAAACGCGTATGTAGGCGCTTGTATTGAGTATGTTTTAATTATGTTTTTATTCCTCACAAATTTTATAACAATTGTTGACCATTCTCCGAATTGTTTTCTCATTTGTATAATAATTGATTTTGTTTTCCTGACTTTTCATGTTGTTTTGAATCATACTTTTTTAATTTACAATAAATACATTTGTTCCATGCACGATTTCATCTGAAAATTAGGAACTTTCTTGCTCGTTTTTCTTCAAACTGTTCACGTGAACTCCACAAAAGCTCCAAATTCGAAAAGAAAAAAAAACGCAATAAAAAACGTCTGACCCACCACGTGAAAGATATGAAATTATTGATTTTTTTCTCACATTCAAAAAATCAGGACTTTTTTCTTGTCATTCCTCTCTTCGCCGAATCAACGAAAAGCTGAAACCGGAACATCGAAACGGAAAGAGCGCGAGAATGGTAATTCCTTCCCAGAAGCCCTTCAGAATCCCCACTTTTTCAGCTTAACAACAATAAGCTCATAGCTTTTGTTGCTTTCCTCTTCATCATCTCCTCAATTCATACAGAAGAAATGACTGTGGAAATCGAGTTGGGTGGTCCAAATGATGGCTGTTATAAGTACACCAAAGACGCCGAGAAGATCCTAAAAATCACTCATGCTCGAGTGTTGGTAGGGATTGATAATAATGTGACGCATGATTTTAAGGTGAGGTTCGCGAAATTCTCAGAGATTTTGACGCCATGATTGGAGTCACAAATTGAAATGAGTTATCAAGGATACTGTTGAAAAAATAAAGTTTGGGAAAGGAATTTTCGACTTGGCACCGAGCCAACCAACGACCGCCTCCTGAAAACGCAACTGCGGCGCGCAATTTCTGCAACTATCCCGCACAAAGTTTTGTTTCTAGACTTTTGCTGTTTTCGATGAAAAGGAGTCCAAATTTCATATTTTTTGCTGGTACAAATGAATCCTGCACTTATACACAGAGGCGTATGTCCGTTGCTTTATCAGGATGTGCGCAATTTTCGGGAAAGAAGAAAGAGAAACTTGCTTCCAAAAGAGTTTGTACCTACGGCCTTGCGAACGACAGCCGCGCGCTCACCCACTGAAGCGACAAACAGTATAGACCAGCCTGTTGAAGCGCCGGAGGCGCGACAAACAGGCTGGTGTTAAACAATGCACTTTCAGATTGATGGTAACGTTCTGTGCAAAGTGAAATCCTTCATTGACCTCGAATACACATTCACTTGTGAGGGAAAAAAGGTTAACCCTAAATACATGATTCACCAAATTATTATTTTTGTAGCCAACTGATCCAAATCAAGGTTATTTACTGATGTTTGCGGTCACCACCACCTCTCAAATGCTCTCCGGACCCATTGACTACCGCTATAATGAGAATATGTCCAAACTGATTGCCAATGGATTCCTTAATCCGGAGAATTTGAAAAATCAAAAGTTCGAACACAACAAACATATTCATATCAAACGTATAAAGGTGATCAACGTGATGACATGGGAACCGTATGTTTTTTAAACGGACTTCGACCAAATTTTAATACAGAACTTTCAGTGATACAAACGACTTGAGCTGTAACGACCTTTTCCCACACAGATTGATTGGTGATCATGGCTTCTATATTGTAGCGACAACGAATAGAGTGATAGATACTAGCCATTTGATGCGCATGTACTATGAGCCGTACATGGATGCTGATTACATTACAATAGGAGACACTAACTGGTCCTAAAGACCACAAACAATCGGAACTTTACAGAAATGTTTTTAGAAATAAACTATTGAATTGGAAGAAGTTCTTGATTTGTTTTCTTCAGCAAGTTTTACATGTAAAATATGTTTTCGTGAAAACAGTCCACGATAAGGACGGGAATGGAACTTTCGGCTCTAATCAGGAAGAATGGTGCCAGATAAAAAAGCAGAAGGGCATTACTCTGAAGGCTTAGGCAGTTCCAAGACCTTCTTCTGAATTTTGTATATTTGACTTGCCTCGTTATTGAAACAATTGATCATATAAGCGCCTCAAGAGTGCCTAAACCTTCGAACAAATGAAATGTAGATATGACTGATTTTGGTCAGGATACTGTGATCATTCTTATATATATATATATATATATATATATATATATATATATATATATATATATATATATATATATATATATATATATATATATATATATATATATATATATATATATATATATATATATATATATTAGGTTGTCCCGAAAGTAATCATAATTATTTTCAAATTTCAGTTTCTCAGTTATTTCTAATCGAATTCTTTTCTGATTTCACCAGAATGTATGTCCACTATTAGGGTCTAAAAAGATTTAATTTTGACTACAAACTTAGCTTGGAACGAGAGTAACAGAGGGTAATATGAAAGAGGTTTTTTTTGTAAATTTATTTGCGCTATTCTTGAAAAATGACACCCATCTAAAATAACTTTCTCTCGAGGTCTTTTGAGAGTCCATAACACCCCCTATGCCCCATAACTTTGATTCGACCTTATCTGTTCACTGAGGGACGTTATAGATCAATTCAAAAAAGTTCTGGACTTTTACTACTGTAGTTCCTGCTAACCAGCAGAGTGAGGAATTTGAAATCTGTCTGCGCACTATAAAACGGGCTTATATGAGGTCCGAAAATATAACATTTAAAACCACTCAGCTCTCGGTTTCAAAAAAATAGGAACGGAATTTGAAACTTCTTCAAAAATCAACCGTTTTTGTGTAGAAGTTAGTAGGAAGCTTGAGTTTGATCGTGCCACGAAAAGTTGAGGACAGTCATGCTCGACTTTTTATTTTCTTAAAATATACTCCCATAATATACTTTGCTGAAACCAGTTTGATTCTGGCTTATCGTGGCTCTTTTGTGAAATGCGCTTCTCTGATAGGAGTCAACTAATATCTGACTATGCTTAATATTTTGAGTGCCAGCGGAGGTAGCTTAAGACGGATTTCTAGGCCCACACATCATAATGTTGGGGGAGTGTAATAGACCACAATGGACAAAAAGTAACAAGTCCCGGTCTGTTTTGATATTGGAAAAAATTCCGTCGAAGAAAAAGTTCAATAAATTATGATTACTTTCGGGACGACCTAATATATATATATATATATATATATATATATATATATATATATATATATATATATATATATATATATATATATATATATATATATATATATATATATATATATATATATATATATATATATATATATATATATATATATATATATACCAGTCGGTCATCGGCGCTACGCGCCTCCTAACTTTTAAAAAAGGACTGAAAACGTGGTTTTAAACCTGATGACCTCATTTCTTCCTGCTTCAAATTTTGAATCAGACGGGCATCATCGCGAAAGAATTCTACGTCCAGCTGTCTAAGTTTAAGAAAAATCGGTCCGCTAGAAAACTCGCTAGGGCCGGCGACACACACACAGACACAGAAGTTCTTGATTGTTATTAGTAAAGATATACAAACCGCCGGTGACTATGTCCGTGTCTCTGTTGGGATGTTCGCAGCGTGGAAATTCAAATACCCTTGAATTTCTACTTTCACTGAAGAATAATTTTTTTCTTGAAAATGATTATTCAGAATTACCGCGCCGCTGGTTTCGAAATCCATGTCATCGAGAAGACGTGAAAACGGAGATTTGATAACAACGATCCCTTTCGCAAATCTCTTTGCAAACCTTTTGCAAAATATTTCGAGAGTTAAATAATCTGAATTACCGGTCCCTATTCATTGTCCTTATACCCCGGTCCTTATTTGTTTTTGATTCCCAATGGTTTATCGCTTCCTTTCCATGTTTTACATAGGAGTCCTTTGCTTTTTCATCTTCTTTTTTCTCAACATGAATGGATGAAAGAATAAAAGGAGGAAAAGTGTCACTCTCTCCCTTACTTTCTGCTAGCAGCCAAGTATTGTTTATGATGACGAATTGATCAGAAAAAGAGGAAAGAGAGGACGTTCGGAAAAAGACAGTGTCAAGTGAAGAGATGGAGAGAAAAAGAGCGAAGTCAGATAAAATCTAACACGCGATAGAACAATCAACACAGTGTTGCCTTCGGACAGAAACATTTTTGTGCTTTTTGTATTCATGAAAAGCACCTTGTCATCAATTTTCTATTCCGATATTCGTTTCAATCTTCTACTTATTTTCTCCTTTTTTTTCAATTTTCTTGATTCTCAGACCCCAAAGAATGGCCGATAAACTGCGTTCCAATCCAATCTCCATTCGAACTTGTGTCCTTTTTCATTTCACTGAAAAACTTCCAGTCTTTGATGCCTATCAAAATTTCTGTGATGTTCTTGGTGAAGAAACAATGACTTTTCAAGAATTTCAATTTTGGTTCAAAAGATTCTCCGAGGGAAATTTTGATTTGACTTATGATATCAGGTGGGGACGAAAGGTTTGATTAAAAAAAAAAGGAAAATTTAAAAAATTTTAGCAAGGAGCCAAAAAAGCCAACATTCAACAATTTGACGGCGAAAATTGTGAGAAAAATGATTGGAAATTTGGAATTGAAAGATATGTAAGTTTTTTATGGGGATTTTCTGAAAATTTGTACATATTTCGACGGTGGGAATTGAGAGAGAATTGACAAAAATACTATCTTTACTTCTATAAAACTAAGAACTATCTTGAAGTTTTCAGTAATTTTTCGCCCCTAGGAAAAACCTTAAAAATAGAGCGTCGTTCAATACATAGTTTTTATTGAATGGCCTAGAAACCTCTGATGACCTAGAAACCCTTAATGGTCCAGAAACTCCTGATGGTCTAACTCCCGAAAAACGCAGTTTTTTTTTCACTTACCGCCATAATTTCAGCACCAACCTCGGCCTTGTCTCTGATCCTCTTCGCGCCATCACTGATTCTATTCCTATCATTCATCGAGAAGGAACCCTCACTATTACTAATCGAGGAATCACATTGAAAATTGACGGGAAAACAATTGTGAACAAAGTTGTAAGATGGGGGATTTTCACACCTTACAAAGATGAAGATGAATATATAAGAAAAAATGCTTTCAAAAATCCTCAAGTAAGTGACCATGAAGATGTTTATGACCCTTGGATGAGCGAAGAAGAGAAAAGCAAGATTGGCTTGCCAAATATGAAAGCAGCAATTGAGGAGACCGAGAAATGTTTGGTGCATCCTAATTTAAAATTTCAAAGTGGATTAGAATTGAAATTGGGTTGTCGCCCAGACAAGAATGATGCAGCTGAATACGATCACAGCATCAAAGATATCCTGATCCCGTTCTTGAAAAAAATCGCCCATCACGTGACATCAGTTATTCCAACTTCTCATCCATTCACTCTCCGAGACTACCTCCAATGCTTAATCCCCGGAACACTTAAATTTATCCAAATGGGAACTGGACGCTCTGGAACATTGGAGCCACGTCCGGAACTTATCAATGATACTGATCAGTGGAAGCAGGCTAAAAGAGTGGTTATCAAAAATATCGAATCAATTCCCAGTCAAGTTTTTGTGGATTCACCGAGATTTGCAGTTCAAGGACATAATGGTTTACTGGAGGAGTTTCTGAAGTTAGCAAAGGTGATTTTTTGCTTTTTGGGTCTCACCACGATTACCATAAAAATTATCTCAAATCGTCAGGAGCAAGCCCGGGTTTTGTAAGATAGTGAGTTTCGCGTCCCGCCACGATATGAAAACAAATTTCCATAACTTGTCTGATTTTGCTGCAATTACTTTGAAATTGAGCTTTTCATTTAAGCCATCCAGATATGTATGAATCGTCCAGAAATCACGTTTTTGGGATGAGTGGCTCTGGGCAGATCAGGGACAAACATTAAAGGAGGAGTGAAATCACTTTTATTTTCTTTTGAATTCTTGTAGATTGTTTAAAACAGAATCAGGTTTTTATTGTCTGAAATCACGAAAACTTCTCTAAAAAACATAAAATTGCGTCGACTGGCATAGAATTACTTTCGGTGGCCGAGTCCACTCGAACTACACGGGCAGGTGGAAGAGAAATCGTGTAGTTCTCGAGAATTTGTTCTCCTTCTTTCTTCTTTTTTTTTTTGCCGCTTTTTGACTTTCCGACTTGAATTTTAGGTTTAAAGAAGAAAAAGACAAAAAACCGTCGAAAAGTGGCAAAAAAAAAGAAAGAAAGAGAAAACAATCGGCAGTTGTCCTCGAGGACTACACGGTTTCACTTCCACCTGCCCGTGTAGTCCGAGTGGACACGGGAAAAAAGTAATTAAAAAAAAAAGAAAGTAATTCTATGCGGAGCGACGCAATTTCACGGTTTTCAGAGAAGTTTTTGTGATTTCAGAAAATAAGAATATGATTCTGTTTTAAATTATTGTGTATCCATAAACGTTTGCGCGGTCGCGGGCATTCTCCTCATGGCCGAGTTTGAAAAAGGGTCGGCCACCCCCGAATTTCTCAAATGGAGGCCCGTTGGGGGAGACATCGTTTATCACTGATTTCTTTCATTTTTCGACCTTTTTTCTGTATTTTTTTGCTTTAGAGATATTTGAATATGAATTTATTAAGACGAAAAATAAAAAAGAACTTGATTCTTAGTGTTTTTCCAATTTTCTTGCAATCAAGGAAAAATGAAAAAAACAATTTTTTAGTGATTTTGCGATGAAATCAAGTTCTTTTTTATTTTTCGTCTTAATAAATTCATATTCAAATATCTCTAAAGCAAAAAAATACAGAAAAAAGGTCGAAAAATGAAAGAAATCAGTGATAAACGATGTCTCCCCCAACGGGCCTCAATTTGAGAAATTCGGGGGTGGCCGACCCTTTTTCAAACTCGGCCATGAGGAGAATGCCCGCGACCGCGCAAACGTTTATGGATACACAATATCTACAAGAGTACGAAATAAAAAAAAAGTGATTTCACTCCTCCTTTAAACAAAAACAAAATAATTTTGAAAAAAAATTTTCAGGCGATCCTAACATTTCCCAATTTCCAACACTGCCGTATCATCAGCGACGACTCTCGACTTCCAAATTTTCCTGAATGGGAAAACCAACTCGGAGAATTCACATGTCTCAAAAATCAAGGCAAATGGGCTCGTTGTTATTTCATCGAAAATGCGGATAAAACTCGGAAATTCGTTGTGAAAATTATGTATTGTTATACTGAATTTGATTTCGAAAAAGATTGGAGGGATTATAATAATGAAGAAGGAAATGTAGAGGAAGAGGATGAAATTGATTGGATTGCTGTTGATGCAGAACGACGTCCGCAATTGTATAAAACACAACATGGGAGAACTTATACTCTTGAAGCACCACCAAAGAAATTTCTTATTGAGATTGAAAAAAATTGATTGAGTTCAATCTTTTGTTTATAACTTGTCGAATGCTTTTTTCCCATCTTCTCTTTTCTCACCCCTTTCATCTCTTTCTCAAATAAGTCTTTGGTTTCCCATATTCTTTTTTTTCTCAACATGAATTTATGAATGAATAAAAGGAGGAAAAGTGTCATTCTATCTCTTACTTTCTGCTAGCTGCCCAGTATTGTTTATGTTGACGAATTGATCAGAAAAAAAAAAGAGGGAGAGAGGACGTTCAAAAAAAAGACAGTGTCAGGTGAAGAGACGGAGAGAAAAAGAGCGAAGTCAGATAAAATCTAACACGCGATAGGGACAAGCAACACATTGTTGCCTTCCGACAGAAACATTTATGCGCTTTTTGTATTCTTGAATTACGCTTCAATATTAATTTCTTGCTTTATCCAAAATCGGAAAAATCATGGAAAAAATCTAGAAAAATCGCAGATTCTCCGATCTCTGACAGAGTTTCATCAATATTTTGAACTTTTCTTTTTATTTTTCATGATCCCTCTGCAAAAACTTTGAAAATATGCCCACTTTTTTAAAGCTTTCCTTCTCATATTTTTTGCTATATCAAATGATACTACAATTTTTTTAAAGCAAAAAACCCAAAAAACAATTAAAGAGTTCGCAGCTGTTTATCTTTGATTTCATCATAAAACTTTCTTGTGGGAACCACGCTCCATTTAAAGGCACCTCGGTTTTTTTCGATGCACCGACATCATTTCGTTGTGAGACCCTAGTCAAATACGTCGTGTTCTCACCTCTTTCTGTTGGCCCTCTGTTCTTCTCACCCCTCTCATTCATCATTTTTTGCCATGTTGTGACAGCCGTTCATCCCAATTCATCTCACAACATTTTTCTGATGTTTTACTATGTAAAGTATAATTTTAGATTCAGCTTTTCCTTAGTTATTAGAGTTCCAAGCAAAAGTAGAAAATTTGTCGATATTTTCAAAAAAAAAATTCAATTGAAAATGAGAATCAAGCCTCATATATCTTTTGAAAAATTCCATAGGATACTTTGAAAAAAAGCTTCATTTTTCCATTTTTGAAGGTTTATCAAGTTTCTGAAAATTTTCGGTAATTTTAGAAGTAGGTCTATCATGAAAATCCGATTTTTCAACTTAGAAGTTAATGTACAGATAATTGAACCTCGCCATGTCCCACATGTTGTAAACTGATCAGATCGCTCTTTCAAACGGAGAAACCGCTTATGAAATTAGACTCCGCCCCCTTTCCGTTCTAGAATTTTCGATGAAGTTTTTCCCTCAATGTCAAGATTTGAAGGGCATCCAAAATTTTGAAAATTTTACAAAAGTATTGAAACATAACCGGTGAAAACTGTGGAAACTTCAAGAAATTCACTACCATCTGATCCTGCCCCTCCTTACTCACAACTCTTTACACTTCTCTGATAAAATCTCACACATTTTTCAAATTTCAACCAGTTCTTTTTTTCCAGGTATGTCTGCCGAAACTCTTCGTTCAAATCCGATTTCACTTCGAACTGTAATCCTTTTCCATTTCTCACAAGGAATGGAAATATTTGATGGATATAAAAGATTCTGTCGAGTTCTTGGTGATAATTGTATGGACTACCCGGAATACGAGTACTGGTGGATGCGTTTTGCAAGAAAAGAATTCGATTTGGATTATGATAGAAGGTAATTGAGGAAAATTTAAAAGAATAAAAATTCTTTGAAAATTTTCATTTCAGCCAAGACCCGGTGACTAGAAAATTTGAGGATTTGACGCCAGCGATTCTCCGCGAGGTTATGAAAAATTTGTCATTGGAAGAGACGTAAGTTTTTAGAAAAAAATTTCCATTTTCGATTCGATCCCGAAGTCATTAAGAACGGCAGTTACTTACGGGATGTAAAAAAACACAGAAACGGGGAGCAAAATTTAAAAAAAAAGAGCGTTAATCGTCCACTTGTCGGGTTCTAGGCAACAAATATGTGATCGGCACTGCTTTCAAAAGCCCGCCGTGTTGTAGCTTTTAGAATTGTCTTTCGAGTGAAATAACATTTATGAAAAACCAGAATTGAAAAAAAATTGTCGGAGTTAAAAAATTTTTTAACGACTTTTAAAAATGGCAGGAAGCGAAACAACTTCGAATAACAGTCTACAAAAGAAAAAAACTCTCGTGAGAAAAAATTGCAAAACACAGTTTTCCCTAATAAATTTGTTAGTGGAGGGTCATCGGAATTTTTCTCGGTCTTCTAAAAAGTTGAAAAACATCGGAATTTACGTGAATTTTTTTCCAGAGTCACCCTTGGCCAGGTGTCCCAAAACCTTCGTGACGTTTCGGATTCGTTTGCGGTCACTCATCAAGAAGCTATCATTAAATTCGATGGCCCAAGAGTATCATTGACAATTGATGACAAGGAATATGTGAACAAAGTGATGAGCGAAATCAAAAACGATTATCGGTTTAAGTTTGGTTTTGACGATAGGAATGATGAGGAAGGAAAGATATCAGAATCTTGTATCAATCATATCAAAGAGGGAATTGTTGAAATGGAAAAGTTCTTACTCCATCCGAAAGTAAAATTCGAGAAAAAATTCGAATTGGTTTTTGAATTACCTACTTACGGACACTACACTCGTTCAACAAACGGCTCAAAAGAGTACAACAAAACAATCAAAACGATGTTCATCAACTTTGTGACCGGAATAAATCAACATGTCACATCAGTCTTCTTCCGACATGATTATTTCATTTGTGACATTATCTCGATTTTGCAACCTGGAAAATTGGAAGGAATTCATTGCCAACGTTGCGCCATTGCTGATTTTTCACGTTTCATCAAAATGGATCAGTTTAAGCAGGCAACGTCTGTCAGAATTCCGGATCAAAATAGACATATTCCATTTAAATTGTTGAGCCATCTCAAGCGATTCGAGATTGGAGGACGAGTCAATGGTAATCTCAGGAATATGAGGAAACTGGTTGCCGTGAGTTTTTTCCAATTAAAAAAGTTCTGGTTTGAAGGTTTGAATGCAGAGCCGATTTCATAATGGTGGCCTTGAATTCGAAAAGTGGACTGATCAAGCGTGCTTTTTTACGTTTCATTTTTTCACGTTCTCTTAATATTTCATGAACTTTCGAGCACAAAAAAAGCAAATTGAATTTATAAGAGCCGCCTGTGATTTGTCGACTGATCGGGTTCTAGGCCATCAATTCTCGGCCATGATTTCCAACACAGTTATGTGTCTTTTAGAGTAAGATAAGATAATTCATAATGAAAAACAGAATCAGGAGGAAAAAATACTGAAACAGATAACTTAAAAATGTGAGTTCAGTTTTCCTTTTAAAAATTTATTTTCCTCTGTACAATAATTTCGACTGAGCGGTTCGTTTTCTTTTTTTTTTTTAATTTTCCTAATTTTTCCGAGAGTATGCGACTTTGTTGAATGATAGTTTTGAGACTGATAGAACGTTGAAAATGAAAAATATTTGTAAAAAAAAAACATTCACAATCAATTTGCAGGCGATCTTCCGTGGAGACTTCCCAAAATTCGAAAAATGCACAGTCAAATGCCACGATGATAATCTTTATGTATTCGAAGAAACTTGGGACGCCGAATTTGGATTAACCACTGTTACTCATAATGAAGAAATGGAGACTGAAAGTCATTCTGGAATTCGTCGTCAAAATGAGATGACGTTGAAAATTACAATGACTACTTATGACGATCACGACAATTACAGTAAACTTGGTTTTTTGTTCGATATCGAAAAAATTAATTAGACTTGTTTTTGAAGTGAAAATTGCGCCAAGCGCGCCCCACGAATAATTCATCGATATGGCCAAGAAATGAAAGCTGGAAGAGTCGGAACTGCAACCACAAGCCGAGGCACCAACTCTTCCAGCTTTCTTTTCTCGGCCATATCGATGAATTATCCGTGGGGCGCACTTGGTGAAGTTTTTTAATTTACAATATATTCATGTTTTTTTGCTTGCGTCTGACCTTTTTCTATTTATTTCTTAATTTTGGGATTGTTTCGAGAACCCAGATTGGTTCCAGAAACTTCCAGTCTTGATAATTTTCGCAGCATTTATCCTCTCATCTTTTTTATTGATAGTTTTCATATCAAACATTCACTATTTTTTTCGTATTTCCCGCTCATTTCTACAGCATAAACAAGTTTTTGTTATTGTATTTATTCATCTTTTTTGTGAAATTTCGAACTCTTTTTTTTCACTTTTCTAATAATGAAAAATTGTTGATAATTTTTTCTCCAAATGAATAATCTGAAATTTTTTTAAACGTTTTTTTAAACAAAAAATCCTTTCTTCGGAATTTTTGGGCCAGCAAACTAGCTGAAAATTGGGCAGTGATAGCTGGATTCGATTATTAGACTGTTCTGAAAAGATTAAATTTTTAAAAAATCCCAAAGATTTCTTCGAAAATCCAGTTTCCGGCGCAAAATCTTTCTGAAACTCCTGAAAAGTTTGTTTGCTCGTCACTTAAAATGCCATGAGTACGCAGTCACCATCACTGCGGGCTTGGCATTTTACCTTCCGAGCAAACTAATTTTTCAGATTTTTCAGTAAATTTCTGGGTTGGAAACTGATTTTTATCGAAAATTCTCAAGTTTTAGGCAGATTTTATTGGTCTAGACGTGTTTTGAAGTGTGTTTATCATAAACTTCGCAAGTTCCGCACATTTTCAAAAATTTATTCATTTATTTTTTCCATTAAAAAAATTTTTTCCAAAATTTCACAGCGGCGGAAATACACACGCCAAACTGCTCCGCAGTGGAGCGCACTTGCATAGTCTCTCCCATTTTATGAAAATTCGGCGTTATTCAGAATGCGGTAATGCTACTAGCGGCGCAATTATTTATAAACACTCGAAAACTGGAATACAAAGTTGAAATATAAAGAATGTCAGAAGAAGTAACTAAAATGAGCGAAAAATAAAGAAGCTGTATACAGCTTCTTTATTTTTCGCTCATTTTAGTTACTTCTTCTGACATTCTTTATATTTCAACTTTGTATTCCAGTTTTCGAGTGTTTATAAATAATTGCGCCGCTAGTAGCATTACCGCATTCTGAATAACGCCGAATTTTCATAAAATGGGAGAGACTATGCAAGTGCGCTCCACTGCGGAGCAGTTTGGCGTGTGTATTTCCGCCGCTGTGAAATTTTGGAAAAAATTTTTTTGTGAACATTTGTCTCTGCGCCTTTAATCCGAGGTATCAGGCTTTCGCAAATAAGACATTAGTATTCGTCGAAAATTTTTTATTTTTTAATTTTGAAATTGATATTTTTTTCCAGATTGATACTCCGAAAAGTGTCCAAAAATCTTCGTTCCATCGTGGATGATTCGAAACTTCGAATGGAAAAAATGGAAATTTCGTTTTGTGACCGTCAAACTTTCATTAAATTCGATTCTCTTCCGAAAATCGGTTATTATTTTGGACACAAGGACACAGAATGTTCTGTGAAATACGAGGAACGTGATAAATCCATTGAAAATATCTATCATTCTGATCGTGCTCTTCAAGATTTGGGAATCCTCTTCAAAAATCCGAATTTCGAATTGAAAAATCTAGATGTTACTTTTGCCTTGGGAGTTGCTTCGCTTTATGATGTGGAACTTCCATGGGATGAGAAGCCGAAACAAAGATGTAAAGCGATTGGAAAGTATTTCGAAGAGTTCGGGTCAGTTCTTATTTTTATGAAAAAATTGCCAACTAATAAAATTTGGAAAAAGTGTTTATCACAATTTTAGTTAATTACTGTTTGAAAAAAGTCAAATTGTAGTCAAAAACCTCTTAAAAAAGCCGGAATCATCTTTTTCTCGTTCTTAAAGGAGGTCGGAACTCGGGTTTTTCCAATTTAAAAGCCTAATGCAGTTTTTTATTCTGATTATTTTCTTTCACTACGACTACACTCAAAAATCACTCTAAACAGGTGAAAAAGGTGTTTGAAAGCATGGCCGCGTACAGATCGATGGTATAGGATTTTGAAAAAAAAAGCGCGGAAGTCGCAAACTTGTCGGATCCTAGGCCGTCAATCTGTATTGTGTGCTTCTTTCAAACGCCTTTTTCACCCGTTTAGAGTGATTTTTGAGTGTAGTCGTAGTGAAAGAAAATAATCAGAAGAAAAAACTGCATCAGAATTTGAAATTAGAAAAAACCCGAGTTCAGTCCTCCTTTAAGTTGACATTTCATTAGGAAAATCATCAAAAATTGCGTTAAGCATACTGTTCATAGCATGATTCACATTTGATGGCCTAGAAACATCTGATTAACGAATTTGCAAAAACGTGTTTTTTTCCGCTAATAGCAGAAAGAAAACTGCTGAAAACATTGAAATCAGCAAAAAAGTGAGTTTTCGTGAATGCGGACAGAGGTTTCTAGATCATTAAATGCGAATCATGCCTGACGCAATCCTTTTTTGGACAAAAAATGAGAAATTGGCACGGTGCCAGATCCTATAAGAAACCAAGAAAAAAAAAAGAAAAGAAATTCAAATTTTTGTTTTCGCGGGCAACTTGCCTACAACACAAAAACTACAAAGTAAAATTCCTGCAGATCTCAACTTAACGTCACCGTCATCGGCACAAGAATCGAAATCTATATGGATATCGCCGAGCCGCTTCTCTCCATTGTTCCATACTTGAAGCCGGGAACTCTTGAAAGCATTTATATCAAAGTGCCAGGCGACGAATGCCCGAAATTCGATGAAATGATGAGAAAATTGGTGGAATTGGATCAATGGAAACAAGCAATTCACTTTATTATGAGAGAGCCGGAGTTCACACCACCAGTCGACCATTTGTTGCATTTCAAATCTTTCAATGTTTTCATGCCGAATCTTACTGAAGATTTGGCTGTTCAATTGAAGGAGGTGAGCACTTTTTCTGACTAAAAATTCCTTTATTAGCCTGGCAAGATGAGGAGCAACCGCGCCTTACTCAGTTAATCAATTGTACACAGTTGAATATTGGAAATCTTCGTTTTTACATTCAGAGATTTCTTACAAGGGACCTTTTTTTTAAACCCGGTTGGGAGTTTTCTGAAATTTTTAGAGCTTGTTCACACCACCTCTGGTATTTCCAAAACGAATTCAACCTCTTTTATCCAGAACCAAGCTCAAAAATTCAATTTTTAGAAGTTTCAGTGCGTTTTGAGCTCGAAAATTGCAAAAATGAGGGGCTTATTAAACTCCTCGGACGCTCAAATTCGTTTAGTAGTCTTTTTTGTCCTTACTTCACATTTTAACAACATTCCGGGAGAAAAAAATTTCAAAATTTGTGTTGAATAATTTAACACCACCACACACACACACACACTACACCAACACTTATGGCATCTTGAACTTTTTTTTCAAATCGGCTAAAATTTTTGAAGCAGTAAAAGGTATGTAAAAGTAGCCTCGCAATTTTTCTCGAAACAAAACTCATTTTGAAAAGAGATATAGCGATTTTCATAAAGGACTGGAATGCTAAAAATCAAAAACCTAACATTAGAAATGGATATATTAATATGACTAGCTTTTCCAGACCTCCGGTCCGGCAAAGCTAGAAAACGCATTCATAGGTTTTAGCCTACTAAAAGTGAGAAAAACGCGAAAAACGGTAAATTCCAGAAGTGGCTTCAGAATAACGCCTATAGCTCGGCTTCTGGAAATCCGATCGCTTAAAAAATTTTGTCGCCTCATCTCGAAAAAATTTCCTGTCGAACAAAAAAAAACCATGTAAAAAGCTCTTTTCCGAGCTGACAATTGTGAGAAACTTTTTGGGAAACATTTCGTTGGACATTTTCACGGGTTACGGTAACATTTGCCCGTGAGTCATACTTTCTGTTTTTCAAGAGAGAGGAGGGCAGATGAAAGAAAAAAATTTTTTTTCTTCTGAAAATTTTCAGCCGAAAAAACAAATTTTTTAGTTTAAAAAAAAGAGACTAAAAAAATTTTTTTCTGACCTCACTATCAGTGATTCCCAACCGGTACCTACAAAAGGTTCCCTTGATAGAGATATTTCCGATTTCACAAAATTTGCGCCATTTTTCAAATATCTGCAGAATGAATTTTTCCACTGAAAAAAAACCTTACTTTTTTAATATTTTTTTCAAATTAAAGGAAATTTTGAGAAAATTTCCCAAATAAAGTGAACGCAGAAATCTAGTTATTTTTTCTGCAAACTATCATTCTTATTTCAGACTCTTCTCAAAAAGCCGAATTTCGATGCTCTTTTTATTAGATATGAAGAAGATTCTCTCGACACTGTAGCCATCAGAAAACGTCTTGGACCATGCAAAATCGTTGGACCAATGATTCGTCCGGGTATTGGACACAAGAATCTCTACAAAAGTAAACATACTAATGCCGATTACAATATTCATATCTCCCAATTTGTATTCTACATTGGAAAACAAGAAATTGCTTAAATTTCCCTAGTTTAATTACTGTTGTTCTGATTACTTCTGTTGATTTTGTTGTGGTTTTTTTTTATTAAATAAATTTCTTTGAGAAAAAAAAATCACTCCTAATAAGTTTTATTATGGGTCAAGCTTTTCCCGGAATTTCTTATTCAGAGGAAAATTTCAGTAAACTATCGGAAATCTTTTGAAATTTTGAAAGAATTCGATAAAAGCAAAATTTTTTTCCGAAAATTTGTGTGGAAAAATTTTTTTACTATCGAAAAATTTGAACATTTTCCTCGGAAAACTAGAAAAAAACATTACAAAATTTTTTGCTCGTAAAGTATAATGCGCAGTACGCAGTCACCATCATTGCGGACTTTACACTTTACTCGGCATTTTCAAATTTCTTGCTCATCTTAAAATTCAAAACATTTTTCGATTTTTCTTTCAAAGGTAGATTTCACTTCAAAGTTTTCGAATCCGATTTCTCCAATAACAATTCTAGCAATCCAAATGTTTTTTCAGCAAACTCCGCCCACAAAAAATGTCGGAAATTCTGAGCACCAAGGCTCTTCAAACGTATTATCTTTACGAACGTCTTCAAAAGAAATCCGACGATGACGCCTGCAAAACTGTCTGCAAAAGTGTCAAAAAATCCATCCCTCGTGAATTTTTCCTTCCATTTGTGGAGACCGAAGAAAAGTAAGCTCCGCCCAGTTTTCTTTAAACTGGTTCAGAAATATATATTTTTTAAACTTTTTTATCTCCAAACTTTGAAAAGTTCAATAATTTTGCATTTTTTGGAAACTAAGAAACACACCACACCTCAAACCTTGCAAAAGTGGGCGGAGCCTAATCTTTCTATTTTTACAGAGCTCTTCAAAAAATAATCAACGATAAAGAGGCTCTTCATCAATGTATTCTCTACGAATTTCTTCAAAAGAAACCAATCGGACAAGCCTACAAATCCTTTTCCACAATTCTGGGAAAAAATATTCTGGAATTTAAAGAATTCAAAATTTTGTTTGAAAAATTCAAGTCGGGCGAAAATTCTGGAATCGATAAGAAGAAGGAGAAGAAGCTCCGCCCACTCGAAATGCCTGTGTAAGTCAATATCATTCGAAAAAATTTTAGTTTTTGGGCGAAAATCTTTTTCCTTTTCTCAGTTAATGGAAATAAAAGTCAAATATTAGGCTCCGCCCATTTTTGATATTTTGAAGATCGAAAAAAAAATATAGGCGGAGCTTCCTTTTTTCGAGAAAAAAATTCTCTGCCTTTTCTACAAGATGGGTGGAGTCCTTTTTTTTCGAAGTTCCTTCTTTTTTTCAGGGCATTTTGCATATCCGATCTGAAATTTATTCGAAAGATGGGCATAGCCTATTTTGCTTTTTGTGTGAAGCTCCGCTCATTTTTGTAGTCTTGAGAGTCGAAAAAAAGGGCGGAGCTTCGTTCTTTCGAATGCAAAATGCACTGCCCTTTTTTTTAAACTAGAAAAATGGGTGTAGCCCCTTTTTTTCATTTTTATTTTTTTAACGCCTTTTACAGGTCACTTCACAATTCCAAGCAGAAAATTTTAAAAAACCAAAAAAAGTTCAAATTTCTCAAATAATGGGCGGAGCCTATTCTGCTTTTTGTTTTAAGCCCAGCCTTTATCAGGTCGTTTCCAGGGTTTTTCGAAAAAAAAATTCGGGAAAAAACTTTTCCAATTTTCTCAAAAAGGGGCGGAGCTTATTTCAAACATTTACAAGGATCCGTCGATGACCCGGGTCCAAGTTGGCAAATCCGAAAAAAATTTTCCTCTGATTTTTGTTTGAAGCTCCGCCTTTTTTGTTGTTTTTACACTTTTTGAAACAGATAATAACAAAAAACCAGAAAAATTCAAATTTTTTTAAAATTATGAGCTTATTTCGAAATTTTGCAGGGATCCTTCAATGAGTCCATCTCAACTAGACAAATTCGAAAGAATGTTTCGTGCGATGAATATTCAAGTTCCATGCTCCGATTCATCTGATAGTGAAGATGACGTCGAAAGTTCTGCATCTGCTAATCTTCTCTCCATTATCAATAGTCAAGAACCGAAAATCGATGAGCTTGAAATCTCATTTGCCGATCGTTATACTTTTATTAAAATCGACTCGACAAGCATTGATTACAGTCAAAGAAATGATGAATGTGTTCAGAAAATCGGCGGTCAAATGAAAAATTTGGGACGAAAAAATCATTTGGATTGTGCTCTCAATGATTTGGCGACTTATTTGAAAAATCCAAAAAATCAATTGGGAACTATGAGAATCGTTTTTCTTCTTGGTATTTCGTATATTCTTCCTGGCGGACATATTCCTGAACGTCCGATTATGAAATTGCGAAAAATTGAGAGATTTTTCCAGAAATTGGGGTAAGTTTTTCTATTTTCAGAAAAATAGAAAATCCACCAAGTTCGCTCCATTGCAAATGTTGTCAAGAGGGCTCGTTCAGCTAACAGTGGTAGGCCGCGGCCATAGCCCACAATGAAATGAACAAGGAGTCCCACGCATGAAGTGCGCCTTGCGACGAACGCTCCGCCCCTCTTTTTCATGCGTCAACAGAGACGCTGGCGCGTTTCCCGAAGCACCGAAATTTATAACTGGAAAAACGCATTTCATCGAAATAGGTTTCACTTATCAAATCAGATCAGTGAGCATCAGATCAGTGAGCAAAAAGGCTTCATGACTAATTTAAATTAAGCTTTTTCGGTAAGAATTTTCTCATTCTGGCATAAATACTCGATCAAAACTTTTGTGATTGAAAACATAATTTGAACTGCCGCCGAAAAACGTGAAGTGCGTCAACGGTGCCTACACTTTTTTACGCCAGCGAAGGTGTTGGCACATTTCACGTATGGGACTCCGTGTGAAGGTGGCCGCGAACGAGCTTTCTCAGCTGAAAGTGCCCTCTCGACAACATTTGCATTGGGGCGAACTTGCTCTGATTTTTATTCTTTCTACTAGAATTTTCGAAGAAATGAGCAATCGCGCTCTATTGGATTCAGTCGACTAAAAAAAAGTTTCTTGTTTTCATCAAAAAAAAAATGTTCGAAAATCGTTTGAAAAATGCATTTTTCGACTGAAAATGACAGTTTGCGACATTTTTTCGAGCTGAATTTAGCTGAAGAACTTGAAAAAAAAAAATTTTCAGTTAAAAATGTTTTTTTTTAAAATTTTTCAGTGAAAAATTCTTTGAAATAGACGTTTTTTGTACGAAAACCGTAAGTTTCACCAAAAAATTATCATCCTCTGAAAGTGGAAAAAATTCAAGTGCTGAGTCCAGTGGGGCGCGGTTATTTCGAAATGCTAATGTTAAAAATTCTAAAAACTTTAAGAATAGTTTTTCTTTAGATAGCCACAAATTTTTCAAATAAATTCAAAAATCTGTGAAAAAAATTTTTCCAAATGATGCGAAGTTAAAGTTTTCACTATTTTTTTCATTTAAAAAATTCAAATTTTTCGAAAAATTCTCTGAAATTGGGAAAAAATATTTTTGTCATTCAAGTAAAATTTCAGACGCCAAGTTCAAGTCAAATACTTCAATATTCAATTCGAAATTCATGGAGATGATGATGCTCAACCAGTGATGTCATTTCTACCGTATCTCAAACCAGGATTTCTTGAGAAAATCCGTATCAAAATGGATTTTGATTTCAAGGAAATGATGGAAAAAGTTGTGAAATTGGATCAATGGAAGCAGGCGATCGAATTGGATATGCATAAAACTCACTTCACTCTTCCAATTGAAAATTTGTTTCATTTCTAGAAATTCGTAGTTTTTATGCCAAAATTGAACGAGGAGAAAGTTATTGAGATCAAAAATGTAAGAAAGAATATTTTTACATTACTTATTTGCGGGAGCCTGACATCTGGGTTTAAAGGCGCAGCGACAAATTTCTATTGGGTCCCGCCACGATTACAGTAATTCTGAGTTGAAAATAACTGTAATCGTACCCAAAAGGGACCCAATGGACATTTGTGGCTGCGCCTTTAAACCTAGATATCAGGCTTTCGCAAATAAGTAATAGGCTAAAAAAATACTCAAATGAGTTTGAAAAAAAAAAGTTCCATTCATCTGTAAATTCAAAAAAACAACTGTTTTGGAAAAAAGAAAAATTCTGAAAATCCGGTTCGAAAAAAAAATTTTCCAAGACTTTCAATGTCTTCCAAAAATTCAGTTACTGAAACTTTTTCTAGCTTCGAGCTATGTTTAGAAAAATATTAATTCAGAAAAGAAAATCTGCGTTTTCATTTTTATTTCCAGGCTCTCTTCAAAATCCCAACTTTCGAGTCGTGCACCATGCAGTATTATGAAGACGAGTTGGACACCTACTACATTGATGATAATCTCGGAGAATATACTGAAGTTGAAGGCTATCACCATTTCAAAAGTTCACATACTGGCCACATCTACAATATTATCACTGCTGATAATCATATTGAGATCACCAAGGTCTAGGTTTTACCTGTTAAAATTCATTCATTCTCTTGTTGTTGTTGTTGATTTTTTGAATGAATTAATACTAATAGTTTCTTTCTACCTTGAAATGTTCAGACTAAATTCCTAAAAATGTGACTTCAGTCCAAAAACTGGAAGAAAAAACCAAAAGATAGATATAAAAATTTCTGATCAGAGACGCTGTAAGTCCTCAAAAAAAATTTTTGTATTACTTATTTGCGAAAGCCTGACACCTCGGCTTAAAGGCGCAGCGACAAATGTTTCTTGGGTCCCGCCACGATTACAGACCCAAGAGACATTTGTCGCTGCGCCTTTAAACCGATGGGTCAGGCTTTCGCAAAGAAGTAATAGAATGGGTCAAAAATTATTTTGTCACCATTTGTTTCAATGAATCTTGTATTCTCATTTCCATCTGAAATTCGAAGAAATCATTTTCAATCAAGACTTTAATTTTCCCTCACTTTTCTCGTGATTAAAGCCAATTTTATCGAATTCTGAGCACTTTTTAACCGTCGCACGCAATCGTGACGTCATCATATCCAACCTATTCTTTTTTCAGCTCAACTTTGTTCTTTATACCCCTTTTCCATTTCTTCATTTTCCCATTCTCCAACATATTCAGAAACGAAAAATATTTTCCCACAAAATCGTCTTCTGATCCCCATTTTTCTGTTTCCCAAGTTTATATAAAAAAGTAAAAGGAACAAAAAGAGATAAGAAAAAGAGTGAAAGAGTAACACTTTCTCTTCTTCCCCGTCTTCATGTGTTACCCGTGGCAACACGTGGTAAAAATCTAACAGAGAGGAAGAGATTCTAAAAGAAAGAGAAGGTGCTCATTATCCACCCCTTTCTCAGAAGAAACAAAGCTCCGCCTTCTCTTCGATTTGGCTCTAGAAACAGAGAGCTTACTCTCTTGCCTCATTTCCACTTGAGTTCTGTTCTGACATGAGAGGCTAGCGGCTTAAAATGTTTTGTTCTGGAACTTTCTGAAGGTGTCTAATTTCTTGAATTTTAAGGAAAGTTGTCTACAGTCTAACAAGGGAGTTCATTTCACATACCGTCTTCAAACGGCTTGAAAACTTGTGAACTAGTACTCTTTGACGTGGTTTGAAAGAATCTGAACTCAATTTGTGCGCAATTCTGCTCGTTTTCGAGAAATTTCGATCTGGAGCAGAGCTTAGTGGTAATTTCAGATCGAAATTTCTCGAAAACGAGCAGAATTGCGCACAAATTGACTTCAGATTCTTTCAAACCACGTCAAAGAGTACTAGTTCACAAGTTTTCAAGCCGTTTGAAGACGGTATGTGAAATGAACTCCCTTGTCAGATCCGGAGAACAAAGATTTCTGAAGGTACTGTAGGATGGATTTTTAGGATTTGGAAAAGCGTTTTTTTTTTCAAAATTTGGAATTTTATGATTTTGACCACTTTACAGGGTTTCGTGAGATAATTATAGCAGGTTTTCTGAGAGTTTTCGAAAAATTGAGACTTTCTTGAAATTTTTTTGAACTGGTTCAGTTTTCGTTTTTTGAAATTTTTTATTTGTCGTACGAGCGCTGCGCCATATGCGCTCTACTGTACTATTAGAAAAACAGAATTTTCCCGAATTTTGGAGTTTTTTGAGATTTTGACTTTGATTTCTCTTTTGACTTCTGACTATTTGATTAGACCCAAAATTGAATTCTTGATCTCTCTTTTCTTGGAATTTACGGAAATGTTGTCTTCTGACTTCTGAAGTCGTCGTTGAGTACAAAATGCTGAAGGTGTTAGTGTAAAAAATTGGATACTTTTGGGATTTGAAAAATAAAGTACGTACTATTTGACTGACAAAAACCAAGAAACTAGAAAATTTAGGACTTTAAAAAAAATTTGAAATATTCAAAATTTGAACATTTTCAGAGGAATCTGTTGTACTCTTCATCTTACTATCTACTACTTCGCTGAACAAAAAGAATTCAAAATTCCGGAGGTAATTTGAAATTTTCTTTTTTTTTCACTTATTTTTCTTTCTGCTCATCCATAGCTTCATTTATCCTAAAATTATGACTTTTGTAGTTTGTAGTCTATTTAGTTTATAGTTGATGTAGTTTGTAGTCTATGTAGTTTATAGTTTATGCAATTTGTAGTCTATGTAGTTGTAGTCTATGTAGTTTATAGTCTATGTAGTTTGTAGTTTATATAGTTTGTATTATATGTAGTTTTTAATCAACATAGTCTTCATCGTTTTAGCTTCTTACATCATCATTTCCACTAGCGCGCGTCAAAATTCCTCTATTTTTTCGTAAAAATTTTTAAACTCCGTATCCCCACACTTGAGCTGAGTCGCTACTCACTTAATTGCGGGCCTATGCACGCATCATTCAACCTTTGAGACGGGTGTTGCTATGTCGCTATGGCTTGAGCTGAGGAGAAAAGATGAGGAAGACAAAAAGAAAGAGAAAGAGCTGGAAGAAAGGGGGCGTGGCCGATGAAGGATGGGTATTGTAGTTTGTAGTCTGTGTAGTTTTGTAGTGTTTGTGATCACGAAGGTGTAGCTTTTCATTTAAAAACATAAAGAACTTTCAATCAAAAAAATTTAAAAAAAAACTTTTTTCCAGCCACAGAGCACCATGTCGACTGAGCCAGAAGTTGTAGAGCAACCCAAACAATCATCATTCTCGATTCTTTCCGTTTTCGGATGTCTCAGTTGCTCTCATGGAACAATTGACGATGGAGAAATCGTCATTGGAGGAAAAAGAGAAAAATCGGGTCCATTGACGTATGAGGACGTCTTCCAATGGGGACAATCATTTGAGAATTTGATGACGACTAAGCAAGGACAGAAGATGTTTGCAGAGTTTTTGAAGGGAGAATACTCGGATGAGAATATTCTTTTCTGGCAAGCATGTCAGGAGCTGAAAAGGGAGAAGAATTTGGAAAAGGTTGAGGAAAAGGTGGGTAGCCTAGAAGGAAAGAGAGGAGCGTAGCTTCAAGCCTGTTTTGACCTGGGTAGGATCCACCGTAAAACATATGAATAGAAAGTCTGCCAAGCTTAATTTCTTTCAAAGTGTTTATTTCGTTAACCGTTACTCACTAGGGAATGGTCAAAATGGGGTGTGGGGTTTTGTTACAAAAAGTATATCAGCCGAAAGTGCACCTTTAGAATAGCCCAAATCAGTTTTCTTTAGCTGCCAAATACCTCTCCAAACCGAGATATTTCGATCTGAAATTTCAGTATTTTTCCAGTTGATTTACCACTGTAACACACACTTTCTCGTTACCGCGGCTATCTGAACACCCACTCCCTTGTCACCTCCTTCGAACACATTTCAAAACTGTGGTCAAAACGTTTTGAAATGTGTTCGAAGGAGGTGACAAGGGAGTGGGTGTTCAGATAGCCGCGGTAACGAGAAAGTGTGTGTTACAGTGGTAAATCAACTGGAAAAATACTGAAATTTCAGATCGAAATATCTCGGTTTGGAGAGGTATTTGGCAGCTAAAGAAAACTGATTTGGGTTATTCTAAAGGTGCACTTTCGGCTGATATACTTTTTGTAACGAAACCCCACACCCCATTTTGACCATTCCCTAGTCAGTCAAATTCGACAACTTTTTAAAGTTTATGTTTGGATTTAAAATCATTGCTCTAAAATTTTTGGAGTGAAAATCTCGTGGGTTTGATTTGACTACAAGCTTCAAAAATCAAAACTGAAAAACACCGAAAAAAATCTCACATCACCCTTTCTTTAATGTCATTTTCCCCATCATTCTGTCATTTTTCTTCACCGCAATTAGCCCGCTTCTTTTTGATTTTAACACTGCCTTTCGGTAATTACTGAAAAACAAAATTCACCGGCGCCCAAATGTTTTCCGATTCGGCTAGTTTTGCTTCAGCATGTTACTTAGGACCCATATAGTCAGAAAACTTTAGTTTTGAGTCCATCTCTGTCTTGCTCCAGGAGCTGGAGGACCAAAAAGGATCAAAAACAAACGTTGCCCAATCGTTCTGAAAAATGTTTTCTAGACGTATTTCAACACGCTGAACACAAATTTCACAAGGAAAAAGCTTGAAACCAATTTTAAAGAGTACCTGTAGTGCTAAATTTTTGATTTTTGACAATTTTCGGACGTTTTTTTTCGTTCCTGAAAAATTTAGTATGGGACGTGACTGAACAGATTCCAGATTCGGATTCAGCACCTAAAAATCCGTCGATTTCCTTTAAAAAATCAAAAATCGAGATATACACCTTTTGAGATAAATCCACTTTTATGCATTTTCAGAACCTACCCCCCTCCATGGTGAAAAAAGTCATAGTCTCAGATCCGTACAAAAATTTTGTGGGATGTTCCCCCATCCAAATGTGACTTGGTCACCAAATTTCAGCTTCTGACAATTCGATTTGTAGTCGTAGCACCACTTCAAAAAAATCTATCTCCTGATCCTGGATCGAAAAAATCAAAAATTTTAAAATCAGTTATTTTTGAGCGGAATGTGTCAGAAAGTGTTAACACCACCTCTCTGTAATTACTCAACAATCTCTGAAGTACTAATTCACCGGCGCCCAAATGTTTTCCGATTCGGCTAGTTTTGCTTCAGCATGTTACTTAGGACCCATATAGTCAGAAAACTTTAGTTTTGAGTCCATCTCTGTCTTGCTCCAGGAGCTGGAGGACCAAAAAGGACCAAAAACAAACGTTGTCCAATCGTTCTGAAAAATGTTTTCTAGACGTATTTCAACACGCTGAACACAAAATTCACAAGGAAAAAGCTTGAAACCAATTTTAAAGAGTACCTGTAGTGCTAAATTTTTGATTTTTGACAATTTTCGGACGTTTTTTTTCGTTCCTGAAAAATTTAGTATGGGACGTGACTGAACAGATTCCAGATTCGGATTCAGCACCTAAAAATACGTCAATTTCCTTAAAAAAATCAAAAATCGAGATATACACCTTTTGAGATAAATCCACTTTTATGCATTTTCACAACGTACCCCCCTCCATGGTGAAAAAAGTCATAGTCTCAGATCCGTACAAAAATTTTGTGGCATGTTCCCCTATCCAAATGTGACTTGGTCACCAATTTTCAGCTTCTGAAAATTCGATTTGTAGTCGTGGCACCACTTCAAAAAATCTATCTCCTGATCCTGGATCGAAAAAATCAAAAAATTTAAAATCAGTTATTTTTGAGCGGAATGTGTCGGAAAGTGCTTAGTAAGTCATCAATTATTGTTTTAGACAAATAACCGGTAGGAAATCTGACAATCCACTCAGATTTCAGTGCTAAAGCAAATATTGGAAGAAATTTCTGAAAATTTGATGTTTAAGCGAAGGAAACGTGATTTCGCGAGAGAGATTTTGTCTGAAACGACTATTCAGGACTAACTTAACACTTTCTGACACATTCCGCTCAAAAATAACTGATTTTAAAATTTTTGATTTTTTCGATCCAGGATCAGGAGATAGATTTTTTTGAAGTGGTGCTACGACTACAAATCGAATTGTCAGAAGCTGAAATTTGGTGACCAAGTCACATTTGGATGGGGGAACATCCCACAAAATTTTTGTACGGATCTGAGACTATGACTTTTTTCACCATGGAGGGGGGTAGGTTCTGAAAATGCATAAAAGTGGATTTATCTCAAAAGGTGTATATCTCGATTTTTGATTTTTTAAAGGAAATCGACGGATTTTTAGGTGCTGAATCCGAATCTGGAATCTGTTCAGTCACGTCCCATACTAAATTTTTCAGGAACGAAAAAAAACGTCCGAAAATTGTCAAAAATCAAAAATTTAGCACTACAGGTACTCTTTAAAATTGGTTTCAAGCTTTTTCCTTGTGAAATTTGTGTTCAGCGTGTTGAAATACGTCTAGAAAACATTTTTCAGAACGATTGGGCAACGTTTGTTTTTGATCCTTTTTGGTCCTCCAGCTCCTGGAGCAAGACAGAGATGGACTCAAAACTAAAGTTTTCTGACTATATGGGTCCTAAGTAACATGCTGAAGCAAAACTAGCCGAATCGGAAAACATTTGGGCGCCGGTGAATTTTGTTTTTCAGTAATTACCGAAAGGCAGTGTTAAGTTAGTCCTGAATAGTCGTTTCAGACAAAATCTCTCTCGCGAAATCACGTTTCCTTCGCTTAAACATCAAATTTTCAGAAATTTCTTCCAATATTTGCTTTAGCACTGAAATCTGAGTGGATTGTCAGATTTCCTACCGGTTATTTGTCTAAAACAATAATTGATGACTTACTAAGCACTTTCCGACACATTCCGCTCAAAAATAACTGATTTTAAATTTTTTGATTTTTTCGATCCAGGATCAGGAGATAGATTTTTTGAAGTGGTGCCACGACTACAAATCGAATTTTCAGAAGCTGAAAATTGGTGACCAAGTCACATTTGGATAGGGGAACATGCCACAAAATTTTTGTACGGATCTGAGACTATGACTTTTTTCACCATGGAGGGGGGTACGTTGTGAAAATGCATAAAAGTGGATTTATCTCAAAAGGTGTATATCTCGATTTTTGATTTTTTTAAGGAAATTGACGTATTTTTAGGTGCTGAATCCGAATCTGGAATCTGTTCAGTCACGTCCCATACTAAATTTTTCAGGAACGAAAAAAAACGTCCGAAAATTGTCAAAAATCAAAAATTTAGCACTACAGGTACTCTTTAAAATTGGTTTCAAGCTTTTTCCTTGTGAATTTTGTGTTCAGCGTGTTGAAATACGTCTAGAAAACATTTTTCAGAACGATTGGACAACGTTTGTTTTTGGTCCTTTTTGGTCCTCCAGCTCCTGGAGCAAGACAGAGATGGACTCAAAACTAAAGTTTTCTGACTATATGGGTCCTAAGTAACATGCTGAAGCAAAACTAGCCGAATCGGAAAACATTTGGGCGCCGGTGAATTAGTACTTCAGAGATTGTTGAGTAATTACAGAGAGGTGGTGTTAATATCTGATTTCTTGAAAATTTGTTGTCTATAATTGTCAAAAGTGAGCTCTCATTCTCTATTTTTCAAATGATATCAACAAATTATCACTTGACAATTATGAGTAACACAACTCATTAGATAAAGAAAAACAAAACATCAGGCTCAATGATAGATATCAAGTAATAATTATGAATAAAAAAATTTAAAGAAAAAGCGAGGGAAGAAAAGAAATCGGTAAACAAAAAGTTATAATTGCGGTGAAGGGAAAATGGCAGAATGATGGGGAAAATGACATTGAAAGAAGAAGGATGATGTGAGATTTTTGTTGGGGTTTTTGAATTTGGATGGGGACTAACTTCGTCAAAATTGGAAATTGATTCTGCACTAAAATTCGACGCTGATCACGATTTTCGAAGTGATTTTGCTTGAAAATCGTTTGAAACCGTAGTAAAAGCGTTCGAAAAACTCAATGACCGTGACCTTAGGGCCTAGGAATCTCACCGTGTAGTTCGAGAGGTCAAGGTGGCCTAGAGATTTTGCCAGTGATTCCTAGGCCATATTGTCCTCTCGAACTAGACGGTGGGATTTCTAGGTCCTACTACTGTCACGGTTTTTTCTCCGGCTTAGAACGATTTTCAAGTGAATTCACTATGAAAAATTTGACCAGAGGTGAATATTGTTGGTTGTAAACACAGAATTTTACGATAAAATGCATACTCTTTTCAAATTTTCCAGGCCCGCATCATCTACGAAGACTTCATCTCAATTCTCTCACCAAAAGAGGTTTCATTGGATTCACGTGTTCGTGAAATCGTCAACAACAACATGAATCGTCCAAATGCCGAAACTTTCGATGCTGCTCAAAATCAGATTTATGTCTTGATGCAACGTGACAGCTATCCACGTTTCTTGGTCTCCGATCAATACAAAAAGCTCGTCGGCAGCTTCGGTGTCAAGGAGGAGATGATTTGAATTTGGCGCAAAATGCTCGAAAAAATCCAAAATCAACAAAGCAAAAAAAAATCCGATAATTTCAAATTTTCTGTAACTTTTGTCAATCTTCTTTTTTTTATCATTTTCTTAAATTTTTGTTGGCCTGTATGCTCCAAACTTTGACTAATTTGAAAAAAAAACCCAAAATATTCCAAATTTCAGAAATCCAAAAAAATTTTTCACCGTTTTTCATCCATTTTTGTATGAAAACTTTTTTTAAAATCTGAAAATTTTGTTGAAAATTTTCCGTTTTTTTTGTCAAATTGTGGATTTTTGTCCAATTTTTGTCGAAAATTTCCCACGTCACCCTTTCCTTTAATGCCATTTTCCCCCGTCATTTTGCCATTTTCTCTCTTCACCGCAATTATTGAAAATTTTTTTGTTTACCGATTTCTTTTTCTTCCCCCGCTTTTTTCTTTTCTGATCTTTCAAAAAATCTCGTGATCTCTATAATTATCACTTAATATCACTTACTATGATTCTAACTGCTTCCCAACATGAGTCATGTAATCTTTTTGTTTTTGAAAATAGCTTTGAAATTCTGTGGCTCGCCCGCTTTTCAATGTGTCAGAGGTGAGAGAGAAATATTGTGTAGGGGTGAGAGACGCAGGAAAATTTTTTGTTTTTTCTATTCGTCTCTCTGGCGCGCACGCTCTATCGAAACGTCGATTTGATGGAAATGACTCATTATTTCCCGGTATTTCTTCTCATTTTTGCCTCATTTCCGCCACTTGAATTTCCTATTATTCACCAGTTCTCATGTTGTTATAACAACACTTATTGTGATTCTCTCTGTTTCACATCTCATTTCCTCCCCAAAAAAATGAAATGACTTTTTTTCTCGTCTGACATTATCATTTTTCTGTTCTTCTTCGCCCTTTTGTGTTATGATAAGTACGATTATGATTTATTTTTCTTCCTCTGATTATGATACAATGATCGTTTGTTTTCGAAAAATAAAAGTGATGAGACGAAAAATGCCTTTATAGGAAGTTTGCAAATTACGAATTCCATTTGAATGGAAAAAAACTTCGAACGGAAAAGGTCCGCAATTTCGGGTCACGGTGTACCTGCACCGTTGGCACAGCATTATAGGGTGGGGTGGAAAAGTGCGCCCTGATGAGAAACGCATTTGGCTGCCTGGTCTACTGCAAAAGTTGAATACTCAGTCAACGTATGTGTGGAACGTTGAATAATTAGCTCAAGCAGCCTAATTTCTCATTAGGGCGCAGTTTCCTAGCCCCATCCCCGATAGTGCTATGAGTTGGCAAATTGATTGACGACACTTGATAAACTTTAGGACTAAAAAACTGTTCAAAGCCCATAAATAGGACTGCCAGATTAAATTCAGATATAAGGAAAACTATTTTAAAAAGATTTCAGACTTTTTCAGAGTCTAGCTAAACGGAAGATTTCCAGTGTGAAATAGAAAGAAAACAACAGTTTTGAAATTAAAAAAAAACTTTTTTTATTAAAGTACCGAGTACAAATAACAAATTGGAATAGATCTTAAAGAAAAAAAGTTCCGATTGACAACTATAGCAAAATATTCCATTCCTCTTCCTTAAACTCGTCATTGTATTGTGCAACATTTGTTTTCAACCAGTGTGGTTCCTTTTACTTCTCTTCTATCGAAATGGAATCATTCTACGCTCTTCTTTCAATCTCACACTTATCGGGAAATCAATAACTTCTTGAGGGTACAAATGGCCCTTATATTCGACGAGTTTTTTCGATACATCCAAATCAATATTAAATTCTCTCTGATAATATTTCTTACACGTGGGCTTCTGTTGTCCACCAGTTCCACGTTTGTAAGTGGTTGCAGCCCTATAAAACAAACATTTTGAATTAGGAACAAACATGAGACAACTTACGTATATTGTGAGAGCACTGGTGCTGCTCATTGCAGGGTGGCGTTCAAATGTTTCAATAAACACGCAATCCTTAATAATGTCGAAGTATTGAGCGGCTGGGATGAATTATTTCTGCAATAAAAAAACGGAAATAGTATGCCAAGTACACTTTGAAAACTTACATTTTAAGTGGAGCCTAAACCAACGAACGAACACAGAATGGCAAATCCATTTTCAATAGGATCACAACCAGTGAAGACGAAGACGAAATACCCAGAAAAATCAATGAAGGGTTGGCCACCACCAGGTAGCCATGGAAAGACGTCGAATGAATGATTCATCTCCATTCAACTTCGCTCTTTTATACCGTTTTTTGGACGCTGGTATACGACCAGCGTGCTCTCCTGGGAAGAACGCTACTCGTTGTACACAACGAAGGGTTGCTTTATTGAAGAGAATACACAGTCCAAATGGAGACGTACACAGTATACAACGATGACATTTGATGACGTCATCATTTGGACTGTGTATTCTCTTTTAAAAAAGTCGATAATACAACCCTTCGTAGTGCACAACGAGTAGCGTTCTTCCCAGGAGAGCACGCTGACCGTATGCCAGCGTCCTAAAAACGGTATAAAAGGCGAGGTTGGAGAAGATGGAATCAGTCATTCGACGTCTTTCCAAGGCTACCTGGTGGTGGCCACCCTTTATTGATTTTTCTGGGTATTTCGTCTTCATCGTCGTCAATATTGATCCTTGTGATCATATGGCAAATGGATTTGCCATTCTGTGTTGGGTCGTTGGCTTGACTCTTCTTAAAATGTAAGTTTTCAACAAATTTCGGAAAATATATCAAAATAACCACAATTTCTATTGCAGAGCTTCAAATATTTCACCGACACCAAGTTCAAGGAGGATTAAATCAAACAGCAATTTCTTCTAAAAATGCCAGCATACGCTGAATTTTTTGGAGACAGCGATTCGGAAAAGGAACCAGAAGTCTCTCGGTATGCTGATGGAGTCGACGACTACACAAACTGGGGAAGGAATGGATGACGACCAGGATGAAAACCGAAGGACCCGACTATGAACCGGAAGGCGATTCAAATTTCGGAAAAGCAAATGACACGGAAGTAGCTGGCAAAATGGAAGTTATTACTGAGGAAGACGTACCGGATTTGGATGAGAATGTTCCCTATGGAGATTAGCACAATGAAGAATCAACTGCTCTCGGAAGATACAATGACGGTGTCAAAGTGAAGAAAACGCCAATTTCGCCATGCAAGACCGTGTTGGAATGCCGAGCTGGAAGTAATATATTTATTCGAGATGATGAATTTATTCCGAATCTTTTGGAGCTTTGCAACAATCGATGGAACGTTCATCTATACGTGCTTCAACTGTTTTGAACAATGATTTGTTGAAAAATTCGTAGGGAAACAAGTCCGAGTACTGAGAAACATGCTCTTATACCTGAATAATAACACTATCTGAAATTCCATACACAGGGTGTTTTTCTATAATCATTCTGAAATGAAAAAATTAATATGTAAATTCGTTTGTTTTAACAAGATATTCCGTTCTTATCTTCCCCATAGAAATCTGTCAGTAAAAAGGCCAGTGGAAAGAGGGTTTGTGTGCAGGGTGGTCTCGAACGGAAAAGAGGAACAACGTCGAAGGCAGCCTGCCTGTTGTTGTAGTGAAGAGAGGGAAGAGAGGAGGGCCCTGAATGCGAAATGCTATGAAAATACTATATTCTGATTTAAACGTTTTTAACTAGAAGGCTTGGAGTTTTTAAAAAGAAATTCCATTTTGAATTTGCAAGAAATAGGGAAAAAATTCGAAAAAAACTCGAAAATTTGTAGTTCTGTTATTGAATGGGTTGAAAACTAGTTTTCATTTGAAATCGTAAATATTTAAGTTTGAGTGGAAAATTGGCTGCAAATAGTTTGTCTCGAGTTGTAGAAACTATTTTGAACAATGATTTGTTGGAAAAACAATGGGGAAACTCGCCGGAATACGGTTCATTAAGGCAGGCTAGCCTATGGGGAAAATCAACAGGTGTGGTGAAAAAAAAACATTTTTTTTCTCGATTTTTTTTTGTTTGGTTAGGTTCCATTTGATTTTCTAATAACGTTTTCACAAAAATTTTGGAATCATTCGCCTAGAAACCGGCCGGTAGTCGAAAGTGTCGGCCCGGCCCGGGTTCAAAAATTTCGATTTTTTCAGCAAGTTTTTCTCGATTTTTAGCCCATTTTTGAAGCTTTTCCTGGGTGTTTTTACTCAAAAATCGTTCAGAATTTCCTCCCTGAAAACATATGCCGAAAAAGTAGAAAAAAAAAACCGCGAAAAAAAATTTTCAAAAAAAAACATGTTTTTTTTTAACCTGAAAAAAACATGTTTTGCCTGAACCCCGGGCCGAGCGGGCCGGGCCGGGCCGGTAGAAATTCCCCCAGCGGCCCGGCCCGGCCCGGCCCGTGACAAGTCTGGTTTAGTGAAATTTTCAAATCAAATCTAAATGAAGCAACCATCGAGTTTTAGGTACCAGAAGAATCACAATAATCAGATGAATCGGTTTCTATCATATTTAATGTTTTTTAATTCAAAAATGGTCAACAAAGTTTGTGTGAATCTTGTGAAAGTTTTGGAAAAATAAACATATCGAAATACATTGGAAACAAACTCTGAGAGTAGACTATTCGTTTCCCGTTGAAAAAAGACAATGATTAGGAATAAACCAAAAGTAATTATTTATTATCAGAAGGTTTCAAATAATATTAAGAAGTACATTCAATATTTTTCAAGTTGTTAAAATACAATTAAATTGAAGAGGAAGAATGAAGGAATTCTTCTCAATTTCCAAGACCAGGGCACATTGCTCGAACTATTTCGGTCCTTCTTACTTCTCTTCGATCTATTGGGCAAGTGAAATAATTTAATCGTAATCCGTTTTCGACTGGGCGCATGGTATGGACACAAGAGCTACAGAAAACGTGCCCGCAAATAGCCGAAAAATGATTTAGTATGAGAAATAAGCATAAAATGAGGTAGAAGAAAAAACCATTTTACTTACTTGATATCTGTGGGGTGTTGCCTTCACTATTATAATATTCAAGACAAATAGGGCATTTTAAAGCCTCTTCATGTGCATTCATAATAGCTTCTTTTCTTCTTAAACTCTGTGTGGTTTTCGATAACTTTTCTTCCGATACATTCAAGTTTTGTTTAAGTTTCTCGTAATTTTCCATTAATTTTGCATAATCGATACCTCATCAGGTACTTTGTCAATGTCTTTATCACGTCGATGGCTGCTGAAAATGCGATATTTTGATTTATTTTCTGAAATTTGTTGAAAACTTACATTTTAAGAAGAGCCAGGCCAACGATCCAACACTGAATGGCAATTCCATTTCCCATGAGATCGCAAAGGTCGATAATGACGAAGAAAAAGAAGAAATACTCAGAAAACTCAATAAAGGATGGCCACCACCAGGTAGCCTTGGAAACACGTCGAATGACTGATCCTAACCTCTTCTACCTCGCCTTTTATACCGTTTCTGGACGCTGGCATACGGTCAGCGTGCTCTCCTGGGAAACACGCTACTCGTTGTACACTACGAAGGACTGCTTTATTGAATAGAATACGTATTCTAAATGATGACGTACACAGTATGAAACGATGCCTGCGTGCTCTTCTGGGAAGACGCTCTGTGCACATTGATGCACAAGATACGCAAAACCAGCGTACACCCTATAAAAAGGTATAAAAGGGCAAGATTGAAGTATAGATCATTCATTCGACGTCTTTCCAAGGCTACCTGGTGGTGGCCATCCTATTGATTTTTCTGGGTATTTCGTCTTCATCTTCGTCACTATTGATCTTATTGAAAATGGATTTGCCATGCCATGTTCAGCCTGGCTTGGCTCCACTGAACCTTCCTATTGCTCAAAAGTGTAAGTTTTCACAAATAATTTATTCTCCATTCCGACTTTTTTTGTCATTCTAATTTTATTTTCGTTCATGAATTCACTCAAAAACTCGCTTAAACGGTACAAAAAGGCCTTTGAAAACATGGCCGAATACAGATTGACGGCCTAGAATCCGACGGGAATTACACGTTCTTTCTCTCATTTTCTTTTCGCATTTTTAGAGTTTTCCCCCATTTTTGAGCTATTTCCGTGCTCGAAAAGTACGAATAACACAAAGAAAAAGAGAAAAACCTCGCGCATGAATCGCATTTGTCGGATTCTAGGCCATCAATCTGTACTCGGTCATGGTCTCATACGCCGTTTTGTACCATTTAAAGTGATTTTTGAGTGAATTCATAATTGTCACTCTATAGAAAACTTAAACTTTTTTTTAGGAATTGCTTAAAACTTCCAAAATTAATATCGACAAAATTAATACCGATGTGAACGCTTATAATGAAGCAAGCAGGAGGCTGATCAATGAAATAACTTTGGCGAGACTTCGAAACTTCAAATGAAACACATTTGGATCAGATGTGAAACATTCTGATAATTTTGTATATTTTGCCCTATGATTTTTGAACAACTTATTGAATTTAATATGTATTTTTCACTTTATATATTTGTATATTTCCTCTCATTAATCAATATGTATTTTTCACTATTATTCACTGTCTCCCTTCCTAAACTGCTGAACTATTTTATGTTGAATATAAACTTTTATGGTCTCTTTTTATTGTTGGGATCCCAATAATTAAAGACTTGTTAGTCATCTACAGTAGTCCTGGCCTAAGTATTCCCATCTAGAAAATTTCCAAAACATAGTGGCTTCGTCTTTGAAGTTTTTTCCCGAGTCACAAATTTCGAAAAATTCTTGTCAAAACTGAATAAAAACACTAAATTCAAAATTTGGGTTCCACAGTTTCTGGGATTTTTGGGTTTTTGGTACAAATTCGCCCTTTTCTTTCAGAAAGATGCTACCAATTTTTGCTTCAATTTTTTTTCCAAGTTTTTACTGCTTCTAGAATTTCGACATTCTTTCCGATATTCTCCCTGCCATTTGATGCTGAAAATGCCTGAAAAAAAGTCATGGTTTAAAATTTTCATAAATTTCGGGAAGTTCAATGATAACAAATTGATTAGTTTTGGGAAAAAAAAAACAACAAAAATGTACAAATTTATGATTTTCTCTCAATGCAAATATTTCTTCGACTGCAATCAATTTCGAAATATTCCTTCGAATCCGGAATCTTGTAGCGTCTGACGCTGTAAATACCAATGTCTTCGAAACGATCGTCAAGAGATTCAAAAATCTCTCTGATTGTGTATCTGTAGTTTTCGGCCATTTGAATGCAGAAATACTGGAGAATCGGAGACGTGACGAGCTTCTGAAAATAAGTTTTTTCAAAAGAAAACTGCTTCATTCATATTTGTGATTTTCCGTGTCGGCCCGGTGGAAAAATTTTGCCGACCCGGTTTCAAAAAAATTCAAAAACTGTGGTCATTTTTTCATATTGTGTATCCAAAATTCTTTGCGCGGTCGCGGACATTTTTGTCATGGCCGAGTTTGAAAAAGGGTCGGCCACCTTCGAAATTCTCAAGTTGAGGCCCGTTGGAGGAGACATCGTTTATCACTGATTTCTTTCATTTTTCGACCTTTTTTCTTAAATTTTTTGCTTTAGAAATATTTAAATATAAATTTATCGAGACAAAATATGAAAAAGAACTGGATTTTATAGCGAAATCACCACGAAATAGCCATGTTTATTTTTCCTTCTTTGCAAGAAAATTGAAATATCGCCAAAAATCCAATTCTTTTTCATATTTTGTCTCGATAAATTCATATTTAAATATTTCTAAAGCAAAAAATGAAGAAAAAAGGTCGAAAAATGAAAGAAATCAGTGATAAACGACGTCTCCCGCAACGGGCCTCAATTTGAGAATTTCGAAGGTGGCCGACCCTTTTTCAAACTCGGCCATGAGGAAAATGGCCGCGACCGCGCAAAGAATTTTGGATACACAATATTTTTGTTGTGATTATGATGAAATTTCTGACTTTTTCCTACTGGAAGTATTCAAAAAAAATTTTTCTAAAAAACGATTCCCTGAGTTATAGAGAAAAAAAATTGACTCCAGGACATCTCGAAACTGCGACATCTGGAAACCAGACATTTCGAAACCGGGCGTGAAATTCGTAAAAAAAAATCTCGGAAAGTGGGGAAATTTTTCAAAATTTCAAAATCATTTTTACGTCAAAATTTTCAAAACTCTTCGCATTTCCCAAGTTTTTTCACCGTTTTCTCAGTCGTTTCAAGATGTTGCGGTTTCAAAACGTCCGGTTCCGAAATGTTTCGGAGCCTTTTTTGCTTACTTTCAGCCTATTGAGAACCACTTTCTTGCAAACTGGTTCTTTCGCAAGGCCAATAAAAAATAGAAATTATCGAATCATTATTACCTCAATAATTTTTGCTAATTCGCCTCCATGAAACGTGTAGCTGAAACGATTATATATTTCCATCGGAGTAGCACTGAATTGAAGGATCGTTCGGGGACAAATTGGGAAGAAATCCGTTTGAAATTCTTTCAAATTTGTGAAGGATTCGATCCTAATCTCACGAAGATCCTTGATTTGTTGTAAGTGGCTAAAATCTCTGAGAACGGCAACAGTTCTATTGTCAGCTCCCTTGAATTCGACCTTTTGGAGTGACTTCGGCTTGAAGAATTTGAGAAGTCTGACTTCAGCTATTGGATGGATTCCGGCAAAAATATTCTTTTCAAAAGAAAGATTTTCCACGTGGATTTGCATTTCTAGCGATTCCAACATTTTTCCCATTTTAACGATTGCCTCTTTATTCGATCCTTTAATTTCCATATATTGTATGTTGGTTTCAAGGCTTTTAAATAAAATCTTCAAATCTTTCAGCACTTCTATCCACGGTTTCTCTCCATTTTCTGATTTGTATTCCAAAGTGACAGAATCTTCGATATTCGGCGTCGTCGAGAGAAAAAGTTCACTTTGATTAGTTTCCAACTCAACAAAGACGAACTTTACTTTGAAATCCATTGTTTCGAATGATTTGTGGATGCGTCTGCAACATTTGGCGACGGCGAATCTGAAAAACGATGGTATTTCAAAGAGTTTTTCGAAAGCGTCGTAAGAACAAGTTTCTCGGCAAAACCGTTGAACTTTCTGCAGCGCTTTTGTCGAAAGTCGCCAAAACAGCTACAGAGAGTCGGGAAAAATGCTCAACATGCTGCAGAAAGTCTCTCAGCAAAACCGTTGAACTTTCTCCAGCAAGTTTTAACTTTTTAACCTTTAAAAAGGTTTTCTCGACTTTCTGTAGCCAGTTTGGAGTTGTAGCGACTTTCTAGAGCAAGTTGAAAGCCATAAATACTTTCTGTAGCAAGTCAGACACAATATAGACTTACTATAGCAAGTTGGTGGCTCAGTTTAGGGGATTACTAGACTTTCTGCAGCATGTTGAACATTTTTTCCGACTCTCTGTAGCCGTTTTGGCAACTTTCGACAAAAGCGCTGCAGAAAGTTCAACGGTTTTAATGGTTTTTTATCTTACTTGTTTGCGAAAACCTGACGCCTCGTTTTAAAGGCGCAGCGACAAATGTTCACCGGGTCTTGTCACGTTTACAGTTATTTTCAACTGAGAATTACTGTAATCGTGGTGAGACCCAACAGAAGTTTATCGCTGCGCTTTTAAGACAAATTCTCATTTGTTTCCGAGCAAAGCACTGTACACTTTCCAGTCAAAATGGTCTTTGAGGTCTGAGATGGTATGATAGTAACACCTACCAACTTCTAAGACGTATGGCACAAACTACATTAGGCTCCGCCCCCTAACTACAGTAATCCTGTTGAAAAAATAATTTTTTTTCTGTGAGAGGTAATAATGAAACTTGATCGGGAATCAACTTTTGACACTATTTTGAGTATTTTTGAATACTTTTTGAAATTTTAGCTCCACGTCTTCCAGGCGAAAAAATCAATTTTTCTCAAAATCAACCATTTTCCGTCAGTTTTCCAATTATAACGCCCGAGATAAGGCCTAATTGAACAAGATCTCTCCGGATTCGTAATCTCCATACAATTTGCTGTCGATTGATCCCTATTCGAAGAAAAAAAGTTGACCCCATATCCGAGATTTTTTTTGATTTTTGTAACTTTCTATGTATTTTTTCACGTACCCCTATACATGATGAAAAATTTCCATGGTCACCGATCCCAGAAATTTTTTGGCCACAAAGTCACCTATTCATATCTAGTTCAATTCCAAATTTTCAGATCATATGGTTTCGTTTTGTTCCCGTGGCACCACTTTGAAAAATATGTTATTTTTCTTGGGCAAAAGACATGTTGATATTTGCAAAAAATTCAAAGTGTTCAAAACGAAACCATATGATCTGAAAATTTGGAATTGAACTAGATATGAATAGGTGACTTTGTGGCCAAAAAATTTCTGGGATCGGTGACCATGGAAATTTTTCATCATGTATAGGGGTACGTGAAAAAATACATAGAAAGTTACAAAAATCAAAAAAAATCTCGGATATGGGGTCAACTTTTTTTTTTCCGAATAGGGATCAATCGACAGCAAATTGTATGGAGATTACGAATCCGGAGAGATCTTGTTCAATTAGGCCTTATCTCGGGCGTTATAATTGGAAAACTGACGGAAAATGGTTGATTTTGAGAAAAATTGATTTTTTCGCCTGGAAGACGTGGAGCTAAAATTTTAAAAAGTATTCAAAAATACTCAAAATAGTGCCAAAAGTTGATTCCCCATCAAGTTTCATTATTACCTCTCACAGAAAAAAAATTATTTTTCAACAGGATTACTGTAGTTAGGGGGCGGAGCCTAATGTAGTTTGTGCCATACGTCTTAGAAGTTGGTAGGTGTTACTACTATATCATCTCAGACCTCAAAGACCATTTTGACTGGAAAGTGTACAGTGGCCAACAGGCATTTGCTCCAATCGGTACGATAACTTGAATTAAGGTGTCAGATTTTCGAAATTAATTAACAGCAATGGATTAGCTCTCCGCAATTAGCAGCAATCGCGCTCCACTGGGATCAGTACTTGAAATTTTTTCCCATTTTCAGCGAATTAACTTTTTTTGGTGAATTTCACGTTTTTCGCGCGCAAAAAAGCCTAATCTGAAGCAAATTTCCTCGAAAATCGAATATTAGCACCTTTTCGGCGGCCACATATTTTTAGCCTATTTTCTGATTTGAAATTGAGATTTTTCAGGCGAAAAAAACCTTTAAAAACCGTTTCTTGATTACCCAGAAACCTTTGGTGACCGAACTCGCAAAAATGAGGTTCCTTTCTTGCTAGTCAATAAAAACTAGAATTCCTACTCGGGCGGGAATTCGCCCGCCCGTGGCCACCCGTCTGTCCCGCCCGGGCCATCCAGAAAAGTTCATTTTCACGCTTGGAATTAAATTAATTTTCAATTATTTTCAGTTAATTTTATTCTTTTTTTACAGAAAGTTTGCGTGAAAATGACCTTTCCGGATGACCCGGGCGGAACGGGCGGGCGGGCAGCGGGCGCCCGGGTTTTCCCCGCCCGAAGTAGGAACCCTAATAAAAACTATCTGACGATTCCCAGTTTTTTCTGCCGAACAATTTCGGCATTCATGATATTTTCTTCCTTTAATTTTTGTTGTTTTAAGAGTTTTTTAATTCTTTCGATATTTTTTGAACGATAAAGAAATCACTAACAAATCCTTCCATTCGAGATATTGGCCAATTTTTGTAATTATGTTGAATGGAAGATCGGTGAGAGATGGCGAAATTTTGGTGACATCACGAACTGGCGATTCGGCTCTTCTGAAAAAATTTTATATAAATTTAAATTTAAAAAAGTTCTCCAGAACAATATCAAAAACAAAAAAAAAGTTTCAGAAAAAACGCGAAGTTTGACACAGTGCCAAGAATTTTTTTTAATTAAAAAAAATTAGTTTGTTAAACAACATCTAACGCACTTTTCATCATTCGAATCCGTCCTTCCACTCTGAATCGTGGTTTGAATATTTTGATTCTGAAGACGTTGAGCGTCGTGCAACGGCATTTTTTGCTGGAAAAGAAAGAAAAGTTATCAAGATTTTTTTGAAAAAGTAACGAAAAAATTTTCGGCGGAAGTTCTTTGTAAAACATCTTTTTTAATCTTATTTTCTCGATTTTGAGTCTCAAAATGTATAATGCTGCCGATATTTTTAATTTTTTCAAATTTTTTCGAAAGTTCAACCAAAAATCTATTTTTCGAGTTAAAAACACATTATTTCATCAGCTCAATTCATTTTTACCGATTTTTTGCTCAAAAACGGGAAAAAACGGCTGGAAAAAACTTATTATCGCAAAAAATCTAAAAAAATTCGTTTCGAAAACAAAAAAATGTTTGCGTGCCAATTGTTGTGCATTCCGGTACGCAATCTGTGCAAACACCGCAACTACAGTAATATTTTTTTGAAAAATTTAATTTTCAATCAGAAAGTTTCTCGTCGAAAAAAAAAACTGACGAATTTGCTCCAAAAACGCAAAATTAAAAAAAAACAGCTCTGAAAAAAAAAATCAAAAAACCAGTAAAAACAATTTATTCACAAAAATGTTTTCAACTGTTTTTTGTATGGTCATCGAGAAAGTTCATATGCATTCGAGGAAAATTTTTTGTAACAATTGAGAAGAAAATTGAAAAATAAAGAACAAAATGACATATTATGTGTATGATTCCCTAAGTGCTGAGTTAAGATGGGGTCTTAAACAAAAAAGTGTCTGTTTTTGTCATACCCATAAACCCGCATCGTTAATACTTTAATATTTAGATGCAACCGTGTTTCAGTGTTCGGTACTTGGTAATCAGTGTGCCCCCAGAATCCCCGAAGACCAAATAGTGGGTAAATATCTGCTTCAACAATGTCTTCACGGAAGAACATCTCACATTTTTTGATTGAAGCAGATGGGAAATAAATCTGAAATTGGGGTTTCAATGATTTTTGAAGACTTTTTGGTAACTGCTTACATCTCTTATTTTCACAGCATTCTGAATAGTGAGTTGCGGCAGAGTTACGTAGATCTCCGACAAATGGAATAGATGTTCAATGGGCATATTGAATAAAATATTGGATTTGAACTTTTTCAATTGTTTCCATTGCTCCATTTCAATCACTTGATTGAATGTTCCTTCATTTTTTTCATCAAATTTGATATCCAATTTCTCCAAGGTTCCAGGTCGGAAATACGGAAGAATTTTTGGAAGTATGCAAAATTTCGATGAGTCAATTTTTAGGCTTTTGACTTCAAGTCTATTTGGGAGAAATTTCAGAACTTTTTCGACATATCCGATATATTCAATTTCGTTTTCTTCGTCAAGATTTCCAAACGAAATAATCAAATTTCCCAACTCCAGTTTCGGCATGGCTAATAACATTTTGAGCTGATTTAAACCCATTTTAACGAAATTTTCACCAGGAATCATCTTTACTCTGCCATTATGAGTCACTTGACATCCTCCAGGCATATCCTTACACCGGAAAGAAGCTGGGTCAACTTTTACGACCACTCTTTTGCTATACAAACAAATAAAGATGGTGTCAGCTTTGGTTGGAAGGGTACTTGTCGCTTGTTGTAGTGGTTTGGACACTCGATTGAGAGATAATCTGACATTAAAAAATTAACATTTTTTCAATTTTATATGAGGCTTCGGCCGAAAATTCAGCCGTCTGTGTGACTTTGCGTCGGGTGATTACGTACTCGACCCCCTATTTGACGACACTTGCAACATCATCCTTATATATAAAAAGCCAGAGGGGTATGTCTGTCCCAATGTTCGCACTTTTTGGGCAAGAAGAAAGAGAGACTCGGCCCCAAAAGAGGTCGAACCTCCCCCTTGCGAGCGACAGCCGCGCGCTCATCCTCTGCGCCACGGGACCACAAAATCTTGAGCGCCTGTTTGACTACAGGTCTCGACGGGTTAGAGTTCTATGGAGCGGCGTAGCCGCGACCAGTGAAAAAAGTGAGGAGCGCAGCGACGAACAGTAAAGAACAGCCTGCGGAAGCGCCGGAGGCGCGAAAAGCAGGCTGGTTTTCGATTAATTTAAGGAAAACTAAATAATACATGATATTTTGATAGTCTTTGATGACGGAAATGTAAATTATTGATTTTTAGAGCATTGTCTTTCTTCTATTGAGCTAAACGCTTAAAATAATGACAAAAAGAAGTGGTTTGCTCGTCATTTCAAATGCCTGGGTACGCAATCACGCTCACGCAAATAATGCAGAGACGGCTGGCGCGGCTGGGATAGGCTGAACCGGCTAGCCGACGGCTGGCAGTCGAATAACTCTGTTTCAGCCGGATGGAAGCCTTTTTTTCTATTTTATAGTACCAACCTCGAATCTAAATCCGATTTGTCCGCAATCTTCCTCACAATATCCAATGGTAAATCGGTTAGTCCTTTGTATTTTGGCGCCAAACTAAACAAAAATAATCTTTTTTATTTTCAAAAAGTCAATAGTCTTTACTTACTCCCTATCATAATTCAGATCAAGATGCCCTCCGAGAAACCGATAGAACCAAAAATCGAATTCAGTGAATTCCATCGCATCCGTTCCTTTTTCCCGGCAAAACAGTTCAAATGCTCTGTCAACTTTTAGGTTTTGAAGACCCATATACGTTCTTATGGAATGGTCAAAGTAATCGATGCTGTAATACTCGGAAACTCTTCGAAGAGAAAGTTGGAAAATGAAGGACCGCAGTTCCAAATTCCGCTGGTTTTGTGCTCGGGTTTGCACCATTTTTTCTGGAAATTTATATTTTAAGAAAAACACTTTGATTATCAATGGAATTTCGTTGAAGATAAGGGACGGACAACAAATGAAACGACAAAATCATCACGAAAAAAATCGATTCAACCAAATGGACCACTAGATGACGTTTCGTTTTTCACCAAGAAATGTATGCCACCCTCTCTTCCCCATATGGTCTCTCGATGGGGATTAACGTGATATCCTGCTGTGAGCACCTTTGCGCTAGCGTTTAAAACAAGTGCAATTGAGCGCATTTTCTTCTGTCCCTTTCTGAGACCGCGAAAAAATTATCGACTTTTTGTACGATTTAGATGTACACTGTGAGTTTCATTTCACTTTTGAAACTTTCATACTTCCCTAACGGTTTTCGTCTCAAAATTCGAATCCCCGGGATTTTTAGCCAGCAGAGCGCACTTTCCTTTCCCAAAAAAATTTGAATTAAGTTAAATTGAAATATGTTAAATACCGTAAAATCTGCAATAGAAGGGCACTTCAAATTAAAGAATCCCTTTAGTAGAAGGACACCCTTTAATTGAATAACACATTTCCCTTCATTTTTTAGGGAACTTCAACAAAACCCGATTTCGAAGTTTCAAAATATTGCAATAAAAATTTTTTTTTCTTTTTTTCCTCGCTTTTTTTGTGTTTTTCAATATAAGGGCATGTTCCTCTATTACAGGATTTTACGGTATGTTTTCGTTTCTTCTCTTAATTCTGTTTATCCGTTTTTGTCGAATTCAAGCTCCGCCGCCTCCTAATGGAATCATACTCCCCTATGTAAGCGCTCCCTTCTTCCCTTTGCTCTCTCATTTCGAAAATGAAAAATGTATTTTACTTCTCCTCGCCCTCCCCAAAAAATAAGTCTCCAAGCCTTTGAATTCGAACACCGCGCGCCTTTCTCCAGTCTAGTAGAGCGCCCTTTCCTCCTACCCCATCCCGTTCCCCGCGCGAAAATCGTCGGGCCTTTTTCTTGCTTTTTTCTGATATACTTTTGATCTATTTTCCAGTTAAAAATGGTTTTAACTCGATCAAAAAAACGTCGCAACCTGGACTTGCGACAATTTATCTATCAACTCACTCGTCAGGACCTAAAAATTGATAAAGCATTCACGATTTTCTCTCGTGAAAAAGGCGCCAAGGCAATGAAATATATTGAATTCGATTTTTGGTTTTATCGATTTCTTGGAGGAAGCACTGATATGAGTGGTGATTGGGAGTAAGTTCCAACTATTGTTTTTTTTAGAATTTTTTGATTTTTTCCAGATTTGAGCCAGAGGGCAAAGGACTAGTCGATTTGCCAGTGGAGATTGTGAGAAAAATCACAGAAGACTGTGATTTGGAGTCGAGGTTAGTATATGAAAGCTTGACTTTTTTTTGAGAAACAAATTTGAACAAATTTTGAAATTCAATAACTTTTTGTAAACATCCGATGGTTTATGGTTTCCAATCAATCGATTTCCAATAAAACTGAAACTGTTTCCAACGAAAAACGAAGGTTGTAGAAAAATAAAAAACTTTAAAACTTTGGTTTTTTTCAGTTTGAAATTTCACTTTTTCCGGAAAAAACAATACCCCATGTCAAATTTTTACACTATTCTAGTGACATTTTCCTGCTATTCTACAGTCAACGACGCCGAAATCAGAGTTGTTCAAAATTCCGGATTCCGGAGTCCGTGACTTTTTCCATTCCGTTTTCCGAACTCCGTATCCCGCAAAAAATTTAATTCCGTTACAACTCAAAGTTTTCGAGTCAAGAAGCAAATTATGGAGAAATTTCGAGCGATACTTCGGTATTCATCGTCTTTGTTTCTAAAAGAGCACTAAAAGTTCGTTGCCAAACTACTCGTCTGACTCAATAACTTGTATCAGCTTTAATTCTCGCGATGTCCATTATTCCGGATGCCAAGTTCCGCATTCCGGAAAAAAAAATTTATTCCGGTTTCCGGGTTCCGTACTTTCGAAGGTCAGTCCGGATTCCGGATTCCGAATTCCGGAATCAAAAAAATCCATTCCGTACAACTCTGGCCTAAATCAACGACGTCTAACTTTACAGATTATCCCTCCACGAAGCTTTTAAACCCCACCGCTTGCCCTTTCAAAACACCCCTATCCATGTTGGACTCTTCTGGTTCGTCTGTCATCCCACAAAAATCTATTTGCACTTTCAAACATTCACTTTCAAATACAAAGAGAAAACTGGAGGATGTCAAGTGACTCATCATGGTCAAAAAGAGTTTATTGCCAATGGAAACTTTTTGAAAATGGGTTTATGTCAGCTGAGAACGATTTTATCTCTGCCAAAAGTGAAATTTGATGAATTCTCAATAAATTTTATCGATGTCGACGTTGAAAAAGAAAAAAAAGTGGTTGGATACATCGAAAAGTTGCTGAAAAGCCTAGAGGACCACGTTAAAGTCAGAAAACTCAAGGTGAAATCATCGATATATGCTACACTTCCAACACTTCTTCCGTATTTTCAACCTGGAGCCTTGGAAAACTTGACCATTACATTCGAATATAAACAAAACGAAGATTTGTATGAAACAGTGGTTGGAATGGAGCAATGGAAACAATTGAAGACGCTCGATTCCAATATTATATACACAGCGCCAATCGAACATTTGTTCAATTTATCGGAGATTTATGTGAAGCTGCCGAAACTTACTGTCGAAAATGCAGTGAAAATCAGAGATGTAGGAAACTATTTTGAAATTTTTAAAACTTGAAAAAAAACTCAATATTTTCAGATTTATTTTCCGACTGCTTTAATCAAAAAAATTGAATTCTTCTTCCGCGAACTTGTCGTCTGTGAAGATATCAAACCGGTGTTTGGTTTCCAGCACTACTATGTACGCTACCAAATTCCCAATACTAATGAACGGCTCTCTCTTGAACTCAAACCATGCACATTCCGAGTTTATGGTCATCGCAAGACAGGAATCGACGGTCAGCCGTGGCCGGCCGACCGCGGCCGTCCGTGAAAAAGCCGCGGCCACCACTTTTTACGGCCAGCCGCGACCGGCAGTTTGACAGCCTTGGGTCCTCGTTAATAATATTGTATTTATGACTTCTTAAAATCCTATTTTTTTAATTTTGTATTGATAAGAATATTGATTGTTTCAACAACAATCTCACAACTTTCATTTCAATATTTAAAAATTTAATTCCATTTACCTTCCTTTTTTTGAAATAAAAATTTTCTGATTGACGATTGGTTTCAACCCATAACGACAAGTGGATTTTTGGAAAAAAATGTTTGAAGTATGAATTTTTTATTAATTATTTTCTCCCAGACACCACTACAAAAAGTTTTTTACAATACAAAATTTTCAGTATTAAAGCGAGAGGAATGATTTTGGAGATTGACCTGCAATGTGCCTTCAAATTCGTGGCGGGAGCCAAAAGTTTCGATTTGATGGCGTGGCCAAAAACCTTGCGGAGTAGTTTCATAATTTGCTGTTTTCCACGTGACATTTTTCCATACTGCCCAAGTTTTTCCTTCTGACCTTTCCACGGCCCAACTACGTGGCAATCTCCTCCCCTCGATTTGTCATCAAAAATCGATTTATTTGAGTTTTCTTCCTCAAGGGAAAACTTTAATGTCTTCTTCCGATTCTTTGGTTGAATTAGTGACCAATTTGGCTGGAAATAATGGTTCTATGAAAAAGTGAGTCACTGAAAAAAATTTCAGCAAAATTCTAAAAATTCGAATTTTCAGCCCGCAACGTGTTCCACGTGTTGCTTTCACGCTCGCCGACTCAAAATACACGATTTTGGTCTGTTTCGGGGAGAAAGAATGGGATCGTATGGAGGTTTTCAAGGGTGAAAATAAGAAGACGGTGCTTGTGAAGTGAGTTCTTTGGTGGTATGGGAAAAAGTACCGTAGCCCAGACAATTTTGTGACGAGACCAAAAAAAGTGTGATTTCCAAAATCAGCGCGTCGAGATGGTTTAAATGAGTATAAACAAGACTATGTTCTGACAATTTTGGAAATTGATCTACCATGAGCCTTCGTGGTGGGACCCGAAGTTTTCTAAAAAAAAAGGGAACCTCGTCATGGTTAGAATTTTATGAGCCACCTTAACCTGAGGATTTAGAAAATTTTGTTCTCTTGGGCCTCGCAGCAAGTTTAATCGGGTTACGGTAAACTCAAACCTTGGGAAGGTACAGTAACCTGACCGATTTCGCGCCGAGACCCATGCGACGGCTGACTTTGAAATCAACGCGGCAAAACGGTCCACAAAAGTATAATCATGCCTATGCTCCGACCATTTCGAAAGTTTCGGGTCTCTCCACGAATTTAAAGGCGCATAGTAGATCAATTCTCAGAGTAATCTAAACCTAGGCTTATTTATACATTTCTGAACCGTCTTGACCCCCTGATTTCGAAATTTTAACTTTCGTGGGTCTTGAAGCGAAACTAACCGAGATACGGTAGTTTTTGTAAAGCCGTGGTGAGACCCCAGGATTACTATAATTTTCAGATCGTCTTCCACCGACCCCGGAGCCTCCGTCAAGAGAGAATATACTGTATCTCCATTAGACATGGTGACAGAACTTTTTGGCGGATTGCTCAAAAATCAAACGATCCAAATTGGAGCATTGGATTGGGACGTTTCGCATTCGGCGAATTTCAAGGGAATGGTACGGTAGTTTCTGTAAAAAAAAAACTTTTTTCGAAAAATTGAGAATTTTAGGATCGCGAAACGGTCAAAAAGCGTCAATCGGCGGTCACGAAACTTGTGTGCACCAAATTGAGGGATCATATGAAAACGCATTTTATTTTTCGTGTTTTCCAAGTCCGTTTGATCAGCTTTAATTTGGATTTTTACGATGAGATTTTGGGTTACTGTGATCCAAATTTTTTGAAAAAAGTCTTCACTCTTTCGGAAAATATCATAACGGATCCTGCTTTGGTTATGGATTTTTATAAGCCATTGACTATGAACCATGGCACGAAGAGTTTTGTGGTGTCGCATTGTAAGTTACCGTAATCCTTTTTTAAACTTGAATATTGAAACCAGCAAGTCAAGCCGATTCAGAAAAGTATAAACAAGCCCAGAGTTTGAGCCTTTTGAAATTGTCGGGTATCATCACGAATTTAAAGGCGCATGGTAGATCAAATTCTTAAATGAAAAAACATGGTCATGATTATACTTTTCTGAATCGCCTCGACCTGCTGATTCCAAAAATTACATTTTCGTCGGTCTTAGCGCGAAATCGATTGGGTTACGGTAGACAATTATTGAAATGATACCGTAGCTTTATCAGTTTTGCTTTGAGAATTTTGAAACCTCAATTTATGAAAACAGTGTGCCAAGACGGTTTAGAAAACTATACAGAAGCCATAATTTAAAACTTTTGAGTCACAACACGAATCTAAAGGCGCATGGTAGATCAAATTTATAAATGAACGAAACCTGGTCATGATTATACTTTTCTGAACCGCCTTGATCTGCTGATTCCGAAATTTTCATTTTTATGGGTCTTGACGCAAAACTGGCCGGGTTACTGTACCTTTTCCTATTATTTTTTCCCTTTTCAGGTCATAGTGCCCAATTTGATGGAATGAATTCGATCGAGAGTTTCTATGATTTTGCATCTGAACAAGACGGAATTATTTCTCTTTGTTTCGCAAAATTTGATAATTTCGCGCAAATTACCTGGGATTCTGTCAAGCAGCCAGCGAAAAAGTTAGTTTTTTTTTCAAAATTAAAATTTTAATTTTCGATTTATTTTCAGCAACGGAAAGTGGCGTTTCAAGATTGAGACCATCCCAAGAAATGAGCATTTTTTGTTGCTTTTTCATCAAAAAACGCCATGTGGATACCGTATCACGGCAACTAGATTGAATTATCCGGAAGAGAAAGCTTCGCCGTTTTTTCATAAATTTATTGTGAGTTTTTTGAAAAAATTGTCGTGCCAGGACCTTCCATAGTAATATTTTTGAAATCAACAGGCCAATGCGGTTTAGAAAAGTATAATCATGCCTTGGTTCTCACTATTTTGAAATTTGGTCTACCATGCGTCTTTAAATTCGTGGTAGGACCTGAAATATACTAAACAATTGGAACCTAACAAGGGAACCTTTTAAGTAAAGGTGAAAGCCAACCTTAACTAACCAAATAGGTCGAAAGAGGACCTTTTAGATAGTATATCCATGTTTTCAAAATCTGCTTTCGAGACCTCTGAAATGCTGAAACTTCGATCTGAAAATCCACCCTTTTTTAGCACGCTTAACACATAGGATTACGGTGGCTGCCGCACTAATTTCCCCCTCGCATATGACCGTCGCCCATTCTCTACGACGACAGCGAGGATTTGGCGCAGCGGTTGTGGCCGCGATCAGTAAAATGGAGGTGGTGGGTACGCACCCCATCGTGGAAAATCTTTTTTTACTTTTTTCTCTGATTACTTTTTTGATGTTATCGTCTCGATTTTGAACTTTTTTTTGTGGTTTTTAGGTGTTCCCAATGCTTCCTGGGTCTCTTATAATCCAAAAATCAACTTTTTGAAAAATCCGATTTTTTACTCGAAATGGCCATCTACCCCATGGAATGAAATTTGTGATGTTTTGAAAATCGAAAAATTCTTTCAAAACTTGCTAGATTTATAACCGTAGAGACCTTCTGAATGTGTAAAGAACATTAATCTAATCAAAAGTTGGAAAGATGATAGTTTGATCAGAAGTTACGTTGTACATACGCTGGTATATATCTACTCTTCCAGGTCTTATTAGCATATTGACGACTTCTAATCGGCGGAAAATTCAGTAAAGTTCTAAAAAGTAAACAATTCTGGCAAGTTTTGAAAGAATTTTTCGATTTTCAAAACATCACAAATTTCATTCCATGGGGTAGATGGCCATTTCGAGTAAAAAATCGGATTTTTCAAAAAGTTGATTTTTGGATTATAAGAGACCCAGGAAGCATTGGGAACACCTAAAAACCACAAAAAAAGTTCAAAATCGAGACGATAACATCAAAAAAGTAATCAGAGAAAAAAGTAAAAAAAGATTTTACACGATGGGGTGCGTACCCACCACCTCCATTTTACTGATCGCGGCCACAACCGCTGCGCCAAATCCTCGCTGTCGTCGTAGAGAATGGGCGACGGTCATATGCGAGGGGGAAATTAGTGCGGCAGCCACCGTAATCCTATGTGTTAAGCGTGCTAAAAAAGGGTGGATTTTCAGATCGAAGTTTCAGCATTTCAGAGGTCTCGAAAGCAGATTTTGAAAACATGGATATACTATCTAAAAGGTCCTCTTTCGACCTATTTGGTTAGTTAAGGTTGGCTTTCACCTTTACTTAAAAGGTTCCCTTGTAAGCATGATTATATTCATTCGAACCGTCTTGACATGGTGGTTTCAAAAATAGTGTTTTGAATGTAGTTTGTAGTCTTTGTAGTCTCCATTTTTTCCAGGAACGAAACACGTGTGGCCTCGACTACCTCTGCCAAAAATGCGTTCCGTTTGAATATTGGTATCATCGGGAGATGATGAAGCCAAAAGTCGAGATTCAGAAGTTTCCAGAAGACGTGAAATATTCTGATGACGTCATTCAAAAACTGGCGGAAATCGATCCATGTCTTGGAAAGTACCTGGAGTGTCTCTCGAGAAGATCGGATCCCTCTCTGAAAGCCCTGAAGGTGTTGCCGAAGGATTCTGAAGACGTGAATGTGTCAGATGACGTCCGAAAAGAATCTGAAGCCAACAATAATTCTGAAGACGTTGTCGAAGCTTCTGGAATTTCAAATGCTGATTGTGAAGACGTCAAAAAGATAGATGACGCTCCTAAACTTGCTGAAACTGCCCAGGACAATTCTGAAATTGTCGTTGGAGAATCGGAAGGAAAATCTGATGACGACAAGTTGGATTCTGAAGATGTGACTGCTCCAGATGGCGTGAAAATTTTGGAAGAGTCCAAAGATCCGCAGAAGCGTTGGAAAAAGAAGCCACGTGGCGCCAAAAAGAACGGCAAAGCAGTGAAGAACCCGAAAAAGCCAAACGACGTCAAAAAGGATTCTGACTTCTCCAAACATCCCGTCCTCTGTCACTACTATTCTGAAGGCTCCAAACTATCCTACCACCTCAAAAACATGGCATCAGCAATCGATGAAAGTGATAAAATGATGAAAAAACATGCTCGATTGACTCAATATTTGCCTCCAGATGCTCTCTCAGAAATTCGGAGAACTTCCAAAATGTCCAAAAAATACATAAGTGACAGTGAGCAAGTTGATGGAGTTTTGAAAGAAATCGAAGAGAAATTCCCGGGAATTCAGAAGAAATTCGGGAAAAAATTCGAATATTCTGAAGGAATGGTGCTCGGTGATGAGCTCATGAAACGTTGCAACGAACTTGTGAAGTCCGTAAAATCTTTTGAAAAAGCCCAGGCACGGATTCAGAAGATTCAGAAGATTCAGAAGACGTACTTCATCAGGAAAGTTGTTCTGAAAATGTGTAGTTCTGAAGACGTCGAGACGGATTCTGAAGACGAGGAAATTTTAGAAGACGTTGGCCAGAAGGATTCTGAGGGCGGCGTCACAATTGAAGAAGGCGTCAAAAAGTATTTTGACGAATCCCACGCTGAAAAGCTCCAAAAACATTTGGAAGAGTCTCCAGAAATGGGCCATCTATATTCGGAAGCCTTTAGATACTCTCATGACCTTCATGCAGTGATAACTGCAATAGAAGTGCATGTTAAACCACTTCTCGGAAGACCAGAATTCTCCAAAGCTTCACCCGGAGCTCAAAAAACAATCAACGCTCTAATGAAGCAGTCTGAATCCTGTAAGAATTCTTGTGAAGATTTGGATAAAACACTGGAAAAATTGGAGAGAGCGTGGCCGGGAATTCGTGCAAGATTTGGAGTCAAAGAGGTGGATTCTGGAGACAAAGATGACGTCGATAAGTGTTTGGAAAATCTCAAGGCTTCTTCGGCAGCTTTTCATGCAAGACAAGAAGCCGTCAAGAGTGTTGTTGGAAAGGCGATGGGCCTTCATTCTGAAGACGTGACCACTCCAGATGACGTCAAACGATATTTTGGAAACGGGAAATTAGAAAACGTTGGTCAAAAATCATCTGAAGCATTGGAAGGAGAGATCAAAGTGGATTCTGAAGACGTGACAGCTCAAGACGACGCCACGCTTGCTTCTGGAGCGGTTAAGACTCCTGGATCTGACAAAGTTCCAAAAAAGTCAGATGACGTTAGCCAAAAGCTGTCAGATGAATCAGAAGACAAATCTGATGACGTCAAAAAAGATTCAGTAACCGTTGAGGCTTCTCGACCTTCCAAAGTTCCGGAAAAGTCGGAAGAGGTTCCCCAAAAGTCATCTGAAGCATCGGTAGCCATGTCAGGTGACGTCACGAAGGATTCAGATGGCGTGGCGACTCCAGCTGACGCAAAGCCTGAATCTGAAAACGTGAAGATTCCGGATAACGTCAAGAGTCATTCAGAAATCACCGTCACTTCAGATGACGTCAAAAAAGACTCTGAAGCCCTCCAAGACTTTTCCAATCATCCCGTCCTCTGTCAATACTATTCTTCTGGCTCCAACCTCTCCTTTGACTTCAAAAACTTGTCTTCCTGTATTGATGCAATTGAGAAAACGTTCCAAGCAAACCCTGAACTTTTTCAAAACAGGTCTTTAGAAGACGCCTCGCGTCTACATCGGATTTTCGCATCGTCCCAAACGAGCAAAGATGTTAGTGAGCAAATTGATGGAATCCTAGAAAAGATCCAGAAGACGTTCCCGGGAATTCAGGAAAAATTTGGGAAGAAATTCGAAAAATCTGAAGGAGAAATGGGATTCGAAGAGCTTAAAGGACGATTGGACGTCGTTGAAGCTTCGATGAAAACGTTTGCAAAAGCTCAAAATGAATTTTTCGCTTCAGAAGCGATGCTTCAAATTCAGAAGACGTTGGACTTGAAACCATTTGATATGGGAATCAATTTAGAAGACGTTAACCAGAAAACGTCTGAAAAGTCTGACAATAGGGCTGATGACGATAACGTCAAAAAGGATTCTGAAATAACTCCAGAATACCTCAGAATGTATATTGAACGCGTTGACCCATCAGAATCTCCCAAAACCACAATTTTTCTGAAATTCTATTCTGAAGGCTCCAAGGTGACCAACGACATGAAAAGTATGGCATTATCAATTGATAAACAAATTGAAGGAATCCAGAAAAATCCAAATTGGCGTAAGAATCTAACTTCAGCATCTCTGGAAAATATTGGAATACTCATCAAACTATCAATTGAATGCAAAAAACAATGTCAAAGAATTGATTTTTATTTGGACCAAATTGAGAAAGATCTTCCAAGTATTCGAGAAGTTTTTCCTAGACCTACTGATCCTGTAGTCGTCACTGGATCAGAAGAAGACCTCTGGAAGCAACGTGAAGCATTGAGAATTGCTTTGGAAGCTTTTGGGAATACTGAAAAGTTATTCGAAGAACAATTTGTGAAATTTCCAAAAGTTGAGAAGACGTCAGACGTGGATTCTGAAGACGTGAAAACTCCAGAATCTTCTCGAATTCTGAAAAATTCAGACGCCGTTGAGTCATCTGGAGAATCGGAAGACAAGTCGAACGACTTAAAAAAGGATTCTGAATACGGGAAAATTCCAAATGACGTTAAGCCTGATTCTGAAAACTTTGAAAATCCAGACTCAGCTGAAATTCTGAAAAATTCAGAAGACGTTGACATTCATTCATCTGGAGGACCGCAAGGCAAATCCCAAAATGTCTACAAAAAAATTGGCCAGAAAATGTTTGGATCTTCCTCGAAAGTGGTGAAAAGAAAGAAAATTGGAAAATCATGGACGGATTTATCGGACGATTTGATGCAAAAAGTAGCGGAGAACTTGGATGTGATGGACAGGTTAGTAGGACACTAGAAATGCGTCAATGCACTAGAAATGCGCCAATGCACTAGAAATGTGCTAGCTCACCAAAACTGCGCCAGCCCACAAAAAAAAAGCGGCAACTCACGAAAAATACGCGAGCTCACCGAAAATGCGCCAACACACCAAAATGCGTCAACTCTCCGAAAATGCGCCAACACATCTAAACCGCGCCAACCCTCCAAAAAAGCGCCGTCTCACCGAAAGTGCGTCAATTTCAAAACTATTTTTAAAAATTAAAAAATTTTCAGATATTCTCTCCGTGCCACAAACCGTCAAACTCGCTCCGTTGTGGATTCCATGACCTTCATAATTCCACGCGTCAAATTCTCTCTTTACGAAGGAAAATACACGATTTTGGTCTTCTTCGCCGTTGAAAAATGGATCAAAATTGAGATTTCGAGAGGAAAAGACAAGAAAACAAGGATTTCAAGGTAATAAATGAAAAAAAGCTACCGTAATTTCGTTCCAGCACCCTTGCAATTGAAATTTTCGTAATGAGCGGACCAAAACGGTTCAGAAAAGTATATAAAAGCCTAGGTTTTAACAATTTTGGAAATTGAGGTTAGAGACGCAGTGTGCCTCGTTTCTCTAAGCTCTATCCCCAGAAATTTCAAAGTGGGCAGAGCTTTGCCATATGTATACTTTTCTAAATCGTTTTGACTAGGTAATTTCAGTTTCAAGAATCTGTGAGCAACTTTCCCCGGGTTACTGTACCTTACTGTATTTTCAGATCTAAATCCATGCACACCCCAGATGACGTCATCACAAAAGAATCCCATTTGGCACCATGTGATTTGGCAGTTTCTCTTCTAATTAAGTTGTTTTCACCTGATAGAGTTACCATTGACATTTTGGATTGGGAAGTCTGTTCGATGCGATTCGAAAACACGGTACGCTTAGATACCGCAACCCGATAAAAATGTGATTTTTGAAATCACCGAATCGAGGCGGTTCAGAAAAGTTTAAACACGCCTAGGCTCCGCCCACTTTGAATTTTCCGGGGTTAGAGTACAAAGAAACCAAGCACTGTGCGTCTCTAGTCCTGATTTTCTGAATTTCTGGAGCACATGGCTTGTTTATACTTTTCTGAACCGTCTTGATGAGCTGATTTCAAAAATCTCATTTTTATGGGTCTCAAAGGGATACTTTCCTGGTTACTGTAGAAACTTTGCAGGATCTAGGTGTCCACATGAAACGTCAATTCGCAGTCACTAGAGACCTAATTCAAAAATTAACTGATGCCGTCGGCGGCAAAATGCCCATTTTCCGTGTCAATAAAATCGTTGCTGACTCTCAATCGGAGACAATTGGAGCCATTTTCGAGAAGATTTGTGACGCAAAACAAGGAGGGATTAAGGAACATTTATTCCAAGGATACTTGCCGAATCCTGCAATCGTTATGGATATTTTGACTCAATCAAAATTGTGGGGATGGTGTTCTCGTGAGTTTTTTGATCTACTTTTTGGGAAATGGGAAATTTTGATCAAATTTTTGTAATCGCCACGTCATGGCGGTTCAGAAAAGTATAATCATGCCCAGGCTCCGCCCACTTTGAAATTTCTGGGGTTAGAGTGCAGAGAAACCAGACACACTGCGTCTCTAGCCCTCGTTTTCAAATTTCTCAGAACCTAGGCTTGTTTATACTTTTCTGAACCGCCTTGACCTGCTGATTCCAAAATTTTTGTTTTCATGGGTCTCGAAGCGAAATTGAAATAATTACTGTAGCAAAACAACCATTTCCAGGTGCCAAATATTACTCTGCTTCTGCTGAAAGTGCCGTCGACGTATGTGTTCATTTGGTCGCCACCGATGATGGAATTGCTACGATTCGTTTCCCAAAAATTGATGATGCGGCTCTTGAATCTTGGACTTCTTGTCAAGACAGCCCGGTTCAAAAGTTGGTTTCACTCCAAATGATTTTTCTAAAAACCACTTTTTTTCAGAGATTTCGGATACGACATGAAAATCGAGCACAAGCTGTTCGAGGACTCGAAAAGAGTTGTCGTGATGCACTGCATGTCACCGTGCGGATATTGGATTCGTGTTTTTCCCCGAGAGATGCTTAATCAAGAACATTTTCCACATTTGGAGTGGCTGGTAAGGGGAAAAAGCACGAGAATTGCGTTAGGGCACACCTGAGATGTGCTAAGGAACTAGAAATGCGCCAAGGCACTGAATGCGCGCCCAGGAACCAGAGATACGCCAAGGGACTGGAAATGCGCCAGGGCACCGGAAATGCGTCGGGGCTCTAGAAACGCGCCAAGACACTAAAGACGCGCCAAGGCACTGAAAGCCGGCCCAGGAACCGCAGATGCGTCAAGGCACTGGCAGTGCGCGAGAGCACTATAAACGCGCCATGGCACCAGAAATGCGCCAACGCACCAGAAGTGCGCCAGTTCACCAGAACCACGTCAATACCCGTTTCTTTTTCCAGTTTCACAGTCAATGTGGTCTTGGCTATCTCTGTGAGAAGTGCTGTCATCCATTCAAACCCTGGTATCATAAAAATATGGAAAAATGGGATTCGATTACAAGACCAGAATTAGAAGACGACGATTCAGAAGACGTGATTCCGAAAATCTTTGAAAAATTGGAGAAACTTCTTGACATTTCAATCGCAGGACTCATCTTGGAAGTGGCAATGGGACCGACATCTGGAGTTCTAGAAGACGTCACGTCTTCTGGAGAAATTGAGGAACTTTTGGGATTCTATACACCGATAGCAATCAATAAATTCGCGAAAGCCCTGTTATCGTGCCGTACCATGAAGGAAGGCATGCCTCAATTGGAAAAAGATGAAGCTCGGCAACTTTTGGAAATTTTCAAAGCAAAAACTGAGAAAATTGACAAAATTCTGAGTGAAATCGACAAAAAAGCACCGGGAGTTCGTGAATACGTTGAGAAACGTTTGGTGGAGAGATTTGGAGAAAAAGATTCTGAAAAAGAAGAAGACATGAAGAAGGATTCTGAAGATTCTGACGATGATGATGATGTAGATCAGAAGGTGAAGAGTGTTCTTATTGTTGATGATAATGGAGAGACGAAGGTTATCAAAAAAGAGGTTTGTTGTTGTTTATGCAGTTTTTGTAGTCTTTGTAGCCAAATTTTCTTTCAACCTTCAAAAAAATCTGTTTTTCCCCAAATTTTCCAAAAATTTCAACTTTTGTAGTTTTTAGTTAATTTGGCAAAATTTAGTTTCGGAAAAAAGTTGCCTTTCCAAGTATTTGGAAAATAAGTTTTTATTCCAAAAATTTTGAAAAAAAAGAGAAAAATTTTCAAAACCTTCAGTTTTTTTTCAAAAACCTGCTAGATGAAAAAAAAAGTCATTTTCTAAACTTTCAAAATCAAAAAAAAAATTTTCGAAAATTTTGAAAGTAATGAAAGCTTTTCAATTCTTGAAAACGGAGTTTCGAAAACGTTCCGTTTTTTTTCCGATGCTGCCAAAAGAAAAAAAATCAAAATTTGGAAATGGTGCAACCCCTGGAACTGGGCGAATCAGAACTGGTCGGATAAGAACTGGATGATTCAGAACTGTACCTTATCAAAAATGCCCGGTTGAGAACTGACACTACTTTGCTCTAATGGCCTGCTAGATGTGGAAAATTACCAAAAACGTGCAGTTGAAAAGTTCTTATCCAGGGCAGTTCTTTAACGGTCGGTTCTTATAAGGATCAGTTCTGATTCGTCCAGTTCTTAACCGACTAGTTCTAACTTGCCTGGTTCTGATTCGTCCATAGTTTTGATAAGGGGTAGCACCGTTTCCAAAACCTTTCAAATGAAAAATTCAAACTTTGTGTTTTTCAAAACTTTCAAAAACTAAAAATTTCCAGAATTGCTTTCGAAAAACTTGAAGAAACAACAAAAATGATGACTCCAAAATCACAGAAACTTAAAAATGTCAATTAAAAAAACATGTTTCTAATTTTTTTTCAGGACTTTGACTCCACCATCGATTTCGTTTCCCCTGTTGATGACGGAATGTTTAATGCTTGGATGGATGTTCACCAAAGAAAGTCAAGTTCATCAATGGATTATGCTGGTTGTATTATATTTGCTGGTCTTTTCATTGCCTTTTTCTCATTTATTTTCATTGTTCTCTACTTTTGGATTCTTTACAATAATTTTGTGAAGTATTTGATGGATTTGATCGGATGGGACTAGAGTGCTTTTATTGATTTTTTCATAAATAAATTTGATGTTCACATTTGCTGGTCTGAACAAAAAACCAAACATAAGCTGAAAAAAAAACTTTTTGAAAGAAAAAAACAATTTTTTGAACGTTTTAAAAATCAAAAATTCAAAACTCTGAAAAATTGCAAAATCAGATGGCTAAATAACTACAAAAACTATAAAAACGAATGAAAAAATCATTTGACGGAAAATTTTCAAATTCCAGAAAATCGCAAAAAAAGAGAAGCTATCAAAAATTGCAGAACTCGGAAAAGTCTTGCCTGGAAACTTTTTCCTGAAAATTTTACAAAAAATAAAACTTAGGGAAAATGTTTAACCAAGAAGAATGACTGAAATTCTGCTGAAAAAAAAGTAAAAGTGACCACAGCGACTACAAAAACTACAAACTACAAAAAAAAACAAGTGGAAAATTATCTAAATTTACGCATTTTTCCCACGTCCACGTGACCTTTTCCCTTTTTCACCGCCCGTTTTTGTTCCCAATAAAAACACGTCATTAATAACAAAAACAAACAAAGTGAAACGTGGAACTTTATGTTAATTTGAACTCTTTTTGAACTTTTTGAAAAAGTTCTCTGCTAATTCCTTTGAAGAATATAATATTCAAAACGCTGTTCGATATAAATCAAAAGTGAGTTGAACAAATGGAAAAATGGAGAAAACTGAGGGAAAAAAAAACAACAAAAAAAAAGAAGATTGAAAATTGAGAAATTGACTAAAAACTAAAAATGCAAAAAAAATTTTGTATAATTCCTAAGAAAAGATCCATCAAACTACCAAAAAAAACCACTCTAAACCCAACTTTCTCTATTTTCAAAATGCAAATATCGATATTTATTGTGCTTCTCGCTATTCCATTGATCTCAAATGATCTTATCGAACAACAATATGATAAGGATGATCCAGAGAATCGATTTGATCAAGGAATTTCATTTTCTGAGCCTTCTCATCTTGACCAACAAGGTGAGTTCCATTTGGTCCTCTGATCTATCCGGTCCGCAAGCTTACGTGAGCGCGATTGCGTACTCGGCATTTGAAAATACGAGCAACCCAATTTTCAAATTTTTTTATTTTCCAGAATCCAATGTCTCTTTCCCTGGTCGACTCAGGCCACCCTCCGACTCTCACCATGTTCGAAAACGTAAGTCCCCCTATCTAATTCCTTTGCCGAAAACTCTAATTTTTCCTTTTTAGGATCAATTACGGATATAATCGATCAACATATGAAATTAGGCCGAGTCTTGAATGCTCTTTATCTTTGACAACAACTTTCAAACGGTCGAATTGGATATTTGGATATTGTGGCAAGTCTATGGGATCTCAAAGACAAATCCCCTTTACAAGAGTTGATTACTTTTGATAGTGAAAAGCTAGCTGATCACTTGACTTCACTGGATAATGTAACGGAAAAGGTTCCGAGTGACAAAGAGGAAATTATTAATGTGAAGGATACGAAAGTACTGTTGAAATCTGTGAAAGAGATTACAATTGATATGAGGGACGAATTGATTAATGCTCAATATTATAATTATTCGGAGGATGCAAGGAACCTTTCCTTAGAAAATTTCTCGGACAAATTTAATTTCCAAATAAACTATGCAAAAAATGCATTGGAAAATTGGAAAGGGTTAAACGAAACCAATAGTTCTGCCAAATATGATGAGACTCTGAAAAGTTTTCACGAAAATCTTAAAAAGATTCCGCCCATTTTTCTCGGGTCTAAAATTCTATTCGATGATGTTGAGCCAGAATTAAGGTACACACTAAAAGTACTGGAAATAGTTCAATTTGTGATTGGCAAAAAGTACGATCTCGAGAATCTTCAAAGTGAATTAAAGTCGTCTCAGAATCAATTGGAAAAGCTCAAATTTCTGAATGACCCCGCTTTCAATCCAATGAAAACAATCGAAAGATTGGATGAATTGAACAATTTGCTCCAATTAATTCATAAGCCCTCTTTCACAATTCCAATTACTTCGGCATTCACTTCGAGTCAAGATTTATCAAATGTCGATTTTTATGATGAATGGATTTTGAAAATTTTGAAAAACTCTTTTGAAAATGATATGGAATTTTTGGGAAAGTTGTCTGATGGTCTGCGAGAAATCAACAACACAGAGTTGTGGAACCCTAACCTCTTTTCAATTATCCAAAAGGCTTCTGATTCTTCTGAATTCATCAGAAAGTATAGAGAATATTGGAAAAGTCCAATTTCATTGCCAAACGATGAATGTTTCGAAGTTCCCGATGACAACACATACCCAGATTTGAATGTGTTGAAGAAAAATCTTGAAGATTTTCTTGGAACCATCAAAACAATGCGAGACTTAGTTGGATATAATGTTACGGAGGAATTGGTGAATCAAACTCAGAGAATCGAAAATAAATTTCCAAAATCTTTGGATAAATTCAATACTTGGAAAACTTCTAGTGAATCGTTAGAAATTCTAGATTTTATCAGTGATTTCAATCATACTTATAATATTTTGAAACAATCACCTCAAATCTATGAACTTTTCGACAAAATTTATAGAACCAACAATCGAACCAAAGAGGTCTTGGAATTAAGTCAAAAGTTTCGAATTCAAAATGAAACTTGTGTTGATCTTTTCTATTTTACAATTGATAAATGGATATTTATCAATGATCTTCCGAAGACTATCAAATTGATGAAGACTGATAAATCAATTGAAAAGATCACTAAGCCTTTGCTCAATATCACAATTCCAGAAGTTTCTGAAAGTCTGAAACAAATAAAAATGATTGCAAAGCCTGAAACTTCTGGAGCATTCCAAGCAGATTATCCTCAGAACCTTTTGGATGTTGCCTATGGAATAAGGAGTATGAAAAATATTCAAGATTATGAAACATATTTTGATATTGTCATCCAAAATAGGAATTTTTTAAAGACTTCGATTCAAACAATGAACGACCAAATTAAAAAAGAAAAATTGAATTTGATTTGGAAAGATTTTGATAAACTCTCTGAAAAATTCCAAAAAATCCGAGCAACTTATCAAAATACCATTCACCGATTGCCGGATTTCAAAGAAGAAACAAGTCTTCAAGAAATTTCCCTTGTCTACAGTAACCTGGCCACAATGGCCAAATCGGAAAAGTTGGAATTAAAGAAATTTATAGAACCATTTTCACTTTTCGATGAACCAAATCTTAAAATATGGAATGCATTAAAAAAATTAGAGGATTCAGTGATGTTTGATTTGTCGAAAGCAAGGGATAGTTGGAAAAAAATGCCAATGGCAATGGAAGAGTTACGAGAGGATTTTAAATGCTTTTTCGATTCAAAATCGTGTGAAAAAGTGGAAGTGAAGAAGCCGAGGAAAGAGAAGAGTAAGCCGGAGATCAAGTGAGTAAGGGGCGGGGCTTAAGAAAAATTGGTAGAAATTCACAAATGTTGTTTTTTGAGCTCCTAGCTGAACGAGATTCATAGAAACATTTTGACTACAAACTACAAAATTTTTGGAATCATAGAAACTTTATAAATATTTGGGTTTTCGAAATTTTCAATGCCTAGAAAAAATATTCGGCGGTTTTTGAGTTTAGCCTGTACAAATCGTTTCGAATTGGGAGCCAAATTCAGTAATTTTCCGATTGGTTACAAACTACAATGACTACAAACTAATAGGTTGGCAAGTAATTTTCTACCCACGTTTGACTTTGCTCCCATTATAGACCGGCTAGGCGCATTTACAAAAGGGTAACAGTAAAAGGTATATGAGGTGTCAAAACGTCCGATAGCAAAACCCAGACCCTCTGTTCACCGTTCTTCCGTGAGCACTAGGCTCGTGTTCAAAAGCCACCTGAGATGCCCTAACATTTTCTGAAATTTCTCACTCCTAAATAGCGGATGTTCACTAACTCGTGGTGAGTTTTATGAAGGACATTGTTCCTTACAAAACCCATGAGAAACATAGAGTTGCTCAGTTGAATATTTTTGAGATATCGGTGGAAGAACAAAAATGCCCATATCTCCATTAAGATGGGAACAGGAAGAGGAATGATTCCGATATTTTGGTAAAACATAACATGCAACAGTAACTACCTGTGGCACAATAAAAAACATTCAGAACAAACTTAGGAGGGTAAAAATTTGGTACTATTCCGGTTTACGGGTCCCAACTTTTTCGATTTGCACCACTCGGGTCCCAACTTTTTATTTCCGGGTCCCAAAACTTCTTCCGGGTCCCAACTTTTGGGTTTTGTTCCACTCGGGTCCCAACTTTTTTTCACGGGTCCCAAAATCTTTTCCGGGTCCCATCTTTTTTGAAATACACCATTCGGGTCCCATAAAACTTAGCAAAATTTTCACACTTTTTATATATTAAATGAATTTCTTTGAATTTCTTCAAGTTTTTAGAAGAAACTCTGATATCTGGAAAGTAGTTTCTGAGCTTCTTGTTCGCAAATAATGCGATGAATCAGATTGAAAATATTTGTCTCTGCGGCAAAGAGAGTGAATTTTATGGTACTAAAGCTAAGGCTTAGCATTAGAAACAGTGTCTAACATCTGGAAACCTCGTTTCATGTACTGGAAAACATGATTAAGCTTTCGAAACTAGGTAAATTGACTTTTATGAAGGTGATTTTTCACTTTAAGTGAAATAACTCAATGTAAAGTTTCGAAAGTGCAATGTTATACAAAAATGAAAGAAAGTTGAAATTTGGTCAAATCTGAACACACTTTTATGGGACCCGGAAAAGATTTTGGGACCCGTGAAAAAAAAGTTGGGACCCGAGTGGAACAAAACCCAAAAGTTGGGACCCGGAAAAACTTTTGGGACCCGTAAATAAAAAGATGGGACCCGAGTGGTGCAAATCGAAAAAGTTGGGACCCGGAAAAGATTTTGGGACCCGTAAATAAAAAGTTGGGACCCGGAAGAATTTTTGGGACCCGTTAACCGGAATAGTACCAAAAATTTTAGGTCATGAACACCATTCCCAATTTTCGCTGTTTTTTTCTGCCTCATTTATGACCTCATGTTGTGAAACAGTTGGAATATCTTTCGACTGACTTTCAGTAGGCCTCTATTTGCTGGTCTCCCTACTCCTTAGACGTTGGCTTTTCTGCAATTAATTTGTTACCCAACTTTATGTTCATCTAAAGAAATGGCGGGTTCAAACTCATGGGTTACTTGAAAAAGAGGTCACCTCATGTTTCCACTTTTAGCCGTCCGCATTTCCAAGTTGGAAATTCCTAATTTTGGCTATCAGCTTGAAGTATTAGGGGTATAAAAATAATAAACAAATCAGAACAAAAGAGTGCTTCTCAATCAAGAAAACTTTCAAATAAAAAGTGGGTAGAAAATTACTTGCCAACCTAATACAAAAACCACAAATTCCAAAAAAAAAGAACAATAAATAAGGACCTTTTTTTGAAAACTTTTAAAACTTTTTGGCTCCAAAAACTACAAGAACTACAAAAACTAAAAAAACAAAAGTTTGAAAAAATTACAAACTTTTTGATACAAACCTTCGGTATATACCCAAAATTTTCGCCAGACAACAATAACTTCAAAAACTACAAACTACACAATTTACAGACCCTCCAATGCTCATACTCAAAAGCCCCCACTAACAATTATTTTTGGGTCCTGTTTAGTTCCACCTCTCATTTATGCTCTCTGTTTTGGATGGAGACAGCGGGGCGTTGATTAGGTAATAAAAAAAAGTTTTTTTGATAAAAAATATTTCTTAAAATTTTTAGAAGAAGGTCACCAGTACAACTCGAGAAATGGCGGAAAAGTTATCTTTTTTTTTGTGGTTTTTTTTAGTTCTCAAATAAATAAATTGTTGTTTTCTAACTTTTATTTTTTAAAATAATTTTCAAAACAAATATAACGTCGAAAAATTTTCAAAACCCAGTGACACCGTGACCCCTCCCTCTAAAAAAATATAACTTTGATAATTTATCGATTTTCTGATTTTATTCCTCGAATTGGCCAGAGAAAAATTTCTCAAAAATCGAGCACAAAAGTAAGTTTGAAGGGAAAATTCAGATGGATTTGAAATTTTTCATGAGAATTTTTGGTCTGAAACGGCAAAATTTCAAACCAAAATTTCAAAAATAAGCCGTTCTTCCAGAGAAACTCCTCAATTATTAGATTTTTTCAGAATGCAGATAAAAAGTTTCATCCCGTACTTCATTTCCTTCCTTCCACTGATATCATGCAATCAAGTCCAATATCAATTTGATAAAGATGATCCAATGAATCGATTCAATCGAGCCGCTGCCACTTTAAAACCTAACCCACCTAATGGAGCCCGTGAACGTTAGTTTTCAATTCCAGTATTTTTGCAACTTTTTCAAAATCTATGTCTTCAGAACCTGCAACTGAATTGGTAAAGCGCCACATGGCACTGGCAAGAGTGTTCAATGCATTATATCTACAACAACAACTGTCCAATGACAAAATTCGTTCTTATGATTTAATCGCTGGTTTATGGAATTTGAAAAATAAGACTGTGGTTCAAAAGCTAGTATCCCTGGAAATCGGCTTGTTGACCGCGTCGTTGGCACGGCTGGAAACTGCTATCAAAACAGTTCCTGATAATGTGACGTTGGTTGCTGATGTGGAGAAGATAAACGCTACGTTAAAGTCTGTAAGAGAGATTACTGATGAAAACCGGAAAAGCTTGATTGATGCAAGGAACGAAGATGCAATTCCAAAGTTTATAAGATATGAATATATTCTTCCAACATTCGACTTTCCAAAAAATTGGGCTCAAGAAGCTTTGAACGAACTGAAAAACCTGAAAACTCTTGAACCTTCCCGCCTCCACTTAAGGTCTCTTTCATCATTGGAAACCGGACTAAAAAAAATACGTATAACCCTGATTGATCTTCCCAGATCTCTGGAAAAAATAAAAGCGATACCCGGAGAATCTCTGAATGATTTGAGAAATGGCTTGGAAGCTGCACTTGTTGTGAAGAAAATAAGAGCTGAATTAAAAGTGCTAGTTCAGCAATTCGATCACACCGATGCACAGTTAAAAGGCTACAAAACTTTGAGCTCTGTTCGGAGTAACTCGGTAAAATTGGGGCCACAGTTAGAAGAACTGATGAGCTTAATCCAATCACTATATCAATCACACTCTACAATGTCAATCGCATCCGGATTTAGTTCAGTCATAGACTTGACAGAAATTTCTGAAGATATTCAAGATCAGTGGATGATGGATGTTCTCAACAATGGGAAGGATTTGAGCTTTTTAGCAGACCATGTTGTTTTTAACAATGAGTTCAAACAAGAAATGATAGAGGTTGATATACACCAAGCCGAGCTTTGGAGATTAAAACACTCATACAACCTGCAACTCGTTTCTGATTTGTTTAGTGAGATCGGAAAATTATACAAAGATTACCGGTCTATTCAGTTGCCTGATAGAACTTGTTTGTTGGTTCCGGATGAAGAAGAGCCTCTTACCTTAGATGAATTACAGAGCTTGTCCGATGATTCTATAACTTTTGCTGATACGATTCCCACTTTGAAGTCTACAGTTGAAAGTGTTCATGATTTGAAAGGAAGAATCAAAGCCGTACGCGAACATCTACGTAAAGTTGATTATTTTAACAATGCAGCCGAAATTGAAACATGGCTGAAATCAGATGATTTTACTGCTCTGGAAAATTTTTTGGTGGAGCTTGTACCTATGTTCTCTTCTTTACAAACTGAGCACAACAAGTTCGAACATCCGGTGAGGAGATTGACTGCAAAAAGATCGTTAATTTTGTCGACTCAAAAATGGATAGAGAAGTTTGAAATTGGTCGTGCTAAATGTGATATACTTTTCAATTTCTCTCCGGATAAGCTATCAAACCTTCAAGAACTTCCCAGAAGTGTCGAAAATGTGAAAAGTGATAATTCGCTAGCGAAACTCCCACCTCTCCTAGCTGCTATTTCGAAGGCCGAAAGAGCAATCAACAAGATTAGTGCCAAAAAATCTACCGACAAAAGTGTAGATATTGTGAGAGATCCAAAGAATCTTCTAGAATTTGCATTTGCTGCCCGAAGTATTCAACAAATGGAATTAATCAATCGATACGACAAGGACATTTCGACGATCATAGGTGCAAATGGTCCAGTTTCGATCACACTTTTAAGAGTTTCGGATGATGAGAAGAGACGAAGATTGTTTGATTTTTGGAATAATTTTAATGTCATTGAAGCAAAATTGAAAGCTATTCAAGTCAATAACAAGCTAGCAATTGCCAAGTTATCAAAACAAAAACTGGAAAAAAATCTTCAAGAAGTTGCCTATGTCTACAGTAACCTGGCCACTCTAAACCCATCAGAAAAGATTGAGCTTCGGAAATATAGAGAGACCTTGGCAATTTTAGAAACACAAGAACATGATGATGTTAAGAAGGCGATGGAGAGATTGGAAGGACCTCTGGCAACAGATTGGGCAATGGCTCATACAAGTTATCAGAATATGTCACATGCTTTGATGGAGTTACAGAAGGATTTTGAAAAGTTTTTCGCAGAAAAAAAAGATGAAGAAGAGGGATTTATAGAGTTCATAGAGGAAAAGTGAGTTGGTCTTTTTTGCTTATCGGGGAATGCGCCAAGCACCAGAAATACGCCAAGGCGCCAAAAAAGCGCCAGTGAATTCAAAATTTCAGCATCATCTACTTATGCATCTGTTTTGGATTCCTGCTCATCTTGGTAATTGCCGGAAAATATGCACTCTACTGGTGCATGTACATTCGAGATCCGGAAATGAAGAAAAAATTGCCCAAAGATGTCTGTGAGTTAAAGAAAAAGTTTTCGAAAGAAATACCGAAAAATCGCTAGTATTTGGTGCCGTTTTTTAACCGTGAATAAACTAGTAACTAAAAAAGCGCCAAGGCACCAGAAGTGTGTCAAGACACTAAAAAGGCGCAAACGCTCAAAAAAATATATTTGGTTAACGTGGAAACTCTACTAGGCAAAACTTTTTGTTTTGTGACAATGCTTACAAAATCGGTATAGTCGAAATCAGTTTGACAAGACCTTTGATTATAATCAAGACTAGGCTTGGAGACAGTTGAGTCTCACCACGAAAAGATTACTGTAGTTTGAAGCCACAGATTATTCCAAGCATAGTCATGATTATACTCAAATGAAATGTCTTGATGAGCTTGTTTCAAATATTTGTCTATTTGGGTTTTACAACAAAATTTGACGGGCAACGGTAGAAATCTTTTACAGAATTTTCAAAAATTTTGAGTCATTTTAAATGAAACTTTTCAAGCTATCAGATAAAATTCGAAATTTAACATTTTCGCGTTTTCAGTGTACATTCCTACGAGCTTTGCCAACGAGATGGATTACACGTACATGCAATTGCAAGACTCTCGTCTACCATTGAATAAACGTGACAAAAAAACGCACAATACTCAATTATTTGATGCAGTTTGTCAAAGAAATTGGGATAAAGTGAAGGAATTATTAGAAGCAGGAGCTATATTGGATGCCACAAACAATGGAAATAAGAATCGGACGGCGTTGTTTGAGTTGGTCCTTATGAAGGAAATCAATTGGTGTAGATGGTTTTTGGAAGCGGAAGCCGATCCGGATGTACATGACTACAGGGGTGAAGAGACGGGCACTTGGGCAGATGCTAACGGAATGATGAATATATTCAATGATCAGTATTACAGAAGAAAGAATAAACCAGTGGAAAGTGAGTGGCCGATAAATCCAGCAAAAAAAACCGTGGAAAAAGTCAGAATGTTGAAAAACTATTTATTTCCACTGTAGTCCGTAAGATTCTGCCGCAAGACTCACAAAATCGAGGAAATTGGAATCAGCTTGCCAATACCTTTTATTTGAATATAATCAAGGCTAGGTTTCGAAAGAGTTGGGTCTCGCCACGAAAACCAGGGATTACTGTAGTTTAAAGACGCAGATCACTCTAAACCTAGTCATGATTATATTCAAATGAAAGGTCTCGTTGAGCTGATTTCAAAAATATAATGAAACTTTGAAAATTCGACATTCAGTCAGCTACAAACTACATTTTTTTCAGGATGCCTGCCTGAAGTAACACGTCCATGGAACATTCTGGTGTACGATGCGAAATGTTTCCCGCGTAAACTTCGAAAGAAACTTCCACTTCGCATTAAGAAAAACACAACGTGGGGCTACAAACCAGGCATGGATCTCGATGAGTTCACCACTATCATTGTTCCACCCAAATACATTTATGGCGAGAAGGCGTTGGTTTTAACTGATGATGATATTATTCCGTGGAAGCTTTACGGATGGCGAGTATGATAGAAAATTCGGATTCAGAGCGACAAGACGGTTCAGAAAAGTATAATGATGACTAGGTTCCGCCCACTTTGAAATTTGAGGTTAGAGACGCAGTGTGTCTGGTTTCTCTGCACTCTAACCCTGGGAACTTCAAACTGGGCGGAGCCTAGGCGTGTTTATACTTTTCTGGACCGGTTAAATGAGCTGATTTCAAAAATAAACACAGATTTGAGAATGCACCAATAAAAAACCATAATATTTCAGCAAAGCCGTCTTAGTCAATCCAAAATGGCTCAAACAATTCGTTGAATTTGAATCGAGTGAATGGCCAAGTTTGATGAATGAAGACTATGAATTTTGGCTCTTTGACACGATTTACAATGGTGTAACATACAAGGACACAATTATCAAATTGAAGACCGGACATCATAAAATGCAGCCGCCGATTCTGGCAAATGTTCGCGTTACACTTTTGGAGACTGAGAATATGGAGCGTGAGTAGTTTGTAGTCTTTGTAGTCTTATAAATTTATATGTGTTTTTTTTTCAGTACGAAGGGAATGGGTTGATATCGTTCGATTTTTTGGTGGATGGATTGATAGTACACCAAGATTTGACACTGAGGATGAAGTTCTACCGTATCACATTAGATCGTTTGAAGATGTGGGAAGGTTAAATAGGACCCAAAACTCGTGTTGGATTGTGAAGTACAAAGACAGTAAGGTACGGTTTATCTGCTTTTTTCCACTTAAAAAATTCCACTTTATAGGTCAAAAAATCGTGGGTGAAAGACAAGAGATTGTGCTCAACTGTGGACTTTTCATTCCTTCCAACGTGCCTGGCTCGCTTCCAAATTCTGGATCAATTCAATAAAGAAGTTCCACTGTTAAGCCTCTCGGACATTGAGCCAAAATACTTGATCGATGATTGCATCGTACCCGATCCGGTGTGGACGGACTTTAAAGATAGAGTTGTGAAGGATAAAGATGACTCGGAAAGCGCACCTGAACCAATTGGAGGTATCGCTAGGAAGCCGGCAGAGGTCGAAGAAATCAAATTGCCTAAACGGAGAGGATCGGTTGAGCCAACACCTGTTTAAACTAATTGTACTTGGTTGAATGAATAAAATTATAGTGATTTTTTTTAATGTCTTGAATCGTGACACAAGAAGTATGTCAAGCTACAGGAAATGCGCAAAGGCACGGGAATTTCGCCAAGGCACCGAAAAAGCGTCAAGTCATCAGACTTTGATCAAGAAACTAGAAATGCACCAAAGCACTGAAAGTGCGTCAAGGCCCCCGAAATACGCCAAGACACCAGAAAAGCGTCAAGGCACAAGAAAAGCATCAGGACACTGAAAATGCGCCAGCCTTCGAACATTTCGTAGATAAAACGTGTTTTCAATGAATACCCTACCCTCGACCTGTGGTCCGCCCTTCTAAAACTAGTTCTTAGAGGATTTTGGGTATTCTCAATCAGTTTCTCGTAACGAAAAATAGCGAACTACAACGGCTGGTTGAACAAGTATCAACTCTTGCAATTCTAAGGTTAGTTTTATCCGAAAATTTCCACTGATAAAATCGATTTGAACAGAATCGGTCGTTAATTTCATAATGGACTTCTAATTTTCAATTTGTCCGAGAGCCGAACATTCCGTTATTGGGCCTAAAAACGCCAAAACTTGTGACGTCACAAAAAAATCAGTTGTTTTTAGCCGAAACGTGGCACACTAGAAAATACCCCGACCTGTGACCTCGGCCCAAATAAACTAGTTTATCGAAAATGAAGAGGGGAGGGGGGGGGGGGGGGGTTGTTGTTGTCGCTTAATTCAATTCTTGAAATCACAAAGTCGCGTTTCTCATTTTGGTTTCGATCACAAAGAATCGTTTTGCAAATCCATGTAAGTTTCAGGGGAATTATCAGGATAAACAGGATAGGGTGGACCTAAAGGTTGTTATCCCAATGTGACCGTTGTTGAAAACCAGAAAAAGACGAATTTTCAAAAAAAAAATCTGTGAAAGAAAATATATAAAATCGAAAAAATGCTTTTTTAAAAGATAAATTAGTGTGGTTAGTACGGGTTCTCGAAAATTGAAAATCGCAGAAAATCCTGTTGCGATCACGTGGTTTTTGTAGTTTTTGCTTTTTTTCGTGGCGAAAACGTGGCACGCTAAAAGTTTCCCCGACCTTGACCTCGGCCCCAATAAACTAGTTTTTAAAACTTGGGGGGGGGGGGGCATTGTTTCATCCAATTCTTGAAATCGAAAAGCCACGAGAACCAGTTTCTCACTTTTGTTTCGACAACAAACGAACCACTTCTATTTTCCAAATCTATGTGAGTTTGTATGGGCATTTAAGACAAAATGGGAGCTTTTTGAAAAATACTTCCGAATTCCAAAATCCCCATAATCATTCAATTATTTTTCAGAATGAGACCGTTGATATTAACTGGAATATTCATCTCAATTATTCCGTTGATATCATGCAATCAAGTCCAATATCAATTTGATAAAGATGATCCAATGAATCGATTCAATCGAGCCGCTGTCACTTTGAAACCGAATCCATTACCACCACCACAAAAAGGACAAACTCCGAGCAATAATAATGGAGTACCTGGAAGTAAGATTTGGGTAAAAATGGCGGTAGGACGTTCTAGAACTGTGTCCCATATCAGAACTGCCCTGTATAGTCAATGCAAGCGTCTGCATACTATTTTTACAAGGTGGGCGGGGTTGCACTAGAGCGGGTATGCAAGCGCTTGCGTTGACGCGTTATGCCAGAGCTAAAAGTGATACTTCGCTGTTCTCATAAGAGACAGTTCTGACCCAAGAGAGTTCTGGAACGGCACACCGCCTTAAAAAATTTTCCAACAAACCCTCTCAAAATCTATTTTCCAGAACCTGCAACTGAATTGGTGAAGCGGCACATGTCACTGGCAAGAGTGTTCAATGCACTTTATCTCTATCAAAAACTTGCCGACAAACTGTTATCCCCTTATGAGTTGGTCGCTGGTCTATGGAATTTGAATGATGTGGCTATTATTGACAAGTTAGTTTCTCTGAAAATCGATGGATTATCCACGTCGTTGAAACAATTGGAAACGGCTATCAAAACAGTTCCTGATGATTTGACGGTGATTGCAGATGTTGGGAAGATGAATCAGAAGTTGGAGTCTGTGAAAGGGATTACTGATGCCCAGAAGCAAGCTCTGGTCACCGCTAGTGATGTAAAAACTATTCCAGAGTTTATCAGAAATCAATTGATTGAACATTTCACTCTGCAAGAGAATTTCGTCAAACTGGCTTCTAATGAGTTGGAAAACGTCAAAAACCTGATCCCTGCTAGCTTTTCTGCTCTTAAAACTGTAACGTTGAGAAACAGTTTGGAAAAAATACGTATACCGTTGCAATCTCTTCCTGGTTTTCTAAAACAAGTTGAAGCAAGTACCGTGACTAGCCTGGATGCCTTCGTTGCAGGCGTAGAAGCCGCAGATGCAGTGAAGACAAAATCTACGGATCTTCAAGAACTTCACACTGAGCTCATTCAAACAGAAGCTCGATTGAAAAGCATTGAAACTCTAAAGTTCAGTGTAAATCGAAATGAGCTAAGTGACCTTTGGAGCCTTCTGGAGCAACTTCATACACCTCATTCCACAATGTCAATTGCTTCGGCATTCATATCCAATCAAGATTTGTCCAAAGTCAAAAATGATTTCAGTGACAAATGGGTAATGAATGTTCTGAGCAATGGAAGTGATTTGCAAGTAATGCAAAAAGGCACCCAATTCCTTGGTACTTTTGGGAAGTCATTCTCAGAAGTCAACAAATATCGAAAAGATCTTTGGAATCTTCAACACATTATCAGCATCAAAACACTTTCTAAATACAATGAAGAAGTCGAAAAGCTTCTAAATTATTCGAAGCAGCCAGATGCTATACCAGATGATTGCTTCATCCTTCCAGACTCAACAGGAACTCTTTCGCTAAAAGATGCAAAAGAGTTAAATGGAGACTTGAAAGTTTTTCTTGGCGCGATCCCTGAGATCAAAAAAGGGTTGAATGCAATTCCTGAGGTAGACCAAATCGATGCAGAAATTGACAAATATATAAACAGTATTTCTAAAGTCAAAAAGAAAGAGGAGTTTGAAACATGGTTAAATGCAACTGACGATCTGGAAGCATACTTAAAGTCATTGGTTGATCCCTTCGATAAGTTGATACAAGACCAGAAATTTGTCGATTCGGCAAAAAGATTAGAAGGTAAAACTAAAGAGATTTTATCGACAAACCAATATATTGCCAATTTCAAAATTGCAATGAGAGAATGTGATTCTGTGTTTACAATCAACCCAAATAATCTGGCAATTCTTAACGATATTCCAAAAAGTATCCAGAATCTGAAGACCGATACTCCATTTGCCAAACTCCAACCTCTTCTAACAATTATTCCAAAAGTCAGCGATGGTCTCAAAAAGCTTGAGTTGCATCTCAATACTACTAAAGTGACTCTGAAACCGACTGCTCCTCCTTCCATACCAGCAACAACAAAACCGTCTGTTCCATCAAAACCAAAAAGATCAATCAAAGAAAAAGATTTGGACTTTGTCATAGATCCACAGAATCTTCTAGATTTTGCATTTTCCGCGAGTTGTCTTCAACAAATGGAATTGATCGAACAATTCGATGCAGACATTTGGACAGTTGTTAATGCGGCAAACCAAATGAAAGGATTTATTCAAACAGTTCAAGATCCGGAGAAAAATCGGAAATTGACTGAAATTTGGAAGGATTCCAGTTCGTTTGCGGCCAAATTATCATCTATTCAAGCCAATAACAGGCTTGCAATTGCCAAATTATCGGAGCAAAAACTCGAGAAAAATCTTCAAGAAGTCGGCTATATCTACAGTAATCTGACCACTCTGAAACCATCAGAAAGGGCTGAGATTCGAAAATATAGAGAATCCATGGTCCTTTTAGACCCACCACATGTTGATGTTGAGAAGGCAATGGAGAGATTGGAAGGACCAATGGCAACGGATTGGGCAATGGCTCATGCAAGTTTTACGAAGATGCCGGATGCTTTGGTGGATTTGCAGAGGGATTTGGCAAAGTTTTTCGGTGGCGATAAGAAGAATGATGGAGGAGGCGGATTCGGGAAGTTTTTCGAGGATAAGTGAGCTTTTTTTTGAATATCGAAAAATGCGTCAGGGCACCAAAAATGCGCCAATGCACTAGAAACGCGCCAATAAATTCGAAATTTCAGCCTCATCTACTTGTGCATCGGTTTTGGACTTCTCGTCATTCTGATAATTGTTCTAATCATTGTAATTTACTGGTTCAAACACATTCGCGATCCGGAAATGAAGCAAAAGTTGCCCGATGATGAGCGTGAGTTGGACATTTTTTTTTCAAAAATTTCACCGTAACTTTCGCGCAAGACCAGATTTTTTGTTATTTTCAAAAAGAGCTTGTCAATACCTTTGATTTGAGTATAAACACGGATAGGTTGGAGGACTGTTGGGTCTCGCCACGAAAACTAGGGGACACTGTAGTTTAAAGGCGCATGGATGCAAATTTCCACAAACCTACTCATGATTATACTCAAATTAAAGGCCTTAATGAGCTGAATTCAATAATGAAGATCCCATGGGTCTCGCTGCGAGTTTTGAAGGATTACGGTAGAAAATGAAATTCTTTTTTTTTCGAAAATTTTTTCGAAACCACGAATTTTGGAGATTTTCTGATGGTTTTTTGCCCATTTTGAATAAAATTTTTCACTAATTTACTAATTTTCTCTGTTTCAGGGTACACTCCAACGAAACTCGCCTACCAGAAAGAATACACGTATATGCAGTTGCAAGATTCGCGTAATGATCGGAATAAGCGTAACAAGGAGACTGGAAATACTTCATTATTCGATGCAGCTTCCACAAGAAATTGGCTATTGTTGGAGCGATTAATGCGTGACGGAGCGATTCTGGATGCGACGTGTAACGGAAAAAAGAATCGAACGGCGTTGTTCGAATTGGTCCTTATGAAGGAAACGAATTGGTGTGAAAAGTTTTTGGAAGGAGGTGCCGATCCGAAAATTCATGATTATATTGGAGAAGATGCGGAAACGTGGTCAAATGTTAACGGAATGAAGGAACTTTTCGATAAGCACTATGATTTGAGAGAGAAGAAAAGTTTTGATCTACATAGTGAGTTTTTTTCACAAAAATTATTTTCAAAACCGTAAAAAAACTAGAAACTTTTGAGAATTTTTAAAAATCAATACTAATTTTCTACCGTAACTCGGAAAATTTTGCATCAAAATTCATGAAAATTGTATAGTCGGATTCACCTCGAAAAGACCTTCAATTCGAGTATAAACAAGGCTAGATTCGGAGATAGTTAGGTCTCACCACGAAAACCAGGGATTACTGTAGTTTAAAGGCGCCGTTTAGAATCTAGTCACTTTTGAATTCATCTCATCAAGCCCTTTCATTTGAGTCTAATCAATACTAGGCTTACAGTGATCTGCGCCTTTAAACTACAGTAATTCGTGGTCTTCGTGGCGAGACCCAACTTTTCCAAAACCAAGTCTTGTTTCTCAAATGAAAGGTCTTGACAAGATGTATTCAAAAAATTACTTTTCATGGGTCTTGCAGCGAAAATAAGTAAGCTACGATAGAAAGTATAGCTTCACTTTTTACAGGATACCTGCCCGAAGACCCACGTCCATGGAAAGTTCTGGTGTACGACGAGAAATGTTTCCCGCGTAAATTCCGAAAGAGACTTCCACTTCGCATCAAGAAAAACATCACATATGGATACAAACCAGGCATGGATCTCAATTCATTCACCACTATCATTGTGCCACCCAAATACATTAAATCTGAAAAGTCATTGTTACTGACGGATGATGATGTACTACCATGGAAGCTTTACGGATGGTAAGTATGATAAGAAATTTGAATTCATCGCGCTGAGACGATTCAGAAAAGTATAATCATGCATAGCCTCCGCTCACCTTGAATTTTGAGATTAGAGACGCAGAAGGCCTAGCTTCTCTGCGCTCTCGCCAAATGGGAGGAGCCTGAACATGATCATACTTTTTTAAACTGGCTTTACAAGTTGAATCATCAAAGTTTTTTCGAAAAAAAAAGTGAAAAATTTTTCAGCAAAGCGGTCCTCACAAATCCAAATTGGCTCTACAGATTAGTCAAAGAGGGACGAGATAACTGGAAGAAAATTATGAATCAAGATTATGAAAACTGGATTATGCACGTCTTTTACAAAGATGACACTCACGGCAATAGTGTTGTAAAGCACAAAACTGCTATTCACAAAATGCAAACACCAAAGCTCGCCAATGTTCGAATTACGTTGTTGGAGACTGCGGATAAGAAGATTATGGAACGTAAGTTTCGGTTTTGAAAAATATCCAAAATTGCGCCAATACACATACTGACGCGTTTTTTGATAGTTCCTAGAGGTCTGCAGCGTCATATTACTTCAAAAACACACAAAAAACATAGCCATCCAGAAACGCGCCAGCAAACTTTGCTGACGCACTTTTGGATATTGCTGACGTGTTTCTCGATCAACTTCATATTTTTCTAAATTCATGAGACTGAAATTTTTTTTCTGGAAATTGCTATTTTTGGGCCTCCAAAGGTTATTTACCGACAACTTTTCGAATAGTTTTTCGAATCATTACCGATAGATTTACCGGTAAAAATTATGATAAATTTATCGGTAAATTACCATTTGTAGTCTTTGTAGTCACTACTCTTAATTTCAGAACAAGCCGGTTGGAAAGAAGTCATTGAAATGTTTGGTGGAGTAGTTGTCAAAGAACCAGTGGCAGACAAGAAAGACGAAATTCTACCGTATGACATCAGATCACCCAAAGAATTGGAAATTACTGGCGATTGTCAGTGTTGCAGTTGGATTTTGAAGTACAAAGACAGTAAGGTAAGGGTTTTTTTTTCAAAATTTTTTTTTCTAAAACTCAAAATTTCCTTTTGTAGATCAAAAAATCGTGGGTTTTGGACTGGACTCAACACGCGTGCGTCGATTTTTCATACCTTCCCATGTGTCTGGCTTTTTATCAAATCCAAGACCGTTTTACTGATAAAGTGCCGTTGGCTACGATTGAAGATATTTCGGAGAATCTTTTGATTGATGACGTCAAGACGCCAGCCGGAACAAAAACGAAAAAACCGGCAAAACCTGTAGAAAATGAGGAAAAAGATAAGCTGACGAGAAAAGTCTGGAACCGGAAGACGGGTAAACCACCGGCACCAATTACCACGGTGTCTGTGGAGCCGGCAGAGGTTTTAGCATACAGGGAGGGACGTCGCGAGTCCACAGATTAAGCTGAACTTACTTGAACTTTCTCTCTTATTTTTTTTAAACTTGATTAAATGAAAAATATTATTATGGTTCTAGAATGACATCGAAAATCAGACATCGGCACTAAAATTTCATCAATTGACACTGAAAATACGTCAAGTCAAAAGAGTTCTCAAAGTCACCAGGAGCGCGGCAAGGCAGTGAGATTGCGCCAAGGTCCCCAAAACGTGCGAAGGAACTGAAAAAGCGCCAAGGGACTAAAGACACGTCAAAACACCAGAAATGCGCCAAGACACAATAAAAATGCGCCAAGACGCCAGAAATGAGTCAAGACTCTAGAAATGCGTCAAGGCCTTTAAAGTGCGTCAAATCACTGAAACCACTGATTTCCGAAAACTGCTGATAATCGCCCAATCACTAAAAAAGCGCTTTTTTTCACGCCAAGACACAAGACACCAGGAATGCGCCAAGACGTCAGCGACGCGCCAATGCACTTGACACTTCAACAAAGACTCCAAGGACTAATCAACACTAGAAAGACGTCAAGTCAAAAGACGTCAAGACGTCAAGTCGTCACCGGGAACGCGTCAAGGCACTGGAATTGCGTTAAGGCTCCAAAAAAAGTGCGGAGGAACTGAAAAAGTGCCAAGAGGTTAGAAACACGCCAAGACACCAGAAATGCGCCAACACACTGGCAATACGCTAACGCACTGGAAATGTGTCAAGGTACCGAAACGCGCCAACTCACTTTCTAGCCTCACGGATGAATTAAAAATATATTCTTGAGGTCTTTTTGTTCAAGACCCGACCTGATACAAAGCGTCGAGACTCGGAACATTTCTAGTGCACCGGTTTTGGTTACCTGACGCATTTCCAGCGTCTTGGCTCATTTTTCGTGCTTTGGCGCATTTCTAGTCCTATGCAATTTCTGATGCCAACGATTCTCCGGTATAAAAAACAAAAAACGTCAAAACACAGGCTTGAAAAGCTTTCAATTTTCTAGTATCTTGACGCATTTTTAGTGCCTTGACGCATTTCCAGTGCTACAATTTCTTGGTAATCAAAAAAAAAAAGAGCCACAAAAAATATTATTCATTCAGTCAAGTGCAATTATTTAGTTGTTTTTTTTCTTTTTGTTTAAGACCCGAACTGGTACAAAGCGTCGAGCCTGAGAAAATTTCTAGTGCCCCGTTTTTGGTTTCCTGGCGCAATTCTAGTACCTTGGCGCAATTTTCGGGTTTTGACGTATTTTTAGTGCCTTGACGCATTTCTAGTCCCTTGATGCATTTCTAGTCCCAGACGCATTTCTAGTAACTTGGTGCAATTTTCGTGCCTTGACGCATTTTTCGTGCCTTGAGGCATTTCTAGTGCCACGACCCCCCGTCAACAAAAAAAAAAGCCACAAAAAATATTATTCATTCAGTCAAGTACACTCATTTAGTTGAAACAGAAGTTTGCTCAACCGATCCTCTTCGTCTTTTCAAATTGACATCTTCAACCTCTACCGGCTTATCAACCACTCCTGCAATTGATTTAGGCGCAGCGCCAGTCTCTTTGCTCTTTGTAGCTTTTGGACCTCTTCCAGGCAACTTCAATCGATTTTGAATTTCTTGTGGCGTTGGCGCTTCCTTTCCTTTATTTTTCTTCGTAGTTGTTCCCTCCTTATTTGACACGACTGAAGCTACAGATTTGGTTTCGACTTTTGATGTAGTTGTGCTTCCCACTGATTTTGGCTCTCCATTTTCCTTCAGATCATCAATCATATATTTCGGATCAATGTCTGATATAGCCATTAACGGGAATTCTTCATCGAAAGTATTGAATATCTTGAAGCGAGCCAGGGTCATTGGCACGTACGAAAAGTCGACAGTTGAGCACCAACTCCAATCTTTGACCCATGATTTTTTGACCTTACTGTCTTTGTACTTGATAATCCAACACGAGTTATTGGCCCTATACAATACCTCAACATCATCAAACGATCTAATGTGATACGGTAGAACTTCATCCTGCGTGTCAAGTCTTGGTACTTTGTTTATCTCTCCACCAAACAGCTTAATGATCTCCATCCATTCCTTTTGCACTGAAAACACAAGAAAGTTTATGAGGGCCGGCAGAAAAATTTTTTGGAAAAAATTTCGTAAACTTTTCATGAAAATTTGCGGTTACACTAAAGAAAGGTAGCGTTTGGCCCGGAGCTTAGAAACAAAAAAAAGCAACGACGCTCCGAAATTACGCTACCGTGCATTTTTTAGCGGACACACCGAAAAAATTTGCCATAAACCGGAATTTTCCGGTGAATTTTCCGGAGAATTTTTGACTTTTTACAAACGGAACTCGTTTCCCAACTCCGGCAAACGGAATTCGGAAGACGGAAAACGGAAATGTCGTACGATTTCAAACTGAATTTTGGACTAGTTTTAATTATTGGCAAAACACGGATTTTTTTAGAGCAAATTTTCCAATTTTAGGCATTTTTTGTGCTTTTTTTTGCTTGGAAAGGTGTTCAAAAAGTCCCAAACTTTTTATCGGAAAAATGAGAAATTTTCGTAACGGAAAACAGTTATCCGTGCAACATTTGCTACAAAAACTAAAAAAAACACTTACTGGCTTTCATTTCCGGAATTTCAGTCTCCAAAAATGTAGCACGAACATTGGTCAACAATTTCGGAAGCATTCTATGATGTCCAGTCTTCAATTGGATAATCGTGTTTTCATATGTTTTCTCCTTGTAATACGTGTCAAAGAGCCAGTGCTTGTAGTCTTCTTGAATTTTTGTCTGCTCAGAAATATCGTCCTTGGCAAGGAACCAGTGGAACCAGCTCACTTTTTGAAGAACGGCTTTGCTGAAATATTATGGTTAGAGTCATTGAAAAATCAATCAGTTTTGGCCCAACTTCTTTGCAAGCAAATTTTTCGTAACCAGCGGTTCAAGGCGGTTCAGAAAAGTATAATCATTCCTGGGCTCCGCCCACTTTGAAGTTTCCAAGGTCAGAGTTCAGAGAAACCAGACACTCTGCGTCTCTGACCTGAAAAGTGGGCGGAACCTAGTCATGATTATACTTTTCTGAACCGCCTCGCCGCGCTGAATCCAAATTTCTTGTTGAACTCACCATCCGTAAAACTTCCACGACATAATATTATCATCCTTTAGAATCAACGCCTTCTCGCCATGAATGTATCTGGGTGGCACAATGATTGTGGTGAACTCATCAAGATCCATTCCCTGTTTGTAGCCCCACGTGATGAATTTTCTGATACGGAGTGGAAGCCTCTTTCGAAGTTTACGCGGGAAACATTTCGCATCGTACACCAGAATGTTCCATGGTCGTGCTACTTCTGGCAGGTATCCTGCAAAAAACAAGTTATTTTTTCTACCGTATTCTGAAAGAAATCGCTTCAAGACACATGAAAGTTTGGTTTTTGAAATCAGCTGGTAGAGACCTTTAATTTGAGTATGAACAAGGCTAGGTTTTGGAAAAGGTGGGTCTCGCCACGAAAACCACGGACTACTGTAGTTTAAAGGCGCAGAACAAATTCACCTAGGTTTTGATCTGTTCAGCGCCTTTGAACTACAGTAATCCCTGGTTTTCGTGGTGAGACTCAACTATCTCCGAATCTAGCCTTGTTTATACTCAAGTCAAATGTCCTGACGAGATGAATCCGACTATAATGCTTTTATGAGTTTTGATTCGGAACCTGGCAGGTTACGGTAGACAAGTACTTTTACTATTTTTAACTCACTCTCGTGTGGATCCTTCTTATAATGTTTTACATGATCTTCATTAAAAAGATTTCGAAATCCGTGTTCATCTCCCCAAGTGTCGCAATCTTCACCCTTGTAATCATGAACTTCACGATCAGCATCCGCTTGTATAAACAATCGACCCACGTGAACTTCTTTCATAAGAACCAATTCGAATAACGCCGTTCGATTCTTATTTCCATTATTTGTTGCATCCAAAATCGCTCCTTTCCTTATTAATTCCTTCACTTTTTCCCAATCTCTTGCCACAATTGCATCGAAAATTGGTGTGTTTCCTGTCTTTTTGTCACGTTTATTCAATGGTAGACGAGAGTCTTGTAGTTGCATATACGTGTATGCCTTCTCGACAGCCTCATCCGTCGGCATGTACACTGAAAACCCAAATTTCGAATTTTTTGTAAAGTTTCATTGCAAGACCTTTGAAAATGAAAAATTTGAATTCAGCTCTTCAAGACCTTTCATTTGAGTATAATCATGACTAGGTTTGCATGCGCCTTCAAACTACAGTAATCCGTAGTTTTTGTGGCGAGACCCAACTTTTCGCAAACCTAGTATTGTTTATACTCAAATGAAAGGTCTCGACGAGGTGATTCCGAAAACCAACAAAAATCGATGCAAAATCAACTCACTTGCTTCCTTGGGCAACTTCTTTTTCAGTTTCGGATCATAATAATGGTGACACCAATAGGAAAGTGCAACTATTCCAACAATTAGCATTATGAGAAACAAACCACCTCCGATGGATACGCCGAGTACGCTGGAAACTTCTAATTTATTGACACATTTCTGGTGCCTTGGCGCATTTCTCGTGCATTGGTGCATTTTTCGAGCCATGGCTCTTTCCTAAATGTATAAAAGACTCACTTTCCACTTCCAGTCTTTTCTTCTCCAGTGCCTCCGAAAAATTTTGCAAAATCCTTTTGTAACTCCACCAAAGCATCAGGCATCTTCTTAAAACTTGCATGAGCCATTGCCCAATCTGTTGCCAGAGGTCCTTCTAATCTCTCCATTGCCTGCTCAATATCATTTTTTCGTGGGTCTAAAAGCACCATCGATTCTCTATATTTTCGAAGCTCCGCCCTTTCAGATGGTTTCAGAGTGGTCAGATTACTGTAGACATATGCAACATCTAGAAGATTCTTTTCCAGTTTTTGCTCCGATAATTTGGCAATAGCCAGCTTATTATTGGCTTGAATAGCTGTCAATTTTGCTTTAAAGGCATTAAAACCATTCCAAATATTACTCAATTTTTGTTTCTTCTTATCATCCGAAGTTTTTAAAATTGCATTCGAAACTGGACCATCTGCTCCCATAATCGTCGAAATGTCTTTGTCGTATTGATTGATTAATTCCATTTGTTGAATACTTCTGGCGGCAAATGCAAATTCTAGAAGATTCTCTGGATTTTTTACAATCTCTGTATCTTCATCGGTGGATCTTTTTGGCTTTGACGGAACAGTTGGTTTTGGTGTAGCTGTTTTGGAAGGAACGGAAGGAGGTTTTAGAGTCACTCCTGTAGTTCTAGAACCAATAGTAAGGTTTTTGAGACCTGCACTGACTTTGGGAATTGTTGTTAGAAGAGGTTGAAGTTTAGTAATTGGTGTATCGGTCTTCAATGTTTTGATACTGTTGGGAAGTCCATTTAGAGTAGCCAAATTGTCTGGATTGAAAGTGAAGACAGAATCACATTCTTCCGTTGCAATTTTAAGACTTGCAATATATGTTTGCGATGACATGATTGCATCTCTGTTACTTTTCAGCTTATTGACCGCATCCACAAAGTCTCTTGGTTGCTTTAATTTTTCAAAAGGATCTATCAAAGAATCCAAAAACTTTTCCAGTTCAACAAGTTCTGGGGAAACTTTCCATGCCTCAAGCGCGACACCATCCACAATACCATGAATTTTGGAACGGTATTGACTAGCAGTTGCTAGAATACCTTTTGTATCCGAAATTTCGCTCAGTGCTTGTGAGAGTTTGGAAATTGCTTCAATGAAGGTTTTCATATTTGAAACCAATGTAGATGCATCAGCCGTGGAAATAATGTTTCCATTGTCCGGAACTTTGAAGCATTCGGAATCCGGCATTGCAGTATTTTGCTTCGAGTATTCTTCCAATTTGTGGACTTCTTCAAAAAATTGAGAAATTACGGCTAAGCTGTAAATGTGCTGAAGGTTCCAAAGCTCTTTGTGGTGTTTGTTGACTTCTGAGAATGACTTCGCAAAAGTACTGAGGAACTGGGTGCCCTTTTGCATTATTTGCAAATCACTTCCATTGTTCAGAACATTCATCACCCATTTGTCACTGAAATCATTTTTGAATTTGGACAAGTCTTGGTTAAAAACGAATGCAGAAGCAATTGACATTGTGGAATGAAGTGTGTGCAGTTGCTCAAGAAACTTCAATAATTCACTCAGCTCTGCCGGATACACACTGGACTTGAGTGCTTCAAGGCTCTTCAATCGAGTTTCTGTTTGAATGAGCTCAGCGTGAAGTCCTTGAAAATCAGCGGATTTTGTCTTCACTGCATCGGCGGCTTCTACGCCTGCCACAAAGGTATCCAGAGTTTTTACGGTGCTCACTTCAATTTCTTGTACAAAAACAGGAAGGGTCCGCATTAGTGACTCAATCTTCTCCAATTTGTCTCTTAACGGTTTCGTATCTTCATCGTAGAATGTCTGAGAGGACATGTTTTTGACAAGAGACAATTCATAAGAAGCTTGTTCCGCAAAATTCTCTTCAAGAATGAAAAGTCTGATTTTGTTTCCTCTGATGAATACAGGAATCGTTTCTATATCACTCGCAGCAACCAAAGCTTGCTTCTGCTCATCAGTAATCCCCTTCACAGACTCCAACTTCTGATTTATCTTGCCGACATCAGCAATCATCGTCAAATCATCAGGAACAGTCTTGATAGCCGTTTCCAATTGTTTCAAAGATGCAGATAATCCATCGATTTTCAGAGAGACTAATTTCTCAACAACAGTCTTATCCTTCAAATTCCATAAACCAGCGACTAAATCATAAGGACCAATTCGATCATTGGATAGTTGTTGTTGTAGATATAATGCATTGAATACTCTTGCCAATGCCATGTGGCGTTTTATCAATTCAGGTACGGATTCTGAAAGTAAAAACGGATTTCGAAGAAAACTAACTTTCAAAAAACTAACGTTTTTGACCTCCAACATTTTTATTATTATTTTTCGGAGTTTGTCCTTTTTGTGGTGGTGGTGGATTAGGTTTTGAAGTTGAAACTGCTCGATTAAATCGTTTCATCGGATCATTTTTATCATATTCATATTGAGTTTGATCCCATGAAAATATTGGAATGATCGTTACGAAGAAGATGATCCACATCAACTTTTTCATTCTGAAACAAAAAAAACAAATCAGATTATTTCGGAAATTTCAGCACTTTCTGACAAGTTTTTGCCAATTTTTGGTCAAAAATCACTCAAATTTTCCCAAAATTTGAGTTTTTTCGACCAAATTCATTATGAGAACCTGAAATTCTTCGAAAATCCCACTCAAACTCACTTGCAAGTTAACAGTGTCAACTTTTTCTCGATTCCCAAAATAAAAATAGAATCAAATATCAGATACTTAATTCAAAATAATCACAAAAAATCGATAATTTACAAATCTATTTTTTTTGGGGCCGGGGTCAAGGGTCGGACGGGAACGGTGAGGGGAGGAACACGTTTTGGATTAAAAATGAATTTTGTTCACGGAAACTACAAAGACTACAAAGACTACAAAGACTACAAAGAGTACAAAGAGTACAAAGAGTACAAGGACTACAAAGGCTACAATGACTACAAAAACCACAGGCACTACAAAAACTAAAAACAATACAAATACTACAAAGAGTACAAAGGCTACAAAGAGTACAAATACTACAAAGACAACAAGGATTACAAGGACAAAAAAGACTACAGAAACTACAAAGACTACAAAGCCAACAAAGCCTACCAAAGATACAAAGACTGCAAAGCCTACAAAAAAGTTTATTCAAAAAATTCCAATAAAACACCAAAAAACGAGTTCAATTATTGACATTAATTATTTTTCTTCGAGCCATCATTGTTCTTTTCTTGGAATTTCTGTAAAAAACCTGATTATTTTTTGAAATAGAAGTTTTTTTTTTACCTTGTAACAGTTGCAAATCATCATGCCCAACGGAACCAGAAATGGAAGAAAACAACAGCCCAGCATGATGTTGGAATGGAATGAGAAGAAACCAGTGTTGACGGGTCTGAAAAAAAAATTTTTGGGAAAAATTTTTATTTGAGAAACTCGACGTTCGAACAAGTTTTAGTAGAAATAGAACAAATTCGAAAAATTTGGATGCTTGGACAGAAAATTTTTGAAAAATCTCAAACTCCGCCCCTTTATCAGAATCACAAATCATTTGTTCACTGTGGCCAAAAAACAGGAAGTTCAATAGGTTTTTTGGAAATGGATTTTTGTAGTTTGTAGTCTGGATTCAAGGCTCGAAAAAAATTGGAAAAATGCCAAGCCTTTTCGTGTTTTGGTTCCTTTTTTCCAAAAATTGAAAATAGTTTATTGATTTTGTAGTTTGTAGTCTAAAAAATCAGTGCCTTTTTGAGCTTTAAGAAAACTGGAAAAGTTGTTTCTAAAAACAAACTTCTAAACTTTTCTTAGCCCCGCCCCTTTTCCCCAACTCACTTGATCTCTGGCTTAACCTTCTCTTTCCTCGGCTTCTTCACTTCCACTTTTTCACACGATTTCGGATCAAAAAAGCATTTAAAATCATGTCGTAACTCTTTCAAAGCCACTGGCATTCTCTTCCAACTATCCCTTTCTTTCGACAAATCAAACATCACTGGATCCTCTAATTTCTTTAATGCATTCCATATTTTAAGGTTTGGTTCATCAAAAAGTGAAAATGATTCTATAAATTTCTTTAATTCCAACTTTTCCGATTTGGCCATCGATGACAGATTACTGTAGACAAAAGAAATTTCTCGAAGATTCGATTCTTCTGTGAAATCCGCTATCCGTTCGATAGCATTTCGATAAGTTAATTTGATGTTTTGGAGTTTATTGACAATATTATTGTAATGTTTCCAAATCATTTCCAGCTTTGCCTTTTCAACTGGGTCTTTCACATCAGCGATTCCCTTGATTATTGAGTCCCTCCTATCAGCCACTTCGAAATAACCATCATATTCATCAATATTTTTCATACTTCTTATTCCATAAGCAACATCCAGAAGATTCTGAGGATAATCTGCTTGGAATGCTCCAGAAGTTTCAGGCTTTGCTATCATTTTGATTCGTTTCAGACCTTCAGAAACTTCTGGAATTGTGATATTGAGCAGAGGCTTAGTGATCATTTCAATTGATTTATTAGTCTTCATAAAATTGATAGTCTTTGGAAGATCATTAATAACTATCCATTTATCAATGGAAAAGTAAAAAAGATCACCACAAGTTTCATTTTGAATTCGAAACTTTTGACTTAATTTCATAATCTCTTTGGTTCGATTGTTGGTTTTATAAATTTTATCGAAAAGTCCTTTGATTTGATGTGATTGACTCAAAATATTATAAGTATTATTGAAATCTTCGATAAAATCCAGAATTTCCAGAGATTCATCTGAATCTTTCCATGTATTGAATTCATCCAAAGATTTTGGAAATTTCTTTTCGATTTTCAGAGTTTGATTTGCCAATTCCTCCGTAACATTATATCCTACTAAGTCTCGCATTGTTTTGATGGTTCCAAGGAAAATTTCAAGTTTTTTCTCCAAAACATTCAATTCCCAATTTTTTTTGTCATCGGGAACTTCGAAACATTCATTGTTTGGCAATGAAATTGGACTTCTCCAATATTCACGATGCTTTCTGATAAATTCAGAAGAATCAGAAGCTTTTTGGATACTTGAAAAAAGATTCAGATTCCACAATTCTGAGTTGTTGATATTGTGATTGGACAACTCTTTTAAGAACCCCATATGATAATCTAATCCACTCGAGTTTCTCAAAATTTTCAGAATCCATTCATCATTAAAATTGACATTTGTTAAATCTTGATTCGAAGTGAATGCCGAAGTAATTGGAATTGTGAAAGAGGGCTTATGAATCAATTGGAGCAAACTCTTCAATTCATCCAATCTTTCGATTGTTTTGATTGAATTGAAAGCGGAGTCGTTCAGAAATTGAAGATCTTCCATCCGTGTCTGAGCCGCTTTAAGATGGTTAGAAAGGGTTCGGAGATCATTCTTTTTTCCATTCACAAACCGAATGATTTCCAGTACTTCTAGCGTGTACCGTAACTCTGGCTCAACATCAAATAGAGTTTTAGACCCGAGAAAATTAGGCGGAATCTTTCCAATGTTTGCGTTAAATTCTGCCAGATGTTTTTTATAGATGGTATTGTTGGCACTTTCGTTTAGCCCTTTCCAATTTTCAAAAGCCTCTTTTGCATAGTTATTTTGGAAATTGAAAGACACAGTGAAATCGTTCAATGAAAGGTTCCTTGCAGCCTCCGAATGAGTGTAATGTTGAGCGTTAATCAGTTTTTCCCTCATAACAATATCAATCTCTTTTACAGATTTCAACAAATCTTTTGTTCTCTTTACATTAACAATCTCCTGATCCGAAACCTTTTCCGCTACATTATCCAGTGAAGCCAAATGATCAGTTAGCTTTTTACTTTCAAAAGTAATTAACTCTTGTAAAGCGGATTTGTCCTTGAGTTCCCATAGACTTGCCACAATATCCAAATATCCAATTCGACCGTTTGAAAGTTGTTGTCGGAGATAAAGAGCATTGAAAACTCGGGCTAATTTCATATGTCGATCGATTATATCCGTAATTGATCCTGAAATGTGGGACATAGTTTTTGGGTGGGATGGATAGGGGGACTTACGTTTTTGAGCATGATGAGAGTCGGCGGCTCGGTGAAGACGATCAGAGGAGGAGTTATTAGATTCTGAAATTGATCTTGATTAAATATCGGAGATTTTAATTAAATATCGGATAGGAAAGCGCTTTGTTTTAAGGTTGGCTTTCATTAACTCCAGGCATTCCCGCGCATGCAACCACAAACGTCGATTCGGTGGATGGCGAGGGGTCAACTATCGAAAAGGCCTTCCGAGACGCGACACGCAACGCGCTCTCGGGAATAGTTTTCGACTTTTTAAAATTCGAAACGACTTGAATTTCTATAATCTTTTCGATAGAAATGTAGATTTTTTTCTCTATCGAATTATATAAAGAATGGTCCGCCACTTTGCGTGAGCGTGTGAGCGTACTCAACTCCTCAAGTCCCGCGCTTTAACAAAACAAAGTTATGCTCGTATTTTCAAATGCAGAACACGCAATCACTCTCACGGTAACTTGCGGACCGGGCGAATAACAGGGTCAAAAATAATCCCCGACTCCAAACAATAGAACTAACCATGTTGGTCAGCTATAAAAGCTCCTGAAACGGTTGGAACAGGCTTAGGAGTTTCTAGAGTAGATTCGAATCGATAGGCAGAGCTGTCAGCGGATTCTGAAATAATTATGAGATTAAATCCAATCAATTTAAGCGAAGAAATGGGGCAATCTTACCTAGTTGGCCAGTATCAGAATCTTCTGAAACGACTGGAATGGGCTCAACAGTTCCTGAAGCCGGGTCAATAGAATGGAATCTATCGAGAGAGCCATCAGTGGATTCTGTAACGAACGGATCATGTTTTCCCTGTTTAAAACGTGAATATTTCAAAAACTTACCTTGTTGGTCAACACCAGAAACTTCTGGAACTTCTCGGGAAGGCTCGGAAAGCTTAGAAAATGGAATTCCTCGATTCTCTGGATCATCCTTATCATATTGTTGTTTGATTAGATCATTTGAGATCAATGGAATAGCGAGGAGCACGATAAATATCGATATTTGCATTCTGAAAATAGGGAAAGTTGGGTTTAGATGGGTTTTTTTCAAGATTTTATGGACGAAAATCGCTTGAGATTTTATGAAATTTGCACCGAAAGTGCCAGTTTTTGTGAAAGAAATCCACAAGGATGACTAAAAATTTGTCTAAGAACAAAACTACCAAATTCTCATAAGTTTTTCATAAATTTTTCCATCAATTTTCGTCATTTTCATTCCAATTTTCCCTTTTTTTCTCTGAAACAACTCACTTTCGATTTATATCAATAAAATGCAGCGTTTTGAATATTATATTCTTCAAAGGAATCAGCAGGAAGCTTGTTCAGAGAGCTCGAAAAGAGTTCAAATTTCAAAAAAGTCCACGTTTCAATTTGTTTGTTTTTGTTATTGATGATGACGTGTCTTTATTGGGAACAAAAACGGGCGGTGAGAAAAGAGAAAGGTCACGGAGACGTGGAAAATAATTTAGATAAATTTTTGAAAAAATAATTTTTTTCCACGTGTTCAATTAATTTTTTTTTGTAGTTTGTAGTTTATTTTTAGACAATTTCAGAATTTGGAAAAAAAATCAGGAGAGAAAATCATGATTTCTGTTTTTTGTCCGGTTTTTCCAATTCTCAAGGGAATTTCTGATGTTTTTTTTGTTGAAAAAAACTTTTTTTACTTTTTTGGAATCTTACTTTCAGGAAAAGATATGGTTTTGCAGTATTTGTAGAATTTGTAGTTTTTGTAGTTTTTGTAGCCTATTTTTGGACTACATGACCAAATTTTTGCGTATTTTCAGGTTTTTCCTACGTTTCAGACTTAAAATTTTCTAGTTTTTTAGAAATCTTTGTGTTACTGTTTCGGACATGTAATTTTTGTAGTTTTTGTAGCCTCTTCTTACACAAAACTATTCATTTTTATCACAAGAAGACCAATTGGGCAAAAAACAAGTAGAAATATTTTTCAAAAAAATAAAAAAAAAAGAGAAAAATTCAAAGAAGCATAACAGAAAAATAAAAAATGACATAGAGAACCAATGAAAATAAGAAAAAGGCAACTCCAAGAATAATCCAACGACCAGTATTTCCTTCATATTCTAGAGCAAAGAGCTCCTTACGACGTTCCACATATTCATAATATCCATTGTCTTCTGAAGTTCCCACGTAGTCAATGACGTCATCAGAAGGCGCGGAAATCTGAAAAATTGGAATCACAGAGACTACAAAAACTACAAACATACCTCATCTCCCGAAGCCACTGCTCTCTTCCTAACGTCTCCTGAATTCCCAAACATTTTCAGACCAATTTTCTTGTAGACATCTTCAACTTTTGGTGGTGACGTCTTCTGAATTTTGACCTCCTTGACTTCTGACTCCCTGATAACGCCTTCTGGCTTCTGAAGCGTTTCGGAAATTGTGTGTTTGACGTCTTTAAAAATCTTGGTGACGTCATCAGGCTTTTCAGATTTTGTAGATTCAGAAACGATGGGAGCCTTTGCAAACTTATGCAAAGGATTGAAAAGCTTACGGACGTCTCCTTCTTTTGGAGCGTTTTCAGGCTTTTTGACTTCATCAGGCTTGATGTCAGAATCCGTAATAGATTTCAGCAGGTCATCTGACTTCTGGAGACCTTCAGAATCCTTTTTCACAGTGTCAGAAATTAGAGTGACGTCTTCAGGCTTCATCGCTCTTTCAGAATTTTTCTTCACGTCTTTTAAAGTCTTGGCTACAACAGGAGGCTTTTCCATTTTGGTAGTAAGCTTCAGAACGTCATCAGACTTTTTGGAAATCTCAGAATCCTTTTCAACATCTTCAGAACTTTTGGCAGCGTTATCTAACTTCTTAATCACGTCAGAAACCTTTCCAATGTCATCAGAAGTTTTGAGAATCTCCTGCAACTTGTCAACTTCTTCAGATTCCACCACGTCTCCAGAATCCTCCACAACGTCTTCTGACTCCTTGACGTCTTCATAATCATCCGGAAGTTCCACAACATCTCCTTTCTTCTCCGCAATCTCCGGCAACGCTTTATCAACAGCTCCCAAGAGAGTATCCAAAACACCAGAAATGCCATTTGAGATCTTTTTCACTTTCATAATATCAGTGAAACTGATACCAAGTGATGCCAATTTTATCAGTCCTTCCGGTGTACTCATCAATGAATCAATCATTTCGGATAGATGCTTACAATCCGTCGATAGTCGAGAAGATTTAGAATACGTTTCGAATAATTCTGGATTAATTTTGGCCAATTTCTCTGGGGTCGATTCCTCTATTTTAGATGGATTTTGAAGTTTGACGTCTTTTGAAATCTTCTGATCCCAAGCTCTCGAATGATACCAGAAGTTGAATGGATCACACTTTTGGCATAAGTCGCCTAGTCCGCAATCTCTATTCTGAAAGTTGAAAGAATGATTATTGACGTCTTTTTGGAGCATTGCCGCATTCTCGGTGCCTTGGCGCTTTTCTAGTGAGCTGGCGTACTTCTCGTGCGTTGGCATGTTTCTGGGTTGCTGACGCGTTCCTGGTGCATTGGCGCATGTTTGGTGACTTGGCGCTTTTTCAGTGCCTTGGTGTTTTCCTTGAGAGCTTGCGGCTTGCTGGGTTTCTAACTTTTTAAAAAATATGTTGGCGCATCTTTAGTTCGTTGACGCATTTCCAGAGCCGTAGCGCACTATTAGTGTCCCGGCGAGTTAGTAGTGCCCTGACGCATTTCTAGTGCCTTGGCGCATTTTTAGTGCCTTGACGCATTTTTAGTGCCTCCCGAAAGGTTAACTCACCACATAAGCCGCCAATTTACTGCCCTTCTTTTGAATCTCTAGTGCAATATTCTGATTGATGCACTCATAATAATATCCACAATCATTTTTGTAGTGTTTCACAATTATGAGAATTCCACCGATTTTTATGTACTCGATTTTTCGCATGAAATCAGATTTTCTGAAAGTTTTTTTTGGATTGATAGGAAATTCGAACATCTTACGTTTCAACTTTCGCTGTCACCGAATCCCAAACTTTTTGTGCATTTTCGTCCATTTTTGCAAAACGCATCGTTATGATTCCATTAAATTTGACTGCTGCTCGACAGCAGCATAATATGGAAGTGTTGAAATTTGAAAGATATTGGCTCCCCGCTGAAAAAAGAGGATTACTGTAGTTTGAAAATTGAGAAAATAAAATTTGATATGCGCCTTTAAAACAAGCTACAGTAATTCTGCCAGCTTTAATTTGAGACCGATAATGTTTGTTTATCTTTAACCAGCAAGTCATGGCTTTGGGCCCCTCTCAATTTGAATTTCGCGGTCAGAGACGCAGAGTGTCTGGTTTCTCTGCACCCTGACCTCGAAAAGTTTAAATTTGTCGGAACCTCATCATGATTATATTTTTCTGTAGGGTTGTTGTTGGTCGCCAAAACCTTTTATTGAAACCAATGTTTTTCACGTCATAGGTTTTTCGAAACCAATAATTTTTCTAAATTGGTTTTTGAAAACCAATGTAATTTTTAAATTGGTAATTTGACGCCAATATTTCATCACAAAATTTTCGAAAAATTAATTTTCAAAACGTTTTTTCAACGTATTTGACCTTTGATAAATTGGTTTCGCCAGACCTACACGTAGGTATTGGCGACCAATACCAATTTAGAAATAGGCATTGGTCGCCAATGCCTTTTTGAATATTGGCGTAGGTTATCAATGCCAATTTTTAAATTGGTTTTGGTCGCCGTAAAATACCTTTTTAACAACCCTATTTTTCTGAACCGCACTGTTTTGCTGATTTCAAAATTCTAATTTTCAACCTAGCCAGAATTCGCCGGGTTACGGTAACTGGATCTCCACGCCACCGTAACCTGTTTATACTTGTCCGTGCTTTTCTGAACTCATTTCTCTATTAACTCACTTTTAGGTCTTTGAAGCTTTTCACCAAACGAATGATAACCCATGATAGCTACCGGAGGTGTAGAGCTTTCGGAAAGGATAACCTCAATGGATTCAAAATCACTCTCATTACAAATTGGTATGAGAAACTGATAAATGCCAGATGACGTGTTCACAGTTGTAAGTTTTCCAACACGAAAAACTTTCTCTCTTTTCGTGAAAGCCTTGAGTTTTTCAATCAGAATCTTGGAAACGGCAATTTGACGTTTTTCGTGGAGATCACCGCTCTGAAAAATAAGAATTTTGAAAGGTTAAACTTGCTCTAAAACTCAAAAGACTAAAATTTTCAAGACCAGCGCGTCATTATGGTTCAGAAAAGTATAAACATGCCTATAATCTGACCAATTTGAAATTCCAAGTTAGAGACGCAGTGTGTCTCGTTTCTCTGCACTCTAACCTCGAGTTTTCGAAAATGGCCGGAACCAGGGCATGTTTGTACTTTTTCAAACTGCCAAGACACGCCCATTTCGAATATCACTTTTTTATGGGTCTCAACACGAATATAATAGGGTTACGATAGCCAACTCACCGTATCATTTGGATCTTTATCCGGGGCAATTTCCCAATCGAAACTGCCAATAATAATGTTACCAAGCGCGAATAGATTGGCCAGAATAGAGACTGCCAAATCACACGGTTGCAGAGAGGATTCTTTGGTGATGACGTCATCAGGAGTGCTCATGGATTTGGATCTGAAAAAATAGTTGTTACCATAATCTTGTGGGTTTCGCTGCGAGACCCAAGAGAATGAAGTTTTAGAGTCAGCACGTTAAAGCGGATCAGAAAAAGGATAATAAAGCGTAGAGGCTCCGCTGACTTTAGAGATCAGAGTGCAGAGAAACCAGACCTTCCGCGCCTCTAACCTCAAATTGCTTTCCGAACCACCTGAACTTCTGATTTCAAAACATTCATTTTTCGCGGGTTTTTCTCTAGATTACTGTAATTTTTCTCACCTCGAAATCACAGTTTTCATATCATCTCCTTTCAAAATCTCAATTCTCATCCATTTTTCCACTGCAAAAAACATGGAAATTGTGTATTTCGATCCGGAAAGTGAGAATTTGACACGTGGAATGTTGTATACAATGGAATTCTTAACGGAATGCTTAGGATTGAAGGGTCTGAAAAATTGACGTTTTTGGGAGTTTGCGCCATTTTGGAGAGCTGGTTTATTTCTAGTGCCTTGACGCATTTCCCGTGCGTTAGGTTTTAGGGTTTACGTATTTCCGGTGACCTGCTCACAGAATTTTCCGCAGCTGTTGGGCAGGAGAAGGGCCAAATGCCCATCACTTTGGGCGACCGCGCAAGATTTGGGCAAACTGCTTGTGGGCAGCATTGGGCAGGGATTGCGCGGAAATGGGCAACACTTGGGCCTTAGGGCGAGCATGGGCATTAAATGGGCACAATTGGGCAGGGGTGGGCAATGATCGCGCGGAAATGGGCAGCTTTTGCGCGATGATGGGCATCATTTGGGCAGGCTCGCCGCTGCCATACGGCGAGTCTGCCCAAAAAAAGAGCGAACTGCCCAAAGCATGGGCAGATAGGCCGTGGAGTATTTGAGTGGTGCATTTTCAGTGACTTGGCGCTCTTTCCGTGTGTTGGTGCATTTCCGGTGCCTTGGCGCACTTCCGGTGCTTACCTGTCCAGTAAATCCAATCTTGCATCGATAAATCGCATCAAATCGTTCAACAATTTTGTAGAAGACATGGTTGATTTTCAGCAAAGTGACAGAAAAATAATAAAATTTGGTTTTGAGATTTTGATGACAACTCGGAAAATCCACATATTGATAAACAAGGCACACGTGGCGTACCCTGATTTTTAATAAGAAAAAAAACCGGAACACGTTAAATTTTTATTTCGAATGAATCTAAAGTCACGAATTACTGTACCTACAGTATCAATTATGACACGGTCACTGTAGCCAGCAGTCCTTCCGATAAGCCTTCCAGAAAATTAGAAAAGATTGAAAAATCAAAAATTTTTGAGAATTTTCAACGTTGGCGCATTTTTAGTGCCTTGGCGCACTCTCGGTGCCAAAACAAAAACGACATTTTCCATCATAAAATCTTTATTCCAACCCAGTAAAATGGGTAATTTTTGCACAATATCTCTAGTAATCTAAACGAGGTCTTCTGGAATTTTGACGTCTTCTGAATTTTTAGTTTTGACGACGTCTCCAGGTGGAACCAAATTGATAATTTTCTCCACGTCTTCATCATAATCATCTGGAAGCTCGACGACGTTTTGCTCAACGGTTTCTGGAGCAAATTCAAGTTTTTGAAACAAAGGAAGGAGAATTTTTCGGAGCGAATCCAGTTGATCAACAGAATCAGAATCCTCTGAATCTGATGTGACGTTTTCAGAATCATCATCGTCGTCTTCTGAAGAACTCTCATCCGAACTTTCACTGACGTCTTCTAGCTCATCTGAATCCTCAGAATCTTCGGAAACCTGGAATTTTTTTTGTTTCGAAAAAAAAAATTTGTCGTTACCTCTTCAGATTTCTCCTCCTCATCTTTTGCGTACATTTGACGTGCCTCTTCAATTTCATTCTTCAATTTTTCACTCATTGGATTCTTATCAAGAGTGATAATATCAATCCAATTCGGTTCATGAAGGATACGACGTCCCAAATTTTGATGATAATGGAAATCAAATGGATCAGTATGATGTGGGCAGAGCCATCCCAGACCGCAGATTCCGTTCTGAAAAAAAAATGGTGAAGATCAAGAAATGCGCCAATGCTCCAAAAGTGCGTCAAGACACGGGAAATGCGACAAGGATCGAAAAATGGGTCGAGTGTTATCAAAAAAAGTCAGGAACCAAAAAAAAGCGCCAAGTATCCGGAAACGCGTCAACATCTAAATATGAGCTGGCAAACATGACGGATTTTGCACTTTCTTACATTGTTTGCGCTTTTCTTGTGTCTGAACTCATTTTATTTTGTCTAGCGCGATTCCGATGCCTTGGCGCAATTCTGGTGTCTTGACGCACGTTTCGTGATTCTTCTTACCTTTGTAAAGTTCGCAATCCAAGGTTTGAAAAAATTATCAAAAGCTTTTTCATTCTCTTTTTTGACTGCATAAACCCAATATCCACACTTGGTTTTGATATGAGTAAGAAAAATTGGAGCATTAATAAACTGAATCGTTTGTTTTCTCATGAACATGCCACTTGCAAGCCTGAAATTTTCAAATTTAAAGTTTTCGCGCCAAAAAAAACTCACAGGAAAATTGGCAAATCTGCAGACTCCCACATGCTCAGAGGCTCCTCTTTGAGTTTCGCAGAACGCCATGTGGCAAATCCGGTATCTCTAGTAGCAGCCAGGTATGGGAGAACCCAATCGTGTTCCGGGCCGCAATAATGAGAGATAGTAGAGGTGGCTGAGATTGGAAATTCTACAGTAACCCGGACAGTTTTGGATTAAGGTATATGAAAATTTGATTTTTAGAATCAGCGAGCCGAAGCAGTTCATAAAAATACAAACATGACTAGGGTTCCGAGTGTGGGTCCCAACACGAATTTAAAGGCGCATGGTATATCAAATTTCAAAACAAACGGAATGTGGCCATGATTATACTTTTCTGAACCGGCTCGATTTGCTGAAATCGCAAATCTTAATTTTGAGACAATTTTCCGTCTTTGGGTTTCGGTAGTTGGGTCCCACCACGACAAGGGAGCTACCGTAATCCAGACAGTTTTGTGTAATGATTTACTAGGGAAGTGTTTGACGAGACCCACTTAGAATGGGCTGGAACGTTGTCTATAGGGTATATCGACCCACCTGAATCCATTTCTGAAGTCAGTTTGGTCCGATCGGTATTTTGAAGCACACTTTACCAGACACCTGCTCGCTGCTTATGACTTCATTGTCGTTTTTAAAAGTTATTCTGGACTCAGTGAGCTTCGAAACAAAGGTAAAACACTATTCTGTTCATCCTCTATCGCTTCCGACAAATTGGGAAACTTTTTTCGAAAAATATTTTTCGGGTCAGAAAATTTTTACAAGTCCAGAGTACCTCCACAAGGCTGGACAATCGACAATTTTCGGGAAAAAATTTTTTAATAGAAAATAGAGTTTCTGTTCGAGATGAGGTTACTGATACGGTTGGAAACCAAAAATTGACATGGCCGAAGACGTCACATCTTCTGGAATATCATGTGGAAAATTCTAAAAAAGTTTTGGACACGGTGGGTCGAACCCTCGTCTCTAATTTCAATGAGCAAGACTGCTGCCACTGCGCCAAACCGCTACATTTTTCCGCACTGCCGGAGGGCGTATATAAAATCATTACAACGTGAGACTGCGGAGGCCTGAGAAAGCCTGAAAATTTCGAAAAAACGAAAAGGCCGATCGGACCAAACTGACTTCAGAAATGGATTCAGGAGGGTCAATATAGTCTGTTCACAAAATTTCAGCCCATTCTAAGTGGGTCTCGTCAAACACTTCCCTAGTTATGAAAAATAAATTTTTGGAATCAGCAGATCAGGACGGTTCCAAAAAGCATAATCATGACCTGGTTTTAAAAATTTTGAACTTTCCGAGGTTAGAGTGCAGAGAAACTAGACACTCTACGTCTCTGACCCGAACATTCGTGTTTAGAACATGGGCGTGTTCATACTTTTCTGAACCGCGCTGACTAGCTGAATCCAAAAACATCAATTTTGAAAGGTTTGAAGCGGAGTTGTTTGAGCTACGGTAGATTTTTGTGTGAAAAATTGAAAAAAACCTTAATTTCAACTTGAAAAACGCGAACTTTCACGTATTTTCAACAAATTTTTTGCAAAAAAACTCACTATGATATTTCCCGTCTTCAGCAACATGGGTACTATCAACGCAATAAACTGGTGTCAACGAATTCTTTGGAGCATTCAACGACAATCTTTCTGTGGACACTAAATCTTCAGATACACAAATAGTTTTAAAAAGATCCTCAAGTTCCGCGAATGAATTCCAATTGAAAACGAGCTTTTTGACACGGAAACATTGTTCTCGACGGGCAAATTTTTGAAGGTTTTTGACGAAAGGTTTAGCAAGTGTATAGTAGGTGCGTGATGTGATTGAGAGCACTTCCTGAAAAAAAGTTATTAATTTTCGATTTAAAATTCGAAATGTTTTGATTATCAAAATCAGCACATCAAAACGGTTCCGAAAAGTATAAAATCAAGAGGGAAAATCAAGAAATAGGGGATAGAGACGCAGAACATCTGGTTTCTCTGCACTCTCGCCCCCAAAAGTTTCGAGACCAAAAATATTGGAATCAGCTCTACGAGACGGTTTGAAGAAGTATAATCAAGACTAGGCTCCGCCTACTTTGAAATTTCCGGAGTTAGAGTGTAGAGAAACCAGACACACTGCGTCTCTGACCTCCAAAAGTTTCAAAACCAAAAATTCTGGAATTAGCGCGCCAAGACGGTGCAAAAGGGTATAATCATGACTAGGTACCGCCCACTTCGAATATTCGAGGTTAGAGTGCTGAGAAACCAGACGTCCTGCGTCTCTGACCCAAAAAATAATTCAAACCTATCGGAGCCTAAGCTTGTTTGCATCTTTCTGAACCCTCATTTTCAGCTTCTAGGACCACGGCCCTCCTGGTTACTGTAGTTTTTCCTCCATCACTTACATATTCTTTACAATTGGTGCCTCCTTCAACCTCCCATTCCATTGCTCCAATCGTAACATATTTATAGGATAAAAGACCTGCGAGAGTTTTGATAGCGTTATGCCAGTGAAGTCCGGGCATAACTTTTCGGACCACTTTTTCCGGATCCCAACTGTTTTCGGATCTGAAATCGATAATTTTTAATAGAAGGAAAATGAAATTGCAATTTTTCGAATGAGCAGGTCAACACGGTTTAGAGAAGTATGTATGCTGAAATTCGAAAATTTAGAAAAATTGGGTCTCGCCACGAAATCTGTAAAACTGGCCGATTAAGATCCACAAATAAACTACATATTTAGAATCAACTAGAAAGGTTCAGAAAAGTACTAGACTCCGCCCACTTTGGTCAGAGACGCAGTGTGTCTGTTCTCTTTGTACTCTAACCTTGCGAATTTCAAAGTGGGCGGAGCCTAGTCATGATTATACTCTTTTGAACCGTCTTGACGCGCTGATTCCGAATCTACTAGATTCAAAACGGCATGGGGTCAGCGTCCAGAGAAGCTAGACCTTCTGCGTCTCTAGCCTTGAATTTCAAAATTTTCAGGACCTGCTCATGATTATATTCATTCGGACCGTCTCAACCTGCTGATTCCAAATCTTCCATTTTCCTTACCTCAAAACCAAAGTGGTATCGTTTGGCATTTCACTAAGCTCCAATCTCAGCCATTTATCGATTGCCGTATGAATCATTATCATGGTTGCAGCTTTTTTCAAAGAGACTCTGACACGTGGAACATAAATTGGTGTGGTGTAGACGGTGATGCTATTTTGACGGGAAGTAATTCCGAGACGGTGTCTGGAAAATTTAGTCTTTGTCGGGTTGACGCATTTCTGGCGTCTTGGCGCATATTCCGTGCCCTGGCGTTTTTCTCGTGCCTTGACGCATCTCTCGATCTCACCTGCTCAAAAAATCCAACTTTTCCACCACATTTCTCTTCAGTTTCGGCGACAAATCCGACCAACCTGCCATGGTTGAGAGAGTGAAACTGAGTGAAATTGATGACAAAACATTTTTCAATTCTTAACACGTGTCAAAACAAAAAAAAAGAGTTTTGCAACGTGGAGGTCATTCACGGGTTTTAAAAAAGCCTGGTTAGTGAGTGGAGCACGTAGAAAATAATTTTTCTAAACAGAATGTTTCGTTTGAATTGAAATTTTTTTTCCTGGCTCTTCTTTTTATGTATTTACTGTTGGATGAAGGGGTTACTGTAGCAAAATGGTGACTGTAAAAACTGTGAAAACTACTGTGAAGAACGGGTTACGGTATGTATAGTTTTTCTATTTCTATTTATTAACCAGTATTCTGAGATTGGCAATACAAAGTTCACTTATATCCCGTTTCTCGCTGGAGTCATCAGGTCGATCCACTCTTTTCTTGAACACCTCGCCTTCCGCATCCAGGTTACGCCATTTTCACCCTTGTCTTCGATTCTGCTTTTGAACTCATCCTCCCACCGTTGGAGTGGCCGGCCGCGGGCTCTTTTGAACGTCAAAGGGCACCATTCTGATATTTTACGTGACCATTTGTTTGTTTCTGCGTTGGCGACTTTCCAGCCCCAGTTCATTTTTCGTTTCCACGCCAGATCTGACACGCGTGGCATTCTTGTCCTCTTCGCAACTTCTTCGTATAGTTTATGTATAGTTTACTGTAAGGGATATAGAAAGGAACTCTTGTAGAATGAAAGAAACTGTAGAAAAAAGACTACTGAATTTTTGAGATACTGTAGTGTTGGGCTACCATACCATGTTAGACTATTGTTTTTATATCAGGTTGGCAAGAAAGTTTTTGTGTGATTTTGATTTTGACTATATTCGAACAAAAAGAGGTCGTAGGCCCTGATTTGTCGATTATTTATATACACTTCTTACCGCCATTTGATAGCCAACCCCCGGGATTCCTACCTTCGGAACTCGGGCTAATGTAACTGATAACATAAAATGGCCACTTTTCTAACTGCCTATTGAATTTTGACCTACAGATCAATAAGAAGTTGTTAATGTTTCGGGACAAATAAAATGTAGAAAGGTCATTATCTGAGAAGTACGCAGGACAAATGAAAACAATATATTAAAAGTAAGTCAAAAGATATTTCATGAATTTCCCAACATGAGGTCAGTTCAGAGGTAGAAAAAAGTGGAAAATTGGGATGAGTGTTCATCATCAAATTTTTTTTGCCACTCTAAGTTCGTTTCGAAACGTTTTATTGATGGTATAGGTAGCTACTGCCTGTGACATTTCACTAAAAGATAGGAATCGTTCCGCTCTCTGTGGCTCTTACTATGTCACTATAGTCATTTTTTTGTTCTTTCATCGATATCTCAAAATTTTTCAACTGAGCAACTTATTGTCAGTTATGGGTTTTGTAATGGACAATGTCATTCATAAATCCCGCCAGGAGTCAAGTATCATCGGATAATAAGAAGTGATAAATCAATGAAAATGTGAGAGCCTTTTGAAACCCTTCGGAACACGAGCCTAGCGTTAACAGGAGAGGGGCGAGCAGAGGGACTGGGTTTTACTATCAGATGTTTCGACCCTTTATATACATTTTGCACTTACCTTTTTGTCAATACCCCTTGCCGTTCTCAAGTAGGAGCAAAATCAAAAACACACAAAAACTTTCTTGCCAACCTAATATTAGCAAAATGGGAATGAGACCAAGTTCGCCCCAATGCAAATTTTTTTGAGAGGGCTCGGCAGCGGTCACCTTCATTCTCGCGACAGCGAGTAAGCAAACGTGCGGGTCAGTTTTTATTTGGGCCACTGAGGAAGTACTGTAAGAATCAAATCTTCGGAAGTTATTACTGTATTTACTAGGTTTCGCCCAGAGGGTTACTGTATTAGAAGTTCTACTGTAGATGGGTTACTGTACATAGAAAGTTCCTGTTTTGAAGAATTCGCTCATTTGATCTTTGAACTATAATGGGCCCCGCCCTTTTTTAAAACGACTCACTCATTTTGTTTGCCAAGTGTTATCAATCCTTCCCGCTTCCGACGTCGGGTTGCCCGACAAATTCTTTTCTTTCTAACAAAAGTGTATTGTTTTTGAAGAAAAAAAAATCGATTTTATATATTTTTCTATTATTTTTCATCAGGTAAATTTTGTTATTCTTAATTATTTTTTAATGAAAACTTAGCAAAAATTTTTTTCCAATTTTCATTCTCCAAATATCCATTTCTATTTGCTGCTAGGTTGGAACAACGCTGAAAATTGCGATTTTCTCAATTTTTTTTCAGTTGAGTTCCGTTTTTTTTCAGAAAAAAAAATTGAAATGATGAAATATTGAATAAAAAAACAACAGGAAGTTCTTATCAAAAATGGTTTGTTGACAGTTATGTCATCTATTATGAAATCAGTTAACATGTCAGAAGGACTTTTCGAGAAATTTTTTAGAAAAGGTCGCGAAAAAAAACGGAACCAACCGACAAAATTACTTTGAATTGCAGACCCGACACATAGAAAAAAAAGTTCTTAAAAAATAATTTTTTGAAAAAAAAAATGTCGAAACGGAATTTCAAGAAATAATATTCGTAGCTGATTTTCAAATTATCGAATTTTCAAATTATCGAATTATTTTGAAGACATTTTTTAGTTTTTGAAAATTTTGAAAATTTTGGAACTTATTTTCTCGGAACTGGAACTAAATCCAAAAAATTGAAAAACTTACAAGATCTTTTAGAAAGAAAAGCATGTTCCCGAGACCGAGTCCCTGAGTCCCGAGAGTTCCCGAGAGTCCCGAGAGTTCCCAAGAGTCCCGAGAGTCCCGAGACTTCCCGAGACTTTCTCGAGTTTCTATAGTTTAAATCTTTTCAATGTTAGAACCGGGCTTTCTGCTTCTCTAACCTCAAATTTCAAAATGATACAACTAGGAACCTGTAGAAATCTGGAACTTGTTGACATTTTTTCGAAACATTTCGACAAACAGAATGTGAAAAATCAATTTGGCGCGAAATTCAAAAATCCAAAAAAAAAGCAAAATTTTCAGACAAAAATGACAGCCACTCCCCAAACTCCCGTCAAAAGTTGTCACAAAGGAATTTCAGTCCAATTCAAAATGACTGAAATTTTAATGAATCTTTGGATGTGGAATTTTTTCTTCGATTCTGGAACAATTATTTTCAAAGATGGTCCCGGAACTTCAAAAATCACAGTTGATGGCAAAAAATTCGATATTTCAAATGAATACGAAAATTATGTCAAAGTATTTTTCAAATATTTGAATTCGATTTTTGTGGATTTTGAAAATATTTTGGAATATTTGAATTTTCAATCTTTCGAAAATTTTGGAAAATTGGAAAACATTTTCAAAAATCGATCGGAACTTTTGAAAGTGAATTATATTCACCTACAGTATGGTGACGTCATGAAAGTGCTACCGTATTTGGATCCCCTGAATTTGGAAAGAGTCAATTTGGAATTGAAAAACGAATTGGATTTTGAGAAAATTTTCGAATTGGATATATGGAAACATGGAAAAAATTCACAGTGGAGTATATCGATACCTATTTTGACAGGCGAGAATTTGAAGGCGATAAAGAAGTTGAGTTTTTTTTGATGAATTTTGGGCCAATGAGAAAAGTTTTGCCGTATTTATGATAATATTTATGAGCTCTTCACGATGTTTCAAAAAAGTATAATCATGACTAGGCTCCGCCCAATTCGAAATTCGAAGGTTAGAGCGCAGGGAAGCTAGACGCACTGCGTCTCTCACCCCGAATTCTCAAAGGGGGCGGAGCCTAGGCATGATCATACTTTTCTGAACCGGCTCGATAAGCTGATTATGAAAATAAATTTTTTAAATAAATAATTTTAAAAATAAAAATACAAAAATTTCAGACTTTTTTTTACTCATCGACTCCACGGAATCTCTGTATAAGCTATGAATTTATTGATTCAAACGCATTGGAAAATTTATTCGGAACCCCTTTTAAATACAGAAATAATCAATTATTGAGGACAGTTCGGATTCCAGGGACACAGAAAACATTTTTGGAATGTCGAGATTTAGAATTTTCGATCAGTTTTAGGATTCATGAAGTGGTAAGGTCACATGGGCGAGTTAGAGTAGGGCTTCCATTCGGTTGAAAGAAAGTTTTTCGGCCGCCAGCCGTCTGCATTATTTGCGTGAGCGTGATTGCGTACCCAGGCATTTTAAACGACGAGCAACCCCATCTTTTTGACATCATTTTGAAAATGTTGAAATTGTCGTCAAATAGTGGGCCAAGTACGTAATCACGCCGACGCAAAATAACACAGGCGGCTGGTTGCGAGCGGCCGGCGGACGGCGCGGCTGACTTTTTTTTTCGGCCGAATGGAAGTCTTTAGTTAGAGACGGAGAGAAAACGACGGTTTTTTCTACGTCTCTAACTAGCACGTTCTCTCTCACAACAAAAAATATTTTTATAGAAAATATTTTCAGGGAGAACTTTCCAGTGAACAAAATGTGCCAAATACATTGAGAGTCTTCGAAAATTGCTTGATCATGAACACACTTTTAGATTATTTGGGATGTTTTGATATGTAAGTTAATACCATTTCTGAAGGAAAAATTTTCAAAAATCCCAAAGAAAATTTTTAATTCTAGCCAACGCCTCCGAAAGCTGTCCAGAAACATCAGAAGCTGTGTGGATATTCTAAAACCCGACTCAAAAATTCGAAAATTTTCAATTATAATGGACGATATGGAGGCTCTAAAAATGGATATAACTGTCAAAACACACGAAGCAATCACTATTTTCTACGGAAAAAATGACGAAGGAGAAGGGTGTTTTGTGAATCGACGTCTTCTGAATTCAGAATTTCAAAATCAGGTTTTGACGGATATCGATGTGATTTTGAAAGGTCAAATATCGGAAATGGAAGAATTATTTTTGAGTTTTCCATATTATTCATATTTGAAAGTTTCGAAAAATGGAGGTTGGAGAGAAGGTGTGGAATACGAAATGTTGGAATTGAGGACCAAAGCATTTTTGGAGGAGTGGAAGGTGAGGGATGGGGAAAAATTGAATTTTTAAAAATATTCTTGCTTGCAACGGGCCGCGTCGCGCCGGACCGATTTGAGGACTGACTTCCGGCCCGACCGGCTGTCACGGATGTAAGATGGTCAAAATTTTTTGCACTGAAAACATTCTTCTTTCTTTTTTTCAGTAGATGGAGAGGACTCTTTTTGAATAGCATTTTTGATTATTTTGAGATGTGAAATTAGTATAAAAGTCAGTATAAAAGTCCGTATAAAAAAATGCAAAAACAAATTACCTCAAAATTTCAAAAATTTTGGAATCCGGCCTTTGGCCGGCCCAGAAAATTGCAAGTATGGAAATATTAGTAGCCTGAAAAAATGGGCTTGTCATCGAGGACTACAAAAACTGGTAAAATTCAAAATAATTTTTTTTTTAAAATTAAAGTACTCTTATCCGCAAACCACGGTCCCAATGTAAAAAAATGCTCTGTCCCACGAGAACTACAGAGACATATCTTTTTTCTAGATTCGTGTAGTCCTCGTAGACAAGATCGACATGTTGGACCAAATTTTTTATTTGCGTTTTTGAGCCAAATTCACAAGAACTACACAACTATTTTTTGACAGTTTTGACAGAACTTTTCGATTTTCAGCAAAATCTCCAATCCTCATCTCAACTCCTTCCGGTTAAAAAACTCCGACTGGAAGTCTTCAATCAACATCAAATCCTTCAAATCCTTCCTTTTCTGGACCCTCAAACCCTGAAAATCATCGAAATTGGTTATCCATATGGAATCGGCTCCGAGTATAAATATTTGAAAATTGATGAAATTTCCGAGTTGGAACAATGGAGATTTGCTGAGGAATTAATGATTTCTGATAGGACTACTGTATCGATTCCGGCACGAAATTTGAAAATATTCCATTTTTCGAGAGTCCAGTTAACGATTGATAGGATTACGGTGGAGGATTTTGTGTTTTTGAAGGAGGTAAGCCCTGGAGAGAATGTGTGCTAGTGAGAGACCCAGAGAAATTCTAATTTTAGGAACTCTTAAACCACACGACATTCCAAAAATTCAAAATCTCATTCAAAAAATTTGACAACAACATTGGGCTAATGGGACCACCGTACTCGAAAGCTCGTAACATTATTACCTGGTATTTCCCGTATACGGAAAGATTTCAAGCACTTTGTATTTCATATTATGAGTGTCGTGCCCTGGTTTTTACCCGTGTCCATATTTCGGCTGTACCTGAAAACGCTTTTACTGAACTTCGTTGAATAAATGTACCATTGGTTTTTGAGAGACAAAAAGGTTAGGACTGGAATTGCGTCAAGTAACCAAAAAGGAGTCAAGTCAATAGAAATGCGCCTAGGTCAAAAAATTTCACGAAAAATGCGCAAGTGCAAAAAACAACGCCAAAGCGCAAGGATTGCGTCAAAACGCTAGAATAGCGCCCAGGCACCAAAAGTTAGTCGAGTCACCAGAGATGCGCCAGGGCACTGAGAACGCGACAAGATCGGAAAATTGCACGAAAAGCTCGCCAGTACAAAGAAATAGTACAAAGGCCAGTACAAAGACGCCAACGCACTTGAAATGAGTCAGGTCACCAGAAAAGCGTCATGACACTAGAAATGCGCCAGGACACCGGAATCGCGCAAACGAACAGAAAACGCGCCAAAACAATCATAATTCTAGAAAATCAGAAAACATCATTAATTTCTGGAAAAAAAAAACCGGAAAAATTGGAATAAAAATAGTGGCTCACCTCTCTTTCTGGTCTCATGATCACATTATGAGTAGAATAGAAACGCTACATTTCGTTGCAAAATGACAGACACTCTCCGGAATCAAACCTCTTATCATATTGCCAATCTCAACACGTCTAGACAACCAACAAGAGCTGAAATAAATAAAGCATTGACGATAAATCAACGATTGACGTACACAATCGGAACAGAAAAGTGGTTTGGATAGTCACATGTTGTAGTCTATCATTTAGGGAGTACTGTATCGCTTATGTAACCTCGTTTTGTGCCTTACTGACAATTTTGCCTATTTTTCAGATTTAACGTTGTTTTTGGTCTATAATTCTAACTCATAATCAAGTTGAGGACTATCTTATGGTAGTTGGTTACGGTAGATTCATTGAACCAGAAATGCTGAAATTTCTTTTTTCAAATGAAAATAAAGAAACGAATCTACAAACGCCAAAATGTACGGAATTCATCAAGCAAAGTAGTATTTTGTACCAAATATGTCATTTCGAGATGGCACATTCCAAATGTATAACCATGACTGTTTTGGACTGATAAAGTTTGAGATGACACTGAAGAATTTCCGATTCCACACGTAGGCCAAACGGTAAGGAAATGACAAATAAAAATTCCAATTGAATTGAAAAGTGATAAACCTCGTAGTTTGCACGTGGTTAGGTGTCAATGTTTAGCCATATCAAGTCGACATATTGATCATGCTCAGGACATAAACCGCCAGCTGGCCGTGATCATTTCTCGTGAAATTTTCAGAGAGGAAACTATAAAAGAATGGGTCCTGATTCGGGACAGTTCTGGCGTGGGACAGTTCTGATTATGGGTACGGTTATGAAACGGCGAACCTCGAAGAATACGGTTTGGGAATGGTTCAATGAAAAGTATTGCTGAATGATTATTCTTTTGAGAAATGACTTCATTCGCCCGACAGTCAACTTTGCTCACATAAATTTATGCTTTGTGGCGTCCAATGAAATTACTATAACAATTTCTTTTAGATGTTCAAAGTCGAAGAAAAAACTGGAAATTATGTGACCGTCTACAAAGTTCTTTGATTTTTTTTTCCCATCCTTTCAAACTCCATATAAGGCCAACGTCAAATAGAGAACAATTTGCAACATAAAATAGAGAACTGGTCTTACGACGTCAATCTCTCCTCCCTAAAAACAGCACCAATGTTTATCGCTTATTAGGAGCCGCAGAGAAACCGCTTATTTACTGATGAATCAGTGTGAAGAGAAGAAGACACCTCATTTATTGATAACGTAAATTTTAAGCTGAGGAAATTTATTGATTGATTTTTTTTATTTGTCGAGTGACGAATTAGAACTGGTCAAATAAGAACTGCCTGAATCAGAAGTGTACCTTATCAGAACTGCCCGAATTAGAGCTGACACTACTTTTCTGCAATGGCCTGCGAGAATTGAAAAGTGCCCTAATACGAGTAGTTCTTATTCGGGGCAGTTCTCAAACTGGCGGTTCTCATAAGGTTCTGAGTTCTGATTTGTCCAGTTCTGAATAGGGATAGAATTAATGAATTTCAACCAAAAACTAAGCGATTTCGTAACTTTTCGTAATTCTTGAACTATTGATACACAATTTTGTTTGGCGCCATCAAGGTTTCTGCGGATGACTAATGATTATCGAACTCTTCTCTTTTTACTCTTATCATTTTTCATCACCATCACCACACTTTTATTTATTTTTGTAAACCAATTCGAATTTAAAAAGCTTCTAACATAAGAAAGTTGTGTTCATTTTTCTTTTACCTTTTACAATCAATTATTCGGAATTAAGATTCTATTCGACATTAAGATTCCAACTTTTATTTCCAATGTTTTGTAATTCACTCTTATCAGAACTTTTTTGTTTATACTATCCTCCGATTAAAATATAAACCTCGACAAAGGGTGTGGCAGGCGAAAGTTCGATAAAGCGACCCCATTTCCATGGGCGGAGCCTGGTTTCATATAAATACGACGCCAACGTTTCATATGTACATCATATTGTAAGATATGTTCCCTTTATAATTTTGGCCAATGTTGAGCTGATGTATTGTTTGGACTGTCAATTACAAATTACATCAAAAAACTGTAGAATGACATTCATTCCTCTTTGCTATGGATTAACCATAAATAAACAATAACACTAGTTCCTAAAAACTTACCGTAAATCTTGTGATAGAAATCTATAAGCTTCAACTTTTCAAAATGAAATTGTAGAAATCCGAGTTAGGTGGTACCTTGACAGATAAATACAGAGTTTTCCCGCGATGATGCGTGTTTCTAAATTTTCGTTTGGAGTTCTGCAAAGCTACGTGCCATCCATCCTTCATTCCAAAATATTTCCGGTAAATTCAGCATTCGAGCTTGATTACTGGGTGAACCGAATTGTTTTTTGTTTTTTTTTTCAATTTGAGAATGAACACGATTTTTTTGAAATTCAGGAGGTTCAGGGGCAAATCGCCGGAAATTGTCTAATCATGTTCTTGAATCAATTAAAACTTAATAAAATTTCTGTCGAAATGCAGCTCAACTATCCATATTTTCAACTTTGACCGAACAGCCTATTTGACTGGTATGGCTCCTTGAAAACCGTTAGAAAAATTTATTGTGAAAACAGCTTTGGTCGGATGAACAAACCCCGAGGCGGTTATGCCGTTCCAGAACTTTCGCTTGCCAGAACTAGCTTCTTTTAGAACTGTCCGAGAATAGCAAAACTCCCACGAATTTTTTCTTTTTTTTTTCTCTCCCAGCACGGAATCATTCTTCCAGACATTTTCAGATTTTTCGAATTTTCGGTAGTTATTGGTTTCTTTTCCACACTTCTCAATCATTTCACCATCTATTCGTACCTAAAATTGGAACGCTTTCCCTCGTTTTAAAACATCCTTCATCTTTTTAATCTCTCCTCATTCAACATCTTTTCTCACAGAACTCTACACCCAAAATGTCTTTCATCGACTCCCTTATCACTCCAAATCAAAAGGACCAGCTCAAACGAATCTCAATCATTTATGAACCTCAAAAAATAATATTGTGGCTTTGCTTCTACTGCCTTTCCGATTCCATTGAAATTGAATATGAAGATGACATCTCTGAAGATGAAGACAGTGTTTTGTGCATCTGCGAATCTCAAAATAAGCGGGTTACTGTAGAAAATTCCGATATTTCTACAGTATTCTCCGAAGATCTCCGTGCTGTTTTATCTCATCGAAAATCTGTTCTACAAGAGTTTCAAGTGTCTTTCAGAGGATTCGAAGATACGAATGATATTGGAGATTTTATTTTCGAAGCTATCGAAGATCATCTCAGTATGGAATCTGATGAAGGACGAGTCAAAATCAAAAGATTATCACTGGAAATCACTGAAATCGAGCAACTGACATCATTGCTGATGTACCTGGATTCGGAAATTTTGGAAACTGTGGACTTGACATTGAGAAGCTTCGATTTGGATTTAAAAGGCCTTTTGGAAGCAGCGGAATGGGAAATATTTGAAGATTTGGAACTGGAAATAGCAGTCGATGAGTTGACAAATGACGATTTGGAATCTGCAAAAGAGGTATTCAGAGTTTGGCGGGGGACTGATAACGGTATGTAACTTGCAGTTTAAAAGTGGAAAAGCCTTGCGTGTCTGTATGTAGACTGATCTGACAAAAGAAAAACGAGGAAGCACTTCAGCTGAGCACAATACGTATCAGCCAAGAAAAAAAATAGTATTTAAGATTGTAACATCGGAAAATAATCATTTTGTCTCAGAAAGCTGGAATTAGTATTGTTCGTCACAATGAATAAAGCGTGCAATACTAATACAGGTTTTTCTGTAAATCCATTTTTTAAAATATGATCATCGATTTCTATTCGAACTTTGGTATTTTATTGCAGATTCTTCTTGACTTCACCAATTTCCAAGAAATTGAAATTCATTCTCCTGGAATTCCTTTGATTGATTATCAGTGGAATAATCAAAACGACCATAGAATTGTGACAAGACAATCAGAGAATTGTGTTCTTCTTTCTCGTGGACCAAACCCTGCCTTTAGAAGAGTACGTTAATATTCAGATAAACACAAAAAATCAGACTTTAGACTGTAACCGCAATTGGAAAGATGGGTTCACAATTATCGAAAGTTTTTGAAAATCAATTGATTTTGGAAAATATCCTACAGTTCACTGATGGTGTTGACATGTGAGTTACTAATGGGTTCTAGAAATGGATCCGGAGTGTTCAGAAAATACCAATTTTCTTGATTTTTAGGTAAAGTTGAACCTAAAAGTGAAAAAAAAATGGCTCGGTTTCAGTTTAGGGGTTTTTTCTCTGGGGGTCTCTGAAGATTTCCATTCCTGAAAAAAGGGGTCCTGAAAAATATATGGGCCCCTTAGAAGTGTAAGGTACCCTGAAATTTTCCAAGGGTCCTCAAAGTATTATAGGGGTCAAATTTCAGGACTCTTATACTTCTGAGGAAATGCCAGGGGCCCGTTCAATTTTTTGGGACCCTTGACGTATTTCAGAGACCCTTGGAAATTTCCAGGGACCCCTCTACTTTTAAGGGGCTCCGAGAAAATCAAGAAAACCCTATGCTGGAACAACGATTTTTCCAGAAAACGACTATTCCAGAAATTAAAATAATATTTTACAATTTTTCAGCCAATGCCTCCGGAAAGTGTCTCAAACCTTGCGCCGTAATATTGATTTCCTCAATCCGGACCCAAAAATAAACCACATTTCTCTAGAGTCCACTGGTCCTGAGATGTTTTCAGTGACCTACAACTCTAAAAAAATCACTTACCATCAAGATTACTGTATTGTCGGCAATCAGTATCTTCACGAAGCAAACTATCGGACTGTTTTTATCAACGATTTCGAGTTGATAATGAAAAATCAGAGGAAACCAGTGAAAAATTTCCATATTAAGTTCAACGATGATAAGGATCTAATGGAAATGTTCAAAAACTATTTGGAATCAAAAAATCAAAAAATGAAAATTGAAAAACTCAAAATGGAAATTGTCCGGGGAAATGAAGTGATGGCAGTTTTACCATTTATCGATTCGAAAGCACTAAAATCCATTAAAATTCAAAATCCTTTTGTGAGAATTCTGCCTACGGAACTGGAAATTGATGAAATAGTGAAATTGGATCAATGGAGCAATGCTGAGGAAGTGATAATTAATACATTCGTGATTTCTACGCCAATTCGATTGTTGGGTTTAGAGAAAATGGTGAAAATGGATGTGTACATGAGTTGTATTTCGACGGAGGACTTGTTTTATATTAAGGAGGTAAGCTTGAAAGGATTAGGGCGTAAGAGTATAAAAATTCAAAGATTTTTGACTCTAAATTATAAGTTTCTCCGAATTTTCTGTTAAGTTTTGGCAAAATGCGAAAAATCAAAATTTTTCGAATTCTCGCAAAACATTTGAAAAATGGAAACAAATAAATAGGTTTTTTTTGTCTTTGAAATGACATCGAAATGAAATTTTTTCAAATCAATTTCACTGAGTAGCGGGTATGACCTTGTCATGGCGATACAAAGCGTATTGAACTGATAAGAATGATAAAAACCTTGGAGAAAAAAATCAGAAAATTCCTGTGAAAATTTGAAAGAAAATTACCAAAAAAGATTGATTTACCGAAAATTGTCCGGTTAATTTTGTGGAAAACGTTCAGAAAATTTTCCGGTTTATCAAAAATAACGTTCGGTAAATCCACTAAACGATGATTCACTTTTCACAAGAAAAAAAAAACTACTGGAAAACTTAGAACATTTCGAATTTAAAGGAATTTTATCGGTACTGCTACTAATATAACTTCGTGTGTTTCAGTCTATCTAAACAAACGTACAGGGTGACAGTTAATTATGGGAACAAAGTTCCCTCTGTTGCGAAAAGTTTACTGTAACCTCAATTATGGATTTTTCGGTTTATTTTTATTTGTACGAATGCTATCTATTATTCTGCAAAAAATCTAAGCATAGTTTTTGTTTTGAAGGTAGTTATTAAGGCGAGTCCGCAAAGAGTCAAAATTCTTGATTTATACACAACTGGAATCTCCGTTGCCGATGTCGCTAAATGGCTCAAAGTTCGTCAAATTTTGATAACTAAAGCGCCAAATGGAGGAGTAATATTGGAAAAAGCTGGACGCGGAAGGAAAAAGTCAGTTGATTCGAACTAACTTCGTCAGAATATCAGAGAGAGGATCAATGACGATAATCGGAAGTTCATGAGAAAACTTGCAAAAAACCTGGAAACAAGTCGTGAGACTGTTCGGGAATTTGTGAAAAACTGTCTTGGTTTATGCTCATACAAGACCGGAAAGACTCAACACCTCAGATAGAAATCCAAAGCGAGGCGGTTTGAAAAAGCACTTCGCTTCATCCAATGGGCCGCGGCCTATGACTTGTCGAAAGTCGCATGAGTGATGAGAAGGTTTTCACTCTGGGACGAGAACCAAATTCTCGAAATGATCGTCTAATTTCGTCTGAAGGTATGATTAATTCATTTATGGCGATTACCCATGAAAATGTCATCACCTTGCTTCTGTTATGGCTTGGAACGCAATCGGAAAAGTTTATATGATCTTTATAAATAAAATTAGTCAAAATCGATAGAAATTATTATTGGGAGAACATTATAAAGAAATAACTGCTATCGTGGGCTCTTTCCTAGTTTGCCGGAGGTTATTAGACATTCCAAAAAGACTGTGCCCGACTCCTGGGGCAAAATCAACAATTGCGCCCAGCTAAGCGTTGATTTCAGAAAAAATTATCAAGGGTTTGTGGCCCAGTAACTTCCTGATCCGAACTTTCTCGATTATTCTGTTTGTTCCGTATTGGAGGCACATATCGATGGAAGAAATTTGAGATCTGTTCATGACTTGCAGAATGAATTGGTTCTAGTTTAGGCCAAGATTACTCCACAATACCCCGCGGCCACGATCAACAATTTGGAGAAACGTCTGAAGGCCGCCCGTTCCCAGAAAAGAAGTAAATTTGAGAATCTTTCTTAGCATTCTTTTCCCATACATATAGTTGTTGTTCAGTAAAAAAATTGTGAAGATATCTCTTGTTTGAAAATTTTTATAACTGGTTATGTGTGTTCCCATAATTAATTGTCACCCTGTATATTTTCAGAAATTCCTCCACTCTCCTACTCTTCTTCGTCTCAAAATCGCTTTTAAATCATTCTCCAACAACAATAATACGAATGAACCATGGGAAGATCTGGACCTGAATAATCCGTGTCACTGGTACTTCAAAAGTTGTGATAAATGTATATATGTTCTTTTCACACTACCTGATACCATCATTTTTTCTAGTATTGATCAAAAATTGATACCTGGAACAGCTGTTATAAGGGTTTAGCTAGTTGATTTGTACAAATGAATTGAATTTTTTTTATTCAAGAATGATGAATATAGTGGTTTGATGAATAAATTATTTTTTTTTCAAAAATTATTTATTAAAAATTGCGAGTTTTTCTCAAAAAAAATTTTCAGAGAAAAACTTGAAGTGAATCAATGAATTTTCTCTCCAGCAACTATTTTTTTTCGAAAAGAAAAAAACATTTTCTACAAAAAAAGTTAATGATTATCCCAAACTTTTATGATAATATTTTGAAATATACAATTTACACGATGCGATTTGATTGAATACGATTGAAAATAAATAGTTGCGACTGTTGATGAATTATTTGAAGTGATTGATCAGTGCCTGGGTAATGAAAGTACCAAATTTTCTTGGTGTCAGCAATAATACGATATGGAGCTCCAAGTAATTCTTCAAGAGATTGACTATTGTCATAAAATTGTTCATATGCAATTTTGAATTTTATGAAATTGGATGATTTCAGTAGTTCCTGAAAAAAATTTATGGACTTGTTTGATTTATTTTCATTCGACTTCCCGGTAAAAAAGTTTCTACGGGAGCTTTTTGGCGCAAAGCTTTTGGTATTTGCAACGATACTCCGAAGTCAAGTTAGTAAGCATTTTTTCGCCAAAAGTTTTTCCAATCAATTCGTTTTCATAATGTTTTCGAGCAATATTTTAGTAATAAAGAAAACTCACTTCTTTCAAATACAAAACGTCTTCCGCAGACATCCGCCACAAGAGTATGTCAACTTTAGAAAAACGTGTGATATTCAAATTCGGTATGTCTCCGAGAGTAGTTAAAGTGTTGCATATCAAATGTTTTGCATCCAACCACTGCTGCATTTTGGCAACTTCTTTGAGGCTAATGCATATTCTGCTACTAGATTTCTCTTCAGGAGCCCCATCGAGATCTTTATAAGGATGACGGAGTTCAATAGTGTGGAGTACAGTCGGTTCGAGGCATGGTAGCATTAGGGAGAGATGCTCGCTGTCGATAACTCGCATATTGAGTTTTTCGACCCGTATACAATAATTTGTTTGACAGAAGAAGTATTGGAATTGCATTGCAAATTTGTAAGCTTTGGCTAGCAGTTCATCGTCCAGATCGGGTGCCTCCATTCGGTGTGAGTAAGAATCACGTGAAGCCCCTGGATTTCATGACACTAGGGTCCCAACTTTTTTCACAAATTCCATTATTTTTTTCGGGTCCCAACTTTTTCAAAATTCACCACTCGGGTAAAACCCGATATCTAATTATTTGTCAATTAAGCTGTTCGGATTTCATCTAATATCCACAAGAAATTTTTTTTCTTAAGATTATTTTATGAGATTCTCGTAAGAAGGGACTCGTACATAAAAAGTAGGGACCCGGAAAAAATTCAAGGAAATTGGCACCAAAAATTTTTTCTCAAATTTCATAAATGAATAAGCCTACCTCCCACGTTCAGACCACTGTACTGCCATGATATACTGCCATCAGAGTCTGAAGTCAAAATTCAATTCTTTAAGACAAGTCTTCTGAAACAGCAGGTTCTGATAGAAATCCGTCACTGGGATTCGTAGAGAGTCTGCATCAGGAGTACGATACACAATTTCTCGAAAGTCTCCACTTTGGAGAAGAATTTGACTAGTAATATTTTCACCTCTATGAACGCCAAACGTGTAGCTCTCGACGCGTTGATCAGGGCGAATTTCGTCTACACAGGTTCGGATGTCTCGAGAGACTTTGCGAAGGCGTTGTCTGTAACGATTGAAAAATTTTTGTCGTTAGCTTTCATATTTGCGAATATGCAAAACAGAATGTACAAATTTGACTGCTTGAATAAGCATTATTGAAAATAGGAAAATGAGCAAAAGTTTGTTAACTTACATATCAAAACATTCGAATCCTTCCATTATATTTTTCATGATTAACGGATTTCCAAGCACTTTGACAGCTGTTTCATGAGTCAGGAGAATCTGGAAAAGTGCAGCTTTAATTTTTAAATTTCCCACGCATGGCGCTACAAACGCTTGGATTACAAACTGAGCACTCCAGAAGTTTTCTACGAACAAAAAAAACCAAAAATGTTTAGATCACCGAGAGGTCGAACTCGGGATGGTAGTGCTAGATTCACCGACCATCAGTCAACGCCACTACACTGCGGTGTCTCCGTGGGTTCGCGATGGCTTATAATTGGTTTCTTTAACGAGGGACTTCTGTGAACCAGAAATTTCCTATTTTCTCAACCTCCAGAGCTTTAAAAGCCGTAAGGACTAGTAAACCATGACCTAGAAACGCCATTAGCAGATTTTGACTTCAAAAAATGGAATCAGCATGGTAGACATAGTGTGTCCGCCAACTTTCAGGTCATTCTAGATCGGCGAGTTCAAAGAAGTCCCTAGTTAGGGGCATGGATCAGTCTAGTGGAATAGGACCTGAAAAACTATGCAGAGCTCCAGTTAAAATGCAGAACTGGCAGGGCATCATAACAAAAAGTTTGACCCATTTCCAAAATATTCACTGTCAAAATAGAGGTGTAACATTGAAAACTAACCGGTTCCTCTTTTTTGACCGACTCATAATTTTCCACAGGTGACTGATCCAAATAAAACTCCAGTGTACTATACTCTTCGTTTGTCGTGTGAATATGAGGTATTTTGAAAAAATTATGAAGATCCACATCGACAATTGTTTTATAATTTATTGTAATCTTAGAGTAGCCAGTTGTTTTCGTTAGCTGAAAATTTATCATATTTTTTGGTTTGTAACAATTTGGTACCTGTTCAATAGTATTCAAATTTTCCATAGTGAGTTGCTGAGGCATCGAAATTTCTAATGATGTATTTTGTGGGCTTAGCATAAGAAGATTGTTGAAATCGATAGTGTCGTTTCGATTTTCAAATCCCAAAAAAATACTTTTCAAAGTTTTCAAATACAGCATTCCAATAACTGAGACTGCCAAATCCACGACAAATGGCTCAAAATAAACCCTTGTTACTTGCAGTTTTTGATATTTGCACATCAAATGATACGATAGAGATCTGAATATACTACAGTTGACACTGGACAACATTCGCTGCTCTGCTGCTTCAGAATCCATAAATTTATCAAAAACGACTTCCAACGAAAACAAGCACGTCTTCTGGTTCATAATAATTGCTCCTAAATCGTCGTCGAAAGCTTGCTCATAGCGTTGATTCACGAGGACATCTTTCTGAAGCTCACTGCACTCCACTAGGGTTAATGATCCACTTTTTTTGTAGTCCAAAGTGAATTGTCTTTGAGGGGGGTTAAGGATTAACTTTGTGGTTATACAGTTTTCTTTGTAGACAATTATTATCTGATTGATCTGGTTTTGTTGGCTCGTTGATAACCAGTGGAAGGCGTGAGTCATTGTCACAGAAAGCTAGAAAGTTTACAAAAATGAGTAGTGATCTTTTTTAACTTAAAGAAAGTATATTCTACGAATCAACTGAAAAATTGTTTCAAAAAGAAGTTGAACTTGAAAACCTGCAACTCCAAAAAGAAAGAAAATGAATAATGTTGCGTAAAATGCTTATCAGTTTAGAAACCACCCTTTTTAATACTTTTGTTTACGAATATTTCACACTCAATGCATTGTTCAATGCAATGCAATGCAACCCACAATTTTTCTTATCACAATTCTTGTCGATGAAACGAATATTTAGAAACGAATATCTTACAACGAAAATTACAATGTTATACTCATCTCGATTTGTGATCAAGCAACAGAAGACAAAAAACAAAATAAATGTTTCTGAAATAGTTTTATCTGAAAAATAAAACACAACAAAGAGCGTATTGCCAACAGATTGTCACTTAGTTTGACTTCTCAGGCAATAGTCGTTGTTGCGTTTCTTGTAAATATTCAAAAAAACTGCGTATTTACGCCAAAGTAAATTCAAACCAGACCAGAAAAGTCGGTACTATTCCGGTTTACGGGTCCCATAAAAAAATCCGAGTCCCATCTTTTTGGATTTGCACCACTCGGGTCCCATCTTTTTATTTACGGGTCCCAAAAAAACTTCCGGGTCCCAAAATTTCCGACTTGCTCCACTCGGGTCCCAACTTTCGAATAACGGGTCCCAAAAAATCTTCCGGGTCCCAAAATTTTGGGAATGCACCACTCGGGTCCCATAAAAACTTTGAAAAAATTTGAAATTTTTCTTGATTTCCGACCGTCTTCAGACTAGCTCAAAACATTTGAAGCCTATTCAGAACTTGCTGAAACAGTAAAGATGTTGAGTTTTTTGAACTTTTTTGATGAATTTAGTAGTATATTTGACTCAAAAGGCCCAAGAAAAGTGATTGATATTAGTTTAAATGTCATGTATAGTATGGGAGATATCATTAGACCATTAAAAACCAGTGTTACAGACTGATAATGGACATTTTGGTTGATAAAACTTGGAAACGTTACACCCTTCAAAGTTCCCAGAATTCATCAAATAGTATAAACCTATGCCATGAACAATAGTTTTAGCATTTTGTGGGCTCAAAAATAGACGAATTGATTCTGATATTTATGGGACCCGGAAGATTTTTTGGGACCCGTAGATAAAAAGATGGGACCCGAGTGATGCAAATCGAAAAAGTTGGGACCCGGAAGTTTTTATGGGACCCGTCATTCGAAAGTTGGGACCCGAGTGGTGCACGTCCGAAATTTTGGGACCCTGAAGTTTTTTTGGGACCCGTAAATCGAAAGTTGGGACCCGGATTTTTTTATGGGACCCGTAAACCGGAATAGTACCGAAAAGTCGATAATAATTTACGCCCAGATTATTATCGATTTCAAATGAATTGTCACCTTGTGACGTCACTCTAATGGGGACCCAAGTTGGAGAACTTTCACGGTAGTTTTATTTCTTTTTCAGGCAGGTTTCGCACGCAAGAGTTTTTTTTGCTCAAAAACTTTATTCAGTGGAGAAGAATTGAATTTTTGGGCAACAACTGCCTTTAAAAAACCCGATAAAACTATCATGAAAGTTTTACGATTTGGGTCTCAATGAGAGTGACGTCACGAGGTGTCAGTTCATTTGAAATCAATAATGTAAACACTCTGCTTTCTCTGGGTATCTCGGCATGAAATAAGAGTGAGCAAGAAGATAAAAAAGTTCATTTTAACTTGCATTTTTTCCTATTCTAAATTTTCAAAGTCTTATAATAACAATATTTTTAAACCTTTCAGCCCAAAACCATGTCCAAGTCTTGGAATTTGTCGGAAGCATTGGAGAAGTATGAGTTGAAGTCATTGGGAGTTCACTGCAAGAAAGATGAACTCGTTGCCGAACTACTATTCAGTCTCATGAAAGTGATCGTTGTCTACAAGCATACACCCTTTGCGCCTTCCCGTACTCCTCTTTACGACAGAACATGCACGATAAAAGATCCGAATATCAATCAAGTTTTTGAAGATGACCTCAAGAAAATAGTGATGAACGGGTTCGAGGAGCTCATGATTTCCGTGGAGGATGAGGAAAAATATTCGGAAATGGTGAAGCCACTTTTCATTCAATTTTTGGAGGAATTATGGAGAGATAAATATAAAAAACACCATGTGAAACGATTCACTTTCAAATCTATGAACACAAATCACGGAATTTCGTTTCTTCGGCATTTGGATCCCGTAAGATTAGAAAAAGTGGAATTGGATTTTGCAATTAAAGGACTGGTGATAAACGCTGATAGTATCCTTGAGTTAATTCCGTGGAATGAAGGGCGTCGTTTAGAAATGACTATCAGATTATTCAAACTGGCGGAGCCAAATGCTCTGGAAAACAAGAAGGTATGTATTAGGTTGGCCGGAAAGTTTACGTGCATGATTTTCCTTTGAACATTTTTTCCTCTTTTCTAGTTTGGCTGAGAAGTTCTCATTTGGGGTATTGGTAGTCCATAGTATATGTCACATTTTCTGACTAAAATGGCTTCGTTCCTCATTCAGCAGCTTTGTAATGACAATGTTCCATTTTCTTCGGAAAACTTCTCTGCTTGAAAACTCGAAATTTTTGAACTGAAAAGTATAACATTTGTTTCCGATTTCTTGCCAAATCTTGTCATGAACAAAGCCCATAGGGTGCCAAGAAAAAATTTTCATTTAGAAAAGAAAACTTGTTTTACAAGAGACGACTCCTAAAATAGGCTTGAAACAAAAACACAGCACTTATACAGTAGTGATGACCAAATGGAATGATTGTTGTTATCAGGTGTCGAGACACACTATATACCTTATTATGTAGACCTTTCGTGAATAGTCTCGATAGCTCTTAAGTTGGAGATAAATCCGGCCAACCTAATACATGCTTTATCTGTTTTACCTTTTCATTTACAGCTCCTCAATCACCCTTCAACCTTCCGAAAAATCAATGTTGAATACAAGATTGGGAACAAAAGTTTGAGCAAGATATTCCCACCTTTCTCGTTAACAGTCCCGCCTGGTCACTACAAAGGGAAAAAAATGATTTTTTCATGGAACATATCAGATGTAGCACAAAATGAAAAGAAAGAGACATATAAAAAAGTGGTCGGGGTTTGTTTTTTACCTCCGAATTGCATTTCTGATTTTTTTTTGTTTCAGTCTCCCAACTGGCTGAAGTTGTTCGGGAAAAAAGACTATTTGCATTTGATTTCTTCGTACTTGGATTTTTTCGATATGTAAGTCTACCCGAGTTGGTAATTTTCCATCTATTCATTTTTTCAGCATCCATTTAAGAAAAGTTTGTTGGGGAATGAGAAACATTATTGACGAATTAAGACCAGAATCACTTGTTAAAGTATACTCTGTTTCTGAGGAGGACAGTAGTTTGCTGAAAATATGGGTTAATCTAGAGAATGGTGGCTTAGGAACACTTTTCTACAATCGCTGGTCTCTTCCAACTTTTCCCAATGATTTGAGAGCACATTTAAATCATATCAAATCTAGATTAGACTGCATGGGAGTTGATAAAGTTTCGCCAACAAACTTGGAAATTATTAAGAATGTTTTGAAGTCAATGGAACGTCCAGTCCGTGTGAAAGATATAAGACTTGAAGTTAAGAATGAAGAGGATGCAATGTGTATTATACCATATGTCGATGCAAGTGCGCTCGAATCAATTCGGATGGACATGTCAAATCACAAAGCTGCTATGACTCTCGACAGCATCCGTCAATTGGATCATTGGAAAAGTATAAAAGAACTTTACATTATTTGGGGAGTTGTAACTACCCCTATTCAAGAATTGGAGTTGACCCATTTCACAGATGTAGGAATAAATGTGAGGGCCATATCCACGAGCGATATTATTTATCTGAAAAATGTAAGTTTTTCTTATTGCAAGCTATTCAAACAATGCATTTTCCAGTATTTGATGAAATTTTCAACTCGGTTTCATTACAATTTCAAGATAGAAAGTTTTGAAATCGATGACCTCGACGCTGTTTTATCCCAACCGCATCGCCGAGCCATGTATGATGATAATAGTGAATGGTACTTCCCGACAGCAAATCCTGAATATTATTTGCACATCGACATCCTCAATCGTCAGTCTGAAAAGAGATTACTTATGTCTTCAAGTCGTCATGATATTGCTTCCAGATTACAACTGATCAGCTTATAAACATTAAAACGTTTATGTTACTTGAAAATGGGAAGAACCCAAAACTCAGTAAACCATCAACATGATATAAGTTACAGAAACTACATAATTCCTTGAAAAAAATAATTTTCAGGTCCATAGTTCACAACATTTGAAAAATAACTCTAACTTTAACAAGAGTACTCTCTCATTAGGTTTAAGGAAAAGCTCTCAACCAAATTTTTCTTTCTGGTCCTGGAACAGAAATTAATCACAATGTTCATCCATGTTTCAGAAATAAATTTCGAGTCGAAAAACTCGTTTCAACCAACTACACTGATGGAATGAATATTGTTTACGAAAGAAACGTATTCGCATAAAAGAGACAAAATTTTACATTGTAAACTGATAAGAGCAGTGTTACAAACGGAAACATTTTCATTTTACTTCTTTCAACTCTCGTTAACTCGCTTGCTGAATTCCAAATTGAAATTTCTTATTCTATAAAAATAATTTTCTTCTAGCAGCGTTTCAATGTCCAGGATCCTTGGTTTGGTTGCCAAAAAGAATTCAGACATAACTCGAATCAAATTGATTTTCACGTCAAATTTGATTTAAATAAATTGTGCTTTTGTCGAAGATGGAATATACTTTTCGATTGAATATTCTCGATACGGTGGAGACACTATTATCATAATTGACCGTTCGAAGGATGAAAAAATTCAGAAAATCATATTGGATGGCAACCGTGAAGATGCATTTTTGAATGATGTACGTCAATTAATTCTGAGTCAAAAAACCCCTCTGAACTATTTGCAAATGAACTTCTCTTTCGTTCATCGTGTTGATATCCAAAGGTCAACTAATTTTTATTCTGATATTCGAGAGATTCTCTTGTCGAGAGAAACAAAACTTCAAGTAAAGGGAGTGTTCATCGAAACGGTTGAATTGGACCAGGTCATTTCACTGGTACTACTCCTTGATCAGAATGTGCTGGAGCGGCTAAGCCTAAGGGTTCCAAGTAAGAGCTCTGTATATCTTGATGAGCTCATGCGTTTGACACGAAGGACAGATGGAAAACGATTAAATTTGAAGATTGTTCTTCCCAAAGTTGCTTTGGAGCATTTTGCTTTGATTAAAAAGGTAGGCGAATTTAAATTCCTCCTAGAAAAATTGTTTCCAGCTTCTTGCTCTCCCATCGACATTCAGAGAAATATGGCTTTTCCATTTTTTCTGGGACAAGAACGTGAATTATGAGCAATTTTTTGATGGTAAAGTCGAGTTCAAAAAGAGGACAGAAATTTTGGGTTATGATCATTTTTTATTTGTTATTGAGGATGTAGCGGAGAAAGTTCCGTTAGAGATGTCTCTGCGAGTTTTTGAAAATCGAATTATTATGCAAAATGTGGTGCGTTTGGATTATTTTGATATGTAAGTGAAGTAGATAAGTGTTGGCAAAATGTCTAAAATAGAGCCAACCAGACGGCTCCCGACGTTTCGCGCCTCAACCGCCTGGCTTCATTCAAAATTATGAAACCCTCACTTAAGTAATTGAAGCGGGCGGCGGGGGTAGTCTTTTGACGCAGCAGCCGACATCTGCCGGGTTCCGCATGTCGCTATCGGTTTAGCGTGGCTTGGCGCGTAGATAGCACAGAGCTTCCCAGAGCTCCAATCAAAAAAAGTGGAAACACAGACATACTGACAAATTGAGGGGAATTCTATATTCGAATAATAAGATTTTTTCAGCCTACAACTTCCAAAAGTTTGTCACGGATTCCGTAAAACCATGGAAAAAGTAAAGTATGATCCACAAATTGAATCTTATGCGATTGAGATGCAAAGCGAAAAATCTGGAAATGCAACAATAAAACTCAAAAATCAAGAAGCTCTTGTGAGATATACTCGACCGGATAATAGTGTTTGCTTTGTCAATCAGCATGCATTACCTGATGATGTAAAAGACATTTGGTCGATTGTTTCAAACGATTTAGATATTTACTTGAAGCATCAAGAAACTTTGATGAAGGAGTTGAAAATTGAATTCCCGTTCACCGGTTATTTTTTCAAAAATGTTCCAAATTTTCTCAAGAAAAATTAACAAATGAAGATGTGGATTGCAAATTGATGAGAGGAGAAATAACAAAATTTTTGGATTTGTTCGAAAAAATCCTATCAACCCGAACAACACCTCTTAAAGTCGAGAAGTTGTGCATGGGGGTTTTGGAGCAATGTGATTTGATGCAAGTGTTTCCATATCTTGATGCGAACCACATCAAAACTTTGCAATTGAACTACTCCTATGACATTGAAGTGGAGAAAAAAGATCTGGAGTTGGATGAAGTCGCTAAATTGAAGGAATGGAAAAATTTGGGAGAGCTGACGATCAAAAATTTGGTTATATCGACCAATTTACAAAGTTTGAACTTGGAAAACTTTTCGAAAGCTGATATCACGTTGTCAACTATATCTTCTGAAGATTTGTTGTACTTGAAAGAGGTTTGCTTTTGATCTACACTGTCCTACTGTAGCAACTGCACTGACAGCTTTAGCTTACAGAGACTTTCACTGCCCTGATCAAAAGTTAGAAAACGATAGCGTTATGAGGATTACTGTAGCTAGAGATTGGAACCTTCAGTTACAGATTGCATCCTTCTGTCATTTCTCAAATTCCAGATATTCACCAAATCTTCCGCACTAAAAAAGATAAAAATTGGATTCAAAGAATCTACAATCGACGAAAGTGTCCACGTCTTGGTCGGACCACCATATAGACTTGCGAACCAAGAGCTACCGGACCCCATAAATATTTGGTATTTTCCAATGGTCAATGCAACCGAATTTCTTCATATTATGCATTACACGAAGAAAAAGGTTTCGGTGCTGTCTTGTGTTCAACAGGATTCTGTTCCTGAAGAAGTTTTGTTGGAGTTTCAACTGATTGTGGCTGCACCCTGAAAGCGCTAAGAATATCAATAAAAGATTTTGACAAACATCTCTATGGTCTTCACTATCTGTCTCTTATCATCAGTTATCAGTTACAAGGCATGCAAGTGGACTCCACTTTATTGTTTACGTTTTTCAATACAAATTGTAATAAACTGATTTTCATTACTTCTTTCATTTCCTCGAGAGATGACCTGTGTCTATAACTGGCTAACCCCGGATCAAAAAAACCAGATACTTCAACTAAGAATTTATATTCGAGAGAAATCAATTATTCTGGAATTATATTATTTTGCGAATGTTTTGCAAATAAGCTATGAAGAAACTAGCAGAAGTTCAACTAAAATTGCATGTTTAAAGTTGAAGAAGGATTATGAAGAAGATGGAGAGTTCACTTTGATTTTTTCCGATGATTTGATAGAGTTTTTGAAAAACCAAAAGAAAACTTTGGATTCATTGCATATAATTGACCAACGAGATGATAAGGAAAATCAAGAAAACAAACAAGAAAGAATCTTCCAATGTTTTGAAAATGGCCTAAAATCAAGAAGTTATCCCCTGCCAGTCAAGTTCATTTCCATCGAATTCTTCTCTCCAAATCAGATCATTTCTCTGGTAATTCTACTGAATCCCAGAGAAAAAATGGAGATTTGTATGGATTTTTCGAATTCTTCAGTCGATATTCAAAGTTTTGAAGACCTAATTAACTGGAATAATATGAAAAGATCGGATTTGACTTTCAAATGGAAGAATTTTGATTGCGAAAAATCAGCAGGAATCAAAAAAGTGAGTTTTTAAAATCCTCTTCTAATTTTTTTAAAATGTTGTTTCTAGTTTTTTTTCACAATGAATTTTCACAAAATTAACTACAAATCATAATAAGTTGCGTTTCAAGTCAGTCTAGTTTGGTGACCGAGAATACCTCAATAATCTACTTGTCGGATTCTAGGCCACAATATTATAGGTCATCAATCCATATTTGACCGCTTCCAAATATCGTTGTGTACCGTTTATGGTGATTTTTGAGTGGATTCATAGTAAAAAATGGAATTGAACTGAAAAAAAGTTCGGCAATAGAAAACAAAAAATACTTTCAGCTTCTTCAATATCCCTCGAAATTCCGAAAAATTCAAATTATTTTTGGTCTTTGTGACGATTTGGATATTGAAGAATTTTTTGCACCATTCATCCCCACGATAGTGAATTTTCATAAAATTGAATTTCTATTGGATTTCTTCGAAGAGACGACTAATCTTTTGGAAGATGAAGAAACAAATGAGGATTTGGAGGTAATTTTCATTTCGAAGGCTTTGTGAAGCTCCATATTTCAGGAAATGCTGAAAAACTTGGATTTCAAAAATATTTTATCGCTGAAAGTTTTTGGGAATCCATTAATCATGAAAATTATGTTAAAAGGATTTGGCGGTTTTGATATGTCAGTATTACTTATTTGTGAAAGCTTGACACCTCGCTTTAAAAGAGCAGCAACAAATGTCTATTGGGTCCCGCCACGATTACAATAATTCTCAGTTGAAAATAAATGCAAAAATGACAGGACCCAGTGAATATTTGTCGCTGCGCCTTTAAACCGAGCAGTCAGGCTTTTGCAAATAAGCAATGAGAATTTTAAAAGACACTGAGACAATTTTTCAGTCAGTCCCTCCGTAAAGTCTCTTATGACACCCGTAAGTGTATTGATTACCTAAAACTTGATCCTCATATTCAAAAATACTCAATTACACGTGGCGTAATGGGCACTATCCCAGTGGTGTTAACCGTAAAAAATAGTGGTTGCAAATCTATAGAATACCGAGATAAAGGAATGATGATCGTGAGTTCAAGTTTTCGATATTATAGCTTTATCGAAATATGGGAAAAATTTTTGGTCATTTGGTTTTTCAGCCTATGGATAATCAAATTGGTCTTCATATATGCGAATCGGAAGACGTATTCTCTTCATTGGTCAATGACTTCGAAATAAACTTAAAACATCAAAAATCATGTCTGGAAGAGCTCCGAATCGAACAAGATGGATATTTATTGTACTCGATTGGAAAAGTCCTAGAATCCAATCCCATTTCTGTTCAAAATCTGGTCCTGGAAGTTCAAGATGAACAAGACTTGCTGGAAATTCTACCGTATCTGGAATCTCTGGAATCAATTCAATTGGTTCCTAATATGAATGAACAAAGAGAAGTGGCGCTAGAATTAGCGGAATGTGCAAAATTGGAAATTTGGAAAAGTTTGAAGAATCTGACCGTAAAAAAGTTTATTATAACGACCGGAATTGAGAATCTGAATTTGAAAAATTTCGCTACAGTGGATCTAAATTTGAGCACAATTTCAGCGGGCGAAGTGGTATTATTGAAGGATGTAAGTCGTTTTTCCAAATTTTTTCGCATTTTTTTCCAAATCGAATAATAATAAATGTTTCAGGACCTAATTCAATCGCTATCCCTTGAGAAGTTCAAAATTTCGTTCAAATCCTCTACTATCGACGGCAGTCTATACACTTTGATGCCACCTTATCGGAGAATTCCTGATAACCGAACTATTTGGTATTATCGGATGTCAATTTCAGAAAAATTCATTCATATTGTGCATCAAGAGCAACAAAATCTGATAATTTTCACTTGTGTCAGCCGAGATAAGATTCCAGAAGGACTATTTGAACAGTAATTGTTTGAACCTGGAATAAGGTGTGTTGTAAACTTTTGTGTTTTCTTCTTTGTTGTTTGAAAGTGAATTTTCATTACTGCATTTCTTTTTATACTTCGTTTGTGATAATTTGAGTTTCTCAGAATTTTCCCGATAATTTTCCGATAAAATTTTCTGGTTCGTGGGAACTCCACTTTTTCGCTTTTTTTGTATCTTTCAAACTTTACAAAGGGAACCAATTTTTGAAATGAAAAAGAATCAGAGTCAACAAAAATTTTTTATCAGTCATCTGCATGAATGAATAAATAAAATTGACGAAACTTTTCAAACTGATTGTTCATGTTATTGTTCAAACAATGGTCATAACCTATAGATGAAAGTTTACGAACAAACTTTTTTTTGGTCTTTTTCAGCCTTTTTTTCCTCAATATTTTCATTGAATTCGATTTAGAAATGACATGTGTCTACAATCACTGGCTGACCCCTAAAGAAAAGAGTCAATCGTCGGATTTCATTGTTTATATCAAGGAAAAATCCATTTTGTTCGTTTTATCATCTTATGGAAGTTCGGTTCGAGTGGAATACGAGCAGAATGACTTGAGATCCACACAAATTAACTCGCTCTACCTTAGAAAATCGACCAGCACTAGCACTAAAAAAGTCAAACTGGTCCGAGCTGGCTGATGTTTAGCACACATCTATCCCTGAGGGTCCTCAACAAAAAAGTCCATATTAGATTTGGCTCCGCCCCCTTGATCCAGATAAAAAATCGATAATTAATCGATTTTGACGGGCATTCGGCCTAATTTTGCTGTAAAAGATAGAGTCAAAATCTAAACGGAAATGAACTCCTGGGATGTTTTCGAGCAATTTTTGTATCTTGAAGGAAATTCTAACTCCACGTCTTCATAGTGAAATTTTCGAAAATTTGTCAAATTTGTCACTTTTTTCCAGAAAAGTCGATTTTTGAGGCCTTAGATGCCCCAAATACAGGGCATTTTGACATCATAAAATGAATCTACACTTAATTTGGGTCCTGGGGAAGCACTTTCCAAAACGATTCCCCGCGGCCTTAGGAGGGTTTTAGGGCCGTATATATCTCATATACCCCAAAATTCCATGTACCCCTATACATGCTAAAAATTTTCATAGCCACCGATTTCAAAAATATTTCTATCACATGTTGCCCTACTCATATTTAATACATTCGCAAATTTTTAGCTCATCTGAATCACTTCTAGGCGTGGCACCACTTCTAAAAATTTACTAGAGAATCTGAACGTCGAAACTTCAAATTTCTAGATTGTAAGTATTTCTGCTCGAAATCGTTCTCAAAGATATCACAACACTATAAGTATTCATCTTGTGCAAATACATGCCGTAAAGAAATGTTTCTAACGCAGTTCCGACTACGATGTCTACTATATTCCATGCCAGGTAATATTGAGTTTGCATATGACTGCAAACCAGCTACTAGGGCATGATAAGATTGATATTTTTTCTTTAAGTAAATATTTATAAGGTTGTGATATCTTTGAGAACGATTTCGAGAAGAAATACTTACAATCTAGAAGTTTGAATTTTCGACGTTCAGATTCTCTAGTAAATTTTTAGAAGTGGTGCCACGCCTACAGAAGTGATTCAGATGAGCTAAAAATTTGTGAATGTATTGAATATGAGTAGGGCAACATGTGATAGAAATATTTTTGAAATCGGTGGCTATGAACATTTTTAGCATGTTTAGGGGTACATGGAATTTTGGGGTATTGTGTATCCAAAAACCTTTGCAGAACTTTCTTACGTTTCAAAAGATGAATATTTTATTCGTCAAAAAAACGTGAAAATCCTCAATACCAATTTGCACTGAAATCAGTTGAAAACGGCTTTGAGGATTTTCATGTTTTTTGGACGAATAAAATATTCATCTTTTGAAACGTAAGAAAGTTCTGCAAAGGTTTTTGGATACACAATATATGAGATACATACGGCCCTAAAACCCTCCTAAGGCCGCGGGGAATCGTTTTGGAAAGTGTACCCCCAGGACCCAAATTAAGCGTGAATTCATTTTATGATGTCAAAATGCCCTGTATTTGGGGCATCTAAGGCCTCAAAAATCGACTTTTCTGGAAAAAAGTGACAAATTTGACAAATTTTCGAAAATTTCACTATGAAGACGTGGAGTTAGAATTTTCTTCAAGATATAAAAATTGCTCAAAAACATTCCAGGAGTTCATTTCCGTTTAGATTTTGACTCTATCTTTTACAGCAAAATTAGGCCGAATGCCGGTCAAAATCGATTAATTATCGATTCTTTATCTGGATCAAGGGGGCGGAGCCAAATCTGATATGGACTTTTTTGTTGAGGACCCTCAGGGATAGTTGTGTGCTAAACATCAGCCAGCTCGGACCAGTTTGACTTTTTTAGTGCTACCCTCCACAGGCCAATGCTCGGTTTTCTCCGGTAGAGCGAATTAAATGCGTACAAATGAACAAAGATCATTTGGAAGATGGAGAATTGGTTGAAGTTTTTTGTAATGATTTCGAGGCAATATTAAGAAATCAATCGATACCTTTTGATCGACTAATGATTTTGGACAAGCGGGATCAGGAAACTTTTAAAGATTTTCAAGTTACTGGTAATATTTTCCAATGCTGTCTAAATTCTCTGAAATCTAGAGGTAAGCCCTTATCAGTCAGATTGTACTCCATGGATTTTTTCCCTATCAATCAAGCAATATCTCTTATAACTCATTTGGATTCAAAAGAACTAAATACTATTATTCTCAACTTTGAGAATGATCTACTAGATTTTGAAAGTTTTGGACCACTTTTGTCATGGAATAACCAGAAACGATTGAATTTGAGTCTAAACTGGTGGAAATTGGAGATGGAAAGTTTGAAAACGGTTAAAAAAGTGAGACTTTTTTAGAATTTCCAAGAAGAAATATGGTTTCAGCTACTGCAATATTCATCTAAATTCGAGTTCATCACGATTTCGGCCAGTGATTTCATTGATATTGATATTTTATCATTTTTGAAACCTTTTGAACCTACAGAAATTCATGGGAACTCACTGAGGTTCTCTTTGAAACCTAATAGTCTTGCGTCGGTCAATACAGAGGATTTCGAGAATTTGGAGGTGAGAGCAAGCATTTTGTTATCAGTTCCTATAGTTAATTATCTTCTTTTTCATTCAGGAAGTTTTTGAGAAGCTGTCCATACAGAGCAATCTGTCACTGAAAGTGCTCGGGAATCCATTAATCATGAAGACAATACTAAAAGACTTTGAGTGTTTTGATATGTATGTTTCTATCAATTGCTTATCAAGACTGTAATTTTTTCAGCCAAAGCCTCCGAAAAGTAAGCATTGATGTTCGTGCTTGTGTGGATTACCTCAAATTGGACCCTCATATTTATAAATATTCATTTATTCGAGGGGTCATCGGCGTTACGTCAGTTTTTATATATTCGAAAAGCGGTGGATCAAGGACTATCGAATATAATGGACCCGGAATTTTTGCGAAACCGGTGGGTCAAAACAAAAGATTTGAGGGAAATCTTTTACTGATTTGCGAAAGCCTGACCCCTAGGTTTAAAGGCGCAGCGACAAATTTCTATTGGGTCCCACCACGGTTGCAGCAACTCTCAGTTAAAACAAATATAATCGTGGCGGGACCCAAGAGACATTTGTCGCTGCGCCTTTGAAAATCGAATTGACGGAAATGTTCCAAAGTTCTTTGTTTCGATAATTTCCAGCAATTTCCACAACCTTTGGGTCATCGAAGAGTTTTCTACGAGGACAATAATTTTTCCGCTGTGATCAACGACTTCGAAATCAATATCAAGCATCAAAAATCATGTCTTCAAGAGCTCAGAATAGGAGAATTCAGTGCTTTCCTTAACGGACTCAGAAAAGTTCTAGAAAGAAACCATTGCCTTCGTGTCAAAAGCTTGGTGATGGAGTTGATAATTGAAGAAGATTTACTGAATGTTTTGCCTTTTCTCGATGTAAACTCATTGGATTCCATACACCTCTCATCGATCTTCTTCAATTACGTTGAGCCTATTGAACGTGATTTGGGAAGAGCTGCTAGTTTGAAACAGTGGAAAAATGCGAGAACCTTGACAACTGATAAGATAATTATGAAAAATCATGGGATCAAGGAATTGAATTTGGTCAATTTCGCAGCACTAGACATACTATTAAGTACAATATCAGCGAACGATGTGATTTATTTGAAGGATGTACAGTAACTTTACTTTTTTTCAAACTTATAAAACAAATTGAAATTTCAGGAACTAGTTCAGTCTCTATCTTTTGAGAAGTTCAAAATTGCATTCAAATCCTCTACTATCGGCGACAGTTTATACACTTTGATGCCTCCTTATCGGAGAATTCCTGATAACCAAACTATTTGGTATTATCGGACGTCAACTCCAGAAAAATGTATTCATATTGTGCATCAAGAACAGCAGAACCAGATAATTTTTTCATGTATTGGCCGGGATAAACTTCCAGAGGGAACGTTTGTTTGATAGATTAAATGGAATCGATCTGTTTCGAATAAATTTGCAATGACGTCAGAGCAAGACTAGGACGTTGATTCTTCTCTATTTCTCTAAACTCTGTGCGTCTTCATCCTATCACATCCATCATATCCCATTTCACCCAGCTGGCATTTGATTGATCGCTTTTATCACGTCGTTGTATTTTTCATTTTCCAAATAGCTTCCAATAAACTTTTTTTTGAGTGTTTTGTTTTTTTTTCTCGAATTGGTACTTCAGGAGCAGTTTTTTTTCAGAAAAGTATGGAACTTGTCCTAAGAATTGTATGTGCCCTCTTGGTTTTCCACACCACGGCTGCCGCTATCTCTCCCGAGAAAGGTACGAATAGTGTTCATTCAAAATGTTTATGAACACTAGCAAACCCAAAATTTTCTACGAATCCTAATTTTTTCTTGTAGCAAAAGAAGTCGATGAAGCTGTTGAGGCATACAAACTAGCTTTCTCAGGTGGTGATCCGCTCGATTTGGATTTAGCTCATAGACAGTTTGCCGCTGCAGCGAAAGCTGGTCAATTTGTTTGGGGAAAGATCAAAAAGATGAATGCTCAAAATGTAAAAAAAAACTGCTGATTTCGAATTATAAATATTTTTTACAGCCGAATAACGAGGATTATCAAGCGCTGGTGGAGTACAATAAGCGTATCAACGACATATCTACCCCAGCTCCTTATGTTCCCTATTCAACATTCGAAAAGAATCTTCCTACTTACACGTCATCATTGTCAAATATTTCTGAAAAAAAATATTGAAACTGAGAAATCTGTATCCACTGACTAGATTCGAATCGGTCCCGCAGTGTGCCTTCCCGGTAAAATTCCGTTAAGTTTACAGTAAAAGTTCGGTTAAATCGCACGAAAAAAATTCGGTGAATTTCATAATTCTCCAGTAGAATTTCGGAGCAAAATCACGATAAATCCGAAATTACGGTAGTGCGCATTATTCAGAGGATGTACTAAAAAACTTCTTTTAAACCGGAAAACTAATTTTTTCGGTAATTTTTCAATATTCTAGCAGAAAGTTTTTCCTGTAAATTTATCGATAATTTATCGAAACACTTTCTAACCGGGAAAATTTTTTCGGTAAAACACACTCCTCCCCCGTAAGATTTCTTTCATTTTCTCTAAACCTCGCGGCTTCTTCATCCTATCACCTTCATCATCTCTCATCGGAACCTCTTGATTTCTGACTTTGATTGATTGCTTTTATCCCATTGTCCTCTTTTTTACTTCAAAATTTTCCTCCCAATAAACTTTTTCTTCTGAGTCTCTCATATATTTTTTGAGTCAGGTTATTCATTATTTCCAGAAAAGTATGATTATGCTTCCAATATTTTTATGCGCGCTGTTAATTTCACAGTGCTCGGCTGGTGTTATTTCTTCTGAAAAAGGTAGTGTTCAAAGGGGCGCGGTTGCTGCTAATTTCAAAATGATAATACAATAGAACTCCAACAAACTCCTAATAATTTTCAGCCGAACAAGTTGAATCAGACGGTCAGAGAACATTTAATCAGAGAACATTCAATGAAAACTTGAAGAATGCAACAATTTCTCTTGCTCTAAAATCTGGAAAACTCTCACCTGAAAAAGGTACGAATTTCATTTCAAACTAGAATGTACAGAATCCAACTGTTTTCCAGCAAAACAAATTGAAGAAGCTGTTGAGGCATTCAGCGCATCAATTGATACGGGTAGTTTTTACGAGCGCAATACCAATTTTTTGCAACAAGTTGATGCAAAAAGTAGAGCTGCAGGGTTGCTCACGCACATGATTTTTATACAATCGAAGAATCCAGACGTAAGTAACTTGATTTGTTCTGAACAAAAGTTCTTATTGCAGCCGGACACCGAAAACAATAAAGCCTTGGCTTATTTCTATGAGCTTTTAGAGAGAAGACAAACAACAACGACGACACCGCCTCCTTTATGCGCTGAAAGGACCCTGTCACCTGAAAAGGGTAAGAGTAGCATTTTATTCATTACTGTTACCCTTTAAAAAATAGCAGCACAGCGCCCCACTGGACTCTACTTTTGAATTTCTTCCGCTTTCAGCGAATGAACTTCTTCCGGTGATTTTTCCGTTTTTCCCACCAAAAATGCCTACTCTGAAGTACATATCCTCAATTTTTAATTTTTTGAAAAAATATCGTTTTCTTACCATCTGAAAAGTGCATTTTTTGACTGAAAATAACTGTTTCCGCTATCTTCTTAGCCTAAAATTGGTCAGACACCTAGAAAAAACGGAAAAATCACCGAAAGAAGTTCATTCGCTAAAAATGGAGAAAATTCACACACATAGTCCAGTGGGGCAGGGTTGCTGTAAGTTGTGAACCGTAGATAGAACGTATAAATCTCGATATAATTTCAGCCAAACTGGTCGACGGAGCTGTAGACGCATATAAAGCAGCTCACGCAGTCGGGAATCCATTCGATGCTGAATTATCAGATGAACAATTAACCGCTGCTATGGAATTTTCTGTTTTTGCATCTCTAAATTTTCAAGAAGGAACATCGAAAATCCAAACGTGAGCAAATCACGAAGTTCCTTTTTTTTTGAAACGGAGATGTTTTTCAGCCTGATGACGAGGATTATCATGTACTGATGGAGTTCAAATGTCGTACAAAAGATATAAAAAGGCCGCCACGTCCCGCTACTGAAAAACCTGAAACCGAGACAAAAATCTCATATAACTATTCCGGGACTACTAGCACAAAATCATGGTGGTCACCTGTTATTAAAGTTTTCAAAATTATTGGAAAAGCTTTCCAGTCAGTTTTTTAGTTTTAGTTTTTCAGTCAGTTTGTTTTTTCTATAAATTTTTATTGAATTTCTTCAAATCGAAGTAAAACAGACTCTTCCTTTGTATTATTCCTTTCATCATCTCTAAACCTCCCTGCTTCTTCATCCTATCACCTCCATCATTTCCCACCCAAACCTCCTGATTTCTGACTTTGATTGATTGCTTTTATCACAATTTTTGTCTTCTTCACTTCAAGGTCTTGCTCCAAATAAACTTTTTCTTTTGAGTTTCTCATAATATTGTCTGAGTGAGGTTATTAATTCTTTTCAGAAAAGTATGATTATGTTTCATAAATTAATACGCGTGCTGTTAATTTCACAGTGCACGGCTAGTGTTACTTCTGCTGAAAAAGGTGAAAAGGGGCTTTCTGCAAATAGCAGCAACCACGCTCTACTGGAATCTGACTTTCAGTTTTTCCATTTCAGCGAATGTACTTTTTTCTGTGTGTTTTAGGGTGTCCGCCCCAAAATATTCTATTCTGAAATGTTTTTCCACCAAAAATCAAAAGATTATTTATGAACGGAACATTTTTCTGGTTTTCTTCATTTTCAACCAGATTTAGGTCGAAAAGATTACTGAAATCGTCACTAGCAGTGGAAAATTTAGTTTTGAGATGTTAACAGTTGAAAACGACTGAAATAGACGTATTTTTCAATCGAAGTCTGAAAATCTCCGTATAAGGGTTGCTGATAATTTCGAAAAGCTAACACAATAAATGCAAAGAATTCCAGCAAAATTCAATAATTTTCAGCCAAACGAGTTGATAAAGCTGATGGTCTCCAAACATCTTCCTCAGAAGGTCGTTCAATTGCCGATATGTTGAATACAGATTCATTGAACAAACTTTTTGCTGAAATAAGAAGAAATATAAGTCTTCATGCAGAAATGGCTAGAAAAAATGATCGGAATGTAAGCATACTTAGTCATAAACCAGACGGTTTGCGGCGTTTCGCGCCTCAACCGCCCGGATTTCCCAGAAATTTCGGTCAATTCCTATGAAAAATGAAAAACCAAAAATATTTGGCCCACCGAGGAATCGAACTCGGATGCTGAATTCACCGAAAATTTTTTTACACCACTACGCTACACCAACAACTGTGCGTTGAACGGCATCAGACTCTCTAAAATTGGCGGCATCAGACTCTCTAAAATTGGTCAATCTAGCAGCCGACAGTTGACGGGGGCGGGGCTTCGTAATGCTTAGATAGCACAGATGTTTTCTAGGAGTGGCTCAAGGGTCGCGGAAACACAAACATACTGACAGACAGACGGAATTCTATATTAGAACCAGCCTGATTTTCGCGCCTACGGCGCTCCAACAGGCTGTTCTTTGCTGTTCGTCGCTGCGCTCCTCACTTTTTTCACTGGTCGCGGCTACGCCGCTCCACAGAACTGAAACCCATCGACACCTGTAGGCAAACAGTTACCCCAGTTTTTCGTGGTCCGGTGGCGCAGTGGGTGAGCGCGCGGCGGTCGTTCGCAAGAGGTCGGGTTCGAACCCTTTTGGGGCCAAATTTCTTTCTTTCTTCTTGCTCTAAAAGTGCGAACATCCTGACGTACAGACATAGCCCCCTAGCGTTTTATATATAAGAATGATGATAATAAGATCTCAACAAAAACACACTATTTTTAGCCCGAAACAAAGGATTATCTAACAATTGCGGAAGTCTATAAGCCCTCAAAAGAGAGGTTGACTACAAAATCTCCATTCGTTCCCAGTACTCCAAAGCCTGTAGGTACAATGTCACCTGAATTGGGTGAGTACTATTTTTTTAATCGTAATCACAAAAAAAATCTTGCAGCCAAACGAGTTGACGAAGCTGCCGAGCTCTATGAATTTGCGTATGCAGGCGGTAATCTTTTCGATGTCGATTTGTTCAATTAACAATTGGCCGCAATATCGCAGTCTACACTTTTCGCAGCTAGGCTTGCAGCAAATAACACGAATAGTCCAAATGTGAGTGAATGCCGTAATACATGTTTTAATTTTGTTTTGCAGCGTGATAACGAGTATTATCATGCATTGGGGGAGTACAACCGTCGTACAAAGGATATAAAAAAGCCTACCTTTAGTTATAACTTTCCACCTCCACGTGCCACCAGTGAAATACCTGAAACCCGAAGAACATATTCATATTCATCCAATTCAAATGAATATGGCCGGACTAGTACTACTAAATCATGGTGGTCACCTGTTTTTAAAGTCATCAAAATTATTGCAGAAGCTTTCCAGGCATATGGAAAAGCTAAGAGAAGAGGAAGACATTAAAATTGATGAATATTTTTACTGTTGAAAAAATAAAGTTTGGGCAAGGAATTTCAAAGTTGGCACCGAGCCAACGACCGCCCCCTGAAAACGACACTGCGGCGCGCAATTTTTGAAACGCCCCCGCACGCAGTTTTGTTTCTAGGTTTTTGCTATTTTCGATAAAAGGAGTACAAATTTCAGCCTTTTTGCTGACATAACACGTTTTGTATAAGTGTAGGATTCATTTGTGTCATCAAAAAGGTAATAATTTGTACCCCTTCTCATCGAAAATAGCAAAAATCTAGAAACATAACTGCGTGAGGGAGAGTTGCAAAAGATGCGCGCCGCACTTGCGTTTTTAGAGGCTCGGTGCCAAATGAAAATTCTTTGCTCAAACTTATTTTTTCAACAGTTGCTCGATGTTTTAATGGTATTTCTCTATTGAATATTTGGAATAAATACCAGTTATTTCAAGTTTTTTCTCTTTCTTTTTAACTCTCCTTTTTCCGTTTTGTTTTGACAAATTTCGGTTGATTTGATGATGAACTTCGAAATATACAATTTTTCTAAAAAATAAATAAATAATTGTTAAAAAAAAAACAATTTATGTATTAATAAAAACTTCAAACTTATACAAAGAAATAAATCAAAAACTCTTCACACTTCCTAAAAGGACCACCCTTATTTGTATAGCTCACAGTGGTTATGATAACCGGGTCACTGGAATTTGAAGATGACGTCCAATATTCAATTTTCGGGCATTGACTCCAAAAGTGTGGTGCACAGCTTCGAATGATTCCCCAACCATAGAAATCTTCTTCAATTCCGATTGTTTCATTCTTCACAAAGCGAACAAGTTTCGGAAAAATTGGGGATTCGCTGAAATTTTTCATTAAATTCTTTTTGAAAAAAAAACTCACAATTTTTTATCACGAATAGTATTCTCTAAATCTTGCGCGAATTGGACCATCCTTTCAAGTTTTTCATTGCGTTCAGCTGAGAAAAAAAAACCACAATTTATTCATTAATTCAACTCAAAAATATCACCTTTTCCCTGCTCATTCATGGAGTTTATAGGCACTGGAACGCGGCTGATAATGGTGTAATATTCAAAATCCTCTTCTTTTTGAATGGAGCAGGTAGATCTGTGCTCGAAATGATCCTCGTATTCATTTTTTTCAGCTGTTCTAACGATGAGAACGCTGTAGGCGTGGCTGAAATTCAAAACTACTTTGGAGGATTTTTCACGTGGAGTACAAAAAGTTTTTTTTCGGTTAAAAAAAATTGACGCTTCCTAGCTAGTTTTTCAGGAAATATTTGAATTATCGGAATTATAATTTCAAAAGTTTTGTACTTCACGAGGACAATTTTTGTTCTTCTAATAAAAACTGACTTGGGCATTCCTGTATTGGCAAGTAGTTGACGAGCTTGATCCGCCACCGCATCCAAAGTCTTTTTTTCTCCTGATTTAGCAAAGTTTTTTAAAATCTGCTCTTTGAGAATTCCATGATGAACTGATGGCCAAGCTGATGTCTAGAAGAGTTTTGAACTATTGTGTATCCAAAATTTATTGCGCGGCCGTGTGCATTTTCCTCCTGGCCGAGTTTTGAGAAAAACCTTCAAAAATAGAGGCCCGTTGCGGGCGACATTGTTTATCACTGATTTTTTTTTTCATTTTTCGACATTTTTTCTTCATTTTATTGAAAACGATGTCGCCCGCAACGGGCCTTAATTTGGGAATTTCGATGATGACCGAGTCTTTCTCAAAACTCGGCCATGAGAAAAATGCACGGCCGCGCAAAGAATTGCGGATACACAATACACATGAACAATTTTCAGACATTCCGAAAGTCTCACCAACGAATCATTGAACCATTGTGAAGTGAATGAAGAAACTTTATCAATTGTGTGAAAGTATTCTTTCATCGGCCCCGCACTCTGCCATTGTATATATGATAAGGTAGTACACACTTGTCCCATTGCTGCCTAGAATGATTGTACTATCCAAAAACCATATTCGCGCTAAATAATAAACACGTTTCGGAAAACCTTACCAATTCCAACATCTGCTGCATAATTTTCGTCAAATATTTCTCCACAACCGGAAAATTGAAGTTGGTTTTTCGAATAAGTGGACGCGATGGGCAGCTGAAAATTCCGTTTCAGATATGAACACAATTTTTCTCAACCTTTCAATATCCCTCAATTTCCCGATAAAGTCTCGAAACTTTAATTCGTTGGAGAGAGTCAGAACCGCGGTTTCATATGACCAAAATTTCATAGTAAAAACTTCCAAATCTTCTATATACTTGTAACGTCGTAGCTCTTCAAAAAGGATGTAAAATTCTGAAAAAAAACTCGAATGAGTAATAAAAAAATCATGAATTAATTTTTTTTCCAAAAACCTGTCAAATATTGCCCTGGATCTGGAATTGGACCACCATCCTCCACTCGAAATCTGAGCAACGACTTCATCAAGTACTCACGAATTTTTGCTAATTCTTCGGCTTCTCTTGGCCATATTGCTTCTCCACAATTCCTTATCACTTGCTGGCTCAAGTCCTACAAATTATTTGATTTGGTTTTTTTTTCGAAACCACATACCAAGAGTAGATTGGACGGTGTTCTGAAATAATTTTGTTTGGGAAATTTTTTATTGAATTTTAGTTGCTCACATTTTGCCAGAAAAGCAGGTATTAATCATTGAATCCACAGATGACAACGACCGATCCATGAAATCATTAAAATCATCTTTTATAAACCTTATTTGCGCGTCTAAAAGCTGAAATGTAACTTTTTTTCGTTTATTTTAAAACAAAACTTTGAAGTCTATACCGTAAAACCTGTTTTGGTGGTTTCTCTCTAGTTAATGTACCTCTCAATTAAAGGAGAACTGTACTCATAGTCAGAGTTTTTTCATTTTGAACTCTGACATTTTTTTTCAATTTTATTTTGTATTTCTTTCATTGTGTCTTCACTCAAAAATCACTCAAAACGGTAGAAAACAGTGCTTGAAGGCATGGCCACGTACAGGTTCACGACCTAGGAATTTGAAAAAGAGCGCGCGCAAGTCGCACACTTGTCGGATCCTAGGCCATCAACATGTATTGCATGATTCTTCAAAACCCATTTTCACCCGTTTAGAGTAAATTTTGGGTGTAGTCATAGTGAATAAAAAAAATACATCGAAGCTTAAAATACAAAAGACCCGAGTTCAGTCCTCTTCTAATGGTGTCCCTTCAATAGGAGGAGCCTCATTTTCAAATAAATTCCAACTTCAAACTTTCGACTTCTCATAAATTTGAGAAAATTTCACTGAAATGAGCTTGAAAATAAATTGATGAAAAGTGGAGAACAGATAAGATCTCAAAGTTTCGAAAAAAAACGCGATTCCAGTTGACAATATTGTTTGACCTACCATGCTTTCAAGTTGCCTTTTCTCTGGTTTTCGTTTTTCCTCCACAATTTCTTCTGTTCGGTTTTCTAAATCCGTTGATAAATTAGTAATGTTCTGGCATTCCGGCTGTAATATTGTTAGAATTAGTCGAAGAAAAATTGTTTACAACTATCTGAAAAATTCTGGCATTTTTCTGCAATAACCTTGCGAGATTTCTAAAGTTTTTTTTAAAAACAAAAAATCGTGATTTGATCTACAGTAGCAGGGTGAGAAACCATTTTTGTGGGGTTTCAATATAGAAATTATTCTTAACTGCGGTCAATTTAGTCATCATTTAATGAAAAAAAAAGTATTCACATATAATTCCTGCATTTTCTTCGACATATTCAAGTTGGCAACGTAGCTTGCTTCTAACACCTCTTCCAAAAACGCATTCTTTTCCCCTCCATATATACTGGTGTCTATGGGTTTCGGGTCAAGACAAACGTTCTGAAAAAATACCTTCACATTAAACAAAGTTCGCTTTCAATCATTAAAAAAAAACAATAGGATTCTTCAATTACCTTTAGTTTTTCCGTGGGAATCGGGCCAATGTCCACTGGACCTGACATAAACTTTAGCAAATTTGATTTCAATAAATGCATGTCCATAATAATGTTTCCGGTAGTTGTTGCGGCTTTAAACTCCTCAACAACAGAATCGATATAGTTGTCTGGAAATTTTTGGTTTTTTTTTCGTGTTCTTCAAAAACAAAAAAAGTACAAATGTTATACCGTTTTGAGCCACTGCGCATGATAATAACAGCACAACGCATACACTTGTTTGAAAAAGTCTCATGGTATTCGATATTTCTGGAAGAAAATATTACAAAAATTTTATATATTGATGAAAATTCAAATAATCCTCAGAATCTCTTGTTAAAAAAACAAGACAACCTTGCTTCATTTCTCGTAGACTAGCGAGAGGTCCAAGGAGATATAAATCATAGTGTAATATCACGCCATCGATCAAAGTCACGGGTGGTGGAGAAATCGCGGAAACGGGGAAGGAAAGATATATGAGCCTAGAGAAATGCTTATCTCGTGGAATTCTAAAATTGAATTCCACTCCGAAAACTGCTCTCGAAGGGGCCTTCATTGAAAAATGCTGAAAAATAGCGCCCGTTCAAACTTTGGTAACGTGCCGGACCTACATCATACAAATAACTCAAATTTTTCTTTAAAAAAATTCTCCAAATCAAAAAAACAGAAGCATTGTTTCTGTTCAGTTTTTTCCGAAACATCAAAGTTCTCAATTTCATTTGTTTTTTTTTGGATAACATTTATGAACATATACGTAAAAAATAACCAGAAGTAGCGGAAAATATAATTTCATGAAAACGTACAAAAAAAAGTGTTTGAACCGTCATTTTATTCTAAACAAAAAAGGAAATGAAATATGTAGTTTCAATCCGTGAAACGAGTGAAAGTCACCGCCTTAGTCACATCATATCTGACTCGAAGCAATTCTTTGCTGTTCGAGAAGTTGTAGCACCATAAACTGACAATTTCAGTTCTGTGGTATGTGGGTCCCATTAGATCGTAAAGTGATTCTTCTACGTGGCACTTGTCAACGACTATCTTGAATTTTCGAAAATTCGAAGATTTAAGAAGCTTCTGAAGTTTGATAATTTTGACTTGATCTATTTTAATTTCCTACACAACTTACTTCTTTCAAATATAAAATATCATCTGTCGAAATGGTGCTTATTGTGATATCCAGATAAGCGAAATTAGTGACATTCATTTCTTGAATCCGAGTCGTGATAATAAAGTTTTTAACGATAAGTTCATCTGCATTTTTCCATTGATCAAGCTCACAAACCTCATCAACTGATATATAGCATATTTTTGTTGGATTATCTTCCACATCCCAATAAGGGCGACTTATTTCAATTTTTTCGAGCCTTTTTACGTCAATATGAGAGATAATATGTACTGAACATTCATCGTCAAGTTGTACTATTTCCATTTGCTTCACGCGAAGAGGTCGATCCAGACCGTGAAGTATGGCTCCAATTTTTTTTTGAATTCCAGTTTCCACTTCAATGATTTGAAACTTTTTCATAACGGCTTTCTGATTCTCCAAATTATATTCAAGACTTGCAAAAAACATTGGAAATGTTCTATCGATTTTTCTGTATTCTGGATCCACACAGGCCAATGAGAAGATCTTATTGACTTTAGGGTCTACCTCGAAAACGTTTCTTCCGTGTAATAATCTACCCTGCCTTCCATTCTCAAGTCCAACAGTTTCTTTAATATTTCGGAAAGAGTCTTCAATAGAATACACCTCAATGCACGAATCAGGTTTAACTATATCTATGCAGTTCCTGATATCTCGGCATACTTTCCGAAGTTTGTGCCTGAAAATAAAAATGTATTTTTGATTGGTGAACTGAATTAATTAGAAAAACAAACATAGTGAAAAAATCCAATTTGGATAAAATAATTTCCATGTAGTCCCTGAGTCCAAAAATCATCAACCAATTTTCGGAATTCTGCAAAATTATTCTCATGCTCTCGGTTCAATGCCAATAGTACCACATAGTTTTTGAATGTCTCTTCAAAACTAGAAGTTTTATAAGCATTGTGTTAGTACTGCTCGATTTGGAATAAAAATAATCTCTGGGCTCAAATGTTCCACTACCACTTTTCAGTTTTGAAAAGTAGAAGAGCTTTTAAGTTAGTACCCTAGAGTAACTTTGCATTTAAAATCAAATGTCGATTACAGAATTTTCATAAAACTTACTGTTTCGGCTATAAACTCAACATTTGAGAAAGTCCTATCAATATGGAACGTAGTATATGCCATGTTTGACGTACTATGAATTAAGTAATCTTTTTTTTCCAAAAAAAGTAAATTCCTATGAAAACTCACCTCCTCTGAAGTAAAGGATGTCACATTTTCAATTGCAGCAACTGATAAAGAAAACTTCATATAATTATTAGGAAGAAAATTTTGTTCATCTTTAGCCACACATTCGAATGGAGCGAAATATGGTTCCACATTTTGGACTTTACGAGCCCATGCTTTACTGTAGTTAATAAACACTATTCGAAATAGGGAAGATAAGTGAAGCGCCTGAAAAAACTTGTTGGACTGTGAAGAATTTGCAGTATGTAGGAAACAGAAATTTCAGGAATTTTTTCCGAAAAAATTATGATTTTCAACTTTACTAGTACCTTTTTAACCTCGGCTGCTTTATCTTGAGTCATTTCTCTAAATCGAATATGGAGTTCCAGCCGACGACCAGCTAACCACGATGCTAATGGCAGAAAGTCATCCGATTTTCCAAAAACATCATTTTTCAAACTTCGAAATGCAATTGATTCGAGGTAGTTTGAATTGGAAAGTATAACAAGAGAAACAGCTTCCTTCACATCCAATAATTCGAAAATGAACTCTTTCACTTTAATTTTTTGTTCTTTGAAACATCGCATCAAAACTGGCTCCACAGTCTCGGTATAGAACATATTGTCTTTGACAATAACATCAAACTTCTCGATTCCAAACTTTTTGTTTTTGATGAATTCGTTCAAATCTTCATATAATACATCCTCGAAGGGTTCATCCACTTCTATCCATTTATTATAGAATTTACACTCTATTTTTGTAGAATCCGATTCTTTTTTATAGACGAAAATAGGACCGATTTTGATTTCAACTTGATTTTCTTCACATTCGAAAATCATGTTCGGGGCTTTTTCGGCACTGTCAAGCCACTGATACGCGTAAGGCATGGCTTAAATCAGCAATATTGGATTTTTTCGATTCTTTAAATAGTTAGAAGTTCCGAAATTAGCAGCAACCGCGCTCCACTGGACTCAGTTGATTTTCTGAAAAAATATTTTTCATTTATGGTGAATTCATTTTCGGGGATTTTGAAATTCCCTTGGAAAAACTCATAATTACGTTACTTTCGGACCATGATAGTCTACAAAATGTATTCAGAATGTCAAATTCAGCTATTTTCCCCATCTAAATCTGGCTAAAAAATTAAAAAAAAACTCAATATTTTTCAACTTGGTTACTGGTGAAAAAACTCTTTGGAATAACTTTTTCAATTCGTAAACCGTGAAATTCATTGGATAAAGTTCATCCGCTGAAAATGGAACAAGGCCAAGAAGTGAGTCCAGTGGAGCGGGGTTGCTGCGTTTTGCGGAATCTCAAAACTAACCAATTTTTTCAACCTCAAATAGATGGCTAAACTCACTTAAATAAGTTCAACGCTGATCACAATTGTTATAACGATTTTCACCAGTTTAATAGGGAAATAGTGGCCTGGAGATTTAACCAGTGTTTCTTTGGTCATCTTTTCCTCTCGAAGTACACGATGAGATTCCTAGGACCTCGAGAGTGTTGGTATTTCGTACGATTTTTAGAACGGTTCTCGATCAAAAACACTATCAAAATTGCAATGGACGTTGAATTCCAATTCATTAACATTTTTTAACTTTTTGAGTTTACTCTTTTTTTTAATTTACAATAAAAACCATAAAAAAAGGACAAAAAATCATGAAAGAAACGCATGTGAATGAATGAAAAAAGGAATTTACCGTTATCAGTAGCGTATCGAGTGTGTAATTGAAACATAACCAAAAAGGAGAGGCAGAGGAACGAGTCAATGTCAGAGTTATCAGAGTTGCACGGAGGCTTGTGCAAAATTTGTATTAGAAAATTTTTTCATTTCTTGAAGCATACTTTTCATTTAAAAAATTGTAACTAACAAAAACATAATGCTATCATAGAAAATAAAACTAAATTGATCACTCCATTAAACGTGTGAAAGTCACGGCTTTGTTTACATCATATCTGACTCGAAATAAACCAGTATTGTTTGAAAATGGGTAGCACCAAAAACTGGAAAATTCTGTCCTATGGAATGTGGGCCCCATAATATCGTAAAATGTTTCGTCAACTGCGCATTCTCTCACCACAATCTTGAACTTTTGCAGTTTTGTAGACTTGATAAGCTCCTGGAATTTTGATTTCTCACATGTGCAACATTTTAAATGACTCACTTTTTTCAGATAGAATATATCGTCTGTAGAAATAGTGTCTATTTTTTCTATATCCACAATAGCAAAGTTTGTTATATTCATTCTTTGAATTGGAGTTTTGATTGTCAAGTCTTTAACAATAAGTTCATTTGCATTCTTCCATTGATTAGGTTCGGAAACGGAATCAACATATATTGTCTGCTGTCTTAATTCTTCAATAAAATAAGGATGTATCAGAATTGTTTCAAGAGCTTCAACGTCAATATGTGGAAGAATTTGCATCATTGTTTCTTTTTCAAGCTTCATCGTTAGTTGCTTCACTTGAAGAGGCGGATCAAGCTGTCTGAGTATGGCTCTAATTCCTTTTAGCTCTTCGTGTTTCACATTGACAAACTGGAACTTTTCCATAATTGATTTCTGATTTTTCAAACTGAATTCCAAGTTCGCAAAGTTTCCCCATTCACAGTACTCACCAGCTTTCTCATTTTCAAATTAAACAGTTACTCCTGTCATCTTTTCAAAACCTTCTATTGTACAAACTTTGATACGAGGATCAGGCTTAACTTCATCTACACAACTTCGAATGTCTTTGGATACTTTTCTAAGTTTATGTCTGAAATTATTCTATTTTCACTAGCGGACGGAACCAGCTTAGAAAACTTACATAGTGAAGAAGTCCAAGTCAGGTAAAATTATTTCCATGTAATCCCTGAGCCCAAATATCCTCAACCAACTGATGTGCTGCAATGGTTCATTTTCGAAAAACTCATTTCTAATTGTTCCTCTGAAACCTTTGAATTGGTTGATCCGTTTTTTGTATTAGTTTTCACAGAATCCGGTAATGAGAACGTCAGGCTATCCCTAAGATTTTCATCTTCAAATCTGAATGGAGCAAATAACGACTTCATAGTGTCAACGTTTTTTGTCCAAGGAGCGCCTCCGTTCCAACGAATATCCACTTTCCGGAAAATGGAAGAGAGGGGAAGAAACTGGAAATTAATTCATTGTTAACTCATTTGATCAGTTAAAAGGGTAGTCAACTTTTCAAGAACGCTTCTCAGGACAGCGTGCTGTTTCGCGTTTTTTTCTCACCGTGCTATTTTTCCGATTTTTATTGCTAACAAGGGAACCCTTTTCAGAAAGGCTTTGGGAATTTTCTGAAAATTTTTCGGCTATGATATGTGGGTCCCATATCATAGAGAATAAACCAATTTTCAGCCAATTCTTTAAGCCTTTATAAAAAGGGTTCCCTTGTAAGAGTAAATTCTCGTCTTAATTCCAGTGATTCTAGTGGTTTGTGAGCACGTGGAAATGGTTTCTGAAAGGTGAAAAAGCACAGTGAAGACGTTGGCACAGAAACTTGAAATTAATTCAATCAAAATAAATTTTGAGTGTACCTTTTGCCTTTCGAACAAAAGGTTAAATAAAAAACACAGAAAATATATTTTATGTCTCAACTGGTTTTACAATATAAAAAGCTTCAAACTTCCGTTTCGAATAAGTTTCATTTAACTTTTAAATTCTCTCTTACCTTTTTACACTCAGCTACTCTTTCCAAAATTAAAATTTCAAAGTTGATCAATAGTTCGAACCGACACTCAGGACTCCATGATGTTAGTGGCAATAACTCGTCAGAATTGATTTTTTCATTTTTCAACTCGAAAAATGCAATACGCTTCAAAACATTTGGATTTGCAAGCATAACAAGTGAAAATGCTTGTTTTTCATTCAAGAATTTGAATGTATACATTCGTACTTTGATTTGGCATTCTTTCCTTAATCGAATCAGAGTTGGCTCCAATACTTCGGAATAAATATTACCGTCATTTTCATCTACGAGACCAACGTGGATCTCTTCGAAGCTTGACGTTTTTCTAGTGAATATTTCTTTTAAATCTTTATATAATACATCCTTGATGTCTTCAGCTACCTCCATCGATCTTTCCAGGTCTTCACATTCAATGACTGGAGATTGCGATCGTTTTTTGTATCTAATTCTGCATTCGTTTAGCAAAACATCTACATAATTTTCTTTAGACAAAATTGACAGCTCCTTGTAAAGTTCAGGACTCGTGTTTTCCCACCACTCAAAAACGCGAGACATGGCTCAGATGAAGAAAGAAACTGAAAGAAACAATTTCTAAAGCATAGAACGAATCCATGAATTTGAATTTGAATTTTTGTTATCACGATTATTTTTCTGGCGATTCTTCGAAAATTGCTGGAAGACTTGAGAAATCGAGAGTTTGAAATATGGCTTTTAATAACGATTGGATACGTGATTCAATTTATAAAAAACAGCAAGTCTCTTAACCGAAAAGAAACCACATCGGAAGCAAGAATAAATACCGAATTCAGACTTCCTAAGTCTTTACTGATTATGTTTGGGAAACAATATGAAAAAAAATAGAAAAATTTAAGAGCTAGCAATGTTGATAGCGTTTGTTTTACAATTAGAAAGAATGATTCATAATCAGTACTCTATCACGCGCGTTAATGAAATAGCGCAAAAAAGGTGGTGACAGAGAGAAGAGTCAATAACGAAAAAAGAGTTTTTATTGTGTTCAAAAATGAGGAAAAAAAGGAATAGGATCAACCAGCAGAAAACCGCGACTACGTCGCGGATTTTCTCTTGGCGTCTGCTGGCTCTATAGTAAAGTTCACTTTGAAAACTGTTTTGCTATCTAAACCCTGCCTAAGCTTGAATAGAGGTTAGCGGAAAGTTGAAACGTACTGCCGTATTTTCGATCTGGCGATCGGTTTCTCAAAAAATTGTTCCGCAGTTCCCGGTCGCGATTTTTGAACTGTGGGTTGCTACACAAAAAATACAACTATTTATTTTCGAAAATGCTTGTTGCCAATTCCAGAAACTTATCGTAATGATGTTTTTTCAAAACCGAAAACAATCCTTCATCGTTCATTTCACACTCGTTTTGAGAATTCAACTTCCTTTTTTCGAAGATCTCAAATTCGAAATCCCGAGACTTTGTTTGTACTTGGACTACTGCTACTCTAGGAAAATTTGAAATTATGTACTTTTTGTAAAATTGTACTTCTCGACGATTTTTCAAGCTTCTGTACTTTTTGGAGAAAGAATGTTTTAATCGTCGTTCTTTGGAATCAAATTCTAATTCCCGCGCTTTTTGAATTTTGAATTCTAGAACTTTCTGGAAAAATAATTCCCGCGCTTTTTGAATGTCGAATTCTAGAACTTTCTGAAAAAAATTTTGAATTCCTGCGCTTTTTGAATTTTGAATTCTAGAATTTTCTGGTAAAAATAATTCCCGCGCTTTTTGAATGTCGAATTCTAGAACTTTCTGGAAAAAATTTTTGAATTCCCGCGCTTTTTGAATTTTGAATTCTAGAATTTTCTGGTGAAAATGTCGAATTTCCGCCCTTTTTGAATGTCGAATTCTAGAACTTTCTGGAAAACATTTTGAACTCCCGCGCTTTTTGAATTTCGAATTCTAGAACTTTCTGGTAAAATTTCGAATTCCCGCCCTTTTTGAATGTCAAATTCTAGAATTTTCTGGAAAAAAATTTTGAATTTCCGCGCTTTTTGAATTTTGAATTCTAGAACTTTCTCGTAAAAATTTTGAATCCCCGCCCTTTTTGAATGTCGAATTCTAGAACTTTCTAGGAAAAAGGAATCTTCTCTGCGTCTCTCGCTCTCTCGTAGAATTTTCTAAAAAAATTTTTTTCAGTTTGATAGGCCTGTTTCTTTCAACCGCGGCAATTTTTGAGTACACCTCGCACTGTGTGAAGCTTCATGTTATCATATATAACCCTACAAATCCACGAAGTTTTTCTTGTTTCAAGCATCTAGGATAAATTCAGATTTCTGTAACTACCGTAATCCTACAGTAATCCGTCTCAATTTTTGACTGTGCACTACTTGTGTCCCGCCCGTGCTTCGATATAAATTGGAAGTCATTCCGTTCATTCTGAAGAAATTCGAAAAATTTCGGGTTACTGTAACTACCGTAATCCTACAGTAATCCAGACCTAGTTTGGACAGTATACAAAGTGGGTCCCATGCAAGCGTCCACTAAAAAATTTAGAGTCATTCAGTTCAGTCTGAACAGGGTTTTGAAACCATGGGTTACTGTAGCTACAGTACCCCTACCGTAATCCGAGCTTCGAACTTTCTGGAAATGAAGCGCTCGGGGACTTATGGTCACATGCCAAGTATGGTACAGATCGGTCAGAGAGCAAAGGAGATGTTCCGGCCGAAGCACGGCACGGACACACAGAATTCGCCCTTTAGTATAGAGAAGTGATAACTGAGGAATTGAATTGTTGATGCCAAATAACTTGAAATTTAGAACGTGTATCTGTTATATTAGCACGTTTTACAAAATTTTCTATGAATTTAATTAATTCAGATGAAGTTATCAAACAGAAAAATTGGGAAAAAATGTGATGAAATCGCGTCCAACACTATTCAATGTGTATCAATTGAAATTTAATTAAGAGTGAGCAAGAAATTTTTGTTTAACATTTTCCAGTCTGACGCCTATTGATAACAACTAAGGCTGAGAAAATGTCAACAAACAAACTTTCCTTGTTTCGTATTTCTCACTGCAAGTTGATTGTTTGACATAATCTCGGAGTTACTCCCAGGCAAAGTCAACTAAAGAATGAACAGCAAAGTGTTATGCCCAGAACCAGTAAGTTTTAAACAAAAAAAATCAAATTCCAAAATTGTTTTCCAGACTACCTCAGATTGGCTAAAAATCTTGGGGCATGAAAAAATATTGGAAATAATTCTGAAAAATCTCAATTTTTTCGCTATGTAAGTTGGCCCCTAAGTTCATCGTTTTTGATTAATTTCTCTGTAATTTCAGCCAACGCCTCCGATAAGTCTCAAAAAATATTAGGAAAATTATCAGCAAAATTCAACCAGATCCATGTTTTTCCGGTTTATATTTACATCAAAAACCGTTAAGGATAACGGCAAGAGTCGACTTAGCAAGCGGAGAATTTGAATATGAAAAATTTAACGATTTTCAAAAATTTCAGAATTTTTTGAAAAGTTCTTTGGAGGTTCAAAAGTCAATGATGGAAGAAATGCAATTTATTGATCTTGAACCCATAACTTTTGAATCAATTGGAAATGTTTTAAAATCCCGAGACACTTTGATTCGAGTCGAAAAATTGATTTTTTGTGTGAAAAATGATGAAGGATTAATGAATATTTTACCATTTATCGATATAAATTCCATCAAGTCAATCCAATTCAATGGAAACCGTTCTTCAGAAGATCAGATCCTTTCCTTGGACAACTGTTGTAAATTGGATCAATGGAGGAATACAAAAGAATTGGTTATCCAGAACTTCATTGTTATCACTCCAATTCAATTACTGAATATCACAAATTTTACCAACTTGGAAATAACCATCGATCACATTTCTTCAGATGATATTTCCTTTCTTAAAGAGGTATTGTGTATCCACGATTTTTTGCGCGGCCGCGGGCATTTTTCTCCTGACCGAGTGTTGGAAACCCTCGGCCACCTTCGAAATTCTCAAATTGAAGCCTGTTGCGGGAGACATCGTTTATCATGATTTCTTTCATTTTTCGACTTTTTTTCTTCATTTTTTTGCTTTAGAAACATTGAAATATGAATTCATTTGAATTACCAAAACGAAAGATAAAACAACTGGATTTTATGGGAAAATCCCTAAAAAATTGAAAAACCGCCAAAAACTCTTTTTTATATTTCGTCTCGATAAAATCATATTTAAATATTTCTAAAGCAAAAAAAAAGAAAAATGTTGAAAAATGAATGAAATATGATGAAAAAGAGAATGAAATCAGATGAAAAAAAAAATGAATGAAAAAATCCCGATGTCTCCCACAACGGGCTTCAATTTGAGGCTTTCGGGTGTGGCCGATCTTTTTCAAACTCGGTCATGATGAAAATGCCCGCGGCCGCGCAAAGGATTTTGGATGCACGATAATTCCTTCCTTTTTCCCGCTCAAAATCAATTTTATTTCATTCCAGGCCCTCCTGAACTCTTCGAATTTGCAAAAATGGAAAATATTCTTCAAAAGTTCTACTATCAATGAAACTATCAATTATCTTCTGGGGAATCCAGACCACTTTGTTGAAGGAGTCAGTAGTATATGGTATTTCTATTATCCTGATCCAAATCATGCCCTTCAAATAAGATATATCAATGATAAGGCGGTGTTATTCACCAGAGTTTTGACAAATGATATTGGATAACATATTTTTGTTTTTTTTTTTTTGAGTGGGACTTTTTCTCTGAAATTGTTTTGTTCGCCTGATTTTGACAAATATAAATTCTATATTTTCTCAATTCGGACGACCCACTTTTCTCGTTTTTTTTTGTTTGAAAAGTTATTAATATGGACCAATAAAATTGGGCAAACACGTTTAATATTCTTTTTTCTCTCGTGGTTTGACATTATGTTTCCTTGAACAAACAGATCCACTCTATATATTTTATTTGGATCTAGTTTTTCTGAGACATTTTTTTTTTTCAGAAAACTTCACTTTCATTTTTCAAAATTCCAAAACATTACTTTTGGCTCTGTTGTAGTTGAGCGGTCCCCACGAAGCTAAGAGGTCCCCTTAAATGATTGAACGGTCCGCTTAGAAGTTAGATGGTCTCTAAAGGTGTAAGAAAGTTTGCTAAGAAATTGAATGGTACCATGAGAAATATATTGGTCCTCTTGAAAAAATAAAGGCCATTCTAGAAATGAGATGAATCCTTGGACTTTCAATCCTGCCTTGAGAACTGAGTTTTTCATGGGATCATTCAACTTTGAACGGATCATTAGATTTTTTCAATCATTCAATTTTCTCGGGACCACTAAATTTCCCAGGGACCGCTCAACTACAACAGAGTCGTACTTTTTTTTTCAGGTAAATTACTTAAATATGCCTTACGTTTGGGAATGGATAAAAGAGTTGGAGACAAAGCAATGGGGTTATTTAAACATTATTTCTGCTACAAATTCTATCATTTTGTCGCTCGAAAATCGAGTGCAAGACCTTATGATTACCTATCAAAAGTTGGAGAAGTCAACGATCGTTAATTTTTTAACATTGGAGAAGACTATGATAGTGGAGGAAGAAATTATGAAAGTTCTCTATGAAGATTTGATGATAGTCCTTGAAAATCAAAGAGATACTCTTGGCTCGTTTACTCTGGATACCAGTGATAATAATTGTTACTCAGAAGATCTGAAGACAATTTTATCTAAATGCATGGAAGATCTTTGGAACATCAACCAAAGGAAATTCAAAATAGAATATCTTACTATGAATTGTGCGGATTTGAAATATGCAACATCCTTCATTCAACTTTTAAATCCCGCACCTCTTCGTAGTATCACATTTTTGTGTCGGGAAGTGAATACTTTAAAAGCTGAAGACTTTTTACCGTTAGTTTCATGGAATCGAGGTCACCGTTTGGAATTGGATTTCAAATTGAACTTTTTATCAATGGAAATTGGAGAGGAGATAAAAGAGGTACATATTATTTCAATCACTTTTCAGACATCAAGGTTCTCTTCATCGACTCCCCAAAAAAACTTTCAAAAATAACTGCAAAAACCTCCTTTGTTAAATCTCTTAAGTATGAGACCCCTTAGAACACTGTTTGAAACAATAAAAGATCATTCTCTTTCATACTCTTTTTACACTAGGAACGATAATTTTATATTTCAGCTTGTTCGTTATCCTTCGACATTTGAAACGATTTACGTGCACTATAAGAAAGGCTGGGATTCCAAAGTTAAGATGCATTTATTTATCACTCCTAATCTATCAGTAGAAACTATCACCCAGTATTTTTCTTCGACCCTTATCTGTCCTACTGACTCCGATCCGGATGATTATTTGTGTTTCGGACGACATTCCGAAAGTGAAATAGGAAAAGAAATAGCTGCAATGATAACAGACCCACTTCAGGTAACAGTTTTTTCTCATTGTTCCTTTTTTCCGAGATGACAGTGGGTCATTTCACTTCAAATATTTCAATTATTATTTTAGCAAAATTTGTATATCCAGACTGCAGGATGGCTGAAGGTGTTTGGAGTCCGTGAGTATATGGAAAAAATTGTGCCTGAACTTGACTCTTTTGATGTGTAAGTTTGTTCTAAGCATTTGACGAAAGCAGTCGAGTTTTTTCAGAGAACAACTTCGTAGAGTATCTCGAGATATCCGTTATTGTGTAGAAAAGATTATCAAACCAGTCTCGCGAGCTACTTCGGATGAAGTACGAAATAATTGAAATTCCATCTGTGGTCTTTATTCATCTGTTTTTTTTTTTGCAATAAAATAATACCGGAAATAGTTTTGTGAACAAAAAGCCATGCCGTTAAATTTCTAGCACACCGGCTTACTTAAAAAAACTTACAATATAAAAAGTTCTGATAATATCGACCACCTTGTCCATCAATTTTGTTTTTTTTCATTCTGAAAAATTTTTTATGATTCAAAAGAAACTATTGTCCAATTTTTTTCTCAGCTTGTCAAAAACAATTTTCGTTTTTATTTCCTTTTTCTGTTTTCTTTATAAATGTTATTCATACATTTGATCTACCATAATCAAACACATTGGGAAAGTATGGCATATTTATTTTTTAGAACAAACATTCTTCTCCCTTTTATATTGCCTTCCCAGACCCTTTTCGTTTTATTTCACTTCAGGAGAATTTATAATTTCTCACTTTTATAGGTCCAAAAATGGCTAACTTCACTGATTTCAGACATGACTGACACTTTTGAATGGCTGAAAAACACGAAGGAAGATCGATATCTAAATTTGGCCATCAGTTGTGATAGCAATGAAATTATTATCAAAATTGGAAAAGACGGAGAAGCTATAGATATTGTCTACAAGAAAAAATCAAAGTCAACAGTCGTAGAAAGTAAATTTTTGAACAAATGGACAGAGGTGGATGAAGATATCAAGGATTTATTCTACGAAGACTTTGAAGGATTGATAAGAAAAAGAAAATCTGGGTTTGATAGCATCACTATCAGCGTCATTGATGGATATTATTATTCTGAGACAGTGAAACCAATTTTGATCCGATGTTTGTCAGAAAATCAAATCAAACTCAAAAAATTTTCATTTGAATCACTAGATGTGAAACAAGCGATTCCACTTATAATGCTCATGAATCCTAAAAATCTGAAATGTATCTCATTTTGGCCATCGCAATATGCCGTTCTTGATTCTGATGACTTTCTGCCATTAGAACAATGGGTTCAAGATTGTCGGTTGGTACTAATAATTCGGTTCGGAGAACCTGAAAAAGCAGTCGATGCTAAGAAGGTAATAATAACCATACTTGTGAAATATATCCTCGAGCCAGGGCCGAGGCGATGCGGGTCGGTACGCGGCGGAAAAGTTAGCTGGCCCGCCTCGCCACACTCGGCCCCCATTTTTAAATTTTGAAAAATTTTCGAAGATTTTGAACTAAAAATTTCGACTTCTGTAAGAGAATAAGCTCGGAATAATTTTTAGTGTTCTAAACAACAACAAAGCTCGAAGAAAAAAACCTGTAATAGAAAGGCATCACAGTAAAATGGCATATCCGTCTATTATTGCCTCCAAAAGATTGAAAGGTCTTGAGAATTTCGCTATTAAATTGTCATGGACTATTTTAGCTCCGATTGACACAAAAAATTTCATATTTCGGAATGAACCCCGTATTCTAGCTTGAATTTTATCGGTTTCATCAAGCAGATTCAACAAACTATCATTCAGATTCTTCTTCTCTCTTCCATTTTCCGAAAAGTGATACTCCAGTTTTTCGAACCCTTGACAAACATAATCGATGGTATGAGGACCTATTTTGCGCCATTCACATTCGAATACCAGGATTTGAATTATACGAGAAACGTGACTTTTTTGTTATCAGATTCTGCTGAAAAAGTAAACGAACCATCAGTTTCTGAGGTGAGCTTTTGTAAAAAAAAAACTAATCAAAATTAAACTTTTTCAGAGTGCGGACTGGTTAAGGATCTTTGGACTCAGGGACTACATGGAAATCATTATATCTGATTTGGACTTCTTCACTATGTACCGTAAAATCTTAGTGGGGTCCCTTTAATAGAAGTGCCCTTTTAATAGTGTTTCCCTCTAGTGCGGGGGTCTAAGAATTTCGAAAAAAAAAGTCGCATGCACCACTAATAAATGTCTCCCGGTATAGACTAATAAACATTAGACATTTGAAACAAAATCCAAAAAAATTTCAGACATAAACTACGAAAAGTATCCCAAGACATCAGAAGTTGTATTGATGAAACAAAACCTGATTTGCGTATTAAGGTATATTCTATAAAAAGAGGTCACTGTTACGGTATTGAAACAACTGTCGAAATTCAAAATGGCAAATTTGGTACGAATGGCGAAGCGAATCCAATGATTTTTGCTGATCTCGAATATAATTTGAAGAATCAGAAATCCATTATGAGAGAGTTCCAACTGTCTCAAGTAGGAACTATATATCTGCAAATGATTGGAGTCGTATTAAGTCATCTTTATCGCCCTCTTCGTGTGAAGCAATTAACCATAGAAGATACAGATGAAGACGATTTAATGGAAATTATACCTTTTCTCGACGTAGAATCACTTGAATCTATACGAATAAGCCGTCATCATATTGAATTGGAATATTTTTTTAAGCAGCTGCCGGAAATTTTCCCACCACAACCAATTTCCTATTTAACGATGTATAGGGTTTGTCAGCTTGATCAATGGAAGAATGCAAATGAACTCATCATCAAAGACTTTATAATCACGACTCCAATTCAAAATTTGAATATCACCAACTTTGTTACTTTGGAAATTACAATGAACACAATTTTCACAGACGACATTTTCTATCTGAAAGAAGTGAGTCAAACCTAAAATGGAGTATTCAAAACTGTTCAATTTCAGGAACTTTTAAAATCTTCGAAATTTCAAAAATTCAAAATAGCGTTTATGAATTCTGAAGTGGATGAAACAATTTCCCGTCGAATGGGACCCACATATCACAGGACAGAAGGTGCCAGTTTTTGGTGCTACAGATTCTCGAATAATAAGGATTTGCTTCGTGTCAGATATGATGCGGATAAGGCTATAACATTCACTTCCTCAACAGATTAGATTTTTTCTTGTTCTTTTTTTCGGTTTTTTTCCTCGTAGTTAATAAACTCATATAGCTTGATTCTTTTTTTTCTTAAGGGTTCTTAAATGACCCCAAAAAAAACACAATCTCAAAAATAAAATCATTTTTATTTCAAAATTCCCATCGTTTCCGTGCAAATATAGATGCTTTCCGCGACTATTAAAACACGCTACAAATACTGATCTCAACTGCCCACTTCACTTTTCTTTCCTATCAATTTTCATTTTTCTTCGTTGATGTTGCCATCAAAAAGTTTGAATTTCAAACTCAACATTTTTCTCTTGTTTTTTCTTGTTTTTATTGAATTTTTTTGTTTGTGAGTGTTTGAAAAGCACATAATTCCACTCTGACAATTTTCTGGTACTTCTTTTTCTTTTGAGTAAAGATTCATTTCACAGAAAACATGGGAACCGTTTACAACTTGTTAGTTCAAGATAAATACACTCAACTACTGCATTTGTAAGTTGTGAGCTTCCGCGACTCGATTACACTCAATTTATACGGCAACGATAGTTCGATTTCAGTCAAATACGAGGAAAATAATTATAATTCCACGAAAATCAAAAGCGAGGAATTGAGATTGGATGATATAGTCGACAAAACTTTTGTCGACGCATTTTCCAACGATTTTCAATCATTAATTATCAATCAAAATGTTCCCTGGGATTCACTGTGTATAACAGATGAAGAATTTTTGGCAAGCATGACCTCAATAAGAGTTATGGCATGTTTTAAACAATCTTTGGAACTACGATCTCCAAGAAAATTTCAAGCCAAATCAATCGATTGTCAGTCAGTTGATTGCCACGAAATGATGCCTCTTTTGGCTCATTTTGATCCTGTAGAATGCCTTGAACTGAAACTGTTATTTGAGCGAAAATCAGATCTTGCTCTGTTTTATAATAGAGACTCAAGAGAATGGAGTTTGGAGCCATTGGTTTCTTGGCTGGATGGTTGGCCAAAACTCGGACGTTTTTGCCTAACGTTGAAGTCTAATCAAGTTGAGGCTTTGGCAACAATTAAGAAAGTATGTTTTTTGAAACTACTTTTTTTTCTAGTTGAGAGAATTAAGGCTTAAATTCCGCCAAAAATTCAGCCGGCCGCGCCGTCCCGCAGCCAGCCGTTTGTGTGCTACTTAGCGTCGGCGTGATTACATACGTACTCGGCCCATTATTTGACGACATTTGCTACATTTTCAATCAAATTAGGGCTCAAAAACTATTTAAATCCATGATATTTTATTGGTCTTTCATGATAAACATGTAAATTAATAATTGTTAGTGCATTATGAAGGGGTTGCTCGTCATTAAAAATGCCTGGGTACGCAATCACGCTCACGACAATATTGCAGACGGCTGAAGCGGCTGAGAACGGCTGAAGCGGGTGGCCAACGGCTGGTGGCCGAATTACTTTGTTTCAGCCGAATGGAAGCCTTAGAGAGGCTTTTATCACAAGTTTTTCGAGAAAGTGGTTATACAGTGAGTTCAAAACTTTTTAGCTTCTTTTCTACTCCTCCTTATTCGAAGTTATTGAAGTGAAATGCGACAGGGTAATGAATCACGAAGAAATTTACAAGTCATTTTTTCACCCTTTCATTCCCGAAATAGTCGATGGTGAGGTATTGCGTTTTTCATTGGAAAAATATAATCCGCAACATGAAATCAACAACAGCGAAGAAGTTGCATTGAAAGTTCTTGGGAATCTAGCGGTGATGAATATTATTCTGCAAAATTTGGAGTGTTTTGACATCTAAGTTGAAGTTGCAAGAACCTCTGTTTTTAAACTACTATTGATTTCAGTCAGCGGCTGCGTAGAGTATCAAAGTTAATCCGTGGATGCATTAAATATATTGCTCCAAAACCTCATATCTGGTCGTACTCCCTTCAGTGCAAGAATGATGGGCGCATGCCAGTTCACATTTCATTAAGATCTGACGGATCGAAAACTTTGCTGTACGACCGAAAAAAAGGGTTCATACCGGTAAGAAAAAATGGCAGGAAATTTCTGCTCCATTATTTTTTATATCGAAAACTGTAAATTTTTGGTAGCTGAAAACTTTTCTGCAGCATTATTTGAACAAAAAACTTGAGACATTTTGAAATCATACATAGAGCATTTCTTTGTGAGGTGAGCTCACAATCCGAGCGAGAACAAATTACTGACCTAGGTGTTTTATGAGACCCCCACTCAAAACTTCAAAAACAGGCACGAATTCGTTTCAGGATCGAAAGCGTACTGGCTTACATACAATAATGTGTGACGACGAACGTCTTGCTGCTGTTATTGACTTTGAAATCAATCTTCAACATCAACTTCTACCCTGGACCTCGTGAGCTTCGTCTAGACACTGTTTCCCAATTGGAACAATGGAAGAATGCGAAGAAACTTTCAATTTCAAAGTTTTTTATTACTACACCGATCCAAACATTGAGTTTGATGAATTGCACAAATGTGGATTTGATAGTAAGCACAATTTCTACCGATGATGTGATTTATTTGAAAAATGTGAGTTTGATTTTTTTTTTTTCAATTTTTCTAATGAAAAAAAATTGTAGGGGATCACCGACACTTCGACACTTTCAAAATTCAAAATAAGCTTGATGGCCGATATTATTGATGAACGTCTTTACGATGAGTGGTCACCATTCCGCAGAGTCAACAATGTCAATTGTATTTGGTATTTGCTTCTTCCAAATTCCTATTTTCATATTATGTTGAATTTTCCCAAAAAGTTGATAGTATTTTCTCGTGTTGGAAGTGATGAGATTCCTGAAGAGCTGCTAGGAGAGGAAGTTTAATTTCCGATTCAATCCATTTTTTTTACTATTCGTTCTTTGGAATTTTTATGATTGTTTTTTGATGAATCCTCGTAATTTGGAAACTATGCTCCATTCTTACCAGTTTTCTCTTTTTGTCTCCATCAATGAAAACGATGCTGATGTTTGCAAGCATGGCCGCGTGCAGGTTGGTGGCCTAACAAATTGAAAAAATCGCATACAACGTTATGAATGTCATGAACTTTAAACGAAAATCAGAATAAAACACTATCAGGGTGGGTTTGGCACACGAAGTATTACACATTTCTCAACCACAGGCACATACTGTTTAATTGCTCTCCACGTTTTTGATTTCTTATCGGTTTAGAAAAAGAGTCATACGCAACATTTACGTTAAAATCGTTTGTAAAACTGAAGTTTGATTACGTTTCAGAATCAGTCAACGAAAGTGCCGCTCTGTCCCACTCTAAAGAAAATTGTGGTCTTTTTTTTCAATTTCATTTATTTTCAGTAAAAACCATGCCCTATGCTTCTGAATGGTTGACATCCCTTTTGAATAGAATTTCTGGTGTTATGGGTGTAAGTTGCTCCCAAAATTCAGTAGCTCTCCATTTGGACTTTGGAGAAATTGTATATGAAAAGTCTCTGAATTCAACTACTGTCGAATGCAAAGAACTGAACAAATGGGCAATGGTGGAGCATGGAATGAAGACAGTTTTTTCTGAAGATTTTAAAGAGATATTCAATAACCACCTTGGCAACACCCTGCACACCTTCGGAATAACTGCACGCGATAAGGATTGCTATTCGAAAGTTTTGGAGCCAACACTAATTCAATGTCTTGAAAATGTTGAGAAACTCAAAATCTTCAAGGTCCTATCTTTGAAATCCCTAAACATAGAACAAGGAGTTAAACTAGCCCGTCTTGTTGACGCCGACAGACTGTTAAGTATTTTTTGGAAATTCTCCAAAGACGATGAGATTTCGATAAAAACGGAAGACATTTTATCTTTGAATAATCGAGACTTGAAAATTAGTTTTTCAATTCACGAATTGTCTATGGAAAATGCTTTGGAAATCAAAAAGGTATGTTTTCTCATTTTAATCTCAATTTTTCATCTTCAATTACCAGCTTTTGAGCCATTCTGAAATAATAAAAGAGGTGGAAATTGTTTGCCGAAATTCGCTGGACCCACAGCTTTTTGCACCGTTTCTTGCTGAATCATACACGGAAGATGACGAATTTCATTATATTTTTAACCTGGTTACTCCAAAAGATGATCGAGTTAAAAATGATCAAGGCGAAAAAGAGCAAGTAGAAGACCTAGAGGTGAGTTGTTCAGATTTTGAAATTTCCTTTGTTATAAATCTTTCCCCAACGACACTACGAAATTACGCACATTGTTTAGCAGGAATTTGGGCTCTGTTTCAGAATAGGGGTCCCTTGATTTTATAGGTATCCCTAAAAATTTAAGGGGTCCCTACCAATCCCTCAGAAGTATGAGGGTCCCTAAGTTGAAAACAAAGAACTGTTCCGTTCACAGAATTTTCACATTTTTTCGTTTTTTCTCTCATCAACATTCATCATGGAGGAGACATCAGGAAGAGCAGGAGACGTGGTTTCATCAAAAACAAGAGACTCATCCTCCTCGGAATTACATTTAGAATGAGAAATTAGAACCTTAGAATCCGAAGAATAGTCCTCTTCCAGATGCATAGGAGAAGGTTAGGAACCCTTATAATTTTTTAGGGTTCCTTTAACTTCTGAGGGATTGGCAGGGACCCTTATTCTTCCGAGGGATTGGTAGGGACCCCTCTAATTTTTAAGGACCCGTGTAGTTTTCCAGGGACCCCTATAATATCTAGGGACCCCTAATCTGGAACAGAGCCGAAATATTTCTTTGTTTTTTTTTCTAAAGAAATGCCTCGAAAATGGTTTCATGGTAATTTACAGGGAAATTTGTCTGTGAATTTATAATATTTTTTTTGATAAACTTCTTGGTGACTTTCTCGATAATTTTTTTAAAAATTATTTTTAGTCTCGATAAATTTTTAAATCGAAACACCAAAAGGTAACTCAAAAATGTTTTACAGACAGCAAATTGGCTCCAAGTTTTTGCACTTCGCGATTACATGGAAATCATTATGACTGATTTGAACTTCTTCGATATGTAGGTCTTATGAAACTTTTTTTAATACAAAACCAATTTCAGACAGATCCTTCGACTAGCTTTTTCGGGGCTCCGCCCCGCAAAAGCTAGTATAGTTTACTTTATGTTAAAGCCTAATTGATTGTGGTTCGAACTTTTGGAATGAGAGTTTTTTGAATTCCGCAATTATCTTAAGTTTATCACTTTTTTAAGAAGACAAATGTTTTGAAAAATGCAGTATAAATGTTCAGGAAAAAATGATTTCAATAAAATTATTTCAGCGGGTATTTACAAGAAAATAGGGATCTCTCTCCCTGCAGAAATATTATAATTAAAATATAAATCTAAATGACTGAAGTACCATTTTAGCACTGACAAAAAAGCAGATCAAGGGGGCAAGTGGGCAGAATGAAACCTGAAATACAGGTAATGGGGGGAAAGCGTTGAAACAGGGAAAAATGAATAGGGTAAAAATGTTGTTTAAAACATTTGTTGATTGTTGAGACGGGGCACAGACATATTCGAACAGTCAAGGAGATTCCAAAATATCCACGATTTGCCTTTCTCGTAGAACATTCTGATTCACCACATTCTTCACCAAAATTCCAGCACCAAAATAATCGTCGTCAAGTGGGGAATGGAGTCTTCTTGTATGCCATATTTTGAAATCCGAACCTCTTTGAACCCTTGACATGGCAACATATAATTGTCCGTGTGAGAACACAGAAGAATGAAGTACGAGACCGCAGCGTGACAGTGTTTGCCCTTGGCTTTTGTTCACCGTGCAGGCATAGGCAAGCCTGATGGGATACTGTAGTCGCTTGAACCCTGCACTTTTCGCTCCTTTGCCAGTAGGGGACATCAGCATTCTGTGAAGGAAAACTGTTTCAGGAGAATTTTCCGTTGGGTGGTTGACGGTAAGGTGAAGAATCTGAAAGTATTGTTATAAAAATTTGAAGAAAAAAGCTGTTTCAAACTTACATCGTCCCCAAACTTTTTGACTGTGAGCCGAGTTCCATTGCACAAGCCTTGCTGGATTGAAATGTTTCTGAGTAACACTACTTGTGCTCCAACTTTCAAACGAAGCCGATGTGGCGGCATTCCAGAAGGCGTTTTTGAAGCAAAAATGGCTGGATCGACATTCAATCCCAGTGCCTTATCAGGTGAATCTATGGCCAGAAACTCATGAAGCTGCCCGTTTAACTTATCAAGAACGATGTCGTTGAGTCGTAGAGATGTTCTGTTGTCCAGAGTGAGAAGAGCGGCGGACTTGGTTTCATCAATGTCATTAACATTTGGGAACACCCAATGAGCTAATGCCAAGTCGCTGGTTCTTTCCACGAAGTTTTCAGGAATTAAAACCATCTGACGCTCAATGTCCTGGTAGTTAGAGCCGTCGCCTATCTTCAAGATCCATTGGGAATAGTCTGGATCATTTATTGCTCTTCGATTCTCAACCAATTTGAACTTTTCAAAATCGTTCCATAAATCGTGGCTTTTCAAAATGTAGCTGCCGACTCCGTTATGATTAACTCCATCAACAATGGGCAGTGTTTGTCTCCAATCACCACCCATCACAATCAGTGTTCCTCCAAAAGGAAGAGTGGAATCTTTGAGCTGCTGGAACAGGATATCGACAGCATGGATGATTCTCCAATCCGACATACTTATTTCGTCCCACACAATGCAATCTACTGCGGCTAATGCATCTCCTGAAATGAGTTAAATTTAAAATACTGGGTTTTTTCAATTGAAAACATACCTTCCGCTGATCCCAAAGAAACTCTACATGTCATCTGAGCCATGACCTCCAGAGGAATCGAAAACTTCCGATGAGCCGTGCAACCGTTGGGTAAAAGACATGCAGCTATACCGGCGTGGGAGACACAAATTGTCTTTTTTCCAAGAGAAGCAAGAAAATGGTAGATGGTTTTGTAGCAAAATGTTTTGCCGGTTCCGCCAGGACCATCCACAAAAATCAATCGTTGACTTTGTACCTTCTTAACCTTCCCCAACTGTACTGCTCGATCCACGAATGTCTTTTGAGCAGGATTCAAAAGAGCATAAAGCTTATCTCCTTCAGTTTGATGATAGGTCTTACTGTATCGTTGAGCATTTGGATTATCATTATCATCTTTAGGATCAATCTCCGGCAAATTTTGCTCATTATAGTCTTCAGTGAGTTCGAAATCATCCAATGACATTCCATGGTGATTCAAAAGAAATTGAATGTGGCGGAGGGCGTGCGACTTCTTCTGTTCTTCTGTCCATCGAGATGATCTATTGACTAATTGCCTCCAATGACCATCCCAAAGTGCTTTCGGATTAGCTGGAGCACAATGGACCAGGATGCTCACATAAAACCGGCGGCATTCGGTTGGGTTCTCAATGCGAGAGATTTCATCAAGAGCACAATCCCATTCCACATCTCCATCCATCAAACCTCGAGCTCTGGCTGCTTGAAGACAGGTGTCGTGGGTTATATTCCGATAGGTTCGAAGCTCTTTCCAGCTTTTCGGTCCTCGTACGCATTTTGCTAACAATCGGGTCGCTGTCAGTTCCAGCCATCTTGGTTGAGGTGCTTGGATCCGGCCCATAATTCGTAGAGAATAGTCTTTTTTTCGGAGAACAAACTCTTGTTTTTTCATGTCAAATATGAAAAAAGAGAACATTTCTGGCAGAGTCAATTCTGTGGAAAGTTTTCCATTTGGAAGAAGTTGGGGTTTCTCGTTTGCTTCAAACCAAGCGTTCATCATTCCTTTTGCCTTCTGTTGCAGCATCTTTCCAGCTTGGGCAGCATCAACTCCACGGGTAGTGAACATCACATCTTTATGTTCTTCATGCACAAATGCTCGGTGGACGATGTGTGATGCTCCATGCATTGGAAATCCAGAAATTCTCCAGGCAGCTTCACACGCAGTCATTGCGGACAGATCCAACATGTATGAGCAATCATTCAAAGCTACACGCTCATCAGGTCTTAGTACTACTCCTGCTTGATTCATAAGACGATTGGCTTCTTGTTGCCGTTGTCGAACTTTGGCAATATCCAGATTCCGGGGCACGAATACATTTCCATCCAATGTCATTGAATCCGGCGCAAAAGTCCCTTTTTCTGTCTTTTCAGTGGCTTCCAACATCACACGGTCTGTTCCCTTATGTATATATTTGAAAATATATTGAATAGTCTGGAGTGAAGACACAATCTCAATATTCAAATGACATCTGTGCTTCATCAGAAGGTATTTGTTATGTGCAACGACGTATTCATCTCCAGCTTCATATGCCTGACCTCTCCGGAAAATGACAAATTTGCGACCGGAATTTCTTTTGTAGTCGGGGTACTCATTATCACAGAGAACAGTATGATCAGTGAGCTTATGCGGAAATGACTTGCAGCACTTTTTCCAATGTCTCTTCTTTTCCTTATTACAGTATGCCGTCGGGTCTCCTTGGCAGGGAAAGTGAACCATTGTATCCTTCACCAGCTGGTGGTAATCCATTTTCTGGAAATAAAAGATGAAAAATGATTCTTGAGACTTTGAAAATCTTGCTAACTTACCTCTGCATATAATGGATCAGATTTGTCAGGATATTCTGGAACTTCCGCGGAGATAATTTCATCGATTTGAGCAGCATTGGTGATAGGGTTTTCGAGACAGATGAGAAGGTGGCAATGTGGCATTCCACGTTGTTGAAATTCCACTGAATAGTTATACCACTTGACTGGCCCAAATATTCCATTCTCTCTTTGAATTTTTCCACCATGCTTCGACGATTTCTTCGCTTTTCCAATAACATCATCGAGGAAAAGCTCATACCTTCGCTTAAAAACACGGTTTACAAATTCCGGAATATCTGCCCATACGCATTGTTTCTTATCACATTCTCTTTTGATCTCTGGCCACTTCGGATTTCCAGTGAAAGTTATGAACAAGTGTGGCAGTCCGAGAGTATTGGCTACTGTGACGGCACTTATCACAAGCTCTCTCTGATATTTGCTAGTTCCAGGGACAGTTGATGGCATCGTAACAAGCATTCCGACCTTCTTTTTTCCTTCAAAGTTTTTCTCCAGCATCCGATCGTATGTTTTAACGAGTGCACTTCTGTTGGTGATACTTGGAAAAACAGCTCTTTTGGTGGCCAATGCTTGCATTCTCATCTCCCTGATTCGGCAGGCCACGTCGATGATATGAAGTTGTCCGAGGGTTCCAGCTTTTCCTTGAAATTTACAAGGAATCCACAGACGGTCTTGGATTGAAAATTTTGTGTATTCACTCAGGCTGACATGTTGACGGACTCCAACGTTTTTGACTTTGATTCCATCATTGTTTCTTCCCATAGCAGTGGGTTCAGCGTCATGTTCGTCTCCAAAATTAACATTTTCATCGTCTAACTCCATAACATCGTCAACTGGAACAACAGAATCTGACAGTTTTCCCCGATTATTTTCAAGATCCTCAATGTCCTTTGCTGAAGTCTCAGAACCATATCCTTTGACATTTCCAGAGAAATTAACTTCCTCATTCTTCCCATTTTTGTCTTCTTCTTGATAGTCATCATCAGAGAGCAGTCCCTCGTAATTTCTGTAGTCATCAGCTCCATTAGCAAACCGATCATATCCAGGCTCATCATCAGAATCTTCTGGGAACGGATTTCCAGCCGGCATAATTGGAATTTCAACAGTTTTTTTACTTTTGTCAATTCGTGGATATCTCTCTCCGCCTATTTCAACCATGATCACATTTGGCATCTTGCCAACTTCCTCCTCATCCACTGGGGCGTCTTGAAGGTCTTCGAGCTCTCCATGGGCAAGTATTTGATCATTGTCAAAACTGAAAAACAGCAATTTGAATTACAAAAATTTCAAAAATTACTTACTTTGTTGGATCACCATCCAGCTCGTCGTCACTGGAACTACATTCATTTTCATCTTCAGAAATGTCAACTTCTTCTGGCAGAGCTTGCACTTTTGACATTTTTCTTTTATAAAAAATCGAATTAACTGCTTTCTTGATCTCAGGATCAGTCAGTTCGTAGTAATCTTCTGGATTTTCGTTGTTTTCCTTAAGCTCGGCCAAATGAGTCTTCACTTTGTCCATAAACAGACATCTGATTCTGTCTTTTTTGGGGATTCGTTTGAACTTGTGGAGACCCCATCCTCCAATTGCATCAGGATAAAACAGAGGATATGACATCAGATCGCACATATCCGAGTATATGGATAAAGGAGCTTGTGGCTTTCCAATTGGGTTTCTTGAGAAAATGTGATATCCTCGCCTGTCGTTCCTATCTGCATCAAATGTATAAGCAACAGATATGTATCCTTTGTCCATTCTGGATGGTCGAGCATAAACACCATGATGTGATTGAAGAGTTTTGAGCTGCTCTTTATCCAAATCACCAGGAGGGACAATTCTGAACGTGATGCCTGGGTTTTCGGAATGTTCAGCACTCTTTTTGAATTCCTCTTCCATTTCTTTCATCGATTTGTAGGATTCATAAAGTCGGTTATTCTTATCCATATAGTTTTGGATATTTTTGAAAATCTCCGCCAGCTTTCCCTTTTTATTACACTTAACAAATTCCAGTCGTTTATCAGCAATCTCATCGTTTGAGTTTTCGAGAACAATGAAATTGGCGTAAGCCGCTTTAGTTGGATCCCGTGGATTAAGCGCAGAAGGATGGAAGCTGATGATTCCTTTGACTTTCATTGATTGAACACCTCCTTTAGCTTGACTCTGTCGGTTGTATCTGATGCTTGCCATTGAAAATGCAGCATTTGTCTAAAAAAAATATGATTGATGCTCTGAAGTTAGAAGCTGAAATTACCGAAATCAAGGCTTTTCGGTGTTCTTTGTTGAAAATAGGCATGACTTCTTTTGGAGTTTTCTTGATAGGTGGTATCCACACAGCTCCGTTTTTGCAACAAGACCATGATCTTTCTCCTTCAAACGCCAACGCTCCACAATAAGGACATGCTTCCTTTGGATCACCAATATCAAGGGGCTTTGGGGAGTCAGTAAGCTTTGGGGCTGATGTGTACAAATTGAATTTCAATGTATTTTTTGGAGCTTCTCTATCAACCACTAAATTTGATTTGAGAGCCATTTTTCCGATTATTTGCTTGATGAATTGGTCAATTGTGCTCAGAATACCATGCTCTTCCCATCGGCAATCGCCATTGTCATCCACTTCATCATCTGATTCTCCTCCATCTGTTGACTGAGCAGGAAAAGTAGAACTTATTATAGAACTGCTCATTATTCGAAAATATCGATTTCTCATTGTGCGCTCCATTTCCATATCTTCACGAAGATGAAGCCCAAATCGATTCTGGTCCAGTTGGGCTGCCTGATTATTCAATTCTGCCATGGCAGTTTCAAATTCATCGCCGGAAAGTTTTGACGCCTTTTTGATGTCTTTCATCCTCTCTTCATTTTGGTGGAAGTCGATTTTGGCGTCAAAATTTAATGGATCATAATACTCAGGATCAGTTTCTTCTCCAACTTTGTCTGCATGAATGTTAAGATCTCTCAATGTGTTCAACAGAACTTCTTTTTGCTGAGAAAGAATGTCGTCTTTTTTTGCAATCCAGGCGGCTATGCAGTTTTGATTCTGAAAAAAGCATTTGGTGTCAAAAGCAACATCTATTAATAATTAAGTACCATTTTTTGCAATTCTTGATCATTCCGAACAGCAACCAGTTTTACTTCTTCATTTTCGCAATGAACAAAATTTGTCTGATAGTTGGCATAATCAGCAATAAGATTGAAGCATGCTTCCTTGTTGAGAACAAATCTTCGATTTTTGAGAACCCATTTCTCCATAATGGAATCCGGGAAACTCATTCTTGTTAGGAAAACCTCCATTTTCTCGTGGTAGTCATAATTTTCCGTGCAATCACATTGAAATGGTGCTCCTGAATGTACCTTTGAGACAATACTGATAGGGAAAAAGCTTACGGGACATAAGATCATTCCATAAGGTTACGAGAGAAGAGTGTATCATTCGAAGAAGCTTGAAGAGTTCTTTTCTTTCCAGATATTGTTCGGATAATGGGTTAACATCTAGTTCAGATCCAGAATGCTGTTGGAAGTACATAACATAGTAGGAAATCATCCATAACTTTTTGAGAATTTGGTTGGATCCACAAAAGTTTCTTACTGGAAAGCGGATATCGAGAATGTTGAATGAAAAATTTTCTCCTTCAGTGACTCCATTTAAAATAAACTGCATAGCTGAGAAATCTTTTCTATTCTTTCTCCTGTTAAACGTATAATTTGCTACGACTCCGGTTCTTTGACACATTAGAGTGTGAATATTCCTGAAAAATATGCAATCAACTTTGTCTCTGTGTAAACTGGCTACTTACTTAGCTTTTTCAAGTCGTTCATCTGATAATCCACCACTAACTGCCACTTTAAAACACCGCCAGACCATATCAGTTCCAGGAATGGTTGAGAACTGGCTTTCGATATTGAAACTTTCATAGATCTTTTGCTCATATGAAAGATATTCTTCTGTTGTCCAAGTACGGAGATCAAACTCCCTGACAAAAGAGAAGAATGTTCCGAGTCGCTCATAAATGTCCATATAAGGTGTGATGATATAGATCAGTTGAAAGTTAGAGCATTTCACTGCATGCAAATAAGCAAAAATCGTTTGAATTCCTATAGCTGCTGATCGTTGAGGGCATGCGCCGAATCCTAAAATTGGAAAGGCCAAGCTGTTGCAATTTGCCTTGTCGGCTTCCAAAAGGCAGGCCAAATAAGATGCTCTCAAGTGAGCTTCTGAATCAGAAGTGTAAAACTTTTCCGTTTCGATAATTGGTGGTTTTACATGGAACGATTCTGAAAAAATATCTAAAATTTGAATATGATTCAAAGAGTAGAAAATTACGTTTGCTCTTGTATTCGTATTCCGACGATTCACTGAGATCCCAATCAAATGGTACACATCCGTATGTGTTAAGAATATCAATCGATTCATTGCTTTCATAGATTTTTTTAAATGCGTCATATCTTTCTGGATTCAACTCCTTTAATTTAGAAACAACTTGTTCAAAATCGGAAGATGGCGCTTTTGATTCATACATGGGAACCACGATTCCGTCGGTTTCTACATCAAGAAGCTTGATCAGACCAATTCTAACTTTGCAGTTCCTTTTTCCAGTCAGAATGGGCTTTCCTTCTTCAACTTCAAGCAGAGGCATTTCTTCATCGGAATCTAGAGCTTCTTCTTCCAAATTCTCATCCACCACACACATTGCTCTTTTGACGGGCTCCGACTTTCCGGCTCTTCGAACTCTTTTTCTCATTCTTTCGTACTTCCGCAGTTCCTCAACTGACATATCTTTGATCTTCGATATCACACTCGGCACTTAAAAGAAGCAACGTAAAAACAATTTCTTTTCGAAAAGCCTACCTTCTTCAGTCTCAGAGCTTTCAGTGTCATCAGGTTTTTGCTCTGTACGAATGATGCTCATCTCCCACTTTCTCTTTTTCTTGCATGGGATGTCCGTGGCTTCTGAACGTCGGAGCGCTTTCCGTCTCCTATCATACTCCTTACGTTCTTGTCGTTTGTTTCGCATTCTGTTCGCTGAAAAAAAAAACAGAAATAATTAAAAAAAAGGAATATATGTAAAATAAAAGGTTGGTTGTCAAAGATAGCAATGAAAACACTGAATTTGAATCTTCTTCTTTCATGAGTTCAAATAGGTAAAACTGACGTCGATCATGAAAGATAGGCATCTGATTAAGTATCAAGTTTTATCTCAAACAACCTCATCTTGTGCTATCAATTCACTGAAAGGGTTTCTGGAAAAGTTACCTGTGTTCAAAGCCTCATGCCGATCATGTTTGGAACTGGTTGCGTTTGAGCCGATTTCCGGAGAGAAAACAATAGAAGAAGTATCAGACTCAGAATTAACATTTTGATGACGATTCCAACTTGCCATCGTCGTTTTCTCGTCTTTAATAGCTTTGGGTTTGCGGCCCATTTCGTTAGCTTATGATATTTCACGAATTACCTGCAAAAGAAGATGTTAGGAAGTGCTCTCAAATGAACTTCTAAGAAAAAAGAATCACAAAGGCGAAAAAACAAGCAAAAAAATCCAACCAAAACAGCACTGTTCTGGACAGGAAGGAAACGTGGTACGATAAGAAACGTAGAACCTAATAATCGTGGATCCAATAAATGCGTGAGCTCAATTTCAAAATCGTGACGTGAGCTCAATTTAAAAATCGTGAAAAGATTCAGTGTCAGCTGGGAAAAAACGGAGAAAAAACGAAGAAAAACGAAGAAAAACGAAAAAAAAACGCCAAAAATCTCAATTTGAACTGGAAAAAGCAAAAAAACAAATCAACGCTTTTGCCGCTCTACAGAGCTCCAGCTGAACTTTCAAAGTGTTGATCAAGATCAATTTGAATTGAAAACTACAAAAGAAAAAACTACAGTTCGATTAAAAACTTTTATTTTATGCGTCTAAAGCAAATCTTTTTACTCAATGGCTTCGCAAGTTCAGTCAATTCCATCGAGAGGATTTTGCCATCGAGAGGCCTTTCTGCAAATGTTTCCGTCAAGAAAGGGTTTTGAGTTAAAGATCTAGTGTGCCTTTCGAGCTTTCCAGGTTCCATTTCTGAGTATCTTTTCTGGAGCACTATCTCATGAACTGATTATTCACAATGTTGCTTTGTTAGATGATCTATCTTTACGGAGAGCGCCTCTATCGGGCTACGATTTGGTAGTCCATTGAATATGGCTTTTCTAAGATATTTAAACATATTTAGAAACAATATTCAGTGGAAAAGTTTTCTGAAAACAGAGGCAAAGTGATACCCCCAGTACTTCGAAATCAGTTTTTCGCGATTTTCTCTCAATTTTTCCACAGAACCCTATGATGAATTTTATATCAGATTGTAGGGATTTTTTTCTCTACAAAACTTTGCTGTAAAATATACAGGTTTTCTAAAAAAATTCGACCCCCAGGGGTCGAAATAAGTTGCGCCGGGTCGGTCGGCACACTGACGTTTTTAAGCATTTTTTCGACTTTTGCTAGCGTTTACGGAAAAACCAGTCTGGAAGTCAATCAAACAAATTTTAAAATCTTGTTCAGCATCATAAACTGTAGAGGGAGCCCAAGTTACAGACCAATCGGTCAATTAGAAGCTGAGATATAAGCAACAGAGTGAAAAAAGTGAGAAAAACGCGACAACAGTGAATTCCAGAAGTGGCTTCAGAATATCGCCTATAACTCGGCTTCTGGACGTCAGATTGCTTTAAAAATTTTTCCGCCTCATCTCGAAGAGATTTCCTGTCAAACAATAAAAAAATCATATAAAACGCTTTTCTGTGAGCCGAGAAAAATTTTGGGACACATTTTTGGGACATTTTCACGCAATTGCCCGTGAGTCATACTTTCTATATTTCAAGAGAGAGGAGGGCAGAAAGACATCGAAAGATATTCGAAGCTGTATCGATAACATAAAGCCAAATCCTTCAATTGATTCTTTTACCATAGGAAAAATGTGCGGATTAATTTCCGCCGTAGTCCAGCTTGAGAACAAAGAGTACAGAAGAAACATGTACGAGAGCGGAGAAATTTTCAAGAATGACTTCAAAACCTGTTTTGATCATCAGAAATCGTGCTTGAAGGAACTGAAACTGTTAGGACTTGAATCACCGGCTCTGGAGTTGATCTTGCACATTTTTAAGCGAAGAAAAGGGCCCCTGCCAGTGGAAACTTTGAAGATCATGCTATCTCCGTTTGGAACTCTTCTACTAAAGGCACTACATTATGTTAGTGCTGATGCACTGAGAGATATCCATATTTTTCGTGAAAGCACCTACGATATGCTCCCTGGATTTGGATTTGAACCAGTTTTTGATTTGGATATCGGTGAAATTTGCACACTGAACCAATGGAAGGAAGCCGATAAAATACATATTGAGGATTTCATTGTGTCAACTCCAATCCATTAATTGAATTTGGATACTTTTTCCATTGTGGACATGACAATTAAAACTATTTCTTCAGATGATATTATCTTTTTGAAAGAGGTCAGTGAAATCTTCAGGCTTTTTTGGCCCGACATGTTTTTTTTTTCATTCTGTCTTGAATTTTCCTTCCGAATCCGGTCAGAAACTACATGGTAACAATTAATTAGAGGAACACACATAACCCGTTATAAAAACTTTTAAACAAAAATTATCTTAACAACTCTTTATTGAACAAACACTGTATACATGGGCAGAGAATGGTCGGAAAGATGTTCAAAATGGCCTCCTTTCTAAGGACGAACGTTCAGACGCTTCGGCAAATTGTTGGTCATGGCCGCGGGGTATTGTGGAGTTATTGTGGCCTAAGTTCCAACCAATTCTTTCTTCAAATCATAAAAAGATCTCAAATTTTTTCTTACGATATGTGACTCCAGTACGGACCTATGACTAGATTTTTTCGCAGAATAATAGAAAATATATATAGAAACAAAAATAAAACAATTAAATGATGGTCGGGGTTACAGTAACCCGTTTGCGGCAAGTCAAACTTGGTTCTCATAATTAATTGTCACCCTGTAGTGTCAACGGTATAAAATGGCATTTGAAAACATGGCCGAGCAATGATGGCCTAGAATCCGACAAGTGGGCCGATTTTGTGCTTCTCGTACTTTTTGTGCACAAGAAAGGGGAAACTCTCAGCGAAGAACTCATGAAAAAAAATCGCCCAAAATTCATTCACTTGTCGGATTCTAGGCCATGAACCTGCACTCGACAGTGTTTTCAAATGCCGTTTTGTACTCTTACAGTAATTTTCGAGTGGATTCAGAATGAAAAAATAAGAAATTGGAATGAAAAAATACGTTGGAATTGTAAACAAAAAAGGGAGTTCAGTTCCCCTTAAAAATCTCCAATTTTTCAGACCCTATTGAAATCTTCCAAGCTGCAAAAATGTAAAATTGTTTTCAAAACCAATACTATCGATGCAACTCTTCATGAACGTTTACAAGAACCACATCGCCATGTGCCAAATTTGAATACCATCTGGTATTTTCCTATAATTGGCACTCAAGAATCTGTTCAAATCAAGTATGACGTTGGAAAGGCTGTAACATTCACTCGTATTACATCCGATAGGATTGGTTGATTTTTTTTTTTTTGATTTTCCTACAAAGTGGATGTATTTCTTACTAGCTTTGTATTTTCACTCCACTTATCAATTTTTCGGGAACTTACACAGTTCAATTTATTACAGAAAATTTAATATTCAATCTTTTTCCTACACCAGCTTTCAATCGTCACAAATTTGTTTGAAGGAATTATACTACTGATAAAATTTGAAACACTTTTGGTTATTTACCATCTCGTTGTTTGTTATCAGTCAAGGCAAATTGAGTTGTATAAGACAAAGTGTTACTACAAGTAATGATATCACTCGTTTTATTATTCGTTCCTGTTTCCTGTTTCATTTTTGCACTAGTTTAAAAAAAACGTTAATTTTTTTCTACCGATTTTTTTTACTCATTCGCTGCCAGGCAATACTAGAAATCTTCAGAAAACGTATTCTTGGAAGTAGATTGTTAATAATGAATGCGATAACACGATTCAATCTTCACGCCTGAACTATATGACCACAAACCTTATCGATAAAATTGAAAAACCACAATTATATAAATGAATGATGAAAACTTTCTGACGTTTTTGTTATTTCTTTCGAAATGAAATATTCGTCTTCGTTTTTTTTTCTTATCTACAAACATACAACTCATTGGCAACTTCCATTTTATAAAGTATTCAAATCGATTCGATCTCTTATTTTTTTTCTCTTTTTCTGGAAGAATTATTTTAGAATGGTTGACTACAACTTCAAATTTTTGAATGACATTGAGTTGCATGAAATACAAGATCTCCATATCAGTTGCGATCAATTTTTTGCTGAGCTTGAAATTGTGTATTACCGAAGTTATCCGTTGCCGCCGTTAATGATCGAGTATCGACAAGACGAGAAAGACACTTCAGTAATAGACAAAACAACTAAACAATGCGTAACTCTACACGATACTGAACTTTTGGACGTACTTTGTTCAAACTTGGCAATCATTCTGAAAAAACAAGTGGTTCCTTTCCGTAGACTTTTGATACATCAGTTCTACTATGGTTTTTGTCATTGTCAAAACGACAAGTCAAAACTTCCTTCGAACCTTGTTTTTGACAAGCTTTGTGATTTTATTGCACGGTATAAAAAGATTCCTGTGAGATATTTAATAATGGATCCAACTGGGATGCAACAACTCTCCGATGTTCTTTCGGCGCTTAACTCAAAAATGCTGCGAACTGTCGAAGTATGCTTGAAGCATACCGATGAGTTGATTACCATGAAGCAACTTATGGAAATGGTTGAGGGAAAGATTGCAGCACCACCATGTTGTTTGCTTATTGGTAAAAAGGATGCCACTTTTGAAGATATTACTGAAATGAAAGAGGTGAGATCATTTATTGTAGCTTTTATGAAACTGCAACCTGAACTAACTCACTTTCCTGACGCCCCCGCCTCTTGACAAAATGCGGGCGTTTTGCCACTCTGCCGCACAGAAAAACTGTTATTTGTTCTTTGGTGATACAAAAAATGATTCCCAAAAATTTTTTCGTACTTCTATAATAAGTTTTGAAGTTTAAGGAGCGAAAGCTACCTCTCATCATGTTTTTTGTACATGAAAACTTGCTAGGAATTCCTTATTTTACGATTAGAAAAAGTGAAAACTACGTGCCGCACCCTTGCAAAAAAAACCGTGCGGCTGGTTGCAAAAATGGTGTGGTTTGCGACTCGTTGTCGAGGTTTTCTGTGCAAACACCCAGGTGGCAACTTTATAAAAGCGACAATAATTTTTCAGCAGTTTTCTGTTAGATATGGTGAGTTTTTTGGTTTTTTTAAATTGAATGTTGCTCTTGCATCAAAATTTAACGCTAATCATAATTTTCGTTGTGTTGTTTCTCGAAAATCGTTATTTCTCAGTGACGGTATTCTTCTAACCTATTACTGTGTAGTTTGAGAAAATTCTATGGCCTAGAAACTACTGGAAAAATCTCCAGGCCGCGTTGTCCTCTCGATCCACATGTTGAGGTTTCTAGGCCAATATGTATCAGTCATTGAGGAGTATTGTTAATTCGTTCGTTGTTTTTATGTTAGAACGATCTTTGAGCGAGAACACTGTAAAAATTGTGATCGGAGTTGAGTTCTAAAGCGGAAACAATATTCTCGAATTTTAAAGATCTCGGGTTCAGTCTTCCTCTAATCAATTAAGTGATGAAAGCTCAAGAAATGATTTTTTTTAAACATGTTGAGCGCTTACCAAAAAAGTTTCCTTTCTCAGGTACTGTTCAAATCGGCCATTTTGACTGGAGTTCATTTGCTTTACGAAAAAATCAATGACAAGCATATTGGTCAAATATTAGGTCGTCCCGAAAGAAATCCATATTTTTTTGACTTCACTGTAAATCAGTCAATTTCTATAGTTTTTTGTTTTATTTTTTCTAAAAGATGCACCCACTATAGGGCTACAATTGCCACAAAATACAAGCCAAAAGTCCATCAGAATGGTTTGTTATCAAGCATAGAGAGAAGTGTATTTTTCGCTGTTTTTTTCATGTTAGTTTAAAATATTGTTCTGGTTTCCAAAACAAACTTTATTGTTGTCTTTTTTGACATCCACCAACTCTAGTATATCATACTTTTTGGGTTTAGTTTTATCTGTCATTTAACGGAAGTTATAGTATTTTCAAGAAAAAGTAGTGAGCCGTGTTATAGAAGTTTGATCCATAGCAAAATAGAAAGAGGCCGCAAAGCTGTCTGGACTGCCTTACATTGAGACATGGGTCACTCAAAGTTCCTACTTTGACACAGAACGAAAAATTTGCGAAAATTTGCGAATTCATGGAAAACCGCCTGTTTTTGAGCAAAAATCCCAGTACTAAAAAATTTGAAATGTTTTTGAAAGTCAATAAAATATTGAACAACTGTCGAATCGTACCCGTTTTTTTTTCTAATGTATCACCCCATAATCGGACATTTTAAATTTGAAAAGATCAGATCATTTCGTAATCCACAGGTGGAAAGAGCTCCCGTAGTTGTGACTTCCTTAAGAGGCATCCTGCTTTACATTCGGTGTGCTAACTTACGCAGTTTTGAAAGAAACATTGGGATTTTTCTCCATGATGTTGACATAACATATGGGACTATAATACACAAAAAACCACTTGTTGAAATTCCCCAACAGCTTTGAAAAATTCAAGTCAAAGAAGTCAGAGAAAATATGGATTTCTTTCGGGACGACCTAATATTTCATAAACCTAGTTGTATACCAGATGATGCACAAGAGTTTCGTTTCATATGTTGCGATACTTTGAGTGACTCCCGAGAACGTCCGGTGGTAGGTCTCAATGACCGGGGCAGACAAGAATTAGAGATTCATCGAAGTGTGTATCACTTTGAAAACTGTTTCATTGACACGGACATACTCCTTGAAGAAAAGGATTTATCAAGTGTAATCATTTGAATTAATTATTCACAATGCTTTTGGTTTTCAGAGCTTCGAAATACTATTTTGTGAAGAAAAGGACAATATGATGCGAGTTTTCCAAAATGAGCTCATTATAAATATCATTTTGGAAAATTTATCATTTTTTGAAATGTGAGTTTGAACACTGACAACATACTATCTGTCCAATTTTTTACAGAGAAGCATTTCGTAGAGTTTCTCGAGGTATCAACGAAGCCATTGGAATTGTCAACAAAAGCTCAAGTAAATACGATATTGGAATTAAATCAAATGATAACTCTGTTCACGTCGAAATAAGCTGTGAAAAACAACGTGTCCGATGCATTTATTATTCAACAAAAAGCGAGGATGACTGCAACATCACTTTTGTAACTCCCGATCCTCATTCAAAAGCTGTTGAAGACTTGTCGAGATACTTCCAACAAAGAACCATTACGTTGGGAAAACTCGAAATGTTTGGTGATGATGTGGAGAATCTACTGGACAAGCTCGAAAATTACTTGAGATCAAGAGAAGACTTACTTGAAGTTGAAATCTTAGATATTTTTGCATTGCATCAGGAACAGGTAATGAGAGTGTTGCCGTATGTGAAGCCGAAAACATTAAAAGCAATTGAAATTACCGTAAAACCTGTAATAGAGCGGCCGGCCGCACTATTTTTCACTACCTCTCTAGGGGGGCCGCTCTATCAAAGGGGGCCGTAATATCAGAGGGGCCGCTCTATATTTCGATACCCGATTTTATATTAACGACGGCTTATTATTTTCAAAATAGCACAATTTTACCATGAAAATTAGCCAAAGTTTGATAGATTAAAACCCTTTTTATGACAAAAATGTGGAATGAGCTAGACTTTTTTCGGAAAAACGACCTATTCATGCTTTTTTCACAACAAAAAAAAAAGCAATTTTCTGAACTTTACTGCCGAAAATGGACCGCTCTATTTGAGGGAAGCCGTTCTAATAAAGGGGGCCGCTCTGTTGTTCACTAAGCTTCTGGAGGGGCCGCTCTAATAAAGGGGCCGTTCAATTAAAGGGGCCGCTCTATTACAGGTTTTACGGTATTTTGACTGAAGAAAATATTGACTTTGAACTCGATGAAATTGTGAAATTAGAGCAGTTCAAATTAGCAAAAATGTTCACCGTGCGTTATACAACATTGCCGGCCATCACTCGGATTATTCAAGATATCGTAAGAGCTACATTTTCTGTTCCGTCGATCGACGAAGAAGAAATATTTCTTTTGAAAGAGGTTAGAAAGGGCATGGAATTTTGGATGCTGTTCCGGTTAACGGGTCTCCACTTTTTTTCATTTGCACCACTGGAGTCCTAACTTTTTTCACTAGTATCATAATCTTTATGGGCCCCAAATCTAAGGGAGTGCAACACTCATGCCCCATTTTTTGACTGTTTCAAAAAACTTTTAGATGTTCCGTCAAAAAGTTTGCGAACCGTGAAAAAAAGCTGGAACCTGGAAATATTTATAGGACCTGTCACTAAAAACTGCGGCTCGAGTGGTGAAAAACGATGGGACTCGTAAACTAGAATTTTGCCGAATTATTATTATAATGATTATGGATTCAGGAGCTTCTAAAATCATCCAAATTGATCAAATGCAAATTTGAATATTCATACAGTTCCATCAACGAATCTTCATTTGATCTACTCGGAGCTCCTCACTTCCGACCCGGCGACTCAATGTTCAACGTGAGAAAAACCTGGTATGATCGGCTCTGTTCAAGATATCAGGGTTATAGGAAAATAAAAGGGTTATAGGAAATCGCAGGGTTATAGAATTCTATAACCCTTTTTTACTTTTGGGAAAAAAGGGGTTATAGGAAAATAAGGGTTATAGAAAATTGGAGGGTTATAGGAATCTATAACCCTTTTTTTACTTTTCGGAAAATAAGGGTTTTAGGAAATAAAAGGGTTATAGATTAAAAAAAGGGCCATAGAATAAAAAAAGGGTTATTGAGGATAAGTGCATAGAAAACACTCTAGAATGTGTAATAGATGGTTTTCAAGTTTCTCTATTCATTTTCAGCACTAATTTTGCCTACTTCTTTGTTTATGATTGTTTGATTATGAGTCTGTTGAATTGGAATTCTGGCGATTGTTTTTAGTTGAAGACCTTGGTATATATGTAACCTCTCGTGGGAAGTGTTTTCCAACTATTCACATCTATCCGGATAGAAAAGTTTGTCAAAATTCTTGCCTGTGAGCTCCTTCTCTCCGTTGTTTTCTTATTGTCCTTATCCTCAAACTTTGTTGTGCTTTTTACATGATGTTACATATAAACCAAGACCTTTAACTAAAGCCAATCGCCAGAATTCCAAGTCAACAGATTTGAAATCAAACAACTGTTTACAAAGATATAAGCGCAGTTAGTGCTGAAAATGAATAGAGAAACTTGAAAAACCGTCTGTTTCACATTTTAGAGTGTTTTCTATACACATATTCTCAATAACCCTTTTTTTATTCTATAGCCCCTTTTTTTAATCTATAACCCTTTTATTTCCTAAAACCCTTATTTTCCGAAAAGTAAAAAAAAGGTTATAGATTCCTATAACCCTCCAATTTTCTATAACCCTTTTATTTCCTATAACCCTTTTTTTCCAAAAGTAAAAAAAGGGTTATAGAATTCTATAACCCTGCGATTTCCTATAACCCTTTTTTTATCCTATAACCCTGATATCTTGAACAGAGCCGTATTATCAACATACGGAGGTAGATAAAGCTCTTTTGGTTCTTTTGTATACGGAGAAAAAATTGGTTACTTTTACTCGTGTTGATATCGATGCGATTCCAGGCGATGTTATTTTATGAGAATGATAATTTGTTTTCAAATTTTATATTTTTTGTGGAGCAAGAAATAAAAATACGAACATTTTTATTGAGCACTTAGTTACTACAATAAACATATTTATAAAATGCGATCACAGTGAACATTTTTATAGCCAGAATAAAAATGCCTCATTATTTCAAAACTGAAACAGTGACAAACACAATTTGTGTACAAAAACTCGTTAAAATTGATGGTGTTGACTCTTGACCAGAGAGTCAATGTCTTTTGTCAGCACTCGAGTGAAAAACACGGCCTGATGAACCACATATCCAACTTGAAGAGACTCCTCAGATCTGGGAAAATGGAAGTACCAAATATAAACTTCATTCGAGCTGCGGTATGGAGCTCCCAGTAAATCATCAAGAAATCCGTGAACTGTTGATTTTTTGAAAACAATTTTATATCTTCGAAGCTTAGACGACTTCAGAATTTTCTGAAATCAAGCATTCAGTTGAAAAGATTCAATAAGTAGCATACCTCTTTTAAGTCGTAAATATCTTGCGAAGAAATCGAACGGATTATGATATCAACATTGGCAAAAGTGAAAACCTTAATTTGATCGAGTGGAGTTGTGATTATAGTGTTTTCAACAATCAATTCCTTCGCATTTAACCAGTGCTCTGACCCAGATATGCCACTCACATCCGTATGTGGAATTCGAATATTAGGCCTTTTGAATATTTGAATTCCGCGAAGAAAATCCTTGAGTTTCAAACCAGGCACTTTGCCAGTTTTATCCAACTTAATTATTTTGATATATTTTGGTTCTACGTAGGGCAAAAATTTCATAATTGCTTCTTCATCCATCTTTTCCAGAGCCAAGCATTCAACGCGAATACTTTGTTTCTTCAAAACTTTGCCGACGTTTTTCAAAAAACCAGGATTGGCATTTATGAAGTGCAATTTTTCGAGTGGGCAGCTCTGATTCTGTAGCTCAACTTTAAAATTATTTGCAAATTCGGAGGCGTATTTTCTTTTGATAATATCACAATCATGCAAATATTCCGGAAATGCTTCTCTTTTTTCAGCATACCCAACTCTCTTTGTATCATTACTTTTTGTAATTATTTCCGTGGATATCCAGTTTTTGGAACATCGTACAGAATATACAGCGATTCTTGGGTCTGGATCAGTTTTGCCAATATTTATCTCGTTGTTTGCTTTTTTGGGGATTTCCATTATGAACTTGGTAACAGATTCAGCAGTGAGCACATTGAAAGAAGGGAACAAATCCAGAAGACCTTTGTTGAAAACAATGCCAATTTGATCAAAAACTGTAGATTTGCGAAGCTGAAACAATTGAAGAGTGTGGCAAAAAAAAAGAGTTTTTGAGCATATTTTACATTCTTTCCAAATCAAGTTACAGTCTACTTTCGAGAAATACACTCTACAGTTCAAAAACAACCCAAACGGTATGAGTTGATTATACGTTTGGGGAACATTTCTAACTATTCTAATTTCTAGTAAGACATATTGTAGCACAAGTTTCAAGAAGTTCCAGTACTATGCAATCACTAAACAGACTCCTAAACAGACTATCTGTGTGCCGCCAATTCTGAAGCCCTTCCTACTGAACTGATTTTCATGAAATTTAGATAGATCGATAAAGAATGTCCGCGAAATGATGCCCGTCTGTTTGAATTTCTGATAGCTTCAAAATCGGGGTCATCGTATTTGTTCCATGCTCTATTTATAATTATCGTACCTCTTCAGTATCAATCAAATTTTGCAGTGTAAGTTTGCTTGGAGAAAAAGTAAGCCATTTTCGATAATGATTTTGATTCCACGAGTTTAACGATAACAACTCTGTCACATCACTCATTTCATAACTTCCTTTGGACTCGAGTGCGATTCCATCCAGATACTCAGGATCTAGAAGTTCCACGAATGATACTGCTTGCTTTGTAGAAACGGGGTATAATCTTAAACATTTCAGTTGGAATGGAAGTTGTTTTCGTTGCTTTAATTCTGCGAAACTTCGTATCACTTGATCCGTGATCGACTTCAGCCATTTTAAAGAACATCCTTGCCCAGGCTCCGGCCCGTAAAAATCACTGAAGTAGTGTTCCTGCTCCATTAAAATCTCCGTAATGTCTCTGTGGAAAACATCCTCGATTTTTTGCTGCACCATTTTCTGCTCTTTCAACTTTTTGCACTCGATTGATGTTGATTCCCCGTGGCGTTCATATTCAACTTTCAAACGATTATACAAATGGTCAGATAATTCAACGACAATTGAACCGTCGACGCACTTGATGGTCACCGATTGTAGTTGACTTTTTCCCGCTGCTTTCAACCACGCGCTGGCGTTGGGCATCATAATAACGCTAAATTTAAAAATAATTATAAGAAGAAAAAAAATTGCTCACTCTTAATATTTGAATGAAGGAACAAAATTTGGTAGTAAACAGAATGTGACTGGGTTCGTTATTATCGTACCTCTTTTATATGCGATGCTTATCAGGAAAATTTAAAAAAATGTAGTAGAAGGGTAGAGAAAATTAGTAATGATATTTGGGAGAATGGTTGAAATTAAAATTGTTGACGATACATCAAAGTGAAGTTGATGAAACAAAGTGGGAAGTTTTATAATTGCTCATCAAATGCTATTCAGGTTTACCAAACTGAAATCTGAAATTCTGAAAAAAAAGAAATATATATTTCACAAAAATGATAATTTGGAAAATGTTTTATTCGAATGAAAACTTGGTAACACATTTAGTAAACAATCTCAAAGGCGCATTTCAATGAAAAGTATTTCTTGAGGGACATCACCCTGTTTAACACGAGAAAATACAATCAAACGCTTTTGATAATGAAGAACAATATGAATGTAGCTACCAATTGTCGTCATTTGGAAATACCAAAGCTTCTAACATTGTTCACTCTTCGATAAGGTGGCATGAATTCGAAAAGAGAATCAGTGACTGCAGACTTTTCATATCGAATTTTGAATTTGTTAAAAATCGTGGATTCGGTGAGACCCTGAAAAAAAACGGTTTTACATTTTTGAAATCCGAGGTGGTATCCGCGATATTCAAAAATTTCGAAAGCGCGCGTATTTTTTTCCATGAAAGCTTTTCTGAAAACAAAAACTCACTTCTTTCAAGTAAACAATATCATTATCAGATAATTCACTTAACATAATTTCCACTGTAACGAAACCCAACAGACCAAGTTCTTGAGCTGGTGTTACCATGAAAAAATTCTCAATAATCAGTTTCTCTGCATTTTTCCATTGATCCAATTGACACAGTCCATCCAACTGAATGTATCTTTGTTCATTGTCTTTAGAACATACTCGATCAATATCATATACGATGTGAAGATATTTGAAAGGATTAGGGTCGATATAGGGCAAAATTTTCAACAAATCTTGTTCGTTTTTGACACCAATAACCAATTTTTCAACTTTGAGAAAAGGACTCCAAGAGCTCAGAATGAGTCCTATTTTGTCCAGTAGATCATCACTGTGAGAAATCAAAGTCAATAGTTTTAGACATATTTTTTGATGTTTGAGGTTAATCTCGAAGTCAATTAGAGTGCTTTCTGAATCATTTTCACAATTCACTTCATGGTCACATCCTATTACTGCAAGTGTTTTTTCGATTCCTTTCGTTCGATATGTAATGGACTCAGCGTGTTTGCCAACAATCATGATGTATGTGCAGCCATTCCAGTTTCCATTTACATTATATTCAGAAAGACCAGAATCCGGTTTCATTTCGTCAATACAGTTTCGAATGTAGTGCGATACTTTTCGAAGTCGTTGTCTGAAATTAGATAAGAAAATATCTTTCTAAAAACCCGTCTAGGTTTACATTACGAAAAAATCGCAGTACTTCAGAATGTGCTCCATTAGATCTTCCAGTGCAAATACATACAACCAATTTGATTTCTGCAAAAGTCAGATTCAGACAAAAGTCAGCTGGCTTTTTTAAAACCAAACAGTAGATATACAGCCAGAAGTTTGAAGTGACGTTTCATTAAAGATGCTTTTCTATTACAGGTCTAACGGCATATTTCAACTCTTACCTTTGCCAATTGCTCATTCGAGCCACTTTCCTCCATTTCCGCGTTTTGAAAGTCACCCGAATTGAAGAACAACGATTTGTTGTTTTCTGTCCGAGATTGTATAAATGTGAACGGAGCAAAAAACTCATGAGGATATAATCTCAAAGATTTTTTGTAATGAAGAGAAATATTCCACGCTGTCAAAGACTGCCGAAGTAACTGAAAAGGGTAAAGTTATCTGCTAACGAAAAAAAAAGGGACCGGAACTTACTCTCTTAATCCCCACCAAGGTTTCAATCGAAATTTCATTCAACAAAATGAATTTCAAATTTATGCAGCAACCCTGATTCCAAGATATTAATGGTATAAAATCTTCCGCCTTTATCACTTTCCTGCTCTTTTCAGAAGCTTGTTCAGATGATATTGTAAGCGTTTCAAACGTTATAGGATCCAGAAGTTGAACGAATTGAATGATTTTCTTCATTGGGATTCCATATGTAAAAAGTTCTCTTACTTTCACCCTTGAATTGCCAAAGTTTTTCTCGAGGTATTCAATTACCCAGTCTAAATTTTCTTCCGACGATTTGCAGTACATCTCCAATAAATCTAGAACTCTGTCTTGGTTCATCAAAATGTGTATAAAGTCTTTAAAAAAGACATGTTCCATGGGATATTCCACCTCCGTACACTTATTCCATTCTTCACACTGAATAGTCGTCAAATTTTCCGTATCTTTGGACTTTTCGTATCGAATCTTGACACGGTCTGCCTCGTTTTCAAACTGAAGTTCAATACAATAACTGACGTCGTTGATATCAACCACAGTTATTTTTGAGTTTGAATGTTTTGAGTTTTTCAGCCATGTCAATGCGTAGGACACTTTGACCTGAAAATTTGACTTTTAGGAGATCTGTCATTGAGACTTGTCAGACTTCGTTCGCAAAACTGAATAAAAAATTTCAAAAAAAATTCCTTACCTCTGGTTGTTGTGGAACCAAAACTGACGTCTTCTGTTTACTCGTTTGAGGACTTCCCGCCAAAAAAGACAAAATTCCAAAACCATCTATCTCAGATTGTTTGAACATAAAAGGAGCAAAAAACTCGTGAGGGTCTATTCCCAGGGATCTTTTGTAGTTCACGGAAATTTTCATAAGTGTCAAAGAATGTTGAAGTAGCTGAAAAATATGAATTCACCTTTTAAAAAACTGATTTCCGACTTGTCTTACCTTGCATGAATACTCGATTTGTTTTTTTTTCTTTGTTAATTTTTAACAATTCGAATTATTTTCTCACAAATAGACATCAACTCACTTTTTTAATTTCCATCAAAGTATTAATCGGAACTTCATTAAACAAGGAGATAGTCAGTTTCAAACCAAACCCCTCGTTATATGATATTAATGGTATGAAGTTTTCTGCCTTCATTACTCGGAGAGACTCATCGGCTTCCACTTCACCAAATAAACAAATTCGAAGCACTTTGAATGTTGAAGGGTCCAAAAATTGAACAAGTTGAACAATTTCGTTTATTTGAAATCCAATTGTGCTGAGGCATTTGATATGTTTCTTGTTGCTGGACGTATAATTTTCTCCAAAAAATTGAATAATCATCTCTCTTTGTCCTTCTTGTCTTGAGTCGCATCTCAGTTGTAGTTCGATAAGAACACACAGATTCTTTAGCATTTGTTTGAAGTCATCAAATATTACGTGGTCAATCGGTTGCTCTACCATCGTCCGTTCATTCCACGTTTCACAATGGTTGTGGCATTTTCCGCAACTTTTTCGTATTGAATGCAGACGAGATTTGGCTCTTTTCCCAATTTTAGTTCTATACAGCTATCTACACAGTCGAAGTTGATCATGGTTATTTCGGAATTTTCTGCGTGTTTTAACCATGTGTAGGCGCAGGACATTGTTGACAGTTTTTTATCTGGAAAAAATCTGTAAATGACTTAGAGATAGCTGTAAGAAGACAATAACATTTCAAATAAACAAGAAAAAGTAAAGAGAGTGTAGGAATCAATTCAGTTTCGACATTGATTGAGACAGCTCTGCGTCTCTCCTATTTTCCTACAATCTCACTGATAACACATAAGATAACACTGATAGCTGATAATAAGGAACTGTCAACTGATCAGTTCTAACGAGTTTTTGAAATTCACATCAACGTATTGATTATCAAGAAGAAACGACATTTTTTGATGGGATAGCTCGACTTTGACCCGCTCGAACCGACTCGACCCGGGTATTTTGTACTGTTATAAAGAGCACTTAATCGAAATGATTCATGAAAATAAAAATGAGTAAAAAAAATCGAGACTAAAAATTAATTAATTGCAAAAATCAACTTTATAAAATCACATCATCAGGAATTGCTTCGATATCAACACGAGTAAAAGTAACCAATTTTTTCTCCGTATACAACAGGACCAAAAGTACTTTATCTACATCTGAATGTTGATAATACCATACTTTTCGCACGTCTGCCAAGGGGTCATGTGGTCGGAAATGAGGAGGTCCTAACATATCAAATGAGGACTCGTCAATGGAACTCTCGCGGTATTTCAGCTGACATTTGATGAGTTTGGGTGATCTCAGAAGTTTCTGCAAAAAAAACGAGAGAAAATTAATAAAAGAAGGGTTTTTTCTTGACCAAAAATAGAAAGTGGAAGTTAGCCTATCACCAAAAAGAAACAGTCTGGTTGCTTTATTTACAAAAAAAAACAAGCCAATACGGGTAGGGTTCCTCATTTCTCTGCCAACAGTCTTATTTGTGAGAGCTAGGCGCAGAAGTTTGTATAAATCAAACGGACCTCTTTGAAATTGAATATGATTTCTTCTGTGATGCACCAAACTCTAACGAAAGATTTCGGAGCGCTTGTGGCAGTTAGAAATGCATGAAGTAGATCTGAACGCCTCAGGATGATCGTCTCCGCTTCCATGAACTGCTCTAACTTCATTATTTTGTCGAATTCGGCATCACTGATGCAAGACGAACTGGAAAAATATATTTCAATGGTCTTCAACGTTTTTGGTTCCAAATGAGGTAAAACTTTTATCAACTGTTCTTCATCACAAACGTCTATGTGAAGATGTTCAACTCGCAGCAAATTGGTCCTCGATTTTAAGAATAATTCTAGTTTGTTATAGAGGTCACTCGAACCGTATTCCGATCCTTCTCTTTCTATCTCCACGTTTTTGCTTTTATCAAAGTATCCATGCAAAGACAAATTTTTCAAAGCAGAGTGTTGAAATTTAAGAATTTTTGATAAATCTTCAAGAAGTTTTGAATGGGGATCCAAACGTATCAACTTGTTTTTCCAGGTTGATTCCATGTCCTTTGTTACGTACTCAAAAAACTCAGAGCATTTTCCTTTCCTCCTAATTATAAGTCTAGTCGGTCCTGAATCGAGGGAATTGATATAAATTTCGTCGAATTTCGGATCTGTTTTCAGGCAGACCATTGTCGCTTTGATATCTCGAGAAACTATTTGAAAGTTCTGTCTTTAAAAATTCATTTCAGTCAGACTATAAGAGTAAAAGTTGTCTACTTACATATCGAAATACGATAAATGCTCTAGTATCTTGCCCATAATCAACTGGTTCCCAAACACTTGCATGTGATTCATTTGGCACTCATTAAATAATAATTGTAAACACTGAAATTGTTCATATATATAATCCAAAAACGCAATAAACTCTTACATTTGAATTGTCATAATCTTCAAATAGAAAGTCTCTTCCTCGCATATGTTCACCTTAAATTTAGAGAATTATCAGTTTTTTCTTTTCGTTTTTTTTTTTCTGCTTTTTGGGCTTTATGGCATTGTTTTTATCGTTCTTCATTTCACTAACATCTGTCAACCCATTTAATGCTCAATTGTTTTTTTGAGCATCGGTATATCAGCCACAATTTTTGTCTACGACTGTTCGGAGTATCAATGAACTTGTAAACGTCCTCTCCTTCATCATCATTATCGATAGAAAACAATTGATTCAGTAGTTGACTATTGCTGTTTTTGTATAGAAGTTCAATTCCAGCGATGTTGGCTGAGTTGGATACTATCTGGAAAAAAAATGAATTGATTTGAAGAAACTTTTCCTAATGAGTGTTCATTTTTGAAAAAATTCGAAGACCGGTTTATTTCCATCTTACTTCTTTCATCAGAGTTAAATCGTCTAAATTTGGGTCGTCCTTTTTTACGATCAAACACAAAGGCGGAGCAATATTTTTAATCTGTTCCAGTTCCGAAATGTTTATTATGCTCATCGAATCATTGTTAACTTTCCAGGAGACTTCAACAATGTCGATTTTTTTCAAATTGATAGCAGATAGCACTTCGCTGAATTGCCTTAACTGTGTTGGTTCCATTGTTAGTTCCCTTATTGAAAGCTTGTTTTTTCTAGCGGTTCGAATACATTCGCAAATTAAATCGTAAGTCGTATCCGGCATTTTTCCTGTATCATCGTTGATACTATCAAACTCCCAATAGAACCTTCTAATTCTCAGTTCTTGAACTACGACTTTTTGATTCTCAAGAATTGTCTTCAAATTCGAACAGGCTACATCCAAAAAATTTTCGTTCGTAAGAGTAATACGCTCATCGGTCTTCTTATTCAGTATTACAGTATCATTTCCCACTTGTTGATACTCGATTTTCATCCGGACGGGTGGACCGCATCGATAATACCAAATATAAAACTGTGCAGTCCAACGATCACAATCAATATCAAAATATTTTATTTCATTCCTCTTGATGTCATCCATAAATTCGAAATTATAGGAAGACATGATCTGAAATCCGGGTAGCGAAATCAGAATCAGTGGGAAGTAGAGCGATCCGGGAGTAACATTTGGAAAAATGTTTTTAGATTTGAAAAAAAAAGAAATGATCAATAATAATCAGGTAAACTTCATGACCGTCCCGAAAGCGAGGGTGTAATAAGATGAAAATGTTCAAAGAAAAAGCCGAAAGTCGAAGAAAAGAGAGGAAGTGTTTTCTTATCAGTCTTAGTGGGAAGAGACATGATGCATGATGTCGCCGATTTTATTTTCAACTTTTTTCAAAACGATTTGGTTACAATGAATACTTTATCTTTTTTTCACTCAAAACATTTCCGATCAGATTAGTCATCCATATCATTTAGTCGTCTAATTGGAAAAAACTTTCTCGAAAAAGTCACAATCTTCTTCTCCGTGTAAAACAGAACCAAAAGCACGTGATCACTGTCCATGTGTCGATAGTACCAAGTTTTTCTCACATCAGCCATTGGGTCATTTGGAGGAGTGTTTGGGATTCCCAATAGGGCATAAGATGATTCGTCGACCGTTGTAGAATCGAACTTTATTCGAATTTCGATGAGATTCGAAGATTTTTGGAGCTCCTGGAAAATTGTTTTGATTTTAATTATAAAAACTTATAAAAACTTTAAAAAAAACTAATTATAAAAACTTATGCTTATAAATATTTATACTTTTTGAAATAAGTTGCTTTTTTTAAAATAAAAACCTATTTTGATTTCATTTATGAGAAAATCGAAACACTTGAAAAATCTTGTCTATTTTCTTTATAGAAAACTACGCAACACCGCTCACCTCTTTCAAATAATACAAATCCTGGTCTGTTAGCAAAGCAACTCTAATTTCAGCTTTCGCAAAATGAGTTATAAACTGAAAATCCGTCGGAATAGTGACCCAGTAGAACTTTATCATTTCTGCTTGTTTCCATTGCTCCAATTCTCCAATTTTATCCAGCTGAAGCTCGACTTCTTTTCTGATGCCGTAGAAAACTTTGACTTCAATGGTTTTTAATGTTTCCGGATCCAAATAAGGCAAAATTTTCATAAGATCATCTTGACAAGACAAATGCATAATGAAGTTTTCAACGCGAAGCAGTTGTCTCCATGACTTGAGAACTTTCTCAAGTTTATCCAAGAACATTGAAGTATGTTCTCTAACCATCCAATGTGTTACGTGGCGAGTCCCAAAGCTTAACGTCTTCAGGGTAGATTCATTTTGATGCTCAAAATGTCGTGTGAAATCCTCCAGAAACTTTTTTTGTATATCCCAAGTCAAAATCCGTTGCCTGCCCCAACAGTCGTAGTCTAAATCCTGATAGACGATCCGTTTAGCATCATCCTCTCCAATTCCAATTTCAATAAAAATAGTGCCAAAGCCTCCGAGAAAGAAACTGAACTCGTCAATTTTCGGATCCGGTTTGATGATGGCAATGGCATCGCGAATAACAGGAGACATTCTTCGTAGTCCTTGTCTGGAAGAAGTGGCTGGATTAAGACTTCCATCCGGCTGAAACGAATTTATTCTAGCCACTTCAGCCGCTCTCCGCCGCGCCAGCCGTCTGCATATTTGAAATGAGCGTGATTGCGTACCCAGGCATTTTAAATGACGAGCAACCCCTCTTTTTTTCACACTATTCTGTGCATCTAAACTCCTAAAAGAAAGATAAGGCAATAAAATTCAATTATTCACATTTTTACAATCAAAAACTATTAAAATATCATTAATTCCTTAGGTCCTGAACATTAATTCGATCGAAAAACTGCAACTGTCGTCAAATAGCGGGTCGAGATACGTAATCACGCCGACGCCAAATCACACAGGCGGCTGGCTGCGGCCAGCTGAATCTTCGGCCGAATGGAAGTCTCAGTAATCATTCTCCGCCCCTTCGTCATTTTTGGGAAAATCGACTTTTTAGGTCTGATTTTGCACAGTTAAAAATGCGAAAATATAGAAAAATGCTCGAAATGAAGTGGCCAATTCTTTTGTTAAAGAATTCCAACCCTATCTCAGCAAACTTATGAACGATCCGGTATGATTTTCGCGTTTATCTTCACTTACATTTCCAAACATGACAAATCATTCAACACTTTCCTCATGACCAGAGTATTGCCAAGTACATTCAGACAGTTTTTGTCCATTTCACCGAGAGGTCCACTTAACTCCTGAAAATTCGAAAACCTTTTTTTATTTTTTAAAAAAATTGTTTTAATAAAAATTGAATATTTTAAATCTCGAAAAAGCCTACTTTATAGTAACTGTAGTATCGATCCTGTTTCTTTCTGCGATGATTTTCAAAAGCTTTCTCCCATCTGCTCATTGATCCTTCGTAATAAAACTCGGCATGTGTTTTTAATATAATTGCGGAGAACTCCTTGTCGCCAATCATGGTAATGCGAACGTTTGAAAATTTGGTAAACGATTTCTCATCACAGGTCTTGAACATTATTGTCAAACATCCCAGTGACTTGTTGCCAATAGCTGCCTGAAAATGGAATGATAATACTGGAAGAAAAATCGGCTGTGTTGTAGTTTTGCGGTCCCTTGGGAACTAGGCGGTCCCCATAAAATTGAATGGTCCCCTTAAAGATTTAGTGATCCTCCGAAAACTGAATGGTCCTTCAAAAGATTGAACGGTCAGCTCAGAAATTGAATGATCCCAATGAAATTGAAACGGACCATTGGGTTTCTGAGCTAACTTTGTGACACGTTAAGATAGCATAAAAATTTAAAAAGGATCATTTGATTTCTCAAGTGGTCATTCAATTTTGAATGGACCATCCAACGTCTAACGGGACTGTTCAGTTATTTAAGAAACCATTCATGTTTCTTGGGACCGCTAATTTTCTCAGGGACCGCTCAACTACAACTGAAGAATACTCACTTTTTTTGCCACTTCATAATTCAGCGAATTGAATTCATCAATTCCAATTTTCAAAACCAATTCTTTTGATTTCTTGAACTCTTTCAGCTCTACAATTTCCATTATACTCATTGATTCATCGCTGATCATCAATCCGACATATACTTCTGCCAATTCTTCTAAATGGACACAGGTTAAAATTGTGGTCAGCTGCTCCATATTTGATGGTGTTATGTAGAGGCTTCTAGTCGCTAATTTTCCATTTTTTCCATTTTGAAAACATTCATAGATTCGATTGGCAATTGGATCCAAATATTGAATTATATATCCTTTATCCTGGTCACTTTCCAAATCAAATTGCTCGATTATCACACAATCAAATGACCTTTTTTGATTCACAATTATGGATTTCAAGTCATCGCAAAACACTTCGGAAATGTCCGAGTCTTCTACAGTAATCTCTTTTTTGGTGTGCTTTTTCGAGATTACTGTATCACTTCCCTCTTGCTCATAGACGATAGTGAAAAATGGGTATTGATAACTATGATGGAATTGCACATAAATCTCAATTTTTTGTCTTTCATAACGAATTTGAAATTGTTTGATTCGTTCCCTTTGCGTATTTGTCATCAGCTTGAATATGTGGGAAGACGCCATTCTTGAAAATTGAAAATTTATGGAAAGGTAGAATTTTTTGGTTTTTGGTATGAGAAAAAAATTAAATAAAGCTTGCAGTGGTTTTGTTAAAGAGGACTTATATTAAAAAAATCTTTGGAAAACCAAGCAAGGACCGTGGCCTCGGGCCTGGGAATACCACCGTGTAGCGAGGACCAGATCGCCGAAATCTCTAGGCCATGTTGTCCTCTCGGACTACGCGTTGGGATACCTGTGCCTTTAAGCCATGGTCATTTGCTGCGTGCTAGAACGGCTCTCGGTCTAAATCACTATGAAAAATGCGATTCGCGTTGAGCCCTAATGCAGGAACAATATATACTTTAGGTGAGTTTAGTCCTCTGTCCAGGGTAATCAGAGAAATTAGAAAAACTGTGACTAAAGTTCAATTCAACAATGAAAAGAATGAATTCAGCTCCTTTTGCTCACTCCTTTCCCTCACTGCGTCTTTTATACGCACCTCTTTATCATCTGCATGACCACTTTGTAATATGTTTTCGAAGTAACTTTACACTAGAATTCATAAAATGACTAATGTAAGAGTTACGTAAATTGTTGGCTGTTGACCATCGTTATCACTTTTTTTTTGAATTTCGCAATGCCCAAACAATTTGAATTTCGTTTTTGAATTTCGCAATGCCCAACTGTTTTGAATTTCGCAATGCCCAACAGTACTGAAAGATTCCGACTAATTGTTTCATAATGAAAATGTGCTTGAAGAGCATTGTCTTCAACTATTAGAAAATTCTTCAATCATCAGCATTTCAGAAATTCAAAATTATATTCCAATTATCAACCATTGATGAAAGTCTTCACCACTTGCTTGGCCCACGGAGGTAATGCTGGTGTGAAACTATTATTTTTCACATAAGATGTATTCAGAACATGCTGAAGTTCACAAAACTTCAGAAATGGAAAATCGTTTTTGAAACCAGTTGTGTATCCAGCTTAAAAGAATATTTTGGGAGACCCCATCGCCGAGGCAAAAATCTCAATCGAATTTGGTTTTTCAATTATCCAAACACAGAAGAATCACTACAACTCAGATATGTGGTTCATCAGTATTTGATTTTAACTCGTGACCAGAGATATTGCATACTCGGCAACAGGATGCAGCAGTAACGCAGCAATGACCTCCATTTCAGCAGTATCACTACTTTCATAAGCATGCAGAAGCTATGCAACAGTAACGCAGCGTCCACATGCCACTTTTGCCTTGAACACGCTCGGAGTGTTACTTGCAGCAGTTGTGCAACAGCTGTACAGCTGCTCCATTGGGGGGAGCAAACACGCTCTAATGTTAGCACGGCGTTTTTGAATTGTTTTTCTTTTTTTTAAGTCTTTTTCACTATTTGTAAACGACGTTATTTGTTTTCTGAAATACTTCAACTCTTTTTGCAGAATAAAGCCAATCAAAAACATCACAGTATGTGGCGGATCGATCTAGAAAAGAAAAGTTATGACCCTGCAGGTATCTTTCATTTTCAAATGACCACGAATATATGTATTGTTTTTTAGATTTATCGAAATTGTCATAGACAGATGTATGAAAATAAGGAATAATCGGTGCCATGAAAAATGATCCACAAACAGTGAGTTATTACCAGATCTTGGTTCAAAACATACTTCTTTTTTTTAAAGTTATATCTTCACGAGTCTTCACAAAATATTCGGCGAAGTCAACAGGAGAAAGAGACAGCCCTCGACACCAAATCCCTCATAATAACTCAATTTTTTAATTCCAATTTTGAATGGACTGTTATTTAGAATCGAATGAAATGAATCAATATGTTCTCATCGTTTCATTTCGCATTATTAGGCATTACACAAACTGAAAATTTGTAGAAGCACCCAACAAGCCGCTATCAAGTATACAACACTAATGCAACACTAATGCAGTTTTTTATGCAGCAGGCGAGAACTCCACAACTGACTGCTGCGAGAAAGCGGTGTTACTGCTGCATCCTGTTGCCGAGATAGAACGAATTCATGAAACTGGATTTGGATTTTGGTATTCGCGATTACGTTTCTGGCAAGTTTTTGAAAATAACTAGACTGAAATAGAACAAAAAGTTTGAAATATGGCTTTTGAAAAGGATTGGATACGTAATTCAATTTATAAAAAACAGCAAGTCTCTCAACCGAAAAAAAACCACATCGGAAGCAAGAATAAATAGCAAATTCAGGCTTCCTAAGTCTTTACTGATTATGTTTGGGAAACAAAATGAAAAAAAAATCGAAAAATTCAAGAGCTAGCAATGTTGATAGCGTTTGTTTTACAATTAGAAAGAATGAATCATAATCAGTACTCTATAATGCGCCTCAATGAAATAGCGCAAAATAGTTGGTGACAGAGAGAAAAGTCAATAACGAAAAACGTTTTTTTTTGTGTTCAAAAATGAGGAAAAAAAGGAATCGGATAAATAAATTAGGAATTGAATTGTTGATGCCAAATAACTTAAAGAATTTAGAACGTGTATCGGTTATATTAGCACGTTTAACAAAATTTTCTATGAATTTAATTAATTCCGATGAAGCTATCAAATAGAAAAATTGGGAAAAAATTTGATGAAATCGCGTCCAACACTATTCAATGTGTATCAATTGAAATTTAATTAAGAGTGAGCAAGAAATTTTTGTTTAACATTTTCCAGTCTGACGCCTATTGATAAGAACTAAGGCTGAGAAAATGTCAACAAACAAACTTTCCTCGTTTCGTATTCCTCACTGCAAGTTGATCATTTGACATAATCTCGAAGTTAATCCCAGGCAAAGTCAACTAAAGAATGAACAGCAAAGTGTTATGCCCAGAACCAGTAAGTTTTAAACAAAAAAAAATCAAATTCCAAAATTGTTTTCCAGACTACCTCAGATTGGCTGGAAATCTTGGGAGATGAAAAATTATTGAAACTTATTCTGAAAAGTCTCAACTTTTTCGCTATGTAAGTTAAACGCTATGTTCACTTTTTTGATAAATTTTTCTGCAATTTCAGCCAACGACTCCAGATAGTCTCAGAAGATATTTGGAGTATTATCAACAAAATTACACCAGATCCATGTTTTTCCGGTTTATATTTACATCAAAACCCACTAGGAATCACGGCAAATGTTGAACTAGCAAGCGGAGAATTTGAATTTGAAAATTTCAAAGATTTTCAAAAATTTCAGAATTTTTTGAAAAGTTCTTTGAAGGTTCAAAAGTCAAAGATGGAAGATCTGGAATTTATTGATCTTGAACCCATAATTTTTGAATCAATTGGTAATGTTTTGAAATCCCGAGACACTTGGATTCGAGTCGAAGAATTGATGTTTTGTGTGAAAAATGATGATGGATTGATCAAAATTTTGCCGTTTATCGATAAAAATTTTATCAAGTCAATTCGATTCGATGGAAGAAGTTCATCAGAAGATCAGGTCCTTTCCTTGGACAATTGTTGTAAATTGGATCAATGGAAGAATACAGATGAATTGATGATTCGAAATTTCATTGTTATCACTCCAATTCAATCATTGAACATCACAAATTTTATTAATTTGGAAATAACCATCGATCACATTTCTTCAGATGATATTTTCTATCTCAAAGAAGTAAGTTCTTCTTTTTTCCCGTTTAAAATAAATCAATATCATTTTATTTCAGGTCCTCCTCGAATCATTAAATCTGCAAAAATGGAAGATATTATTCAAAAGTTCTACTATCAATGACACTATCAATTATCTTCTGGGAAATCCATACCACTTCGTTGACGGAATCAGTAGTATATGGTATTTCTATTATCCGGATCCAAATCATGCCCTTCAAATAAGATATGTCAATGATAAGGCGGTGCTATTCACCAGAGTTTTGACAAATGATATTGGATGACATATTTATGTTTTTTGAGTGGGAATAATTTTTTTTTTGAAATTTTTTTCGAAATATTTTTATTAACCTGGTTTTAATAAATATTAATTCTATAATTTTTCTATCCGGAACACCTCCTTTTTTTTACTTTTTTTTGTTTGAAAAGTTATTCATATGCACCATTAAAATTGGGCAAACACGTTTGGTATTCTTTTTTTTTTCTCGATTCTTGAATTTTTGTTTTCTTGAACAAACAGCTTCACTCTATATATTTTATTTGAATCATCTTTTTTTGAGACACTTTTTTTTTACGACAAACTTCTTTTTCATTGTTCATATTCCCGAAACATTACTTTTGGCTCTTTTGTCGTTGAGCGGTCCCCATGAAATTGAATGGTTCCTTAAATGATTGAACGGTCCGCTTGGAAGTTGGATGATCCCTAAAAGCGTAACAAAGTTTGCTGAGAAATTGAATGGTCCCTTCCACTTTTGATGCTACCTTGAGCATTAAATTTTTAATAAGACCACTCAATTTTAAACGGATCATCAGATTTTTTTAACCATTCAACTTTCTCGAGATCGCTCCATTACAACAGAGCCGTACTTTTTTTCAGGTAAATTGTTTAAATATGCCTTACGTTTGGGAATGGATAAAAGAGTTGGAGACTAAGCAATGGGATTGCTTAAACATCATTTTTGACACAAGTTCGATTATTTTGTTGCTCGAAAATGATATGCAAGACCTTATGATTACCTATCAAAAGTCGGAGCAGTCAACGATCGTTAATTTTTTGACATTGGAGAAGACTATGATAGTGGAGGAAGAAACTATGAAAGTTCTCTATGAAGACTTGATGGTAGTCCTCGAAAATCAAAGAGATACTCTTGGCTCGTTCACTCTGGATATCAGTGATGATAATTTTTACTCGGAAGCGATGAAGACGATTCTATCCAAATGCATGGAAGACCTTTGGAACTCCAAACAAAGGAAATTCAAAATAGAGTACCTTACAATGAATTGTGCAGATTTGAAATATGCAACTTCTTTTATTCAACTTCTAGACCCCGCACCTCTTCGTAGTATCACTTTTATGTGTCGGGAAGTGAATACTCTAAAGGCTGAAGACTTTGTACCGTTAGTTTCATGGAATCGAGGTCGTCGTTTGGAACTGGATTTCAAACTGAACTTTTTAACAATGGAAATTGGAGAAGAAATAAAAGAGGTACATATTATTTCGATCACTTTTCAAACATCAAGGTTCACTTCATCGACTCCCCAAAAAATTTCAAAAAATAACTGCAAAAACCTCCTTTGTTAAATAAATCTCTTAAGCATGAGACCCCTTAGAACACTGTTTGAAACAATAAAAGATCATTCACTTTCATACTCTTTTTACACTATGAACGATAATTTTTCATTTCAGCTTGTTCGATATCCTTCCACATTTGAAACGATTTACGTTCACTATAAGAAGGGTTGGGATTCCAAAATAAAAATGCATTTATTCATCACTCCTAACTTATCAGTAAAAACTATCACTCAGTATTTTTCTTCGACCCTTATCTGCCCTGCTGACTCCGATCCGGATGATTATTTGTGTTTCGGAAATTTTGGAAGTGAAATTAAAGAACAAACATCTGCAATGCTAATAGCCCCACTTCAGGTAAGGATTTTTCAAATCTTTTTTGAGATAATGTACTACCGGAGGTCATTTCACTTCGAACATTTAAATCATTGTTTCAGCAACACTTGTATATCGAAACTGCAGACTGGTTGAGGGTGCTTGGAGTCCGTGAGTATATGGAAAAAATTGTGCCTGAACTAGGCTCATTTGATATGCAAGTTTCATCTAAGAACTTTATAAAATCAGTTGAATTATTTCAGAGAAAACCTTCGCAGAGTATCTCGAGATATTCGTTATTGTATAGACAAGATGATCAAACCAGTCTCGCAAGCTACTTCGGATGAAGTACGAAATGATTAAGATTCCATCTGTGATCTTTATTTATATTTTGTTTTTTTTTCCTGTAGTAAATAATTACTGGAAATAAACCTGTGAAAAAAAGCTATGTCATTGAACCTTTATTACACTGGCATCCCGAAAAAAAAATTAATAATATACCGGCAGTCTCTAATAAAAAGTCACCTTCATTTAACCGGCACAGGTATTTTGGAGAATAGAGCGGCATGCACGTCTAAAAGAGTTCTTACGGTACTTGTTATTTGTAATTTGTAATTTATTTATTTAATTCAAATGTACAGTGAGATAACAAGTAAGACTTAGATATGATCCCTCACGAGGACAATCTAAGAGAAGGAAAGCAACCGGGTGATAAAACAAAGAAAACGTACTTTATGATTCTATGTTTTTAAATTTCAGAAGTTTCGATAATTTCGATCACGGTACCCGTTAATTTTTTGTTTTTTTTTTTGAACTTGAAACTATAATTCAAAACGAAGTTTTCTCCATATTTTTCTCAGGTTGTAAAAGGCGATTTTCGTTTTTATTTCCTTTTTTTGTTTTCTTTATAATTCATACATTTGATCTACCATAATCAAACACATTGATAAAGTATTTATTTCTTGAACAAACATTCTTCCCCTTTTATATTGCCTTCCCAGACCATTTTCGTTTTATTTCAGTTAAAAAAATCCTTTTTTTTATTCAAATGTGTTCAAAAAATGGCTAATATATCTAGTTTCAGACATGACTGACACTTTTGAATGGCTGAAAAACACGAAAGAAGATCGTTATAATAATCTGACCGTGGTTTGTGAGAGCAATGAAATTATTACCAAAATTGGAAAAGACGGAGAAGCTATAGATATTGCCTACAAGAAAAAATCGAATTCTACAGTCATAGAAAGTAAATTTTTGAACAAATGGACAGAGGTGGATGAAGATATCAAGGATCTGTTCTACGAAGACTTTGAAGGATTGATAAGAAAAAGAAAATCTGGGTTTGATAGCATCACTATCAGTGTCATTGATGGATATTATTATTCCGAGATAGTGAAACCAATTTTGATCCGATGTTTGCCAGAAAATCAAATCAAACTCAAAAAGTTTTCATTCGAATCCCTAGATGTCAAACAAGCAATTCCTCTTATAATGCTTATAAATCCCAACAATCTGGAATGTATCTCATTTTGGCCATCGCAATATGCCGTTCTCGATTCTGATGACTTTCTGCCATTAGAACAATGGGTTCAAGATTGTCGATTGGTACTATGCATTCGGTTTGGAGAACCTGAAAAAGCAGTCGATGTTAAGAAGGTAATAGGAACTGAAACAATGAGTCGTGAAACTCGTAAGAGAAGCACACTTCTAATAAAAAGGCTCGGATTGGCAATGAAAAATTGAAGGAAGTTTTCCTTTTTTTCCAAAATCAAGTGACAAGCCAGTTTTTTGTGAAAAAAACGAGAATGATTTGTACTCTGTCCAATAATAAAAAAGCCATTGTCAGAAGCAGACCTGTAATAGAAGGGCATCGCAATAGATTATCATGACATACCCGTCAGTGACAGGTTTAACAGCGAACATAATTTATTAAAATATGCTTTTTTTGTAATTTCGAGCTTGAATTTCTTCAACTCCATCAAGCATTTTAACAGAATTTCTTTCAGATTCTTTTTCTCTCTTCCATCTTCCGAAAAGTCATACTCCAGTTTTTTGAGCCCTTGACAAGCATGATCGATGGTATGAGGACCTATTTTGCGCCATTCACATTCGAATACCAGGATTTGAATTATGCGAGAAACGTGACTTTTTCGTTATCGGATTCTTCTAAAAAATTAAAAGAACCATCAGTTTCTAAGGTGAGCTTTGTAGGAATATTACATCAAAAGCTAACTTTTTCAGAATGCGGACTGGTTGAGGATCTTTGGTCTCCGGGACTACATGGAAATCATTATATCTGATTTGGACTTCTTCACTATGTACCGTAAAATCTTAGTGGAGTCCTTTTAATAGAAGTGCCCTTTTAATAGTGTTTCCCTCTAGTGCTCCTTCAACAGTGGTGTCCCATTTTCGACATGATTTCCCCTTTAAACTTTCAACTTGTCGACTATTGATTTGAAAAATATGATTGAAAACGGTCCTAAAATAGGGGGGGGGGGGGGGGAGTCTAAGAATTTTGAAAAAAAAGTTGCATGCACCACTAATAAAGGTCTTCCGGTATAGAATAATGCACTTTAGACATTTGAAATAAAATCCAAAAAAAAATTTCAGACATAAACTACGAAAAGTATCCCAAGACATCAGAAGTTGTATTGATGAAATTAAACCTGATTTGCGTATCAAGGTGTATTCTATGAAAAGAGGTCACTGTTACGGTATTGAAACAACTGTCGAAATTCAAAATGGCAAATTTGGTACGAATGGCGAAGCGAATCCAATGCTTTTCGCCGATCTTGAATATAATTTGAAGAATCAGAAATCCATTATGAGAGAGTTCCAACTGTCTCAAGTAGGAACTGTTTATCTGCAAATGGTTGCAGTCGTGTTAAGCCATCTTTATCGCCCTCTTCGTGTGAAGCAGTTAACCATAGAAGATACAAACGAAGACGATTTGATGGAAATTATACCTTTTCTCGACGTAGACTCACTTGAATCTATACGAATAAGCCGTCATCATATTGAATTGGAATATTTTTTTAAGCAGCTGCCAGAAATTTTCCCACCACAACCAATTTCCTATTTAACGATGGATAGGGTATGTGAGCTTGATCAATGGAAGAATGCAAATGAACTCATCGTCAAAGATTATATAATCCTGACTCCAATTCAAAATATGAATATCATCAACTTTGCTACTTTGGATATTATAGTGAACACAATTTCCACAGATGACATTTTCTATCTGAAAGAAGTGAGTCAAATTCAAAATGGAGTATTCAAAACTGTTCAGTTTCAGGAACTTCTAAAATCATCGAAATTTCAAAAGTTCAAAATAGCGTTCATGAATTCTGAAGTGGATGAAACAATTTACCGTCGAATGGGACCCACATATCACAGGACAGAAAGTGTCAGTTTTTGGTGCTACAAATTCTCGAATAATAAGAATTTGCTCCGAGTGAGATATGATGTGGATAAGGCTGTAACATTCACTCGTTCAAAAAATTAGCTTTTTTTTGTTCTCTTTTTTTTTGTTTTTTTCCTCATAATTAATAAACTCATATAGCTTGATGTTGTTTTTCTTAAGGGTTCTTAAATGTCCCCCCAAAAAACACGGTCTCAAAAATATAATCATTTTTACTTCAAAATTCCCATCGTTTCTGTGAAAGTATACATGCTTTTCTCAATTCCGAGATCACAAAACAAAAGTTTCCGTGCAACGTATGACACATAGCTGATAATGAATGCGTCTTTTGTCCTTCTATTAACACACGCTACAAATACTGATATCAACTGCCCAATTCACTTTTCCTCACTTATCAATTTTTATTTTTCTTTGTTAATGCTACGTTCAGAAAGTTTTATAATAAAACTCAAAATTTTTCTCTCGGTTTTGTTTCTTATTAAACTTGTTTTGTTTTTCTTATGCTTGTTAGTGGTTGACAAGCACATAATTCCACCCTGACAAACTCCTGATACTTCTTTTTCTTTTGAGTAAAGATTCATTTTACAGAAAACATGGGAACCGTTTACAACTTGTTAGTTCAAAATAGATACACTCAGCTACTTCATTTGAAAGTTGTGAGCTTCCGCGACTCGATTACTCTCAATTTATACGACAACGATAGTTCAATTTCGATCGAATACAAGAAAAATACTCACGATTCCACAAAAATCAAAAGCAAGGAATTGAAATTGGATGATATAGTCGACAAAATTTTTGTCGACGCATTTTCAAACGATTTTCAATTATTAATCATCAATCAAAATGTTCCCTGGGATTAACTGTGTATATCAGAAGAAGGATTTATGGCAAGCGAGACCTCAATAAGAGTTATGGCATGTTTTAAACAATCTTTGGAACTACGATCTCCAAGAAAACTTCAAGCCAAATCAATCGATTGTCAGTCAGTTGATTGCAACAAAATGATGTCTCTTTTGGCTCATTTTGATCCTGTAGAATGCCTTGAACTCAAACTGTTATTTGAGCCAGAACCAGACCTGGCTTTGTTTTCCGATAAAGACTCAAGAGAATGGGGTTTGGAGCCATTGGTTTCTTGGTTGAATGGTTCGCCAAAGCTCGGACGTTTTTGGGTAACCTTGAAGTTAAATCAAGTTGAGGCTTTGGCAACAATTAAGAAAGTATGCTTTTTGAAACTACTTCCTTTTCTAGTTAAGAGGCTTTTATTACAATTTTTCGAGAAAGTGGTTATACAGTGAGTTCAAAACTTTTCAGCTTCTCTTCTACTCCTCCTTATTCGAAGTTATTGAAGTGAAATGCGACAGAGTAATGAATCACGAAGAAATTTTAGAATCATTTTTTCACCCTTTCATTCCCGAAATAGTCGATGGTGAGGTATTGCGTTTTTCATTGGAAAAATATAATTCGCAACCGAAAATCAACAACAGTGAAGAAATTGCATTGAAAGTTCTTGGGAATCTAGCGGTGATGAATATTCTTTTCCGAAATTTGGAGTGTTTTGACATGCAAGTTGAAGTTGCAAGAACCTCTGTTCCTAAACTACTATTGATTTCAGTCAGCGGCTGCGTAGAGTATCAAAGTTAATCCGTGGATGCATTAAATATATTGCTCCAGAACCTCATATCTGGTCGTACTCCCTTCAGTGCAAGAATGATGGGCGCATTCCAGTTCACATTGCTCTAAAATCTGACGGATCGAAAACTTTGTTGTACGATCGAATAAATAGATGGATGTCGGTAAGGGAAATAGGCGTGAAATATCTATTCTTTCATATTTAATTTTGGAAAATCTGTAACATTTTGACCAACTTTTTTTAGTTGAAAACTTCTCTGCAGCATTATTTGAACAAAACACTTGCGCCATTTTGAAATTATAAAAAAAACACTTCTTTGTGAAGTTAGCTCGCATTCCGAACAAGAACAATTACTAACTCAAAACTTCAAAAACAGGGAAGACTTTGTTTCAGGATCGAAAGCGTACTGGCTTACATACAATTGTGTGTGACGACGAACGTCTTGCTGCTGTTATTGACTTCGAAATCAATCTTCAAAATCAAGTTCTACCCTTGAACGAGTTTCGATTGGAGGGAGATGCAGAGTTATTGATTATTATGGGGGTGGCTCTGAAACGCAGACGGCATCCACTTGGGGTTAAAAACCTTTCATTAGCTATCGATCAACAGAAGGATATTCTAAACTTCATTAGGAACATCAGCGGAATCGATTCAATCAGTTTGGTTCCCATCACTGACGGACTATGTGAACTTCAACTAGACACTGTTTCTCAATTGGAACAATAAAAGAATGCGAAGAAACTTTCAATTTCAAAATTTATTATCACTACACCGATCCAAGACTTGGGTTTGATCAGTTTTACAAATGTGGATTTAATAGTAAGCACAATTTCCACCGATGATGTGATTTATTTGAAAAATGTGAGTCTGATTTTTTTTTAATTTTCTAATGAAAAAAAAACTGTAGGGAATCACCGAAACTTCGACACTTTCAAAGTTCAAAATAAGCTTAAATGCCTCTACTATTGATGAAAGTCTCTACGAAAAGTGGTCACCATTCCGCAGAGTCAATGACGTCAATTGTATTTGGTATTTGCTTCTTCCAAATTCTTATTTTCATATTATGTTGAATTTCCCCAAAAAATTGATAGTATTTTCTCGTGTTGGCCGTGATGAGATTCCTGAAGAGCTGCTAGGAGAGGAAGTTTAATTTTTGCTTCGTTTCATTTTTTAACAACCGTTTTTATTTTGTATCTTAATGAATTCTCGTAATTTGAAAAATATTCAGTAGCAAACTATCAAAATAAAAAACGATTCCTTGACACCATCACGTCAAAATGCACAGCAGGGGGTCCGCTGACCACGCCCCCTCCAACATTTGCATTTTTAGCTGTTACAGCTGTTTTACACGTTTTTTTCCAGTTTTTCTTGTTTCTCTGGACAAAAATATAAATTTTATTGCTAATTATGTTAAAAAAATGCACAAAAGCCAAAGCTATTCTAAAAATTGCAGCCCGAAATCGTCAATCTATGTTCTTTCTCTATTTCTGGTTTTGTTTTTATTTTTGTGCATTTTTGTAACATAATTAGCAATAAAATTTATATTTTTGTCAAGAGAAACAAGAAAAACTGGAAAAAAACGTGTAAAACATCTGAAACAGCTAAAAATGCAAATGTTGGAGAGGGCGTGGTCAGCGGACCCCCTGCTGTGCATTTCGACGTGACGGTGTCAAGGAATCGTTTTTTATTTTGATAGTAGTTTCTGTGAAAGTATGCTTTCCGCGACCTTTTTTCAATTCCGTGAGCACAAAACAAAAGTTTCCGTGCAACGCATGATACGTAGCTGATAATAAATTTGTCTTTTTTCATTCTATTAACGCACGCTATAAATACTGATATCAACTGCCCACTTCACTTTTTCTATCTATCAACTTTTCATCTTTTTTATGTTAATGCTACCATCAAAAAAATTTTTTTTCAAATCAAAATCTTTCTCTTGTTTTTATTTTTTTTTCTTGCAATTTTTTTTGTTTTAGTCATGCCTTATGCTTGTGATTGGTTGGGAAGCACAGTATTCCACCCTGACAAGTTTCTGGCTGTCCGGTCTGGAGCAAATAGGGTTGTTGTTTGGCTAAACGAGCACGAAATTAGCTACGAAAAAAAATTGCATCCAACTATCGTTGAGTGTAAAAAACGGGATAAATATATGGAGGTGGATGAAGACATTAAGGATGTATTACAGGGTGCGGCCAAAGTATGGAAACCAAACTTTGTCGGTGTCTAGAGCGTGCGACAGGTTTAGCAGATCTACGATTTTTTCCTAACTTTTTACTCATCATGTCAGTTGTATACACAAAAAATTTCTAAGCGCTAACTTATTCTTTACGGTTACGGTGGTCAGTTCAGTCCAGACAAATCCGTTAACAACGCAAAAAGTGCCATTTTCCGCATGGAGAAAAACGTGTTAGCAGCTTCGAACAAGGGATATTAAGATTTTAGCTTATGTAGAGAAATAACCTTATATAATCTGAAACCGTTACAAAAAAAAATTGAGCCTCTCTCGATCAAAATGAACATGGTCAGAAACGAACATTACACATGACATTGGCTTGGCACGCAACTTCTTTATGGTTCCATTTCCTTGAAAAAATCGATTTTTTCGAAAGAGAGGAAACCTTTCCAAAGTTTCGTATGGTTGTTTGAGTATCCAATAATACCTATAAAAACTGATGCTAGCCGAGAGGAAGCTCAATTCAGCTTATTTGTGAAGAGAAGCTCTGAGGACCAGATTTGACGGTTTTTTTGTGAAATGCAGCCTAGAAATCAAAAAATAGCCGTTTCTAGAAAAGCCAAATGGATTTATGATCTAATTCTAGCCGTCTGATACAGTTTTCTATATAGAAGTCAGTTTTTGACACGATCCGCAATTAAGTTTCGTCCAATCTCTATAATAGGCGTTTTTCTGATGATCGAACAGTTTGCCAAAACGACGTTGGTTCTCATCTCAAACAAAGAATTTGAACATTTCGCAAAATAAGTTATTGCACACAGTGTTCAAGCTTACTCAAAAAAAATTTGAAGCTTCTGAAGCAATTTCACGAAAAGTTATAAACCGGCAAACCGCGAACAAGTAGCGTGTCAAAAGCGATTTGTTTGAAACATTCAAGTAAATGCGATAGGAAATTAGGAAGACCGTGTACAGAAACATTATTTGCATCATTCTTAGTATTGGTTCAACTAACTCGTGCCCAAGTTTCAGCGTGATCGAAATAGCTTGAAAGATTTTATAGCGGTCGGAATCGGTTTCCATACTTTGGCCGCACCCTGTATATGAAGATTTAAAAGAATTCACAAGAAAAGATTCAACATTCAAAGAGATTCATGTTTGTGTCGGGGATGAAAAGTTTTATTCGGAAGAAACTGAGCTTGTCTTGATTCGATGTTTGACAGAACAACAAACCAACGTTCGAGAACTTTCATTAAAACAAATGAAATTAAAACAAGCAGTTTCACATGCAATTCTTGTAAATCCGAACTATCTGAAAAGAATTCGGTTTGAAAGTCTGGAAAGTGATCAATTCAATTCTGATGACTTTTTGCCAATGGCATCGTGGATTTCTGAGCGTCGGTTGGAATTGGTGCTGTTTTTTAAAAGTTTCACTATGGAAAGCGGAGCTGAGTGCAAAAAGGTGAGAGAAAAAAGTAAAGTGTATAGAGACCCGTTCTAACGACTACTGGCAAAGTTTTGTTTTTAAAGAAGGGGGGGGGGGGGGGGGGCAGAAGATTTTTGGGAAAATTCTGGGGGAATAGTGTGCATTTTGCCGTAAGATGTGGTGTCTACACTAATTATTCATTTCTGAATATTTTCAAGAAAAACAAACACAGTTTTCAACCTGGGGCTCGAACTAACTTCATTGATTTTCAGCTTCTCCATCACTCATCCGTTTTCTGGCACGTGAAAATTTATTATAAAGTGGCGTGGACCGAGAAAGAATTTGTCTATATGAAGTCATTATTCGCTCCAATCAAATATGCCAGGCTTGACGTAGGGGATCGAAGCAGCTCCGTAATGTTTTCGTTACCGGATTCTGGCGGTAGAAACAAAAGAGACGAATCAACGAATTTAAAGGTTTTTAGAATATTATTTCCGGAATAGTTCTTAAGAAACGGATCATTACAGGATGTCGACTGGGTGAGGATTTTCGGTCTCAGGGATTACATGGAGATCATTTTACCTGACTTGGACTTCCTCACTATGTAAGTTCTGTGCTGATTCCACCCACTATTAAAAACAGAAAAATTTCAGACATAAACTTCGAATAGTATCCAAAAACATCAGAAGTTGTATAGATGAAGTTAAGCCTGATCCTCGTATCAAAGTTTGGTCCATTTACAGTCCTTATGAGTTTTTGGAAATGACTGTTCAATTTGAAAATGAAAAGATTGGAATTTGCCGCGAATCGTTCACAGGAACCAAACAAAAGGCTGAAGAAACTTTTTTTGCGAATTTGAAATATAATTTGAAAAATCAGAAAGCAATTATTGAAAAGTTCCAGTGTTATGACATGGATCTTGAACACATAAACAAGATTGGAGACGTACTCAGACAGTTGGATCGCCCTCTTCGTGTGAAGCAAATAAGAATAGACGCAGAAGAAGAAGAAAGCTTAATGCAAATTATTCCACATCTTGACGTAGAAGCACTTGAAACAATTCTAATTCAGCCTTGTGTGTGTGTGTGTGTGTGTGTGTGTGTGTGTGTGTGTGTGTGTGTGTGTGTGTGTGTGTGTGTGTGTGTGTTTGTGTGTGAGTCGCCAGCCCTAGCAAGATCCCTACTGAACCGATTTTGATCGGACCTGGACATATCGGTCCAGAATTCTTCCGCGATAATGCCCGTCTATTTTAAATTTTGAAATTTAAAAAAATGAGGTCACCAGGTTCAAAAAACCACGTTTTCAGGCCTTTTTCAAAAATTTCATTGGGGAGAGAGACACACAGGTGGTCACGTGAATATAATAAACCCCGTAAAACTTTTCACAGTTTTTTCATTTCTAAAAAAAAGTGGAGCCAGGCGGTAGGAGGCGCGGAGCGCCGATGACCGTCTGCTTCTACTTGCTTGTTAGATATCACTTGTTAAAATACGGGTGAAGAACACAGCCTTGCCAATAACATATCTAATTTTTAATGAATGATCAGTGTTTGGATAATTGAAGTACCAAATTTGAATAGTTTCCGTGCTGAGATGTGGATCACCCATTAACATGTTGATAGTCTCGTCGATGGAATCATTTTCAAATACTATTTTCCATTTTTGAAGATTCGAACGTTTCAGAAGTTCCTGAAAAATTAGTGTCTTTTAAGTATAAATCGCATTTATATAAAACCTCTTTTAGTGAGAAGACGTCGCTTGCAGTAATATTAAGTATTGCTATATCCACAGATAAAAAGTTGTTCAGGTTCATTTGCTGGATTGGAGTATCGATAAGGAGTTTCTCAAAGACCAACTTTTCAGCATTCTTCCATTGTTCTAAACCTGAGATGTCTTGTACGCTAATTCTTCCGACTTCATTTCGAATCCATGATCTTCCCATGTGAATATTCCGAAGTGAATTTTTATCAATATAAGGTAACACCTGCATTATTTCGTCTTCTTGCTCCACTCCCATTTTCAATGTTTCCACACGAAGAGGTAAATCTCTTGTTGCTAAAACATTCCCAATTTTCTTGAATTGTTCTAATTTCATTCCAATAAGTTTCAGCTCTTTCATGCATGAAAATTGATGGTTCAAGTGAGTTTTGAAAGAGCTATGGAAAACTGGTAGCTCCACCAAGTGACTCCGATAAAGTTCCTCTGGTTTATCTCTTTTCTTTTTGTCTAATTTTTCTAATTGCTTCGAAATGTTATAAACACCAATTGTCTGTGTATTCATTCCAAACACTTCATTTTCGAGTTCAACTGTCGTGATTGTTCGAAAGTTGTTGGCATTTATTGTGTATACTTGAATACGGGCATCAGGTTTAATAACATCTACGCAGTGTCTGATAACTTTTGCGGTAATACGCAATCTTTCGCTGAAAATTTGAAGTTCAACATTTTGGAGGTTTTGAGATAGATCAAAAGATGACACTGTTCTAAAATCGTGGACCCAACAAAAAAATCGTGAACCAAGAGAAAAAAATGGTGGACCGATTGAAATTTGTGTTTTGAAAAAAATCGTGGACCAAAAAAAATCGTGGGCCAAGAAAAAAAAATCGTGGACCGGTTGAACATTGTGTTCTGAAACAAAATCATGGACCGAAGTTGAGGCTTAGTTTACGCCTACCTGTTTTAAAGAGTCAGAACTAGTCAAAACTGGTCGGCTCTGATTTGTCCAGTTCTTATCGGACCAGTTCTGACTAGTTATGATTCTTTAAAACGGGGAGACAAAAACTAAGCCTCAACTTCGGTCCACGATTTTGTTTCAGAACACAATGTTCAACCGGCCCGCTATCTTTTTTCTCGGTCCACAATTGTTTTGCTCCACGATTTTTCCAAAATCAAAAATTTCAATCGGTCCACGATTTTTTTTTCGGGTCCACGATCTTTTTTTTGGGTCCACGATTTTTTTTGTTGGGTCCACGATTTGCGAACAGTGCCCAAAAAATTTGCTCAAAAATAGTGTGTGTTATCGAGAAAGTTTTATCGATAAATCTCCAATCCGACAAAAATCTGACAAAAGATCGACAAAAAATTATCGATAAATTGTCGACAAATTATCGATACGTCACGCTTTTTTATCGATAAATTATCGATAATTTGTCGATAATTTTATCGATAAAATTCGACAAAAACCGACAAAAGCCGTGAAAAAAGATTAACCATCTTGACGTGGAATTATTTATTTTTTCATCATTTTTTCCACGAAGAAACCACGTGGGGAGGCCTCATTTTTCCACGATTGTTTTTTTGCCTACAAAATGCTTTGTTAAAAATGATAAATTTATCGATAACGTGTCGATCTTTTATCGATAATTTTTTGTCAGATTTTTATCGATAATTTATCGACAAATTATCGATAAAATTATCGATAAATATTCGATAAAAAACCGACAAAAATTTATCGATAAAATGTCGATAATTTATCGAAAAATCTATCGATAAAATTTATCGGTAAATTTGTCGATCCCGTGTCGATAACACACACTGCTCAAAAAAGACGGGTTTTGATTCCACTCACACATCGAAAAAGTTCAAATCAGCTAGAATTGTTTCCATAACATCTCGAAGTCCGAGAACCTTCAACCAGTTTACGTTCGCCTGGAATGATTCATGTTGATCGTAAGAACGAATAAACTCACAGGTTGCAATTGTTGACCCAAACTTTTTTCTGGCACCGTCAAAATGATTTGAGTATCAGAACGATATTCAATAGCAAACGGAGTAAAAAACTCGATAATTGCATCTTTAGTTTCCCATGCATTGAGAAAAATTATTATGATCCTGTAGAATATTGAAGAGTGGAGAAGTAACTGAAAATTGAAAAGGATTATTTAAAAAAAAAGAATGAGGTTCAACTTTTTTTCAGTTGATTTTTTTAACCATAAATACCTTTTTTACTTCTACTGCACATTCCATCGTCAGGTTCTGCAGATAAAACTCCAATATTAATCGGCCTTCTTTTTTCCATGAAACTAAAGGTAGGAAATCATCCGAATTGATGAAACCTCCAACAATTTTCAAATGGATGGTTTTCAATTGAATAGGTTCTAAAAGTTGGACGAGCGAAATTCCTTGTTTGATATCCACAGTTTCCATTCGGAATTCTTTAGTTTTGACTTTCTTAGAACTGGTCTTCCAAACTTTCTCAAGACATTCAAACAACATGGGATCTAAACTCTCGTCGTAAACGTTATACGCAAAACACTCGAGAGAGATTTTTTGATCGGCAAATATTGCTTCAAAGTCTTCGGAAAGGACTTCCATAATTTTCGCTTCCACTATCGTCGACTTATTCAAGTCATTGCATTCAATAGATGTGGAATGTGCTAATTTTTTGTATTCAATTATCAAACTTTCTTCCAACGGAAAACACAGCTGAACATGAATGGATTTTTCTCTGCTGACGGTATACAACCCGCGTAGCTGTCCTGCATGCATTCCTCTTATCCATTCCCAGGCGTATGGCATTTTTCTTCGGTTTTTCTGATGAAAAAAAATTATCAAAACGGAAGTGTACGCAAGACGTAGATTGACAGAGACGTCATTTTGTCATACATATCTGATTTTGAAAACATGATGCAAAATTTTCGAGGAAATTTTTTTTTCCATCAAAAGACCAACAGAATCTTGACTTTCCTTATTTTTTAAAAACTGCAGATTTGCTTCTAAAAACACTCGTCTAATTGTAAGAGTCGTAGTATGCACCATAGTCTGGACTATGAAATAGAGAGACATTTTTCATAGTCAAGAAATTTTTCAATCCTTTTGACGCTGTTAATCAAAAATTGTATCACATTTTTCTCTACAATTTAGTTTTTTAACCGTCAAAAAATCTCAAAAATTGAGTGATTTACGGTCAAATAACTGAAATTTTTGTCAAAATCAATATCGATCGATAAATCCGCGGATAGATGTTTTGGCAAACTTTTGACTAGCGGAAAGTTTTTACTAAGGAGGGGTCTAACTTTTTGCACTATAGTCATTGAAAACCCCGGGAGGCATTTCGGAAGCATTACAAGTCAGGGTCTACAGTAGTTTGAAGGAAAATAATTTTTGATTTATTACTTCATTCTTCATTTCCAGTTCATTTTCTAGGTAATTCTGATAATCAGTTTTCCACCCTGTAAAGCTTAGATCAGCCTGTTCTAATGGGAAAATACAAAAATTGGGACATCCGGAAATGCTCTGCGTTTTTCAGGGCACTTTTATATTTTCAAAAAAAGCATCGTTTTTTCAAGGATCCCTGGAAGGATTTTGAGCGAATTTCCGTGCACGGACCAATTTTTCGAAAAATTTTATCATCATGGTACAGATAAACCGTTATTGAACTTTGAATGAAAATTAGAATAAAACACTATCACTTTTTTGCTAAATGTAAGAAATAACCTAAAACAATAATTCTGAAAAAATTTGAACACCCGAAAAAACTTTTTAATTGTTAAGCGTCATGTTAAGGTCTGAAAAGGTTATTCAATAGTTAAAAAAAAAAGATTTTCAATTACTTTTTGGCATTATTTGGCATACTCAAAAAGGCAAAAAAAGTCGGAAAATAACAAAAAGTGATTAAAAATCAGACTTGTCACGAGCCGGGCCGGGGTTCAAGCAAAAAATGTTTTTTGAACAATTTTTTTTTTCGCGGTTTTTTTCTACGTTTTTGGCCCATGTTTCACAAAAGGAAATTTTGATCAATTTTTAGAAAAAAGATCAGGGAAAAGTTTCGGAATTGGGCTGAGAAATCTTTGAACTCGTGCCGGACCACATTTTGACAAATCTATTAAAAATCATTAATTCCAAAAGTAACCTCATAAACATTTCGGAAAAAAAATCCAACGAGAGTTACCTTGTGAGAAAAACTTGTTTTATAACCAGCTGCGACAATGTGTCCTTGAAAACAAAATGTGAAAACAGATAGATATTGCTAATGATAAAATAAGAGTGAGAAATAAAAAGACGTCAATGATGAAAAATCGGATAAGTTGAGCGGGTGTTTGACGAGTTTTCACAAATGTGAAATCTAAATAAAAACTTCCTCCATGATCAAGAGCAACTTAGTTTTCAGAAAGTTCAACTATTTAAAACAAAGTCGGAAAGAAAACAATCAACAGAAACGGAAATTCAAGAGAAGAATGAGAAATATCCCATCTTCAATTTTCGTAAGAATCCATTAATCTCTTTTTCTATCTCTCAATTTTTTTTCTCTGTTTCTCACCCAATCAAAAACGTTGGGGTGCATCAAAACAATCGTTGTTTCGTGTGGTAAAAATCTTTTTTTTTCAATTTCTAAAATTTTTTGAAACAAATTCTACATTTTCACAACTTTAAACACTAATATTTACAGAGAACCTCCATTTTTTAACAAATGAATATTTCCTGAGAAAACAATGCAAACCATAATTTCATTCAATCTCCGAGTTTGATAACTTGAAAAGCATAGTCTTAGTTCCCAACTTCTCGAACTTAAGTGCAGCAAATTACTCCTTGAATTTGTCGATTTTCTTGGTCCAGTTGTGTAATACTTCGTGTGCCAAACCCATCCTGATAGTGTTTTATTCTGATTTTCGTTTAAAATTCAAAAAATTTATACCGTTGTATCTATTCCACCACGGTAAAACTTTTTGAAAAATAGGTCCGAGCCCAAAAAATCGCTCAAAATCCTTTTTAACACTGTTTCGGAGCAGCGATTTCAGCAGTTACCAACAGCTGTGTGGAACAACAGGTAGTTTCATGTGACTTCGCTTATCAAATAATGTTAAGATGGAGCACCTTTGAAAGCAATCTAAATGTATGAAGCTTAGATCGGTCTATTTTTAAGCAGAAAATACGAAAAATCGTACAACTGATAAAATTTCTTAAAATGTTGAAAAGAAATTGAATTGTTACGAGCATATTCAATTTCGGAAGTAATTGTTTATCGGGGAAATTTTGAAAAGATAAAGCTTCAATATTTATAAAGAAGCTATATATCACTGGTCAAAACATGAGTAAAAAACACAGCAACGTCAATCAAATATCTAACTTGAAGAGAATGAGAGGTGTCTGAATAATTAAAGTACCAAACGACACTTTTTGTAGTAACAATATGTGGTTGACCCAAAAGTGTGTTGATATTATTTTCGATTGAATTGGTTTTGAAGGCTATCTTCCATTTTTGTAGTTTTGACGATTTGAGAAGTGCCTGAAAATGGATGATTTGTTATAGGACTTCAATTTACAAGGTTATCAAAATGATAACTAATTTGATTTTTCTCGTAATAAAAGTACCTCTTTCAAAAAAAATATGTCTTGACCAGTAATGGAAACCACTGTCATATCCACAAATGAAAAGTGATTTATGTTCATAGCTTGAATCGGCGTTTTGACTGTTCCTTTATAAATAAATTCTTCGGCATTCATCCATTGCTCCAACTGACCCAGTTCAGCAATATCTAACGTTCTTTCCTCTTCATCATAATCAAACAATTCACTGATCAAATGAATACTTTTCAGCGAGTCCACATCAAGATAAGGAAGTATGACCTTGACACATTTCTCATCCAAAACTATTAGTTTCAATTTTTTGACACATAGCAATGGTTCTCTCGATGCCAATGCATTTCCAATTTTTTCCAATAATAAAGGACCCGTTCTCAAACTCAACTCATCCAAACATGACCTTTGACGTGCCATTTCATTTTTGAAATTATGATCTTGAGTTTTTTCGCTTCCGTAGGCGTAAGAATTCCAGTCTTTTCCGGAAAATTGGGAAGGGTTCCAATCTATGTCGTGCCTATTGGACCTGCTGAGCTTTCCGTTTTCGAGGAATACCTTTGTTTCAATTTCAGCTCCATAACCTTTGATGGCATACTCTTTAATACGAGACTCTGGACGAAGCTCGTCGATACACTTTCGGATATACCACGATACATGGCGAAGCCGCTGCCTGTAACCCAAATTCCAAAATTTTTGACACAGCAAAAAAGCTCAACGGCTCGGACGATGAAAACATAACATCAAAAAGACTCACACATCAAAAAAATCTAGTTGGGGCAGAATATTTTTCATATAATCCCGCAGCCCTAAGATGCTCCGCCATTCGGAGATTGGACTATCCAATACAAACTGAATTTATAATGATTTGCTTCTGATGGAAGTTGAACTCACCAAACCAAAATGCTCCGGCAATAAAACGATGTCTTCTGTTTCAAATTTGAAGAAAAATTTGCGGTATTTATGTTTGATAGTCCATGGTTCGAAGAATTTCGTTATGTTTTCCTTAGTTATACTGTCCTCAGTTATGATTTCCTCAGATATGCTTCCGTTAAAAAAATCTTCCTCGTCATCCAGAGGGGATGAGTAAGTGATCGTGAGCGTATCAATTGATGAAGAGTGGCAAAGTAACTGAAACAGCCTCTTGATTTTTTCTGGTTTTCATTTTGCTATTTTCATGAAATCCGAAAGTACGAAGAAAACCCATACCTTCTTAATTTCTAAAAGATTGTCTTTTGACAGTCGTAAAAAATCAAGAACAATTGAATAACGAACGTTTGGTGTCCTTGAAATCAACGTTGTCAGGTCAGCAATGTGTAGTAATGCGTGGGTAAAATTGCAATCAACTGTTTTCAATTCATCAGGGTTGAGGAGTTCAATAAGCGAAGCTAGTTCCTTTGCGTTTAGCTCAGTCGTTTGTAAATTGATAACTTTGAGTTTTCGAGAGCTTGACAGTTCTTCAAGACATCGAATCAAAATTGGGTAAGAATGTATAAAAGGCACATCAGAGAAATAAATTCGAAGCGTTTTGAGAGGAAGTAATTGATGACTGAAAACTTTTGTGAAGTCTTCGTAAAGAGCTTCATGAGCTTCCTCCCCCACATTTATTGACTTTCCAAGTTGATTGGATGATATCACTGTGCCATCAAAATCTTTCTGATAGTAGATGCAGACAGCTCCCACGTTCGTCGTGTAGGCTAATTCAAATGCAAGCTGATCTTCGCAATGGTCAAGTGTTATTGCATTCACAGGCTCTTTGCGTAGTTCTTTGTTGAGTAAAAGCCAACCGAGAGGCATATTTGTTCGGCTGTTTTGAAGTTTATCTGAAAATTATTGAAATTATTTTTTTCAAAATTTTTCCAAAAGAGTGAAAAAGAGAAAGAATAGTACTATTGAAAACTTTTGAGGATATCGCGTAGCTTCTTATTATTTTTCGATAGAGAACATCGATAGAAAAAACAAATTGAAAATGGAAAATCAGTTGTGTAGTTAGAAAGATGGTGTCTGTATCAGCTTATGTTGGCATTATTTGAACCGTTATCAAACACCTCAAGCTGTAGAAAAGACCAAATAACACTCACATTAATCATGTCGTTAAACATTCAAAACTTTTCTAAATTTTTATCAGTTTCGCCCAATTCAGGAAAGTTATTCTATGAAAAACTTTCATCTGAATATCAGAATATTTGATTAACATTTCGACCTTTAGGAAAACTGCTTGAGTCTGAAAGTTTCATTCCCAATATTCTCAAAGCCAAGGTTAATTTTTTGCGTTTATCAAAATTTTCTGTAGAAATTGTTGTTTTTCTTTGAATTATTTCCGTAGAGTAAAAAGTTGTGCTTTTCAGTTTTTTTTACTTTTCAAAAAAGGGGAAAAGGGAGAATTTCGCTTTTTATAGTCACATTTTTCGTAATGGCTCAACTGATTTTGCCTGTGAATTTTGACCGATTTTTCACTGATGAATTGGTGACATCTTCTCATTTTCTAGGCTATTCTAAAATGCTTCCAACTCTATTTTGTACCGTTTGAAGTGATTTTTGAGGGTTTTTATTATGAAAAGTAGAATTAGAATAAAAAACACATCAAATTAGAAAAAAAATAGAAAAATGTGATTTCAGTCCCTTTTTAAGAAAGAATCTTGGCTTTCTTTTTTTTGGTTTCCGGAACCTTTGACACTCTGCAGAGGCTCTCGATTTTTTCAGGGATTTGTATTTTCAAAGAAAACATAGTTTCTTTCAAGGATTGCTGCCTCGAAACAGTGTTAACAGCGATTCCAGTACTCGATCGAGAAAGCGTCCGCACAACTATTTGAAACTGGTTTATTTTTGTTTTATACACATTATTTTGACAGTAGCAAGACTCTAATACACAAAAATACAGATTAGAATCAATTCCGACCTCTTCTGGATTCAGAATATCCAGAAGACGTCAATTTTTTTACTTTTTTTCTAGATGAGATAGAGCCGAAATCTTAACGGGAATCACTTAATAGGATCATAAGAAGATTTTTTGCAAGAAATCAGGATTCTAGCTCAACCCATTCATACTGAAAATTCACGATTTCTGTCAAAAATTGCTAACAATGCTAATTTTTTTCAAATTTTCCGTTCCCCTGGAAAATTTTTTCACTAACTCCGACGGGAGATTATTATGAAAAGATACCCACACCTAAGGGCTATTCAGAAAAAAAAAGAGCTCCAAAAAAAGTGGGTGTCTTAAAAGGGTTTTAGGCCAAAAACTGAAAATCACGTAAGGGTCCCCCCTTATGAAAGTTTTTTTTCGAAAAAATTTTGAAAAATTAATTTTTTCCAAAAGTAAGTATTTTGAATTCTCATACCATAAATAAGTACCAGACGCAGTTTGAGACTTCAGAATTGAATTTTAGCCATTTTATAGTCGATGATGCGTGAGATCCCAGCAATTCTGGATAAGTGTCTATAACATGGCTGAAATTCAATTCTGAAGTCTCAAACTGCGTCTGGTACTTATTTATGATATGAGAATTCAAAATACTTACTTTTGGAAAAAATTAATATTTCAAAATTTTTTCGAAAAAAAACTTTCATAAGGGGGGACCCTTACGTGATTTTCAGTTTTTGGCCTAAAACCCTTTTAAGACACCCACTTTTTTGGAGCTCTTTTTTTTTCTGAATAGCCCTTAGGTGTGGGTATCTTTTCATAATAATCTCCCGTCGGAGTTAGTGAAAAAATTTTTCAGGGGAACGGAAAAACTGAAAAAAATTAGCATTGTTAGCAATTTTTGACAGAAATCGTGAATTTTCAGTATGAATGGGTTGAGCTAGAATCCTGATTTCTTGCAAAAAATCTTCTTATGATCCTATTAAGTGATTCCCGTTAAGATTTCGGCTCTATCTCATCTAGAAAAAAAGTAAAAAAATTGACGTCTTCTGGATATTCTGAATCCAGAAGAGGTCGGAATTGATTCTAATCTGTATTTTTGTGTATTAGAGTCTTGCTACTGTCAAAATAATGTGTATAAAACAGAAATAAACCAGTTTCAAAAAGTTGTGCGGACGCCTACAGGGCCTTCCTCCACCGAGTCATGGAAACGCTGTTAAAAAGAATTTTCAGCGACTTTTTGTGCTAAAACCAATTTTTCAAAAAATTCGATCATGATGGAATACAATGTTATAAATTTCTTGAACTTTGAACAAAAATTAGTATAAAACACTATCAGGGTGGGTTTGGCACACGAAGTAAGTACATTTCTCAACCACAGGCACATATTGTTTATTTGCTCTCCACGTTTTTGATTTCTTATCGGTTTGGAAAAAGAGTCATACCTAACATTTGCGTTAAAATCGTTTGTAAAACTGAAGTTTGATTACGTTTCAGAATCGGTCAACGAGCGTGTCACTCTGCCCCACTCTAAAGAAAATTGTGATCTTTTTTTCTTAAATTTTATCTATTTTCAGTAAAAACCATGCCCTACGCTTCTGAATGGTTGACATTTATTTTGAATAGAATTTCTGGTGTTATGGGTGTAAGTTGCTCCCAAAATTCAGTAGCTCTCCATTTCGACTTAGGAGATATTGTATATGAAAAGTCTCTGAATTCAACTACTGTCGAATGCAAAGAACTGAACAAATGGTCAATGGTGGAGCTTGGAATGAAGACAGTTTTTGCTGAAGATTTTAAAGAGATATTCAATAACCACGTTGGCAACACCCTGCACACCTTCGGAATAACTGCACGCGATAAGGATTGTTATTCGGAAGTTTTTGAGCCAACACTAATTCAATGTCTTGAAAATGTTGAGAAACCCAAAATCTTCAAGGTCCTCTCTTTTACATCTCTAAACATAAAGCAAGGAGTTAAACTAGCCCGTCTTGTTGACTCCAACAGGCTATTACGTATTGCTTGGAAGTTCTCCAAAGACGATGAGATTTCGATAAAAACGGAAGACATTTTATCTTTGAAGAATCGAGACTTGGACATTAGTTTTTCATTTCACGAATTGTCTATGGAAAATGCTTTGGAAATCAAAAAGGTATGCTTTCTCATCTTAATCTCAATTTTTCATCCTCAATTTCCAGCTTTTGAGCCATTCTGAAATGCTAAAAAAGGTGGAAATTGTTTGCCAATATTCGCTGGATCCACAACTTTTCGCACCGTTTCTTGCTAAATCCTTCACGAGAAATGACGAATTTCAATATATTTTCAAACTGGTTACTCCAAAAGATGATCGAATTGAGAATGATCAAGCTGAAAAAGAGCAAGTAGAAAATTTAGAGGTGAGTTGTTCAGGTTTCGAAATCTTTACTATTATTACTGAACAAATTCTGTGTGTTTGTGTGTGTGTCGCCGATCCTAGCAATATCCACTGAGCCAATTTTTATAGGGCCTGGACAGGTCGGTCCAGAATTGCGACGCGATGGTGCCCGTCTATTTTAAACTTTCAATCTGATAGAAATGAGGTCAACATTTTCAAAAAACCAAATTTTCAGGTCTTTTTTGAAATTTCCATTGGGGAGAGAGACGCATAGGGGGCCACGTGAATATAATAAACCCCCGTAAAACTTTTCACAGTTTCTTGATTCCTATGAAGTGTTGTGAAGCCAGGCGGTAGGAGGCGCGCAGCGCCGATCAGCGCCGAATCGCCGACTGGTATTCTTTATTTCAAATATTTCCTCAACGACACTACGAAATTACGCGCATTCATTAGCAGGATATCCTTTGTTTTTTTTTCAAGAAATGCCTCGAAAACGTTTCTATGGTAATTTACAGAGGAATTTGTCGGTAAATTTACAGGATTTTTTGATAAACTTCTTGGTGAAATTCTCGATGATTTGTTTTTAAACTATATTTAGTCTCTGTAAAATTTTTTATCGAAACACCAAAAGTTGATTCAAAAATGTTTTACAGACAGCAAACTGGCTCCAAGTTTTTGCACTTCGCGATTACATGGATATCATTATGACCGATTTGAACTTCTTCGATATGTAGGTCTTATCGAACTCTTTTTTTCTAATACAAAACCAATTTCAGAGAAATCCTTCGAAAAACATCAAAAGATATTCGAAGCTGTATCGATAACATAAAGCCAAATCCTTCAATTGATTCTTTTACCATAGGTAAAATGTGCGGATTAATTTCCGCCGTAGTCCAGCTTGAGAACAAAGAGTACAGAAGAAACATGTACGAGACCGGAGAAATTTTCAAGAATGACTTCAAAACTTGTTTCGATCATCAGAAGTCGTGCTTGAAGGAACTGAAACTATTAGGACTTGAATCACAGGCTTTGAAGTTGATCTTGCACATTTTTGAGCAAAGAAATGTGCCTCTACCAGTGGAAACTTTGAAGATCATGCTATCTCCGTTTGGAACTCTTCTACTAAAAGCACTACATTATGTTAGTGCTGATGCACTAAGAGATATCCATATTTTTCGTGAAAGCACCTACGATTTACTCCCTGGATTTGGATTTGAACCAGTTTTTGATTTGGATCTCGGTGAAATTTGCACACTGAACCAATGGAAGAATGCCGATAAAATACATATTGAGGAATTCATTGTGTCAACTCCAATTCAACAATTGAATTTGGATACTTTTTCCATTGTGGACATGACAGTTAAAACTATTTCTTCAGATGATATTATCTTTTTGAAAGAGGTCAGTGAAATCTTCTGATTTATTTGGTCCGACATGTTTTTTTTTCATCCTGTTTTGAATTTTCCTTACAAACCCAGTCAGAAACTACAAGGTAACAGGTAAATATGGGAACACACATAAATCGTTATAAAAATTTTCAAACAAAAATGATCTTAACAGTTTTTTTATTGAACAAACACTGTATACATGGGCAGAGAATGTTCGGAAAGATGTTCAAAATGGCCTCCTTTCTAAGGACGAACGTTCAGACGCTTCGGCAAATTGTTGGTCATGGCCACGGGGTATTGTGGAGTTATCATGCCTAGGCTCCAACCAATTCTTTCTTCAAATCATAAAAAGATCTCAAATTTTTTCTTACGATATGTGACTCCAATAGGACCTATGACTAGATTTTTTTGCAGAATAATAGAAAAAATATATAAAAACAAAAATAAAACAATTAAATGATGGTCGGGGTTACAGTAACCGGTTACAGTAAATGAAATGGCGTTTGAAAACATGGCCAATGAAAAAATGAAATTAGAATGAAAAAATACGTTGGAATTGAAAACGAAAAAGTGGGTTCAGTTTTTTAAAATCTCCAAGTTTTCAGACCCTATTGAAATCTTCCAAACTGCAAAAATGTAAAATTGTTTTCAAAACAAATACTATCGATGCAACTCTTTATGAACGTTTACAAGAACCACATCGCCATGTGCCAAATTTGAATACCATCTGGTATTTCCCTATAATTGGCACTCAAGAATCTGTTCAAATCAAGTATGACGTTGGTAAGGCTGTTACTTTCACTCGTATTACATCCGATAGAATTGGTTGATTCCATTTTTTTTTTAATATTTTGATTTTTCTACAAATAGCTTTGTATTTTCACTCCACCTATCAACTTTTCAGAAACTTAGTGTTATTTGTTCCAATATTTTATTTAATACTCAATTCAATTCACTTCAGAAAAAATTCAATATTCAATAATTCACTATTTTTTTACTCCAGCTTTCACATGTCACAAATTTGTTTGAAGGAGTTATACTGCTGATAAAAATCGAAACATTTTTGGCCATTTGTCTTCTTTTTTTTATCAGTCAATGAGAATTAAGTTGTATAAGACACATTTTTGCACTAGTTTGAAAAAAACGTTTTTTTTTTCTGACGATTTTTTTTCATTCGCTGCCAGGCAACACTGGAAATAATCGGAAAATATATTCGTATTCTTGGAAGTAGATTGTAAATAATGAAGGCAATAACACGATTCAATCTTCCCGCCAGAACTATAATCACAACCTTATCTATAAAATTGGAAAACCACGATTACATAAATGAATGATGTAAATTTTCTGACGTTTTTGTTATTTCTTTTGAAACTAAATATTCGTCTCTTTTTTCTTATCTACAAACATACATAACTCATTGGCAACTTCCATTTTATAAAGTCAATTCGAATCAATTCAATCTTTCCTTTTTTTTCTCGTTTTCTGAAAGAATTATTTTAGAATGGTTGACTACAACTTCAAATTTCTGAATGACATCGAGTTGCATGAAATACAAGATCTCCATATCAGTTGCGATCAATTTTTTGCTGAGCTTGAAATTGTTTATTACCGGAGTTATCCGTTGCCGCCGTTAATGATCGAATATCGACAAGACGGGAAAGACACTTCAGTAACGGACAAAACAACTAAACAATGCGTAACTCTATACGATACTGAACTTTTGGACGTACTTTGTTCAAACTTGGCAATCATTCTGAAGAACCAAGTGGTTCCTTTCCGTATACTCTTGATACACCAATTCTATTATGGTTTTTGTCATTGTCAAAACGAAAAGTCAAAACTTCCTCCACGCATTGCATTTGACAAACTTTGTGATTTTATTGCACGACATAAAAAGCTTCCTGTGAGATATTTAATAATGGATCCAACTGGGATGCAACAACTCTCCGATGTTCTTTCGGCGCTTAACTCAAAAATGCTGCGAACTGTCGAAGTATGCCTGAAGCATACCGATGAGTCGGTTACGATGAAGCAACTTCTGGAAATGGTGGAGAAAAAGATTGCAGCACCTCCGTGCTGCTTGCACGTTCGTAAAAAGGATGCCACTTTTGAAGACATTACTGAGATGAAGGAGGTGAGATGATTTGATTTGTCAGCAGTTTTCTATTGAATATCGTGAGTTTACTTTTTTTTCTTTGAATCTTACTGTGTAGTTCGAGAAGACGATATGGCCTCGGAACCACTGGAAAAATCTCCAGTCAGCTTTGTCCTCTAGAAGGGTATTCTTGACCAAGAGTTACCCGTCATTCAGGAGTATTGTAACTTCGTTCGTTTTTTTTTTCAAAGTTAGAACGATATTTGAGCAAAAACACTGCGAAAATTGTGTTGAGGATTAAATTCTGATGCAAAAACAATATTTTCACATGATCCCAATTTCCTTTTTTTTCAGGTACTATTCAAATCGGCTACTTTGAGTGGAGTTCATTTGTTTTACGAAAACATCGATGACAAGCATATTGGTCAAATATTTGATAAAACTGGTTCTATACCTGATGATGCACATGAGTTTTACTTCGAATGCACCAATCGTTTTTGTGATTCCCGAGAACGCCCGGTGGTAGGTGTCCAGGTGTGTAGACAAGAATTAAACATTCATCGAAGTATGTATCACTTTCAAAACGACTATTTGCTTGACAAGGACTGGGAGGAACTACTTGGAGGAGTGGATTTATCAAGTGTAATCTTTTGAACTCATTATTCACAAAGCTTTTGGTTTTCAGAGCTTCGAAATGCTATTTTGTAAAGGAAGTGATAATGCGATGCAAGTTTTCCAGAATAAACTCATTATGGATATCATTTTGAAAACTTTATCGGTTTTTGAAATGTGAGTTTGAATACTTACTAGGGATTTCTGTGAACACTCCAATCTAGAATGTGTTTAGAATTGGTGTGTATACAATGCCGACCATGCTGAATCTATTAATGAAGTCAAAATCTGCTAATGGCGTTTCAGGTCATTGTTTACTAGACCTCCTTTCCAGAAATTCACATTTTCTCAACCTCCAGAGCTTTAAAAGTCGTAAAATTGAGTCAAAACGGTAACCGGAACACTCCCGACTATTTTCTCATAATTTTAGAATGTTTTTAAAAAAAATTTTTTGAGCTCAATAATTTCACAAGTGTCCCATGGTCTAGTAAATCATGACCTAGAAACGCAATTAGCAGATTTTGACTTCAAAAATCAGAACAGCATGGTAAATATAGTATGTCTGCCAACTTTCAGCTCATTCTAGATCGGCGTGTTCAAAGAAGTCCCTAGTGCTATACCTACGATTTGATAATTTTTAAAGACAGGCATTTCGAAGAGTTTCTCGAGGTATCAAAGATACAATTGATAATGTCTACAAAATCTCAAATATATACGATATCAACATCTTCGCTCAGGATAACGATGCTCACGTTGAAATATGGTGTGAACAACGACGTTACCGATGCTTTTTTTACACAACAGAAAACAAACAATCTCGCTGTGACATTACTTTTGTAACTCCCGATCCTTGTTCAAAAGCTGTTGAAGACTTGTCGGGATACTTTCAACAACAAAGCTTCACATTGGGAAAACTTGAAATGATTGGTAATAATGTGAAGTATCTACTGGACAAGCTCGAATACTACTTGAGATCAAGAGAAGAATTACTTGAAGTTGAAAATTTAGAAATTTCTGCATGGCATCAAGAACATGTAATGAGATTGCTGCAGTATTTAAAGCCGAAAACACTTAAAGCAATTGAAATCATGTTTCCTCGAAAAGATATTGATTTTGAACTTGATGAAATTGTGAAATTAGAGCAGTACAAACAAGCGAAAATGTTCACCATGCGTCGTACAACATTGCCGGCCATAACTCGGATTATTCAAGATATCGCAAGAGCTTCATTCCTTGTTTCGTCAATCGACGAAGAAGAAATATTTCATTTGAAAGAGGTAAGTAAAGGCCATGAAATTTTGGATACTGTTCCGGTTCACGTGTCTCCAGTTCTTTTCATTTGCACCACTGGACTCCTAACTTTTTTTTCATTAATATCATAACTTTTCCGGGTTCCAAATTTACGCAAATGTACCACTCAGACCCCTTTTTTTTAGACTGTTTCAGAAAACTTTCAGATGTTCCGTCAAAGAGTTTGCGACCAGTGAAAAAAAAGCTGGAAACTTGAAAATTTTATGAGGCCGTTACTAAAAGATGCGGCTCGAGTGGTGCAAAACGATGAGACCCGTAAACTAGAACTAACCGGATTATTTATAATGATTATGGATTCAGGAGCTTCTAAAATCATCCAAATTGATCAAATGCAAAATTGAATACTCACAAAGCTCCGTCAACGAATCTTCATTTGATCTACTAGGAGCTCCTCACTTCCGACCCGGCGACTTAATGTTCAACGTGAGAAAAACCTGGTATTATCAGCATACGGAGGTAGATAAAGCTCTTTTGGTTCTTTTGTATACGGAGAAAAAATTGGTTACTTTTACTCGAGTTGATATCGATGCGATTCCAGGCGATGTTATTTTGTGAGAATGGTAGTTTGTTTTCAAATTTTATATTTTTTGTGGAGCAAGAAATAAAATTTATTATCAGAACATTTAATATCAGAACTCGGTTACGACAATGAACATAATTATAAAATGCGAGCACAGTGAAGATTTTTATAGTCAGGACTAAAACTACTCATTATTTCAAAACTAAAACAAGGCCAACACAATTTGTGTACAAAAACTCATTAAAATTGATATTGTTGACTCTTGACTCCAGAGTCAATGTCTTTTGTCAGCACTCGAGTGAAAAACACGGCCTGATGAACCACATATCCAACTTGAAGAGACTCCTCAGATCTGGGAAAATGGAAGTACCAAATATAAACTTCATTTGAGCTGCGGTATGGAGCTCCCAGTAAATCATCAAGAAATCCGTGAACTGTTGATTTTTTGAAAACAATTTTATATCTTCGAAGCTTAGACGACTTCAGAATTTTCTGAAATCAAGCATTCAGTTGAAAAGATTCAATAAGTAGCATACCTCTTTTAAGTCGTAAATATCTTGCGAAGAAATCGAACGGATTATGATATCAACATTGGCAAAAGTGAAAACCTTAATTTGATCGAGTGGAGTTGTGATTATAGTGTTTTCAACAATCAATTCCTTCGTATTTAACCAGTGCTCTGACCCAGATATGCCACTCACATCCGTATGTGGAATTCGAATATTAGGCCTTTTGAATATTTGAATTCCGCGAAGAAAATCCTTGAGTTTCAAACCGGGCACTTTGCCAGTTTTATCCAACTTAATTATTTTGATATATTTTGGTTCTACGTAGGGCAAAAATTTCATAATTGCTTCTTCATCCATCTTTTCCAGAGCCAACCATTCAACGCGAATACTTTGTTTCTTCAAAACTTTGCCGACGTCTTTAAAAAAACCAGGATTGGCATTTATGAAGTGCAATTTTTCGAGTGGACAGCTCTGATTCTGTAGCTCAACTTTGAAATTGTTTGCAAAGTCGGAGGCGTATTTTCTTTTGATAATATCACAATCATGCAAATTTTCCGGAAACGCTTCTCTTTTCTCAGCATACCCAACTCTCTTCGTATCATTACTTTTTGTAATTATTTCCGTGGAAATCCAGTTTTTGGAACATCGTATAGAATATACAGCGATTCTTGGGTCTGGATCACTTTTGCCAATATTTATCTCGTTGTTTGCTTTTTTGGGGATATTCATTAAGAACTTGGTAACAGATCCAGCAGTAAGCACAGTGAAAGAAGGGAATAAATCCAGAAGACCTTTGTTGAAAACAATGGCAATTTCATCAAAAACTGTAGAATTGCGAAGCTGAAACAATTGAAGAGTGTGGCAAAAAAAAGAGTTTTTGAGCATATTTTACATTCTTTCCAAATCACGTTACAGTTCAAAAACAACGGTATGAGTTGATAATACAATTGGGGAACACGCGAAAATTTCTAACTATTCTAACTTCTAGTAAGACATATTGTAGCACAAGTTTCAAGAGGTTCCAGTATCTTTACTATGTGTTATCACTAAACACTTCGTCTGTCTATCTGTGTGTCGCTAATTCTAAAGCTATTAGAACTAATTTTCATGAAATTTAGATAGATCGATAAAGAATTTCCCCGAGATGATGCCCGTCTGTTTGAATTTCTGATAGCTTAAAAATCGTGGTAATCGTATTTAATTCATGTTCTAGTTATAATTATCGTACCTCTTCAGTATCAATCAAATTTTGCAGTGTAAGTTTGCTTGGAGAAAAAGTAATCCATTTTCGATAATGATTTTGATTCCACGAGTTTAACGATAACAACTCTGTCAAATCACTCATTTCATAATTTCCTTTGGACTCGAGTACGATTCCATCCAGATACTCAGGATCTAATAGTTTGATGAATGATACTGCTTGCTTTGTAGAAATGGGGTATAATGTTAAACAATTCAGTGAGAATGGTCGGTTTTTTTGTAGCTTTAATTCTGCGAAACTTCGTATCACTTGATCCGTGATCGACTCCAGCCATTTTAAAGAACATCCTTGCCCAGGCTCCGGCCCGTAAAAATCACTGAAGTAGTGTTCCTGCTCCATTAAAATCTCCGTAATGTCTTCGTAGAAAACATTCACAATGTTTTGCCACACCACGGTTTCCTCTTTCAATTTTTTGCACTCTACTGATGTTGATTCCCCGTGGCGTTCATATTCAACTTCCAAAAGATCATCCAAACTGTCAGATAATTTAACAATGATTGAATCGTCGACGCACTGGATGGTGACCGATTGTAGTTTACTTTTTCCCGCTGCTTTCAACCACGCGCTGGCGTTGGGCATCATAATAACGCTAAATTTCAAAACAATTATAAGAAGAAAAAAAAATTGCTCACTCTTAATATTTGAGCAAACGAAGTGTGGTAGTAAACAGAATGTGACTGGGTTCGTTATTATCGTACCTTTTTTATATGCGATGCTTATCAGGACAATTGAAAAAATGTAGTAGAAGAGTAGAGAAAATTAGTAATGATATTTGGGAGAATGGTTGAAATCAAAATTGTTGACGATACATCAAAGTGAAGTTGGTGAAACAAAGTGGGAAGTTTCATACTTGTTATCAAATGCTGTTCAGGTTTACCAAACTGAAATTTTGTGATCTGAAAAAAAAAGAAATAAATATTTCACAAAAATGATAATTTGGAAAATGTTTTATTCTAATGAAAACCTGGTAACACATTTAGTAAATAATCTCAAAGATGCATTTCATTGAAAAGTATTTCTTGAGTACAACATCTTCCTGTTCAACACGAGAAAATACAATCAAACGCTTTTGATAATAAACAACTATGTGAATCAATTGTCGTTATTTGGAAATACCAAATGCTTCTAACATTGTTAACTCTTCGATAAGATGGCATCGTGGATTCGGTGAGACCCTGAAAAAAAAAGATTTTAAATTTTTAAAATCCGAGATGATCTCCGCGATGTTTAGAATTTACGAAAGCACGCGTATTTCTTTCCATGAAAATAATTCTCAAAACCAAAAAATTTTGGAAAAAAAACTCACTTCTTTCAAGTAAACAATAGCAACTGATCAATTTTTACAAGTTTTTTTTGCATTATGTACTGTTATAAACAAAACTTGTTTGAAATGATTTATAAGAATAAAAATGTAATAAAAAGGTCGAAACTAAAAATTAAACAATTGAAACAATCAACTTTATAAAATGACATCATCAGGAATTGCAAAAATATCAACACGAGTAAAAGTAACCAATTTTTTCTCGGTATACAACAGAACCAGAAGAACTTTATCAACATCTGAATGTTGATAATACCATATTTTTCGCACGTCTGCCAAAGGGTCATGCGGTCGGAAATGAGGAGATCCTAACATATCAAAGGAGGACTCGTCAACGGAACTCTCGCGGTATTTCAGCTGACATTTGATAAGTTTGGATGATCTCAGAAGTTCCTGCAAAAAAGACGCGGTCTTTACTTTTTCGTGAATTCATTTTATCCGAATCGGGTCAGTCAGTCAGTATTACTTTCTTTACAAAAAAAATTCTGGTTAGTGTGAATCAAACTGACCTCTTTGAAAATGAATATCATTTCTTCTGTCATGAACGGAACTTCAAAAAAAAGTTTCGGAATGCTTCTAGCAATTGAAAATGCATGAATACGTTCTGAATTCCTCAGGATGATCGTCTCCGCTTCCATAAACTGCTTTAGCTGCCTTAATCTTGTGAATTCGTCATCACTGGTGCAAAACGACCAGAAAAAATATATTTCAATGGTTTTCAACGTTTTTGGTTCCAAATAAGGTAAAACTTTCATCAACTGTTCTTCGTCACAAATTGTTATGTAAAGGTGTTCAACTCGCAACAATTCGCTCCTCGATTTCAAGAATAGTTCAAGTTTGTTATAGAGGTCACTTAAATCGCTTCCCGTTCCTTCTCTTTCTATCTCTACATTTTTGCTTTTATCAAAGTAACCATGAAAAGACAAGTTTTTTAGAGCAGATTGTTGAAATTTTAGACTTTTTGATAAATCTTCAAGAAGTTTTGAATGCGGATCCGAATAAATCAACTTGCTTTCCCAGGTAGAATCCATGTCATTTGTTAGATACTCGAAGAACCCAGAACGTTTTCCTTTCCTCCCAATTTTGAGTCTAGTCGGTTTTGAATCACGGGAATGAATATAAATTTCGTCGAATTTCGGATCTGTCTTCAGGCAGACCATTGTCGCTTTGATATCTCGAGAAACTATTTGAAAGTTTTGTCTTAAAAAATTCATTTCAGTCAGACTATAAGAGTAAAAGTTGTCTACTTACATATCGAAATACGATAAATGCTCTAGTATCTTGCCCATAATCAACTGGTTCCCAAACACTTGCATGTGATTCATTTGGCACTCATTAAATAATAATTGTAAACACTGAAATTGTTCATATATATAATCCAAAAACGCAATAAACTCTTACATTTGAATTGTCATAATCTTCAAATAGAAAGTCTCTTCCTCGCATATGTTCACCTTAAATTTAGAGAATTATCAGTTTTTTCTTTTCGTTTTTTTTTTCTGCTTTTTGGGCTTTATGGCATTGTTTTTATCGTTCTTCATTTCACTAACATCTGTCAACCCATTTAATGCTCAATTGTTTTTTTGAGCATCGGTATATCAGCCACAATTTTTGTCTACGACTGTTCGGAGTATCAATGAACTTGTAAACGTCCTCTCCTTCATCATCATTATCGATAGAAAACAATTGATTCAGTAGTTGACTATTGCTGTTTTTGTATAGAAGTTCAATTCCAGCGATGTTGGCTGAGTTGGATACTATCTGGAAAAAAAATGAATTGATTTGAAGAAACTTTTCCTAATGAGTGTTCATTTTTGAAAAAATTCGAAGACCGGTTTATTTCCATCTTACTTCTTTCATCAGAGTTAAATCGTCTAAATTTGGGTCGTCCTTTTTTACGATCAAACACAAAGGCGGAGCAATATTTTTAATCTGTTCCAGTTCCGAAATGTTTATTATGCTCATCGAATCATTGTTAACTTTCAAGGAGACTTCAACAATGTCGATTTTTTTCAAATTGATAGCAGATAGCACTTCGCTGAATTGCCTTAACTGTGTTGGTTCCATTGTTAGTTCCCTTATTGAAAGCTTGTTTTTTCTAGCGGTTCGAATACATTCGCAAATTAAATCGTAAGTCGTATCCGGCATTTTTCCTGTATCATCGTTGATACTATCAAACTCCCAATAGAACCTTCTAATTCTCAGTTCTTGAACTACGACTTTTTGATTCTCAAGAATTGTTTTCAAATTCGAACAAGCAACATCCAAGAAACGTGTCATCGTAAGATTAATACCTTCATCGGTCTTCTCATTGAAAATTACAGTATCGTTTCCTACTTGCTGATACTCGATTTTCATCCGGACGGGTGGGCCGCATCGATAATACCAAATATAAAACTGTGCAGTCCAACGATCACAATCGATATCAAAATATTTTATTTCATTCCTCTTGATGTCATCCATAAATTCAAAATTATAAGAAGACATGATCTGAAATTCGGGTAGAGAAATCAGAATCAGTGGGAAGTAGAGCGATCCGGGAGTAACATTTAGAAAAGTGTTTTTACATTTGAAAAAAAAAGAAATGATCAATAATAATCAGGTAAACTTCATGACCGCCCCGAAAGCGAGGGTGTAATAAGATGAAAATGTTCAAAGAAAAAGCCGAAAGTCGAAAAGAAGAGAGGAAGAGTTTTCTTATCAGTTTTAGTGGGAAGAGACATTTATATACATGATGTCGCCGATTTTATTTTCAACTTTTTTCAAAACGATTCGGTTACAATAAATACTTTATCTTTTACACTTCAAAAACTTCGGATCAGATTAATTGTCATTATTAATTTGTCGTCTAACTGGTAAAAACTTTCTCGAAAAAGTCACAATTTTCTTCTCAGTGTAAAACAAAACTAAAAGTACGTGATCACTGTCCATGTGTCGATAGTACCAAGTTTTTCTCACATCAGCCATTGGGTCATTTGGAGGAGTGTTTGGAATTCCCAATAGGTCATAAGATGATTCGTCGACGGTTGTGGAATCGAATTTTATTCGAATTTCCACGAGGTTTGGCGATTTTTGGAGCACCTGTAAAAATTTTTAGTCCTAATTATTCCGAAACAAAGACAAAACTTCAGACTACATAGGCGGTCAAAATTGAAATTTTTTAGAAAATAAGCAATATTTTTATGGAATTCCAAAAAAAAAACTCCACAGGTTACAGTGCATTCAATCCTAGAGTATTCAGTAATCACGAGAAATTATCGAAAATTACAGCTCTCGACAAAAGAGAAACTTGAAAAAATTGAAAAATCGTGTTTCTTTTCTTTATAGAATCAATACGCAAAATCGCTCACCTCTTTCAAATAATACAAATCCTGGTCTGTTAACGAAACAACTCTAATTTCAGCTTTTGCAAAATGTGTTATAAACTGAAAATCTGTTGGAATAGTGACCCAGTAGAACTTTATCATTTCTGCTTGTTTCCATTGCTCCAATTCTCCAATTTTATCCAGCTGAAGCTCGACTTCTTTTCTGATCCCGTAGAAAACTTTGACTTCAATGGATTTTAATGTTTTCGGTTCCAAATACGGCAGAATTTTCATAATATCTTCTTGACAAGACAAATTCATAACGAAGTTTTCAACGCGAAGTAATTGTCTCCTTGACTTGAGAAGTTTCTCAAGTTTATCCAAAAACTTTGAAGTATGTTCTCGGACCATCCAATGTGTTACGTGGCGAGTCCCAAAGCTTAACATCTTTAGGGTAGATTCATTTTGATGCTCAAAATGTCGTGTGAAATCCTCCAAAAACTGTTTTTGAATATCCGAAGTCAAAATCCGTTGCCTGCTCCAACAGTCGTAGTCTAAATTCTGATAGACAATTCGTTTAGCATCATCCTCTCCGATTCCGATTTCAATAAAAATAGTGCCAAAGCCTCCGAGAAAGAAATTGAATTCGTCAATTTTCGGATCCGGTTTGATGATAGCAATGGCGTCGCAAATAGCAGGACACATTCAGTCCTTGTCTGAAATGAACTTGAAATTAGATTATCCTACTTTTTTTTTTGAAAAAATATTATATTCACTTACATTTCCAAACATGACAAATCATTTAACACTTTCCTCATGACCAAAGTATTGCCAAGTACATTCAGACAGTTTTTGTCCATTTCACCGAGAGGTTCAGTTAGCTCCTGAAAATTCGAAAATCTTCTTTTTGTCTTTCAAATCTCGAAAAACCTACTTTATCGTAACTGTAGTATCGATCCTTTTTCTTTCTGCGACGCTCTTCAAAAGTTTTCTCCCATCTGCTCTTTGATCCCCCGCAATAAAACTCGGCACTTGTTTCTAATATGATTGCGGAGAACTCCTTGTCGCCAATCATAGTAATGCGAACGTTTGAAAATTTGGTAAACGATTTCTCATCACAGGTTTTGAACATTATTGTCAAACATCCCAGTGACTTGTTGCCAATAGCTGCCTGAAAATGAAATGATACTGGAAAAAAATCGGCTCTGTTGTAGTTGTGCGGTCCCTTGGGAACTAGGCGGTCCCCATAAAATTGAATAGTCCCCTCAAAAATTTAGTGATCCCCTGAAAACTATGGTCTCTTAAAAGATTGAAAGTTACGCTTAGAAATTGAATGGTCCTCTTGAAATTGAAACGGATCATTGGGTTTCTCAGCTAACTTTGTGACACGTTAAGATAGCATAAAAATTTAAAAAGGATCATTTGATTTCTCAAGTGGTCTTTCAATTTTGAATGGACCATCCAACGTCTAACGGGACTGTTCAGTTATTTAAGTAACCATTCATGTTTCTTGGGACCGCTAATTTTCTCAGGGACCGCTCAACTACAACCGAGGCGAAAAAATTCTTTGAATGGGGTCTTGCCAACGTCTTGCCACCTCCGGAATTACGCTAATGTGTCCTGTTCATTCATCACTAATTTATGGAAACTCTGAAGAATACTCAATTTTTTTGCCACCTCATAATTCAGCGAATTGAGTTCATCAATCCCAATTTTCAAATCCAATTGTTTTAGATTTTTAAACTCTTTTAGCTCCACAAGTTTCATGATACTCATTGATTTATCGCTGATCATCAATCCGACATATACTTCTGCCAATTCTTCTAAATGGACACAGGATAAAATTGTGGTTAGCTGCTCCATATTTGATGGTGTTATGTAGAGACTTTTGGTTGCTAACTTTCCATTTGTTCCATTTTTAAAACATTCATAGATTTGATTGGCAATTGGATCCAAATATTGAATTATATATCCTTTATCCTGATCGCTTTCCAAGTCAAATTGCTCAATTATCACACGATAAAACAACCTTTTTTGATTCACAATTATGGATTTCAAGTCATCGCAAAACACTTCGGAAAAGTCCGAGTCTTCTACAGTAATCTCTTTTTTGTAGTGCTTTTTTCGAAATCACTGTATCACTTCCCTCTTGTTCATAGACGATAGTGAAAAATGGATATTAATAACTACGGTAGAATTGCACGTAAATCTCAATCTTTTGTCTCTCATAACGAATTTGAAGTTGTTTGATTCGTTCTCTTTGCGTATTTGTCATCAGTTTGAAAATGTGAGAGGAGGACGCCATTCTGAAATTTTGTAAAGTTAAATTTTTTGATTCGGGGATTGAGAAACGAGCAAGTTACGCAATGCATACAATGATTATGTTAAAGAAGGACTGAGCTCCTCTAAGATGATTATCGCCATAGTGATTTTACCCGAAAACCGTATTAAACCGTATACAAAAACTGTATAATGCCAATATCTCGGGACTCCTGGAAGGTCACGGTCCTTACTTGATATTTGGTAGTTTTTTTTACGGTTTAGGGCTGTCTTTGACAAAAATTACTATAAAGAATGTGAACAGCTCCTGGTTTTAATGCAGACACAATATTTTTTTAGGTGATTTTAGTCCTCCTTCAAGAGTAACCAGAGAAGTTAGAAAAACTGTTATAAAGTTCAATTCAACAATGAAAAGAATGAACTCACTTGTAATGCTTCCGAAATGCCTCCCGGGGTTTCAAATCAGTGTAGTGTCCAAAGTTAGACCCCTCCTAGGTAAGAACTTTCCACGAGTCAAAAGTTTGCCAAAACACCTATGCGCGGATTTATCGATCGATATTGATTTGGACGAAAAATGTCAGTTTTTTGACCATATCTCACTCAATTTTTGAGATTTTTTGATGGTAAAAAAACAAAATTGTAGAGAAAAATGTGATACAGCTTTTTGTCAACTGCATCAAAAAAATTGGAAAATTTTTGAACTATGAAAAATGTCTCCAAAGTCAAAGTTGAAAAAAAAATACCGCAAATTTTTGTTTTCTTCATTTCATTGGATTTTACGTCAAAAATGAGGCGTAGGTGCAAATTTTGAGGGTAGGTTGTCTGATTTTTGACGGAGCTACGAGCTCAAATATAAGCGCGCACTGAACATTTCACTGAGCTTACGGTAGGCTATGGCCATTTAACACCTTTTTTGATGAATTCAAGACGTTATTTTGCCACCAAGTAGCTTTTTATAACTTAAAATAAAGTTTCCAATCAATTCCAGGCGATTTTTTCAAATTTCAAAATTTTCAAAAAATTGATGAAAAAATTTTCATGAAAAACTCAAAATTTCCAAACTCAAATTTTCAACCTGGAATTGATTGGAAACTTCATTTTAAGTCATAAAAAACTATTTGACGACAAAATAACGTCTTGAATCCATCAAAATAGGTGTTAAATGACCACAGCCCACAGTAAGCCCAGTGAAATCTTCAGTGCGCGCTTATATTTGAGCTCGTAGCTACGTCAAAAATCAGACAACCTACCCTGAAAATTTGCACCTAGGCTTCATTTTTAACGTAGAATCCAATGAGATAAAGAAAACTAAAATTTGCGGTATTTTTTTTTCAACTTTGACTTTGGAGACCCTTTTCATAGTTCAGAAGTTTTCCAATCATTTTGATGCAGTTGACGGAAAGCTGTATCACATTTTTCTCTACAATTTCGTTTTTTAACCATCAAAAAATCTTAAAAACTGACTGAGATATGGTCAAAAAACTGTCATTTTTTGTCAAAATCAATATCGATCGATAAATCCGCGGATACGTGTTTTGGCAAACTTTTGACTAGCGGAAAGTTCTTACCTAGGAGGGGTCTAACTTTTGACACTACACTCATTTGAAACCCCGGGGGGCATTTCGGAAGCATTACAAGTCAGCTTCTTTTGCTTGTTTGCTCGCTTCTTTTATACGCACTTTTTTATCATCTACATGACCGCTTCGTCTTGTGTTTTCGAAAAAACTTTACACTAGAATTCATAAAATGACTAATGTAAGAGTTAAGTAAATTGTTGGCTGTTGACCATCGTTATCATTTTTTTTGTTGAATTTCGCAATGCCCAGCAATGCCCAACTGTTTTGAATTTCGCAATGCCCAACAGTACTGGAAGATTCCGACTAATTGTTTCATAATGAAAATGTGCTAGAAGAGCATTATCTTCAACTATTAGAAAATTCTTCAATCATCAACATTTCAGAAATTCAAATTTATATTCCAATTATCAATCAGTCTTCGTCACTTGTTTGACCCATCGTATCGTATGATCTACACAAAAAGTATTTGGTACTTCCGAATGGAATCGAACCTTGATAACTTCATTCATTTAGTATATCAGTAAACCCCAAAGTTAATTAATTTATCTCGAGTTCGTCTAAAATCGGTTCCTGAAGTGTTTCATTTGGTGTAGCACATTCAAATAAAAATATCATTATTTATTCAGTTATCATAAACATTTCGTTTATCAGTGAAAATAATCGAATCAAGAAAATCACGACTTTTATAAAACAGCACTGTCCGGAATTGAATCAATATCAACACGAGAAAGAGTCACAATCTTTCTATTTATATGGAACAAAACCAAAAGCACTTTATCCTCATTTGGATATTGATAATACCACGTTTTTCTGGCATCAGCCATTGGATCATTTGGTGGCATATAGGGGATTCCAAGTATATCATAAGATGATTCATCGATAGTTGTAAAGAGATATTTTATACCGAATTTGATAAGTTTTGTGGATTTCAGAAGTTCCTGAAATTGTGCGGCATTCTTTTTTCTCACATTTGAGAAAATGAAAAAAAAATGCACAGACCTCCTTCAATCCAAATAAATATCCAGCTGTCATCACATTAATCCTCACAGAGGCCTTCGAAAAATGTATTATTCCCTCGATATTAGGTGGGATACTGATAGCAACCATCTTCAACTCCTCAGCTTGTTTCCATTGATCCATTTTCGAAACTTCATCAATCAAAAACTCAAAATCCTCACGAAAAGGGAAAGCAGTCCAAATTTTTATACTTTTCAATGTCTTTGATTGCAATTGAGACATTACTTTTTGAATATGTGCTTGCTCAAAAACGTTGATGAACAAGCTTTCCACTGACAGTTTCTTCTTTGGAAATTTCATAATGTCTTTGAATAAATTGAAAATTTTGTCGCTGCAAGCACCCAATTCATCTACACTTGCAAATGTGCTTTTGGAGAAATCTTTCTTTTGAAAATCCGTCCATGCAAATTTAAATTCCAACTTTTTCAGGGGTGTAGATTGATCCCTTAAATTGCTATGAATATCTTGGAACGCTTTCTGATAAGGATTTGGAGTGATAAGCAGTTTGCCCGAGAATAAGAAATCAGAATCTTCTTCTGCGTAAAGATAACGTGCAAGATTTCCCTCACCAATACAAACTCGGACCTCAAATTGAGAAAACGCATATGCACAAATTGTAATCTCACTGATTTTAGGGTCTGGCTTTACAATTTCGATGATTCTGAGGATGTTAGATGACACTTTTCGAAGGGATTGTCTGAAAATTTGTGTTCGTTAAGTTTATCGCTAAATTTTTTCACAAATTTCAACAATCATTCAGAAGTTTTATGGCACTAATGTAAAAAAAAATACTGTGTAACGATGCTCCGATGTGTGCATTGATTAGCTAATATTTTTCAAATTCTTACATTTCCATGCAGCCACAGTACTCCAAAATGTGCTTCATTATTAAAGGATTCTCAAAACCTTCCCAGCTATTTCCAAGAGTTTCCTTGAATAGAAAATTAAGTTCCTGAAATTAATATTTTTTCTTATTTTAAAAAACTTTAGAATAATTTTTAAACACTCACAATCGAAATATCCTCATTCCCATAAATAGCGTTTATTTTCACCAAGTTCTCAGTTTTTTCGAAAAATTTGCTTCGATAAAAATCTATAAATCGAAATTTTGGGTCGATAACTGCTACAAAAAAATCGCCAGGTCTATTTGGAATTGGTGTAGATCCGTATAAACTGTTGTCATCGTTTGGGATTCCAAATAATTCATTGAGGTGATCCTTGGTGAATCTATCCATCCATACTCGCAGTTGTCGAATGGTTCTGGTGGTTAACACTATCTGAAATTTAGTGTAAACTCACATTTTTTTTTGTTATTGTTTTCGATGTATTTTATGCTGGTTTCTTGTTGTGACTTTGCTTTATAGGAGGACTGAAATCACTTTTTTTAATTTCGAATTCTTGTAGATTATTTAAAACAGAATCATATTTTTATTGTCTGAAAACACGGAAACTTCTCTAAAACCCGTAATATTGCGTCGCCTGGCATAATTTTATTTTCGGTGGCCGTGTCCACTCGGACTACACGGGCAGATGGAAGAGAAACCGTGTAGTTCTCGAGGACGACCGCTGATTGTTTCTCTTCTTTCTTTATTTTTTTGCCGCTTTTCGACGGTTTTTGTTTTTTTTTACTGAAGAAAAAGACAAAAAAAACCGTCGAAAAGCGGCAAAAGAAGATAAAGAAATAGAAAACCATCGGCGGTTGTTCTCGAGGACTACACGGTTTCTCTTCCACCTGCCCGTGCGAGTGGACTCCGCCACTGAAAGTAATTCTTTGCCAGGCGTTTCTGTGTTTTCAGACAATAAAAATCTGATTCTGTTTTAATTAATCTACCAGAATTCGAAATTAAAAAAAGTGATTGCATTCCTCCTTGAAAGCGACTCAAAAATGTAGGGAATTGCATCTTTCATATAGTTGTATGCTTACTTACAATAAATTCAGACATTAGCTTTAAAAAAATTTTCTTAATTTAAGACATACCTCTTTGATCATTACTAGTTCCTCTAATGTCGGCTTCGCTATTTCGGTAACCAAATTTAAAGGCGCAGCTTCCACAAACTCTTCCAATTCAGCCAATTCCCTCAATTCCTCGTTCGTCTCCAAATCCACCGTTATTTCTTCTAATCTCCTCAAATCAATTGTTGATAATAATCTTTTGAGTTCTATAATTCCAGTTGGTGGAGGCCACAATTTAGTGACATGGAGTTTTTGATTTCGTGCATCTTGAATACAATTTATGATCCTTTTTGAAATCGGGTCCAAATATTGCGTTTTGTATTGATTATCACTTCCGGAATCGTCTTTTTGCAATATTTTTAATTCTTCCAAAGCGATTTTTTGATTAATCAAAATTGCTTTCAAATCCGCACAAAATACATCCAAATAGTCGGAATTCTCTACAGTAATCTCTTGTTTGGTTGATAATTTGAAGATTTCTGTATCAGCTCCACTTCTTTCATAGTGGAAAAAACATCGGATTGAGACAAAAAATCTCAGAAACAATTGGATATCATTTTTATCATACATGATTTGAATTGTTTTGATCTCGTTTTTTTGAGCGTCTGTCAGGTACTGGAATATGTAAGGGGGCATAGTAAAACTGAATGTATTTAGAGAAGGAAAAAGTAGAAGCGAATGGCAAACGTATGAGTTTTCTTATCAGTTTTCAATAATCCTTTCTTGTTTGCCATGTCAGCAAATAATCAATATTTATAGTTTGTGCTTTTGTACTTTTAGGACTGATTTTTTATCAGATTGATTTCAGAGACAGGTTTAAATATGAAATCATTGACCGCTGAAAGGTTATTTTTCATAATTTTTGTCATATAGTCAGCGCAAGCGTCTGCATACCCGCTCTACAGTCCTACAGTCCCGCCCATCTCGTAAAAATAGTTCTAGAGCGGGTATGCAGACGCTTGTTCCATTGATTTTTTTTATTCTCTAGGTATTTGCACGTTTTTTACTGATAAATACTGAAATCGTAAACAATAATGTAGTCATTCTCATTTCCACTCACTTTACTTTCAAACAAAATAATGTTGCTTGGCTTTTTTTCAAGCTTTTTAAAACTATTATTCCATACTTCCAGAAAATTCTTTCAAACGATATGGTTTTGTTTTCCTTTGAAAAGTTGAAAAGTTGAATTGAAGGTCAATTGGTTTATATGAAAATTTTGTGTGAAAATGATCAAATCATTCTCGAATTGGGCAATGGCAGCTGGACAAGGATCAACATTGAATAAAAGTCAAAAATGAATGCAACTTCAATCGAATGCAAGAACTTTAGAATATGCCCACTGATAAATGGTAGAATTGAGAAAGTCTTCTACGAAGATTTGAAAGAAATACTAATGAGCCAACATTTCGAACTGCACAAACTTGTAATTATGGCAAACGATGAAAAATGCTATTCGTGCATTGGGAAACCAGCTTTGGTTCAATGTTTGGATGATATCTGGAATTTGAAGCATACACGACTGAAAGTTAAACAATTTGAAGTTGGATCACAGGATACATTGCAATTGATTTCACTTTACCGGCATTTTGACATCAATAAACTACAAACTGTTGGATTTCGGTTTTTAAATACCAAAACCGCATTGAAATTGGAAAACTTCTGGCCGTTAATTGCATCAATAAAAGATAGAAGGCTGGGATTAGTCGTCAAGGGACCTATTCAATTTACAAAAAATAATTCGAATGTAATCAAAAAGGTATTCATTTATGCAAAAATGGAGAAAAATAAATGAAACCGTTTCAGTTGTTGTCACATTCATCCAAGCTGCGAAGCATTCAAGTTTATTATTACGGCACTTATGTGGATTTAAGAACGTTTTTCGAGCCTTTTACTCCAACCGAACACGGCCGTTTTCGATACATCAAATTCTTTTTTCCTGACGTGAAAGAAAAAGAGAGAAAATCAAAAAAGACAAAGGCGAGCTTTTTGCCTTTCCCACAATAATTAAAGAAACCAGAATTGTCACAGGCCGGGCCAGGCCGCTGGGGAATTTCTTCCGGCCCTGTCCCGACAAAACATGTTTCGTTAAGGTAAAAACTAGTTTTTTCTTTGAAAAATTTTCGGAAATCGGTAAATCGAGACCCAAAAACCAAAATTTAATGTAATAAAAACTTAAACTTACAATCAGCACGTTTTCAGAACGAAAATTGGCTGGATATTTTGAGTCACCGAGACTACATGGCAATTATTTTGAGGCATTTTGACTTTTTCGAAATGTGAGTTTTTTATAATAGGATCTGGTAACTCCAGCTCTACTATCGCTTTTAGCCTACGCCTTCGGAATATTTCGCGCGATGTAAGAAACTGCATTGACGAAACACAATCGGACCCGCTCATTTCAATGTACTCTATTTCCCAAAGTCAGTGGCACCTCGAAGCAATTGTTATGCTTCAAAATGGAAGTACGAAGACTGTCACTTACAAATTAGACAAATCAGTAATCGATGCCTGCAAAGGTACTCTACGGTATAAGTTCGCAGAATACTTCCTTCATTTTAACGCTGACTACCCACCTTTCACGAAGAATTTCGAATTACATCTCAAACATCAAAAGTCTTCATTGAAAGAATTACGGCTGAATGGTGTTCATATGGTACAATTGGAAAATTTACAAGATGTTTTGAAGACTAGATTGAGCCCTTTACGAGTCGAAAAGTTGAGGATGGATGATTTCCAAAATGAAAACGATTTTATGCTAGTTCTGCCATTACTTGATCCCGATTCGCTTAAAACAATTCAAATAGGTGAAGATTATGTGATTGGAACGTATGAAATGGAAACGGAAAAGGACGACACAGAAAGTGTAAAAGTTCGGTACGAAGATATACCTATCGATAACATTTGCAATCTAGAGCAATGGAAAAAGGCAGATGAGATAATTATCAAAAATTTCATAACAGTTAGAACAGAGATTCGACAAATGAACCTGAAAAATTTCTCTCACGTGAATATCAAAATTCATCGCTTAAAAACTCATGATGTTCTATATTTGAAAGAGGTATGCCTGTCCTAAGAATTGTAATTTAAATTAAAAAGTATTCAGAACATGATGGAGTTCAGAAGACTGCAAAAATGGAAAATTCTTTTTGAAAATGATTACGTGCATACCTTGAGAACCTTCTTCGGTAGACCTCATCGTCGTGCCAGAAACCTCAACCGAATTTGGTTTTTTAATTATCCGAACACAGAAGAATCACTTCAACTCAGATATGTGGTGTATTTGATTTTAACTCGTGTAATGACCAGAGATATTGTATAGCTCACACAAAATATTTTTAAAATCTTTAGTTTTGCTTGATTTTTTTCAATCTTCATATACTAATGATACTTCAAGAAAAAGAGCAACTCAAATGAATTATTTTTGAAATCTTTTATTCAAATCTGGATTTTGTTTCCAAATGCATTGTCCGGTACAGACTCCACGGGTACCTTTGTGAATATGGCGGATTGATTAAAGTTATAAACTAAATGAAGCGCAAATTCTGTGTTGGGGATGCGGTAGTTCTTTTTGAATTTTTCGAAAGTGGAAGATTCGAGGAGTTTCTAAACGTTCTGGATGAATTTTGTTTGAAAAAACAAACTTTACTTCTTTCAAAATAAAAATATCCATCGAAGATACTGTAGCCACCAAAATATCCAAAAATCGAAAACTTGAAAAATCGATTTCTTGAATTGACGTAGAAATTGGGTTAGCAACAGATAGATTTCCAAAGTTCTTCTTTTCAATATAATTTCCAAACTTGAAATTTCATTCATTTCCAGATTATTGTGCAATTCTTCATCGGTGTTTCCAATCTCCCGAATTTTCAGACATTCTGAATCTAGATACTGTAGGATTTCCATCAAATTATTCTGGTTTAAAGCATCTATGTTTAGCTTATTGACCTTCAAAAAAGGGGAAAAAGATTCCAGAAATAATTCGAAATTTTCAATATATTTAAAATAATTATCATTTTTTGAATCCTCTTGAAGATAATCCACTCGAATTTCCTCCAAATTTCGTTTTTGCTGCTTGCCTCTTCAAATCATCAAAGAAATTTGATTGTGATTGACGAACCAGAAACTTCCGGCTAATTCTGACTGTTTTTTCATCGATTTGCTCATAAAGTACTCGAGCCACGTGGTTGCTCACATGGCTCTCCGGCAAAACTCATGAATATAAAAATATACAGCTTCATAAATATCATCAACAAACTGATCAACTGTGTAGGCGTCAGAAAAACGAGCAAATAATAAGAAGAAAAAAAACAGGCATTTGCAAAGATTGCAGAAAAGGTGGCACTAAAAATGAAAACTCAAACAAATGAGAATTGGTATGAAAAAAAAAGTACTAATATCTGATTTCATACTAATATCTGTCTTTACTCGCATAAAAAGATGCTCTTGCATTGAATGACTCCACCGCCGAAGTTGTGTAGAACGGGGACACTTGTTTGATTGCGTTGATTTTATCCCCTTTTTTCAGTGTCGCCATAAGAATATTCAATGCTTTCACGTCTTTTTCGCTTTCTAAGCTCAGATAGTCCTCTTCAACCTCAATTTCAGCAAGATCATCGTGATTGCAGCCAGTCAAAATTTTGAAATCATAGAATTCACATTCCTAAAATTCTCAAATGGAAGCATTCTGATTTTTCTCTGTCACCTTGAAATTTTCGTGTACGTTTAATACGTGGCAAAAAAAGAAAATTAGCCTCTCTTTTGCTAATTCCCCGTCACCTTCGCTGTTTTGAATAGACCAGTAAACGTGATTAATGAAAGGACGGCACCATTTTTCGAGTGGTTCGAACTTTTTCTGTTTTCTTCTCTGAAATAGTACTTTCTTACGCTTCTTCTTTTACTTTCCGTACTCTGAATATTTCCAAGGCAACATTTCGAATATAATGCCACCCGTCGTAATAATGGCGTATATTCGAGAATTTTTCTTTCATGAGTTGAGTGATGCTTCTGCTTCTATCTGTTGTGAAGGAGACTACTTGGCAGATGCCTTCCTCATTTTTAGATTGTTCAATAATACCCTCTATTGACTTCTGACACCCGGCTCTTTCCATGTCGAACTTTGAAGCTAAAAGTTTCATATTCCTACAATAGTTCCGGGAGAAGTTCAGTACCATCTGCTCTACGGTGAACAATTTCGTAGTTCACGACAAGTTTTGAGGCTGCATCCATCAATACGTATCGACAATAGCAAGCGCTATGACCGCGAGAATCGAATGAACCATCACCACATAAATCTAATTTTTTTCCGTAGAGCAGCTCTTTCGATTTATTCATTACTTCGTTGTAGAGGACTCCGATGGCAGGGTATGTGTATTTAGATTTCAAGCGATTGAATGTTCTCGCAGAAAAAAAAGGAGTTTCAAGAGCACCGAACATTCCCTTCATTCCCTGCATCATAAGATTATGTTTTGAATCTAATTCTGGTTCTCAGTACCTGAAAGCCGTTACCAGATGTAACGATGGAACTTGTAACATCAAGGTGCAAATTTGTCAGTTTTCCTCTTTTCTTCACCTCATCTCTCTCGCAAATACTAGTGTTGGTCCAGTTCCAACTCCTTCTACAGAAGTGACAAGTGACAGAAATCTATATAAAAAATTATTTCTTTCCCAATTTTGTTCTTCTTACTGTAGCTGTAAGACCCTTGTATATTACTTCCACTTGTGTTTTACGATCTTCGCAGATTCTGCATCTTCTCAGGATTTCCACAATTTTCGGAAGCTCACAGAAAATGTATTTGTAACTTTCTGGTTTTTCAGAGTACTTCACCGCTTCGCTGCCATCTCCATCTCCATCGACATCATCACAATCTCCATAAACCTGTATGTAAGTTTTCAGATTCAGTGCCCTTATTTTAAATTACATTTTGTAACTGAAATCGCTTTTCAATATATTCGAGTTTAACTTTTTCACAAAAATAGCCACAGGCCTGAACTTTCATTTTTGTCATAATATTTTCCGTTCGGTTTTTTGAATATTTATACGCAAAAAAGTTCAAAACTAACTGTTTTGTGAGCAAAAATTATTTCTTTAAAAAAACCATAGCACACGAGTTAGAGTAAGGAAAAAGTGTAACTTTTCCCTCAAAAGCAGTTTTCTCGAAATTCAAAATTCAAAAAATCCGTGCTGTTTCAGACCAAATTTCGAGTTTTTCTTCTTTAAAAATGTCGATTTTTCTGTGCTTCTGATAAAAAATAATTCTGTTGAATCAGAATTTTTTAAAATTTATCTTTTGAATATTTGAACAAAATCTTGTTATCCTTATAAAAATGGATGCGATGAAACGTATTTCTTTTTTTTTAGTTTGGCACTGAATCTGAAAATCCAGGAACCTTATTTTGTGTAAATGTGTTAAACTTGAACAATAAATTTTTTTTAATCCGGTTGTTTGTTTTTGTACCTCGCTCGAAACTGAATAAAGATCTTCTTCCATTGCTTCTGTCTCTTCTTCTGGTGCTTTCTCACTCCATAACCAGTGATCATACTCCTCAGAGCTTGGATCTCTTGACGGAGTCTTGAACAACATAAATTGCAAATGACAATTAAAATTCACCTACTGTCATCGGTAGGTTTTTGCTCGTTCTTTTGCCGTTTTCAAAGTGAGAAAGACAAATGTATGGACAGAGATATCGAGAACAATTTTTGCGAAACTCGACTCCTAAAATTTCAGCCCATTTTTCTCGGCGTTTCAAATTTCGTGGTACAATTGTGGCTTCTTTTTTGCCAATCAATTTCCCACATGCAGCACAGTGAACAGTCATCACTCTGGAACAAAAACGGTTTTTTCTGATTTTGTCCTTTCAATTCACATTTTCAAGTTAGACTTTCAATAATATCAAAGTAAACACGGGAAATTGCTCGAAAAATGTATACTCGAAACATTTTCCTAGGTGCAAAGGTTCTTTTTTGATTGAGGAAATAATAAAAAATTACAAAAAAAAAAACCAAAAAGATTAGGCTCTCATCAAGATTTGAACCTGCGTCATGAATTTAACAAGCGCGCACTGTACCTGCTGCGCTACTCGCGCTTGTTGTTTCTCTCTAAACATGTGAAACGCGGGGTTGTCATAACCTTGATGGAGTAGAGAAACAACAAGCGCGAGTAGCGCAGCAGGTACAGTGCGCGCTTGTTAAATTCATGACGCAGGTTCAAATCTTGATGAGAGCCTAATCTTTTTGGTTTTTTTTTTTGTAATTTTTTATTATTTCCTCAATCAAAAAAGAACCTTTGCACCTAGGAAAATGTTTCGAGTATACATTTTTCGAGCAATTTCCCGTGTTTACTTTGATATTATTGAAAGTCTAACTTGAAAATGTGAATTGAAAGGACAAAATCAGAAAAAACCGTTTTTGTTCCAGAGTGATGACTGTTCACTGTGCTGCATGTGGGAAATTGATTGGCAAAAAAGAAGCCACAATTGTACCACGAAATTTGAAACGCCGAGAAAAATGGGCTGAAATTTTAGGAGTCGAGTTTCGCAAAAATTGTTCTCGATATCTCTGTCCATACATTTGTCTTTCTCACTTTGAAAACGGCAAAAGAACGAGCAAAAACCTACCGATGACAGTAGGTGAATTTTAATTGTCATTTGCAATTTATGTTGTTCAAGACTCCGTCAAGAGATCCAAGCTCTGAGGAGTATGATCACTGGTTATGGAGTGAGAAAGCACCAGAAGAAGAGACAGAAGCAATGGAAGAAGATCTTTATTCAGTTTCGAGCGAGGTACAAAAACAAACAACCGGATTAAAAAAAATTTATTGTTCAAGTTTAACACATTTACACAAAATAAGGTTCCTGGATTTTCAGATTCAGTGCCAAACTAAAAAAAAAGAAATACGTTTCATCGCATCCATTTTTATAAGGATAACAAGATTTTGTTCAAATATTCAAAAGATAAATTTTAAAAAATTCTGATTCAACAGAATTATTTTTTATCAGAAGCACAGAAAAATCGACATTTTTAAAGAAGAAAAACTCGAAATTTGGTCTGAAACAGCACGGATTTTTTGAATTTTGAATTTCGAGAAAACTGCTTTTGAGGGAAAAGTTACACTTTTTCCTTACTCTAACTCGTGTGCTATGGTTTTTTTAAAGAAATAATTTTTGCTCACAAAACAGTTAGTTTTGAACTTTTTTGCGTATAAATATTCAAAAAACCGAACGGAAAATATTATGACAAAAATGAAAGTTCAGGCCTGTGGCTATTTTTGTGAAAAAGTTAAACTCGAATATATTGAAAAGCGATTTCAGTTACAAAATGTAATTTAAAATAAGGGCACTGAATCTGAAAACTTACATACAGGTTTATGGAGATTGTGATGATGTCGATGGAGATGGAGATGGCAGCGAAGCGGTGAAGTACTCTGAAAAACCAGAAAGTTACAAATACATTTTCTGTGAGCTTCCGAAAATTGTGGAAATCCTGAGAAGATGCAGAATCTGCGAAGATCGTAAAACACAAGTGGAAGTAATATACAAGGGTCTTACAGCTACAGTAAGAAGAACAAAATTGGGAAAGAAATAATTTTTTATATAGATTTCTGTCACTTGTCACTTCTGTAGAAGGAGTTGGAACTGGACCAACACTAGTATTTGCGAGAGAGATGAGGTGAAGAAAAGAGGAAAACTGACAAATTTGCACCTTGATGTTACAAGTTCCATCGTTACATCTGGTAACGGCTTTCAGGTACTGAGAACCAGAATTAGATTCAAAACATAATCTTATGATGCAGGGAATAAAGGGAATGTTCGGTGCTCTTGAAACTCCTTTTTTTTCTGCGAGAACATTCAATCGCTTGAAATCTAAATACACATACCCTGCCATCGGAGTCCTCTACAACGAAGTAATGAATAAATCGAAAGAGCTGCTCTACGGAAAAAAATTAGATTTATGTGGTGATGGTTCATTCGATTCTCGCGGTCATAGCGCTTGCTATTGTCGATACGTATTGATGGATGCAGCCTCAAAACTTGTCGTGAACTACGAAATTGTTCACCGTAGAGCAGATGGTACTGAACTTCTCCCGGAACTATTGTAGGAATATGAAACTTTTAGCTTCAAAGTTCGACATGGAAAGAGCCGGGTGTCAGAAGTCAATAGAGGGTATTATTGAACAATCTAAAAATGAGGAAGGCATCTGCCAAGTAGTCTCCTTCACAACAGATAGAAGCAGAAGCATCACTCAACTCATGAAAGAAAAATTCTCGAATATACGCCATTATTACGACGGGTGGCATTATATTCGAAATGTTGCCTTGGAAATATTCAGAGTACGGAAAGTAAAAGAAGAAGCGTAAGAAAGTACTATTTCAGAGAAGAAAACAGAAAAAGTTCGAACCACTCGAAAAATGGTGCCGTCCTTTCATTAATCACGTTTACTGGTCTATTCAAAACAGCGAAGGTGACGGGGAATTAGCAAAAGAGAGGCTAATTTTCTTTTTTTGCCACGTATTAAACGTACACGAAAATTTCAAGGTGACAGAGAAAAATCAGAATGCTTCCATTTGAGAATTTTAGGAATGTGAATTCTATGATTTCAAAATTTTGACTGGCTGCAATCACGATGATCTTGCTGAAATTGAGGTTGAAGAGGACTATCTGAGCTTAGAAAGCGAAAAAGACGTGAAAGCATTGAATATTCTTATGGCGACACTGAAAAAAGGGGATAAAATCAACGCAATCAAACAAGTGTCCCCGTTCTACACAACTTCGGCGGTGGAGTCATTCAATGCAAGAGCATCTTTTTATGCGAGTAAAGACAGATATTAGTATGAAATTTATGACGGAATGTAAAAAATTTACTTAATTTAGCTCAAATGACGGCTTTAAAATCAGAACTCAATTAGGAATCATTGATTGGAATCAAAAACGCTTCGATGAAATCAGTGGAAAACGCTATGTCGTCGGCGAAAAATCATATTATAATAAAACCACAAAAAAACATTCAACGAGAGATTTGAAAACGCCGGCAGATTATTCTTGGCGAAACCTTATCAATTCTATCGCCTCGAAAATACGATATGATGGTGAGAAAAATTATATTAGGTAGAGTTAAGAAATATCTTTAGAAGTGGTGACTTGCCAAGACGAACACGATGAAAACGAGGAAAGAGAGGATGGAGAGAATTATGACTACGATGAGCATGACGTTGACCCAGAAGATTTTACAGAAAGAGAGGGCAATGTGAATAATTGAACAAAAATCGCCTTTACTAAGCACAAACTTTCAGATAGATAAACTCTGGGACGAACTGGAAATGGTCAGCGACGACGAGGTACATTAAATTTTTTCGTGAAAAGAAAAAAAAAATAATTTAAGACCTACAATGTCTGGGATCAACTTTCAATGTGCAGCGACACTGAAGAAAGCGGAGAAGAAGAGTGGTTCGAAGTGAAACAGGAAAAATGAATGCGAAAAATCGTCGGAAACTCCAAATAATCGTTTTTTCTTTTTTTTTTTTGTCTAATTTTCACAAAATTTTCGCGTTTCAGCTCGTTGAATAAAACTTTTAAAATTGGAAAACCGCCGCATTGATAAACTCTATTTTTCAAGTGAAACAGAGATGAGGAGGAACAAAAATGAATTTAATATGCGGGGAAAACTCAAATCGTCAAGGAAAATCAAATTTTAAAATAGATAGAAGCGAAAGGATAGCTTAAAACGCAAAAAATTGTTTAAAAACCGAAATAAAAAAATAAATCGCCGCATGTCGTAAATTAAGATGCATGATGTGCAAACACCGCCAATGACACATTCACGTCAGAATGCATACAAAGTCTACAAAAAAGTCTACAAAAGTTTGATGTCCCCCCACCTTTAAGTTTCCAGAAAAAAATGCTTATGTACCAAAAAAACAGCTCAAATGTACGAAGTCGGTTGACATTTTTGAAAATCGAAAAAGTGAAACTGCTACTTACCTCTCAAAATGATTCAAATATCCCGAGATAATTTCTAAATAATCCCGATGTCCAAAAATCTTCATCCAATCTCTGTTCTGCAATACAAGATATTCCACTGAAACTATACAATTTTAAAAACTTACATCTGATCTTCCTTGCCTCGTTCTTTCTGTGAATACTGTTTTTTTCCCTAAAAACTCAATATTTCTGAATCCCGAGTCCCGTGTGAAAATTTCCTTGTAATTTTTGCAACTGCTCCAAACAAACTTTACAACGACAGTAGGAAATAGTTTTGTATAATCCAACAGCTGGAAAGTAGATAATTATTTGTAACCTCAATAATTGTTTTTTCAACAGAATGAAAAATGGTACCATTCCGGTTTACGGTTCTCAGAATCTTTTCCCATTCCCGAATTTTTTTAAATGCACCATCCCTAAAAATCTACAAAATTATCCTATTAGTACCCGGAAGAGATCATAGGACCCGTTCAACAGAATAGTTATAGATGCATAATATGGAACCCGTAAATATTTTAAACCTACAAACAGAAATTATAACGTTTTTCCAATAATTTGAGAAAAAGAAATTGAGTTAGGGAAATTATTGGAATTTTTAAAATTCAAAAAGAAACCTTATTTATTTCTTCAACACCATCGGCGTGCAAAAATTCCAGTTGAAAATTGAGTGTAATTCCTCTATATTGATCATCAAACAATAGCGAAAAGTCTTCTGAGGAAACGAATTCTACCAAATCGAACGATAAGTTCGCTTTTAACATGACTTGGGGATCAAAAAGCCGAACAAGCGCCGTTGATTTCTTCACTATACAAGTACTGATTTCCAAATATTTCACTGCGAGTTTTTTTCTCTTTAATTTCCATAGATCTTCTGAGCATTGCGTCAATTGACGCACGGCATCGTTTATTTGTTTTAGTTCATAGTCTTCAGAAGTCGCAAAGAGTTGAAAACGATTCAAAGCAACTTCTTGATTCATGAATATGCCTCTCATATCCTCGTAAAAAACTTGCCAAATCTCTGTTTCGGCCGTCATATATTCTTGGAGCTCATCACATTCAATTGTAGTTAAAGATATTCCCGTATTTGTCGTACCGGATATTTCTGTACTTTCTGCGTTTGAAATAAAGTATCTTATCGTCAACGTTTTAAAGAAGAATCCTAATTCAAGCCAGATTACTCCCGATACGAGTTCAAGGTGTAAGTTTACAAGTCGTCCGAAATTTTCGTTCCTCAACCATCTGTATGCAAACGGCATTACAGTCAAAAACGTCGAGTACGATTCTGAAACGTTTCAAATCTAAGCAGGATAAACGGACACTGTATTAGAAAATCAAATTACGAGTTAAAAAGGAGAGATTCGGAAGAAGTCGAAACTTTTCACGCTAAGACTTTAAATTCGAATGAAACTCAAGCAAAATTAAATGTCTATTCTCATCCTTACATTTGGTGTTAAGAGTTAACTGATAAGATAGAAAAATGAAAAAATGTAAACAGAATATAAGTCCTCTTTGTTCTTAATCGCCAGGCATTTTGGTTGAGCGCTGTACAAACTGTTGAAAGTTTCACTCTCGGGTTTAGGACGATCTGTTTGAAACTTTTGATCACAGGCGTCTTTCGCAACCCTTGCCTCCAAAATTTTGCATTCGGAAGTGGTGAATTTAGTCACCCAACTACCTGAGTTCGGAGAATCAAAATAATGTTTTTTTTTATTTGAAGCTCGTTTTTCAAAAAAAAAAATGCTAATACTCGCAAAGCTGGAATTTTCAGAAAATATTTTATATCTGCTTTCGAAATGAATTTTGGTGCAAGAAATTTGTTAGGATATTGATCAGACGTGGTTCTTCAGAAAACCCCAAAAACGAATTACCACATTTCATGATTTAATCGAAATTTTATACAGGAAGACATCTGAAACTCAGAACATCTTTACATAATCTTTGAATTTGTAAAAATGCATGAAAATTCTCGCAAAACACCGAAACGAATAAAACAATCGACAAGAATTTTTTTCTTTTTTGTTTTTTTCAAATTCAACGAGTCTCATCTCCGAAGTTTTGTAGATTTTTTTGTAGAAATGAAACATTTTCATAGGGACCATTGAACAATAACTTTGCTGTGATAACATATAACATATATTCAACGATAAGTTTAAAATTCGAACAGAAATTTTAAAAGGAAAGAAGCTAGGAAGTCAGTGCTATAATGCATTTCCGATGGTTATCGATAATATTCTTTGCGTTTCTTTCACATGTGAAAGTTCTCGCTGTTAAAAGAGTTTGGATGGCGTCATTATGGTTATTGATGATACCATCCATATCACTTGCCACATGAAGGGTGTAATTTTAATCGGGAGACAATTTTCGATATCAGCTGAAAAATTTGGTTGCTCGGAATAAATATCTTTCCACCTTTTTAATATCATATTCTTCATATTTGATTGAACAGTTCTGATCTCGTGTTCTTGAGTTAACTTCAGCTGGAACACTTTGAGAGACGTTCTGATTCTGTTTTGGAGAATGAAACCAGTATAACGAATAACGAGCATGTGCGTTGTCTTATCATTTTTCTATTATTGTCTACTTCTTATCAGGAAGTGTTATTCATCAGAGTTTATTGATTTCAATGTCGAAAAAACAAAAAGTTTAATCTCGATTCCTAAACGCGTCATCTGGTACAGACTCTAATGGTACCCTCGTGAATATGGCGGATTGATTAAAATTATACACCAAATGAAGCGCAAATTCTGTATTGGGAATACGGTAGTACCAAACACTTTTTTGAGGTGTTATATGATATAGACGATCCATCAGTTGATATAGACTTCCGTCAATGTGGCAGGTTTTGAAGGTTATTTTGAATTTCTCAAAGTTCGAGGGTTCCAGGAGCTTCTGAAAGTTTTTTGGATGAGTTAAAAAAAAAAAATTTTGTCACATTCAAAAATAATGCTCAAGGAACTGAAAGATTGATTGAAAAATGTTGAAAAAAGCAAACATCTTTAAATGAATTTTTTTCTGTCTAATTTTAGAAGTGAAAAAGTTTAAAAAAGCTCGCTTTTCAGCCGAAAATTCCAAAAATATTCAAAAAACTTGAAGTTCGGCGAAACGTATCGAAAAAAAGAGCAATAAATTGTTAATAGATCTATTTTCAATTTTTTATAAGAAAAGGAATAAAAACTCACATTTTTGAGAAAGAAAATATCCATCGAAGATACTGTAGCCACCAAAATATTCAAAAATCGAAAATGTGAAAAATCGATTTCTTGAATTGGCGTCGAAATTGGGTTAGCAACAGTGAGATTCTTGATATTCTTCCAAATTTTCAAATTTGAAATTTCATTGATTTCCAGATTATTCTGTAATTCGTCAACAGTGTTTCGAATTTCCAGAATTTTCAGACATTCTGAATCCAGATACTGTAGAATGTCCATCAAATTATTTTGAGTTAAAGCATCCATATTTAGCCTTTTGACCTTTAAAAAAGGTGAAAAAGATTCTAGAAATAATTTGAAATTTTCAATGAATTTCAAAAAATTATCATTTTTTGAATCTTCTTGAAGATAATCGACTCGAATTTCTTCCAAAATTTGTCCTTGGTTCTTGAAATGTCTCTTCAAATCATCAAAGAAAACTGTATATAATTGACCTTGAGTCAAAAATTTCCTGTTAATTTTAACTGTTTTTTCATCGATTTGTTCATAAAATACTCGAGCCACGTGGTTGTTATATAATGTTAGTTGTATTTCAATACAATCCGTTTCGTCCATATCGAACCATATCGATTTTATTTGTGGATCCGGTGTCAGATGGTCTATGCAACTACGAACGGAATAGCACACTTTTCGAAGGCGCTGGCTGAAAAATCTAAGAAATTGAAGTAATTTGGGAAATTGTATCAAATAGTTGTTTTTTGAGCCGTAAAAGAATAATCAGAAAAGAACAAGTCTCGAAAATTCGAAAAAGTTTGTTTTTTTCTAATGATCATTTCATGTATGTTCCATTTTCGACTTTGATTTCGCCTTAAAACAGCTTTTAACGGCACAGAACCCCGTTCGAAAGTAGCGCCAATCATAGTTTGATGACCGGCGGCCTAGAACCCGATAAATGAACAATTCACGGTAACTGAAAATAATCACATTCCAATTTTTCAAAAAAAAACATGATTTCTTTTTCCCTTTTTTTGTTCAATTCCAAAAAAACTCACATTCCAAATCCCTGGGCAAAGTGTAATATAACCTTCATTAGTATGGGATTAGCAAAAACTTTGAGCCAATTTTTCTCTTCATCCTCCGAGCTTTGGGTTTTAGTGTTCTGGAAACAATTTTTTGAAGAAATTAACTATTCCAGTTTTTTTTTAAACTTACGGTAGGATTTGGAAATCCATTTTCTGTTGTCGAGAGAATGTTGTTTTCTTTTTTCTTATTTCGATTCAATAATTCCCATTGTTTTTTCGACAATTCTTCAATGTGCTGCAAAGATAATGACTGAAAATTGAGCTGTTGTTTTGGTACATTTTTAAAAAACATTTTGCAACTGACCTGTTCGATCAAATCAAAATTTGGCTCCAATTCCAGAATTATCCTTTTTGAAAAAACGACATATCCCATTGTTGCAATCAAAATTCTTAAATAATAGTTATCGTTCCCTGGAAGCCGGACAAATTTTGGACAATAGTTTCCAATTGATTCTGATGAAAAAGTAGTTTCAAAAAAATTATTCATCGCGTCGATATCAATCGATTTGTAATAAATATGAATGATATCAGGAGATGAAAAGGTGAAGAATAGCTGAAATATCTGAGTGATGATGAAAATTGGAAAAAAATTGAAAATGGTATTTTTTATTTCAGAAAATTTTGTAGTTTTGCTGAAACTTTGCTTTTTACAGGTTTTGGAACAAAATAAAAAAAAAAAGTAAAATTCATTTTTTTTCGATAACCCACCTCCCAAATTGCTTTCGAAATGGCTTCATTCAAATAATCCAAATCAAATTCCAAGACACAATTGCTTGTTTCTCTCCATATTTTTAATTCCAAAAACTCGGGAATTTTCTGATTCGCTCCTTTGATTTTCACTCCGGTCAATGTTCCTGGGTCAATGTAATCAAACGCAGAAAATTTAATAATATCACTAGAAAAATCCATTCTGATAGTATCAAATCGGATTTTTTCGTTTCGATTTTTCAAAGATTCTTCAAAACAATCAAAAATCGAGTCTTCTATCCATTCCAACTTCAATTTTCTTCCCAATTCATCGATATTTTCGAAATCGATTTTCAATTCTTCGAATTTTTGATCTTTCATCAATAAAAGTTTCAAATCCTCGCAAAAAACCTTGACGAAATTTTGATCCTTCAATGAAATTTCAGTTTTATTTTTCACGCAAATCAATTGAGTATCATCTTCATCTCTTCTATATTCAATGTGAAATGAGTAGGGTTGAGAATAAAAATCAATCCAGAGAATAATCTTTTTTCTTTGATAATGGATGTGAATTATATTGATTTTGTCAAATTGTTTATACGGTGGTAGCAGTTGGAATATGTAAGTCATTATAGGATACTTGCAGGAGTGAAGTTAATATTGAAAAGGAGACAGAAACGAAACTTGCCACCTTTGTTTGTCAAACAAGAAATAACTGATAAGAAACTAAACCGGTTGTGAATGTTTGCTTGATATTTCTTTCATTATCAAGTCGAAAAAGATCATTATAATACTTTCACTGTAAACTTTTAAAAAATTTTAAATTTTAAAGAAAAAACGTTTTCTTTTTTTCTCCGTTTTTGACCAGAGATCGAGAGAAAGCCTGAAATTTTCATTTTCAGTCAAAACATGGTTTTGCTGAAAATGTTTTAAAATACAATTCAAAAAAATCAACTGTGTCCTGCGGGGCGCGGTTGCTCATCTGCTCGAAAAGCTCATCCATGTCTTCAAAAATCTTCGAGCTATTCCTCAATACAAACCGAGTTACATTTATTACCATAATCTAACTATTTTTAAATTATTAAACTTTATTGAAAGAAAAATAATATTTCAAAAAATCTTAATTTTGAATAACAAGTTCTTAGCGTACAAAACTAGAATTGAACAAGTTGAATTCAATGAATGAATGTTTCGGAGAAAAATGAGTTCTTAACATTTTCAGAGGGTTAAACGTTTTATCAAACCATTCAACTTGAGATTCTGTGCCAATTGCTGCTCCAAATGTCTCGGTCATTTTGTTTTGATCAGCGAAATCTATGAATTTGATAAACGCGGATTCGAAGTTTCTGGATTCTTGGTAGATCTGGAAAACAAAAAATAAACTACAAACTACAAAAATCGAAAACCTTACTTTTTTCAAAAACAAAACATCATCCATGCAAATCGTTCGGAGATTCAAATAAACTTTCGAAAAATGTGAGAATTTTTGAATTGGAGCCAAAATAGAAAAGTTAAACGCCACACTTTTTGCGTTTTTCCATTGCTCAGTCTCCATTATTTCATTGATTTCTGACATTTGTTTAGTGACATCACTCATAATTTCAATTTCCTCCAGAACATTCGAGTCGAGATGCGGTAAAATTGACATCACATGGTTTTGACTTGAAGTTAACATTACCAATCTTTTGGTTTTTAAGCCACGCCTTCTAGATTTCAGAAATGATTCTAACTGGATTAAAACTTGATCCATGACGGCGTAAGCCTCGGACTTCCTTTGTTTAGGTTTCGGAAAAACTTATAGATTTCAATGTAGAGTTCCTCATTGCTGATAGAACTGGCTTTAAATCCAATAAGAAAATTTCGAGAAAATTTTCATTTTTTAAACATTTTGATGGATTATAGATCCGACATCCTTTTTGCTCTTTGACGTAGTTCTTTTCATGAGTTTCCCTCCTTGAACGGCACTGAATATAAATTTCTTCGGCCTTTATGTCGATTTTTAGATGTTCAAAAAAATTGGTTGGAGAAAACTCGTTGAGATATTCACGAAGAGATTTGCACACTTTTCGAAGGATTTGGCTGGAAATTTTGGTTATTTTGAGAAATTTTTTGGAGCACTTACATTGTTCGAAAGCTTGTGTTCTCAAAAATTAGACTGAGAATGTTATCTGGCATATCGGTCAGGGTAGGTGGGTGCATTTTCTGGAAAAAAATCATGTTAAGACATGTCCTGAGTCTTGAAACGATCATCAAAACGGGTTTGAGCATTAGCAAAAAAATATTGACCTTAAGAGGAAACGAACCTGGGGAGTGTTGGACCAAAGTCATCTCTGTTACTATCAAAGTAAAAAACGATTCCTGACACCGTCACGCGCAAATGCACAGAAGCGACCACGCCCACTCCAACTTTTGCATTGTCAGCCTCGCAAAAGTTGGAGTGGGCGTGGTCGCTTCTGTGCATTTGCGCGTGACGGTGTCAGGAATCGTTTTTTACTTTGATAGTACCAACTGAGCTATTCTGTGCCCGCGCGCTAAATCATCTGGGCGCCGCCGCAGCGATTAGCACGAGATGCAGAATGGTTCAGCGGGTAAGAAGGATGACTTTGGAGGGGAAAGGTTTAGGTTCGATTCCTTTCGAGGCATGCAGGTTTTAAATTACACCTTAAAAGACTAGAATCAAATAAAAAGGCACGGAAAACAATTGGAACTTTTTTTTTGCAAGTTTTGTGAGAAAAAAGTAAACTAGGCATAACCAAATTGAAGGCACACTGGCAATGAAAAATGATTCAAGTGATAAGAAAAACACTCATTTTAATTGATCATTTCCAAAAAATTTTATTTGTTTGAGTCATTTCAATTTTTCACAGCTCTAAAAATCAGCAATAGATGTTGGAGTGAAAGACATTTTCCAAAAATACACTTGAATTTCAAAACAAATTCATAGGGAAAACCAAAATACGTATATAATTGAGAAAAAATATATAGTTTGTCCTTCTTCAAATTTGAAATTTGCAGGTACTGAAAAAAAGCGAACTTCCAATTTTCACCGGTTTTTATCACAGACCCATGTTTACACATTGTGCACAAGTCACTGTTTACTTTTGATTGATAAATTCTTTATTTACATACATGCCAAATTTTTGAAAGTGTTGTGTAGCAATTCACAAAAATTAGAATAAAGTGGAAAAAAAAATGTTTTTCTATAAATTAATCCAATATCAGGGTATCAATTGGAGTATCACAATATCCACAGTGTACATATGTTGCCTCCGGATACAAATTGATTTCCAGAACTTTTTCGGAATTTCCCGGTATCCGATAATACCAATCAATTCTTTCCACATGTTGATAGAATTGAGGTGCTGGGAATGGGTCTTCGATGTATTTGGTGCAGTCATAATATTTGTAATGGAGTGTGAAGGATTTGAAATGGGCGGAGTTTTGAAAGGCCTGAAAAACATTTACGGAAAATTAATGAAATTTTAAGTTTGAAATTCAAATTCCCGCTCACTCAAATTAAAAAAAAAACTCCCATTTTTGATTGCAACCAAATCAATATACGATATCGCTGGCACTGTACCTACAGTAACCTTGGAAAAATGAAGAAAATTTTGAATTGCCGCTGAAATTGAAAATCCTTCAATTTGAATTTCCTTTGCTTTTTTCCATTGCTCAGTCTCCACTATTTTGTCCATTTCCAATGGAATAAGCTCCTCATTTTCAGATTTTTTCCCTCGAATCTCAATTTTTTCCAGCAATTCCGGTTGAAGATACGGTAGAATTGCCATAATTTCCTCTTGAGAAAACACGGAAAAATAAACTTTTCTGGTTTGGAAAAAATCCTCCTTAGTTATGGAGTCGAAAATTTTAAATTCGTTGGTTTTTTCTGCCGAAATTATACGTAATTCGCCAAGTGTGCAATATCGTAGAACTGATAGTTGGTCTCGAAGTTTTTCGATTTCATTCGGGTCAAATTTGTTCAAATTTATAGTGAGAGTATTGTCAGATTGATCGAGAATGGACATTTTGAACCTGAAATTTGGATATTTTTTTTTAATTCAAATATTTTTCAAGAGTGAATAAGAGAAGTGAATCATAAAAAATTAAGTTGAAAAATTTTCCAAAAAAGACGTTACGAATTTTTTTTCTGGAAAAAGAACACCAGAAAAATTGAGAAATAAAAAAAAAACCTCGAGGAAAGTCTTAAAAAAGTCCCCAAATTTGAAAATTGGTCTAAATTTAAAATCGAAAATAATTTTTACAAAAAAATCTTGAAATGTTTCACAATCAACTCAGAAAAGTGAGAAACGAAACTATAAACGACGACAGACCAAAAGTGAGAGAAAAAGAGAAATAGAGAAAAAAAGACATTTGTGTACACACTCCCACAATGTGTTAGTTATCTGTTTGAAAGGGGAAAAGGTCGCCTTTTTTTTAGTTTTGGGCTTTTTTAAACACTTTTTTCTCGAGTTTCATGATTTTTACTTCGAAAATGGTTTTAATTATACCAAAATCCACTGTTTTTGATAGGAAAAAATTATTTCGTAAAATTTCGCAACATATTTTTTTCGTGTGGTAAAGTTTTTATTTATGTTATTTCTTTTCCATATTTTTTTTTATTTCAGAAAATGACGTCATCTCCACCGACTATTATGGATATGCCTGAAAATGTTCTCAGTATGATTTTTGAAAATACTGATTTTGTTGCGGTGTGAGTTTTTGTTTTAGTTTTTACTTTTTAGTTTTTTAAAATTGAAAAAAAAACCCAAAAATTTTTGAAGCAAAGTTTTTAGAAATGAAACTAGACTTGTCTTAGTTTGTGGCGGACCGGTAAACTCGGGATCGAAAATTTTTGATTTTTTCCCAATTTTCAGCCCAATTTCGGAACTTTTCCTCGGGGTTTATACTCAGAAATCGATCAAATTTTCCTTCTGCAAAACAAAAGCCAAAAAAGTAGAAAACCCGCAAAAAAAGGCCCGGCCCGGCCCGTGACAATTCTGAATGAAACATTTTTTTAATTTTTTCTGCTAACTTTTGAGTAAAAATTTATTGATTGGGATAAATTCAAATAGTTAAAAATACAATTTTTCAGTCAAGCCCTTCGCAAAGTCTGTCATCACTTCCGCAATTTCATAGATGACGTCAAGCCTTCTGGAGACCTTGATGATATTAAAATTACCATCAGCCATGAGGAAGATGATGCTAATCCTAATACCAATATATACATCCAATATAGTTCGCGAAAAAACAATTTGGAATATAATTTGAATTATAAAAATAGCGACAAAGGATTTGAATTCACCAACAGATACCATGGATACAAAGGATATCGTCATCGGACAAAAAGATATGAAAATGGAGAAAATTTTTTGAAATTTTTTCAAAAAGATTTGGAATTGGTTATGGAATCAGTGAAGAATTCTACATTGCAACGTCTACAAATTGAGGAAACCAGAGATAGTGGAACCCAAGAAATTATGGAAGAAGTTTTGCGCGGTCTTAATCTGATTCTGAAGGCTAGAAGACGTCCCTTGAGAGTCAGAAATTTGATAATGTCAATTGAATATCAGCATCAAGTCATGCAAGTTTTGCCGTATTTGCAACCTGGAGTTTTGACAGATATGGAGTTTTGGAATCCTATTTTCAAAAACAGTGAAACTCTGGAATTATCCGAAATTGTACAATTAGATCAATGGAAGGAAGCGAAGGAAATAGCTATCAGGCAATTTTCAATTTGCGAACCATTTTCCACTTTTTATGGTTTCCATGGTGTGTGTATAAGTGTTCCAGATATGAGTTTGACGGCATTTTTGGAGTTGAAAAATGTGAGTTTCCGGAAAAAATGTTGGAATTGTTAGCAAAAAGAACTAGAAAAAATCCAATTAACCAGGTAGGAATCGAACCTGGGAAGTTCTACTCTGAAGTCATCCCTCTTACCCACTGAGCCACGCTCTACCCGCGCTAACACAGTTTGGCGCCGCGGAAGCGCCAGTGCAACATGGCCTAGTGGGTAAGAGGGATGACCGTGGATTAGAACTTCGCAAGTTCAATCCCTTCAGATGTGAATTTGTTTTTTTTTCACAATAGAATCGTTTTCATAATGATTTAGGGTCACAGGGTCGATTCTAAAGACTTTTTTTTCAGGAAAAAAACACAATTTAAAAAATTTTCAGACCCTGCAACAATCACCCAATCTGGAATATTTCACCGCCTTCATTGACAATGTAACTGAATTACAAGAACTGTTCAACTCCTATTCTGAGGCTAATAATAACGATTGGTCTTATGTTGAACCTTTTTTCCAAGTTCCCAATCCGGAAAAAGTGTTGAGGATGCAATTTTCCAAACCTGGCTTGCTCAGTTTTGCACTTTTTGACGGAAAGGATGTCCCACCACATACTTTGATTCGGGAGTGAAAACTTTTATTTTAAAATACTTTGATTTGGTGTTTTTTTTTTCAAATTAATGCCGTCTTTTTCAAATTCTTTACTTCGCTTCGTTCTGAGTGTCTTTCCAGCGTCTCATAAACTTTTTTTTTACATTTTGAAAAAAAAAGAGAGCGTTTCAAATGAAAAACTTCAACACTGATAGCAAAAAGATATTTCAAAAATATATCACATCAAAAAACAATTGCTCCGACAAGCCTCGATATATTTTTAATGTGGAGAGAAATTATGAGAAAATGGAAGGAGAGATAGAAAACAAGAGGAAAAAATATAGATAATTATCATACCAGAATAGTATCAGTTTCCTGTAAAATGTCATCAGTGACGAGCTCGAATTGGACACATTTTGAGTTTGATAAGTAGGTGGCACACAAGACATAGTCCGGTTTGTCAGAAGCAAAAAACCAGGAATCATCGTCATTTGGTTTGCCAAATAATTCCTCAAATTTTTTGAGAGTATCATCATCTTCCGAGCTCAGCTTCACCATCTTTGGGTAGGTTTTTTGTTCAAATATCTGGAAATTTAGAAATTTTATTGAAACTATGATTAGGGAAGTGACGAGATTTGACGGGACCCAATTAGAAATTGCTGAAAATTGGGGGTTTACTATATGGACCCTCCCGAATCTATTTCTGAGTTTAATTTGGTCCGATCGGCCTATATAAAAAAGGCTTATATAAAACCAGCAGCAGAACAAAACTAGCGTGGCCCGAAAGCACAAAAACGCGAGAGTCATGAAAAGGCCAATCGGACCAAACTAATTTCAGAAATGAATTCAGGATGGTCCATATAGTAAACCCTCCAAGTTTAAGCAATTTTTAAGTGGAACTCGTCAAACACTTTCTTAGTAAGTACTGCGGAATTGCTCACCTCTCTTATCATTCGGATATAATCTTCTGTAATTTGTTCCGGCCTAAAGTCGACATCATCAAAATCGAATATTACTGATTTTGGGTCTATTTGAAAAGTGTAAATGCGAAGTTTCGAAGCATTTTTCCAATGTGGAGTTTCCATTATTTCATCCAAATGCAAATTGTATTCATCATCGTATAAAACAGCAGAAATTGGTGGAACGATTGTCAAACAATTATTCGTTTCCGGGCATATATATTTCAAAATTGAAGTGAATTGAGATTGGTTCCAATAGGCCATGCCAAAGGATTCTGTTTCGAGATAACGCCTTCTGGATTTCAACAAACGTATAATTATACTCATCAGTTTCTCATTACAACCATCCCTTTTATATGCGCTCAAAAAAATTGCAAAACTGTACAAGGGTAGTGATTGGTTCCGGAAAAACATTGAAAAATCAGATTCGAAAATCTCGAACATATCGAAATTTTTCCAACGTGATCCACGCCTGTTGTAAGCTGATAAACATCCGCCATCTTCTTTATAATAGTCGAAATCGCGATCTTCCTCATCCTCACTTCCAATCATTACATGTATATGATCTGGACTAAGACTTAGTGCAAAAGAGACAATTTTCATGTCCGGCTTGTAAGCATCGATGAATCCGCGAAGACTTTTTGAGGTTTTCCGAAGGACCACTCTGCAAACGAAAGCCTTATTATGGCCATGGGCGGTGCTTAGGCTTGAATCAATGATATTGGGAAGATGAACATTCGGCCAAGTTCGCCCCAATGCAAATGTTGTCGAGAGGGCTCGTTCAGCGGAGAATGTTCGGCCGCGACCATGCCCCATAAGGAAATGGAGGTGGCCGCGGCCGAGTTTTTTCAGCTGAACGAGCCCTCTCGACAACATTTCCATTGGGGCGAACTAGGCGGAATTTCTATATTCCCAATATCAGAGAGCTCTCCAGTGCTCCAATCAAAAAATAAAGAACAGGGGGATCACAGTGAAAATCTCTATCAATCCGCCAAACTCTCATCAAAATCCGACTTTTCCGCAAAGCTTTAATTTTTGAATGAGTCGAAATTTTTTCGAAACTTGAGAGAGAGAGAGAGAGAGAGAGAGCCCGCTAAAACTCATTTTAAGACCACTCACATTTCCTTGTATTCCAGATATTCAAAAACATTAGCCATAGCTCTGAATGGCAGGTCTGTGAGAGTTGTTTGTGGTTCTTGATCCTCTTCTTGATCCTCTTCTTCATCTTCCTCTTCTCCGTCTTCTTCTATTTCAAACTCCCATTCCCATCGTTGTTCCTGCTGTTCTGGTCCTTCATCTGGATAATTTTCTTCGACTTCTTCATCCTCATCGTCTACAACTTCTTCCTCACTGTCACTTTCTTCTTGCCTGTTAGCCACGTCTCCCTCTGCTTCTTCCTCACTGTCACTTTCTTCTTGCCTGTTAGCCACGTCTCCCTCTGCTTCTTCATCACTACTTTCCTCATCATCTTGATCATTTTCTACTTCTGATTCTGTTAAAAAAATTTGAAGCTGGAATTCAACATAATTTGACCCACCATCACTATCATATTCTGATTTCTCTTCTTCCCCGCCACTAGTCACTCTTGAATAATCTGAAATTGGAATTTTTTTTTGCGATTTTCTATGTTCTCGAAACGGAAAAACTTTTATCTTCGAAACGTTGTAATTTTTATAATCGTTGTGCATCAAAAATGAAAAAAAATTCTGAAATTTTCAGATTTTCTAAAATTTCTCAGCAAGCGCGCTGGACTGGCAAATTTTTCTGTCCAATTTTTTTTTGGAAAATTTTTCAGATTTTTTAGATTTTCAACCAGTTTTAGCTCGAAAAGAGTGAATCTATTATTTTCAGTTGGAAAATAAATTTTTCAGATAGTTATAGGCTCGAAAAAAATTGGCTTTTTTTCAATGAAAACCGGAAATACTGTTGAAAAAATGAAGTTTGGGCAAGGAATTTTCAACTTGGCACCGAGCCAACGATCGCCCTCGGCAAACGCAAGTTGCGGCGCGCCTTTTTGCAACGCTCCCGCACACAGTTTTGTTTCTAGATTTTTGCTGGTTTCGATGAAAAGGAAAACAAATTTCAGCTTTTTTGCTGACATATCACGTTGTGTATAAGTGTAGGATTCATTTGTGTCAGCAAAAAAGCTCAAATTTGCACTCCTTCTCATCGAAAACAGCAAAAATCTAGAAACAAAACTGTGTGCGGGGGCGTTGCAAAAAGGCGCGCCGCAACTTGCGTTTGCAGGGGAAGGTCGTTGGCTCAGTGCCAAGTTGAAAATTCCTTGCCCAAACTTTATTTTTCCAACAGTATCTTCAAAAAACGGCGAAAGTGAAAAAACATTTGTTCAAAAAAATGAACTGAGTTTGATGGGGCGCGGTTGCTCATCATTCCAAAAAGCTGATATACAAAAATTTGCATCCAAAATTTTGAAACTAACCAGTATTTTCTTCATTTTCCTCTTCTTCTTCATCCCCTTCTTCATCATCTATTTCAGAATCTTCTTCTTCTTCTTCTTCACTATCATCGTTCTTTCCTCGATTTTCCAAGTCCATTTCTGAAAATAATTAACAAACAACAATTTATTTTTTGAGCAGGAAAAAGAGCCAAAAACATGAGAAAAATAAGTTAAATCAATCCAAATAAAAATACAGCAAATGCGCAAAATATTAGCAGGAGAGGGTTGCCCTGAATATGTTCTAGAAGGCCAAAAAAGAGAGAAAAAGAGATATTAGACAGCAGAAGATAGCGAGATAGAGGCATGAAATAAAAAACGCAGAGAGAAAAGAAAAGCGCACAAAAAAGCAAAAAGAGGGGACAGCCCCCAACGAACGACGAAGTAAAATGTGAATGAATGAAAAGGAGGAAGGAGGAAGGGGACAGAGAAGGTGCAAGGGGGCATCGAAGGCAGCAGAAATATACATATTAGGTTGTTTCATAAGTCTTTGACACTTTTCAGTAGGATTTTTGAGGAACCTGAGTTTTCGCTTTGTGCAGAGGATTCATTCTGGTCTTGAACCAATATATAGGGACACTTATTGTCTTCAAAGAAATATTTTGGCATTGGGCCCCTCTCTCTATCAGAGGAGATACAAAGCTTTTAATGAACATAGTTATTTTCGTGATTGGGGATCATATTATGTTCAGATCTGAAACTACACCAGAAATTGCACCGGGAATGTTTTTATTTCGGATATAGTATACCGCGGATATGTGTATCTTAACATAAAAATCACACGCCTCCTTCTTGCATTATTCATGAGATATCATAAATTGAAAGTGATCACCATAATTTCATGGTGCTAAAGTTTGAGATGGCCTAGCAAAAACTGGCGATGGCCAATCTTCACCTGACCTTGATTATTTTTTTGCCCATAATAATGGTTGTTCAACCTATTATTTTAAAGAAACTATTGACTTCCATTCCAGTTAAAAATTCGAAAATAATATGATCAGTGTTTTTTTCACAAAATTACGCCACTGAAATCAAGGCTCAAAAGCAACGTTTTGGAAAGATCGGGTCATATCTAAAGTTTGAGAAACAAAATTATTGTTTTGTTTCAATTTATTCGTAGCCTCAACACTCCTATTTATATGCGCAAAAAAGCTTAAAAAGAAATCATCAGATTCCGGAAATACACTGAATTTTCCGACGCTACTCAAATCCGAGCATAACTCATTCTCTAGGGTGTATCTCAGAGAGCACTGCCTGGATAATGTCGAAAACTTGGGGGGATATACTACAATAGTAGTGTATTGTTATACAAAAACTAGAGGTGCATAACTCCTTCTCATCTTGTTGTGGAAGATCATTCAATATTTTTGTGAAAAGTGTCAAAGACTTATGAAACAACCTAATAGAATGTGTCATAAAAAGGGGGAGGGGGGGGGGGGGGGGGAGGGGTGGTTTGGTTGATGGGAAACCATCGATTCCCATGTTTTTTTCTGGGAAGATAGGAGAGAATAATTCTAAATATTAAGGTCGAAATGAGCCTGGAGAATGATCGAGAACGTTTATATCAAAATGAAATAGCAAAGAGAGTGGTACAAGAGCGTCTTTAGATTACGATTACTTTGTCTTTCGAAAGTAATTTATCACTGATACTAACATTTATGTGCGAGAATATAAATAATTTCATGAAAACAGTTTCGGTGTCGTTGAAGTTTTGAAACTTCCAAGAAAATCAACTGATTCACCATGGGTTTTACCATTCTCATATTTTATTTTCATATTTATTTTCAGAAATAATGTTATGAATTTGCATGATCATAAATTTCTTGAGCTGGAAATTTACTAAATTATCGTTTTCTTCTTAACACGAATCATTTGAAATCATCAAATTTGATGAAGAACTGTAGATTCTCGTTTTTTTTTTCATTTTTTGCCTCATAAAAAAACAATTTACTTCCAATTTTCATATTCGGCCCCCACACAACATTTTTCTTCTTTTTTTTAAATTTTTCTCATGAAATCGTCATAATCCCAATGTTCTAAATTTGGACTTGTTTATGCAAAAGGGCTTTCTCTAATCCTTCTAAGTCTCTCAATGAGCTCTCGTTTTCCTGACGTTTCGTACGTATCAAATCTAGTTTGATCAGATTTCAGCGCTATAAGAATACTCACATTTCAGTTGTAAGTAATCTCAAAAAGACAGTTGAAAAAAGTATGATTTATTATAAATCATACATGTTATTGCCATGGGCCTATTCTTGTGGAAGTTAATGGAAAATAATGAGGGAACAAAGTACAAATTTTCGAAAAAAAGAGCCGGCTATGGGATAAAGATTATGCAGAAAAAAATAACATTGTTCCAGAAGAAACGCAGAGAAAAGAGCCATGGATAAGAGCCAGATAAGAAGAGAAAAAAAGGGGATATGCACCTGACACCGAACGAAAGACTCGTGTGGAACATAATCTCTTCTTTTTTTTCTTATTCTGAACGCATTTTCAGCTGATAATTTCTTGGTGAAATTGCTGGAATTGATTTTTTGAACATGTTCATTTTCTAGAAATGGATATTGAAAATCATGAAGAACACTATGATGGTGATGTAGAGGACGAAGGTTCTGAAATTGAAAAAGTATTAGAAGGAGAAAATGAAGAAAAGGACAAATATGGTGAGTTTCTGATTGTTCTGTGCTGGAAATTAAATCATTTAGTTTATCATTTTCAGATTATTTTCCGAATTTCTTTCATAAAACCTTTTTTATCATGTTATGAAACGTTTGTTTTTTAGAAACAGGCAAAAAAGAGCCGAACCTGGTCAAGTTTCCAGCGGAGATATTGGAACTAATATTCGATCGAGCTCATGATTATCGAACTATGTAAGTTTCAACTGAAAGTCTCAACGCTATACCATGAAAAACGTTCTAAGTGATAGCTGAAACCACATTACCATTGGAAGAATCGAACCTGACCTTTTCTGCTTCAAATTCATTCTTCCTACCCACTGAGCCACTCTACAGCCTGCAATTCTAGCCGCGACCGCGCCAAGGAGAGTTCGCGCGCAGGTGCAGAATGGCTCAGTGGGTAAGAGGGTTGACTTCGGACAGGAAGGTGTCAGGTTTGATTCCACTTGGAGCGTATAGTTTTTTGTTGAAGCGGAAACTCGATTCTAGGTTTTTTCTAAGTCATCGGAACAAGTTTAACCAGTTTTCAAACAAGCCAAGGCTAAAAATTAGGTGTTTTAGCCAATACTGAATTTTTTTCAGAATCCGTTTCCGTCGTGTCTGCAAAAGGTTCAAAGGCTTTTTGGACTTTGCGAAACCTGATTTTGCTCTTCAAAAGCTCGGAATTTTTCTTTATCACGACTCCATTGTTTGTCAATTGACTTTCACTGACTATGTTACCAACATTGAATACCGTTCTATGGGTGTCGATTCTGTTGTATCCTGCAACACGCAACAAATTTATATGGAGGGACAAACTCATTTTGAAGTCTTTAAAAATGATACAAATCTGATTTGGAATAATTTGAAATCGCAAGTCGAGGAATTGAGAGTGAAGTTTTTACAACATGATCAAAATGGATTGAATGCTCAATTTGCGGAGCTCCTCAGAAACCAACTGGAAGATGCTAGAAGACTTCCTGCCCCTTTGCGAATCAAAAGCTTTCAAGTGGAAACTCTCGAACAACCACTTTTAATGGTCTTTTTACCTTTTTTGGAACCTACTTGTCTCGTCAAAATTGAAATTAAAAAATCTGGAGATGCCAAGCTTCAATACCACAAACTTGAGTCGGATCAACTGGTGGCTAGCCAACAATTCCGTCAGGCTAAGGAATTCATCGCGTTCAAATTCGTCATGAGACAGCCGATGCGATTATTTCATTATCTAAACTTCGAAAAACTTCGAGTTACTCTCGAATCAATATCAGGGCACGATGTTTGGCTTACTGCACGTGTAAGTGAAAACATCACGTTTTCAATAAAAATTTTGAAACATAAGTTAGTCTAAACATGATCCTAGAACTTTGTAACATCAAAAAATAATTTTCAAAGTTAGTAAAAACTTAAAAGTGGAATGTGGAATCGAACCTGGCACCTTCATTTTTGAATTCATCCCTGTTACCCACTGCGTCATCCTGCACCCATGCGTTAACCCCTCTTTGCGCTGCCGTGAGTTGAAACGCGTGGTGCAGATGGTTCAGTGGGTAAGAGGGATGACTTTGGAGAGGGAGAGGTCAGGTTCGATTCCAGTGAAGGTTTTGTTAGCGCCGGAAACGATTTTTATTTCAATTCTTAGGAAGGCATATGAATGAGCAAGCGCGCCCCACTAGACTCAGTTGATTTTTTAAAAATATGTTTTTCTTCTTCGGCGAATGAACTTTCGGAGAATTTTTGAATTTTCACCGGATTTGCATCATTTTTTTTACTATAATATTTTGAAAAATGCATCTTTCAAATGAAAATGACTGTTTCAGCTCTCTATCTGACCTAAATCAGGTTGGAAAAGTGGAACAATATGGAATTTCCTTACTCAAAAATGTCATATTTTGTTCGATTTTTAGTGCAAAAACATTTTAGAATCGGCGCTTTTGATGCGAAAAGAAAAAAATTCACCGAAAAAGTTATATCTCTAAAAGTGGGAAAATTTAAAGTACTGAGTCCAGTGGGGCGCGATCGCTCAAACATATGATTAAAAAAATTTCATTGAATAGATGACAGCAATTTTAACATGTAATACATCACAGCTTTCCAGAGAATATGCAACTCGTCAACATTCCACTCCTTCGGTATCACCTATCTTCAACTTGTCCACTTTCGCCGCTTCAAACAACGATTTCCAAGGACCCCAATTAATTTTGACACGGTCCTATACCTTACATACAAAAAAAATAACCAATTTTTGTATAATTATGATTCGGATAGTGAGGAAGGAGGGCTCCATTGGCCACCGTGGGGTTCAGAAGAAGAACGAGAAATGAGGGATCAATTAGGGGAAGCAAATCCAGTGCTTGTTCCGTTTGTGGAGAATGCAAATGTGGAAGAGGGGGAAGAGGAAAACAACGATGATGCAGACCCTTATTTCGAGTGCTGGCACTTCCTTATGTCACATATGCCTAACTATTGGCTGGTCCTAAAACATTTCCGTTTTCAGAGACAGTTTTATTTTGAGCTCGTACCCACTTTTGAGCTCGAATGAATCATACTCGAACCCAAAAACTGGTAAAATTTGGTCCTCGAACTTTCAAACATCCCAAAATTCAGCTTCTGCGTTAGCAAAAACCCTAAACGTCCCGAGTGGAATTGAACCTGACACCTTTCTCACCAAAATCAACTCTCTTATCCACTGAGTGATCTTGTACCCCTGAGCAAACTATCCTTGGCGCCGCCGTGAGTAAATTAGAGTGATGCAAGTTGGTTCATTGGTAGGATAAGGCGAATTTGGAGCAGTTGGGGTCAGGCTCGATTCCTAATAATGTTTTTTTTCCTTATAGTGTTATTAACCAACTTTGAAAACTAATTTCTTGATTACCTTGCGTCTTTTTTTTCACAATATTCTTCTCTTTTTTCTCTAGGATTTCCCAAAAAATTTCAGTTTTGTTTTGTAATTCTTATTGATTTTCTTAACAATTTTATTGTGTTTTGGAAATGAAAATATTTTTTCAAATCTTTATTTTTGAAAAAGGTCAGCAAATGTTTGCTTACTTTCACTTCTCGTTTTCTCCTCTTCACTTTTAAATCTGCACCCACCGGTTCCCATGGAAACCGACTTGCTCTGAGAGAAAAGAAGAGGTTCATGGGAAATAGCTGAAGATTAAAATTGGTAAGATTGTGGAATTTTAGAAGAGACCCAGAAAATGGGAAATAAAATAATAAAAGTAAATCTGATGAGCTTTCAATACACAAAAAGGGAAGGGATTAATGCAAACTTCGATCGGAAAAAAAATTTAAAAAAAAATTTGGTGGAAAAGCTTTGTTAGAAAAATTTATTTAAAAAAAATTTTTTCTCAAGTGTGTCGCAGAAAAAATTTGAAAATTCAAAAAAAAACTTCAAAAAAATATTATTTATAGTCGGCGCAAGCGTTTGCATATGCGCTCTATTCTAGTTACGCCCACTATTGCATATAGAGTGCGCGAATGAGGAAACGCAGAAAACTATGCGTGTCTGGCGCTCTCTCAGGCATGAGAACTATTTCGTCAAAAGTGGGCGTAACTAGAATAGAGCGCATATGCAAACGCTTGCGCCGACTATATTTTAGATAATTTTCTAGGAAAGCATCAGGTAATTTTCTATCCAGCTAAAAGTTATATCAGTTTGATGTCATAAAAAAAGAAATACCTTGAGAAAAGCAAAAAATTGAAATAATTTCAAAATTAGAGAACTCAAAAAATAAGTTTCCGGTTCTCAAAATTTTCAAACAAAAATTTAGAAAATTTTTACTTTTTCCAAAATCAAATTTCATTAAAAAGTGCCTTTTTTTCACTATTTCCAAATGATTCATTACAAAAAACCTCCCATTTTTCCTTCTTCCTACACCCAATTGCGAAATTTCCCACAATATTGCGGTCTTTCTGCACAAGTGTTCCTAATGTACTCTGCGTCTCTTACTCTCTCACCTAAGGCTTGAATTATCCAAAATTTCACAATTTGAACACCAAAAACACAAAATATGGGAAAAGTATATAAGGGAATTGATATGGGACCAAAAAGTATCATTTTATTCCTTTTTCCTCGAAAAAAAAATCATGCATATTTTCTGCAAAACTCTGACTGGAAGGACTATCACTTTGGAAGTCCAACCTACAGTAACCCTAAAGACTTTAAAGGGACAGATACAAAAATCTGAACGAATTTGTGAAGATTCTCAACGTCTTTGCTTTGATGGAGTACATTTGGATGAGGACTACCGTACCCTCGAGGACTACAGTATCCAAAATGAGGCTACAGTATACTTGGCTATCAGATTGAGAGGAGGAGCTTTTACGCCTACTCTTGTTGAGGTGAGATTGGATTTTCAGCTAAATCTGAAAAACAAATGAAATTTGAAAAAAAATTTTTTTTAATTCATTTTTGGGGATTTTGGGTTTTTGATTTTTTATCGGGTTTTTGAGTTATTTGAACTCAGTTATCACCATTTTCAGACAAATCTGATTTTTTTTTGAAAACCTGAAATTTTCAGAAATTTATTTTTTTTTTTTGAAAACTTTTTTTCATAATTTTCGGAAAAAAATTTCTTTGGTTTTTTGGAAATTTTCTGAGGCCCAATGTAAAAATTCTTTCAAATTTTTTCAAACTCTTAGAATAAATTAAGAGAAAAATGTTTTATTTTGAATTTCTGGTATTTCTAGATTTCAGCCAAATCTAAAAATCCGGAATAATTTAATTTTAAAAATTTTTTCCATTTTTCCAGCTCGCCGAGAAGTACAAATGTGACAAGTTGGTGTGCCGTACTTGTTATGCCCGTCTCCCAAAAGGAGCCACCAACTGCCGGAAGTCAAAATGTGGTCATTCAAATGACCTTCGAAAAAAGAAGAAATTGACGTGAGTAAATCTGAAAATCTGATAAAAAATCTGACAATTTGGTCTCTTTTGGTGTAAAATTGACTATTTTGGCCAACTTTATTGTTTTTTTTTTTTTGCTTTTTTTTCAATTTTTCTCCTTCAAAAATTGCTATTTTTCAGAAGTTGCCCTCCAAAAATTGCTTACAAGTAAGCCATCATCTGGAACAAAATTTGCCGCCACAATGTCTCCATAACTCAATTTTTTATTGGTTTTTTTTTGAACTCTGATCTCGTTGTTTGCCATAAAAACGGATAAAGATTTTTTTTCCCAATAAAATTGTAGTTATGTTTTTCTGTCTGAGAAAATTCTGCAAATCTGAAAAAAACTCGAAAGCTTCCAATTTTTTTGGTATAAAAATAGGCATTTTGATGACATTTTGAGTTGCTTTTTTCTGTTAGAGCAATTTTTTCCCTATAATTCAAGATTAAAAGTTGTTCTAATCAATAATTATTTTATCTACCCGGGGAAAAATAAAAAAGTGTTTGATATGAAAAAGGAATTACCAGAAAAATCAAACAACCATAAGAACATTAAAATGGAAAAATGGGTACTTAGAAAAAAAAGAAAAAAAATCAGTGCTTAAAAAAACAACAAAAAAAAACACAAATTTTTTGAGATATAATTAAAGAAAACCGAACTTTAACATGAAAGTTTAAAAAAACCAAACAACGAGATAACAAAAAAAACCTAAAAAAAGAGATGATAATAAATAAAGTCTCATAAAGGTTCCCTTCTATTACAGATTTCACCCAATAATTTTCTCCTTTTCTCCTTCGTATCCATCGCGCTTAGAAAATAGCTCCCTCACAAATTCCGTTCGATTGCTTCACTGGAAATAACTCGACTCGTGCTGAAAATTTTTTTGTTGAGAGGTACTGTATAAGAAATAAAGTTTGGGCTAGAAATTTCAAAGTTGGCACCGAGCCAACGACCTCCCCCTGAAAACGCAACTGCGGCGCGCAATTTTTGCAACTATTCCGCACATAGTTTCGTTTCTAGATTTTTGCTGTTTTCGATGAATAAGAGTACAAATTCCAGCTTTTTTGCTGATACAAATGAATCCTACACTTGTACACAACGTGATATGTCAGCAAAAAGACTGAAAAAATTTGTACTCTTTTTCATCGAAAACAAACAAAAACAAAAATGCGTCTGGAAACAAAAATGCGTGCGGGATAGTTGCAAAAATTGCGCGCCGCAGTTGCGTTTTTAGGGGGCGGTCGTTGGCTCGGTGCCAACTTCGAAATTCCTTGCCCAATCTTATTTTTTTCGACAGTATTTACAAAAAAAGTTTCCCGAAGAGCTTTTTAAAAAATTTACTTACTTTATTCAACAATTAACTCCCCGGGAGATGACGTTTTAAATCGAAGATGAGCGTTTTGGTGGATTCGAAATGAGTGAGACTTCGAGTATCGGTCTTGTTTTCCTGCACCCATTGATTCCCTGCCGCCTCCAAGTCCTCAACTTTTTCATAATCAATGGAGAAGATCCGGCTGCTTAAATGATTGCTCGCTTCATACTGAAAAAATGCATTTTGCTAGAAGAAAAATTGGCTCTCTTGTAGTTGAGCGGTCCCTGGGAAATTCAGAGGTCCCGAGGAAATTGAATGGTCCCCTCAAACATTTAATGGTCCCCTGAAAACTGAATGGTCCCTCAAAAAATTGAACGGTCCTCTAGGAAATTGGATGGTCCCTGAAAGTGTTACAAAGTCCACTCAGAAATTCAATGGCCCTTTTAAAATTGAATGGTCCCATGAGAAATCTAATGGTCCTATTGTGAAAATAAAGATTCTTCTAGAAATAGAATAGTCCTCTAAAAATGATATGGTCCTTCAATATGTAAAATGGTCCTTTTTTGGTGTATCAGGAGGCTTAGGCAATTTGGCAGCAGGTAGGAAAAGTGTCTGGAGATTGCCTAAGCCTTCAGAAAAAAGCCTTTCTAGTGTTCGGGGTCCGTTAGATTTTAAGTGGGACCATTCAATTCTAAACGGACCTTTGAATTTCTGAGCCGACTTTGCTACACCTTCAGGGACCATTCAATTCCAGAGGGCCCATTATATTTCTCAAGGGACCATTCAATTTTAAACGGATCATCCGACTTCTAAGAGGACTGTTAAACTTTTCAAAGGACCATTCAATTTCTAAAAGGACCATTAAATGTTTGAGGGGACCATTCAATTTCCTCGGGACCGCTAAAATTCCCAGGGACCGCTCAACTACAACAGAGCCGAAAAATTTTCAAACAAACATTTTCAAAAACTTTCACTCACCTTATAGTTGAAGAAAGGTACGAAATCCTTTCCACAGATTTTTTCAACTTTGATTTCGGCCTTCTCAAATTCAATCACTTGTTGCTTCCAGCTCCTCCCCACCAAAACAAAATCTCTAATTTTCAATTTTCTTGCTCGCCTCCATTGTGGAAGTGCTCCGAATTTTTCCAAATCCAAGGTTGGAGCTTCTTTTGGAGGCTTCGAATGAACAATTTTGATTTTTCTCAATATTCCTGGCTCGGCTCGTGAGAGGAATGCTCTGGCTTGAAGTTCATTATGAACTCCAAGAATAATAATTTTCACTCGAAATAAATTGAGTTTTTCGAGGCAGTCGAAGAGCTCTGAGACAAAATCTTCCTTTTCATCGAAATAGATTTTGAGCCGACCCATTGTTTTCTGCTGGTTGGCCATCAAACTTTCCAAAATCTTTTGAAACACTTCGTTTGAAGTATCCTTCAATTGCAATTTTTCTCCAAAGTAGACATCAGTATTCCCTTCTGATGTCCGAAGGCAATAGATGGCAGGATTGCTATCTATTGTGATACTGATGCCATTGGCAGCAGTTCTGAACGTGAGAGAGCAAATTTTGGAGGTGAACTGGACAGAAGGACAGAATGGTTTGGCAACGAAGGCCGCGAGCTCCGGGTCCACATCTGGCTGAAGCTGAACTGGGGTAGAACAGGACGGTTGGAGTTCCGGCCGAGAATCGAGCGATGGATTTTGAACGACGGTGGCGGATTCTTGAGTTTTTGGCGATTCCAGAGGTTTTTCTGACGATGTTTGGCTTGAAGCTTGATGAAACTGAGATTGGGCTGACGTTGAAGGTTGGAGCTCCGGTCGAGGATTGAGGAATGGAGATTGAGGAGCAGCGATGGAGTCTTGAGATGCCGAGGACTCTGTGGGTTCGTCTGATGATGGTTGAGATGGATTGACAGGCAGCTGAAGACGAGAAGCAGTAACTTGATCGGAAGACGTCGATGGGAAGAGTGCATGAGGGGATTGCTCGCAGAGTGGTTGAGATGTCGAGGACGCCATCTTCTGTTCTTCGGTTGATGAAGGTGGAACTTGCTGAGTAGGAACAGAGGAACCTGTTGGCTCAACTTCTTCTTCGTGACTTGTTGTCTTTTTTTCTGCTTGGTGATACGAAGACAACAAGTCCATATGCACTTGAGCTCTGTGGGATTGATTTTCGGTAAGTGCTCTGATCTTAATAAGCTCGCATTGCACACTTTTGAACTTCTCCAAACATTTCAAAAAGTCTCCCTCAAACACTCCATCATCTAACAACGAAATTCTTACTTGGGAGATCACTTTGGTTCTTTCAAATATTTTATCAATGCTCCTTTCAAAGATATTCAGAGCGGTGTCGAACAACAATGCACTCATGTTGTCTTCGAAACAACAGTGACATTGCCCAAAAAAGTTTTGATGGAAGAAAACTGGTTTCTCATCATTTTGCGTGATAGCGAAACCGGTGGAGAGGAGTTGGAGATGCAGAAAGGTAGTTGGCACAGAGCGAAATGATTCGAGTCTCCTAATGAGCATGTTGAATGCCATTTGTTCGACTTCTGTCAACTGAGAGAAGTCAAAACCAGGCTTTATCACGATGAGGATGGGCGATTGATTGGAAACTCTTGGATGTTGGGGCATTGGCTGAGCGGACGACTGTGAAGTTGAGAAGTCGGAGCTGGCAGGGGGCAAATTCGAAGTGGTGGGGGCGTTTTCGGAAGTGTGAACTAAGGGGCGACGGTAGGGATGGAAGGCACTTCTGGGAAGACGGTCTTCATAACGGTTGTGATGCTGAGCAGCTTCATCTTCCTGAGGCAATGGTTGGCGAGCCGGAACAGCAGAAGAAGATGAAGTTGATGGGATCATTGAGCTTTTCGGCTGCGATGAGGCGGCTTTCGAAGATCTTTTCTTCACAGCCTTCTCCTTCTTCTCCTTCGGAGCTTTCTCCTTTTTTGGCCTGCCTGGCCGCTTCCGAACTTTTTGTTGCTTTCGGGCCGAGGGTTTCTCCATTGGTGGAGAATAAACTACTTTTTCCGATGTGATTTGGGCGCTGAAAATTATCAGTTTTCAAGTTGACATTCATAAATTTTATTAGAAAAAGTTTTTTGACAAAAAAAGCTGAACGAATTGGTCGAAATAGGAAAAAAATTGCTCTGAAACGCGCAAACAGCAAACAAACTCCCAAATTACAGATTGATGCTTGCGGCGCTTGGCTGAAAATTTGAAAATAGAAGAAATAGAAAATGGAAAAACTTTAGCAAAATCAATATCTTATAAACAAAAAAAAACAAAAAAAATAAAAAAGCTCTGTTAGAAGTCGCGCTTTTGAATTCTGGCATAATAACCGCGGTCATAACATGTAACTTGAGAGTTTGAAGGCGGTTTGCGAGATTCACAGCAATTTTCGGAAAGAATGAAATTTTTACAGAAGCCTCATCAACATAAACTACTTCCCCGGTACTAGAAATTATAGGTATCTCAAAAAACGTGTCCGCCTTTAGCAAATTAATTAACGAAACTACGCTTCATAATTTCATATCTTTGAAACTACAGAAATCAAATGTCTGCAAACAAATTCGTATTTCAATCCCGCTCAGTACATCCCCCTATCCCAGTAAAACCTACTTCTGTGAGCTGGTCAACTGAAATTGACGACCATTCATTGCCACGAAGTTTTGCATTGTGGCGTTTCGAACTGGCAGGTTCTCGCTGAAAAAATAGAATGTATCAAAGCAAAATTCAACATTTTTTGAACATACGGTTGGAAGGGTTCTCCTTGAAGCTGATGGAGATTAGATGAACCGGCCACCCAGTCCATCAATGGTTGAACGGGTTGAGCGTTTTCACTGGAATTTCAAGCTTTTTTTTCAAAACCCCGACAATTCATTCATTTTTCTACTCGACTCCAATTTTCACTTTATTTATTGAAGTTGAAACAGTGTTCAAACGAAAATACTACAAAAATTTTTGTTGTCTGATTTTACCTTATTTTATTTTAAACAAATTAAAACTTACATCTGAAAATTCCCCATCTGAGCGTAGTGGAAGCCGGATGGGTCGAAAGAATGAAATAATCCTTGTTGAGCAGATACAGCTTCTCTGGAATTTTTGGTTTTTTAAGAAAAAATGTTCCAGTTATTAAAAACGTTTCAAAAATGAATAGTACAAATTTATTTGTAGAATTGAATTAAATACTGATGAATAATAATTTGAAATTCACTTACAAGACATTAATCGACATCAAATCATTGAGAACTTGAGAAGGATGGTGCATGGGAGCAATGACTGGCTCGACTTGAGGAGTTGGCTCGATTGGAGGACTGAAAATGAAGATTTCGTTGAAATTCATACACTTTTTAAAACAAAATATATACGTTGTTAATTGACTTACACTGCAACGAATGGAAAAAATCTATTCATTTGCCCCTGTACGTTGTCTGCAATGGAGTCATAGTTCAGAGGGGTCGCTGGAGAATCCATTTTTGTTTTCACTGAAATCAACAAAAATTTTCAAGCATTTTTGAGGAGGTAAATGATTTTTAAAAAAAAGATAAGAGCAAAATTTCAAGTAAAAACGGGACAGCTAAAAAAAAATTAAATTGTAATATAAATTTTTTAAGCTGATTTTCTGAAATCCCAAAAGTTGACAATTTATAGATCTATTTCGTAATTTTCAAATTCAAAAACACACTTTTGGGACTAAAAATGTTATTCTATTAAACGTATTTATCCAAAATAACACTGGCTAATTGATTTGTTTTCAAATATTCTTGGCAGACTAATTTGCTTATTGAATTGTTACTTCAAAAATTATGTTGTTGGCAAGGAAAATACAAAATTTTAATTCACTTATTTATTGTTGTTGCTCTTAGATTTGCTATTTGTGAATACAAATTTTGGTGGAAGAGAAAATTGAAGAAAGAGGAATGAAGTTCAATTACTTTTTGGACCACAAACTAAAAAAAAGGGCGGAGCTTAAAAAAATGAAATAAGTTAAAGGAAAAAAATGGAAATTGATAAAGTGAAATGAAATCTAGTTTTATATTTTGGAATCAGAAAATATGTGACCGGAAATTTAACGATGAAAAAAAGTGAAATTAAAAACAAAACGTCTTTTTTTGGACAAAGCTAAAAATGTAAAATTCTAAAAGGTTTAGAGAGGAACTTGGTTCAAAAAGTATGAATTCATTTTTCATACCACATGAAAATAAGGAAAAAAATGTGTTAACGAAAAAAAAGGATTATAAAAAAATCCAAAATCAATTTGCCAAAATTTCAATAATTATGTTCTTGAAAAGTGAAAAAATTATGAGTTAAGAAAAAAAAAGAAACTAGAATAGCAAGAAATGAAATAGAAAACCTTTCTCAGATCTACTTTTTTTCAATTGCATTTCCTACTCATCTCAAGAGATTAGTTCATTAGAAAATGTGAAGGTCTATGGAAAAAAACTTATTTATAAACACCCTACGAAGTGATAACTTACATAAGGTCAGAAAATAACAATACATTTTAAAATGCGTCAATAAGAACAAAATGAAAAACATTATATTGTGACTTTATTTGGACAAGAAAAGAGGACAAGGCTTAGCAAATTCAGAACTGAATATGAAAATAAAATTTACAGAGGAATGCTGAATATTGGATTATATAGAAAGAAGGATTATGTCTTGAACGAAGTGAAACAAAAAAAAATGATTCGAAATCCATGTATACAATAAAGGGGCGGAGCCTGGCCAATTTTTTTTGGTGGATTTTAAGATGGATGATAAATTTAGGTTGGTGCATTAGATTGGTAAGAGGATAATGCTTCAAAAAGTGAAAGAAAGGAAAAAAATTTGAACAACCCGTGAAAAAAGGGCGGAGTTAGAGGAGCTAGAGGAACTTTTACATTTTTTTCCAAAAACATTAAATAAATATATATAATAATAACAAAATTTTAGGACTCCACGTGAACCAAAAAGAGCGGAAACTAATTAGAAGGACCCCCTTCCGAGCGTGCATAACTGATGAAAAATGTCACCTCCTAGAGAGAAAAAGGAATTTTAGGCCAATTTTTTGTTTCTTATTCCCTTCAAAAAATGAGCAGTGTACATATAAGCCAAGATTATATACGAAAAAAAAGAGGATTTACATAAAAACGTTGGCTCATGGGAAAGTGGAAAGCGCCCTCCAGTTTCCATGGGAATAATGTTTCGATGAGTGGGGAGGATTTATTCGTTTTTTTTTTCTAGACTTTTTTTTGTTCTCAAAAAAGTATACATAAATCTTCAAAATGGTGAACATGAATGTGAAAAAAAAGAAAAAATGAGTTTGGACTCCACGTGGACAAAAAGAGTTTAGGCCCTCAATTTTGGAATTTGCAAGAAAGGGGCGGGGCCTAATTGGAATCTGAAATCCTTAAAAAAATGAAGTTTTTGTGCTGAAAGTTTTCAAACTTTTTTTTTTTGAAAATTCTAAAACGTGACAAAACGTGGCAGGAAAGGGGCGGAGCTTAATTAAAACCTAATATCCAAGAATGAAAATAATTTTTGTAAAATGTTCAAATCTTATTTTCCAATATTTCAAAAACTTTCCAAAAATATATATTCTGCCGCGAAAAAAAAATTCAAAATGAACCGCGAAAAAGATATGCGAATAAAAATATAGGAAAGGAGGATGTCAGAAAGAGAATATAAAAGAGAAGTGGCTTCAGTCTCCATGGAAATTTCATAAGCTTTTCGAAATGAGAAATTTGTGCAGGGAGCTAAAGAGAAGAGGAATGAAGCGAATACACATTCAAATTATAATCCACAAAATGATCAGCGTTCTGAACATATTTTGAATGATGTAGGTAGATAAATAAGAAACTTTTTTTTTCTTTTTTTCAAAGTTTCGAACTGAAGAAGCCCCGCAAAAAAAGCGACTTTCAAAATCAACTTTCATTTAATTTTGCATTGAAAAAAGTTCCAAAACCTATTTTCATTTTTTGAAAAAAAAACAAGTCAAAAATGAATTTTTAATCTTGTCTTAATTTACTTTTAGAACTTAAAAATGTCCTGCCCATTTCAGTAATTCATGGTAAAATTGTTCTTATTTTTTGTTTTCTTTTTTTTTTTTTGTATTATTTGTTTTTCTAATAAAAAAAAGCAAAGTATAAATTTTCTAAACCTAAGAAATGTATTTCTTAAAGATTCAAAAAAAAAGATAAATAAATTCTGAAATTTCGATTCAGTTTTATCATTTTCTTAATATTGAAAACGTAGATCAAAATTATGTAAGAAACGACAATGACATAAATAAGTTTCTCTTTTTAACTTTTATGGGAGAAAAGAGGGGGAGGCATATGCCGGATGACGACAACAACAACGACAACCATCGTGGGAAAGATGGGAGGCCAGGTAAAATAAAAGAGAGAGGAAAAGTGGGAACAAAAAGAGAGTGACCACGGGGGATTTCGATTAATGAGGAGGTATCTTTCTCTCCTCCCTCTCTTTTTCTGTTTCTAATAGGCATCAACAAAATCCAGGAGAGCAGAAGGATTATAAACGGAAATATGAATGTATCGAGGAGGAAAAGACACGGAAAGTGAGAAAAAAAAATGAGAGGGAAAGATGAGAAGCGAGGAGTCAAAAAAAAAAAAGGAAAAAAGGGATCAAATTTGTAAAAAAAAAGTGCGATTAGGACTTTTTTGTTGAGTTTTTTTTTGAGGGGAAATTATAATTGAGCAAAAAGATTTATTGTTAAAAGAATGAATTTTTTCAATAATTTGGAGAGAATAAGTTAGAAAAAAAAATAGGCTGGTCCTTGCAAAAAATGCAAATTCCTCCAGAAAATGTCGCTTTTTTTTCCAAATCGAAATTTCCAAACTTCGAATTATAATACAAAATCGCGTTAAATAGCAAGTACCATTAGAGTCTGGTAGCCTAGATTGAGTTGGCCTAGAATCCGACAACTTAGGGTCAGTGGATTTCTAGGCCACGAAACTGTAACCGAGATAAAACGTTTTTTTACCATATAGGTTCAATTGTTTGTGTTAATTCATACTGAAAACTGGAATCAGCATGAAAAAGAGATTTTGCTTTCTTTTTCTAAAATTCAGAGCCCAGTTTTTCCAAAATTTCGTTATTGCCACAAAAATTCAAAAATTTTGTGCCTACTCAATTACAGTTGTGAAAATCTTGACAATAAATTTAAAAAAAAGCTTTCAAAAATACTTCATTTCAAAAAAATCACACAATTCACATAGATCCTTTCTGGTCCTTTCACATTGAAAAGTAATCATTATCTAAATACGGCTCATAGTACATACGCTGCAGAAAGGCAGTTGACGAGGTAGTATCCTTCGAACCGATTATGTAGATACCATGATCAGCAATCAACCTTCTAGGGAACATTTGGTGGCAATCCGTCATGTCGAGTTGGCTGAAAAATAGGTTTTTAGGGCCTAAATTCGTATAGAAATGTGCGGTCCGCAATTTTGCGTGGCGGTGAGCCCACACTTTAAATGACGACGGTTTATGGTTTTGAAATTAATCGATTGTCGTCAATTAAGGTGCACGTTCACCGCCACGCAAAATTGCGGACTGTACTCTCGGCCTACCGATCTCTGTCCACAACTCCAGTCATTGTCATCTTTTTGATGTGAATATGTTTGTCGTGCTCAAACTTTTGATTTCTCTGGTTCTCAGGTGTCAAAAATCCATTGGCCTTCAACTTTGACACATTCTCATTGTAACGATAATCAATTGGTCCGGATAGGATTTGTTGAGTAGTGGTTACGGAGATCAGCACGAAATATCCGATATTTGGATCTGTCGACTGAAAATTTAGAGGAAATTCGAATAAAAATTGGCACCGGTGACCTTTTGTCCATTGCAATTGAATGTGTATTTGAAGTCTTCGAAGGATTTCACAGAGCACAAAATGTTTTGATGAGTCTTGTACACCTGTGTCTCAATATTTCCACTCCACAAAATGATTCGAGCATGAGTGATCACCAAGATCTTCTCGGCGTCTTTGGTGTACTTGTAACATGCATCATTTGGACCGCCCAACTCGATTTCCAATTTCATTTCTTCTCCAGAAATTGAGGAGATGAAGAAGAGGAAAGCAACAAAAGCTATGAGCTTATTGTTGTTAAGCTGAAGAAATTGAGGATCCTGAAAGGACTTTTGGGAGGGAGTTACCATTTTTGTGCACTTTCCGTTTCGATGCTTCGATTTCAGCTTTGCGATGATTCGGTGAGTACAGAAATAGTGGGGAAATCGAGCCTTATATACCAAGAAAAATCAATAGATCCTTATCATCCAACTTTTTTTGAATAGATAGGATCTCATCAAAAATGATAATCAGTAATTTTGAAAAAAAAACTGAATTTATAGATTGTTATCAATTTCAGATTGGCTACTTTTTCTGGCAGATAAAATCTCTTCAGCAAAGTGAAAAAGGAGCATCACCGATCACACTTGATCTAGAATTTTAAAATTTTTTGTGTTTTTCATTATTTCATTCCGAATGATTCTCAGTTATCATCGGTGATTGTTCCAGAATGATGCAAAAATTATAATACAAAAAAAAGACTACTTAGATTTTTCCCATTTTTGTCAAAAATAGTGATTTTATCATTCTAATATAAAATTCCGCCTATCCGTCAAAATGTTGGTCCATCGCAAAACCTAAAAATTTTCTTAGAAAACAGATTCTGATGGAACTTTGAGAAACCGATACAGAATTTTACCACGATGGTGTCCATCTTTTTGTTTTCCAATTGGAATACTAAAATAAATTCCGGTGGAATAATTCCGGCAAATTCAGTTTCCGAGTCTGATTTCTCGGTTGACGAAATATGTTTGTTTAAAAGTCGATTATCAAAAGTTTTTAGAATTTCAGGCGTTTGCGGAGTCGATCAAACAGCTTACCGGCAAATAAAGAAACAAAAAACGTTTTCGATTTCAATCATTTATTTCAAAACACATTTCACACAGCTCACGCAGTTTCTTTTCTTTTACCAGTTCGTGCTTCCTATTGCAAGGTAATCATCATTCATATACGGCTCATAGTACATGCGCAGAAAATAGTTTTTATTCGCATTCTTTTGACGTGTTTTCATAATATAGAAGCCATGATCACCAATCAATCTGTGTGGAAAATAGTCTTTGCAGTCCAATGGGCCACGATTACTGAAAAGTTGATGTTTAAAATTTGGTCAAACTCCTTTTAAAAGACGTACACGTTGATGCCCGCCACGTTATTCAATTTGACACGTTTGATATGAATATGTTTGTTGTGTTCGAACTTTTGATTTTTCAAGTTTTCCGGATCGAGGAATCCATTGGCAATCAACTTTGACATATTCTCATTATAGCGGTAGTCAATGGGTCCAGAGAGCATTTGAGAAGTGGTGGTTACAGCGAACAGAAGATAAAAACCAAAGTTATTTTCTGTTGGCTGAAAACTGAATATGAATAAAAAAATATGGCATAATGCTGACCTTTTTTCCTTCGCAAGTGAATGTGTACGTGAGATCTTCGAATGATTTCACATTGCACAGAATGTTTCCCACTATCTGGAAATAGAACTACCGTAAAATCTGTATTAGTGGTATTGAAACCAAAGTTGAGCGGAAACGAGTTTTTGAAAAGGCGGAAGGCGGAAAAAACAATTTTTAGGCGGAAGGCGGAAGAGGAAAGCGGAAAGACAATAATGGCGGAAAGCGGAATTTAGGAGCTGAAAATGGGACAGTCCGGCTGAAATTTTGCAAAAGGCGATGAATTAATTTGAAAAAACAGTCGAACCGCTGATTTTTATTGGAGAATAAACCTTTTTTCGGTAAAAAGGCATTTTGAAATCTCGCGGAGTGTTGGCGGAATTCCGGAATTATCGGCGGAAAGCGGGAAAGTGGAAGGCGGAAGGCGGAAGGCGGAATTCCGCTCAACTCTGATTGAAATGGTGTTAAAGGAGGACTAATCCCACCTAATTTGAATATTTTTAAGGCTGACGATTTTTTACATTCTTTTTGTTAGTGATTTTGCTTTAAAAAAGTTCTGAATCATGAAAAATGGCCTAAAAATTACAAACAAGATATTTCTAGGCCTTGTTTGATCCAAGTGAATTTAGTCCTCCTTTGAACTTGAAAAGGTTTTTGAAATTTGGAGAGCATTCCAAACTTTTTCAGTTTTCATGTTATTTATTTAAATCACCAGATAAACTTCATCATGATATATCGAAATTTCTAAAAAGCCTATAGTAGCGCCGTCCCCCGAATGAAGAGTTCGACAAATAATGGTCCATGCACCACTAACACAGGTTTTACGGGTTTTACTACCTTAGAATCATGCGTCACATGATTATCAATAGCCAACAACACTCGAGCATGAGTGATTTTTAAGACCTTCTCGGCGTCTTTGGTGTACTTATAACATGCATCATTCGGACCACCCAACTCGATTTCCAAAGTTGATTCGTCTGCATGAATTGAGGAGATGAAGAAGAGGAAAGCAACAAAAGCTATGAGCTTATTGTTGTTAAGCTGAAAAAGAAGACGTGGAAATCATGAAGGACTTCTTGAATAAACTCACCATTCTCGCGCACTTTCCGTTTCGATGTTCCGATTTCAGCTTCTGGTCGATTCGGCGAAGAGAGGAATGACGAAAAAAGAGTCCCATTGTTTTCGAAACAAAGAAAAAAAATCGATAATTTCCAATTTTTCACGTGGCGGGTCAAACATTTTTATTTTTCGTGAGAAAGTTTTTTCCCAAAAAAAAAAAGGTTTTTTTTTTCCCGAAAATTGGCGTGTAACCCGGCACGTTCCAAATTTCGTTTTAGCAAATTATTGATTTTTTTTCAGCGACTAATAAAAAAAGTCGAAGTCCAGTAGCGAATCGAAACGAAAAGTAGGCGAGAATGGTGAGATTTGTCTAAAAATTAGATGAAAATCAACCAACATTTTTAGCTTCACAATCTCATTTCTTTCGTTGCTCTTTGCTTCATTTTCATATCCATCGATCAAGTGATTGCCGATGATTCAATGACAATGGAAATTGAATTGAGTGGTCCAAATGATCCATGTGGAAAGTACACTAAAAATGGAGGTCATTTGAAAATTACTCATGCTCGGGTGACAATATCAAATCAGGATACTCCGGAGTATGGGAATGTTTTTAAGCATAGGGTACGGTTTTTTTTAAAATAAATCTCATTTACTAAAATTTCAGGTCGATGGAAACGTTTTGTGTCAAGTCAAGTCCTTCAAGGATTACAAATACACACTCACTTGCAATGGCAAACGGGTAAGGAGTTATAGGAAGATGAAACCATTCAAATCAAAATTTTCAGCCCGAAGCAGGTAATCAAAGATATTTCTTCCAATTTGCTGTAACCACTGACCGTCAAATGCTCTCCGGACCAATTGATTATCGTTATAATGAGAATATGTCGAAGCTGGTTGCCAATGGATTCCTTAATCCGAAGAATTTGAAAAATCAGAAATTTGAACATGATGGCCATATGCATATCAGATGGGTGAAGATTAATGGAGTGTTGTCTGTGCCAGTGTAAGTTATAAAAAAAATTGAAATTCATTACCAAAAAATCCGAGTTCAGTCTCTCTTAGAACGATGGGGTTCGTGATGACCTAGAGAACTTGCCACAAAATAACTCTCATTTTTGATCCTGACCCATCAGGCGCGAGTGGCAACGCCAAATTTTGGCAATTCGGCAATTCGGCAATACATTTTTCACAATTTGATTCAGGTTGCAACGGAAACTTTATTAAAGACCGTAAAATTGCGTCGCCTAGCATAGAATTACTTTCGGTGGCCGAGTCCACTCGGACTACAGGGGCAGTTGGAAGAGAAGTCGTGTAGTTTTCGAGGACAACCGCCGAGTGTTTTCTCTTACTTTTTCTAAGTTTTTGCCGCTTTTCGACGGTTTTTTTTTGTTTTTTTTTTCTCCAATTTCTTTTTTCTTTAAACCTAAAATACAGGTCAGAAAGTTTAAAAGCGGTAAAAATTTAGAAAAAGAAAGAGAAAACAATCGGCGGTTGTCCTCGAGAACTACACGATTTCTCTTCCACCTGCCTGTGTAGTCCGAGTGAACTCGGCCACCGAAAGTAATTCTATGCCAGGTGAGGAAACACAGAACATATGCCGAATTGAAGCAAAAAAGAGTTGGAGGTGCAACATGGTTTTGATTTTTCTAGAGAACATACTAAACTTTCTTTTACTTCTAGAAAAAAACAATTGCACTAATAAATGCGAAAAAATTCTAAATTTTTGTCAACAAGCGTTGCCGAAGAAAAAGCGCGGTAATTCGGCAACGCGGGAATGCGTTGCCGCTTGTCCTTCAGACCCTTTTTTTTTTGAATTTCAGCACGATCGACTTGGAGGATTGTCACGTGCAATTCCCGCATAGACTGATTGCTGACCATGGTTATTATATGGTTGCCTACAGAGAACCACTTCACCATATTCAACGAATGTATTATGAACCGTTTCTTAATATCGATTACATTCTCTATGGAAGCACTAATTGGTAAATTGATCTTGCTTAATTGAAGATACAAACAAATAATTTTAATTGGGAATTTACCGGAAAATTTCATAACTTTTTTTCTTATCATCTTACTTCCTTTTCCGCAGCCACACCTCTTTTCACAACTGATCGTAAAACTATTTGCTCGCTTTTCTTTTTCAATTTTCTCATAATTTTTTCTTCAATTTGACAAATGTCTGTCGACACTATTCTTTTGAATACAGGAGCCAAACTACCATTACTGGGATTAGGCACGTGGCAAGTTAAAGATGAGCAAGAGTTAAAGTTGGCTCTGAGAGCAGCACTTGACTCTGGGTATAGGCTTATTGGTGGGTTTTCCAACTTTAAAAACTGGTTGAATTGAATTTTTTGATTTTGGGAAATTTCGAAAAATTCGAATTTGGTTTTTTTTACTTAAAATCCTAAAAAATTTCCGATTTTGAAATACCGAAAACTACTAATTATCAGGGAAAAAAACTACAATTTTCCAGTTTTTTCTAAAAATTAGGAAAATGCGAAAAACCTTTTTTTTTGAGATATACGTAAATTTAGGAAATCACAGAATTCGGTCATGGGCACTAATTCAAAATTTTCGAAAAAAAAATTGGATCACAAATGCAAATTTCAAATTAGAAAAAAGTCTTGAAAATTTCCACTTTTTGAAAAATGAGAAAAATTTTCGAAATTGATTTTTTTGCAATTTTTGAAAAAAATTCAAGCATGCAAAACTCTGAACCTATTTTTCAAAGCATAACAAAAATAAAATTTTTCGAAAAATATTTTGAAAAAAAAAATGCAGATACTGCCCAAATCTACAAAAATGAGCACATCATTGGAGAAGTGCTCCACGAGTACATTTCAACCGGAAAACTAAAACGAGAAGATCTCTTTATCACTTCAAAACTACCCCTTACTGCTCATGCTCCAAAAGACGTGGAAAAATGTGTTGAGCAACAATTAAAGGCTCTGAAATTGGATTATATTGATCTGTATTTGATTCATGGACCATGTCCATGCAAGCCTCAGGGAGGGAATTTTATGCCACTTTTGGAAAATGGAAAATTGGTTTTTGATAAGGAAACGAGTCATATTGATACATGGAGAGCATTGGAAAAACTGTATTATGAGAAGAAATTGAGGGTGAGTTTATTATTTTTTGGATTTTTTTTCTTGTTTTTTCAGTCTTTTCCCTCAATTTTCAGGCCCTCGGAGTCTCCCGCTTCAGTCCCAAACAACTTCAATCCCTGTATGACCTTGCCAGCGTGAAACCCTCAAATATCCAAGTGGAATGTCATATCTATTGGCCTCAAAACAAGCTTCGTGCTCTTTGTGCAAAGATTGGAGTCACCATCACCGCCTTTGCTCCTCTGGGGTCTCCCGGCAGAAAAGCCTCCCGTCCGGACGGTGTTTGGCCTGACGGAGACCCACTTCTGGACCCCATCGTGCTGAAATTGGCTGAAAAATATCAAAAAAGTCCTGCTCAGATTCTCCTCAGACACTTGACTCAACATGAAATTTCGGCTATCCCGAAGAGTACTAATCCAGGGAGAATTGTGGAAAATATTTCGATTTTTGACTTTAAATTAAGTGTGGAGGACATGGAGACACTGGATACGGTACCAACAAAAACCAAGCTTTTTGTATTTGATTTGTAAGTTTTTCAATATTTTTTGGAAATTTATGGAAAAGTTGATTTTTTCGACTACAAACTACAAAATGTGCTCTCTATTTTTTAATGGTTTCAGTGTTTGGAATATTTTGAAACTTACAGAAACCTGAAAAACGGGATATCAATTTGTCATCTTTTTTTTCTAATTTTGTAGAACACTGTTTTTTTCAGCGCCATCGGACATCCATTGTATCCACATGACGGCGAGGAAAACATCGACCTTCAATGAAATTTCCATCGTTATAATCACTTTTTTGTTCTTAAAAGAATTCATCAGAAGAAAAATAAAAAAACTAGAAAAAAGTTGGTGATAAATTGAAATAAAGTTCTTGATTCTAATTTTTTTTCTCCGTCAAAAATCAGCAATAAACACAAGTTTTCGGTAACCATTTCGATTCTTTTTCTATTACGAAAAGTGTTTACTGAACATTATTATGTACTGAACTGTCCCGAAAATATCAAATAAATTATATTTTTTTCTGAAAGTCTCTGAAAAATTTAAAACGGTCTACCTTAGAATAACGATCACGGACCTACTGGCCGTGTTTACAAAAAATTCACACTCAGAATTCGTCGAAAAACTTCGAAACTTCGAGAAATTTTTTTCAAAAAAATTTTATTTTATTTTGAGCTCTCCAGGGGACCCCAAAAAAATTTTCAGACTAATTTTAAAATAGTTATTAACAAAAGTCCAGAGGTATGCACACTCGCCATTGCTCGCCACTGTAGATTCGTAGAAAAAAGTTTACGAAAGTTCATAAAACAATTTTCAAACACTTTTTTAAATTCCCCTATTCTCTGCAAAATTTTTTGTTCAATTTTTCACAGTCCTCTGAAAGAAAAACCCTCAATTCCATTTTTCTATTCTTTTCCAATATTTTTCTCTCCCCATTTTCTCCGCTCAAAAGAAACTATTTTTTATCGAAAAACTGAACAAAGAAGAAGAAAGGAACATGAATCACTTTTACACCATCCGTCCCATCTCTTTTTTCCCTCCATCTCTTCCATTTTCCTATCGAACCCCCCCCCCCCCTTTCCTATTTATTGTTGGTAGATGGCAGGAAGGGGAGAGAGAGGACACTGGTCGATCGGCCAACCAACACTTTTTTATTTCTCCCTGAGTATCTGCGTCTCTTCTGCCGGGGAATCTCTCGCCTTTTCCCCCCGCCGACAACACATTCGAATTTCCTTTCGATTTTTCCCTTGGTTTCTATATCAAAAACACCTAAATTTATCGAAATTTTGGAATTAATAGTGTTTCAACTGATTATTCTTTTTATATTTCCACTAGAAAATTGACTAAATTTAGTGGAATTAAAGGCGAAAAGTAGTAGTTTTCTTTCAATTTTCTTCCATTTCTCAGTAGAGGGCACTTGCTGAGGTTGCCAAAGGAACACCGCTTTTTCGTATACTTAACGTTCTGAAGCTTTAAAATCGATTATTTCTTTCATTTCTGAAGTATAAATAATTAATTTTTTTTTCAAAATTGTTTTTTTTTTTCAGATGAGAGAAAAGGTGTCACCGCCGACTCTACTTTCTATGACAGAGGACCTGATGGGTAAAATTATGGAGAATACGGATTTCAAATCAATGTGAGTTTTTAAAAATTTAGATTTCAGGCTCTAGGAAAAGTGAAATTTATAATCAGCATGTCGAGACAGTTCAGAAAAATATAGTCATGACTAGGCTCCGCCCATTTTGAATCTTGAGATGGTCATGCGCCTTTAAAGTCGCGGCGAGACCCAAAACCAAAATTTTTTCTGTGCCCTGAGAAGCATTGATTTTCCATATTTTCCAAAAACCAATTTGAAGATTACAGTATTCCGGTCAGCCGCACTTTGAAATTTTTGAAAAAAGTGTTTTATGATCCGTTTGTCGAGGCTTTTAAGAGAATTAGAATAGGCTATATCCACTCTGATTATTGAAGTGTCGTAGTGATCAGGCCCGACATGAAATTTTTAGAACTTCTGGGTTCAAAAATAATTTTTTTTCAGCATGATCCTTCGGAAAGTATGTTGGACACTTCGAAACTACATCGACGATAAGAAACCGGATGTGAAACTAAATCAAATTTTCTTGGCAGTGGATCACGACTCCGTTTACGTCGTCTATAATGATAATATCAAAATACAATACCAAAGTTTGAAAAAGCTCACTGCAAACGGAGATGAACACAAGAAAATTCTGAAAAATGCAATTTTTTTGGATTTATTTCTTAAGGATTTCAAACTCGTTTTGGAACATCAAAAATCGACAATTGAATACTTCACCATCTGCTCGTCCGCCAATCATGTCGAAAAAATTAATGCGTTTTTTAATAAATTCCAAAAATTATTGGAATCTCTTAACAAAAAATTGAAAGTTTCTATGATTACTCTTCATACTAATAACCAAAAACTTATGTCGGTTTTGCCATTTCTCGAACCAAAAACTCTGGAATGTATCCAAATTCAAAGTTTGGAAGGGAAAATTGATGAGGTCATCGAATTGGGCCAATGGAAATATGCAAAATATTTGTTTCTTCCAAACTATTCCGCGAATATTCCAATTGAGAAATTCATTCATTTTTCAACAGTCGAGATGGGAACGGAATCATTTGGATTGGCGGAAGTGAAATTTATAAAAGAGGTTAGTTTGTCGAAATTTGAATTTAAGGGGTCAAGACGATTCAGAAGAGTATAAGTATGCCTGGGTTTCGCCAAGACTTTGAAGGCGCAGAGCCATCTAAAAATTTGAAGTGGGCGGAGCCAGGTCATTATTATACTTTTCTGGACCGTCTTGACCAGCTGATCACGTAAATCATGCTCGAATGAGATTTTGAACATTGTTGAATCACTGCTTGGCTTTTTGTCACAGCTCAAAATCTTACCGTAACCCTGCCATTTTGGTCTCTAAGCTCGTGAATTTCAAGGATTTGTCATTAGGATATTAGGGCGGTTCAAAGAAAATATAAACGAAGATTCTGAGAAATTTTCATTTTTGGGTCTCGTCACGACTTTAAAGGCGCATAAGCACTTTGAAACTCAAACGAAACAAAACCTTGTCAATATTATACTTTCTGGACCGTCTGAATTCAAAAAAAAAAACGATTTACAAAAAGATCGAAAGAAAACTTATTTGCTTATTGTTTCTTTGGCTCTTCATGGTTTAACGGGTCCCAGAATAATTAACGGGTCCCAGAATCCTGCAATTCTATGGAACAGGACTCTACAAAGCAATCTCTGAATAGCTGATAAGAAATGGGAACACTGGATTTTACCACAAAATGGCTGGAACAGACATCGAATATCAGTCTTTCGTTGCTCAAGTTCGCTCACGCCGCCCTCCGGGCGGCTAGTAGTAGGTTTTCAGAAGCCTAAGTCTGAAGAAAAACTACGATTCCTCAGGAAAACATTATCAGACTTTTCCCTTTTGAAAACCTACTACTAGCCGCCCGGAGGGCGGCGTGAGCGAACTAGATCAAAGAAAGTTTGATATTGGATTTGAAGTTCAGTAGAGAAGATGTGAGGTTACTTACGATTAAAAATCCATTTGATTTTTGCTACGAAGTTAAATGCGGTCAAATATGACTAGGAACCCGTTATTTATTTTGGGACCCGTTAATTATTCTGAGACCCGTTAAACCATAAAGAGCCGTTTCTTTTCCTACTTCTTCCAATTTTCAGGCTTTCTGTAAGACCACAAAAATAGAATCCTTCAATATACGATTCAATGAATTTAAATGTTATTACGGACAAATATTGGATTATTTGGGAAGAGGAATCCAACATGAAGCTGAAAACAAGAAAATATGGTTTTTCCGGACCAGTGAGGACGATAAAGTTTTGCTTGTTTCCTTGAAAGATGAGGGAAATAGCTATGAGTTCCGATTCTCACGTAACACCCCAACTGAATCTGCGCTAGCTTTTATTCAGGACTAAATTGGAATGTTTAAAATATATTAGTTCAATAAATATACTCCTTTTATCAATATTTCATAGTTTTTTGAATGTTTTTTTTTGCACGGTTCAAGCTTTGCCAATCTGTATTTTCTTGATATTCCTCGTTTTTTTTCAATCCACTATGCATAGTTTTCCAGATGTCAGAAGAGGTGTCACCGCCGACTCTTCTTGCTATGCCAGAAGATCTTATGGGTAAAATTATGGAAAATACGGATTTCAAATCAGTGTGAGTTTTTCAAAGTTTTGATTTTAGGCTCTAGGAAATATGAAATATAGACACAGCGTGTCGAGACGGTTCAGAAAAGTATAATCATGGTTAGGCTCCGCCTATTTTGAACTTTGAGATTGTCATGCGTCTTTAAAGTCGCGGCGAGACCTGAAAATGAAAAGTTTTTCGTAACATGGCATTGTTTATATTTTTCTGAATTGTCTCGGCCGGCTGTTTCCAAATCTATTAACAGTTGGTAAATTGGAACAAAATTAATCAAGTTACGGTAGTTTTTAGACCCAAACAAAAGTAAATTTTTTTTTCTTCAGTCCGGAATTCGGAATAACTTGTTTCTCCCGTAATACGGAATTCGGTATTTTGTACAACTCTGGTCTCGACTAATTTTGAAAATAACATTTTTTTGAGTTTCTTTGAGAAACACTAAGGGATTTTTTTCAAAAAAAATACTAATTTTTTACAGACTGAACCTCCGAAAAGTGTGCCAGAATCTCCGCAACTACATCGAAGAGAAAGTCGATTTGAAATTGGAAAGTATCTATATAAATTTGGATGAAAGCAGAATCAATTCAACTCTTAGTGATAAATGGATTATCACTGATTTTGAGTATCATCGTGAAGAAGACGGGTGTACTGTGAAAAACAATCCACGTCACCGATTTTTCAAAGATTCGGACTTTTTCAATATATTTTTGGCCGATTTCAAAATTATTTTCGCTCAACAAAATTCCACATTGCCATGGCTCAGAATCACAAGCTTCTCTTCAACTCAACTTGATCAATTTTACAAAAAATTGGAAACATTTTTGAAATTTCAAAAAAGTCGGAAATTCAGAATCAAATCATTGGATTTAACTATTAATAGTGAGAAAAACTTGGTATCAATGTTTGGAGCCAGAGACTTTGGAAGAAATCAGTGTTAATTGTATGACTGAAAGATATGGAATTGGAGAAGTAAAGGAATTGGAACAATGGAAAATGGCAAAAAAATTGGAAATGAGCCAATTTCAAGTTTCGGAAAGAGTGGAAGATTTTTTGCATTTTGAAGATGCTCAAATCAAAATGAACACCCTTACAATAAATATTGTAAGGAGGGTCAGAGAGGTTAGTCACGGTTTTTTTTTAAAATTTTTTTTGAGTTTTCGAAATTTTGCTCCCGCTACGTGAACAATTTCGTTAAAATCTTTTAAAAATGGGCCAAAGCGGTAAAAACTATGACATTTTCCTATAAATTTTGAAAGACTAAAAATTTTTTTCATTCGTTAATATATCATTTTTCAATAAGTTTTTGTTCAAACTTTTCAAAACATCCATATTTGGAATCAGCTCGTCATGACGGTTCGATCGAGTATAATCATGCCTTGGCTCCGCCCACTTTGACTTTTGATCTACCTTGGCGCCTTTAAAGTCGTTGCGAGACCCATGGTCAAAAAACTATTGGGAACCTAAGCATGGTTATACTTTTTTGAACCTTTTTGACATGCTGATTTCGAATTTGTAATTTCCAAATGATTTGAAACAAAACTGGTCGAGTTACGGTAGTTTTTATCCACTTTTCTGAACCGCTTTGACATGCTGATCTCAAACATTAATAAATTTTGTTTTCAGGGTGAAATTTTCAATAATTTCAAGAAAAATACTCAAATTTTCCAGAAATTCCTCACTACCAACAACATCAAACATTTCGTCATTTTCTTCAACAATTTTGGTGAAAGACCTCTATTGTCGGGTTTATTGGGACCAATGTTGCCACGTGTAAACGTCTTCGTGTTTTCATCAGAAATATGGAACAATTGGATTAATAAAGAGACAAAAGAGAAATTAGTTATCGAATTGTATTTTCCCTTAGGTCCTGGATCTCGACCTACTATTACATTCACTAGGGTTAAGTGATTTTTTTTTCTAGCTTTTCAGTTTTTTATAATCGATTTTTCTGTATTCTTGGGTTTCTTCTTGTGTTTTTTCTTAGCCGGAATTATCTTTTTTTTTACTATCCTGAATCTTTGGATGACGGTCATAATAAACTTTTTAAAAATAATGTATTTTTTACTTTAAAAAAAATCGGTTTTAAGCTGAATTTTCATACTTATTTGTGTATTTTTTGACATTAATAGTTTTTCTGAAAAACTCAGAATAGAGAAAAATGACTTCACCGCCAAGCCTTCTCGATATGCCAGATGTCGCAATGGACAATGTTTTGAAGCATGCAGATTTCAAATCGATGTGAGTTTTTTTTTCAATGAACAAACAAGTTAGAGATAAGAATTATTTTGTAAATACGATTCAGAAAAGTGTAAACATGACATCGAGAATTTTCGAAAAAATGTCATTTGAGCTCAAAATCTATCGTAACCCAATCCCTTTTTCTCCAATTCATTCAGAAGTGATTTTTTCGAATTCAGCATGCCACTCCGGTCCAGAACAGTATAAACAAGGGCAGTTACTAGAAAATTTCATTTTTGGGTCTCGAAGCGACATTAAAGGAGGACTGAACTCGGGTTTTTTATTTCAAATTCTGATGCAGTTTTTTATTCTGATTATTTTCTTTCACTACGACTATACTCAAAAATCACTCTGAACGGTAGAAAAAGGCGTTTGAAGGCATGGCCGCGTACAGGTTGGCGGCCTAGGAATTTGAAAAAAAGCGCGCGTGAAGGCGCTCACGTGTCGGATCCTAGGCCATCAGCCTGTATTGCGTTCTTCTTTCAAACGCCGTTTTCACCCGTTCAGAGTGATTTTTGAGTGTAGTCGTAGTGAAAGAAAATAATCAGAATAAAAAACTGCATCAGAATTTGAAATAAAAAACCCGAGTTCAGTCCTCCTTTAATGTGACAACTCAGTTTTTCGGAAGTTCGTAACAAACCTGAGCTAATGCTGGTCCTTTTTGGGCTCAAAAAATATTTGTTGGGACTTCGTTTTTTTTTGAACCGTCTCAGTTTATTGGTCCCACTACAGTGCTCCACAAAAATATAGCCTCACCCCCCGGTTTTGCAGTATCTCGAGAACGGTAAGAGTTACAGGAAAACTTCCAACTGACAAAATGTTCCAAATTTATAGTTATTATGATCCACAAAAGCTCAGGGAATAAAAATAAAAATTTGAAAAAATATTGAACTTTTTGTAAAAAACCACTTTTGGCGATCCACAAAAATATAGCCTCACCCTGAAAAAACGATGAAAAATTCGAGGTCTTGTGTAACTTGACTCATAACTTGGTTCACAAACGTTTTGGTAAAAAATTTTCAATTACAAAGTTGTTTCAAATTTTATTTTCTACAACTTCTTAGTTGACCACTTTTCATCTAAACCCTTCGCTGCCGAGGTACCGCCCTTTCAAAATGGCTTGTTGTCTTTGTTGCGCCTAGCCGCATATTTCGCTGATGGGTACAGTAATCAAAAAGTCGTCAACTAAAAAAATGTTCTCCAGACACTGTTTTATCACGTCCAATTGTTTCTAAACCTGAGGAATTGTTTTCACGCATGACGGATAACGATATCCGAAAATTGGCGCAAATTACACTTTTTTCGATTTTAGGCCTGATTTTCATGTTTTTTGAGCGCTTGTAACTTGCTTGGAAATGAGTTTCGGAAAATGTTGTCAACATAAAAAATGCTCGAAATAAACAGATAAACAATGTTTTAGTTTAAAACTTTTGCTTAACTTTCATGCCTGAAAAGTTATGTACTGTAGAGCTGAATAAGCTTTGAATGGGTCAGCAACTGTACCAAACTTGACCACCAAAACTTTTCATGTCAATTTTTTTTTGAATTAATGTCAAGATCTCAGTTTGAATAACATTTTTTTCAACTTTATTCATAAAAAATCAAAAAAATAACAAAACAGAATAAAAGATAGAAAACAACAAGAAACAAATTTTAATAATTGGTTGGACCGCCATTGTTTCTTGTAAGTTCGAAGAGGCGACTATCCATGGAATGATACAAGTTGTCAAGAAGTGTCTGATCAACTTCCATCCAAGCAGACACGATAGCTTTCTTGAGATCCTTCACATTGTCGTATGTTTGATTGCCGCCATAAATCTTCTGGACCATCACTCCCCAAACGTTCTCAATGATATTCAAATCAGGCGAGCATGCCGGCCACTCGAGGACCGGAATATTTCTCTTCTGTATCCAATTCAGTGTTTTGCGAGCACGATGGATTGGTGCGCCATCCTGTTGGAAAGATATGTTTCTGGCTCGGTGACGTCTCATAAATGGAAGAAGTTCGCGGCGAAGAAGGTATCGATAGTCGGAGCCATTCATCTTTTTCGAAGTGAAGCATAATTTGACTCGACCAATTGAGCTGATGGCCGCCCATACCATCACCCCGCCTCCCTTGAAATTTCGGCTCTGTTCGATTATAATGGTCCAATGGAGAACGAATGGTCCAATGACAGAATCAGTGGTCCTAAAGCAGAACGAATGGTCCAAACGATATTGAGTGGTCCGAATACAGAATGAGTGGTCCACGATGAGACTGAGTGGTCCAAACGCAGAATGAATGGTCCAATCCATTGATTGAATGGTCCAAACACAGATTGAGTGGTCCAAACGCAAAATTTATTGCAGCACGAATAGAAAACCTGAATATTGAGTGGTCCAAACACAGAATAAGTGGTCCAAACAAAAAAATATTATGCAGTACGAATATTCAACCTGAGTATTGAGTGGTCCAAACACAGATTGAGTGGTCCAAACGCAAACAGTAAGAAGCCAATGAATCACATTTTAAAATATAGGCTTAGGTTTGCGTGGCGCAGCGGTCTGACCTTAAGCTCAATAACCCATTTTTGCTCGAGCTCAGCCTAAAAATGTCTATTTTTGCATGAATGTAATAAAATCTAACCTAAGCCTCAGATGTAGCCGACAGTTCAATTTTTCATGAGGACATCAAACAAAAAACTGGCGAAACTGTCTCTTCTACTGTGTATTTTAGAGTCTCACCAGACCTTTTTAACTGAATTACAGTGCGAAAAATATGATAAATAGCCTTTTTACTGTTTTCGTTTGGACCACTCAACCTGTGTTTGGACCACTCAATACTCAGTTTGAATATTCGTACTGCATAATATTTTTTGTTTGGACCACTTATTCTGTGTTTGGACCACTCAATATTCAGCTTTTCTAGTCGTGCTGCAATAAATTTTGCGTTTGGACCACTCAATCTGTGTTTGGACCACTCAATCTCATCGTGGACCACTCATTCTGTATTCGGACCACTCGATCTCGATTGGACCATTCGTTCTGCTTTTGGACCACTCAATCTCGTTTGGACCATTCGTTCTCCATTGGACCATTATAATCGAACAGAGCCGAAATTTCTTCTTGAAAATCGAAGTGGTTGTTTTCGGACGTCGTGCCAGTAACTGCGATAGCCGTCTGGGCCATCGCAGTTGAACTTTTTCTCGTCCGAGAAAATGATCTGCAAATTGGAAGAGTTTATGCCAAAGATTTTGTACGAAATCTCACCGATTTCCAGTTAGTCCGAGAATTTCTTCTGGCGAAACTGAGCCGATTTTTTTGGTGCTCCGATGTTATTTTTGGAGCTTTTCTCATCTTTCTTCGTTTGATGTATTTTGATTTCGTGATGACGCGTCGAATCGTTTCCGAAGAGGCATCCAGCTGAAGATCAGCCTTAATTTTCGAACAAGTCTCTACGCTATTTGATGCCTTCTTGAGAATCCTTCGTTTGTCTCGGTCTGAGAGCATAGAAGGCCGTCCAGGACTTTTGGACGTTCCATATTTGAGAGGATCACGTAGATAATTGTTAATCACTTTTGGGCTTCTTTTTAGATCCTTGGCGATTTGGCGATTAGAAATACCACACTGATGCTTTGCATGAATCTGGCCTTTTTCAAAGTCAGTCAACTTCTCTCCTCTCGGCATTTCTGAAAATGTCTGTTATTACTCACGAAAAACGGATAAAAACGAAAAATAACAATAAATGATAAATTAATTAAAAATTCATTTTAAGCTGAGCAATGCTCGATAGAGCGCATTTACAGCTTCGACAAGTCGGCTTCCAGCGATAAACTGCGCAGAGTTGGAGCTTACTCAAGCTGAATGAATTCTATCTCAGTCAAACAAGTCGGTATAAAAAAGTTGTCAACAGAAGAAATGTTATTCAAACTGAGATCTTGACATTAATTCAAAAAAAAATTGACATGAAAAGTTTTGGTGGTCAAGTTTGGTACAGTTGCTGACCCATTCAAAGCTTATTCAGCTCTACAGTACATAACTTTTCAGGCATGAAAGTTAAGCAAAAGTTTTAAACTAAAACATTGTTTATCTGTTTATTTCGAGCATTTTTTATGTTGACAACATTTTCCGAAACTCATTTCCAAGCAAGTTACAAGCGCTCAAAAAACATGAAAATCAGGCCTAAAATCGAAAAAAGTGTAATTTGCGCCAATTTTCGGATATCGTTATCCGTCATGCGTGAAAACAATTCCTCAGGTTTAGAAACAATTGGACGTGATAAAACAGTGTCTGGAGAACATTTTTTTAGTTGACGACTTTTTGATTACTGTACCCATCAGCGAAATATGCGGCTAGGCGCAACAAAGACAACAAGCCATTTTGAAAGGGCGGTACCTCGGCAGCGAAGGGTTTAGATGAAAAGTGGTCAACTAAGAAGTTGTAGAAAATAAAATTTGAAACAACTTTGTAATTGAAAATTTTTTACCAAAACGTTTGTGAACCAAGTTATGAGTCAAGTTACACAAGACCTCGAATTTTTCATCGTTTTTTCAGGGTGAGGCTATATTTTTGTGGATCGCCAAAAGTGGTTTTTTACAAAAAGTTCAATATTTTTTCAAATTTTTATTTTTATTCCCTGAGCTTTTGTGGATCATAATAACTATAAATTTGGAACATTTTGTCAGTTGGAAGTTTTCCTGTAACTCTTACCGTTCTCGAGATACTGCAAAACCGGGGGGTGAGGCTATATTTTTGTGGAGCACTGTATAATCGGTTGTATCCTTTTAGGCGTTAATGAATGCCTTGCAGAGAGCTTTACAAGACTCCTCTTTGGTCGTTTTTGACTTTTTAAAATTTATTTTGTCGGCAAATCTTGAATTGTTTTTTATTACCATTTTGTTACTAAGAAACCAACCAAATACAAGAAACAAGCAATAAATCGGCCAATAACAAAAATATATTTTTCTTAAGAAACACGCAACGCGCTACCTCTTATGTCAATTTAGGCGCATTTAAAGGTACATACTCATCGTCAAAAATCAAAATCTAATCCATCTAAATTCATCAATGATCATTTCATTTTTCGGAAAACTTTGCGAAAAAAAAGTTCGGTTAATCTTTTTGGAAAATTTTTGAAAATAAAAAACATTTCAGACCTTCATCCCTTCTCCCCGCCCAACCAATTTTATGATTTACTTCAATATTCCAACTGAAACGCAACAAATCATGGAATTTCTTGGTCCTCAATCAGTTCAAAACAATGATCATTCACCGAATAAGGAATGGGTACTTCGGCTTAATGAGAATGGAGCAGTAGTCTATATTAATTTATATTATCCGACTGAAACGCCAGAGTTTTACTTTATTAGTTTTAGACGGTTGAAACTGTCTGATTGTGAGAGTGACTATATTGTGTATTAACAGTTGTTTTTTTTTGAAAATTGCATTTTTTTTCATTTTTTGGCTATTTTTTGGATGTTTTTTTATTAATTTATCAACATTTTATTCCCAAATAATAACATTTTCTGGAAGATTCTCTTTTTCTACTTCCACAAAATGAATAGCTAATTCATATAAATTAATATTCAAAAATTTATCGACTTGCTTCTTTCGAAAATACCATTCCTTGAATTTTCCATCCGGATTCTCATAAGAAGTTGGTCCTATTTTTTCCAAAAATTGGCCTCGATCTTTGAAATTCTTGAAATTAATGTGGAATAAATGAAAGTTGGAGGAGGAGAGCCAATTCTGAAAAAATTGAGAATTTTTAATTTTTTTTTCGAAAAATCGCGAAATTTTGATCTAGAATGTTTTTCTTTTAAGATTAAAAATAAAGTTGGCGAAAAAAAACTAACCGAAATCTCAAGCTTTTCGGTTTGATTTTTTTTAATTTCAGAAAGTTAGCATAAAAGTTTGGCTCTACTGGAGAAGACGGGTCCCGTGGGGGCAGAAAGGTCCCGTGGGGGCGAAAAGGTCCCGTGCGGGCAAAAAGGTCCCATAAAACTGAAGATACTGGAGTGCTTATCTAATGTTATTCTGAACATTTCTGTAGCTTCCAGACTTCTTTTTTTCGAGGTGGTAACTCATCCCGCCAACTAGAGTATGTCTGCCATGTCATAGATTCTCACAAATTTCAGTAAAGCTACATGTTTGAACATTCTAACATTTTACTTAAAAATCAGTTATGAGACCTGGGCATTGTCGGAAATATAGTAAGCGTCTTGCTTCTTACGACTTTGTGTGTGTATTTCAGAATTTTCTTTCAACAAACTAGAATTTTAGTTAGCTGTAAACAAAATTACCAGGAGTACTCCAGTAATTTCAGTTCTATGGGACCTTTTTGCCCCCACGGGACCTTTTTGCCTCCACGGGACCCGTCTTCTCCAGTAGAGCCAAAAGTTTTAGATGAAAAATACATTATTTGTCTCAAATTTTTTTATGCCTCAAATTTTATCAGAACCATTTTCCTCTGAAAAAACAGATTTTCTGAGAAAAAAAATTGGAAAATTTTGAAAATTTTCATTTTCATTTTCATTTTCATTTTCAGTCAAACGAATTGTTTTACAAGAAAAATTTAGATTTTTTTTTCGCAAAAATTAAATTTGGAATTTCAAATTTTCGAAAAAATAAAATTCAAAATTAAAATTTTCAGACTAACCTTTTTCAGCTCCATCAGCCCATCCGAGTTGACTGATTCCAGACTGATTTGAGCATTTTCAAAATTCAAAAAATTTTTCAACTCAGAATTTATTGATATATCAGAAGACTTCAAATTTCTGGCATTTTTCCATTGCTCCAATTTCACGATTTCATAAAATTCCAGACTTTTTTCAACTTTTTTGTTAAAAGGACAAGAAATCGACAAATTTTTCAAAATTTTCGGATCCAAAAATGGTAAAATCGCTAATAAATGTTCTTGTTTAGTGATTTGAACTTCAATTTCCTGAATTTTTAGTGAATTTTCTTGAGATTTCAAAATATTTTTCAACTTTCCAAAAAACTCATCTGGAGCTCTTCCAGTACCAATAGTAACGCCAAAATTCAGTAAAACTCCTCTAAAAATCTTTAAAATTCCATTTAGATCGTTGAAAAAAGTTTCAAAATAATCCAAATTTTCAAAATTTTTCTGAAATTCTCCATGCTCTACTGTACATCCATTTTCAGTTTTTCGATATTCGATTTCTCTAATAAAAGAGCGGCAAACACAGTAGAAATGAATGACGTCGGGCTCGAAATCTATTGAAATTGAGACTAGCTTCAAGTCTGGTTTGTTTTCATCAATGTAGTTTCGAAGGCCATGACAGACTTTACGCAGGGCCAGGCTGAAAAAAAAAATATTATGCTGAAACTACCGTAATCCAATCAAATTTGGTCCAAATGGGTTGAAAGCTTTATTCGAAATTTCCTAAATTTCTGAAGTCCGCTGATCAAGTCGGTTCAAAAAGTGCAAACAAAAAATGTCCAAAAATTTTCTATTTTTTTTTCATTTTGTGAAAAAACTACCGTAACCCTGGGTACCATAACCCTAACTACCGTAGCCCAGTTTTGCTCCAAACTTCTCAAAAACAAAATTTTTGAAACAAGCTAGTCAAGACGTTTCAGAAAAGTATAAACATAACTAGGCTCCGCCCACTTTCAATATTGACGTTCCCATGCACTTTTAAAGCCGTGGTGAGACCTAAAAATGAAAATTTCTCAGAACCTAGGCATGATTATACTTTTTGAAACCGTCTAAACGAGTTGATTTCAATGGTGTTAATTTCAATTAAATCGTACTGAAATCGACAAGGTTACGGTAGTTTTAAGCCCGAAATTTGAGATTTCCTGAAATTTTCAAAACAGGCCATAATTATACTTTTTTTGGGCCGTCTCAATGAGTTGATTTCAAATGTCGGATTGATTTAGCATAAAAGTTTCGAAAGAAAGAGACTCACATCGATTTGAAATCCACAAATTCCAACACTTTTCTCATTTCATCACCAGCCAGGTCAAGGAGAGTTTTTGATGAGGCCATTTTCCTTATTTTTTCTCTGAATTTATATTTTGTAAAAAATAGGTTTTTCGACATAAAATCAAAAAAAAGACGGAAACAAGATTTTGGGAAAATAGGAAAAATCTCCACAGAACAGCCAAAAATAGGAGAAAATAACTGAAAAAAGTAGCGAAAACGAGAAAAATAAGAAAAAAAAAAGGATTTTCTATTTAAAAAATTTTCACGAAATAGGTAAAAATGAAAGGAAATGACTGAAAAGAGTGGCGAAAAACGGGCAAAATGAAAGAAAAAAAACTAAAAAACGAAAACATATTTTTGTGTTGTCTGATCTCTCCTCCTACTTTTTTATTTGTTTTTTCTTCTGGATTTCTCTTCTTTTTTCTCTTTTTTTCAATGTTTTCCTGACCTTCCATTTGACCACTGTTCATGTCAACAACCCTCTCTTAAAACCAGTTTTTTTCTTTTTTTTTCTCTGAATTTCTTTTTTTATTTGGTTTTTTGTTCCTTTTTTATAGTCTTTTCTCTTCCAGTTGTGATCTCTGTTTTCAGGCTTTTTTTTTCAATTTTGATAAACAAATTTCGAATTTTGTTCCTAAGTTTTCCCACTACAATTACCTTGAAAATTTCGAGAATCAAAAAAAATTTTTTCAGAAAACCTCCGATGACGTCATCATTAACCTTCCTAACTATCAATGAAGACGCATTGGGAATACTGATGGAGTACTTGGATATGGAGGCAATGTGAGTTTTTTTTAAACAGATTTCAAATTCAAAACCAGCATGTCAAAAAGATTTAGAAAAGTATGAACATGACATAATTCTTGTAAAATTTTGAAGTTTCGAGCACAAAAGCTACCGTAATCCGCACAGTTTTGTACCAAATTTTTTGAAAAAGTCATTTTTGTGATCAGCCTGTCAAGACGGTTCAGAAAATTATAAGTATGCCTATGTTTCAGCAAAATTTTGTTTCTGTGTCTCACTACAACTTTAAAGGCGCATAGACGGGTCGAAATGCAAAGTGGGCGGAGCCCAGCCAAGATTATACTCATTCAAACCGTCTTGATACAGAGATTCTGGGAATAAACTTTCTGAAAATTATGGGTCAAAACTGATAGGTTTACGGTAGCTTTTGTGATTCAAAAATGAAAAAAATCAAGAAAACACAGTCGTGGTTATATTCATTCTAACCGCGTTGAGTTGCGGAATTCAAAAAGAGAGTTTTCCAGAAATTTTGTTTTTTTACATTTTCTGGGTTACGGTAGCTTTATTTTTTCAGCCTAACCCTCCGCAAAGTCTGCCATGACCTCCGAAACTTCATCGATGACAAAAAACCAAATATAAAATTGCTAGCTACTTCCCTTGAAATACATCCAGATGCAATATATACTCATTTCGAAACTGAATACTTTCTCAGGGATACTGTATATCGAAATCATGAAAATGGATGTCTTTTGGAAATGGGAATTCATGAAAAAATTTTGGAAAACTTGAATTTTTCTGATGCGTTTTTCAATGATTTTTCGGTGATTTTGAGTCTTCAGAAATCAGTTTTGAAAAGTTTTGGGATTACTGTAGTAGCCGGACACACTTCTGTAGACTTTGTTCGAAAGTTTTCTGAAAATTTTCCAAACATTTTGTTGAATTCGAACAAAAAAGTGAAAACTAGACAATTGGAACTTACTATGGATTCCTCTTTGGGAAATTCGATAGTTTTCGAAGACTATTTTTCAAAAATTTTGCCCAATTTCGATTTAAAATATTTGGAAAACATTGAAATTTCTGGACCAAAAACTATGAAAATTGATGAAATTATTGGATTGGAGCAATGGAAAAACGCTAAAACTATAGACGCGTCTGAAATTATCATATCTGGAAATCTGAATCAATTTATGCATTTCAAAACTGCGAGGATCTCTTTGGAATCGGTATCAGCAGAGGAACTGACGGTTTTGAAGGAGGTAAGGCACAAATGGGACATATGACACCAATGGGACGTTTCTGATAAGAAATCTGAATTCTGCAAAGGTTTCGTAAAGTTTTAAGCCCCATGTTGACTATACTCGGGCGTTTTTCATTTTCGGGGCTTTTTCCGGCCCGGCCTCAAAAAGCCCAAAAATCAAACGTAGTCAAAATGGGCCTCAAAACTTGCATTTTTCATATTGAAAGCCATCGAGAACATTTATTTTGTCTCAACATGTCCCATTTTTAGCATTTGTCCCATTGCTGTCGAAGAAAAAATATTTTTAAAAGTTTTAAAACTTCAGAAATTCCTTTCTTCATCTGAAATGGTATATTTCCACGTCAAATTCCAAGTTTTCGTTGATAAACAACAATTTTTGGACTCTATGGGACCTCCCGTTATTGGAAAATCAATGGATTGGCATCCAAAAATTGATGGGACAAAAGAGACTTTGCACATTCGGTTGGAGAAAGATTCAGTGGAATTTTCAAAAAATTTAAATGAAGTATCTTGAAATTTTCATTAATTTTTTTTTCATTTTTTCAAGCTTTCTGATCAATATTTCCCCTACAAATGTATCAACTTCAAAAAATGAGAATTCCCGTTTTTTATGTCTTTTTCCATCAATAAATCCTCGTTTTCCTTCAAAAACCCACTCTTCATCTCTAACAAAACCATTTCCGAACATGAAAAACTTTTCAGTTTTTCTCTTTTTTGCTATCATTTTCTTACTGATTGGCACATCTTTAACACAAGAAAATAAGGAGGATCAATGTGATGAAGAAGTCGTAAAACTGACTTCAACTACACCGAAACCGAAAAGGCGATGCCGAGTCGGAAAACTTTTCAAACGAAAAAATGGAGATTGGTGCAGTGATGTGAGTTTGGGTTACCAATTTTTGACAGCAATGGGACAAACTGGGACCTACACAAAGTATTTCATCTAAATTGTCTCAGAGATGTCCCATTGGTGTCTTATGTCTCTTTATCGTCTTAATTATTAGCTACAACAGCAAGTTTCTTTTCAGCTATGGTTCATTGAGAAGAAACGAAATAGGACGTATTCTTATATGATTGTCAAATCTGATTGTGAATTGAACGGAAGAGTGTTGACTGGATTGGAAACAAAAGAGGAATGGGATTATTACACAAATTGTAAGCTTTTTTTGTGAAGAATTTTCAAAACTTTATCAACTCCGGAGTTTGAATTATGTTTGAATTTTTCCAAATTCAGTTGTGAAAAACTCTCCGGAAAATATCCAAGCGGTTTGGGTTGGTGCTGACTATAACAACTCTACAAATCAATATGAATGGAATGATGGCTTTATTTCGGATACAAAAATCCCTTTGAAGATTACTGTAGAAGACCCAAAAGGCGCATTGGCTTGGTTCCCACTATTGGATTCGAATGAATTGGGTTACGGTAGCATGAAAATGGTTAATAGATCTGGATATGGAACTCCGAAGGTCACTGGATGGTTGTGTGGCTATAAAGCTCCACCAGAATAATTGTTTTATTTCAATAAATACTTTTTGAAGAACATTTTATGCTGAGTAAACGGTCGTTTTCTTACCTTCATCCTGGCTATACAAGGATGATATAGGAAGGAATCTCAAAAATTTTAGGATATAATTCTGAGTTTCCGTGGTTTTGAGCGCGAACTTTATACAGTTAATTCCCAATCTGGACTTTTTTGGGCCCAGGATGACACACACTCAAGACACTTACGGGACAAATGGGACAAAACAATTAGCGATGTGATAGTCAACAGACAATTCCCCAAATTTTAAGCCCCATATCAGTAAGGTTCTGATAGTTGTATTCTTAAAGCCTTTTCTGGGCCCGTTAGGGGCCCAAAGTCAAAAAACTGATATTTTGGACTTTTCCAAATTTTTTAAATATGATCTTTAATCAGTTCCTTCTTCCTAGATATCAAAAAGCAAAACATTGATTCCCATTTTTTAAGATTTTTCCCATCAATAATCCTTCTTTTTCCTTCAAAAACCCTCTCTTTCTAACTTTCAAAACCATTTCCAAACATGAAAAGTGTTCCTTTTTTCCTCTTTTCTGCTATCATTTTCTTCCTGATTCATTGCTCCTTATCACAAGATAATAAAAAAGATCAATGTGATGAAGACATTGAAAAGGTGAATACGACTACACCGAAACCGAAAAGGCGATGCCCCTACTTTTTGTTCAAACGAAAAAATGGAGACTATTGCACTGCCGTGAGTTTTCCACCGGAAGTTTTCAGAGATTTTTTTCACCGTTTTGAATAATTTTTATTTCCGTTTTTCCTTCAGCTCTTTCGTTACACATTCAGTACTAGGCGACTAGATTTTGACCTTGCTGTAGACGTATGCAGACAACACGGAGGAGTGTTAACAGGGATGGAAACTAAGACAGAATGGGATTTTTATAAAAATTGTGAGTTTTTTTTTCTGTTTTTTTTTTCATTTTGAATCCCGATTTACTAATGAATGATCAGAAAAAGGTGGAGTTTAGGCTTAGGTGTGTGTGTGTGTGTGTACCATGCTTCTCCCTCAACAACTATTAGAAGCTGTAGGGTACGGTAGCTACAATAACTCGAGCTTTTGAGAACCTCTTCGTAATAAACAGAATAACTCTTAATTATATTCGTAATCAACATTTTTTCAACTTTCTAATAATCTAAACCCGAGTCAAAACGCCACTCTTTCATGACTCTAGTGAGCCAATAATTTTTTTATATGTCAAAATTTTCCAAATTCAGTTGTGAAAAACGCTACGCAAAATATCCAAGCGGTTTGGGTTGGAGCGGACTATAACAATTCTACAAATCAATATGAATGGAATGATGGCTTCACTTCGGATCCAAAAATTCCTTTGAAGATTACTGTAGAGGATCCAAAAGGCGCAATGGCTTGGTTCCCACTATTGGATTCGAATGAATTGGGTTACGGTAGCATGAAAATCGTTAATAAAACTGGCATGGGACCTCCGACAATCACTGGATTCATGTGTGGTTATACAGTAATGTGACTTTTCTCTTGTGGAATAAATATTTTATGAGCAAAACACTAAAGATTGAATGTCGTACAAGGAATTTTTGTGACCTACGTGACTCCCGTAATTTTCATTTCTTGAGGAACATTTTTGGCTCAAAAAAATGTTCCTTATCATACTTTTTTTATTTAGCAAGTTTCCATTTGAGACTTTTTTGGCGCTTCATGAGGCGCGTACGTGACACTTATGCGACAAATGGGACAAAAAGAATGGCAATGTGAGAGTCTACAAAAAATTCGTTGAATTTTGTGCCCCACATTGGCTAGGTTCGATTAGTTCTGATTTTCGAGCAATTACAGGAAGCTCTGCGCCGGCACCGAAGATTTTTTTCATTCTTTTTTCTGATGTTATTTTCAATAAGTTCCTTCTATCCAGGTTTCACAAAACAAAACACTGATTCCCATCATTAAAGACTTTTCCCATCAATAAATCCTCTTTTTCCTTCAAAAACCCTCTCTTCATCTCTTTCAAAACCATTTCCTAACATGAAAAAATTTCCAGTTTCTCTCGTTATTGCTATCATTTTTGTACTGATTAACACATCCTTATCACAAGAAAATAAGGAAGATCAATGCGATGAAGTCGTCGAAAAACTGACATCAACAACACCAAAAACCCCACTGCGAAGATGTAAATTTGGAAATCTTTTCAAACGGAAAAATGGAGATTGGTGCTCGGAAGTGGGTTTAAATTTTGATTTTTCCACAAATGAGACAATCGAGACAAGTGGGACATTCGATAAGTCCACATTTAAATTTTACATGAAACTTCCGAAGTTTTGAGCCCCATAACGGCTAAATTCGGCAGATTTTGGTTTTTTGGCTTTTTCAGGCCGATGAAGGCCCGAAAGTCCGATTCAGCCAAGTGCAGTCAATATGGGCGTGGAAACTTCACAAATTTTGTAGAATTCAAATTTTTCAAGAAAATTCCCCTAGAAATGTCCCATTGGTGTCTTCTGTCCCATTAGTGTTTCACCTCATTCAGAACACGAATATTTAGTTTTTTTCAGATGTACATTTGGTCAAAACAATTCGTTATCGATACAAGTTTTCGGTTCTCTCAGGCAGAAAAAGATTGTGAAAGAAGAGGAGGAGCTTTGAGTGGTTTGGAAACAAAAAACGAATGGGATCATTATATCAATGGTGAGATTTTTCTTGCCGCTCTATCGGGCTTTTTTTGGTCCTTCTGAAGTTAGGGCTTGAAAATCAAAATAGTCCGAATCTAGCCAATATGGAGCTTAAAGGAGGACTAAACCCACTTAAATTAAACATTGTTCCTGCTTTAAAATTCTACGCTGATCACGATTTTTAAAGTGATTTTGCTCAAAAATCGCTCTAAACGGCGAAGCGATTTTTGAGCAAAATCACTATAAAAATCGTGATCAGCGTAGAATTTTAAAGCAGGAACAATGTTTAATTTAAGTGAGTTTAGTCCTCCTTTAACTTCTCGCGAATCATTTTGAGAATTCAAATATTTTGTTAATTTCCGTAGGGAATGTCCCGTTTGTCCTATATGTCTCTCAACTGTCTTCTAAGCAGATAAGACAATAAGTTATAATCTTCAGATAGTTTTCAAAAATTAGAGCCCCGTATTGATTATGCGAAGTAATGAATTTGATCATTTTTCAAATTTTTGAAATTCAGATTTATTGTTTCAGTTATCAAAAACTTTCCGGAAGAAGATATCCAAGCCATTTGGGTTGGTGCTAACTATAACAACTCTACTAATCAATATGAATGGAATGATGGCTTCATTTCGGATCTAAAAATCCCTTTGAAGATTACTGTAGAAGACCCAAAAGGCGCATTGGCTTGGTTTCCACTATTGGATTCAAATGAATTGGGTTACGGTAGCATGAAAATGGTCAATAGATCTGGATATGGCAAACCTTTGGTCACTGGACTTTTGTGTGGTTTTGAGGCATTGCCAGTGTGATTTTTTTTTTGTGGAATGAATATTTTTTGAGGAGAAACACAAGTTTTAAATTTTTACAATGCATTTTTATTATCGGTTTCCAAGCAGTTTTTCTTCTCGCCGTTTCTTCCGATTTTTAAGAAAGTTTTGTCCAGCATTTTCAAAATAAAAATGCTCCAATATTATTTTGTCCTACTTTTCACCCTATTTCCCCCAGTTTTCACTGAAGAAAAGGCGTGGAGAATGGTGTTAACGTATGGGGAACCAGTGAAAAAGTATTCTTTTGAACGTCTAGAAACTTCTTTTGAGCAATGTTATACAGTTTGCTATATTAACGAGAAATGTGGGGTAAGTTATTTATCAAACTAGAAAACAGAAATGGGACACTTTTGGGGAGGTTGGAACATTTCTAGGGAGAACAGGTCAGCAGTTTCCAACTTTGAGCTTTTTTCTAGCGCTTCTTGGAATACAAACAAGGCACCAAGGGGACAAAAAGGACATTTCCATACTGATTGAGAATTTCAATGAAAATCTACAAGAAATTTCAAAAATTTTGAACCCCACCTTGGCTAGGTTGATATTATTGTGATTTTCGGAGTTTTTCGGGTCATTTTGGTCCGAGTTCGGCCCGAAACCCGGAAAAAAGTTATTTGGCCTGAACCTGTGGAAGCTTTTTTTACAATCTGGACAGCAGTCTTGACCAAAACTGTCCCAGGTGTCTCTCCTATTTTTGTCGAAGTTAGGACCCAAACGGCCTGAATTTGGATAAAATCTCAGCCAAGTTTAGGATGACAAAATTTAATTTCACACCTTACAAAACGTGTCAGTTTTTCGAAAAGTGTCTCACTTGGAGTCAAAACGTTAAAAATCCGAAAGTAGCATTGATTTTTTTTTCTCGATAAAAAAAACTATTACTGATAATACTGTTCAGATGGCCTATCACTTTTCCACTGAATGTCAGTTGTATCAATTTGGAAATTATTCAGTCAAGCAATTGAAAAGTTCAGCAAACAAACTCATAGCTATTAAGGTAAAGTTTTTTTTTTTAATTTCAAAATTAGTAAACTCAATTCAGAGACACTTCCCTGATAAAGAATGTCCAGCTTCTGTTCTGACTAACGAAAGTTCTGTATCAGATATGTGGATCGTTGACAGACTGGGATACATGAACACATTTGTCTCCAATGGAACTTATTTTGATATAGTTTATAGTGTCTATCAATGTGCAAATGATTCCAAATTGTTTCAAAGGGATGCAATTTTTGTGTGCCTTGGAGTAAGTTCGTTTCCATCTGATTGTGGAAGTTGGAACTATGCGTCGGGACTTTGTCTGAAAGATGGCTGGATGAACATTACTGGGCCTTACAATGCAAATGAATTAAAGTTCTTCTTAGGTTTCGGAAGATATTTTCATCGCGAAAACAATTATTTTCAGGTGAATTGAAAAAGACTCCAAAGGTTAGACAACCTCAATTATACCTTTGGGTTGACGGAGCCAACAATAATTTCCGTGATGACACTCTCCGTGGATATAATTCTTCTACTGCCTGCAGTGGTTACAAACCAAAACAGTGTCCTTATATTAACGGCTCACCGTGTAGCAATGTGAAAGACTTCTCGTAAATTTATATAGTTTTTTTACTGAATCGAAACGATTTTTCAGATGCGCGGCTGGGATCACGTCGGCTTATTGCTACCGCGGCGCTGCTTGTCGGAAACCAATCGAACAGGTTCTTTAAATTTAGCTCTCCACTTAATGTCATAAGAAAATTTGTATGAAAAATTTGCTTGTTAGTTACTATGTGGCACTCTACTCCCAGTTTTTTCCCAGTTTCTCATTCTGAAACTGCATTGAATAATTTACAATAGAGCTTTATCACGATGCTCTTACGGCTGCCACCGAGGCTCAAAAATTTGTCATCCGCGCTCAAAAAACTAAAAGTTTTATGATTCCCCAATAAAACTTTTTTTTCTTGGGATTTCGTTTTTTCTATTCACAGAAAACTTCATTTTGATTTCACTGAATCAGGATGAGTCTTGTATTCCTCTTATTTTTAGTACTTCTACAAATTTCTTCTCAAGAAAAGGTCTGGCGAATGGTGTTAAGCTATGGGGAGCCAGTGGATAAGAACTTTTTCAAAAGAGCAAATTACACGTGGAAAAAGTGTTATGATTCTTGTTATGATGATGAGGATTGTGTGGTGAGTTTTTTTTACGAGGTACAAAACGGCTTTTGAAAACCTGTCCGAGTACAAACTGATGGTTTAGGAAATCGAAAAACACTAAGCCATCAATCTGTATTCGGCCATGCTTTCAAATGTGATTATGCACCAGTTTGAGAGACTTTTGAATGAGTTTATCAAAAATGACTCCAGTCACCTTCTAGAATTTCATTGTTTTTTTTTGCAGTTGGCGTACCACTTTTCCCCTGAGTGTCGATTCTACAAATTTGGAAGTATGGTCGTCAAACAACTGGATGTTTACGCAAACAAGTTTGTAGCAATCAAAGTAATTTTCCATACTAAAGACAGTAAAAAAAACATTCAAAAACTTTCAGAGATATTTACCAAACACGAAATGCCCATCAACTTTCAAAGCAACTTTTGGTTCAGATCTTTGGGCCAACGATGGCAATATATACAGCAACAAAGTTTCATCCAACGGATCTTACATAAATCTGGCTTACAGTATCTCTAAATGTGACAAAGAGACTAAACTATTCCAACGAGGACCGTATTTTGTTTGTATTGGAGTTCGAGCTTTTGCCGGAGACACATGTCAAGACTATGCAGCTGCTAAGAAAATGTGTGATGGGTGGTTGAGTATTACAGGACCATATGGATATGCTGAATTGGGATTTTTGACAAGTAAGTTTTTGATGTTTTTTTTAATTATAAATGTCTTTTTTTCCAGCTAAATTCAGAAATACCGTAAAGGAAATCCCTGGATATACGAATCTACTCGTTTGGGTTGACGGAAATGAGATGAACTTTGAAGACAATACCCATGATGGATATGAATATTACCCGAAATGTAATAGTTTTAACTGGAAAACTTGTCACTATATTAATCACGTAGGCTGCTGGAATACCAGTGTTACCGAGTATGCAAATTTGTTTTTCTTTTCATGTGAACAACTTTTTTATTATAGCTGCACGACTAAAATCTGGGGAGTGGATTGCTACAGAGGTGCGGCTTGTCGGAAACTTCCAACTTTGGTTCAATAATTTTCAATAACTTTCTTTGAAAGTGGACTATGCCACATTATTTGTTTTTATTTCTTGTTTGTTTTTCAATGCTGATATCATTATTCATAAAGAAATCGCCAGAAAATCGCTCTGAAGCGCACAAACTGCGTCCAAAAACGCGTATTACAGATTGGTGACCGCAGCTGTCTGACCGAGAATACGACAGCGCGGTGCCGTTCTCTCCAAATTTTTTAGCTTATTATACGTTTCCCATGTTAAAATGAAAAAAAAGGGGAATGAACAAATTAAAGACGAAAAATATGGAGAAAACGGTCCCGCGCTCTGTAATTCACGGCCGAACGGCTGCGGTCGCCAACCTGTAACGCGCGATTTTGGGCGCAAGTTGCGCACTTCAAAGCCATTTTCGTGTGACTTTTTCATGAGGAATGGAAACGGCATGAAAAAATAAACCAGAATCGATAATTAAAAAAAAAAAGTGACTATAGTTCTCCTTTAATCCAATCGAAAAAATTTTTTTTCGTCATTCTTTGCTTTGAAAATTCGTCATTCTTCACTTTGTGAAATTTCTAGTCTGCGCTGAAAAAACTAAAACTTTTATGACTCCTTAATAAAAATTTTGTCCCCGGGATTTCGACTTTCTTCGACAAAACATTCACTTTGGCTTTTCCGAAAGCAAAATGCTTTTCTTATTCATTTTATTTTCTGTTTTCCTACAAGTTTCTACCGAAGAAAAGGCCTGGAGGATGATATTCAGTTATGGAGAACCAGTGGAACACAACTACTTTCATAGTGTGGATACTAATTGGGAGCAATGTTATACAATTTGTTACGATAATTCGGAGTGTGTGGTGAGTGATAAAGTCAACTTTTAACGTTTGGAATAATTTAATGTGAGAAATTGAAACTTCTGAAAAAAATTGAAACATTGTTCATGAAACCTCGATAATTTGTTATTTTTTCAACTGGCGTATCACTCCACTGCGGATTGTCAATTATACAAATTTGGAAACATGACTGTAAAACAATTGGATAGTTCCTCAAATAAACTTATTGCAATCAAGGTAAATTTGTTTTGTTTGATTAAACGTGTTTTCTCCTCGGCCTGAATACTCGCAGTCACTAGAATACCATGTCGAGCTGAACAGCGTTTGTACACATTTCAGAGATATTTCCCAAATGAAAAGTGCCCAACAACTTTTGAAGGAACTTTCATATCGGATCTTTGGATTAACGAGAAATACGGATACAAAAACACCATTGCTTCAAATGGAACTTATTTAAGTTTGACATACAATATTTATCAATGCGACAATCAAACAAAACTTTTCCAACGAGGTACAGTGTTTGTGTGTCTTGGAGTTCGTTCTTTTGGAACTCCTCAATGTGCTAACCAAGTGAATGCAATAAAGTTGTGTAGTGAAGATGGATGGCTGAGTATCACGGGACCGTATTCTGTAGCAGAATATCAGTATTTTATGAGTAAGTTTAAAAATTTTTTTTTATTCTTTTTTTTAAATACCTAGTTTCTAGAACTTTTCTTTTTTTTTTTGACTATTCCAGTCTGTTTAGTGAAAAATCAATACTTTCAGATGAATTCAGAAAAGTATCGGTACCCAGAAATCAAAACATTTTTTGGGTCGACGGAAATTATGAAAGAAAACCCAATTTTTTCGAAGATGATACTCATGCCGGATATATTAATTATCCGAAATGTACAGGGTTTTCACGTTATGATTGCCATTATATGAACCACCGTCAATGCCCTGGGGTCGGCCAAATCTTGTAAACAGTTCGATTAAAAAAAAACAAAAAATTCCAAATATTTCAGTTGTTCGAGAACTATCGACAACGGGGATTGTTATCGGGGTGGAACGTGCCGAAAAACGCCTCTTCTTGTGAAATAATTCATATTTTTGAAATTTCAAGTGTATGAATCTGTCATTGTTATCTTGATTGATCCGACCGACATCGGAAAATTCCAAAAAAAAAAATCAAAAGTTTGTTACTTCAATGGGACACAAGAGGGACACAATGGTAAAAGAACGATTTTGGGAACAAACTGAACACAAATTTTCCAAATTTTTGAGTCCCATGCTGGCTAGGCTCGGGTTACTCTGAAACTTCAGGTTTTTTGGGCCAATCCGGGCCATACTTAGGCTTCTCCAAGTAAAGGCAATATGGGGCTCCAAGGTCCAGAAACCTGATGGAAAATTGGTTTTGATTCATATTCCGATTGAAACTGTCTCCTCAGTAATGCTCCATTGATGGTTCACTCGAAAAAAAACCTTCAAAATAAATGAAAAAATGTTCATTCGTCTATGAAAATTCAAAATGAGATCAAAAAAATTTCACATGAGAACTATTTTAATAACCAGAAAGTCAACAAAAAAAAATCATTAATTCTTCAAAAACACCGTTCCATTTTTTGAATCGACCGCCAACTTTTTCCACTTCTCCGGGAAAAAATCTTCATCTATCATTTGATATTTTACCTGAAAATCAAGTTTTTATCTAAGTTTAGGCCAAAAATTAACAATCACCGGATCATCCATTCCTCGAATATCTCGGTAATAAACATTTGTTTGGTTTTTTGACAAGTACCCTATCCACCATCCAAATGTAGAGGAAGGAGCTGAAAGTTTGACTTTTTGAATCTGGGCATAAAAATTTGCGCCCAAAACCCCATTTTCAAGGCCCACAAGCCTAATTTTAACTAAAAAATCCGAAAAATCACCTGTTATCAGTACTGCATCACAAAAAATTTGAGTAAAATAAAGGTCCTTGAAGGGTTGATCCATTGGAGTTGGCATTATTCGAATGTCATTTTTGCGCTTGGAATTTTCAACCAGCTCAGTTTTGACCCATTTTTGTTCATTGCTGAAGATTAGAATCACTCCGGGGGCTGAAAATATTATTTTGAAAGTTTGGAAAAAAAGGTGAAATTTTTCAAGCAGTAATGGGACACTTTTGGGATAAGTGGGACATTTTCAAGTAAAACGGAGAATATATTCAAATTAAGTAGGCGGTTTTTCGAAATTTTGAGCTACATATTGCCTAATTTTGGTTAGCTTTGATTTTCAAGCTTTTCGGGCCTTTTCGGGCCATTTCAGGCTACGTCCAAAAACTAATTGTTTCCAAATAGAGTAAAAATGGAGTTCAAAACTTTTGAAATTGTCTCAAAAATCTAACTCTATTATCGGTTTTGTCCCAAGTTGTCCCATTTGTCCCCCAACCTTGTCCCATTACTGTCTCCTTTGAATTTTTTCCCAAACATTCCTTAGCAAACGAAAAAAAATTCCCGTGAGACAGAGAAATTTAAGGAAAAAAAGATTGAAATCTATCTGATTCTGATCCGCACAGCCGGCAAAGTCTTCTTGATCTTATGGTTAATCGGAACACTAGAACCGGATTTTTGAATAGACTTGATTTAATTTTGAGATTGTTGGTACTTTGAACAATTAAAATGAGAAATATATTTTTGACTTTAAGGGTCACTTCTACCTGTTTAACTGGTTTCAAGTATATGCTAGAATTCTCTGTGGGGAAAAATTCGGCATTTTCCGAAACAGACAGTAATGGGACATAAAAGGAACAGGGTGGGGACAAATGGGACATTTCGGGACGGAACACAAGTTACCATGGTATTCAGCTCAAAACCTGGAGAATTTTGAACCCGATATTGATTACTTTTGGTTCAGTTAATTTTTCCGAACTTTTCAGGCTTTTTCAGACCGTTTTAGGCCTGAAACCGGATTTTTTCCGAATATAGTGAATATTGGGCTCGAAACTTTGGAAATTTTATGTTGAAAACTATGAGAACCTTAGTTTTGTCACAAAATGTCCCATATGTCCCGTTTGTGTCCATTTTGTGTCCCCATTCCGTTCCAACTCGACATTTTTCGGAGATTAGGCCCAAATGTCAAATTTTTAGATCTATATTTTTTTATGACTCTCAACTCACTTTTCTCATATAAATAATCCATAGCATTCAAAGTGAAATCTTTATCCGAACCAGCATGTCCCCCATCTGTCAAGAAGTCACCACGTCGAATGTGAACGCATATTCTAAAATTTTGAGAATTTTTCCGCAAAATTGGTGCTAGAATGTGTCAAAACAATAGAAATGGGGTTTTTAAAAATAGCTTTTCATCCCGATTTCAAAACTCACTTATGTTTTTGAACATCCTCTGGAGTAATCATTGTGTTTATATACTCCCTCTCTTCTCCAGTTGGTGTTAACCACTCTCTTATTGTCGATTCCATGGAAGAAAAATATTTGTAACTCTAAAATTTTTTGATCTTTTGGATTTAAATTTTCAAAATTAGTTCAATTACCTGAAAATATCTTCCGTCTATCACCAAATATTTGGATTGCTCACAGGATAACATTGATGGCAGATTATACTCACAGCAAGCAGGAGAATACGTGTAGGCAGTGGATTTGGAGGGCTAAAACATAATTTTTTAAACAAAGCTCATAGACTTGCCAGAAAATTTGTGAATACCCGAAAAATTTTTTTTTTCAGAAAGGAAACAAAAATGGGACCTAGGTGGGACAGCTAGGGGATAAATGGGACATTCTGAGAAAAAGTTGAGTCTATTATGAAAATTAGGATACAATTTCTGAAGTTTTGAGCCCCATATTGACTATATTTGGAAATGTCAGATTTCGGACATTTTCGGGCCACTTCAGGCCCGAAAACCCAACTTTTCCGAAAGTAGTCAAAATAGAGCTCAACATTTTGCAAATTTCCCACTGAACTCAAATTTTTCATTCCCGGTTCCTCAAAATGTCCCCATTGTCCCCATTTGTCCAATTGGTGTCGCCTTTTTTTCAGATAAGGAATCTAACCTCAATATCCCTGGTTTTCACTTGCTCGGATATTTTTGGTATTTTCTTGTGTACATTTGTGAGTCGAAACCGTAAAAACCAGTCCCTTTTGTTAAAAATCGCAGTTCGATTGAGTTTTTGAGCCATACCAAGTAGGGAAAATATTTCAAATAATTGATTCCCTGGAAAAATATTTTTGAATTAGGTTTTTTAAAACTTTCCGTCATATATGTCATAGATCTGAAAGCAAACAGAAAACAAGATTTTTGATTCGAATCGTTTAGACTTTGCAACACACACGTCATTCTGTCCGTGTACACCAGAGAGATGTACCGGGAAGATAAGAAGGTCTGGGCTAAACGAGGGGTGACGAATTTGAGAAATTGGGATAAAATCATTCGACATGGATGGAAGATTTTGTGTTAGGTTGTTTTGGGAGGTCGAGAAAATATGGAATTTTCGGAAAAAAATAGATTTTCTGTTTTTCGAGACAGCTAGGGGACAGCTAGGGGACAAATGGGACATTTCTGACAGAATCGAGTGATACCGCCGTTTTAGTTAGGGATTTTCTGAAATTTTGAGCCCTAGATTGTCTGATTTTGAAGAAGTTTGAAATCCGGGCTTTTTGGGCCGATTTAGGCCGGCTTCAGGGCCAGCTTTAGACAAAAAGTGGAAAATAGAGCAAAATTATAGCAGATCCGGATTCAAGGTAAATTTTTTGAAGTTTTAAGCCCCAGATTGCCTAGTTCTGAAGAAATTAGAAATTTGGGCTGTTTGGGCCTAATTTCAATTTTTCCAGAACAAACTCATTATGGAGCTCAAATTTCAGCAATTTTCAATCTGAATTCAATGCTGAAACAAGATTTGCTCACTGATGTCCCATTCGTCCCCTTATTGTCCCATTTCTGCTCAAAATTTCTTACCCAATCCACTTCCAGATATTATTGTAAACATTGGAAATACCAAGAACTTTTCTTCTTCACTGACTGTCTGAAAACTCTTTGAAAAATGAATTTAGCGGCAAAAAGAATTCAAAATACCGTATCACAATGTGTGGTCCTTCTGAGATTACTGTAGTCGTACGGTAATATACACCATACCAAGATTGTGATGAGGATTACTGTAGATACTGTAAAAGAAATTATGTGGTTGGAGGGAAAAGTTTGAATGAAACAAGGCTTACTTATGATAAAAACAAAGGTTTTATTGGGTTTGGACCAGTAGATCATACTGTAGATTTTGGATCTGAAAACCAGAGGTTTTAGAATTTTTGGAAGACATTAAGAGAAAAATCAAATGAATTCTGTCTACAAATGACGAATTTTGTGGAATGAAATGTACCGTAAGTTTTCCGCGAATCAGAGAAAAAAAATGAATGAAGAAGCAAATGAGGAACGGGTAGGGGAAAGCAAGAAAGAGAAGAAGAAAGGCGTATTTTGAAGTCCAATTTCAAAATGGAGGAGGAAAATAACGGGAAAAACACTTCTGCTGCGAAAAGTTTAAAAAATGCGACGAAAAAAATTTACAAATTTTTGCTAACGGTGACACGAATGGGACAAATGAAACACTTCTGAGCCCTATTTTTGCTGAAATTTATTGAAAACAAAATTCTGGTTTTTCAGGTCGTTTGGGCCCAAAAACAAGGAAACTCTGAAACGAGAAAAAAAAAGAAAATGTCCTCACCTTGTTCTTTCGATTAAAAAAAAGAATGAGAATCCGAATCTCAAAATTATTGGTCTGGTACGTCCTAAATCCCTATTTATGAGGGTTTCGAAAAACCAAAAAAAAAAGTTATTGCACATCATATTTCATTGTCAGGCGCTTTGAAATCTTTATCTTACCGGCAAATGCTTTGGAATAGACCGGCGTACACGATTCGCATAATTAATGGTATGCCTCAAAAACAAGCGAAATATTCCAGGAATGTGGATTTGTTCGATTCGTAGAGGGACCTTTCATGTTCTTTATTTTCAGCCAAAAATTTTATGAACGCTTATTTTGTACTGGTTTTGTACCGACTTTGACGTAATTCTGACCAGTTTTTAAAACAATGTGTACCATCAGAAGAACGGTATAGAAAATATTAAGCTGACCGGAAAGTTGTATTGCATTTTCTATCTTTTTTTTTCTTTGTGAGAGCTAACGAGAGTTTTGAAGAATGTTGAGAAAATATTGTCTCTAGGACATTGAAATGTAATGGAAGATGCTTTCAAATTTGGTTTACTGTCATTCAGATTCTTTTTCTACTAAATTCTTAGTAATAATGGGCAATAAAAACATATCGGAACCGACAAGAAAGTGGTTCGGGTCCTCCACTGATGAGATACCTATAACTTCCTCGTTGATTTTCTTTTAGTCCTCTCAAACTGAAAAACAGCATCCTAAATTTAAAAAAAGAAAGAAATGTCGTAGTTTTCAAACAATGGCAATAAAAATAAGACAAACGTCAAAAAAAAACGGTGTGCTCTAACAGGTCTCCAATGTTCAAACCAGCTAAAAAGTAAAAAGTACGAATCCCTTTTTATTTGGGAAGCTGCCAGTGGTCAATGAAACAGTGCAACAGTGAAACCTTTCTTCCTTTTGCAGGTTATCTTCAAAATCTCCGTCTGTGTTACCCTTCCTTTCTTTCCAAGGGGATTTTCCATTGTGAAACAGACACACAATAATACCTTCTACCCGGATAAGTCTGAAGAAATAGGCTTTATCGGTCATCTACGAATAGAATTCGGAAGAAAATGAGGGAAAAAATGTAAGAAACTGGCAAAAAGTTGATCGGTTAAGGAAAAAAACCTTGATGATTGAGACTTCAAACATCAAATATTAGAGTGTCAGGTGGAATGGATATTCCGAAAAACAATTAGACATTAAAAAAATGAATTCCGAAAACTCAAAAAAAGTTGTTTTGGGTGGACCCTATTTTGGGTGGACCCTATTTTTGGGTGGACCCTATTTTTGGGTGGACCCCTATTTTTGGGTGGACCCTATTTTCGGGTGAACCCTATTTTTGGGTGGACCCTATTTTTTTGTGGACCCTATTTTTGGGTGGACCCTATTTTTGGGTGGACCCTATTTTTTGTGGACCCTATTTTTGGGTGGACCCTATTTTTGGGTGGACCCCTATTTTTGGGTGGACCCTATTTTCGGGTGAACCCTATTTTTGGGTGGACCCTATTTTTTTGTGGACCCTATTTTTGGGTGGACCCTATTTTTGGGTGGACCCTATTTTTGGGTGGACCCCATTTTTGGGTGGACCTTGTTTTTGGGTGGACCCTATTTTTGGGTGGACCCTATTTTTGGGTGGACCCTATTTTTGGGTGGACCCTATTTTTGAGTGGACTCTATTTTTGGGTGGACCCTATTTTTGGGTGGACCCTATTTTTTTGTGGACCCTATTTTTGGGTGGACCCTATTTTTGGGTGGACCCCTATTTTTGGGTGGACCCTATTTTCGGGTGAACCCTATTTTTGGGTGGACCCTATTTTTTTGTGGACCCTATTTTTGGGTGGACCCTATTTTTGGGTGGACCCTATTTTTGGGTGGACCCCATTTTTGGGTGGACCTTGTTTTTGGGTGGACCCTATTTTTGGGTGGACCCTATTTTTGGGTGGACCCTATTTTTGGGTGGACCCTATTTTTGGGTGGACCCTATTTTTGAGTGGACTCTATTTTTGGGTGGACCCTATTTTCGGGTGGACCCTGTTTTGGGTGGACCCTATTTTTGGGTGGACCCTATTTTCGGGTGGACCCTGTTTTGGGTGGACCCTATTTTTGGGTGGACCCTATTTTCGGGTGGACCCTGTTTTGGGTGGACCCTATTTTTATTTTTCCTATTTTTTGACTTATTGCACGTATAAGCTCTAAAATATAAGTTGAACTTGAATTTTTTAAATTTGATCTTTGGTGTTAACCTAAAGGATTTTTTGCGCTAGATTAGAGACCTTTGTGAGAACAAATATGAAACTTTTTAGCTGAAAAACCCCGCTACCGTATTCATAATATAATTTTTTTCTATGAAATTTTTACTTTTTTTTTTCATTTCGAAGGCATTCATGGAAGACTACGTGAATCCAAATTATCTCCCAGAAGTCATTGCACCTTCAGTTCTTGTTATACATTCTCCAAGAGAGCCAAATCCGCCGGAAATAGAAATTCTGCAATGGCCAAAAGTCTCATGGTTCAAACCAGGGCTGGGCGTAAAACTTTTATTTTACGGAATCCGTAAAACATAAAATTTACGGATTGAAAATCCGTAAAATTCCGTAAAATCCGTAAAAACGTAAAATTTGATTCCGAAGCAGCGGAGCACACTGTTGTCTCTTTGGAATATGATTCTTTTTTTCGCTTTCAAAATTTTATTTTGAAATTTTCATAAATATCACTGTTTTGAGCCTTTCTCATTCAAAAAAAGAGCACATCAATTTTCGAAACTAATTTTTCACTATGGATCAGTCCAAAAATATCAAATTTCTGCTCAAAATGCAAAAAATAGGCCTAAAATTTTTTTATGGATTTTACGGATTATATTTTTACGGTCCCCGTAAAATTTTACGGACGCTCAAAAAACCGTAAAATCCGTAAAATCCGTCAAAACCGTAAACGTAAAATCCCAGCCTTGGTTCAAACCAAAACCCATACCAATTTCAAACTCCATATCACCAGGCATCACCAGGCTCCAAAAATATCCAGGTGTTGCCATTTTTTACATCGTCGGAGGTAGAAAGGAATGAAGAAATCCAGAGAGAAAAAAGAGAAATGGAAAAGAAAGGAAAGTGGAAGATGAACAAGAAAAATGCTCTGAAAATGACAGAAGAGGAAGAAGAAAGATTCCTGGAAGGTTTATCTCATTTTCGATTGGAATCTGTACCGGTCAGAGTGCAAGAACCGGAGAAAGCCCAAAAGGATCAAGCAAGAAGCAAAACTCCAAAAGAGCCAAAAAAATTTGATGGAGAACGAGAAGCTCACTATGAAGGTGAACAAAATCAGTCCAGGAATGGAAAGACGTCCGGTAAGCGATAGGCGACCAGCAATGGGACACAAGGACACATTTTGGGAACATTTTGGAAAACCTTCTGAAAAAAAAAACGTATGCTACAGTCCTAAAATTCCAATCTAATATGATTTCCGGGGAACATCAAGTGGTTTCTTGATTCCCCTCGTTACTTTTGGTGAAAAAAACCGAATTTTGAGATTAAGGCCCATCTTTTACCAAAAATTCTCGAAAGTCTAGTCAGCAAGTTTTTTTCAGGGGACCAATTCGCTGCTGCTCATGGATTTTTAACAATGTGATGCTCCCACTGATTGTTGGCTCCGATGAAAAGCAATATCAAAAAGTGGGTTTCCAAGTGATATTTTCTTCATAGGGTTCCTACTTCGGGCGGGGAAAATCCGGGAGCCCGCTGCCCGCCCGGGGGGCTACCCGCCCGCCGACCGCCCGTCCCGCCCGGGTCATCCGGAAAGGTCATTTTCACGCAAACATTCTGTAAAAAAAGTAGAAAATTAACTAAAAATAATTGAAAATTAATTTGATTCTGAGCGTGAAAATAAAATTTCCTGAATGACCCGGGCGGGACGAGCGGGCGGCGGGCGGGTCGCCCCCCGAGCGGCCACGGGCGGGCGAATTCCCGCCCGAGTAGGAGCCCTATTTCTTCAATTAGGTTTTTTTGATAATAAGTTTCGAACAACACATTATTTAGTTTTATGAAATCACATACATTGTGATAAAATTTTCAGATCTCTTCCCATTGTACAGATTGCTAGCTGTCTGTTCCTCACATCACTCTCCGATCGATTTTACAGATCTGAATGCAGTTTCTTTCCGTTTTCATCAATCCATAAAATTGCTTTTTTTCGCTATAAAAATGTTCAAGTCATTGAAAGTTTACTGATTGATTCATTGCTTACTTGTGAAGAAATTCAGTTAAATATTTCATTCACTAAAACTTTCCAAAAATCGTTTTTGAGTTCTCAAAGAAAACTTTTGTGCACATTTTCATCGATTCTCCAGACATTTTCTCAATATCACACGCTTTCAAAATCGTTGCTAATTCTTCAGAAGACCTCCAAACAAAGCGTGCCAAATAACGTCTCAAATGAAATTTTACTGCAGTGAAAATGTATTGGTGCTGCAGTTTGACGTCTTCTGAAGTCTCCATTAATTTCTGCTCACAATATTTGATCACACTTGATAGTTGATAGTGCTGAGCAATTTCGATGATTTTTTCTAATTCACGGACTGAAAAATTTGGGGAAAATATTTATATATATTTTTTTAAAAAACTTGCTTGAAAGTTTTTCGAAGCGAATCCCATGAGCGATATTAAGGCATTTTTCAATTTGATTGGGAAAAAATGGAGGGGGTGGTACATTGACTTCACCGTTTTTGAATTGCGATTGGGAGTTGAAGAGCTGGAAATTGTTGATTAGAGTTGGCATAGGCAAGCTTTGGGCAAAATTTATCGTTTGCGTCCTTTTTTTTCAAAACTGCGCAGTTTGCCCGAATTTTGGGCAAAGTCTGGGCAAGATTAAGGCGAAACTGGTCAAGTTTCGGAAAATTTTTGCCATTGCAGCCTCAATTTTCTCAACTTGCGTGAGTTATTTTTGGATCATTTTAAGAAACCTTGCCCAGTTTCTGCCAATAGTGCAGAGCTCACCCAATGCGTGCGCAAGCTTGCCCACGTCGCGCCATGACAGGTTTGGTCTAATTTCTGCAAGTTTTAATTAGTCTTACCCGTTCCAGTTTCACCCATTTCAGTTTTGCCCATTTCAGTTCTGCCAAGTACTTCTATTCTTGCCCGAGTTTTCTTAAAACTAGTCCGATACATATTTGTGCGAAGATTGAGCAAACTGCTTTCCGGCAAAATAAAGCCAGCCTTCTTGCTCCTCCAGCTCCGGCCAGCCCACTTTGCTCAATTTTGCTCAATATTTGACAAAACTGTGAAAATGCAGAGCATTGACAATACTTGCCCAGGCCAAGATGTGGGCAAGCAAAGGCTTATTTTAACAATTCTAAGCGTTGTTTGCCCAATCTTGTCCACCTTGCTCATTTTTACTCGCCCATATTAAACCAAAGAACTCTGTCTAAGTTTTATCAAAGCTTTCTCAACTTGTCCAAAACCTGCCCAGTTATACGGTGCTACCGCGAATCAGCTGCCCTGAATCAGAACCGCGCCCGAAATTTCGGTCGAAAAAGTGAGAAAACAAAAAATTGTTGAAAAAATTATTTTTTCCTCGTTTTCGTAAAAAAAATTTAATAGAAACCCTAGGCACAATATACACCGTTCCATAGAGAATTTTTTTTTCTCTTCAAAACTTTTTTGTCAAAACATGAAATATCTAAAAAATGGCTGGCGTAGCGATCGCACTCTCTTCCGCCACAGAGTTCTGATCCGGGCAGTTCTAATTTGAGGCAGCACCAATTATACCCTGTCTTGCTCACCTCTCGATAGCAATACATCCCGTTGTTTCTACCAAGTCCGATTCCTGTCAACGTCACCATATTATTCTTCTCCTCACAATCAAATATTTTGTCATAAAAATTGAGTTTCCACTGTGTTATCACATCATCGATTGCAACTGCTATCACTTGAATTCCATACTCAATAACAAGTGCTTCATTGTGCAACCATCCATTTTCTTGGTTTAAAAGCTCCCAAAAATCCATTTTCTCTCCTTGAATCGTTTCTCCAAGTCGAATTTCCACATTACATTGTTTTCTATACTTTTGATCTCCATTCTTATTCATTACATTCATATAAAATTTGATTTTCATCATTATACTTCTGGTCCGTCTATAAGGATTTCGAATATATGGTTGAAAATATTCTTTTCCTTCAATGACATTCTTTTGTAAAACAAAACTCCAATTATCATATCCGGCTAATTTTGGAATTGGATTTGAGAAAATTTCAGTGGAAAACGCTTTTTCAGAAAATCCTTTGTATTTGAGAATGGCGTGATGGGAATCTGGAAATTTTTGGGGTTTTGTAAAAACGAAAAGAAGAGAATCCTTACATTTATTGCGAATCACCATATTGCCAAGAGAAAATAAGTAGAAAATGAAAAAAATGAAATAGTAAACTCGATTTTTATGACACGTGAGTAAAAAAATGAAAAGTTTTGAAAAAAATAGATATGTTTTTTCTTTTTTTGCATATTTTTCAAAGATGCTACACTTACTAGGGAATGGTCAGAACTTAAGGTGAGCTTTTGGGTCGTATGATGGCTCGTTTGAACGCTGGGAGCACGCTGATCCCGCATCTGAATTCCGTTGCTGCTGCCGACCCTTCAGAAAGGAGCTGTGACCTCGATTCTGGCCAATTTTCGTCAAAATCACTGCTTTGGAGCGGCTTTGGAGCATGATCCAATGATAGTAAAGTCCCCAAATTGTGTCAAAATGCCAAACTAACCATCCTCTGACACCCCCAAAACTTTTGGAAAGTTTTTGAGAAAAAAAATTTTTGGACCCCAAATTTTTCTCAAAGCCCATACCCGGAGTAGAAAATATTTCAGGCGAAAAAATTTTTTTTTTCAAAAACTTTCCAAAAGTTTTGGGGGTGTCAGAGGATGGTTAGTTCGGCATTTTGACACAATTTGGGGACTTTACTATCATTGGATCATGCTCCAAAGCCGCTCCAAAGCAGTGATTTTGACGAAAATTGGCCAGAATCGAGGTCACAGCTCCTTTCTGAAGGGTCGGCAGCAGCAACGGAATTCAGATTCGTGGTCAGCGTGCTCTCAGCGTTCAAATGAGCTATCACACGACCCAAAAGCTCACCTTAAGTTCTGACCATTCCCTAGTTAATACGAACTGGACGAGTCAGAACTGACCCTCATAGGAACCGACCGTTTAAGAACTGCCCCGAAGCTTTTCAAATGCTCTGTATTTGGGCTTTTTTTCACTGCTTGCAGGCCATTGCAGCACAGTAGTGCCAGTTCTTATTCGACCAGTTCTGATTTGTCCGGTACTGATTGGGATAGCGCCTTATGGGTGAAAGGCTACAGAAACGAATCCGAGTTTCATCCACTGAGGAATTTATCAGACAGGACCTAAGGATAGACCGACTAATTCATCCTGATCCACAAGAAATTGTTGGAAAAGAGAAAGTTCAAAACAGCTAAAAACTCAAGTTGAAGCTCAAAAATTTATCCCAGAAAAAAAATCATTGAAATCACATCAAAAAATAAATAATGATCACAATGAGATTGAAGGCAAGAGAAACCAAAAGGATAGCCATAGTCCAGGTTGAAAATTGATTTGAAGTAGTGCTGGGCTTCACATCGATGACGTCATTAAAAACTTCTTCTTCATCTTCAGAAGCCGTCAAGTAGACGTCATTGTCAGGAATCTGAAATTTTTGTTTAAAAAATACGTATCAAAAAAGTACGGTAACCTAGAAAATTTTGTGGCGAGACCTATCAAACATAAATTTTCGAAATCAGCGGGTTAGAAAAATATAATCCATACTAGGTTCGGGTTATTTCAAAATTTCAGGTGATAGGTCAGAGTGCAGAGAAACCAGACATTCTAGCTGTCTGCGCTCTCTCCGTCTCTTTCTGCCTCTTTCAACTAACCTCTTCTACGTTAACTACTGCATCCGAGTTGACGTCTTCTGGGATGACTTCTGAACTCTTGACGTCTTCTACCTTGACACCTGACTGATCCTCCTTGACGTCTTCTGACTTCTGAATATCTTTTGAATTATTGACGTCTTCTGAATCCAATGAATCTTCTTTGACGTCGTCTAGCTTGTCTTCTTCTTTGACATCTTCTGGCTTGTCTTCTGATTGCTTGACGTCTTCTAAACCCAACTTTTTTTTTTTCTTATTCATTTTCTTCTTCTGATTCTTATCCCTTTTCATCACCTCAAATGGCGTCATCAAACTATCAATCGATATTTGTTTGAATCCCCACGATGAAGTATTCGACGCCTTCTGAATCTTCATTCCTTTTCGAATCTTTTCTCTCTTTTTCTCATCCATAGCCAGCTCATTTCTCAAAAGACGAACATCATTTTTCATTATGTCGTCGTCCATCATCATATTTTCAGCCCAAAATGGTTCGTGAAAAAGACGACGTGGCAACATTTGATTGTACCAGTGCTCAAACGGATCCGCACACTTACTGCACAAAACGCCAAGTCCACATTTTTGAGTCTGAAAAAATTTCAAAGTTCTGAAGACAGATACCTATCAAGATTTTGGAAAATATACAGTAGCGAGCAAAACTGAGGGTCCCTTCCGTATTTTGCTAATAATTGGGTCAAAAATAGTCTGATCGGTCTGAAAATTTTTCTGGGGGCTCCTGGGATAACTGGGAGCACGATCCTAATTTTTTTCCCAAAAAATATTTTTTGACCTGAAAACTTTTTGTGATGACTAAAATTTCAGGTAACAATTTTGAAACTTTTTTTTGGTCAACTGGAGATATTCTTTTTTCTGTCCTAAAATGTTGCCCTGTCTAACTGAACAATTTCCGTGAAAATATCGGATATGCCGCCACCGTCCGTGACCTTATTTCAGTCAACATCCGAATAAGGGCCTTTGAATCAGGCAGGATATCTCGACTGAAAATACTCCTAATGAACTGAAAATTTGAGAAAAGGTCACTTTTGAGATCCTTAACAAAGTTCTATGGATAGATGTTGTTTTCAGAAAAATTAATTATTTGACTATTTAGTTGATTTTCAAAATCATCCAAAATCAGTACAGAAGTCAAAAAATCAACTTCTCTGAAAACAAAATCTGTCCATAGAATTTTGTTTGGGGTCTCAAAAATGACCTTTTCTCAAATTTTTAGTTCATTAGGAGTACTTTCAGTATCCTGCCTGATTCAAAGGCCCCTGTTCGGATGATGACTGATATAAAGTCACGGACGGAGGCGGCATACCCGATATTTTTACGGAAATTGTTCAGTTAGACAGGGCAACATTTTAGAACAGAAAAAAGAATATCTCCAGTTGACCAAAAAAAAGTTTCAAAATTGTTACCTGAAATTTTAGCATGCGTCACAAAAACTTTTCAGGTCAAAAAATATTTTTTTGGAAAAAAAATTAGGGTCGTGTTCCTAGTTATCTCAGGAGTCCTCAGAAAAATTTTCAGACCAATCAGACTATTTTTGACCCAATTATTAGCAAAATACGGAAGGGGCCCTCAGTTTTGCTCGCTACTGTAATTATTGGAATCAGCTTGCCAAGACGGTTCAGAAAAGTATAATCATTTATTATTCATTTTTTATCCATGGTTACGATCGTTTTGAATTGCGCCTTTAAAATCGTGGTGGGACCCGACTTTTCAGAAATTTCTAGAACCTGGTCATGATTATACTCGATCGAACCGTCTTGACCAGGAGATTCCAAAAATGCCAGCTATTTTGGATGGAGACTGACAGGGTTACGGTTTTTTATCTGCTTTCGTGGCGAGACCCAAAATTTAAAAAATGTCCAGAACTAAGTCATGTTTTAAAAACCACCGTAAACCACCGTAACATGCTGATTTCAAAAATTACATTTGCATGGGTCTCACCACGAAAAACACCGGGTTACTGTAGACTTTACTTACTTTCCACTGTTTCATATCTTCCTCATACTGTTCTGGCACTTTTCGAAACCACTGACCACATTCGGAACTTTGCCGATAAATTGTAAAATTATTAGAATTTTTATATTCGACATAAATATCTTCTTTTGAATCTTTTCTGAAATTGAGAAATATTTTTTCGAGATTTTTTAAACTAACTTTTCGCTCTTACGCTGGTTTTCGGTATGCTGCGTAGAAAAAAAACGGAGTAGTGACTTCCAATGGATTATGAGAAAGTGGAATCATTTCAGACCTTCTCATCATATATTCAAAGCCACGTGTGTAAAAAGCTTGAAAGTCTGGAAAAAATGCAGAATTTTATGAACACATTCTGTAACTCCTATTGTCGGTCGATCAGTTTTAGGACGACATTTACAGAACTCAAATTTTCGGAATCAGGTGGTCAAACCGATTCAAAAAAAGTATAATTGTGGATAGGCTCGGATGAGTTTCAGTTTCAATCTACCATGCGCCTTTAAAGGAGGACTATAGTCACATTTTTTATTTCCATTTCTTGTTTATTTTTCCATGCTGATTCCATTGCGCATGAAGAAATTGCTCGAAAATCGCTCTGAAGCGCACAAATTGCGTTCAAAATCGCGCGTTACAGTGTGGTGGCCGCGGCCGTCTGGCCGAGTATCCGACAACGCGTGGCCGTTTCCTCCGTATTTTTCGCCTTTATTCCGTTCATTTCACATGTTTCTGTGAAGAAACATAAAAATTATTTCGTTTTAGCATGAAAAACGTAGGAAAAAAGCGAAAAATACGGAGGAAACGGCCACGCGTTGTCGGATACTCGGCCAGACGGCCGCGGCCGCCAGACTGTAACGCGCGATTTTGAGCGCAATTTGTGCGCTTCAGAGCGATTTTTGAGCGATTCCTTCATGCGCAATGGAATCAGCATGGAAAAATAAACAAGAAATGGAAGAAAAAAATTGTGACTATAGTCCTCCTTTAAGGTGGGGCCCGACGTTTTCAAGATTAGCGGTTAATAGTCATGAGTATACTTTTCTAAATCGGCTTGACACAGACTTGTAGGGCCGATGGAGGGTCAAGCCGAACACTTTTTTGGTGTATGCTTCCAGAAGAAAATTTTGACAACTTTTCGAGAAAAACACAGAATAAATGTTGAAATTGAGCCAAAAATTGGGAAAAATGTGCTCAAAATTTCAAAATTTTCAAACCCGGCCCGCGTTTCGACAAAACTGGTTTGACAGGTTGATTTTAAAATTTTGGTTTTCAGATATATTAAAGGAGGACTAAAGTCATGTTTTTTTATTGTTGTAATCGAATGTATAGGTTATGATCATTGTTGAACTGCATATGAAAAGTTCTAAAAATTCCTCTGAAGCGCGTAAGAATACGGCCAAAAACGAGATGTATTTTTTCTGGCCGAGGGCCGATGGCCTAGGAGGCGCCCAGATGGCTGGGGTCGATTTACGCAGCGTTGTCACACTCATCATTGTTTTCATTCGTTTTCGCTTTTTATTCGATTTTGTCACAAAATTTTGCCGAGAAATATTTTTAAGTTTGAAAAGAAGACAAGAAAAACGTGAAAGACCGAATGAAGCGAAAACGAATAAAAACAATGATGAGTGTGACAACGCTGCGTAAATCGACCCCAGCCATCTGGGCGCCTCCTAGGCCATCGGCCCTCGGCCAGAAAAAATACATCTCGATTTTGGCCGCTTTCATGCGCGTTTCAGAGGAATTTTTAGAACTTTTCATATGCAGTTCGACAATGATCATAACCTATACATTCGATTACAACAATAAAAAACATGACTTTAGTCTTCCTTTAAAGCCAAATTGGCAAAGTTTTAGTTTAAACTTTTTGTGAAACCTAAACAACTCACAAGCTGGCTTATTGAAATGAAACGAAGTGACGTAAGATCCTGCGGTGATAACAGGTACCAAGTTATCAGGAGCAGGAATGAATGAAATATATCGCAAGTGTTTTAATTGTTCCCAAACACATAGCTCGCCAAAAACGTCTGTCATCTTGAACATCCTTTTCTTCTCATCTTTCCATTGGGTGATCACTTCGACACGAAATTTCACATTTTTCAATCGTTTCGAAAAAATATCCAAGAAATACGAAGTATTCTCATTGCCGGCTATATCGAATTCCATTGTTTTTATCAGTATCGATTCGTGTCCAATGAGTGATTTTAGAATTGAAATTGACATGTCGAGGGGACTTTCAGCAGTGGAAAGAGTTTTCGAAACGATGAGTTTTGGATCCATACTGTTCTCGGATCTGAAAGTTTTTATTGAAAATCAAGTTTTTTGAAATTAGCTCGTCAAGGCGGTTCAGAAAAATATAATCATGTCTCGGTTTCAAAAAATATCAGTTTTGGGTCCCACCGCGACTTTAAAGGCGCATGGTATGTCAAATAATAATTTTGTCCAAATCTAGTCTTGTTTATAATTTTTTGAACCGTCAAATTTGCTGAATTTGAAAAAAATTGGTTTCCTGGGTCTTGGCGCGAAATCGAGTGGCTTTAGGTGCGTTTTTTTCTTCAAAGTTCGAAAGATTTTTCACTAACGTTTTCAACCATCTTTCATCCTAATCCTTTGAAATATGAATTTCCAGAATCGGCGAGTCGAGACGGTTCAGAAAAATATAATCATGCGTAGGCTCCCGTCAGTTTGAACTTCGCCTCCAGTATGCGCCTTTAAAGCCGTGGTGGGACCCATTTTTGAACTTTTTTGGTACATAGCCATGATCGTACTTATTTGAAACCTCTTCGCTGAAGGATTCCAATAAAATTATTTCCAATTGTTTTGGATTGAAGTTTATTGGGTTACGGTAGTTAGAAAAAGAGACAGATTCTATCACGAAATGGGTTACTGTATATAAGACTCACTTATGAATAATAATTCCATTTTGACCATTTTTCGAAAATTCCATTCTCAAAAATTTTTCGATTCCCGTATAAATAACAATTAGACATTTTTCCTGTTTATAACCAAAACGGACACATGGAATATCCGAAGGTGTCGAATTGACAATAAGACGATCCGCGTGGCAAACATTTTTCAGAGAATGTCTGGAAAAGGAAAATTTGGCTGGAAAAGGACTACAAATACTAAAAACCTGCTCATAAAATCCAACTTTTTGACAACATTTTGTTTGATTTTCGGGGGGAGACAGGACCAACCGACCATGTTTTTTGAAGAGAAGAAATGGAACTAAATTTTTGAATTTTTGATGACAAAATTGTGACACGTGGCAAACAACAGGGAGGGGAGAAAAATCGAAGGTCGCCACGTGAGAAAGTCAAAATGTTTTTTTTTTCGAATGTTATTTTTTTGAAGTTTTCAGAAGCAAATGAGTCTCGAGGATTCAGAAAAGTAGGGATAGGATTTTCAGCAATCTATGCGCCTTTAATTTCGTGGTGGGACCCGAAAACGGAAAACTTCTAGATTCTTGGCTTGATTATACAGTTCATGCGGTGCCCGCTCCATATGCGCTCTACTGCACTCAGTTTAAAAATGGCTCTCTGAAATTTTGATTTTGGTCACCAAATTTTTTTTTCAATTTTTGCCGAAAATGTCATAAAAATGCATCACTTCGAAAAACATCATTTTAACCATTTTGAAAAATGCAATTTGGCGACGAAAGTGGAAAATCTCGAAGTACTGAGTGCGGTAGAGCGCATATGGAGCGGGCACCGTATGAACTGTAGTTTTGTAAACCAGCTCGGTCAGGAGAATTCAAAATTATTTATTCGAACAAACTTGGGTTGGAAGCGGAAAAGCTATGGTTGTTTTGCTGATTGAAATTTTGAAAATTTCCGTTTCTGATGGCTATAAATGAACTTGGCTGAAATTCGAAATATTAAAATGTGAAAAACGCGTTTAAATTCATTTTTATTCGATCTACAAAGTCCATTTGAATTCAAGTAGCCTGAGCATTAACGTCTTCAGAAGCACCTTCAGAATCCTTGACGTCATCAATATTTCCAGCTTTTTTGGCCTTTGCTTCCTCGGCTTCACGAGCAATACGACGAGCCTTGGCTGCCGTCTTCTTTCGACGTCTTTTTTGAGCTGGAGTCTGGAAAAAAAAAGTTGGAAATGGGCTGAGGAAGGCCTGAAACGGCCTTAAAATAGCCTGAAAGGGCACATTTTCTTACCAACTCAACTGGTGCCGGTGGTGGTGCACTTGGTTCCGCTTTGTGGTCCGAATCCGATTCCGAGTCGGAAATTTCATCGTCCGAAAATCTTATGAATTTGAACTCGTATTCGCCGGTTTTTTTGTTGAGCTTATTACTTGCATAATGACCTGGCGGTATTTTCATCCATTTTCCATTCATATAAATACCACTACCAGTTACGTACATTTTTGAGAGGCTGAAAATTGATATAATGGGTTCTACCCCTAGTCAGAACTCTGGACGAATCAAAACCGGAAGAATCAGAACTGATCGGTTAAAGGTGGGGAGACAGGAAAGTTGTGGGGACTGGGCTTGGGGACTGAGTATGCATTTTGTCGTAAGATATGGTACATACACTAATTTTTCAATTTTGATTATTTTCAAGAAAAACAAAAACCATTACCATCGGAGGGGTCGAACTAAGCTACCGTACCGATTGGTGGACGACCGCGTTACCGTCTGACCCACGGGAGCAAAAACGCGTGCGCCCTCGATTGGCCCCTATGAAATTGCCTCTCGCTTCCATAAACTAGGTGGCGTGATAATTTTGCTCCTATACTATTTCTCATGTCCCTGACTTCAAAAATGGGTTTACAATGGCCCTTTCTTCATGAAACACAAATCACTACGACTTAAATTTTTTCATGTCCCACCTTCAAGAACTGGACAACTCATTACTGACCCTTATAAGAACCGTCCTTTTTAGAACTGCCCGGGATAAGAAATTTTCAAATGCACGCATTATGGGCATTTTCACACCAGGTCATTGAAGCGATATTGTGCCAGTTCTCATCCGGGCAGTTCCGATTTGTCCGGTTTTGATTCGTCCAGTTCTAATTAGGGGTAGCACCCTAAAATGTGCCCGAAAAAGGAAAAGCTCAGAAATAATTAGTGGAGCACCAATTATTTCGATGATTTATCGACAAATTTACCGGTGAATTACTGATAAAGATTACCGCTAAACCACCACAAACTACAAAAACTACAAAAACTACAAAAATTTATCTTACCTTTTCTCACCAACTTTGTTTTCTACGCCGACTTCCCACAGAAAATCCGAAACTGAAATCGACTTTTGATGTTTTTTTCCTTTTTTTTGCCACGTTCTGTTGAACTTTTTATTTGGAGCGCAATTTGAGAAAGTTTTGTAGAGACGTTTTTTTTTTTGTAGACAACTTCTTTGATTTTCTTTTGATTGCCACGTGGCAAAAACGAAAACTTTGCTCAAACCTTGTGAAATTTCATGAGAAATGAACCATGGGATGGACTTTTTAGGAAAATTCAAAAAGCACTTTATTTTCAGAAGGCTCTCAAGCCAAAAAATCATTTTTCATTGCGAAGCTTTTCCATGAGCGAGTTGATAGCTGACTCTTCATCATTTTCCTCTGGCCAGAGAAAGAACGCGGCGCACGCTAAGAAGACGATGTCGACAGTCAACAGAATGTAGAGTTCATTCCTAGTGAACAGTTGAGATCCCAGACGTTTTTTGGCGATCTGAAAAAGCGAAAATTAGGCTAAAAATGGGTCTGAAAACAGCCTAAAAACCCTAAATAGGCTTAAGAATGGGCCTTATCTGGACCTCAACTTATTTCAAATTATCACAGAAAGATTCCAAATTAGGCTTTGGGTAAGCCCATAAGGATCTATTGTAGAACTACTTAAGGCCGTGCAAAGCCATATTTTAGGCTCGGAAAAGCCTATTTTAAGCTCAAAACAAGCCTAGACTAAGTTACAATTAATCCGAGAAGAAGCCTATTTTGGATTCCAAAACCCAGTTATAGGCCTATTCTAGGTCTGGAAAAGCCTGTTCTAATCCCATTTTAGGCCTGAAAAATCTGTTTCAAGCCCATTTCAGGCTCAAAAATCCTTCGAAATACCTCTTTCTTAGCCTTTTTGGCCTTCTCATCAAACACAGCTTTGACGTCATCAAGATCGAATCCGTCGGATTTTTCCGATTTTTCGGATTCTTCAGAATCTCCAGATTCCTCTTCGGATTCTTCTTCAGAATTCTCTTCAGAATTCTCTTCAGAATCCTCTTCTTCAGACTCATCGGCATCATCGTCAGGGTCGTCAGAATCCTCGGAAACCTTCTCGTCGGCAATTTTTTCCCCAGGACTTTTTTCAAAAGTCATCTTGTTGCCCTGCAAAAATTCGAGAGACTACAAAGACTACGAAAACTACAAACCACAAAAGTATTGAGCTTCATTGTTCCATCTTTGGCATTCAAAATCAAACTACTTCTTGGTGGAATTCGGAACACTTCTCCAACATCAAGTTGTTTCAAAATTCTCGTTTCCTGCAAAAAATGACTTTCTGGAAAGTATTTTTTGTCTGAAATTTCAGCCAATTTTTGGACAATCTTCTCGAGAGCGACATTTTTGAAATCAACTGGTCAACACGGTTCAGAAAAATATAATCATGACCAGGCTCCGCCCATTTTGAATTTCGACTTTCTATGCGCCTTTATGAAATGAAATGAAAGGAACCTGGGCGTGATCATATTTTTCTGAAACGTCTTGGCACGCTGATCCCGAATATTCAAATTTCAAAAAATTGAGAAAAAAATTGGCTCAGATTCCAGATTTTTTTTGTCAAAAATTACGATTCTCATTGGTTCATCACCATCGTCATCTTCATTTTCCGGCTTCTTGGCTTTGGCGTTCCCATCGGACATTTTTCTGAAATCACAGATTTTTTTCTCTGAAATTTTCTGAAAATTTACCTTGTTTTCCACAAAAGTTTGGAGAGAAAATTTGGAAAATTTGAAGAACTAAATTTTCGTTTTTCAATGATGGATTTTTCAAATTGCCACGTGGCTGCCACGCAAATGTTCTGGAAGGTTCTGAAAAAAAAACGTGTTAGAAAGGTCAAAATTTATTAAACCGTGATTTTTTTAATTAGGAAATCTAGTTTTCCCAAAAAAAAAGTTTTAGGTACGTGGCAAAAAAATTCAATAATTTTTGAATATCAAATTTTCTCGATTTCTCTGAATTATAGAGTTTTATTCCGCCGGACAAAAGGTAACTTTTTAAGGCCCCTGCTCAGAACTTGAAGAATTGTGCCTTATTAGAACTGACCGGATCAGAACTGACACTGCTTTGCTGCAATGGCCTGTGAATAGTGAAAAGTGCCCAAATACGAGCATTTGAAAAGTTCTTATCCGGGACAGTTCTTAAACGGTCGGTTCTTACAAGGGTGAGTTCTGATTTGTCTAGTTCTTAACCGACCAGTTCTGATTTGTCCGGTTCTGATTTGGGATAGCACCCTTTTCGAGTTTGTAGTTTTTGTAGTCTAGTCCAAATTCGTCCGTTTTAAGCTCGTTTCAGCACATTTTCAGCCAATTTTCAGCCAAAAAAACATGCCAGCCTATGTGAATGGTAAAGCGATTGAAATTCCACCAAACACTGCGGTGGCGTTTTCATTAAACAAAAAAACCGGAGAATATGAAATTACTTGTATCCGAACATACGAAAAGGATGGAGTCGTTGAGGTGAATCGACTTTTTTGGGTCTTTTTTAGGCCCTTTTAGGCTTTTAGGCCATTTTTTGATCATCAATTTCCAGATCCCGACATCTGAGGGTCGTCATTTCTTCCGCGAAATTGGAGAGGCTGAAGCCAAATGGATTGAAAATTTGAAAAATGCTTCTGAAATCTCCAAAGAGAAGCCTAAAAGAACTTGTTCTTCTTGTACTATTTGTTGATTGAATAAAGATGAAATTTGAATTTTTGAAAAATTTTTTTGATTGGTTTTTCAGACTTTTTCCAGAATTCCAGATTTCTGAAATTTCAGCAGACAAAAACAAATGGAATTTTTTTCAAACTGCATGATTTTTTTCTATTTTTTACAGCTGCTGCAGTTTATGTAGTTTGTAGTCTTCCATCTGAAAGAATCTGAAAATTTTCAAAAAAAAACAACATTTTTACTGTGGAAGGATCTGAAAAAAACGTGGCAAACTGTCAAAATTTCTGAATTTTTTTCTTGTTTTTTTGCGAAATTTGAAAATCTAGTTTTCCCACACAAAAACGTGGCAAAATTAGAATTTGAAATTTTGAAAATTAATTTGTCACTATTTTTCTGAAAAAGGATTCCGCAACGACTTCAGCTCGTTGAAAAAGGTAAGGATTTAGAGTTGTAGTTTTTGTAGTCTAGTCAAATTTCCATAGTTTTTTTGCCAATTTTCAGCCAAAAAATGCCAGTTTATATAGATGGAGAAGAGGTTGACATTCCACCAAACACTATTTTGAGAACGAAATTAAACGAAAAAACCGGAGATTACGATGTTATTTCTTTCATAAGATACGTAAAAGGGAACGTAGTTGAGGTGAGATTTTTCTTTTTCGGGCATATTTTAGGCCTTCTTAGGCCATTTTCAGATAATTCAAGCTTTATTTAGGCCGTTCTCTGGCTTTTCAGGCCACATTGAGTCCGTTCTAGGCGTTTTAAAGCCAATTAAAAATCCAATTTTCCAGATTCCGGCATCTGAGGCTCGTCATCGTTTGTGGCGCAAAGAGGAACTTTCAGAGGAACAAGCCAAAATGGATGAAGAGGCTTTTGAAATGTTCTATGAAAAGCCTAAAAGAACTTGTTCTTTCTGTACTATTTGTTGATTGAATAAAGATGAATTTTTGAAAACTTTTCTGGTTGGATTTTCAGATTTTTTCTAAAATTTCAGCCCATTTCTTTCCAATCTTTTCGAAACTAATATTTTCAGAATCAGCTCATCATGCCGGTTCAGGAAAGTATAATTATGACCAGGTTCCAATCATTTTGAAAATTTCGGGTCCCACCACGAAATTAAAGGCGCATGGCGGGTCGAAATTCAAAATGGGCGGAGCATAGGCATGATTATACTTTTCTGAACCGTCTTGATTTGCAAATTTCAGAAAAATCAAAATCGGAAGGACTGCTCAAAAACTGGCTGAAATTTCAGACAAAACTCAATTTTCCAGAACAATTTGGAATTTTTTTTTCAAAAAACCGGCTCACATTTTTTAAATCAATAGATTTTTTCTATCTTTTTATTCACTGTAGTTCATGTAGTTTGTAGTCTTCCATCTGAAAAAAAACCTGAAATTTTCAAAAAAAGCAACAAACTTTTCTGCTCTACAACGATTCATTGGATGATTCTGGATGAAAAAATTTCGGACTTTTTTCAAATTTTTTTTCTGAAAAGAAAACCGAAACAATAATAATAAAAGTGAAAAGCTGCTTTTCTGGAAGTGTAGAAGGGAAACTCGACACAAAAAATTAAAAACTACTTGTATTGTCAAAAAAAGAAGTGGGCGGAGCCAAATTCATATGTAGAAGACAAATAAAAAAAATGGGGGGATGACGACGACGAGACAACAACAATTCACACGAAAACTACAGTAAGCCGCAAAGAAGAACGAGAAAATGTGGAATATTCATGATACAGTAATCCTAGGTACTGTAGGTAAAAAGAGGCGGGGCTTATCGGGGTGAAACGGCAATAATACTACAATTTTGGGCTACGGAATGTATAATATGTATAAAAAGTTTAGTTTCGAAGGAGAAGGGGGAAAAAGTGAAGACTATAAACTACACTTTCTACAGTAATCCTAGATTTGGGGAAAATGGGTCTCGAGGTGAAAATTATTTTGGCGGGAAAGTCAGAAATTTGAAAATGTTTAGGCGAAAAAAGGGAATTATGTGGCTCTAGTAGCCATTTTGAAACCCCATCAGCCAAAAAATTTTCAGATTTTCAGCCGAAAAAACTACAAAATTTTCTTCTCAAAACTCATAATTTTCCCATGTGGGGTGTCCTACGTCACTAAGAATTGGTAATTTAAAAAATCCAAAAAAAATATCCAACATATTACAGAGGAGAAAAGGGGCGTGGCTGAAAGTGGGACTAAAAATATAAAATAAAACGTGGCTAACAAAAAAGAGAAGAAAAGAGTGTGGGCTAATAAGAGACGCAGAGATATAGAGAAAAAATCACCACCAGTGGTATAAAGAGTCTAACAGGGGAGAGGGAAAGAGGGTCTATATATACACAAAAAGGGGGCGTGGCCAAAAATTACAGACAAGAAGAAATCTAAGTTCTAAAAGGAGACAGAAACAGGCCTTTTTCAAGGTAAAAAAGGACCAAATTTAAGCCAAATTAAGGCCCGAAACAGGGGTATTGGCCCACAATTTGTCCAAATCCCTCATCAACATTGTCATCGTGTCGTCCTCAAACTCGTCTCCGACTCCGCCTCCTCCGCCGACGATGGCTCCGCCCATTGGTTGACTTCCAGAGAAAGGAGCTCCAGATGGTGCCAACACTCTTTTCGATGGTTTTAGTGGACTGAAAAGAGAGCAACTCCGGAATGAATTCCATGATTCTTTCATTGGGGATTGTTGTGGAAGGTGTTGCTGAGTCGATGGTGTCCATCCTCCTGGTGGTGGTGGAAGAAGAGAGTTCAGATTCGATGAATTGTAGGCGTTGTGGGTCTGAAATGAGGGTGGAATGAGGACTGGAAGAGGAAAATTTGACAATTTTTAGGGGTTTTAACAAAAATTTGGAGACACTTTTTATTTTTGAAATTTCGGGTGAAAACCTTCAGATTTTCAGACAGTTTTGTTGGCTTTTTTCACCTGAAGTTTTCCGCTTTTCTAGGAGAATTTTAACAATGTTGTGCGTTTTCAGCTAGTTCAGCCATTTTCAACTTTTAAAATATGACTGAAAACCAGATTTTCCTCGATTTTTTTTCCAACTAAAACAATTCCTTTTTCTAGATGAAATGTTTCAAAATTTTGCCTATTTCTAGCAATATTGGGTCTTTTCGGGCCAACTTGGACCTCTGTTTCAAAATTTTCCCCAAATTTTATAGACAAAAATCTCACCTTTCCCCCATTGAAATCTGCTAGCACAGCCTCAAAAAGTGCGGCAGTCGAATCCATTGGACGTGCTCCCGGAGCAGCATTCTCCAATTGTGGCGACACGGCTTTTTGCTCCAAATTGAGTGCAGACGGACGTTGAATCGGATTAAAAAGTGGATCCGATGGATGGAAGAGCTCAGCAAAAGTGTCACCGCATTGCGATGATTCCGAATCTTCTGGAGCCGGTGTAGTCGTCGTGGTAGAAGACGTCGTCGTGAGAGCTTCAGAAGCCTCTTGTTTTACAGTATTCCTCGGGAATTGGCCCCGTGCCAGTGCTGCTCCATAAGAGGCCGTTGGAGTTGGCCGTTGCGAGTAGGGCCGTGTGATTCCTAGGCCACCACCTGGAACCGACGCAGACACTGGCTTATTCGGTTGACGACGCTTCCATCCGTCGACTGAAGCCATTTCATAGAAGAATCCATCGGAATTCGGGTCGTAGTATCGCATTGTTGGAGCCTGTGGTAATGGTGGTGGTACGGTAGCTCCTCCTCCAGTTGTGGGCGTGGTCTGAGCTTGTTGGGCCTGAGCTTGAGCTTGAGCCGCGTGGAACAGAGCCTGTTGCATGAAGGCGGCGTGAGCGGCGGCTGTTTGAGCGGCAAGAAGTTGATTGTATTTGGTGGGGCCGTTAACGTTCATGTGTGCCACTTCCTGAAAAAATAAGAGAGTTAGAGAAAGGGATTTTAGAAGGAAAGAAAGGATTTTGGTTTGGAAAATAGCTTCAAAAGTGACAAATTTTCAGACTTAACTGTCTGAAATTGCACCAAAAACACTGAAATACGGTAGTTTTGAAACTGGTTCAAAAATCATCCTAAAAATGCTCAAAACGACCTCAGAAATTAGAAATTTCACAGTGAACCACTCAGAAACTGTCAAAAAGGGTCAAAACCTTTCTAAAGTGCCGGAATATCGTATGGAACCACAGTTTCCAGCTTCAGAAAGAAATATCTCGGTATTTTTCAGTCAGAGGTGACAAGTTTCAGCAGAATGGCACTTTCAGCTAAAAGTGAGCTCTTTACAGTTGAAAATGCCACTAAAAAAGGTCGACATGGAAATTGGGATAAATGTTTCTGGCTAATTTCAAGCAGATTGAAGGCGAGGCCGAATTTTCCAGTAAAATGGGATTTTCAGTCTGCTTTCAGCTCAAATTGAAGCTTTTAAAGCTTATTGTATGACAAAATCCAGGTAAGAAATGCTTTTCTGTCAGGTCAATTTCAAATTCCCTTATTCCCCGTCAAGTTCAACAATTCCCTATCAAGACATTGTTTTTCTTCTTCTTTCCCCCTGATCGTCCTTCTTTATTGTTTTATTGTTGTTCCATCTCCATCGTCCGTCCACTCGTTCTTCTCCCCTTTCGGCGTTCTCTCGTGTTCGTCGCTCGTCCACTTGTTTTTGATCTGTTCTCCTTCTTTTCACAAGGCTTATCGAATTCTCGTTTCCCCCTTTTTCTCCTTCTCATCATCATTTCTTGGTACTTGCCAAGAGAGAATGTCCAAAAACAAAACACATAAGTTTAGGCGGCTAGTTTTTTGGACATAGAGAGAGGAATCGAAAGATGGAAACCGATGGAAGCAACGAGAACGAGAACGTTTTGTCAGAAGAGAAGAGAAGACAAAACAAGTTTGAACGGCCGAAAAAAGTGAACAAATAAGTTTGATTTTCATTATCCAATCCTCACTGTTCTCATGAGAAACAACCATTTTCTAGTCGTAGAAAACCGTTTTTTGGAAGATTTTCATCTTATTTTCAGACGAATTGAAGCTCAGAAGCACATGAAGGAGCACTTTTATCATTGCTCCAGAAACCCCCAAGTGGAGATGTCATATATCCCGAATTCTAATGACGTCTTCAGGATCAAAAAACAACTAATTAGTTCAGAACCTTCGTTCGTTGGAAGCACAAGGCCAGGTTTATCGACGGCTTCATAATCGCCTATAATAAGCTAAAAAAACGCGTCAGAAGGTCCCACGACGCCTCCTTATTATTCCAGAATCTTCTTCTCCTTCGTCAGTTCATCTGGAGCACATGACGGTGACGATGAGCCATTCGCAAGACCTTTCTCTTTCCTTTGAAGGGATAATATAGAAGAACGAAAAACAAGCAAAGTTCTCGTGATACATCATCTGTTTTTGCTCTTTTTTCTCTCTTTTTTTCCCTCAGAGGAATTGAGGGGAAAAGAAGAGAAATAGACGACGAGAGGAAGGGCACTTTCTTCTCTCGAGGGGCAATATGAGGTGAACGGATGGAGAAAAACACGAGGAGCAATGAGTCACATTTTCCAGGAAAAAGAGCTCTTTCAGTGGGAGAATATTCATAGAATAGTCGATGACTTTGGTTCTGTGTAAAATGGCATTTTCATAGGAAAAATAGTGTTTTTTGACCGAAAGGAACCGGTTTTGCGATTGAAAAAGGCTCAAAACAGACAAATTTTGGCCGATTCGAAGGGCAATTTGGCCTAAAGTGAAGTAAAAATTCCAATTTTCAGGCAGAAAGGACTTTGAAATCCCTCCCTTTGAACCTTTGAAACTTCTGGAAAAGTGACGAATCTCCGTTCTTTTCCTTCTGTTTTTTTGCACCAAAATGTTCCGTTGCTCGGCTTCAAATTGGTCCCTTATGCCCCATTTGTTCTCTCGTTTTTCAGTTGAGAACCACTCCGATCAAACCCCTCTTTTCTGTCCTAAAAAAAAAGGGGGAGAAAGACGGCTCAAAAGTGCAACTAAAGGACTATATTGCTCATTCCATCAACGTCTTCTTGCTAAAAAGAGAGAGGAAAAAAGAGCCAATATTTCCATTTAAAGGCGCAGAGTCCAAAAGGACAGTAGCCCTCAAGTGCAGTTTCAGGACTACCCGAGATCCCTGAAAAGGGGCTCTTTGGATGGCTTTGAAGAAAGATCAAGAAACTGAAGGATAGTGACCAAAGAGCACCTTTGCAAGGCTAAAAATGGTCTGTTTTGGAGCATTTTTGAGCTGTTTGGTACCGTTTTGAGCCTTTTTAGACCGTTCAGGACCGATTTCTGACCACTTTCTTGTCAAAATGATGACAATGCAACTATGACTAATCTTGAAGAATTGAAAGATCAGTGAGCAATCAAAAAGGTCTTGAGGAAGGGAGATACAAACGACTCAAAAATTAGTGAATTATTGTCATCGTCTAGACTCTATTTTGATGACAAAAAGGAGTCATCTTGAGAATTTCGCAAGTAGAAGACGATGAAGAAATAGAGAGCAAACTAGAATGAAAAATGGGGATTTTTGAGGTTGAAAAAGCTGAAATTCTGAAATTTAGACAGAGTACCGAGTATATTCAGATAATTTCTAGGCCAGTTTAGGCCGTTTTTAAACCACTTGGACGCTGATTTCTGGTCGATTTTCAAAAGGAAGGCTTTTGGAAAAAAAGTTCCACTTTAAGCCAATTCAACCATTCCTGGACTTTTTGAACCCAGTTTTGGACCATTTTTTGGGCGATTTCAGCCGTTTTTCAGGTCGTTTCGGGCCCAAAGAAAGCTGTTTTCAGCGATTTTGGCCAATTTCATGATAGACAAGACAAACTTCTGGTGGTTTCGAGTGATTTCGAGTTCTTTTCAGGTAATTTTAAGCCATTTTCGAAGCTATTCCCACTTTTCTCATCATTTTTCTCACTAAAAATACTCACCTGATCCTTTCCATTCCCTTTGTGCACTGCCGCATTCGGCTGTCTCCTTCGCCATCCTTTCGCTCCGTTCTGCTCGTAATAATAGCCATCCGAGGCGACATCGTAGAACCAATACTCATCGTTAGCTGCTCCAGAAGTGGCTCCAGAAGGTCCAGTGACTCCAGAAGATGACACTCCAGAAGAAGAAGACGTTGGAACTGTTGTTCCATTCGAAGACGTCGTCAATGTGACTGGTCGTGGGAGTACGGTAGTTGTCGTCGTCGTTCCGTCTTCACTCGACTCACTGCTCATCGCCTGACCGGCCGATTGGAATGCCTCCTTCCTCTGGCTACCGTAGCCCGACGTCGTCTTACGGTACTTTTTCTGCTTTTGTTGTTGATTCTGATGATGGTGATGTTGTGGAGAAGACGTTGACGACGAGGTGGACGATGATTTTTGAAGACTTTGAAGCGCTTGTTGCTGGGGATGATGGTGATAGTACTGTTGTTGATGGTGATGACTTGGTGGAGTGGATTTCGAGTCTGAAAAATGGGAAAAATTGAGACTTCTGTGGGGATTGATTGAAAGATCGTGCGTCGGGAAATGTGGGTCTTTGAGCGAATCTAAGAAAATGTATTGTTAAAAATACCATTTTTAGCTATAAAAGCTGAAAAAATACGAAAATTGCTCCGGAAAAAAGCTTTGTCCTAGGAAATATTGGACCAAAAATACTGATACTCCAAGGCAGAAAATGGCGATTTCAGGGCCAAAAACTTGGAAAATCATGTCGAGGAAACTGAATTTCATGCCTAAAGCTGCTAAAATTCAAAATTTTTGGAAAAAAATTTTTTTTATTTCACTGCGGGACATGAATAAATTTTTAGATTTTGGGTCAAAAAAGTAGTCCCAATAATTCCAGAATAAAGTTTTTCTGGTCGAATTTTTGACTATTTTTGAGCAAAAATTCATTGGAAAATATGAGAAAATATTATTTATAGCCTAAATTTGGTCAATATTCAGGTCGAAAATTGCGCTTTTAAGCCGAAAAAAGCATTCAGGAATCGAAAAATCAACGTTTTTTTCCAATCGAATAAAAAAATCCATATAAAAATCCACGAAAAAGTTGGCCAAATCAAATGGAATCACATGATGACAAACAAGGAACTGAATGAATGGAAATGATGACACAGTCTCCTCTCTCTCTCTCTCTCTTTTTGGGGATAGTCAGAAGAAGAAGAAGAACAGTTTGGACAGGCGAAAAAGAGAAAAAAAACGAGAGAGAAAAGCCTGTCTTCTTCGCCCCTTCCCTTCCTTATGAAGGAGGTGGACCTTGGAAGAAAAGAGAGAGGGAAGAAGAAGAAGAGATTTAGAGAAGAAAAGGAAAAAGAAAACTTTTTCTTGAGTGATTCTTATGGAATGGAAGATGGATATAACTTGTTTTTGGAGAGGTTTTTTGGGAAAAAAACTTAAGAATTTTTGGGCTAAAGTTGGAATTTAGGCCGAAAACGATGGTGAAAAACGGTCAAAAAGTTCATTTTAAGCGCAAAATTCCATTGAAAATGTCGAAAAATCAATTTTTGATGGAATTTCAAGAAATTCACGCTTGGCCTTTTTGTCAAAAAATAATGACAAAAGTGAGAGCAAAGAGACAAATTTATAGCCGCGAAATGATGCTAGAAAGTACAAAAATTATAAAATTCTCAATTTAAAAAAATTTTCAAAATGTCATTTTCATGTGTTTTCGAAAAAAAAATTTCTGGCTAATCCCATAATTATCACTGATTGAAATAAGCCTATAACTATGAGAAATTGTGACTTTTTGACTTGATTTTTTTTTATTTCAAACAGAAAATTCTCAAGAAAATGGGGAAATTTTCAGCCGAATTTTCAGATAAATTTAAATTCAGCTCATTTTAGGCCAATTTTCAGACTTTTTAGCTCAATTTGAAGCAAATTTCTTCGTTGTGAAAACTGATATTCTTACTCGAATTCCAGCTTTTTCTCTATGTCAGCTCTATGTCAAAAAGCTTAAGCTTATTTCGAGCGCTCTTGGCTCATTTCTGACAAATTTTCAGCATTTCTAGCTCATTTTTAAAAGCCCATTTCCAGCGTATTTAGCTCATTCCTGACCGATTTTCGCAGTTTCCGGTTCATTTGCAGCCATTTCTATCGAAAAACTCACCATCCGAAGAGCTTCCCCTCCTTCCGACTCCGATTGGCTGTGGTCCTGATCCTCCTCCTTGTTGCATCTGCTGCTGTTGTTGTTGCCCTTTCAACAAATCCGTCTGATCCATAAACCATGCCAACGTTTTCGTTCCACGTGCCGGCGGCATTTGTGATGTTGATGATTTATATGGAGAAGATGTTGATGACGTGGCAATCGATGAATACGTCTGACGATTCGTTGATATCATATATATGAATGGTTAGTGACGAGTAGGGTTTCTGTAACAGAAAAATTGATGAAAAGTGATGGAAATGGGAAAAGAAAGAGAGAAATGAACGGAAAATGCGGAAGTTTCAGAAAAAACGCGGTTTTTAAGAGCGAAAATCGAGGAAAAAAAAGAGGAAAATGAGGAAAAAAGGATAAAAATACGGAGAACATGGAAATTGTCGGGAGAAAACTGATAGCAAAGAGAAACGGTACTTTTCTGTCGAAAAAACCCTAGAAAAACTCTGGGAAATTCGTAGAAAAATTGATAAAAATTGGAATTTGCGATGAAAAAACGCCAAAAAAAGCAAATTTTTCCAAAAAAGTGAGAAAAAAACTATAAATTTCCAACAATTTCATCGAAAAAAGCGCCAAAAAGCGGATGGAAAAAAATGGAAAAAAATTCGAGGGGAAAATTAGCAGAAATTTGGAGTCCGAGTGGGAAAGGTCAAAACGAAAAAATCGTTTTTTGATCTGCATTTTTTCAGGTCTAAAACTAATTTTAAGAAAGAAAAATCATTTTTTTTGGCTGAAATTGACTGAAAAAATAAAAAATCTGAAAACAATTTTTTTACCGAAAAAGTCGCGAAAAATGAAAATTTTGGGAGAAGAAAAATGACGAAAAATTGGACTCCGAGTGGAAAATTGAACTTTTTAGGCCAAAAAAAAAACTCCTCGATAGAAGAACACCCAAAAATAGAAATAGAGAAATCTTTTTCAGAAAAAAAAGAAAAGAAGGGAACGAGAGAGGGAGCCAAACCTCAATGACCATTCCTCCCGAACCAACACGTGCGTGTTTAGCTGGTTGGTCAAGGAAAAAAAAGAAGAAGAGAGGGGAAAAGGAAGAGGAAAAGCAAGAAGGAAACAAGGAACAAAATGCTGGAAAAGGGAGAAGAGAGAAGAAAAAAGCGATCAGATTTCAGAAGGAAGTGGAATCAAAAATCTCAAGAAGAAGGGCATTTTTAACCGGTTTCTAGTGGTAAAAAGAGTTGAAAGTCGCTAACTATCAGAATCGAAATCTGGTGAGAAAGTCAAGAAAAGCGGTTATTCTTCGGTTGAAATATGTTCAGAACCGCATGCTTTAAGCTTCTGAACCTGAGTGTCTAGGCTCTGTTCGGCCTAATTTTGGGCCTGAAAGCTTTTTTCAGCTTGATTTTTTGTTATGAACAAGTCTAAATCGGCCTACAAGACCTTAGCTCAAAGTCTATTCCAGCCTTTTTCAGAGACTAGAAAACGCCCGAAAACGAACATTTAGGCTCTTTAAGAGACCTTGACTCAGAGCCACAACTCCAAATGAAGAAAAGAGCCAAAATGAAAGCGAAACGAAACCGATTCTAAAAGTACAGAATGAGAAGAAGACAAAAGCCACGCCCCTTCTAGACCACTTCATCCCTCCTCTCTTTCTGTCGTCTCTTTTCCCACGAGAGATTTAGAGGATTAGAGAGAGAGAGAGGAAAAGAGAAGAACACACAAGAAAAAAGAAAGACAGCTGTGTTTGTACTTTAAGGTCCGTTGGTCCATGGTTCAATATAGTGGACTTTTACGGGATGAAAAGGGCTGTAAGAGGGTACTTTTAGAGGTCTAAAATGGCTTGGGAAGAGGGTGAAAAAGCACTTTTCTGGAAGTGAAAATCAGGGGGAAAAATGATGTTGACAGGCTTGAAATTGGCTTATGGGAAGTAAGAAATAGAAGAAAAAGAAGGTATTTCAAGGTTGAAAACGTCAATTCCCGGTAGAACTTCTGGCTTTTTCTGCCCGTGAGTAGTAGCGAATGGCTCAAATTTCCAGAAATTTCCAGAAATTTCCAGCTAGAAAAAGTGGCTTTTCAGCATAGGAAACCTTGGTCTCTGTAGATCAAAATCTAAAGATCTAAACCAATTGTCACCGAGGGAGCACACAGCTGTCATTTGTGTGCCCTTTCAGCCAAAAGCTCTTTCAGTCAGAGAGGCTCTTTCAGCCAAAGCCAACTGAAAAAAAAAAACGGAAAGAAGCACGACCAACACAAATGACGCACACCGCCGCTTCGAAAAATGCGTGCCCTTTTTCAATAGAGGGATGGAATGGGGTGGGCTGTGTTAAGGCGGTTAGTGTTCGATGGAAGGAAGAATCGAGGAGAAGAGAGGGGTGTAATAAAGTAATAAAAAAGCAGAAACACACACACAAGGCGTTCGCTTTTTTTTCTCTACATTCCCTTTTACAAGGCAATATAACCATCTGCCCTTCTTCTTTTGCCTCTTTTCTCTCCCTCACCAAATGCCGCCTTGTTTGGTGGTATACAGGTAGAGGGGTTAGCGAGAAGAACAATAGGAGGGAAATCAAGATTCGAGATGACGTGGCAATTAACCTAAAATTGCATAGATATATTAGTCACACATCAATTACTGTCTCGACATTACTCCTCTACACCATACCGTATGTCATAGTGGAGAGGCGCATAATGGAATAATGACGTGAGGGAGGTACGTTTCGAGTACAAAAAGAAACACAATAGGGCGGTTTCTTTTTTGGGAGGATCAACGGATTAGGCTTGTTTTGTTGCCAAGGATTAGAGTGGGAGGGTGGGTGAAACATCTCGAGATCCCACACACAAAATCCTTTGATAGAAATAGCTCAAAATGGCGGATTTTTTGGACTAGATTAGGTCAAAAACCATGGATTTGGAGCTGAAAGGACCGAAAGACTGGTTTCAAAGTCAAAGGATTTTGGACATCAATAGACCAAAACCACAAATTTTGAGCTGGAGCAAGATTCAAAAAAGTTCAGCCCAGAGAATTCGAAAATGAGCATTATCAGCTAAATTTTTGACCAAAAGACGCTCATCATTTCGACTTTAATCTAGGTCGAAAAATAACTTTTCGGATCGATTTGGAGCATAGGATTGCGTAAAAACTCGAAATTGCGCTAGAAACACGCAGAAAAAAGATGTCGAGAACGTTCTCGAAAGTAGAAAATGAGGTAGAATGGCAGATGTGAGCGGACTGGACCACCCATCATCACTCCTTACTCCCCCTTCTCTCTACACCAATTAAGGGATTAGAGGTGAAAGGTGAACGAGAAAATGTGAGTGAGAGCCATCTGTTACACACTCACAATAGAGTGATGATGGATATCTCTCTCTCCAAAAATCGCCACATTTCCCTTCTTTTCTCCAAATCGTACTAGTACAAACATGGATTCAATGTCTCTGTTTGTGCTAGCGACAGGTGGTGTAGTGGGAAAGTGGAAGAAATGGAAAGAGACTGTCAATATACACTCTTTTTTTTTGGGGGGTTCGATTGATATTTGCAGAGTGTTTTTCCCGCGACTTTTTTGGAATACATTATTTAAAGAAAAACATGGTCGAGGGAAAAAGGGGCGGAACTTTGGTGTGTTAGAGAGCACAAGGGGTTAGAGATGAGCATTTTCCAGGTATAAAAGCCTATTTTTGTGGTCTAAACGGTCTTAGAACGCGTTTGGCGCTTGAAATTGGCATAAAAACGCCATTTTCACAAACTTAAAAAAAAAGGACTGCCTAATAATTTCAACAAACTCAAAAAATTCAAGTTTTCAGGCAAATTTTCAGGCACTCGTTCAAAGCAAAATATACCAATTTTAGGTCTAGAATCAATTTTTTCAATGTTTAGACCCAAAAAAAATTCGCCGAAAACACTAGGTCACACCGTTCTTCTTCTCACCGAAAAAAAGTGATTATATCACGTGAATGATCGTGTTATCACTAACCGCTCCTCCGAAAACTGCCATGACACCATCAATCAGAAAATAATTTTCGAAAAAAAACCTCGAAAGGGAAAGAAATGATAAGCGGTTTGTGTACTTCTTCTGAGAGCAAAACGTGAGAGCTGAATGGGAAAAAAAGGAGGAAGGGCACAAAAAGGGGCGGAGTCTTCGTTTCTTTCTGGAGCAAGCTGGAAGGAGCAAGGAGAGGGCGGAGCAAGGACTACAGCTGATGAGGAAAGAAAGCGATCCTTAGTCGGAAAAGAGATGAAATATTCGAGTTCTAGGAAAATGTTACATCAGAAGACGCCGTCATATCTCTCGATTTTTGGTGATGATGATGGGGAAAAGAGAAGAGATGATGAACGGGTGACCAGGTGACTTTTTGAACTAGTTCTTCCTCGTTTTTTTAGAAGAGGGGAACGGATTAAAAATGGCAGGGGAAAAACAGAACAGGGCTAACAATGGGTTAAAAACCATGTTAAAATCGGTTGGAAAAAGACGAAAATGAGGCTGGAATAGTGATTTTCGGCCTAAAAAAAGATTTTCCATCGTAGGAATCTTAGCTTTTCAGGCTGGAATCACAATTTCTCCGTCCGTAGCTTGTCCAAACGAACTCAGAATTCAGAATTTTCAGCCATGTTTGCTCTGAAATTCGAGACTTTCAGCAACAAAATTATGAAATTTTGAGCTCAAAAACTCATTTAGATCAATTCTATGAGCACTTTGAGCACACTTTTTCGTGCCTTTCTGACCAAGTTTCATAATATAACTTGCAGAACTTTTTGACTACAAAGTCATGTGTTTCAGATGAAAAAAATGAGAGAATTTCAGACCTTTTCGGTCTTGAAACTCATTTTTTCAAAGTCTAAAGTGCTGAAAATCTGGTCAGAACGGATTTATTCTTGGTTTTAATGAATTTCAAAACAGAATTCTCATTTCCAGCTCTAATTTTGGGCTTCAAAACTGCCATTTTCAGCTTTAAAAAGCTCAATTTTTGAGTTCCAGACAAGTTCAAAAAATTGTTCTTGCAGACAATTTTCTCTATGACTTTCTGATCTCTTCTGATAACTAGAAAAAGGGTCTAATAACTAGAAACCCTTTTCCTGAAACGATTAGCAAGTCATTTTTTCCTCATTTTTCTTCTCTTTTTTCGTCTTTTGCAAATAAATACTTGCTAAGACTAAGTCTCTCTCCATATATAAATGAGGAAAAAGAGAAGGATTCAAAGATCACGAGAAATGAGGAAAAAGGGTGTGTTAGTCAAAAAGAAGAGGAGGAGGCGGAAATAACATAATCATCATACTCTTTCCATCCATTCGGGAGTGAGTAAATAAACAATTTGCACCTGTCATTAGACATCTGATTTCTTTTTTTTTTTCAAATTTTGACTGAAATTTTCAGCTTTCAATTCCCAGAAACTTCTGATTCCAGAACTGTTTATTTCAGCTATTTAGAATAAGCCAAAACAGTTCAAAAACCACTAATAAAAGTGATGATTGACCTTCTCTTCCAGTCAAATGGGACAGAGGAGCGAACTGGAATTGTTGAAAGAAGTGGAAATTTCAAAAGAGAGGTAACGACGTGTAAGAAAGTGGGCAGGTACTTCCAACTGGGTACAGGCCAGGGATGGTCTTTGGGCAATGAATTAGGAAGGTGTGCGAAGATTTCAGAGGGAAAATTGGGGATTTCCAGTACAAAAATAGTGGAAATGTCGGAATTTGAAGCAAAAAGATTGAGAAGGAAACTGCGATTCGGGAGGGAAAATTCGTAAGAAAGAGGCAATTTTTCGGCCAATTAGAGGGATCGAGTTCAAAATTAACAGGAGAAAATGAAGTTTTCAAATTTCTGAAATTTTGATGAAAATATGACTGAAAAATATCAAGAAAGTTTGGAAGTAGACCCAAAAATTTGGCTAGCACAGGGTTTTATTGGCACAAAAACATGGTTCTCAGGCCAAAACCACTATAAAAACCTTCTCAAAAAACCAAAAAACACCGGACTTTCAGACAAAAAACTGAACGAAACATGTCAAAAATTTAGGTCCAAATAAGTAAAAAATAAGCCAAAATCAAGCCTACTTGAAAAGCCAAAAACTAGAAAAAAAATTTTGAAAGATCGAAAAAGGACTGATCGAAAAGCCTAAACCATTCCTAGAATCAAAATACTCAACGTTTTCCAGAAACGTTTTCAAGTCAGGAAGGACCAAACTAGACACAATTCAAGCTACGAACCCTAAACCAACTTTATTTTCTTTCAAAAAAAGTGAACAATTCGTGATCTTCATCACAAAACATGTGTACGAAAATGAGACGAAAAAGAAATAGAGGCGAGGCTAGTACTGACAGACACTGATGATCAAAAAGAAAAAGAAGGGAAGGCACTGTCCACCACCACCAACACTTCCCCTTTATGTCTTGACAGATGGACGGGAAGCAAAAAAGAACGAAAAATTAGAGAAAAAGAGACAAAACTGTACGGAGGAAAAACCACTGACACTATCATTATGACTGTCAAAAAAATGATATTTCTGCTATCAGATAATGGTTAGAGAAGCTCCGGAAACACCTTTTTGCCACGTGACGTGGTGGTAATTTTCTCTTCATAATGGATTTTTTTGGCAAAAAAGTAATCTTTTGGCGAACGGAAACCGGAAAACAAGACAACAAATTGGCCGAAATGAAGATATTTGATCAGTGACTTTTTGCACTTTCCAGGGGTCGAAAAAGTAATTTTCAAGGGATTTTCAGAGTTTTCAGACTGAGAAATCGCGAAAAACCGGAAAAATTGGTGAAAAAAAAAATGCGATTTTTGGCTTTTTCAAACTGGAAAAATCACTAATTTCCATATTGAAATCGGCGAAAAAAGAGCGATTGAAGTTTGCCTTTCTTCGCTTTTTTTTCCGAAAAAGGGTCATAAAACGGGTCGGATCACAGGTTATATAATATTCACATTTCCTATTTCTCCCTAGTACAAACAGTACGAAAAAGGGGTGATTCAGCAAACATGGAAAAGTGGGGAAAAGTACGATTTTTCGCCAAAAAAGGAACATTTTTGACATGGAAATTTAGGATTTCCAGTCAAAAAAGCCCTTTTTAACTGTGGATGAGAATCGGTTCAGATGTGGACGAAGACTTTAAAAAGGACTGAAAATGGGATTTTAGAAGGGGGTTTTTGGGCCCAGGAAAACAGTTGGAAACGTAGGAAAGTCAAACAGCAAAGAGCAGAAATTTCACAATTTTGTAAGACTTTTTCGAGCCAAGTTAGGCCAACCTCTTTTTTTTCAGCCAAACGGAGTAGATCAAAATGATCGGAACTACTATTACCAAACTGAAAGTGGGCTGAAAATTGGCTTTGAGTTTGAATTCGAAACTTTGAAAGACCGCCTCTCAAGATAAAAAATTCTAAGGGGTTCAAGTCGAAATCGACATTTTCAAGCGGGCTCAGTGAGCTGAGAAGGCTCAAAAACAACAGTTTAGAGCAAAAAAGGATTAAAACAACCATTTTTGGCTTATGGAAAAACTACGACAACGTAGTACAAACAGTCAACACCCCATGCGGGACGGAAAGTGACAAATGAGTCATCCATCGCTCTTCGGTGTTAGTCAGGTAAACCTTTCCCTCCCCTTTTCGTCCTTTTTCGGGGGGTCGTCGTTTCGTAATCGTTTTGCGTTTCCCCCTCTTCATTTCATACAATTCCTATTCCGATTTCCGAATGAAAAAAAAACGGCAGAAGAGAAGGGGGGAGAAATTGATTCCATCGCTACTACTACCATTTTTTGGCCTCTTTTATAATATAAAATTCTTCGTTTTTGTTCTGTTCAGAAGAGAGAAACGCTACGCAAAACGACTAAACGTTTTGTGGCGCCGCGGAAAAGGAGGGAAATCTTCGGAACGGATGAAAAAAAAACGATTGGAGGCTTCTTGTATTGCGCAATTCGATTTGTAGCCGATTTGCGATGAGATAAGAATCCATCAGATCGTGTAACGAAACGATTTGGAATATGTGAGAATTAGGCCAAAATTGGACTGTTCATGCCAGTTTTGGGAGCTGAAAATGGCGTTTTCAGCATCGAAATGATGGATTCATACCAGTCAAAACCCAAAAATTTTGTTTTTGGTGCATTTTTAATGGAAAACTTTTTCGACTGGCTGGAGAAATCTGACTTTATCAGCCAAAATAATCAATTTTCGGCTCTATGGTTAGAGGTTCCAATAGACCCTTCCAAGCCGAAATTTTGAAAAAAACTGAAAACTTCCATTTTGGAAGCTAAAAAAAGCTCCCTTTTGCTGTTTCAAATAGCTTTTTATGCAAAAAATTCCGAAATTTCACTATGTAAATTTGAAATTTTTCGCAATTTGCTCAGTCTAAAACCACCTTGCGAAAGGTCGATGCAACAAAATAACAATGAGTAAGGAAATTAAAAAAATTTCGAAATCTTTCAAAATTCTTTTTTATTTCCTCATATCATTTTGATATTATCAGGAACACTCGCCATCATTCTGTCAGACAACAGACTTGAGGGATTAAGCCAAGGGACACGAAGATCAGGAATTTTTCCGTGTTTTTTTTGTTCCTTTCTGACCTGATCCTGGTGTTTGAAAGTCTCTCTTTTTCCCGGTTTCTTTGTACTTTTTGATAGAGAAAAAGGACAAACACATACACACAGGTAGGTGCAGGTAAATAAATAGAAAGGCATCATTGCGAAACACCGGTAATGTCCTTTTTCGAATTATTTCGAAATTTTTGGACCGTAGAGAGAAGATGCAAGAAATGCACCAGCAAATTTAATGAATATTTGATGGAATTCATTAGAATTAGATGAAGATCGGGAGCAAGGAGTAAATGAGAACAAAAGGAAGAAAGAGAGAGCATCTCATTTGCATATATTCTTGAATATGGACACGGTCAAGAAAAATATGCAAATTTTCAGAGAGGAAATTGCTTCTTATGGCAGGGCAAAATGGGTTTTAGATGGGGAGAAAATGGGCTGAAATATGGAGCCAAAGAGGTCAATTTTCCAGCTTATTCTGTCAGAAAACTCGAATTGAAACCGTATTCTTCAAGCTGGTGATGGAACTAAAACTGAAGCCTACATTCAACAAAAAATGGCATTTTCAAACAGTTTTAGTCAAAAAATTGGAGCCAAGTCTATCTTTCAAAAGATGGGAATCGGAGATTTTCGCTTAAAAATGACATTTTTAGGCTTTGACTAGCCAGAAAACCAGGGTTTAGACGGTATTTTTCGGCTGAAAATGGAATTTTCAGCCGAAAAATAAAATTTTCAGCCGAAAAAGCCGAAAAAAAAAAACAAAGTAAAATCTAGAAAACCCAGCTTCTCGCTGTCCGAAGCCTTTTCCAAAAAAAATGATGTCGAACCAGGGAGGAGGATAAAAATATCTCTTCCACGAAACACCCTCTTTCTCATCTCTTCAAAGAATGTGGGGTTTTTCGAAAAAAAAAAGATCACTTCCCAAAAAAAAATCTCCGTCTTCCGATTTCCGATCAAAGATTCAACAGAACACTGTTCATCATTCTTCATCACAAATTCACGTGATTTTTTTAGTGATAAGGAAAGGGAAAAAACGGGGGAAAGGGAGGGGGCCGAGAAGGGTGAGCAAGAGGGCAAACCAGTTCGGAGAGTTAAGGAGATGACAAATTTTTAGCGACAAAAAATGTGAAAATTTTGGTTAGAATCACTGGAAAAAGTTCGAAGAGTCTGGAAATTTTTTGAAAATTCCAGGAGTTCGATTTTCGGATAAGTAAGAATTTCATGGCAAAATTCACATGAAAATGTGCTTTCAGTCTCCAAAAATGAGCTTTAAACCACGGAAAAAGTGCTCGAACCACTGGCAAACCATCGAAAAGTAAAACAAAAAAACATTTTTCGAAATAAATAAACAAAATGTTTCTTGGTCTCTCTTGTTGTGCTCTTTTCACAAGATGTGCTCTTTTCCTTTCACTGACTCATTCTTCTTTTCTTTCCCTAAATAAAAAAAACACACCCGCCCACTTCCTCTCTCTCTCTCTTCCTATCTCTGTTCATCACACTGTTTGACAAGTCAACACACCAACAATATATGTTGAAATGACGAATCATCATCATAGCATTTTTGATGATATGGGAAAAAAGAGAAAAGATGGGTGACTGTAGAGGAGGAATGAGCGTGGGGAGAGAGATCAGCTGGCTGAAAAGCTGAAAATCCGAGAAATCTGGCACGCTGCCAAGATTCCTTTCAGATGTGGAAAGCTGTAAAAAACAGATGTTGGCACAATGCCGAGAAGCGTTTTGAGAGGGTTTCAAGACTTTTTTCAGCAGGAAACTTTCCGAAATCAAGCGATTCCGAGGATGAAGCACTGCGACTTCCAGATTCCGAGAAGATGAAGTTCAGGCATGAATCATGAGAGTTGGCAGTGCCGAGCAGCTTCGAACTACTGACTTTCAACAGAAAAATCTACTTTTCTAGCCAAAATCTTTCCGAAATCGAGGATTTCAGAGATTCATTCTAGACTGTCTTTGAAGTCTAAAGCGTCCAGAGTTTTGATATTTTTAACCAAATCTTTGTATGTGAACCTTCTCGTATTGTACTTTAGGTGTCTTCATGACACTTGAAATTCCAAACACAGAAAGAAAAAAGGCCTAAAAACTAGCGGAAACTTCAGTTACACTGCGTCAAGTTTCCTTTTATTTGGGTGTGTTAGGCCTTACATTCCAGAAGAAACTAGGTGAAAAACTAGACTCAGAAGTCGTCTTCAAACCAATTCCAACAGGAAATTAGAAATACTGGAACTGTGCCAAGTCTTTTTATAGACCTTCCAGGCCATTCTAGAAGCATATTCTGGAGCGAAAAATGTGTCCACAACTACAAAAAATAAATGCGGGGACACAAAACGTTTCGAAAAATTGTGTGTATGTCCACTTCCTTCCTTCCTCTTCTCTCTCCTTTTCCTTCCCACTTTCGTCACAATCAGCTGTTCACGTGTGTGTGTGTGTTCTACTTTTGCATTCAAAGTCTCTTCCATTTCTCTCTATCTCTTCTGGTCCCTTTGTGCGCCCTGGCTCCTCGGACACGGCTCCTTTTCAATTTTTCTGTTGGGCACGAGAAATTGGAAAAAGAGCCCAATGAATTGAAAATGAGTCACGCTTTTTCGCATTTTCAATTGAGCACAAGGAAAAGAACAAAAAACAAGGTTTCGAAGGGGTCGCAATGGTCAATTTTGACACTTTTCGGAGCCTTTTCTGTCAAAAATGGACCACTTTAAGCCAATTTTTGTAGACTTGAAAATTCGAAATTTGCCATATTTCGGAGAAAAATCTGATGATGAGTTTCTCTGTCAAAAATTGACCATTTTGAGCAAATTTATTGCTTTGTGTGTCGTCATAAAGCTCACTCATTTCTTCGCCAATTATTAGGAGCAATTTCCTATCTTTTTAAAGGGAGAGCACTCTTGGCTCATCAAATTGGCCGAACTTATTTCGTATTCATCGAGTTTTCAGAATATGCCGAAACTCTGGAAAGTTTCGGGGCTTTTTAATCTCCAAAATTGGAAATAGGTTTGAAAATTGTCAATTTCCGGTGAGCAAAAGTCTGTGATTTTCCCTTTTTTGAATGCCTGAAAACGGTTGAGAAGATGGTCTAGACCTTCCAGGCAAATCAAGGACTTCAGACCCAGGCAAGTGGCTCTTGAAATCATAAGCTAAGAAATTATGGCAGAAAATGGCCTTTGAGACACATTTTCAGCTTAATGTAGCTGATCCGAGGGTCTTACCTTCAAGCGTACGACATGTCAGATGGGGTTTTTTGAAGAGAAAAGGGCTCAAACCCAGTGGTTTCTGGTCTGAAAACAACACCGAATAGCCATTACGGACCAGATTGTCCTATAAAGCTTCAAGCAGAAGGAGCGCGAAAATTAAAGATTTTTAGGCCAAAAACGGTCTGAATCGGCCTGAAACAAAGCCCAGCCAAGGTGAAACAATATGTCAAAATGATGTCTAAATCACCCATTTCTCTCATCGTATCATCATCTGATCATGATGCTAAAAAGATGCAAAGACGCTCTTTTCTCTCCTTTGTCTTTCGGAGTGCACCAGTCTTTGATCGTTGTGTCACGTGGATGGAAAACCGACCAATGACACTTTCAAAACTCTCCTCGGAAATATAGGTCATAAGACAACACATCGACCCGAGGAGGAGGCACTGACTAGCACACAATAACACACAACAAATATCAACATAAATAAGGTAAAAGAACAGTATCTTTACTCTCTCTCTCTTTTTTATGTCTGTTAGTCGGTGCGGCTGGCACCTCGGGCAGCTCCTTATCTTTCTGACAGATGGAAGTGGAGAGAGTGGTGAGAGATTTAGACTGTTAAAGATCAGCTGATTTCGAAAATGTTCGAATTATCACATTTTCTTGGCTTTTCATTGTTTTGCAAAGAGCAAGCAGAGTAGGATGGGGGTTCTGGCTGAGGCCAAAAACCGTTTTCCGGAGGCATTTTTGTAGTTTTCCACAAGAAGAACCTGTCTAAATGGAGTGAAATTTCTTGGTTTTCCGATGGTTTTTACCAGGCCAAAAAAGCAGACCAATTTCTAGCTCAAATTAATCCGCTTTTCGAGGTATGTAATTCTCAGAATCCGGTTTTTCTACAGATGAATTCAGGATTTTTAGATCTGAACATGTTAGAATCAAACAACAAAAATTAGCAATGCTCCGACGAATCTAGATGATTAAAGCTAGCTAAAATCTGGATGAATTCAACGAAATCTTCAGACATTTTCATCCGATTTCTAGCCAGTTTTATCTGTATCATCTGTCTGAACTTTGAGCCATAGATCCCACGGAATCGGCTAGAAAACTTTGCGAATCTCTAGTTTTTGAGCCATTTTCAGCCGATTTGAAACCAGATTTTTTTCAGCTTAGTTGCTCTTTGAGCACAAACTAGAACCACAAGCCGTTCAGCAGCTTTTCATTGCTCTTTTTCTCTCTTTCAAACTTCTTTATTCTAAGCAAGCTTACACAAAGAAGAACGAAAGCCAAGAGAGCCGACCGTTGGTCAGTCACGTGAGATAGCCGGCTGAAGACGTGTGTGCGAGTGCGTGTGTTTGCCATTTTCAGAGAACACCAAAAAAGGGAATAGAGAGAAGCTCGTGAGTAAGGAGAGCTGAGCACAACGAGAACACACACAAGGTCACGAGTAGATGAATGAATGAAAGTGTGTTTTTTTTTCTAGAAAATTCTATTTTCTACGAGCAACATAGCTAATAGAGCACTCTATTTCATAAGAAATGAAAATAGGTGAATCAGTGGCGGGATATATTGAATAGAATGTGAGGGGTCTTATGAAAAGTGTGGCTGAATTTAAGAATTTTCAGATCTTCTCAGCTTCAAATTTTCAACATTTTAAGACTGAGTTTTCGGTTTTCAACGCTGAAAAGCTTGGAGTTTTCAGTGATTTCAGATTCTAAGAATGGCTATATGAGCGTTCCTAACCTGCGATTTCCACCATTTTCAGACAGAAGTTCGAAGGTTTCAAGACTGAAATTTTGAAAACTTTCAGCTTTGGAGACCAGAACTTCAATTATAGCAGACTTGAACAATAGGTTGCTTTGCAAAAATGTTCAACATTTTCAAACTGAAATTGAGGAAATTCTAAAATTTTTGACTTTTTAGTCTCAAATTCAAGTTTTCCTTTGCTAGAAAACCGGACCTTCCTGTCAGAATTTCGAAACTTTTTGAAATTCAAATTTTCGAAAGAAAAAAGAGTTTCATCATAAAAAAAGGAGTACCAGAAGACGTCACAAAATGACTCCTCTTTTTCTTCTCCACACATAATTGGAGAGGTTTTCCCTCCAAGGCCAAAATTCCGTCCTTGTTCTTCGTCTTCTTCTTAAGTATCATTGAGTACATACATTTTCGAAAATGTTTCAACATGCAATTTTCTTCAAATTTTCTTTCATTTTCGAAATTGAAGGTCAATTATTGCACTTTTTGAGGTTGAAAATCTCCAGAAAACGTGAATTTTAGGCTAAAAATCCTCAAACTTGCCGATAAGAAATCCAATTTCCTGTTGCTTTTTCCTTGCTTTTTCCTTCCATTTTCTTCCAATTTCTCCACTTTTCTCCACCAGTCTCAAAAGTGCCAATGCACTTGGCACATGACTTTCAGAGATGGGGGCTCTTTTCAGTAGAAAATGAGCAAAAGTACAGTGGCCCGAAGGGAAGGATGAGGAGGAGCACTATTGGAGATCAATGGGATTGTGGGAGAAAAGAAAAAGAAGGAGAAAATGAGCACAAGAAAAGGGACCGAAACACATTTTTCTCGGGGTTATAGGCCAGAAGAGTGTGATTTTTTCTGAAATTTTTTAGAGGAAAAGCCTCGATTTTGGCTCATTAAGACTGTATTTTTGAGTAAGTCTTAGGTCACAGACTTGGGCTTTTCAGGAGTTCCTATTTATATTTGGCTGAAAACGGACCAAAATCAAGTCTGAACATTGCAAATTCTAGGATCAAAAACATGGTTTTCAAAGCCTGAAAACGTCTTTTCTCACTAGAAATTTCCTGGTTTTCTGCATTGAAAATTTGATTTTTAGCTTGAAATATCCGCTGAAATCAAAGGTCCAGAAGTCCAAAAGTCTCTGCTAGAACAACAGAAAAAAGGACGCTCTGAGGACGGCAAACTAATCCCGAAACTTAATTATTACACACGAGATTTCCGTTTCTTCTCTTTTTTTTTCATTTTGGAAGAAATAGGAAAAAATGAGTAGGAGGAAGAGGAGGGAAATTCAATTTTCCAAACCGACAAACGAAAAACAAAGGAACGTTTCTCAGTCAAAAAAGAGCATTTTTCAATGGATCAAGTGAGAAATTTTGAGCTGTTTAGGCTCGGAAAAACGATGAGAACCGGAGGAAAAGATGGCAGAAACACTGTAATTCCAGCCACTTTTCTACCCGAAAGAATGGTCAAATGACTTTGAATTTGAGCTAATTACAGGCCAAAATGTGGGCCAAATCGAGAGGTTTTGATGGTCAAAACCATCAAAAGACCTGCATTTTCCAGTTAATTTTATGGGAAAATCACAAAATCAAGGTGAAACAAACTAACAGAGAAGCTGAATTTTCTGGTAAAAACCACCCAAAATCGTGTGTCAATACTAATTTGAACAGTAAAAAACAAGGAAAAAGGGCTATTTTTGGTAACAAATTGACCACGAACAGCAGCAGCGCCCGGCCGATTGTTAGATCAGCTGAGTCTCTGGTGGTCAACCTTTGATGACCTACACAGAGAGTCTCTGGGTCAAAAGGAGTGAGGGAAATCAGAGAAAAAGAGATGAGGAGCGTGCGCTCCAAGTACATATGGTATGTCTGTGGGAGACGACGGGAATCAGGGAAAACAGTACTTCTAGTTCTAGGGGGAAAAGCAGATTTCCAACCATTAAATGTTGGAAATCTTAAAAGGATACCGTCCGGTGATGGTGGTAGTACTGCTGTTGTTGCGGATGAGTTGGTGGAGTGGAATTCGAATCTGAAAACGGGAAAATTTTAAGTTTTCTAGGGAGTAATGGTGCTTTGCAGAAAGGTAGGCAAAGTTCAAACACAGTGACAAGTTCCGTTTGCTAGTTTCAAGCTTTTTGAAAATACTCAACTGGAGTCAGTACCGTAGATACTGTAATCAGCATGAAGAGCTATTTTGAATAATGTAGAAAAACCATAAAGCTAGGAAAAGACCTAATAGGTATCAGAGATCATATCTAGGTACAGTAACAAGTTCTATAGGATTTATCCTATACTTTCTCAACTACCAGGAACAATAATAAGGATACAGTCTGAAAATACCATTTGACGGTATTAGAGATACTGTAAAAAGCACCATAATACATTTCAAAAGTGCAGAAATCAAAAACCATGTGAGATTATCAAAAGTACTGTGGCCAACAATATGGAATCACTGTGCTGGTCTTTGAAAATACCGTGATTAGCAACACCGTTCAGATCTAGGTACAGTAACAAATACCGAAGCCTAGATTTGGATACAGTAACCAGCGTTAGATGCACTGGAAATCGCCGAAGAAGACAATGCTGTAGTAATTTCCAGAGCGAAATTCCAAACTTCATGCAGTAAAAATAATGAAAAATTCATCCTATTTTCGACTCAGACCAAATTGACCACCACCACCGGTCAGCTGATGGGGAGGGGGTCAACCTCCTCGTCCTCTAAATGGAAATAAAATAGTCTAGCGAGTGTCGCCAGGAGGAAAAATAACTGATGACCACAAAAGCTATTGTGAGAGGAAGGAGCACAGAGAATGGGGGTACTTGTTTATTTGTATACGGATAAGCATCCCCCACCACAAGCCAACACACACAGAGATCCAGAGAGTGCCTGGCGGTGGTTGAGAGGAGGGCGTCCCCGGGAGCCACAGAGCCAAGAGCCACCACCGGTAATTGGATACTTCTTTTGGGAATAGAAGAGGGGGCTAAAAAGCATTTTGTGTTCGACGGCGGAAACAACAAAGACCTCCTAAAAACAGAAGGGAGAGAGATTAAGCAAATTAGTACGAAAACAGTAGGTCTAAATAGGAAGGAAAATGCAATTTCCGGTGGGTGGAAACAAAGCGAAGATCCTCAAAAGGAAATAGTCAAGATTCGAGATTTTCGGACTCGGAATCTTCGTTTTTCGCTGGAAAAAGCCAAAAACCCTATGGCAATAGAGTATCTGAGGCGTTCAACCTAGCGTTATTCGAGGGTTCTGGTGACGGAAACCTCGACAAAATCGGTGCAAAAAAAGGCGAAAATCTGAAATTTTCCGCATTTTTTGCTGAAAATTGAGATATTATCTTAGATTTTGAACTTGAAAATCGTGGAAATCGACGATTTTTTCCGAGGAAAGGGCAATTATCGCAAAGATTTCACTGGGAAAAAAATCAAAATTTTCTCCAGGTTTCAAGCGGAAAAGTTCAGAGCTATAGGCTAAAATCCAGGTCCCAAGGCTGAAATTTGAAGGAATTCAAGAGAAATTCCAAGGAAAAATCTTACAAAAACTTTTTTTTTGCAAAAATTTTCAGCTGGAGAAAAAGCTGAAAATTTGCATGATAAAAGTCTCAAAAATGTCATGTTCCTTCTTTTTTCTTCCTGTTCACACCGATCTTTGTGCGGAACTTTTTCTCAATTTTTCACTTTCCTTCTCACCTTTTTTCCCTCTTTTTCCACGTGAACTAACAAAGTTTCCACGTGCACTTTTCACGTGGACAAATTGGTTGAGGAACGAGAAAAGAGAGGTCAAGGAGCACCACTTTTCTTTTGAAAAAAAGAGAACAAAAAGACTCAAAACACCACAGTTCTGACTCAAAAATCATCCGAGAACTCTAAATTTAGTCAGATTCAGTTCAAATTTCGAAAAATGTGAGTGAACAAAATCTATCGAAAACCATTCTTAAGAATGAAAAATCACCCAAAAAAAATCACCCGAAAAACCTAAAATCTCGGCAAAAAATACCCCAATATCTCTGCCGAAATCAAGATAAATGAAAAAAACCACCGACGGCTATTCATAAATCACTTTTTGACGGCGTCCGTGGTGGAGCCGCGAGAGAAGGAAATTAATAAATGGCACACAATGTACCCCTGTTTGAGTGGCATTCGGAATTGATATTGCACACACTTTTTTTTGCTCGGGTGGATTTTGACCCCTTTGGAAGGGTTGTCAGAATCGGAAATCGACACAAATTTAGAGGAAACACTCGGGTTTAGGCACAATTTTTCAAGTATGAAGGTCGGATTTGAAGATCGAAGCGTCTTTTTTCAAGTCGTGAGTCTTCGAAAACTTGAATTTCGACAGAAACGGACCGAACTCAATTCGAAACGAGAAAAACCAGAATCAGAAAAGACTCAGAGGAGAAATCAGTTGAATTTTAAGACGAAATTTTGATGTCAAAACTGAAAAAAATCAATTTCAAGCTGGAAAACCCATTTTCCCGACAGAAAATTGCAGCACGATTTAAAGTTTTTCTCAGCTTTTCAACGAAAATGGTAAGAAAAACGCCCAAAACCGACAAAAATTACTCTCGAATTGGTAGGAATCGAAGGATGAAAAAGACGATGCTATCACAAGTCAAGACACTGAGAGACCGATTTTCGGACGAAAAATCCCCAGAAAAAGGCGAAAAAAATCCTCATTCCCGACAGAAAAAAAACCCAGTTACTCTTCCAATATCCACCAAAAAGCCTTCCCGAAAGCACTGCAAAATTAAGCCCACGTCGCCTTAACCATTTCATTGCGAAATCCCTTTGCCACGTCACATATCCCAGTGGAGCCCTCCTCCCAAGATCCCAAACACAAAAACTGCTCTTTTCCTCTCCCGCTCTCTCACTTAATTGAGAGAAATAAAGAACGAAAAGTGCAAAAATGAGAGAAATTGCAACATTTTTAAATTGCAATGGAGCGGAGAGAAAACACTAAAGACATCTGTTGGAGGAGAAGAAGAGGAGATGGCACCAGATGGTTCTTCTCATTTCATTTTCAACGATGATGATGGAATAGAAGAAAGAGGAGGAGTAGGAGGAGGACATTACAAGGACAAAGAGGTCAAGAATTGCTTAGGTTTCTTGATTTTTGCGGGGAAAATCGCAATCCGACGATTTTTAGCAGGAAAAAATGCGATTTTAATTCAAAAAGTGGCGGGAATTAGGAAAAAATTGACGGAATTTACAAAAATAATAGGTTTTCTAGCAGCCAACTGCGACGGAATAACAAAAAAACCTGCGAAAACCACAAGGTTTTCACAAAAATCTGTAGAAATCCGGCGGAAAAGATGAAAACCAGCGAAAAGGGAATATCATCGCTTTTTCCGCAAAAAAAAACCATTTTTCGGCGTCGATTTCATTGAAAATTTGCGAAAATCGGCAAAAATTTGAGCCAGATTTCATTCTATGACAAAAGCGGAATAAAAACCTGGCAGGAAAACATCATTTTCGGCACTTTTTGGACATTGATTTTGCTTCTTTAAGTTTTGAAAAATGAATTTTCCAATTTTTTGTCAATTTTTTAAGTTTTTCTTTAAAATTTTACAGCTTTCCCTCAAAAAAAAGAAAAAAATAAGCGTCGAAAAAAAAAATTGGAAGAAGCTCCTGGGTTACGGTGCGAGACCGCATTTTGGACTTCTGTGCGAACACCATCACGTCAGAATGCACAACTAGAAACACTTTTGAAATTTTTTTCTAATTTTGAAGACGTTTCTTTCAATTTTTTCTATTTTTTACGAAAAAAGAAGAGAAATTTTACATGAAAATAGTTGAAAAGTAGACAAATATAGTTTACATTAATGAATTTCATAGAAATAATTTTAAAATCTCGATTTTTTCGTACAAAAGTAAAATTTTCGAAAAATCCTCAAAATTCGGAGGAATCCGGAAAGTTTTTTGTTGGTCTGTATGAAAAATCCGAGAAATAGGCCTGAAATAGACCAGAAACCAGTCGAAAATAATTAAAATTGAATTTGAAAAAAAAAATTTATTGAAAGTTTAATTTTTTTTTCAACCGTTTGATTTTGGTTGAGTTTTATGAAAATCTTTTGTGGTTTTTCAAGAAACTTTCAGATTCCGTTGCAAGACAGTGAACAGTGATCAATTTTCGTTTCAAAACCATCAGTTTTTCATAAATTTTAAAAAACGGGAACAAATTTCCAACGCAATGTTGTTCTCCAAAAAGTCAAAAGTCAGAACAACTAATGCCAAAAATTATCCCGAAAATAGTTCCAGAAAATAAGTACCAGGTGGTGGTGGTTCTCAAAGGTGCTCAAAAATGCCGGCACCAGAGAAAAAAACCGAGAGAGAGAGAGGTAAACAAAAAAGTCAAACTCGTAAAGGGAAGAAATAAAGTGGGAGGCAAGGAGGGACAACAAACGAATTCGTTCACTTTTTTTGTGAAATTTATTTTTTCAACAACAAAGTGTCAACACTCACAAATACTTGCTCATTCAGTAGTTTGTTGGGAGCGCAGGGCTAAACAATAATAAATGGGTGGTTGGTTTATGGTCTCGGAAAGGAAAAAAAAATGCTTGGATGAACTGAAATTTTTTTAGAAATGACAGGGAAAAACTGCTGGCCTAGAAAAGTCTACCAATTTCTAGGCCACGGTTCGAAAATAGAGAACAACTAAATCGCAGGAGAAAGACTGTAGGAGCAAGAAATGCAAAATTCTAAAAAAAAATTGATGGCCTAGAAAAACCTTTTCTAGGCCATCACCCAAAATTCTCCAAAAAATCCATTTTTCTGCCTAATAACTTCAAAAAAACCTATTTCAACAACAAGAAAACCAACCCACTGGCAGCTTGGAGAGGGACAAGATGATGAGACCAATAGAAGTGTTTCGAAAATGAGAAGCGTCGAAAAAAAAAGAACCCGACCGAAAAAACTGGTTTATTGAGGGTGTTAGGAGGGAGAAGAAGAAGAAGCAGATGATGATGATGAAAATGTTGGTTTTGAAAAGAGAATTAGTAGAACAAGTTGGGGTTTTTTCTAGCTTTTTTTGAATCACTTTTTGGACCTGGTTTTTCGAATTTCCCGCCAAATTTATTTTTGAAAAAAAAGGGAAAAACACAGAAAAATACTCACATTGTCCTGATATCCTTTGCTCAAAAAATAGTTTCCAAAATGAAGAAGTCCCTGAAAAAAATCGAACATTTCACGTAACTGAAACAAAAAACTATCGAAATGCAAAAAGAGAAGAATCCTGGGAAAATTGCATATTTTCTATACAAAAATCTATGAATTACCGAGAATAGGAAGTGGTAGGAAAGAGAGAGGAAAAAAGAGAGTGGGTGTCCTAATTAGAATTGGAAATTTTATGAAAATGTACAAAAAAAAGAAACAAAATGACAGATAATCTTGACAAAGGAAAACTCAAAAATCGCATGCGCCTTTAAATTTTGATTTCTAGTCAAAACTTGCTCTTTTTTTTTGATCAATTTCAGCTCAGCTGACAAGTTCGAATCTTATAAATTGCCTCAAATCACCTGATGTTTTAATTTAGTTTGAAACTTTTTTTGTAATTTTGTGAGTGTTAGCACCTGTTTTTTTAGATTAAAAAGTGATTTTGATGTCAGAACAAGGAGCACATGATCCGAGAAAATAGAATATTCTGACTAAAAATGCTACAAAAAAAAAATAGTTGAAGGGGTTTGGAAAATTTCTCTAAATGGAAAAAAAATCCGTAAACCTATTTTCAAAAAAAAGTTACAGTATCTCGAACAATTTCGTGACGCGACCCATGAAACTCTAATTTTTTTCATTTAGCAAATCAGGACTGTTCAGAAAAGTATAATCACGACTATGTTCTTCCTACTTTCAAAAAGTCGGGTCTCGCCACTAGTCTCGCCATGATGATTCAAACTTCTCAGAACTTAGTCATGATTATACTTTTCTGAACCGTCTTGACTTGCTGATTGCAAAAATATAAGTTTCATAGATCCCATCACGAAATTCATCGGGTTACGGTTAGAAATGCCAAATTTTTTATTTCGAAAACTTTAAAAGTTCTATAATTTTGTTAGTGTCACAGCTTTTTTATTGGGTTTTGGCCAAAACTGGGATTAACTGAAGGATCGAATCGGGAAAATAATATTGAGACAAATCTGTTTAAAAAATAAATTTGCGAAAAAATAACTTTCGAAACTAGCTAACTTTCTATCATTGAAATGGTACCAAGGCCAGCCGGGTACCAAAAAAAAAGAGAGGTAAAATATTTGTGTCCTCCTAATACCTCCCAGTCACCTTCACACTCCTCAGTGTCAAACGAGGAAAAAAGGACCGGTACGTCCTTGGCCGAGTGCCAAGATTGTCATCTCTATACATATATATATTCTGAGAAATTGTGAGAATTGGGGAAAAAGAAGACATTGGAATGTAAAAGAGAAAAGAATTGAAAAAAAAAACAAAATGAAGATTTGTTAGTTGGGTCTAGAGGAGAGAGAAAGGACATCTGGTTAGGATCAAAATGTTGGCACAATTGATGGGGTACATGTGTGGGATGTTGTGGGGGGGGGGGGGGGGGATCACATTTATTCTTCTCAAGATTAGCTTTAAAAAACGGGAAATCCGCAGAAAAATTTGAAAAAAAAAAATTTTAATCGTAAAAAAAACTACCGTAACCCGATCAATTTCGCTTCGAGACCCATGAAACTTACATTTTTGAACTCCTCTTGTCAAGACGGTTCAGAAAAGTATAATCATGACTAGGTTCTAAGCAATTTTGAAATTCGGATCTTTCGGGTCCCGCCACGAATTTAAAGTGGTAGGAACCCAGGCTTGATTATACTTTTCTGAAACGCATTGACTTGCCGAATTTGTAAACACAGGTTTTTTTCAAAGCCAAGCAAATTTTCAAAGCTCTTGTTTTCAACATTTTTAGATAAAAGTTGGCTGAAAGTGTGCAAAAGTCCCTAAAAATATGAATAAGTATATGAAAACCGGAAACATGCGAAATTTTACATCCCATTTCGGGCAATGCGCCTTTAGTTCCAAAAAATATAAGAAGATGATCAACATTCTATCACGGGTCTTACCACGAAAATAATTGTACGCAAGTTTCCGAACGCCAAAAATTTCAAATTTTCGAATTTCAAATTCTCTTGCCGACGCCAAGGTAACAGAGCGCTAATCCCATCTTGCTCTGCGTCTCTTCTGACCATAATCTCTCTCATTCGAACAAGGCTAACAGGGAGGTTTCGCGCGCTTTTCTTTCATTTATTTGAACAGTTTTGAGATGTCTGGGCAAACTTAGACGGGAAGGGAGGAGGAGGAAAGGGGACATGATGATGATGATGATGGACAAGGTCGCGCTTGAAAAGATTATATCTTTTTCGTGTTTATTCGTGTTTTTCGAAAATGTGTTAGAGGGATAGAGGGTACTGTAGTTTTCAATTTGAAATTTTGAATAGGAGAGAAAATTGCACATTTTGGTTCAAAAACCAAAAAAAAACAAGGGGTCTGAATTGAGGAATTTCGGAAAATTGAAAAACTACCGTAACTCGAAATGTTTCCCGACAAGACCCATGAAACTTACATTTTTGAAATCAGCAAGTCAAAACGATTCAGACGAGTACAATTATGACCAGGTTCCATTTAATTTTCAAAATTCCGGTCCTGGCACGAATTTAAAGACGCATTCCGGGTGAAAATTGGAAATGATTGGAATTTAGTCATGATTATACTTTCCTGAACCGTCTTGACTTGCTCATTCTGAAAATTCATGTTTCATGGGTCTCGACACGAAATCGGTTGGGTTACGGTAGCTTACGGTAGGCTTTTTAAAATTTGTTTGAAAATTACAATTTTATTTTCAAAAACTTGAAAAAAAAGCTGCGAGGACCAGACAATAATTATTCTGCATCGGATCACAAGACGATTTGTTTATAAAACGAAAGTTTTTTTTCTCGTTTATATAAAACAATGAACATAAACATTCAGATACCTTTATAAACCATCACAATAAACTTTGAGAAAATTTTTTACCAAAAGTACCATTCTGGAACCAAACATTTCACTTGTAAAGTTATCCCAGAAATCATCTATCCCTACAGTACCAAAGTACTTTTAAAGGCGCATGCACTTTCAAACAAAAAACGTGTGAAAAACCAAAACCTCCCAAAAATTGATAAGCTACTGATAACGAGGAGGAGACGAACAAAAATCTGTCTGTTTCTCTATTTCTCTTATTCTTTGTGTCTCTCTAATCCTCAAAGAACAGATGATCGAAAGGAGGGAGAGAATGAGAAAAGTACGAATTGTAGCAATACAAAGTGATCAGAAATCAATGTTTTTTATTGTTTTCTTGGGAAGGTATGGGATAAAACTGGGTGTGTTTTGCAGATGAAATTATCGCAAGAACCTTGAAACAAAAAAGTTTCAGGTTTTCGAAATTGCGAAAACCGAAATTTCCAACGAACTACAGTGATCTGACTTTTTGTTCTTAATGGGATCTATGAAATTCACACTTTCGGAATCAGCAAATCAACGCGTTTCAGAAATAAAGAAAAAGCTTTTTGCATATTTTTCGAAAAAAATTTTTCTCCCCGTGAAACCGTTTCCTAATCTAGAACCAGAAAACCTAATCTAGAACCAAAGCTACAGAATCTGAAAATTTTGAAGTAAATGGTTTCGAAGTTTTGAGAAACTACATTAGACTAACTTTAAAACGAACAAAAATTAGGAGTTTTTTGAAATAACGATTGGATTAAGACAAGTGAAAAGACATCTATACAGAAGAGCTATAAAGGCAAATCCAAGAAAAAAAGTTTGAAAATTCGTAGGGAAAATTTCCCACCGAAATCCGAAAAAATGGAGCAAAAGACTGTAGAAAAATGCAGTGACCAGTTTGTGGAATGACAGTTTCTAACCCTATGAAAGTACAAAAAGCATCTAAAAAGAAGGCTGATGAACCAGTACGAACTATTTGAAAGAGGCTGAAATCTAGCCTCAAACTAGGTCAAAAACTGAAAAAAAAACCTCTTACAAGGCTGAAGGGTAACGCCCCCAAAACGTCTAGAATTCCTCTAGAAAGTACAAAAGCCGTTAAAAAATACCCCAAGAAAAAGCTAGTTCGGATTGCCTTAAAATGAGTTGAAATCTCAAAAAAAAATCGTGTTAACAACTAAAACCTGAGGTCTGAAACTATCATGAAACCCCTAGCAAAGGGCAAAAAAACATGGAAGAAAAAGGTCCGGAATCGGTCACATGACAGGGGGGAAGGACCGGTCAAAACAGCTGGTAGCAAGAAGGGGGAGGACCATCATAATATTCATTTGGATACATTCTCTCCTCCCTTCTTATCCCCCAAAGAAGAAATAGTACAGAGAAAATAAGAGACGCAGAGATAGAGAGAAAGAGGGAATGTAAGGTCAACACCAATCTCTCCTCCTTCCTTCGACACTATTGTTTAGATGTATGTATACAAAAAGAAAAGAGAAATAGAGGTGTTGGGTTCTCTTTTTTCTTCTTCTTCTCCCGCATGGGAAGGAGAAGAAAAGGTGATCAATGATCAAGAGAATTCGGGGAGAAAGAAAGAGAGTATGAGGATTGAAGAGAGGGGCAGAGAAAAATACAGATATTTTTTTGATTTTTCGAGGAGATATGTTGTGGTGTTAGCTTTGTTTCTATGAGTTGCTTGAGTGCAATTTATCAATTTTTTCTTGGAATTTTGAATCGATTTATATGAGTTTTATAAAAGCTCTTGAACGGTCGGTTCTCATTAGGGTCAGTTCTGATTCGTCCGATTCTGATTAGGGGTAAAACTTTTGAAAGAAACTTGGACTAAAAAAAATGAGAAAATGGTTTTTTGGAAAGATTTTATAAAGATTTTCTGGTTTTTTTTTCAGGCGTTTTACGGAATTTAGAACAAAACTATTTAAAAAGCTTGTATTTTTTCCTGAGAAAAAGTTTGTTTTCTCATTAGTTTTAATGAAAATGATCTTTTTTTCCATATCCAAACCCAAAAAAAACCACATTTTCCAAATCTTTTTTCTGATGGATTTTCCAAAAATTGCTTCTTCTCGGTTTTTTAAAGCTTTTGGACTTGTATTCTTACGTATTTTCTTCATATTTTCAGTAAGCTCCGCCCCCATTTCTCCTTTCACTTGACCCAGCCAAATTCCATGAACCATCTGCTGGGCATACTGTCAATCAAATCCTCTCCAACACAGCGGCATAAAAGAAAAAAAAAGATTTTTGGAACAGAAAAAGGAAAATCTGTCTGGGTGACAGGTGTGGGGCAGATGTTCTAAAAATGGGGCAATCGAATTTATTAAGGCCGAAAATTTGAAAAAAATTTCGGCGGGAAAACACAGAAAAAATTGCGTGGAGACAAATAAAGGTTTGGGAGGAAAAATTCGAAATTTTGAAAAATCTTCAAAAAATAGGCGGAGCTTAACATCACGCCGATTTTTTGAAATTGTTTTCTTTCAGAATTTCAAAAAATTCAAATACTAAACAAGGGGCAGAAAGATCATTTTGGGATGTGATGGGATGGGGAAAAAGGCAAAAATGGACAAAAGAAACACAGATTTCTAGATGAAAATGATGGAAATTAATTATGGAAATGTATTCGGAGGAGGGGACGATAGAAAATGGACACGAAAAATTATGATTTTCAGAGAGAAAATGATGGAAAATGAAGAAAAAAGTGATAGAAAAGGAAGAAAAAACAAGAATTACAGAAAAAAAAAAAATTTTTCAGTCAAAAATGGAGATTTTCAGAAGAGAATTTACAGCCAAAGTTCGAAATTTCTGCAATAAATTGAATGGATTTTCAGCAAAAAGTTACGTTTTTATAGCTTTTTTTTTCGGAAAAAAACCACAGAAAAAGTTGATGTTCCAACCGGAAAACGCTAAAGAATTTACTGAAAAAATAATATTTTCAGCCAAACTAATCTGAAATTTTTTTGGAAAAACACAATAATTCAATTGTTCGGTAAAATTTTACAAAAAAAAGACCAAAATCTATAAAAACTCCTGAAAAAGTTATATTTTTGACTGAGAATCGCTCTGAAAGTACAAAGAAAAAACAGAGAAAAAAGTAAACATTTTAGATTTTTTTGGCTGAAAATCCACCATGAATATCATTCAAAAATCTCTAATAAACAGGCATTCCATGTCTGGTCCATAACAAGTAACCAAAAGCGGCGAATCCGGCCAAATAGGCTCCATAGAGGGTCAATCGATCTCTTTGTTTCGGATAATTGGGAATTTCCAACCAAAGAGGTAGTCCTTGAGCATTACAGATAGCATGAGCAATAATTGGAACAATTGCATGACGTGATGTTAATTGAAGATATGTGGCAAAGACACCAAAGAAATATGTGTACGTGAATTGGAAACCTGAAATTAACGAAGGATTTTGGGGAGGAAGAAGAGAGGGGATCTTGATAATTTTGAACAAATTTTATTGTTCGAAACCTTGAAAAAACGAGAAATTTTTGCGAGGAAATGCTGAGAAATGATAAAATTTTGACAGCTCCCAAACGAAATGAGAAAATATTTTTTATTTTGAGCTTTTTTTGCCATTTATTCTGTAATCCCTACAAGTACATGAGTTACTGTAATCGTAACGGGACCCACAGGACGTTTATCACTCCGCCTTGAAACACATACTTCTCTGCAACAACGAATGTCCTAATGAGTATCCCCGTCTCTGATCATCCCAAATATGATGAAAATGCGAGGCAGCGAATGGAATCGGACTCAACCATATCGTTATTATTGGTCCATAGGCATGAGCCATTAGAGTTGATGAACAAGCACGAAACACTATTTCTTCGGTTATTGGACCCACAATAATATCCCTTCGCCATGTCCAACTTCTGCAGCACAACTTCCATTCGTGGTAGTCTGTAAAGATAAAAAATTTAGGTGAAAAGTTCAAATTTTTTGTAGGAATTGATTGGAAAATCCCGAATATTATGCTTCCAATGAGCTGTCATTCAGCTTGGAATCCTTACTAAAAAAAAGTCTAGTCCCTACTCTAGATTTTTTCACTTGCGGTGTCTGAAATTTGCTTTTTTTCTGTCGAAAATCTTTTTTTTTCAGTCGAATAATCACATAAGAAAGCAAAAATAGGCGCCAAATTGGCTCAACAAAATCCTGCAGTTCCGGAACAGAACAAACAATCTACAGTGAAAACTAAAAATTAAAAAAAAAAGCTCAGTTGTAATGGAGCAACTTGTTCCTCTTTTTCCAACCGAAAAATCTTCTTCGTTCAGCCTGTTTTCTTACCAAAATAGTGCCAAAGAGTCCGATCGATGTACATCATAACGAATTGTCCCAAATAGAATGCATTCATTAAAATGAATGGATAAACAATCGCCTCATTCATTCCATCCCATCGGAGACCCATTTCCAAATATGGTGTTGATGTGTACTGAAAATTATGGAAAAATTAGGGAGATTATATGAAATATCGTAAGTTTTAGGCCGAAAAAAATGGTTTTCAGGGGAAAAATTTGATTTTAAGAACGATTTTGAATAGAAATTTTCAGAAAAATTCAGAGATTTTGAGTTTATAAGGACACGGTTTTTTAAGCCGAAAGGACCAGAAATTGAGCCTTTCGCCTGAAAATGAAGCTATCGTTGGCAAAGAATGTGCTTTGAAAGCAGCACAGTGCTTTCACTACGAGAATGAACTTCTTCTACTGATAATTTTACTTTCTGGGCAGAATTTTTCAGATTTTGTTCTGGATTTCTAGGAATTTTATGCATATTTTCCCATTTTTCGAAAAAAATGTCCGTACTTCCTGTAGATAGTATGCGGTGACGGCGATCGAGAAGATGTTGCTGAGAAGGGCGCCTTTGAATCTGAAATAGAGTAGATTTAGGTAGAAAAGTACAGTTTTCGAACACTTTTATTGCAAGAGTAATTATTTCGACAACTCTTTAGCAATTTCTGAGGAAAAATGCGACATTAAAAGCATAAAAAATCCTCTTTTGAAGAGAACGCCGACTTTACGATAATTTGTCGAGAAAATCAGCGATTTCTGAAGAAGTTTCAGATATTTCTCTGATTTTCATTGAATAAAGAGTATTCTCTTTATAGGTTTTGACTTTTTCTATTAATTTTCATCGGATTTTCGCCGCTTTTCCGCGTTTTTCATATTTTTCTTTCAGTTCGCACACCTCCTCTTAACCGATTCCGGATCATTTCGATCTGTTCCCTTCCGATCGAACAAATGGACCAACAAGACGTAGGAGATCGGAAGACATGCTGATACCAGTCCGGCACCTGAAATTTAGAGAAAATTGGGTTTTATTGATGTAAAATACGACTTTCTTACCCATTTTGATGGAATTTACTGGGGGATTCGGACGGCTTTGATGGGGTTTCCAGAGGGTGGTCTTTTGGTCTGAAAATGAAATAAATTGAGATTTTTATTGGGAATTCGATGGTTTTAACGAGAGAGAAGCGAGAAAAAAGACGAAATAAGATTATGGAAGGTAGAATCTGTTTCAAGGTTCATTTTTTGAGTTAGAGCGGAAACTTATTTTTGGGCTTTTTTTTGCGAAAATAGGGAATTTTTCAGTTATTTTCGGCAAAGTTCAGTGATAAAAACACCATTTAGACTAATGTGGAGATGCTTCCAGCGTTTTTTGACAGTTCAATTGAAAAAATTTGACGAAAATCAACAGATTTTGAGCAATTTCTGAGCAAAATGAAAAATGTTCCGATTTCTGGTTTTTCAGCACTTTCAGTGGATTTTTCCGGAATTTCGGGCTGAATTCTACTACTGGGAAGGTTTTTTCCAACTACTTATCAGATAAAATTTGGGAAAAAGCATGAAAATACGTCGATTTTCAATTTTTTAGCTGAAAATCGTAAATTCAGGATTTTTCCAGATTTTCAGCTGTTCACTGGGGTTTTTCGTTCTTTTTAGCTGAAGCTATTGCTTGGCAGCAAGTTGGGCAAACTTTTCGTCGAAGAAAATGCTGAAAATCCGGGGAAATTAATTTTTTTCTTGAAAAATGATAATTTTTGAATATTTCTCGAATTATTTGCTTTTTTGTTGAATTTCCTATTCATATATTAGACTTTCCGTGTCGAAATGCCTGGAAATAGCTTTGAAACGAGAAAAATTGAACCAATACATCGAGAAGTAATTTTTTTCGCTATGGAAACGAAAAAATATCGATTTTCCGCTCAAAATTGACGAAACAAAGCAAATTTTGGCATTTCCGACAGCTCATCACTATGGAAAGCACATTGAAGCAACGAAAAACGAAGAAAATCGATGAGAAACTTGTTAAAACACAAGAAAATGAGCCGGAGCACGCTTTTTTGAGATGGAAGAGTTTTGAAAAGAAACTCGGCCAGAAAGGGTATTTCTAGGCCCCTGAGTGTCGAATTGGCGCGTGGTTTGAATGGGGAAAATAGGATGGGCAAAAACGGATGTTTTTCAGCGAGATAAAGTGTGGAAAAAAGAATAACGAGGAGAAATATAAGTGATAAGGGGAAAATAGAATCAAAATCCTATTTTTTAAACTTTTTTTTTGGTATTTCTCAACCATTTTTTTTTAATTTAGGAATTTCTTGAACTACTTTTCTCAGAATACCTCAATTTCTCACCCTCTTTTTTGTTTTGACTGTGATTGATTATAATTTTATTCCATTGTTATTCTTTTTTTTTCTCACCTTTGTTTTACTTGATTGATGAACCATCCAAATACTGTTCACCTGTTTCCTTTGTGCTCTATCTTCTCCCCTTAAGCCTCATCTCGACCAATGTCTGGGTCTCTTCGTTTTTTGTTATGTCTCGTTTCACTCTTATGCTAAGGGATTTGTGAAGATCCCGCCTTCTTTCTCCTCCTACCAATTCTTCTTATTCATAATCATTCTAAATGTTACTTTAGGACGCTTGTGTCGTGTCCTCTCCTCCCTTATAAGTGTATTATTTGGAGTGATTTTTACGAGCATTTATGTATTCTAGACTGGCAATGTAACCCGGTCTTTTGGAGTTTTCTGAGCATTTATTTCTATTATTTAATCAACTATATTTATTGGAAAACCAAGTGTTGTACCCTTGTATTGGGTGCTCACTTGGTTTTAATTTGAGTTTTCTTCGAAAATTGGATGAAAAGAAAATGAAGGTAAGTATTTTTTGGATTTAGGAACATCGAACCATTACTATCATACTACATTTTCTCAGGGAAACTGTTTGTTTACAGATCATGAACATTGTCCACGGACCAGAGCTCGTCAGAAGAGCCCGAGCGCTTGGCTGGAGCATCCAGGAGCTCGGCGTGGTAAGAGCTTTTGTACCCCACATTTGGCTGCAATTTGAGGAAATCCTCTATGAGGAAGGTGCGACGTGAGTTTAAAAAAAAATTTATTGTAAAAAAATATATACCGCGAATCTGATTAAATGTAAACAAGTGGGGTCGCTAAGTCCCGCCCATTGTGTGCAAGGTTGCCGCGCACTGTTTTTGTAATAATGTGTTTCCAGTAAAGCCTTACAGGGATTGAAACAACGTGCGGCAACCTTGCACACGATGGGCGGTGCCTAATACGCGCTGTCGGAACTTTTTTTGTCAATACCCTGGCGGTTTTAACATTTTGTGATACTTGAAAAAAGACACTCAATTATCCCATATTTCAGAAGCACCTACGTGTTTGGTCCACCCCAAAAGAGAAGGACCGTCCGGGAGTATTAATCCGAAAAATACAATATCCAATTGGTCAGCCCGAGAAAAAACTTGTTCTCTTTCATGGGAAACAGAGGGTCAAAGTACCCTCTGGAGGTGCTTTTCATCCATGTGCCAGCTGGCCACGTATTGGTAAGAGAACGTTTTTTTAATGTTTTGTTTACTCTAGGAGTGTTTCTGTTTACACCATAAAAATTTTCCAGGCTCCCGCACCACCAGCACATCACGGACAGGAGGAAGGCGGCCATCGCGGACAGGAGGACCCCGCACATCGAGCACAGAAGGAACAAGAGGACGAGATCGACGATTTTGCTATAAAATAATTGATTTAAAGTAAGCGGGTTTTTTTCGAAACCCTTTTTGATCCACAAAAAAGAGGGAATTTTTCATTTTTTTTTGTTATCCTATCTTTATTTTATCTTTTACTTTTTTCAGAATGTGGGCATGTTCTGTGCGTGCAATGTATTGGAAAAATGGAGAAATCTGTGGACCACGTTGGCGATGAGTACCATCTCTGTCATGTTTGCAGACATCATGTTTATAACAGCACCAGGGTACATGCCATATGCCCTGGTGTATATGCACTCTTGTTCTTTCTTTTTCTATTGTACCGTTTCAAAAGATGATAAATAAAACACATATAATTCAATCACATTGAAATGGATGAGGTAACACATGTTTCGCGCATCTTGTAGATGACAAACGGTCGCGTAATTTACATACACCTGGTCATCCAATTCACGCATTTCATTGGATTGGTAATCCTTTTGTGATGACTAAGATTTATTTATTCATTTACATAAAGATGATGATTTGTCACGTTTCTTTTTTTGTGGGGAGAAGGTTTCTCCAATAAGAAGGGGTAACGAGGGGAAATGTCTTAAAAAAGAGAAGGAATCGAACCCGCAACGACAATTTCAAAACCAAATGTTAACCAAAAAGCAATGGTTACTCACATGATGCACATTGTCTTTTCGGGAAGATTATCCAATTTTGTTTAAATTGGAATTTTTAAATTACAGATTTTGAATTTTTGAATTGTCACATTTCATTAGAGCACATTTGAATTTTTGAAGATTTGAATTTTCAGAAGGAGATAGATAATTTTTCAAATTTAAATTATGAAGTTATTAATTTTTGAGTTGAGGATTGTTTTGTCTTTTTAGTGGACCAAAACATAGTGGTATTTTTCCTCATTGAGGTTTGTTTCTAAAAAAAAACGTTTGTAATTTTTTTTTCCAATCTTCTACTTCTAGCTCTTTCATTTCTATTCGCTGACTCATTCGAGTAATGAATCATCCGAGTACATTCTTTCTGCTTCCTCACTGTTCGACCTTCTCTTCGCCAGCTGTTTCTTGACCATTGTTTGCGTCTCTATAATTCCCGTTGTGCTTCGTTTTTTTCTTTTGCTAAGATATTGTTTCTCCCACCAATTCTTCACATTCTTCATCATTCTATGTTTTACTTTAGGACGCTTGTGTCGTGTCCTCTCCTCCATTAGAAATGTATCTTTTGGGGTGATTTTTTCGAAGTTTTATATATTCTTGACTGGCAATGTAACCCGGTCTTTCGGAGTTTTCTGAGCATTTATTTCTATTATTTAATCAACTATATTTATTGGAAAACCAAGTGTTGTACCCTCGTATTGGGTGCTCACTGTGGTTTTAGTTGGATTTTCTTTGAATATTATTTTATTAAAATTTCCTTGGATGAGAAAAATAACGGAAAAAAGGTGAGTAATGATTCTATAAAAGTAAAAACCTATTTTGGAAAAAACAGCTCTTAATACGGCGAGAACATTTTAAAATTTCAAAATTTTAAAACTTTAAACAATCAAAAAATTTTCGCTTTATAAAAATATATTGAAGCCAATTTTTGTCCCGAAAATCGCTTCAGAATCAAGCTTTTTAGACGATTTTTTTTTCAAAAAATAGGTTATCACCTGGGTGCTCGCACACTCTAAATACAACATTTTTTACAAAGTAACCTTGAAAAATAAAAAAGATGTATTTACAGCCTGCTGTCTTTTTCAAAGAAGATGCATTTGTGTTTTCTTTGTGGAAGTCGTGTGGAAATCGGAGACATCTTACAAGGCCAAAACGAACAACATGCTAGACGACATTTAGATATTTGGATTATACCAAGGTAAGAATTTTCCTGTTTCAAAACACAAAAGATCTTTTTGTTTTTTTTTTCAGAACTCAGTATGGAAGTTACGATATCCCTTCAAAAGTCAGCAAATATTTGGCCAAGCACACCCAGAAAAACAAATTCAATCTTATTTTTACTGTTGTAGAAAGCTCATCAGATAAGCAAAACAATGTCCTTTAACGTGTGAGTTTCCAATGTCGATTATCAAATCTAGATGAACTGAAAGCTTTTATTAAATAACATCAAAAACTAAATTAGGACTGTAGTCACATTTTTCCATTTCTTATTTATTTTTTCATACTGGTCCCATTGCACATAAAAATTTTCTCAAAAATCGCTCTGAAGAGCACAAAATGCGCCCCAAATCGCGAATTACTGGTTGGCGGCCGCTGCCGTCTGGCCGAGAATCTCAATCTCCTTCTATTTTAACATGTGAAACGTCTGAAAAAAGCGAAAAATATGAAGAAAACGGCCACGCGCCTTGGGATTATAGTCCTTCTTTAAATAACTTGAAAAACCTTCAACTATCCTATGGTTTCAGGCCAATCCCACGGGAGCTAACAGACACACTCAGTTGTACACGACCATAACAATTTTTGTTTTCGTGTTGTCTCGAAGCTCACGAGTTCCAGGAAAACAACCACTTGAACTTACGGGATAAGACAAGTGAGTACATTTCAATCATATTCGACATACTGTAAAAACTCTAAATTCCAATTCAATTTTTTTTTAGTTTGTCAACTTTGCAACAAAAACTATCGACCGTCTTGTCTTGAACATTTCTCGTGGTTTGTCCCTGACCGGAAATTCAATCCGGCGTCAACTGACACAAGAGCAAGACAATCAGTCCCAATTTTCTTTGGATTTGAAACCATCCTCGATTCCTAATGCAGGCTCAGGAATTTTTGCCGTGGTGAATGTTTGGGACGGCCTGAAAGATGGAAATCACTGGAAATTAAACCCGAACAGAGGATATTTTTTTATTGATGCATTCAGTGAACAAGATTCGAATTGGATGATATTTGTCAGAATGTAAGTTTCAAAAACATAGAACTGGAAGAATTTCTCTGAATGTGACAATTGAACACTTCTGTTAGATAATGTGAGATTACTTATTTCAGAAAAAAATTGAAAAATCTTGTGGCATTCCAAAAAGACGAGAAGGTCTTTTATTGCGTCTTAAAACCAATTGAGTAAGAAACAATTTTGTCGAAACTTAAAAAAACTTTTTTTACAGCTTGTGCGGGAGATAACACTTATTGGATTGATTATATGGTGCATCAAAACAAAATCAAAGACCCGCGTGGCAAGCAATTCTGATTTTTTTTTTGAATTTTATTCAAATAGTTTTATTTCTTTTAAATAAATTACTGTAGTAGTCGAGATCACTTTTTTCTTTGCAGAGCATGGGAAAATTGAAAAAAAAGAGGATTCAAAAAAGGCTTTTTCTAGTCCATTTTGTCTGAAAAATGAAAGTATTCTCAGAGGTTTTAAACAGATTTTTCTTAAACTCTTTTTCCTTATTTCCGGGCACTCAGGTTTTTACTCGTTGCAACATCGCTTCATGGACTTTTTTTTTCATTGAATTATCATTGGAGCGCATTTTCATCCTTCACGGAAATTTTCGTTTTTATTGTTAGAGAAGACTAATGAAGGGCTAAAAGTCAGGAATAAAAACGGAATTGCCTGAAGAAAAATTCTGGAAAAGTTTATAAACTTTCAGATGAAATATTATTAGAAATTTCAGATTTTTCTGAAATTTTGTAAGATTTAGAGAAAAAACGTTATTTATGTCCCATACAATTGCTTTGAACTGTGGACAGATAAAAATCGCTTTCAAAGGTCTTACCACGAAAATATTTCGGGTACGATGTTTTTTTTTTCAAAAACTCAAAAAAAAATTTTTTAAAAATTTCTGAAATTTGAATTCATTGCTTTTTTTGGCAAAAATTTCAAAATTTTTTTAAATAAAAATTGTATTAAAACATATCAGCTTGACATTTTCACCTTTTCCGAAAATACCTCAAAAATAATAATAAATTTCAAAAAATTTAATTTTTTCAAATTTGAATTTTTTTCAGTTTTTGGACAAAAAGTCGAAAGTTTTCTTCAATTTTCAAAGGCCAATCTTTTAGTCGGCTCTAGCTTTCTTTGAAAAAACCATAAAAAATGTTTTCTAAAAATTTTCTATTTTTTGTTTTCTCTTCACTTCAAATGTCAAAATTTTTGCGTATTCCGGACACCTAACCAAACATCCTGGACACTAATATTTTTATTTCCTTTTTCAATTTCTTCTTTCAAAATGTTTCTTATCTGATAATTTTTGACCAACACCTCCTTCAAGTGTCTCCGGTATCACCCCCCAAACCAAATCGTATTAATTTTTAAGTATTCTTTTTAATGTTCTCTTAAAAATGTGTTTCTCTCCATGCCATAAGCACATTGCAATCCCATTAAAAATTTTATTTTCTTTTTTCTTTGCTCTTCCTCTTTTCCTTGATACACTCCACTCTCTTTTGATCAAGCCGCTCCCCTGGAAAAAGGTAAAAGTAGGCTCCTCCCCTTTTTGCTGAAAATGTCAGCACTTGATTTTGGGGGGTTAGTTGCATTGAAAAATGGCTCGACGAGTGGTTTCTTTGGCTCTTTTGGTGGCACTTTTTGGAGGTGTTGCTGCACAGACTTGTAATACTGGAGGAATTTATAGTGCTCAGTTTAACAGGTATGTGCTTGAGGGTAGGGGTACTGTGGGTACTGTAGATCTGAACTTTACGAAACTTTCCGAAATTAAAGTATTTTTTCTTGATTCGGGCAGCATCAGAAGGCGCTAAAAATCGCTAAAGTTCTAATGACTGAAAAATTTTTGAAATTCGAAAATCTACCATAATTCAACAAATTTAGTGACAAGACTCATGAAACTAATATTTTTCGAATCAGCTTGTCAAAGCGGTTCCAAAAAAACACAACCAGGTTCCGATTATTTCGGAAGTTGGCATTCCATGCGCCTTTAAAGTCGTGTCGGGACCAAATTGGAATTTTCAGCTAACAAAATAGCTAATAACAAAAAATTCATAAAATAACTGTAAATTTACGTTCGATTTGGAATACTCAATAGCTCATTATTTTGGTGCTTCCCCTAATCAGAACTGGTCGGATAATTAGAACTACTTGAAATAGAATTTTTCCTTATAAAAACTGCCCGAATGAGAAATGACACTAATCTGCTGCCATGACTTGAAACCATCGGAAAGTGCCCATTTCCAAAGTTCTTATCCGGGATTGTTCTTAAACGGTCGGTTCTTGTAAGGGTCAGTTCTGATTCGCCCAGTTCTGATTGGGGGTAACAGCATTCTTTCATAGTTCAACCTCTATTTATCCGGGAAACGTTTCGTATTCTCAATCGAACGGCGTTTAAAATTTGATTGTGACTTTTGCGGATCACCCTCAAAATCTTGAAGGGTTCCGAACTTTGTGCTCGTAGTCCAATTTTTTCTATCTACAAATACATGTTGGCGCTTTCCGGATTATCTATTAGCTATAGCTTTCAACTTGTATTCTTAAAATAACCGGTTCCGTCAATTTCTCCGTGATATAAAAGTTCAAACCGTGAAAAGACAACGGAACTTCGTGTTCCGCTATCGTTAATGGTATGATCGTTCAAATCACGATTTTCTGTGTTTCCTGCTCGTTTCTTATCACACAATTCATATTGTCTATGGCTTAGCTAACTATGTGATTTCCTCACATAGTGTTAACTATGCTATCAATGTGTTCTGTGATAGATAACAAGGAAAGAATGGTATCATAGATAATTAAGAAGATAATAAGCTTATGAAATCATTGAAAAAAATGTAGAAAAAGTAGGGATAATTGAAGAAAACGTCATATTCTTATTTGAATAACTTTGATAAGATCACAAAAATATGGGCCTCATAGCGATCGGCGCAGGAAAAAACAAAAGGGCTATGCTCCTTTAAAAATTCCGAATTCGAGAATTTCAAAAACATTGGGCAGATGTTAGTTCTCAGCAGTCTTGCATGATTCTTGACTCAAAATATCACTAAGTTTGTGTTGCACCCATAAAATTCCGAATTCCAGATGTTACCAATACTTCACTGCCCCAGCTCAATTCGAGTTTGCTGAAGAGCAATGTGCAATCCTTGGTGGCCATTTGGCATCAATTCAAAATGGTGCAGAAAATGCATTAATCCAATCAAATGGTGCAAATTCATTCAAAAAATCAAATTATTCGGATTATTGGATTGGTGCAAATGATTTGGAAACATCTGGAACATGGAAATGGACAGATCCATCTGTAACATGGAATTATCAGAATTGGCAGATTGGAGAACCATCATCTGGAAATGATTGTGCAATTCAGGATAAGGGTGATGGTACATGGTCAGCTATTGGATGTACTTCATATCGTCCATTTGTTTGTGTTACTCCTGTTATTATAACGGCCACTTGCCCACCAATGACTACACCAAAACGTGAGTGGAGAATTTTTTTTAAAACAAAATTTAGATTTCGGAAAAATAATTTTCAAAATCAACGTGCCAAAATGGTTCACAAAAAACATTGAAATGGTCGAAAATAAATATAAAATTTCCAGCAACCATCTGCCCAACTCCAACGCCATGCCCAGTGAAGAACTGCGTTCCATCTTGCGACCAAGGATGGACTTATTTCGCTCCAACTGACTTCTGTTATCGTGTCTATCACAATGCCAAATGGGATGACGCTGAGGCTGCTTGTGTGCTCCTCGGGGCACATTTGACCTCGGTTCACTCCGAGACTGAGAACACTTTTGTTGCCAGTGAGTTTGATTTCAAGAAAAAAAAAGAATTCGCTTGAAAATCTTTCACACATGTTGAAAATAAGTCATTTTGTAGCAATACTCTAACGTAAAAAATTTCACACGGTCGCAGATGCGTATGCACCTTTAAACTGTCTTAAATCTACATGATGGGGGAACGCGTTGCGTGCGCCGCGTTGCGGCAGCTGGCAGCGAGTCGAGGCAACGCCTGAGTCGCTACAAAACGTGAACCGCGACGCGGCGCACGCAACACGCCCCCCCCCCCCCCCCCCCCTCATGAAGATTTACGACAGTTTAAAGGTACATACACATCGGCGACCCTGTGACTTTCTTGCCAGAAATACCATTTCCATGGGTTTTAACACGAAATAAGCCGGATTACTGTAGAATTTTTTGACATTGGTTATCATGAGTGCGTGGGAAGTCAAAATTTTGAATTGATAAGAACCTAGCCAGGATTATACTTATCTGTGAATTCAATAGTTTCTAATTTGTGGGTTTTGTCGCGAAAATAACCAAGATACGATACTCTTCCCGGAACTTTTTTTTCGAAATTCTGAATTTTTCGAAAATATGAAAACCTGTAACAATTTTGGTCAATTTTTTTCAAAACCAGACTTTCCAAATCGAATTCCACCATTTTTCAAACCATTCTAATTTTCCAGACCTCGCCTCATGCGGAATCAAAGAAGGAAATCCGAAGGATCTCGCCTGGATTGGTCTCCACAAAGTCGGCCAAGACTGGGTCTGGACTGATGGAAGCAAGACTGATTACATCAATTGGGCACCAAAACAACCCGATAATCCAGGAAAAGAAAATTGTGTTGAGACTGCTCCAGATCTTTCTCATGATAAATGGTATGAGAATTGGAACAACGAGGCATGTAACACTGAGATGAGAGCCTACATTTGCAAGAAGGGATCTATTCATGTGTAGATGTTTTGTTTTTTTTTGAGTTTATTATGTGAGAATAAATTTTTTGAAATTATTGTTTTGTGGGTTTTGGTCCGAAACGAAAAAAAAAGAGATCAGAATTTTGGAAAATGCGAAAAAAACAATCGTTACCTAGTTAGTTTTTCGATTTATCCGATAAAACGTGTATTTTCAGAATCACAAGGTTAAGGCTATTTCAAAAATACAGACTTTGGCCCGTCTTGGGAAAGATCATAACAAGTTTCACAACCTGAGAAAAAGTTTTCCGTTTTTTGATCTACTTTTTTGATATATAATTTTAAAAGTGAAATTGGATTATTTTCCAAGCGAAGAACACAGAAAAAATTTTGAAATTGAAATAAAAATGGGGAAAAACGTGCTCGAAAATTCAAAATTTTGAAACCCAGGCCGGCCCGGATTCGAACCAGTCTGCAAAAATATTTTCGACCTTTTCTAAAAATTTCGAAGTTAGAGATTTTCCGTGGATTTAAAAGCGCAATATAGGTAACTTGGCCGCTAATAATCTGAACCACATAAAACTCATGTTTTTTTTCAAATTGGCAAAACAGGGACTTTAAAGGCGCATACACTATTCACCCATTATTACAGTACCCTCCTACCGGCAAAACTTCCTTTTTTGACGATAGGTGAACCTTGTTCTTTGTACCTTTCCGACACCAAATAGATCATAAAAACCAAACATTTTCTGGTCACTTGAACTGCTCTCTTATCATACGAAAAAGTGATGGGCTTTTTCCGTTTCAGCGTGTCGACCACGCTTCCTTTTTCCGGGTGTTGATTTGGTTTGATCTGATCAATTTTAGAAAAAAAAGTTTTCATAGAGTTAAATGGCTCTGAATATGTCTATAACTAATTATTCTTTACTTTTACTGGCTATTTTCGTGAGCGCAAACGGTCAGTCCTGTAACACTGGAGGAATTTATAGCAAGCAGTTCAACAGGTAAATTTTTTTCAAAAGGAGCAGTGAAATCACTATTTAATTCCAAATTTAGGTAGATTATTTAGAACAGAATCAAATTCTTATTGTCTGAAAACACGGAAACTACTTCAAAAACCGTAAAATTACGTCGCCTAGCATAGAATTATTTTCGGTGGCCGAGTCCACTCGGACTACACGGGCAGGTGGAAGAGAAACCGTGTAGTTCTCGAGGACAACTGCTGCTTGTTTTCTCTTCCTTACTTTATTTTTTTGCCGCTTTTCGGCGGTTCTTATCTTTTTCTTCAATTTTTTCTTCTTTAAACCTGAAACTCAGGTCAGAAAGTAAAAAAAAAGGCAAAAAAAGAAAAAGAGAAAACGATTGGCAGTTGTCCTCGAGAACTACACGGTTTCTCTTCCACCTGCCCGTGTAGTCCGAGTGGACTCGGTCACCGAAAGTAAATCTATGCCAGGCGACGCAATTTTACGCGTTTTAGAGACGCTTTTTTACGCTTTTTCACATTCAATCAACTATTCAACCACTAAAAACCACTATTTTCCCTTTTCAGATGCTACCAATTTTTCACCGCACCGGTTCAATTTTCCTTCGCGGAACAACAATGTGCAATCCTCGGTGGCCATTTGGCATCAATTCAAAATGGTGCAGAAAATGCATTAATTCAATCAAATGGTGCAAATTCATTCAAAAAGTCCAATTATTCGGATTATTGGATTGGTGCAAATGATTTGGAAACATCTGGAACATGGAAATGGACAGATCCATCTGTAACATGGAATTATCAGAATTGGCAAATTGGAGAACCATCATCTGGAAATGATTGTGCAATTCAGGATAAGGGTGATGGTGCATGGTCAGCTATTGGATGTACTTCATATCGTCCATTTGTTTGTGTTACTCCTGTTATTATCACGGCCACTTGTCCACCAATGACAACATCAAAACGTGAGTTTTTAATTTGAAAATTTACGGTTTTTGAAGAAACATTTTCAGACAATTTTTCTTATTTTCAGCAACCACATGTCCACCCCCTACTCCATGTCCCTCAAAAACTTGTGTCCCATCTTGTGACCAGGGATGGACCTATTTTGCTCCAACTGATTTCTGCTACAAAGTGTACCACGGAAAAAAATTTGATGATGCTGAAGCCTCTTGCGTGCTCCTCGGAGCACACTTGGCATCGATTCACTCGTTGACGGAAAATACTTTTGTTAATAGTGAGTTTTTTTTTCGAAATTTGGTCCAAATTTTTTTGAGAAAACTAAGTCGGTGACATCCGTGTCAAGACCCATGAAAACCAAATTTTTAAAATTAGCTATTCAAGACAGTTCAGAAGAGTAAAATCGTGCCCAGGTTCCCATCATTCTGAAATTTCGCCGAGGTTAGAGCGCCAGAGAATCCAGCCACACTGCGTCTCTAACCCGGAATTCAACTGGGGCGGAGCCTAGACATGATGGCGGTATGCCGTTTCAGAACCGTGTCCCGTATCAGAACTGACCCGAATCAGAACTGTACCGTATCAAAACTTCATCACGTGAAATAACAGTTCTGATGGGTGACACGGTTCTGAGCAGGGACAGTTCTGATTCATCAAGTTCTGAATTGACATACAAAAATGTGGTTTTCATGGATCCAAAAAAGTTTTGAACAACGAATTCAAAATTAATTTGACAATTCAAAAAATTTCATCTTTTTTCGAAGGTTCTTGGGCCGAAAATTTTTTGAAATTCCTTTTTCAGACATTGCCTCTTGTGGCATAAAAGAGGGAAAATACGAGCATCTTGCGTGGATTGGAATGCATCAGATCGGAAAAGAATGGGTATGGACTGATGGTACACCAACAGATTATATCAATTGGGCACCAAAACAACCAGATAATCCAGGAAAAGAGTTGTGTGTTCAAACGGCTCCAGATGTCTCTCATGATAGTTGGTATGAGAATTGGAATAATTTGGCATGTAATACAGTTATGAGAGCATTTATTTGTAAAAAACCTTCTTATCATTCATAAAGTGTGTTGAAATGTTTTAAAATCAATACTCATTTCCTCTTCCATATTTCATTTTTTTGAAAATCTTATAATTATGAAATAAAACACGAATAAAAAAGAACACAGCAATTGGTGTATGGAAGTTCCAACTCATTGCGATAGGTAAGGACTGTACGCAAACACGGTGACGTAACATTGCGGGCTTGCACGTCAAATATAATGGAGCGGTGTACTGGATAACAGAGTTGCACGGAAGTGAAAATTTCCTAGACGGAAGTCGGAAGGGAAAAAATCGGCAGAAGTCGGAAGTTGGAGGTGGAAAATCTCACAAAATTGTCGAAAATTGCAAAAATTTTCAAATTTTTGATTGTATTACCTACTTTTCCAGTTTTTTTTGCTTAATATCACTGAATTTACTGCAAATTCCGGAAAACTTTCACCATTCTACAGCTTCTGAATTTGTTCTCAAAACGGAAGTCGGAAACAAAATTTTTTAGACAGAAGTCGGAATTCCGTGCAACTCTGCTAGATAAGGATAACCGGGAAATTTTGATGACATAGCCGCTACAGTAGGCACGAATTCAAAGGCGCATGCAAAACTTTAATAATCCTGAATAATCTGAAGTTTCTCCAGAACAAAACAAAATAGTACGAGATTTGTTCATTTCACACGAATTGTTCAGTTTGACAACAATTCAAAAATTAGAGATATCTACAGAATAAAATGGCGAAAATAATGTTATAATCTGGTTGTTATTAAATTCATCAAATTGATTAAACAACTTCTTTTTCGACTTCTTTTTCGGCCAAGGTCGTTTTGTATTGAGAATTCTTCAATTTTTCCAAAGATGACAGCTGATGATTCCTTTGATTTTTATTGATTGAATACCTCCTTTCCTTTGCGTTTGACGTTTGTATTCAATACTTGCCATGGAGAATGCCGCATTTGCCGAAATAAATTTATTTCGGAATTCGCTTTGGAAAATTGGCAAAGTCTCTTCCGGAATCTTCTTTATTGGTGCAATCCGAACTGCTCCTGATTTGCAACATGACCAAGATCGTTCTCCTTTGAATGCGAATGCTCCACAATGTGGGCAAACTTCGGTTTGGTCTCCAATATCCAATGCTTCCAGATACAAATTCTTCTTATTTGCAAGCTCAACTGTAGGGTATAGGCTGAGTGTGGTAGCACTGTGTGGATGTGGTTCTTGACGACAGAAATTCTTCTTGTAAATCACGATGACTCCATTGACTCCAAGATCCCGTTGAATCCATCGAAACGTATTTGATACTCCAAAAAATCAATAATTCTTCAAGGAGGCCTAAACCATCCTTGAAGACACTCCAAGTAGTCCGCCAGACCAGGCAGACAAAAAAGACGTTGAATGAATACTGTCTGCAGTCTATCCCCTCTTTTTATATGGTTCGAGGACGCTGACATTCAGGTAACCTCGCAGTGGTAAAGTGGAGCGCGTGCGCTCCTGGGAAGATATATGTATTCTGTAGCATTCCTAGGTCTGTGCAGTGGAGCGCGTTTGTGCACATACCTCTAGAGTGTCTATGAAAATAATTAAGAGGAACTCTCTGTAAGAACGAGACGTTTTGTGGACGATATGACCCCTTCATATCGTTTTGTGGACGATTTGACCCATATACAAACCGATTTGACCCCTTCATATCGTTTTGTGGACGATTTGACCCCTTCATGTCGTTCTGTGGACGATTTGACCCCTTCATATCGTTTTGTGGACGATTTGACCCCTTCATGTCGTTCTGTGGACGATTTGAACCCTTCATATCGTTCTGTGGACGATTTGACCCCTTCATATCGTTCTGTGGACGATTTGACCCCTTCATATCGTTCTGTGGACGATTTGAACCCTTCATATCGTTCTGTGGACGATTTGACCCCGGCCAATGATTAATGGCTTCAGGATTTTTGGCTTCATGATTAATGGCTTCATGAGGATTTTTGGCTTCATGAGGATTAATGGCTTCATTTCACCTAGTTGGATTTTTGGCTTCACAAGATTTTTGGCTTCATGAAGATTAATGGCTTCATATAGTTTTTTTCACGGTTTTTTCCTAATTGCAGATTAGAAATGATTATTTTCACAAATTTTTGCTGTTCTCTGTTGAAATTACACTGCCGTAGATGCGTTTCAGACGTCTCGAAATTTCGAGTGCCTAGTCAAAACCGTGAACTATATCAACATTCTGTGGTCAAAATTTGGATTGCAAGCCGTAGTAACTTCCATTTGGTGAAAATTTATCCAATTCCCGTAAAGAATGACACAGAAGGTCTGAAAAAATTGAAAAGACTTTTTTCAATATTTCGAAACTATCTATCCAAGCCAATCTCCAACTTCTGTAGAATTGGCATTTTGGTGCAGCTGGAGTACGAGAATTGGTAGGATTTTCATCAGATGATAGTTATTTCGGCTTGCAATCCAAATTTTGACCACAGAATGTTGATATAGTTCACGGTTTTGACTAGGCACTCGAAACTTCGAGACGTCTCAAACGCATCTACGGCAGTGTAATTTCAACAGAGAACAAGAAAAATTTGTGGAAATAATCATTTGTAATCTGCAATTAGAAGAAAAACCGTGAAAAAAACTATAGAACCAAAGGACTTGGAGAGAATCTCTTCAGAATCTCTGGCACGGATACTACAGTGGAATGGTTTGATGAATTAGCAGTCAGCTCGTGTAAAGTTTGGTCCGGAGAATTCGAAAAATATGGATGGCCCTATAATAAATTAGATGGACCCCTTTGGGGCACTGGCGTCGGTCATGCAACTCAAGTTTCCTGGGCTGAAACTGGTGCTATTGGGTGTGGAATTAAAGCTTGCGGCGGTTTTACTACAGTGGTTTGTCAGTATAAGAAACAGTGAGTTTTTTTTTTCAAAAAAAGCTTTTTGAAAAATCTTGAATTCATTTTTTCAGAGGAAACTACATGGGAGCTGATATTTACAAAAGTGGACCAACTTGCTCGGAATGCCCAATGGGAACTGAATGCGAGAAGTCAACTGGTTTATGTGCCAAGCCTGAAGAGAATTGTGATGCATAATTTATTTTCGATTGAATAAATGTTCCATTTTACAATTTTTTTATTTTTGAAATATTCCGCTACGTAAGATTGCAAAAGAGGGAAAAAATCTAAAAATTAATTCAAAGTTCTCCTTCAGTAGACTCAAAAACGCACTCTAAGTAGTACATATTTTTTAAAAATCGAAAAATCGGGCGAACCGAATATCAGCCAGATGGATCACTCAAAAATCGATCAGGTGTTGTTGTTACGCACAGCCCAACAAAAATCCCCATGGAACCATTCCAGGTCTGTGCACAACCGCGCTCCATTGCACAGATTCCACGTGAAACCTTCCCAGGGGCGCACGCGCTCCATTGTACACATTTTGTATTTGAAGGCTACCTGAATGTCAGCGTCGTCAGACCCTATAAAAGGAGAGGATCGACCATAGAGAGTATTCATTCAACGTCTTTTTGTCTGCCTGGTTTGGCGGACTACTTGGAGTCTTCAAGGATTTTTAAGACTCCTTGAAGATTATTGATTTTTTGGAGTATCAAAATTGCTTCGATGGATTCAACTAGATCTTGGAGTCAATGGGATTATCGCGACAGCTCAACAGGATTTTTTGCACTCAAGCACTTTTTCCATCTATGGACTCCGAGGATCAAACATTTTCGGATGATTCGAAATGCTCCAAATGAATAAATGCTCATGTTAGAATATGCAAGGCCAGGATGGAAAAATTGAAGTGAATCCAAAAGACTTTGCTACGTGTCTACGAAGTTTTCAGTCGTTTATGAGGAAAAAGAAATCATTACGTGTACTTCAGAAAGTTACAAAAACCGCATGGCTGCCTATCACAATTTTATAAAGTGGAACGGAGAAATGTTCAAGTGTGAATTCTCACGAGTTCTTTTCAACTTGTACTCTAAGCATTTCTTCAATTCAAAAAGAAAAACAAAATGCGTCCATTCTCGATTCAATTTTCCGGCCGACCACAGTTTCGAAACAACAGCCAAACTCCAAGCGATCTGAAATCAAGTAAGTTTTTCATTTTGAATCAATTTTCATAATTATAATTTTTTCAGAAATTCCAAAAGACAAAAACTGGAACAATCAAAAGAGGCTATTGGAATTCGGAGATCTTGTCGATCTTGAACGTGAGTTTTATTAGAAACAAGTCTGTCAAAGATCGAAAATTTATTTCAGTTCGCCCAGGAGCAAACGCCAGAGAAGCCATTCGGGTCCATTGGTAAGTTCTAAGAACGCAATCCAAGTTTGATAATTTTGTTTTCAGAATTCATAATGGGTCACCAATTGATTGGCATTGCTTGAATGCTCGGATTGGAAAAAGATGGCCTCGAGTTTGTCAAAGTTAGAGGAATTTCAGACGATACTTGTGAGTTGATTGTCTTTTTTTTTCATTTTTTAAATAACATTTTTTCCAGAGGGGCCGTCAAACGGAAATCAAGACGAGGAAAATGAAGAAATTGAGGGAAGAGAAGATGATGGTGGAGAAATAATTGTGGAAAAAATTGAGGAGAACATGGAGGAGGCTGGAAGCAGCAAAAAAGTAGTCAATAAACGTCGAGTTAAGAGACGGTACACTGTCAAGAGAAGAACTCAGAGAAAAGGTAAACAATAATGATACTGTTTTTGACTGAAAGAGAAGGTTCAAGCAATCATTTTTCCAGTGCTGGCAACAGGAGTGATTGAAGAAGAAGCAATTGAGCTAGAAGGAGATAACGAAGGAAATCAACAAGAGGTGATGGATGTTGATGGTGAGCAAGTGGAGCAAGTAATGGAACCAAAAATTGTGAAGAAGAAAGCAAGAAAACACAGAGGAATTCGTTTTGTTGCACTACGTCGAAGAGTTCAAAAGAAAGGTATGTTTTTTTCCTCAGTTCGAGCGAAAAACACAAATTTAAAATCTTTTCATTTCAGCTGTTCTCGTAGAAGAAAGCAATGAAGATGATGATGGAGGCAACGAAGAAGAGCCAGTTGCTGTAGAAGTGGAGCACAATGAAGCTCCACAAACTCAGAAGAAAAAGAAAAAAATGCCGCTCCCATCTTTCTTATCGGAAACATTCGAGAAAAGGTGAGAAAAAGCACATAGCTCAAGCTCAAACAATTTATTTCGCAAATTTCAGCGGTCAGTAATTCCAATCAGCAGCAGTCGGGAAATCGCAAGCGGAAGGCTAATGATATGGTCAAAGGACCAACCAAAAAACGGAGAAAATGTGAGTTCTTTTCATAAAATGTGAGTTCTTTTATAAAAAAAGTCCAAAGCTTGAAACTATGGACGTTAGAAATACATAGTGTGAAGGGGACGCTCCCAACCGCCTTCGGTTGCTCAACCTTTATCCGATCACTCGGGCTCTTGGTTAAGGGTTTATTGAGTAATGAATAATAGGGTTAAATAAAGGGTAAATGAATAAGAGAGAGGTCTTAGGGCTTGAGACCTAGCCAGACCTAGATTGGTAATGTGACAGGACAGTAACCACACCCTATATAAGGGTCTGGTCCCTCTCCTAGATCCTCCATACTTTAGGCACCCGCGCCACTAAGGACGCTACACCACAACTCAGGCACCGCCCCTTTTCCCTCCGGGTGGGGACGGAGCCCTTGTGAGTCAGTCTGGTTGGATGGCTTGAGGTCAGGATGTGACCGCAGCCCTACCAGCCCTAGATATTACCAATCTAGGTCTGGCTAGGTCTCAAGCCCTAAGACCTCTCTCTTATTCATTTACCCTTTATTTAACCCTATTATTCATTACTCAATAAACCCTTAACCAAGAGCCCGAGTGATCGGATAAAGGTTGAGCAACCGAAGGCGGCTGGGAGCGTCCCCTTCACATGGAGGTCCCTACCGATTTTGTTTTCATTCTATCTGAAAACAGCGTACCTTCCTCGGCTTAAAACTCCATGTTTTCACATGGAGGTTCCACCTCGAGTTCTTCGAACTTCGGGTATCGGTCGGACTATTCCATGCTTTCACATGCAGGAACCACCGATTTTTGTTTCCATTCTATCTGGAAACACGCGTACTGAACCTGTCACGATACCCTGGAATCAAGTATGCCGAGATTTATTGTATCAACCTGGTCGCTTTGGAGTCCTCACTCGTCATTTGGAAAGTCGTTTGGTCTTCGTGGAATGGAATGTGGATCAGCACCAATTGGATCTTGATGGATTTGGAACCTAGTTGGATTTGGAGTGAAGTTTTGATTGGATTGGTTTCAATGTTTGGAACAGTGCTACACAATGGATTAAAGGTTCAAGTAAGTCTCCGATATGAGACTCAGGTACGCTAAATTTAAGAAATATCTCCCTTACATTCTGAGAAAGTGGCTCTAGGCAGTTTTCTGTAGCTCTCTTCTGAAATGTCATCAACAAGAAAACTAGCCACAAGGGATAGAAATGAGTTATGATGGATAATCAAACTATTATGTTTTGTTTTGTGGTTGTACAGTTTGTTTCTCTCTTTCTTTTTCTCTCTCTCTCTCTCTCTCTCTCTCTCTCTCTCTCTCAAACTCTCAATAGGAAATCTTTCTGAAAATCTCTCTGGAATAAGTTAAGTCCTCGAAGTCTACCTGAATTTTTCAATTATTTCGAAATTTTTGGAAAATGACCTTACTGAAATAAGATCTAAGCTGATGGGAAAACGCATAAGATTCTGATAGCGTAGAAAATGGGAAAATTGGTTGCTAGGTTAACTAACTAAAGTGGGAAGAAGAACCTGTTTAAGAAAGCTAATTTTCAAGAACTACGCTTAAGATATGACCGTAAACGAGAAAAGAATAGAAATGGTAGAAATTTAGTCAACAACACCGTCGAAGCTTGATAGTGAAGTTTATGAATAGATTACCAGTTCGCCATCAGAAAACTATTCTAAAATTTGTATGCCACCACCGAAATGGTTGGAAAGTCTATTTCCTGAAATCTCCAATACACAATGGGTAGACCAAACATTACTGTAGGAAGTTGTCTGGAAAAAGTCATTATGCCGACTCAGTCTGATTTTGGTCAGAGCGGAATTAGGCTGAGATAGAGAAAACTCCTCGCTAGGATTGAGTAACTATAGGGCATCTACAGAATTTGATCAGTCGAGAATTTAGACCTCTGGAAGGGTACAGAGGCTAACGGCTAATGTTTGTGTCATGATTCCTAAATCCTTCAAACCAGCTCAGGGATTGAGCAAGGGACCTAGTAAGATTATGGTTAAAGAATCCACCGAACGACATGTATCACCACTTCCGGTTAGACGGAGTCCGACCTAAAAACAAAAAGTCTTGTTCAAAAACCTGAAATCGAATAGGTTCAAGATGTCAGAAACGACAGAACCATCGAAATTATTTTGAAAGAAATGGTCGTGGAAACTATCCGTGGTTGTACAGGGCGCTCTGGGCAGGAAATGCAATTTTGAACAAGCATTCGGAGAAAAACCGAAACCTGTGGTTACCCTAGAAAAGGGAACCTGACATTCACTAAACGAGATTTTGATCGAATGGTCCTGGAGCAAAAGAAGCCGGCAAAACCAGATGTAGTGACACCCTGAAATGCGCATCAGGATCACAAATATACATAACATGGTTTAGAGTATTGTTTGATATTAGAATTTTATCCCAGTGTCGATTCGAAGAGCCTGCTCCTTGTCTTCGACAAGACGATCAGCCACCCGAGCAGCGCTAGAAAGTTAGTTGATTACTCGCTTTCCCACTTTAGTGGCCCAGGCGAGAAGTTGAGCCTGAAAACCACTAATGACGTTTCGACGTCAACCCACCGACGTTTCGACGTCACCCCATCGACGTTTCGACGTCATTCCATCATCCTACCAAAGTTTGGACCTTTCAGAAACGACGCTTCAATGCCTCATACTGACGTCACTCTAAGGTAGAAGAACCGGACGCTGCCAGAAAAAAGGCCTCGTCCACTTACTAGAAGGGATACTAATGTAGGGGTAGTACATAGTATCTGGGGGATGCGCAGAGCACACTCAAGAAGCTCACTTAGTGTGGAGAGAAAAGGAAAAAGAAGAACTACCGTAGTCCAGATGATCAAAGAACCAAAGCGTGACAAACGCAATTTTCCGAGAAAAAGAAGAAATGCAATTCTGCGGGAAAAAAAAAAGACTACGAGGAAAAGAAAGGAGTGGGAGTCCAAGTAAGGATTACGAGAAAAAAAAAAGAAGAAGGGAAAAGTGACAGCATAATAAATGAGGCGCAGTAAGCCTTAGGGACCACGAGTCCAACAAGATGAAAAGGGGGAAGTGCGTAGGAAGACGACCGCAATTTGCGCTTCAATGGACCCCACTGGGATTAGAAGAAGAAGAAAAAAAAAAAGAGAGCTGTGTCGGGAAAAAAAAACCCTCCGTGTCAGGAAAGACTACGGTAGAGGGGCGAAGGCAAAGAAAAGAGGAAACTAACGCTTCATGGGAAGCAAGGGATCTTTTTGCAATTTAAAAGCCTTTCAACAGCTACTGAATCCCAGGCTGAACTGTCACAAGTACCTCACACACACTTGGAAAGTGTGGGAAATGGAGAATACATCGAATTAAATTGAAAGTCCTTCTCTTGATGAAAGTCCTTCTCTTGATGGAAAACTCCTACGGCATACAAATTGAAAATTAAACTCATAATTCGGTCATATTAGGAATTTTTTTTTTAAAGTGAACTACCAGTGAACGTAGGCATTAAGAAGGTGGTGACCATGTAGGGCACTAACAAATTAGGAAGCTTCATCTGGAGCAGGAAATATGTTAACTACGTAGGAAATCAGATCAACGTAGAATTTGGTAGAAGCAAAGTGAGCCCTAAGATGAGTTAGAATTGGGCCAGCCAACTGAACATCACCCGTGATTTTGCCTTCTTTCTTCCAATTGTAACAACACGAGTCAATAGATTTGCAATCTATAAGATGTTCTACTGATAATGACCCTCAGCGAAACAAGAGTGCCATAAAGACGAATAATTTGTTACTCGCCGCTTCTCTCGAGTCTAGATCCGTATTGGGACCATCTGTCATGAAAACCCATACACAAAGCCTTTTTCACCAAAAACAGCAACCCTAGTTTGGTATAGGAATGAGATTCATCAGTTAGGTGACGTATTATGCCTCGTATGACCAATAAAACGCAGTTCGAGCCTTCACCGAAAATCCAGTGCAAAAACAGCTGGTAAAGAGAATGGGATTTTATCTTTAAATAGAATTGGCAAACGGCCCATGGGGGCTTAATGACACCCGTATATAAGGGGTAGGCAAACGTAAATGGATTACGATAGTTATGTTGCGTATATACAAAGCACACAACGGCGGAGCAAATGCCAGTTCTCTTTTTGCTTTCATCTTAAAACCCCAAGCGCCACCCTAGTCAACTTCCGGGAACAGTCTAAATTCAGTAAATTCTCGCCAATCGACAACGAAGAATATCCCATCATTTCATCAGAACGAAGTAAGTAGCTCAATGCCCACACCCTCAACTTTGGTCACATATTCGTCATTTCTCATTCATAAAGAAAGTCATTCTACTCTTCAAATGGAAGAAGTGAACACGCAGTCGAGTTGCATCAAAAGCCCTTATAACACCATAAAAAGGGACAAGGCTAATTATGTTGAACGGAAAAATGGACTCTTCGTCGAAAAGACTCTTCGTTGAAAAGAAGGTTGATAGGAAAAGTAAACCTAAGATCTGGAAGAAAGCGAACATCTAGTTGGAAAAAAAAAAAGAAATTTCATCAGTAAATTCAGTAAGCCCGGTAGAACTAGTTAACTTGAGCACATTACTAGGATCAATAGAGCGCAGGGAAATGAGGAAATTGTAAGATTATATCGTCAGAAAATGAGGAAAAACAGTGAAGAGAAGTTTATCAAAATTATTCTTTTGGAAATCATCAACTAGAAAAAAAGATTAATAAACTTCACTGCCGTAACTGTTCACACCCTCCATAAGAAATCTTCCCCTCAAATACGCTCTGCTCGATACTTCAAATTTCTCAGTCAACAAACAAGGTGATAATCAACGATTTGGTTAATATTCAACCCAATTGAGATAGCAGTCGAAATTCAACAATTACTGGAATTTGAAGCAACTAGAAAGGAATTCCCTAGAGTTAAGGAGTACAGTAGCAGCTGGAGGGAAAGTTATCTGTTTGAAAGACCCTCGATAAAATTAGAGTAAGAAAGATGAGAGTATAATTTTTTTTTTGAGGAAACGAATCAAAGTAATTACTCAAGTGGAAGTCAATTATATTCCCTTGAATGAGAGAACGGAATAAATCCAAAAAGGAAGTCATCGAAAAGATTCTGAAGTTTTGTTTTTTTGAGAGTGAGAATCATTGTTTCATGAAGTAGTCGGCAAAAGAAATGAAAAGTCAAAAGCTAAGATAAATCAATTCGAAAAATTTGATATTTCCACAAAAGGAACCAATTTGGAAATTCTGAAAATCGGAAAATTATGAGAGTAGAGAACAGAAAAACTCAAACGAGAGACGTAGAAAATATTTTACACCTGGAAACAACTAAAAAGAGAGAGTAACTGTACAAAAGAGCATCTTCATCGTTCAGTGTTGTCATTGTGTTTTGAATGGAAAATCAATGCAACGATTTCCAGATTTCAGTAAGACAGGAATGCCAGCAGAAGGAATGCAGTACCAAAAGCAGAATTTTGGTTGCAGGAAAATGACAATCACATCGACGATGCTCAGAAAATATTGCAATACCAAAATAGAGAACTGATAAGTCTGAGATAATAGACAAAGCGTGATTAACGGCACGAAGAGGAGAAAGCCTAGGAAACTCTCCGCTATTCGTGAAATATCTCGTGGAAATCATGAAAAGTATTATTTTCCAGAACACCGATAAAAGAACACGGAGTCAAGTTCGGGAAGCTGAGACGTCAGCCAACGCATACTCCATCACGGTTCAATACTACGTCATCGGTCAATTGCAATACATTTGGTCATCAATCAAACCGCACAATACACCATGGACATAATTACTTAACATTTATTTTATTATTTTCCTTTATTTAATTAGATTTTGTTAACTTAGTGTGTCGAGGGACCGCCACATTTTTCCACCGGGGGGGATGTGACAGGACAGTAACCACACCCTATATAAGGGTCTGGTCCCTCTCCTAGATCCTCCATACTTTAGGCACCCGCGCCACTAAGGACGCTACACCACAACTCAGGCACCGCCCCTTTTCCCTCCGGGTGGGGACGGAGCCCTTGTGAGTCAGTCTGGTTGGATGGCTTGAGGTCAGGATGTGACCGCAGCCCTACCAGCCCTAGATATTACCAATCTAGGTCTGGCTAGGTCTCAAGCCCTAAGACCTCTCTCTTATTCATTTACCCTTTATTTAACCCTATTATTCATTACTCAATAAACCCTTAACCAAGAGCCCGAGTGATCGGATAAAGGTTGAGCAACCGAAGGCGGTTGGGAGCGTCCCCTTCACAGTAATATCTAGGGCTGGTAGGGCTGCGGTCACATCCTGACCTCAAGCCATCCAACCAGACTGACTCACAAGGGCTCCGTCTCCCACCCGGAGGGAAAAGGGGCGGTGCCTGAGTTGTGGTGTAGCGTCCTTAGTGGCGCGGGTGCCTAAAGTATGGAGGATCTAGGAGAGGGACCAGACCCTTATATAGGGTGTGGTTACTGTCCTGTCACATCCCCCCCGGTGGAAAAATGTGGCGGTCCCTCGACACACTAAGTTAACAAAATCTACTAAAATAAAGCAAGATAATAATAAAAATAAATGTAAAGTAATTATGTCCATGGTGTATTGTGCGGCTTGATTGATGACCAAATGTGTTGCAATTAACCGATGACGTAGTATTGAACCGTGATGGAGTATGCGTTGGCTGACGTCTCAGCTTCCCGAACTTGACTCCGTGTTCTTTTATCGGTGTTCTGGAAAATAATACTTTTCATGATTTCCACGAGATATTTCACGAATAGCGGAGAGTTTCCTAGGCTTTCTCCTCTTCGTGCCGTTAATCACGCTTTGTCTATTATCTCAGACTTATCAGTTCTCTATTTTGGTATTGCAATATTTTCTGAGCATCGTCGATGTGATTGTCATTTTCCTGCAACCAAAATTCTGCTTTTGGTACTGCATTCCTTCTGCTGGCATTCCTGTCTTACTGAAATCTGGAAATCGTTGCATTGATTTTCCATTCAAAACACAATGACAACACTGAACGATGAAGATGCTCTTTTGTACAGTTACTCTCTCTTTTTAGTTGTTTCCAGGTGTAAAATATTTTCTACGTCTCTCGTTTGAGTTTTTCTGTTCTCTACTCTCATAATTTTCCGATTTCAGAATTTCCAAATTGGTTCCTATTGTGGAAATATCACAATTTTCCGAATTGATTTATCTTAGCTTTTGACTTTTCATTTCTTTGACGACTGTTTACTTCATAAAACAAATGATTCTCACTCTCAAAAAAACAAAACTTCAGAATCTTTTCGATGACTTCCTTTTCGGATTTATTCCGTTCTCTCATTCAAGGGAATATAATTGACTTCCACTTGAGTAATTACTTTGATTCGTTTCCTCAAAAAAAAATTATACTCTCATCTTTCTTAATCTAAGTTTATCGAGGGTCTTTCAAACAGATAACTTTTCCTCCAGCTGTTACTGTACTCCTTAACTCTAGGGAATTCCTTTCTAGTTGCTTCAAATTCCAGTAATTGTTGAATTTCGACTGCTATCTCAATTGGGTTGAATATTAACCAAATCGTTGATTATCACCTTGTTTGTTGACTGAGAAATTTGAAGTATCGAGCAGAGCGTATTTGAGGGGAAGATTTCTTATGGAGGGTGTGAACAGTTACGGCAGTGAAGTTTATTAATCTTTTTTTCTAGTTGATGATTTCCAAAAGAATAATTTTGATAAACTTCTCTTCACTGTTTTTCCTCATTTTCTGACGATATAATCTTACAATTTCCTCATTTCCCTGCGCTCTATTGATCCTAGTAATGTGCTCAAGTTAACTAGTTCTACCGGGCTTACTGAATTTACTGATGAAATTTCTTTTTTTTTTCCAACTAGATGTTCGCTTTCTTCCAGATCTTAGGTTTACTTTTCCTATCAACCTTCTTTTCAACGAAGAGTCTTTTCGACGAAGAGTCAATTTTTCCGTTCAACATAATTAGCCTTGTCCCTTTTTATGGTGTTATAAGGGCTTTTGATGCAACTCGACTGCGTGTTAACTTCTTCCATTTGAAGAGTAGAATGACTTTCTTTATGAATGAGAAATGACGAATATGTGACCAAAGTTGAGGGTGTGGGCATTGAGCTACTTACTTCGTTCTGATGAAATGATGGGATATTCTTCGTTGTCGATTGGCGAGAATTTACTGAATTTAGACTGTTCCCGGAAGTTGACTAGGGTGGCGCTTGGGGTTTTAAGATGAAAGCAAAAAGAGAACTGGCATTTGCTCCGCCGTTGTGTGCTTTTTATATACCCAACATAGCTATCGTAATCCATTTACGTTTGCCTACCCCTTATATACGGGTGTCACTAAGCCCCCATGGGCCGTTTGTCAATTATATTTAAAGAGAAAATCCCATTCTCTTTACCAGCTGTTTTTGCACTGGATTTTCGGTGAAGGCTCGAACTGCTTTTTATTGGTCATACGAGGCATAATACGTCACCTAACTGATGAATCTCATTCCTATACCAAACTAGGGTTGCTGTTTTTGGTGAAAAGGCTTTGTGTATGGGTTTTCATGACAGATGGTCTCAATACGGATCTAGACTCGAGAGAAGCGGCGAGTAACAAATTATTCGTCTTTATGGCACTCTTGTTTCGCTGAGGGTCATTATCAGTAGAACATCTTATAGATTGCAAATCTATTGACTCGTGTTGTTACAATTGGAAGAAAGAAGGCAAAATCACGGGTGATGTTCAGTTGGCTGGACCAATTCTAAATCATCTTAGGGCTTACTTTGCTTCTACCAAATTCTACGTTGATCTGATTTCCTACGTAGGTAACATATTTCCTGCTCCACACGAAGCTTCCTAATTTGTTAGTGCCCTACATGGTCCTATCACCACCGTCTTAATGCCTACGTTCACTGGTAGTTCACTCTAAAAAAAAAATTCCTAATATGACCGAATTATGATTTTAATTTTTAATTTGTATGCCGTAGGAGTTTTTCATCAAGAGAAGGACCTTAACATGAAATGGGGTTCGCTGTATTCTCCATTTCCACACTTTCCAAGTGTGTGTGAGGTACTTGTGACAGTTCAGCTTGGGATTCAGTAGCTGTTGAAAGGCTTTTGAATTGCGAAAAGATCCTTTGGTTCCCATGAAGCGTTAGTTTCATCTTTTCTTTGCCTTCACTCCCTCTACCGTAGTCTTTCCTGACACGGAGGGTTTTTTTTTCCGACACAGCTCTCTTTTTTTTTTTTTTCTTCTTCTTCTAATCCCAGTGGGGTCCATTGAAGCGCAAATTGCGGTCGTCTTCCTACGCACTTCCCCCTTTTCATCTTGTTGGACTCGTGGTCCCTAAGGCTTACTGCGCCTCATTTGTTATGCTGTCACTTTTCCCTTCTTCTTTTTTTTTTCTCGTAATCCTTACTTGGACTCCCACTCCTTTCTTTTCCTCGTAGTCTTTTTTTTTTCCGCAGAATTGCATTTCTTCTTTTTCTCGGAAAATTGCGTTTGTCACGTTTTGGTTCTTTGATCATCTGGACTACGGTAGTTCTTCTTTTTCCTTTTCTCTCCACACTAAGTGAGCTTCTTGAGTGTGCTCTGCGCATCCCCCAGATACTATGTACTACCCCTACATTAGTATCCCTTCTAGTAAGTGGACGAGGCCTTTTCCTTTGGCAGCGTCCGGTTCTTCTACCTTAGAATGACGTCAGTATGAGGCATCGAAGCGTCGTTTCTGAAAGGTCCAAACTTTGGTAGGATGATGGGATGACGTCGAAACGTCGGTTGGTTGACGTCGAAACGTCGGTGGGTTGACGTCGAAACGTCATTAGTGGTTTTCAGGCTCAACTTCTCGCCTGGGCCACTAAAGTGGGAAAGCGAGTAATCAACTAACTTTCTAGCGCTGCTCGGGTGGCTGATCGTCTTGTCGAAGACAAGGAGCAGGCTCTTCGAATCGACACTGGGATAAAATTCTAATATCAAACAATACTCTAAACCATGTTATGTATATTTGTGATCCTGATGCGCATTTCAGGGTGTCACTACATCTGGTTTTGCCGGCTTCTTTTGCTCCAGGACCATTCGATCAAAATCTCGTTTAGTGAATGTCAGGTTCCCTTTTCTAGGGTAACCACAGGTTTCGGTTTTTCTCCGAATGCTTGTTCAAAATTGCATTTCCTGCCCAGAGCGCCCTGTACAACCACGGATAGTTTCCACGACCATTTCTTTCAAAATACTTTCGATGGTTCTGTCGTTTCTGACATCTTGAACCTATTCGATTTCAGGTTTTTGAACAAGACTTTTTGTTTTTAGGTCGGACTTCATCTAACCGGAAGTGGTGATACATGTCGTTCGGTGTTCTCTTCAACCATAATCTTACTAGGTCCCTTTCTCAATCCCTGAGCTGGTTTGAAGGATTTAGGAATCATGACACAAACATTAGCCGTTAGCCTCTGTACCCTTCCAGAGGTCTAAATTCTCGACTGATCAAATTCTGTAGATGCCCTATAGTTACTCAATCCTAGCGAGGAGTTTTCTCTATCTCAGCCTAATTCCGCTCTGACCAAAATCAGACTGAGTCGGCATAATGACTTTTTCCAGACAACTTCCTACAGTAATGTTTGGTCTACCCATTGTGTATTGGAGATTTCAGGAAATAGACTTTCCAACCATTTCGGTGGTGGCATACAAATTTTAGAATAGTTTTCTGATGGCGAACTGGTAATCTATTCATAAACTTCACTATCAAGCTTCGACGGTGTTGTTGACTAAATTTCTACCATTTCTATTCTTTTCTCGTTTACGGTCATATCTTAAGCGTAGTTCTTGAAAATTAGCTTTCTTAAACAGGTTCTTCTTCCCACTTTAGTTAGTTAACCTAGCAACCAATTTTCCCATTTTCTACGCTATCAGAATCTTATGCGTTTTCCCATCAGCTTAGATCTTATTTCAGTAAGGTCATTTTCCAAAAATTTCGAAATAATTGAAAAATTCAGGTAGACTTCGAGGACTTAACTTATTCCAGAGAGATTTTCAGAAAGATTTCCTATTGAGAGTTTGAGAGAGAGAGAGAGAGAGAGAGAGAGAGAGAGAAAGAAAGAGAGAAACAAACTGTACAACCACAAAACAAAACATAATAGTTTGATTATCCATCATAACTCATTTCTATCCCTTGTGGCTAGTTTTCTTGTTGATGACATTTCAAAAGAGAGCTACAGAAAACTGCCTAGAGCCACTTTCTCAGAATGTAAGGGAGATATTTCTTAAATTTAGCGTACCTGAGTCTCATATCGGAGACTTACTTGAACCTTTAATCCATTGTGTAGCACTGTTCCAAACATTGAAACCAATCCAATCAAAACTTCACTCCAAATCCAACAAGGTTCCAAATCCATCAAGATCCAATTGGTGCTGATCCAAATTCCATTCCCCGAAGACCAAACGACTTTCCAAATGACGAGTGAGGACTCCAAAACGACCAAAGTGGTACAATAAATCTCGGCATACAATTGATTCCAGGGTATCGTGATAGGTTCAGTACGCCTGTTTCCAGGTAGAATGGAAACATAATCGGTGGTTCCTGCATGTGAAAGCATGGAATAGTCCGACCGATACCCGAAGTTCGAAGAACTCGAGGTGGAACCTCCATGTGAAGGGGACGCTCCCAACCGCCTTCGGTTGCTCAACCTTTATCCGATCACTCGGGCTCTTGGTTAAGGGTTTATTGAGTAATGAATAATAGGGTTAAATAAAGGGTAAATGAATAAGAGAGAGGTCTTAGGGCTTGAGACCTAGCCAGACCTAGATTGGTAATATCTAGGGCTGGTAGGGCTGCGGTCACATCCTGACCTCAAGCCATCCAACCAGACTGACTCACAAGGGCTCCGTCTCCCACCCGGAGGGAAAAGGGGCGGTGCCTGAGTTGTGGTGTAGCGTCCTTAGTGGCGCGGGTGCCTAAAGTATGGAGGATCTAGGAGAGGGACCAGACCCTTATATAGGGTGTGGTTACTGTCCTGTCACAATAGAAATAGAAAAATTGTGTTATTTCGATGGGTTCTGAAAGCGTTCCAAGCTCAAAACAAATAGTTTGACTTACATCTTTTATCTATTTACAATTTACAAAACTGAATGCATGTTTCCAGTGATTTCAACCCTAAGCCTAAGAATGAGGCGAACATTTAGTCGAAAAAGTGAATCAGACTATCTAAAATAGTTGTTTTTTGGACCTTGTGCACGTAAAAATTTTTGACTTTCGCCTCAGAAAATTTGGGCTTCAGAATAGAAAAAAAAACAACATCGATTTCCAACCCTGTTATTCTTGCAGAGCTTCCAAACTCAATCATCAATCACTGCTGTCCTCCACCACTCAACTGCTCGTCTTCTTATGCAAACTTCTTCCATTTTTTCTTCAATTATCCCTTTTTCCTCAACTCCAAAACAAATTCCTCACGACCATAATTATCTAGGCGCTTTTTTCTGACATGTTGCCCTCCAGTCTCCCCAAAATATGCCTTGACCCTACTTTTCTTCTCCTAAACATTCATCTCCACTCTCAAGTTGTTCCCACTTCCACATCATTTTCCGTTTGCATCAAAACCATCATATCGGTTTGTATATTGGTCAAATCGTCCACAAAACAATATGAAGGGGTCAAATCGGTTTGTATATCAGTCAAATCGTCCACAAAACGATATGAAGGGGTCGAATCGGTTTGTATATGGGTCAAATCGTCCACAAAACGATATGAAGGGGTCAAATCGGTTTGTATATGGGTCAAATCGTCCACAAAACGATATGACGGGGTCGAATCGGTTTGTATATCAGTCAAATCGTCCACAAAACGATATGAAGGGGTCGAATCGTCCACAAAACGATATGAAGGGGTCAAATCGTCCACAAAACGATATGAAGGGGTCAAATCGGTTTGTATATGGGTCAAATCGTCCACAGAACAATATGAAGGGTTCAAATCGTCCACAAAACAATATGAAGAAGTCAAATCGGTTTGTATATGGGTCAAATCGTCCACAAAACGATATGAAGGGGTCAAATCGTCCACAAAACGATATGAAGGGGTCGAATCGTCCACAAAACGATATGAAGGGGTCAAATCGTCCACAAAACGATATGAAGGGGTCAAATCGGTTTGTATATGGGTCAAATCGTCCACAAAACGATATGAAGGGGTCAAATCGGTTTGTATATCAGTCAAATCGTCCACAAAACGATATGAAGGGGTCGAATCGTCCACAAAACGATATGAAGGGGTCAAATCGTTCACAAAACGATATGAAGGGGTCAAATCGGTTTGTATATGGGTCAAATCGTCCACAAAACGATATGAAGGGGTCAAATCAGTTTGTATATGGGTCAAATCGTCCACAAAACGATATGACGGGGTCGAATCGTCCACAAAACGATATGAAGGGGTCAAATCGTCCACAAAACGATATGAAGGGGTCGAATCGTCCACAAAACGATATGAAGGGGTCGAATCGGTTTGTATATGGGTCAAATCGTCCACAAAACGACATGAAGGGGTCGAATCGTCCACAAAACGATATGAAGGGTTCAAACCGTCCACAGAACGATATGAAGGGATCAAATCGGTTTGTATATGGGTCAAATCGTCCACAAAACGATATGAAGGGGTCGAATCGTCCACAAAACGATATGAAGGGTTCAAATCGTCCACAGAACGATATGAAGGGGTCAAATCGTCCATAGAACGATATGAAGGGGTCAAATTGTCCACAGAACGATATGAAGAGGTCAAATCGGTTTGTATATGGGTCAAATCGTCCACAGAACGATATGAAGGGGTCAAATCGTCCACAGAACGATATGAAGGGGTCGAATCGTCCACAAAACGATATGAAGGGTTCAAATCGTCCACAGAACGATATGAAGGGGTCAAATCGGTTTGTATATGGGTCAAATCGTCCACAAAACGATATGAAGGGGTCAAATCGTCCACAAAACGATATGAAGGGTTCAGATCGTCCACAAAACGATATGAAGGGGTCAAATTGTCCACAAAACGATATGAAGGGGTCGAATCGGTTTGTATATGGGTCAAATCGTCCACAAAACGATATGAAGGGGTCGAATCGTCCACAAAACGATATGAAGGGGTCGAATCGGTTTGTATATGGGTCAAATCGTCCACAAAACGACATGAAGGGGTCAAATCGTCCACAGAACGATATGAAGGGGTCAAATTGTCCACAGAACGATATGAAGAGGTCAAATCGGTTCGTATATGGGTCAAATCGTCCACAAAACGACATGAAGGGGTCAAATCGTCCACAGAACGATATGAAGGGGTCAAATCGTCCACAGAACGATATGAAGGGGTCGAATCGTCCACAAAACGATATGAAGGGTTCAAATCGTCCACAGAACGATATGAAGGGGTCAAATCGGTTTGTATATGGGTCAAATGGTCCACAAAACGATATGAAGGGGTCAAATCGTCCACAAAACGATATGAAGGGTTCAGATCGTCCACAAAACGATATGAAGGGGTCAAATTGTCCACAAAACGATATGAAGGGGTCGAATCGGTTTGTATATGGGTCAAATTGTCCACAAAACAATATGAAGGGGTCAAATCGTCCACAGAACGATATGAAGGGGTCAAATCGTCCACAGAACGATATGAAGGGGTCAAATTGTCCACAGAACGATATGAAGAGGTCAAATCGGTTTGTATATGGGTCAAATTGTCCACAAAACGATATGAAGGGGTCAAATCGTCCACAAAACGATATGAAGGGTTCAGATCGTCCACAAAACGATATGAAGGGGTCAAATCGTCCACAGAACGATATGAAGGGGTCAAATTGTCCACAGAACGATATGAAGGGGTCAAATCGGTTTGTATATGGGTCAAATCGTCCACAAAACGATATGAAGGGGTCAAATCGTCCACAAAACGATATGAAGGGTTCAGATCGTCCACAAAACGATATGAAGGGGTCAAATCGTCCACAAAACGATATGAAGGGGTCAAATCGTCCACAGAACGATATGAAGGGGTCAAATCGTCCACAGAACGATATGAAGGGGTCAAATTGTCCACAAAACGATATGAAAGGGTTCAGATTGTCCACAAAACGATATGAAGGGGTCGAATCGGTTTGTATATGGGTCAAATCGTCCACAAAACGATATGAAGGGGTCAAATCGTCCACAAAACGATATGAAGGGGTCGAATCGTCCACAAAACGATATGAAGGGGTCAAATCGTCCACAAAACGATATGAAGGGGTCAAATCGGTTTGTATATGGGTCAAATCGTCCACCAAACGATATGAAGGGGTCAAATCGGTTTGTATATCAGTCAAATCGTCCACAAAACGATATGAAGGGGTCGAATCGTCCACAAAACGATATGAAGGGGTCAAATCGTCCACAAAACGATATGAAGGGGTCAAATCGGTTTGTATATGGGTCAAATCGTCCACAAAACGATATGAAGGGGTCAAATCGGTTTGTATATGGGTCAAATCGTCCACAAAACGATATGACGGGGTCGAATCGGTTTGTATATCAGTCAAATCGTCCACAAAACGATATGAAGGGGTCGAATCGTCCACAAAACGATATGAAGGGGTCAAATCGTCCACAAAACGATATGAAGAGGTCAAATCGGTTTGTATATGGGTCAAATTGTCCACAAAACGATATGAAGGGGTCAAATCGTCCACAAAACGATATGAAGGGTTCAGATCGTCCACAAAACGATATGAAGGGGTCAAATCGTCCACAGAACGATATGAAGGGGTCAAATTGTCCACAGAACGATATGAAGGGGTCAAATCGGTTTGTATATGGGTCAAATCGTCCACAAAACGACATGAAGGGGTCAAATCGTCCACAGAACGATATGAAGGGGTCAAATCGTCCACAGAACGATATGAAGGGGTCAAATCGTCCACAGAACGACATGAAGGGTTCAAATCGTCCACAGAACGATATGAAGGGGTCAAATCGGTTTGTATATGGGTCAAATCGTCCACAAAACGATATGAAGGGGTCAAATCGTCCACAAAACGATATGAAGGGTTCAGATCGTCCACAAAACGATATGAAGGGGTCAAATCGTCCACAGAACGATATGAAGGGGTCAAATCGTCCACAGAACGATATGAAGGGGTCAAATTGTCCACAGAACGATATGAAGAGGTCAAATCGGTTTGTATATGGGTCAAATTGTCCACAAAACGATATGAAGGGGTCAAATCGTCCACAAAACGATATGAAGGGTTCAGATCGTCCACAAAACGATATGAAGGGTTCAAATCGTCCACAGAACGATATGAAGGGGTCAAATTGTCCACAGAACGATATGAAGGGGTCAAATCGGTTTGTATATGGGTCAAATCGTCCACAAAACGACATGAAGGGGTCAAATCGTCCACAGAACGATATGAAGGGGTCAAATCGTCCACAGAACGATATGAAGGGGTCAAATCGTCCACAGAACGACATGAAGGGTTCAAATCGTCCACAGAACGATATGAAGGGGTCAAATCGGTTTGTATATGGGTCAAATCGTCCACAAAACGATATGAAGGGGTCAAATCGTCCACAAAACGATATGAAGGGTTCAGATCGTCCACAAAACGATATGAAGGGGTCAAATCGTCCACAGAACGATATGAAGGGGTCGAATCGTCCACAAAACGATATGAAGGGGTCAAATCGTCCACAAAACGATATGAAGAGGTCAAATCGGTTTGTATATGGGTCAAATTGTCCACAAAACGATATGAAGGGGTCAAATCGTCCACAAAACGATATGAAGGGTTCAGATCGTCCACAAAACGATATGAAGGGGTCAAATCGTCCACAGAACGATATGAAGGGGTCAAATTGTCCACAGAACGATATGAAGGGGTCAAATCGGTTTGTATATGGGTCAAATCGTCCACAAAACGACATGAAGGGGTCAAATCGTCCACAGAACGATATGAAGGGGTCAAATCGTCCACAGAACGATATGAAGGGGTCAAATCGTCCACAGAACGACATGAAGGGTTCAAATCGTCCACAGAACGATATGAAGGGGTCAAATCGGTTTGTATATGGGTCAAATCGTCCACAAAACGATATGAAGGGGTCAAATCGTCCACAAAACGATATGAAGGGTTCAGATCGTCCACAAAACGATATGAAGGGGTCAAATCGTCCACAGAACGATATGAAGGGGTCAAATCGTCCACAGAACGATATGAAGGGGTCAAATTGTCCACAGAACGATATGAAGAGGTCAAATCGGTTTGTATATGGGTCAAATTGTCCACAAAACGATATGAAGGGGTCAAATCGTCCACAAAACGATATGAAGGGTTCAGATCGTCCACAAAACGATATGAAGGGTTCAAATCGTCCACAGAACGATATGAAGGGGTCAAATTGTCCACAGAACGATATGAAGGGGTCAAATCGGTTTGTATATGGGTCAAATCGTCCACAAAACGACATGAAGGGGTCAAATCGTCCACAGAACGATATGAAGGGGTCAAATCGTCCACAGAACGATATGAAGGGGTCAAATCGTCCACAGAACGACATGAAGGGTTCAAATCGTCCACAGAACGATATGAAGGGGTCAAATCGGTTTGTATATGGGTCAAATCGTCCACAAAACGATATGAAGGGGTCAAATCGTCCACAAAACGATATGAAGGGTTCAGATCGTCCACAAAACGATATGAAGGGGTCAAATTGTCCACAAAACGATATGAAGGGGTCAAATCGTCCACAGAACGATATGAAGGGGTCAAATCGTCCACAGAACGATATGAAGGGGTCAAATTGTCCACAAAACGATATGAAAGGGTTCAGATTGTCCACAAAACAATATGAAGGGGTCAAATCGGTTTGTATATGGGTCAAATCGTGTGGACGATTTGACCCCTTCATATCGTTTTGTGGACGATTTGACCCCTTCATATCGTTTTGTGGACGATTTGACCCATATACAAACCGATTTGACCCCTTCATATCGTTTTGTGGACGATTTGACCCATATACAAACCGATTTGACCCCTTCATATCGTTTTGTGGACGATTTGACCCATATACAAACCGATTTGACCCCTTCATATCGTTTTGTGGACGATTTGACCCATATACAAACCGATTTGACCCCTTCATATCGTTTTGTGGACGATCTGAACCCTTCATATCGTTTTGTGGACAATTTGACCCCTTCATATCGTTCTGTGGACGATTTGACCCCTTCATATCGTTCTGTGGACGATTTGACCCCTTCATATCGTTTTGTGGACGATTTGACTCATATACAAACCGATTTGATTCCTTCATATTGTTTTGTGGACAATCTGAACCCTTTCATATCGTTCTGTGGACGATTTGACCGTTTCATATCGTTTTGTGGACAATTTGACCCCTTCATATCGTTTTGTGGACGATTTGACCCATATACAAACCGATTTGATTCCTTCATATTGTTTTGTGGACAATCTGAACCCTTTCATATCGTTCTGTGGACGATTTGACCCCTTCATATCGTTCTGTGGACGATATGACCCCTTCATATCGTTCTGTGGACGATTTGACCTCTTCATATCGTTCTGTGGACGATTTGACCCATATACAAACCGATTTGACCCCTTCATATTGTTTTGTGGACGATTTGAACCCTTCATATTGTTCTGTGGACGATTTGACCCCTTCATATCGTTTTGTGGACGATTTGACCCCTTCATATCGTTTTGTGGACGATTTGACCCATATACAAACCGATTCGACCCCTTCATATCGTTTTGTGGACGATTTGACTGATATACAAACCGATTTGACCCCTTCATATTGTTTTGTGGACGATTTGACCAATATACAAACCGATATGATGGTTTTGATGCAAACGGAAAATGATGTGGAAGTGGGAACAACTTGAGAGTGGAGATGAATGTTTAGGAGAAGAAAAGTAGGGTCAAGGCATATTTTGGGGAGACTGGAGGGCAACATGTCAGAAAAAAGCGCCTAGATAATTATGGTCGTGAGGGATTTGTTTTGGAGTTGAGGAAAAAGGGATAATTGAAGAAAAAATGGAAGAAGTTTGCATAAGAAGACGAGCAGTTGAGTGGTGGAGGACAGCAGTGATTGATGATTGAGTTTGGAAGCTCTGCAAGAATAACAGGGTTGGAAATCGATGTTGTTTTTTTTTCTATTCTGAAGCCCAAATTTTCTGAGGCGAAAGTCAAAAATTTTTACGTGCACAAGGTCCAAAAAACAACTATTTTAAATAGTCTGATTCACTTTTTCGACTAAATGTTCGCCTCATTCTTAGGCTTAGGGTTGAAATCACTGGAAACATGCATTCAGTTTTGTAAATTGTAAATAGATAAAAGATGTAAGTCAAACTATTTGTTTTGAGCTTGGAACGCTTTCAGAACCCATCAAAATAACACAATTTTTCTATTTCTATGTATTTCTAACGTCCATAAATTCAAGCTTTGGACTTCTTATAAAAAGAACTCACATTTTCTCTGTTTTTTGTTTGGTTCTTTGACCATATCATTAGCCTTCCGCTTGCGATTTCCCGACTGCTGCTGATTGGAATTTCTGACCGCTGAAATTTGCGAAATAAATTGTTTGAGCTTGAGCTATGTGCTTTTTCTCACCTTTTCTCGAATGTTTCCGATAAGAAAGATGGGAGCGGCATTTTTTTCTTTTTCTTCTGAGTTTGTGGAGCTTCATTGTGCTCCACTTCTACAGCAACTTGCTCTTCTTCGTTGCCTTCATCATCAACTTCATTGCTTTCTTCTACGAGAAAAGCTGAAATGAAAAGATTTGAAATTTGTGTTTTTCGCTTGAACTGAGGAAAAAAACATACCTTTCTTTTGAACTCTTCGACGTAGTGCAACGAAACGAATTCCTCTGTGTTTTCTTGCTTTCTTCTTCACAATTTTTGGTTCCATTACTTGCTCCACTTGCTCACCATCCACATCAATCACCTCTTGTTGATTTCCTTCGTTATCTCCTTCTGGCTCAAATGCTTCTTCTTCAATCACTCCTGTTGCCAGCACTGGAAAAATGTTTGCTTGAACCTTCTTTTTCAGTCAAAAACAGTATCATTATTGTTTACCTTTTCTCTGAGTTCTTCTCTTGACAGTGTACCGTCTCTTAACTCGACGTTTATTGACTACTTTTTTGCTGCTTCCAGCCTCCTCCATGTTCTCCTCAATTTTTTCCACAATTATTTCTCCACCATCATCTTCTCTTCCCTCAATTTCTTCATTTTCCTCGTCTTGATTTCCTGTAAAAATGTAAGATTTTTCTATTAATAAACGTTTTCTTAAATCAGTTTTTTGTTCTTCATACTTCACGATCTTTTTCAATATTCCAAAAAACGTTTTCGGTGGAAATTTGAAAAGTCTCACGAAAACTTTGAAGATAATCTGTATCTCACCTTGAATAGCCGCCCATTCCGGATTCGTATGGTTCTCCAGATAATCCCATCCCATGAACACTTCGTCCATATCCTCTGGAGGACGAGTTTGACGGCCCCCTGGAAAAATGTTATTTAAAAAATGGAAAAAAAAAGACAATCAACTCACAAGTATCGTCTGAAACTCCTCTAACTTTGACGAACTCGAGGCCGTCTTGCTCCAATCCGAGCATTCAAGCAATGCCAATCAATTGGTGGTCCATTATGAATTCTGAAAACAAAATTATCAAACTTGGATTGCGTTCTTAGAACTTACCAATGGACCCGAATGGCTTCTCTGGCGTTTGCTCCTGGGCGAACTGAAATAAATTTTCGATCTTTGACAGACTTGTTTCTAATAAAACTCACGTTCAAGATCGACAAGATCTCCGAATTCCAATAGCCTCTTTTGATTGTTTCCTGGCCCAAACAGAACTCAACTGGTTCATAATAGTCCAAGACCACCACTGAAAAATAGTTACAATATTGTACATAACTGAAGTAGGTGATCAATAAGATTATTATTTCCAGTAGTCTCTTCGTGACTTGCATAACGAGATCGATTTTCATGAAGTCTCTCTTCATAGGCACGTAGCAATTTCGATCTCTTTTAGATTCACTTCAATTTTCCCATCCTGGCCTTGCATATTCTAACACGTGCATTTGTTCTTTTGGAGCATTTTTGAATCATCCAAAAATGCTTGGTCCTCGGAGTCCATAGATGGAAAAAATGCAACAAATCCTGTTGAGTTGTGGCCAGTCTTGAACCTTCGTAGGCATTTGGAGGGGGACTGATTTCTCCGGTGTAGCAGTTTTTGAAGATAATTCGACGCTGCAAAATTGATGAATCCATAAGTTGATGTCATGAATCGAGTCGTAGTTGATGAAGTACCTTCCCTACTTCAATTCTGAAAAAAACTCGGATTGTGAACTTTTCATGAGAAATCTGACTTACCGAAGATACTCCTCCAGTTGATGATTTTTTTTTTGAGAAGAAGGGTTCTTGACAACAGAAATCGCAATAATCCCATTGACTCCAAGATCCCGTTGAATCCATCGAAACGTATTTGATACTCCGAAAAATCAATAATCCTTCAAGGAGGCCTAACCATCCTTGAAGACTTCAAATAGTCCGCCAAACCAGGCAGACAAAAAGACATTGAATGAATACTCTCTACAGTCTATCCCCTCCTTTTATAGGGTTCGAGGACGCTCGTATTCAAGTAGCCTTCGAATACAAAATGTGTACAATGGAGCGCGTGCGCCTCTGGGAAGGTCCTGCGTAGAATCTGAACAATGGAGCGCGGTTGTGCACAGACCTAAAGGGTTCTCTGGAGATTTTTGTTGGGCTGTGCATCAGAACGACAAAGGGAACCTAATCGATTTTTGAGTGTTCCATCTGGCTGAAACTTGGTTTGTCCGATTTTTCGGCTTTTTATCTGCAGAGTACGTTTTTGAGTCTACCAAAAGAAATAACGATTGATTTTATGATTTTTTTCTTTTTTGCACTACCACGAAGCAGAGTTTTTTAAAAAGTGAAAGAAAAAACTATAAAATAGAACATTTATTCAATCAAAAACACATTATGCATCACAATTCTCTTCAGGCTTGGCACATAAACCAGTTGACTTCTCGCATTCCGTACCCGTTGGGCATTCCGAGCAAGTTGGTCCACTTTTATAGATATCAGCTCCCATGTAATTTCCTCTGAAAAAAAATTCAAAAATTTTCAAGAAACTTTTTTGAAAAAAAAACTCACTGATTCTTATACTGACAAACTACCGTAGTAAAGTCACTACAAGCTTTAATTCCACACCCAATAGCTCCAGTTTCAGCCCATGACACTTGAGTTGCATGACCGACGCCAGTGCCCCAAAGGGGTCCATCTAATTTATTATAGGGCCATCCATATTTTTCAAATTCACCGGACCAAACTTTACACGAAGTGACTGCTAATTCATCAAACCATTCCACCATAGTATCCGTGCCAGAGATTCTGAAGAGATTCTCTCCAAGTCCTTTCGTTCCAGAATGCTCTTTTTTGCAAGTGTTGGCGTAATCTTGGGCTGATTTAGCTACCTCAGGGTCCCAGACCTGGAAAAAATAATTGATTATTTGAAAATTTTCGATCGAAATCTGTTAAAGTTCTGCTTTTTGGTTTTAGAATCATACTAACCTTCCGCGGTTCGCAGCAACCGCGCCCCTCTGAATTTTTTCAAAAAAACATGTTTTCTCAAAAACGTCCAGCGGGGCGCGGTTGCTGCAAATTTCGAAAGGCTAAAACAGAGCTCTGGTAATGAAGGCGGCAAACTCTTTTTTTCCAAAAAGCTCTTTTAATAAAGGGAACTCCGAAATTTTTCTCCTTGAAAATCTGTGAGTTTTATGGTTTTCTGCTCTGCATAGTTCCACCATTTTCAGACTATTTCAGCTATGAGCCGCTCACCATTTTCAACATATTTGTCGCCGGTTCCTTCTTCAATCCTTTCACCACAAATTCTCCTTTCGAAATATTTGATCGGAACTCATTGTGAAAATCTACAATGGATTTCTTGGCAGTTTCACTGAATTCGGCACAGGAAATAGAAATAATAGAAAAAAGGAAAAATAAGAGGAGAGGTTTCATAGTTTTTTGTCAAGAAAACTGATTTGGAAGTGGTTTTATAGTGTGGAAAGTGTTCACAGTTTTTATTGAAGGAGTCCCTGAGGTTTATGAGCTTGTAGGTTTTTGGTGATGATCTTTTGGAACTGAAAGCTCTGCTTTTATTTTTTTTTCGTAAGAACTCGAAGTTCAGCGGGATTAGTAAATGATGATTTTTTATTGTTTCAAAATCTCGGTATATTCTGCGCTCATTTGGACTCTATCCTCTTCTGTCCAGTTGTAATGTACATATGTACATCTTCCTCATTAGAATCAACAGAGATTTTCATAATATAAATGTGAAAAGTGAAATGAAAACGTGAAACAATTCCGTAATATTTTATAAGAATTTTCCACCTGTAACTTCGGATAGAGGTTATAATATCCGTCCTCCTTCAATACGACATTCATAAACCACCTGTGTCGAACAATTTTTTCTGAAAAAATAGAATTCTAAAGGTGAAAAATACCCATATAAATTTATCAATAAAGTTTTGTTTCTCAATTTTTCATTCAAACTATGGATTCGTCAACTTTGTCTCCTCTAGAAATAACCATGAACAACACGTCAAATGAAGATCTTACTAAATTTATCGATACGTTGGAGAATGCAAAAAAGGTGGTGGCAGAGGTGCAGTTTAATGCAGTGAGTCGGCTGTATTTCTATAAATTTACTTATTTCATCAGTTTTTTCTTATTTTCTTTAATCTATCCTTTTTATATTTATGTTTATCGAGCTAATCGGGAACGGGATAAGACTGCTGCAGTATACCCTATCGTCAATCATTTTTATAAAATTTTAAGGATATTTTATGCATCTCAGGGTATCTCTTGTTTTATTTATCTTACTAAAAATATAATTAAAACCGAAATTTTCAACGAAGACGTAGTTTATAATGTTGACAGGCTCGCGAGCCTAGTACAACTTTTGACTTGTGAAGTTAATCAGTTTTTATTGGCACTATTATCAATTCAAAGATTTTTTCTCTATTTTTTTCCAAGTTCAAAAAAGTATTTGGAAATATCGGAAAAAGCTATGAATTGGGTTATTCGAGTAACTTATTTATTGTTTATAATTATAATGTTGGTTGAAGAATCACTGTCGGATACAATACGTGATTTTATGTATCATGAGTGGTTCAGGGTCAGTTTGAAGGGGCACTGAACTACCAACGACGTATTTTTCCATTCTGATTTCATCCTACAAAACTAGGAAACCGACAAATGGAAGATTTACAAGCTCTTTTTTGATTATTTTTCGTTCTTTCTCGAAGAAACTGTACAAAAAAAATGAAAAAAAGCTCGCGTAAATCGTCGGGTTCTAGGCCATCAATATCAATTCGGTCATGCTTTGGCAGGCCCTCTTGTGCCGTTTAGAGTGATTTTTGAGTATATTTATAGTGAAAAATTAGATGAAAAAAAAACGTTGCAAATGATAATAGCAATCTCGTAGAAATACGGAATGAGAGAAACTAATTGAATTTTGAAAAATTTCAGAAAGTCCAAGTGGCTATAAATTTTTTCGTTATATTCAGTGCATTTTTATACCTACCAATGATGATAAGCATCTCCAAGCTAACCAATTTAGCGTCTGCCCAAGTGAATCAACCACAACGATATGTTTTATGGCAGTTGGTTGCGATTGCTCTTGAAAAATCAGTCTGTTTTTTGTTATCACAGATTCTAGACCAAAACTGATATTTCAGATTTACTTCATCATTGTTTGCCTTCACCCGACCAATTTTTCCCCATACGTAAGATTTCCTTCACAATTAAAAAAAAGTTAAAAGTTCAACTTGAATATTTTCTCAGGCAATTATGGACTACGATCAAATCGACAAATGCCTCATTCCAATTATCTTACAAATCACTTATTTGGGATGTAACCGAAGAAATCTGATGACGTTGATAGGGTCCTTCAAGCTGAAAAATGTGATTTGTTGCCGGACGAACCGAGTTGGGAGTGAAGACGGAAGGCAACAGGTGTATTCGACGCAAGTGAAATAATGTTGAAAAATGACTCATTGATTAAAATAAATGAAAAAAACTATTGAAAAAAAATTTAATGATCTTTAAAAATGGATCCGTTGATAAACTCTAAAAAATCTCTTCAAAATTCCCAAAAAGTCACTAAAAAGTATTTTTCTGAAAAGTTACTATAAAACCCCTAAATGGTCCCTAAAAAGTCCTTAAAAAAGGATTTCATATGAAAGAATACAATCAATAATATATGGGATACACCAAGAACCTCTCCTTTCACCGTGTACACAAGTGCAAACGCGCTCCAATAGACTATTCCCGGGGGAATACGCGCTTGATTTGCGCACAGTACGCTCGAATTGCGCACACAAAACAGTATAAAAGGGGAGAGAAGAACCGTACACCCATTCACTCTATCTCGTCTTCATCTTGTTCACCTTCCACTTCCAAAATGTCTGGAACCTCTATCAATAGAACCAACGTCAATTTTATGGCTTACTTGGAGTATAAGAAGCAAGCCAATCATCAAAGACGCCTTCAATACTATGGACTTCAGTACTTCGATTATATGGTTGCATGCAAAACTCAAAATGAGAAGGCTAGAAGAGAGTATTATGGACTCAATTCAATTGGATCTAATGCTGCTGATTTCACATTATTTGGAGACTCCTTGTGGATGCAACAATGCAAGAAATCAAATCAACTCCAGCGTCAACGGTACTATGGCTTGGATTCAAAGGACCATGGAACCACTTCTGCAACGAGTTCCACGCTGGAATGTTGCAAACCTGAAGATTTGGACTTTGAGCAATTATGCCGAGAATTGGAAGAATTCATGAAGCAAGATTGGGCAAAAGCTATGGAGGAAGAAAGCATCAAGCAATGGGAATCGGAACAAAAGAAGAATAAAATCTAATTACATTTTTTATTTTTTTTTTGTTACCACTTTCCTAATAATTTTTCCTCTTTAATCAATTGTAATTAATAATGTAATTAAAAAAGTTAAAAACCACAAAAAAATATAACATTTCGAAATCCTAAAAAAATTTTCAATTAACCGAACTTTAAACTAGTAAATTCAACGGAAACTTTTCCAATAAATTCATTAGTAAAGGTTCAGTAAATTTCAAACTTTCTTCTTGCTGGAGCCCAATTTCAATAAAAGCAGAATAATCGGTAAATTTTGTGATGGACGGTACAGTGAATTTACCGATAATTCTAGGAAAGCTCAACCGGTAATTTTATCGGTAAATGTATCAACGAAGGTTCGATGTAACTGATGGTTTATCGGTCACTTTTTGATAATTTTTCGGTACTTTTTTCGATAGTTTGACGGTTACTTGTTTGAACTTTTATCGATAATTTTTCGGTAGTTTACCAGTAAATTTTTCAAAAATTTATTGACTCTTACCGCGAAATCTTCATTCTATGAGGGGTAACATTTGAAAATAATCTGTGTGATTGATAACGAATGCAACTTTTTCCAGTTTTATTTAGATCGTGGAAATACTCAGATTCTCAGAAGAAAATTTTTTGTGTCCTTTATTGACCATAGGTTTCATTTTCATCTGAATTGAGCTACATGCTAATAGTGCACAAAGAGAAAAAAAATCGATTAGTAGTAGTCTCATAGAGAACCTTTTTTGCTGTGTACACAAATGCAAACGCGCTTCATTCGACTTTTCCCAGGGGAATACGCGCTTGATCTGCGCACAGTACGCTCGATTTGTGTACAGTACGCTGGATTTGCGCACACAAAACAGTATAAAAGGAGAGAAAAGGATTGTACACTCATTCATTCTAGTCCTTTGCGACCGTCTTCTTCTTATCCCGTCTTCAACACTTAAAATGTCTGGAACCTCTGTTAATGGAACCAGCGTCAATGTTATGGCTTATTTGGAATATAAGAAGCAAGCCAATAACCAAAAACGCCTTCAATACTATGGACTTCAATATTTTGAGTATTTGCTCAAATGCAAAGCTCAAAATAAGACAATGCGAGAACAATATTATGGACTCAATTCAATTGGATCTAATGCGGCGGATTTCACATTGTTTGGGGACTCCTTGTGGATGCAACAGTGCAAGAAGTCAAACCAACTCCAGCGCCAACGATATTATGGACTCGATTCAAAGGTTATTCCAGTTTCTGTCGGATCTAACTCGTCTCCTGAAACCAGCAAGGAATTTGATTTTGAAGAACTATGCCGAGAATTGGAAGAGTTTATGAAGCAAGATTGGGCCAAAGCTATGGAAGAAGAGAGCATGAAGCAATGGGAATTGGAGCAAACAAAAGTCTAATTTCATTTTTCTTTCCTGTACTTTTTTTTTCCTTTTTCCTAATAATTTTGCTTTTTAATCAAATTTAATTAATAATGTAATTTTAAAAGTTGAAAATCCCAAAAAATATATAAAATTTCAAAATCCTAAAGATTTCTTTTGCAATCTATCAAACTTTTACTAGTAAATTTAACGAAAAGTTTGCCGATAAATTCACCAGTAAAGGTTCAGTATATTTCAAACTTCTGTTTGTTGGTGCCAAAGGTCAATAAAATGACAAAATCACCGGTAAATTTTTTGATGGCCAGTAAAGTAAACCAGATGGTTTCCGGCGCTTCGCGCCTCAACCATTTGGCCTTCGCTGGGGAACGCGATTTTGACTATGTGCATAGATAGCACAGAGCTTATCAGTGATTTTATCAAAAAACGGAAAAGACGGGCATCATCACGTCAGCATTCTCTATCGATCAGTCAAAATTTTATGAAAATCGGTTCAGTATGAGCCTCGCTAGGGCCAGCGCCGGACGAACAAACAGACACACGGAATCTTTGTGGTAATAATAGTAAAGATTCACCGAAAATTTTGGGAAAGCTCAACCGGTAAGTTTATTCGTAAATTTATAGATAAAGGTTCGATGAAATCCATGATTAATCGGTTATTTTCTGATAATTTACTGGTAATTTTTTTGCCAGTTTACCGGTAAATTGTTTGGACTTTTACCGGCTTATTGCACTAAATCATTACCAGTAAATTTATTCATGTTTTTTTTATTCAATTTCCATTGTTTTTTGCATTGTTCACGTTTACCAAATTTCACAAAAATTTATTGAAACTTTTATTTATCGCTAAATTTCCATTTGGTGAGGCGGACTCACATTTGGAAATAATTTGTGAAATTCATAGTGAATGCAATTTTTTTCTGCACTGATCCTCAAAAGGAAATTCTTTTTGTCTTTTATTAACCACCAGTCGGTCATCGGCGCTCCGCGCCTCCTACCGCCTGACTTCACTTTTATTTTAGAAATGAAAAAACTGTAAAAAGTTCTACGGGGTTTATTATATTCACGTGGCCCCCTGTGCGTCTCTCTCACCAATGGAAGTTTTAAAAAAGGCCTGAAAACGTGGTTTTTTGAACCTGGTGACCTTATTTTCTTTACTTTCGAAAAATGAAGTAGACGGGCATCATCTCGAAAGAATTCTACATTCAGCTGTCTAAGTTTTAGAAAAATCGGTTCACTACGAATCTCGCTAGGGCCGGCGACACACACACACACACACACACACACACACACACACACACACAGACAGACGGAAGTTCTTGATTGTTATTAGTAAAGATAGTTTTTATTTTCACCTGAATTGAGTGTACTTCTACACGTTAAGCGCGCACAGAAAAAATAGAAAAGTCGATTCTGGTAGTCTCATAGAGAACATCTTTTTGTTGTGTACACTATTGCAAACGCGCTCCAATAGACTTTTCCCGGGGGAATACGCGCTTGGTCTGCGCACAGTACGCTGGACATGCACACGCAAAACAGTATAAAAGGAAAGAAAAGGATTGTACACTCATTCATTTTATCTCTATTGAGACCGTCTTCATCTTATCGTCTTCAGCACTCAAAATGTCTGGAACCTTTGTTCATGCAACCAACACCAGTGTTCTGACTTACTTGGAGTACAAAAAGCAAGCTAATCACCAACAACGCCTTCAGTACTATGGACTAGAATACTTCGATTGGATGGCTAGATGCAAAGCTCAAAACGAGAAGGCGAGAGTACCATATTATAAACTCAATTTGACTGGATCTGCTATTTCTCTGGATTTCACTTTGAAAGAAGACTCGGAATGGATGCAACAATGCAAGATGTCAAACCAACTCCAGCGTCAACGGTACTATGGACTCGATTCAAAGGACATTGAAACCACTTCTGCAACAAATTCCACGCTGGATTCTAGCAAACCGAAGGATTTAGATTTCGAAAAATTGTGCCGAGAATTGGAAGAATTCATGAAGCAAGATTGGGCAAAAGTTATGGAAGAAGAGAGCATCAAGCAATGGGAATTGGAGCAACAGAAGAATAAAATCTAATTTTTTTCTTTTTTTTTCCTCTGTTTTTTTCTCATACTTTCACCTTTTTCTTGTTAATTTTTATCCCTGTAATTAAAGGAGGACTATAGTCACATTTTTTTATTTCCATTTCTTGCTCATTTTTCTATGCTGATTCCATTGCGCATGAAGAAATTGCTCAAAAATCGCTCTGAAGCGCGCAAATTGCGCCCAAAATGGCGCGTTACAGTCTGGTGGCCGCGGCCGTCTGGCCGAGTATCCGACAACGCGTGGCTGTTTCCTCCGTATTTTTCGCTTTTTTTCCTACGTTTTTCATGCTAAAATAAATAATTTTTATATTTCTTCACAAAACCACGTGAAATGAACGGAATAAAGGCGAAAAATACGGAGGAAACAGCCACGCGTTGTCGGATACTCGGCCAGACGGCCGCGGCCACCAGACTGTAACGCGTCATTTTGGGCGCAATTTGCGCGCTTCAGAGCGATTTTTGAGCAATTTCTTCATGCGCAATGGAATCAGCATAGAAAAATGAGCAAGAAATGGAAATAAAAAAATGTGACTATAGTCCTCCTTTAACCTTAATTAATAATCCAATTGTAAAAGTTAAAAGCCCCCAAAAATAAAATAATTCAAAATCCTCAAAATAAAATTTTCAGTTTACCGAACTTTTACTAGTAAATTTAACGGGAAGTTTGACCATCAATTACCAGTAAAAACTCTATAAATTTCAAATTTCTTTTCGTTGAAGCCAAATTTCAGTAAAATAGCAGGGTTACCGGTAAATTTTTTGATGGGCAGTAAAATAAATTTACCGATAGTTCTAGGATAGCTCAACAGTTAAGTTTATCGGTAAATTTATCGCTAAAGGTTCGATGAAATGAATGTTTTATCGGTATTTTTTAAATAATTTACCCGTATCTTTTTCGATAGTTTACCAGTAAATTTTTTGAACCTTTATCAATATCGTCATCAAACCTTTACCAGTAAATGAGGGTTTGGTTGAATAATTTTTTCACTAATTTATTGATTTTTCACCGGTAAATTAAAAAAAAATTTATTCAAATTCTTATTTATTGCTAAATATTCCTTTGATGAGGCGGACTCACACTTGAAAATAACTTGTAAAATTGATAGCGGATGCAACTTTCTTCCAGTTTTTCTTTCAGTTTTGCATATTGTCATCTGAATAGGGGGTGGTCCTGCACACTAATTTTGCATAGAGAAATGAGAATAATCGATTGTTAGTAGTCCTATAGAAAACCTCTTTACTGTTGTGTACACAAATGCAAACGCGCTCCAATAAAAGTTTCCCGGGAGAATACGCGCTTGGTCTGCGCACAGTACGCTGAGTTTGCACAAAATGGAGGGTATATAAGGGGAGAGAAGGACCGTACACTCATTCATTCTAGTCCTTTGCGACCATACTCTCTCACATCGTCTTCCTCGTTTCTTATTGTTCTCAACGGCTCAAAATGACCACTGCTTTTGAAAACACCATCAAGGCTATGGAATCAATGGAGAGCCAAAAATTGGCGAACCGTCAAAGAATGCTAACTTATTACGGACTTGATAGCTCAAACCAAATGACCACCAATTTTTCTGATTGTTTGCAAATCAAAAAGCAGGAAAATCATCAACGACGTCTTCATTATTACGGACTTTATTATTGTGAGTTGTTGAAGAACGCAAAAATTGAAAACAAGAGGATGCGATTCGAATATTACGGACTCAATGAAAATGATGCCGACCTTGAATCGACCTCTCAAGTCACTATGGAATCCGATATCGATAATAAGGACTCTTCTGATCAATACTTTGACAATCTCTGCCACGAATTGAAGGAATATGCACTTTTGGATTGGGCTGAAGAGATGGAAAAAGAAAGTATTCAGCAATGGAAAATGGACCATCAGAAAAATCAATAATTAACTCGTCTCAACTATTTTTTCCCTATTCACTTGCCTTAATTTTTCATATTTCTTCTTGTTTATTTTCATTATCTGTGATTTTATTTGTTTTAATTGTATCATTATTACCTTTTTATCAGTATTCCTTTCTTGCCTTTTTTCATTTTTCTTTCTTTTGTGAATTGTGTTTTTCTCTTTTTTATTCTCATCATCTCTCATTTCACTAACTTTGTATTATCCCTAGTCATGTATTTCTAAGTACGATTTTATCTTAAAATAACATAAAATTCAAAACTGTTTTTTTTTTCATTTTTTTTCATTTTACAACTTTCTTCAAAAATTTCAGCTTCAATGTAAAACTCTCTTAGTTTTATACACATTTCTTCTGATTTTTAAAAATTTTCTTTTAGCTTTCAAAAAGAATTCAGAAAATTTCATTTTGAAATTTTTTCTCTTATTTGGTTCTACTTTTTCTGTTAATAATTTGACTGTTTAACAACAAAGTTTTGATTTTCAGGTAAAAAATTTTCAGTTATCCGTCTGGAAAGAAAAATTGCGGAAAAAGGCAAAAAAACATTTCTGGTTTTTTTTTTTGAAAAAATGAACACAAACAACTTTTTTTGGTCAAAAACCTAACCAAAAACGAAAAATTTTACAATTCTTTCCTTCTTTTTTCAGCATTCTTTCTATTTAAATATATCTCAGTATCAAAACCACCAATAGACAAATAGGTGCTATCTGCCCACCGAGGGTTAATTTCTCTGCTCCTCTCATTTTTCTATACTTTTATTTCCAACAAAAAAGTTGTCTCTTTTTGATTAAATCACCAATACACACGTCCAATTGCTCCCCCATTTGTCATTTCTCTGCACCCTCTTAATTTTCCATACTCTTTTCTTTTTTGCCCCCCACACGAGCCTCCAAATTGTCTGTGTTTCTTCTATCTCTACACAATTGACTTCTACCTTGTCTGTTGTCATTTTGAAATGTATCGGTGAGGCAGGAAATGTGTCCAAGCCTATTTTTCCCTATTTTACTGAATATTTTTGGTTAATTCTACGGGTTTCTTTTTCGATGGATGGGAAATTGAAAAAGGTGAGTTTTTACAACTTTGAAATGAGCTAAAAAAAAGGGGAATTTTTTCGGTTAGAATATGCCGAAAATCCGAGATTTTTTCGAAAAAAATTGTTTGAAAAGTCTCACAGTTTAGCAACAAATGTTACTTTTCAGAAATTCTGGCGTTTAGAGCAAAATGCTTTTTTGTAAAATATTCTCCAATTTCAATAGAGTTTGAGTTTGAGAAGAAAACTTTTTTGAAGAGCATTAAAAAAGTTGTCAAGTTTCTGATGAAAAATTTTGGTTTCAAGTTTCTCGAAAATGAAAAAAGAAACATTTTAAGATTCAATTTCAAGATGCATTCAAGATTTCTACTTGATCATTTCCGGAAATTCGACAAATTTATCAAAATCACTTGAAACTTTGGATTTATCTTATACGAATTGAAAAAAAGAGGACTTTGAAAATGGGTGAGTTGGAAATTTTTAAAAATTGGTTGAATCTCAAAACTGTTAAACTTTTCGTCTGAAAATGGATGAAAATGCCGCTTTAGGGCATAGCTTTGCTCACCAGCCTAATTTCGGATTGTTGTTGCTAATGTGAAAAGATCGCACGGAAAAATCTTTTGTAGAAAGGTTTTATCGTGCCCTTTTTAAATGTAAGTTTCTTCATTAATTTTTTATCTATCCATTCGAGCTAATTGTTATTTCAAGGAAGGGTACAATTGATTTTGCTTCGTCTTCCACCATCTTTCGTCGGAACTCGTCTTGACGTCATCTACATCTCCAAATTCCATGTCAAAAAAAGGCTTGAAGTGATCAACTATCTCAACTCCACGGAAATCCATGTTGGATTGATCAAAGTGAGATTTGGAAGAAGACTACGCACTCTCATCGAAGGAGACGGGCAGACAGAACTGCTGAGAACCCATCCAACCCATAGACCAGCTGATCCAAATCAAGACATTTTTTGATTTTACCAATAAATTTGGTACTCGTTAATCGAATTTTTTCTCAATAAGGATGCTCAAAAGCACTGGAATTCTGCAAAATTTAGTACCGATTTACGACAACTCGAGTTATGAGTGGAACTATTTATTGAAGTCTTAGGACAAAGAATATCAATTTGATCCCTCTTGTTTTTGAATACCGTCGACACGATGAATGTCTTGAACTTCTGAAATCAAAAAATTTGAGGATAAAAGTAATTTTAAAAAATTATAAAATCTATCAAATTTATCATAAAAACCACATATTTTCATTACACAAACCTCTTGCCTTCCTCCTTTTCACCATCTTCCAAAAAGCTTTCCGATAAGGTCGATGAGCCATAATCACCGCAAAACTCTCGACAATTCCTTGAAATCCAAACTGTATAACAATAAAATTTATCATTTTTTGAGTCCTAACACCAGTGATTTCATCTATAATTGCTGCCAAAAAAACAGTTATCAGTAACAAAAAAGGGATCATTGTCTGTAATATAACAGCGACAAAAAATCTTTGTTGAGATTTTCGGGTTTCAATGGAAATTGATTTTGCCGGAGCAATATATAAATAATAAATAGTGCATAAAACATGAAATAATATATGAAAAAGGGCATTTAGAACCACTGCTGGGGCATACACTAATTTTGTCATACGTATTTGAAAAGGGTCACTCAAAATCACAATCACTTCGTTTCGGAAAAATTCCACAGTCGGACACGGCTCGATTTTTAGAGATTCCAGTTTCGCTGCCTCTTGGTCTTGTGGAATTTGGAATGCTAATAGCAAAAAGCAACTGTTCATCAGATGTACACCCCCGTGGTATATAATTCTGATCCACGTCTTCTGAATTCTGAATTTATTTCCCTGGATAGAGCTACTTCTTTTTTCAAAAACGTATAGATACGAAGCGACTACAAAGAGTGCAGATTCTACTTCTAGTAATATTTTAAATGTAATGGACAATTTCAACCAGCCGAATAGACTAACTCCAAGATACGCAAAATTATGGAAGAAAATATATGGAGTCGCTAGTGAACAGAATAGAGTGTCCAACCAGCAACAACTGAAAAAAAGAATTTTGTGATAATTTTTTTAAAAAATTTTCGATTGCGAGACGTGAATTTGGTAGTAATCTTAATGTTAAATTATCTGTCAATTTATCTGATCAAATAATGAAAATTTGGGCTCTGTTATCGAATGACCGTCCCGTCAAAAAAAAAACACAGAACTTTCCCTTATCCGCACTGTCCCGTATCAGAACTGTCTCTCATCAAACTGTACCGTATGAGAGCAGAGAAATTCCCACGTGAATATAAAATTTTCAGTTCTGTTACGGGACAGTGCTGATAAGGTACAGTTCTGATGTGGAACAGTTCTGGCATAGGACAGTTCTGATATGGGGTACGGTTCTGATACGGGACAGCTTTAGCTAGGGAGCGTTCTGATAAGGGACACGGTTCTGGAACGTCCTACTTGTGCTTTCTGGCATTTCATTATTTTATTTTGGATTCCAACTTTATCCGCCATTTTAAAAATTCACTGTGCATTTGGACTAGGAATTTTAATTCAAAATTTCTACTTTTTTCGAAATTTTCTTACAAAAATAGATATAAACTGCAGGTGAAAATTCACAAGAAAATTTTGAAACCACTTTTTTTGGACTTTTCCAATTGGTTCCAGTGTAATGATTCACAAAACTTACATATATACTTTTTAAAAATTTATTTATTTTTAGTTTTTCCTGCGAACTTTTACAAACTTTTACAACCCCACTTTTTTTCAGATTTACTAACCCACCAGGCATGATTAATCAACAATGGCCATTTCATCATTTTCATATTAATTGGTGTCTTTTTCCATAAAATATAAAAAGTGAGCATTTGAATTGGAAGTGCAAATACTTGAATTATATGACTAGGATAGGCCACTCCTTGCCATGATACCAAAAAACTATATGTTAAATTACATTTTGAATAGTTTGTAGAGTAAAATTCAGCTAAAGACATCTAGTGGAATAAAAAGGAAAAATGAAGGATCTAACGTCTAAGTTGAAGCAAGATTTTGAAAAACAGGTGAATTTTGAGACGAAAAAAGGAAGCACCTGCTTGATGTAGGAAAGTTTCACCATAGACGTAGTCTGTCCTGGTGAGAGCAAAAATCGGAAGAAGAGGCGGAGTTTACCGTTTAGACAGAAAGTGTACAAAAAATGGACAAAAAGCGGACAAAAATAGGACAAAAAAAAACGACAAAACATGCACAAAAAGTGGACAAAAAGTGAACAAAAAATGGATAAAAAAGAAAAAAATAGGCAAAAAGTGTTTTAAAAAATTTCGAAAATTTAAAATAAAACTTTTTTCTTCTGTCTTGATAATTTTCATTGAATTCCTCCGTAACTGAGCGAAAAGCTCGATATATTTTTTCGATATACTTTATCCGGACACTGGACGTGACGTCATCGCATGACTCACAACAGACCGTTCCAACATACTTCCAGCAGACCGTGGCGCTGGTTCTTGTTCGTCTCGCGTCTCTTATCATTTTTCTCTTTTTCCCCTATCACTTCTGCAAACTATTTTTTTCTCGGAAACCGTCGATGGGAAAACAATAAAAAAGCGCATAAATTCCCCATACATAAGCAACCGAGAGAGGCAAAGAAAACTATTCCTTTCTCTTTTTTTCCATTTGATATTCTTCCCCTCCAAGCTCTTGGCTGCTTGTGTACGTGGCCTTCTTGGGGGGTTATCCCTACTTTTCTGAATATTTTTATTCATTATTTTATATGATAAAATAATGGTTTCGGTGCGATTTTGAAGGCGAGCAAAAAGTCTTACAGAATTTTACAAGAAAATGTTTTCTGTTTTTTTAGATTCCCAAACTAATGGTGTCGTGGCAAACCCATCAAAGGGTTCATCTCCAAATGCTCTTCAAATTGCTCAAAAGCAAATAACTGCTCTTCTCAATGCCCTCAAATCGAATGACAAGGAAACTTTCTTCAAACTGATGAAGACTACTGCAAGTTCGTTTTTAATTTTAGTGAATTTCAAAAAAAAATTTGATTTTCAGCAGACCAACTTCGACAAGTTTGCTGCAGTTCGATGGAAATATAATAGAACAATGGACTTGGTCATTTTGCTTGCTGGTAAACAACAAGTCAAACTTGTGATGGAGAAGGTAATTCTACAAAACCTTACCGTTGAAAATTCGATAAATTTATGTTGAAGCTTGCTCAAATTGTCGAACCTTTATCGGTAAATTTCCCGGAAAATTCTCGATAATTTTTTCAGTTGATTTAAAAATTTAGTTTAAAAATTTTATTGTTGAAGACAAATTTTTTTAAAGAGCAACCCGAGTCCAATTGGATGGATTTTCGATGCTATTGAGCAACCGAACCGTCTGGACACATCATGATGACTTATTGGTTTCCCGGGTGCTATGATATCTTCTGCGGTTAATCAGTGTGATATCTTTTTGGGTAATTCAAACTTTAATGAATAAAACAGTTTACTGATCAAAATTTATTTCACAAAACAAAAAAGGTGAATTGCATTTTTATTTCACGGCGAATTGGACGTCTGACAACTTTGAAACAGCTTGGAAGCGTGCCAATAAAACTTTTTTCCTTGTTCTCTAAAGATTTTCTAAATAAAGTGACAAGACAAAACAACAATTTTCGAGATATTTAGTTACGATTTTATTTTTATATCAAGAATAACAAAAAGTTTAATGACGATTATTATGGTGGTAATGCCCTTTTTGGTCGGAAATGGTCACGTTTGTATTCTTCAAAAGCGGCCTGGCGATTGCTATCTACATTTTTCATTATTTCTTCAATCAATCGGTTTCTTGGTCTTGCTTTGCAATATTCCTCCAACTGATGGTTCCCGGATTCTGAATAAAATTGGGGGTTGTTTTGAACTCGTATGAAAAAAAAATTTACCTCATGCGCCAAAATGTAATCGTAAAGTTCCATGATTCGCTTGAAATGAAAAACAATGGAAATGCCACAATCATGTTTGTTTTGCTGGATGACCTCCTATCACCGTCGTTCTTTGAAGTATTGAAGAGTCGAATTGATTCTGAGTCAAAGTGAGCTGAGCTGTCAGATACGAAAGCCATTTTCCTTCGATTTTCCTCTGGAAATACCGAATTCTGCAACCACCCTTCCCCATTTCAAGTAATTCTACAGAACAATTGTGTGCCGAAAACACGAAATCTTCAAAAAGATATCTTTCAACTCACTGATTTCCAGGAAAATCAGCGATTGAGTTGGTTAGCATCCAACTGATCACTATGTCATTCAGAAAGGCTCCCCTCAACAGCGAAATCATCTTTCCGTTTTCCAACAAATCCTTTGCAACATCGCGCGAGTGCTGTGAATCTTCCACTATCCTGTCTAGTTCTTCAATAAACTCGGGCCGATCGGGTTTATTATTGAGAAGAAGCTGGAGCAAGCCTTCTATTTCTGTTTTCAGGTTCTTGAAGTTTCGTTTTATCATTTTTTGAGTTGAAGAAAACACATTTCTCATCTAATTAATTGCCAGTTTACTGGTCATAATCCCGGAATTGGAATGAGTCACACGTATGTAGTTCTTTCAGTGTCACAAACGTTTTCCATCAACAGATTTGCATGGATTGACTGTGTAACTTTGCGAGTGAATCGTTCATTTTTGAAATTTTTGACAATAGAAAGCCCAACTTCTACTGTTGTTTGAGTCTTCTCCTGATCTAAAATTGACATCAATTGGTTATCTAGAAATTAGTCTATAGGGAACCTACCACTGCAACTGGGTCCTTATGATCCATATCGATTGAAAAACAGGCAAGAATATTCCGAAAAATAATAAGAGACGAGGTGGCCACCCAACCAAAGGGAGCCTTGAAGACGAATGAATGAACGATTCTGTAGTCCTTCTTTCCTCTTTTATACGGTTTTTTGTGGTGTGACAGACGTCCAGCGTGCTCTCCTGGGAAAACGCGCTGTGTAATCCACCTTTAGTGCGCGCGCTTAGTCCTTGGACTATAGGTTTTGGGGTGGAATCCACAGCGCGTTTTCCCAGGAGAGCACGCTGGACGTCTGTCACACCACAAAAAACCGTATAAAAGAGGAAAGAAGGACTACAGAATCGTTCATTCATTCGTCTTCAAGGCTCCCTTTGGTTGGGTGGCCACCTCGTCTCTTATTATTTTTCGGAATATTCTTGCCTGTTTTTCAATCGATTTGGACAATATGGATTCAGTTGCAGCGGTAGGTTACCTATAGACTAATTTCTAGAGAATCAATTGATGTCAATTTCAGATCAGCAGAAGGCTCAAATGACATTAGTAGTTGGGTTTTCTAATGTCAAGAAGGAGCGATTCAATCGGAAAGTTTCACTGTAAACCCATGCATCTCTGTTGATGAAAAACATTCGTAACACTGAAAGAGCTACGTGTGACTCATTCCAAATCCGGGATTATGACCAGTGAGTTGGCAATTGATTGGATGAGAAGTTTCGTGGTGGACAACATATTCTCATGAAGTACAGATGCCATATGAATATCGAGATCGTTTCCTCAATCAAGACCATAAAGGATCAGATCGAGTCATATTGGAAGCCTATGAAAAAGTGACTGCAGGAGGCGGCCAATCGTCTAATGAAGCAAGCTGGAGTCAAACTGGGCCCCGATAAGCGTGTCGCATCGAAGGAATGATGGACATGTCAGCAATGACAGCATGTGAAGCAGCATGGAGAATCTCAGGTATCCCAATGCACGGATCATCGCACATTGTCCATCGTGGATATGTTCACGAAGAGAACAAGGATCTATTCTACACTGTGCGTGGAGTTGGAGCAGCTCAAGCAGGAGAGAATGATGACAGCATGGTTTGAAGCCAACGTTAAACCAGACCACATTCCTAACACGAACTTGATGACAACTGACCTCACTTTCCCCAAATATGAAACAATCATAGATAGAGATGCAACGAAACAATTATGGAAATAGGTCTTACTGAACAATTCCTACACAATAATTTTTTAATCTTAAATCTTAATAAATGAATTATCCATCCAAATTTGTTATTTATGACACAACTTTTGGCTCTTTTTGGTTTTACTGGTCCCAAGCCCTATACCCGGGTCCCAACGACCCAACACGGGTCCCAACACCTCGACGCGGGTCCCAAAGCCTCGACAGTAGTGTATTTTCGAAAAAAAGTGCAACTTTTCCAAATCGAAAAACAGTGCAACTTTTTTCCGTGAAGGTCAGATGAGGGGGGAGTGGTAGTAGGAGGGGAGTCGGACGGATGGTCGAGGATGGATGACGTCATATGGGTAGGAAGAAGGTATCCATAGTACAGATTGGATAATTCGAAAATCCGAAAAGCCCGAAAATCTAAAAAAATCTGAAATTATCTGAAATTATCTGAAATTTGTCTGAAAATTAATTTTTTCAATTTTTCCGTTTTTTCTTCGAACATAGAGTAGTTTTTGACGCTGATCATCGTGGTAACCTTAGTTTTTGCTCTAGATGATGATAACGATTGATAATCACTGATAAGAAAATGATATTTCAGAATTGTATGAAATTTTGAGGGGTGGTATAACTTTTTATGCTCATCACTATGGTGATAATCCTTATCACTGATAACAGCTGATAAGAATTTTCGCCTCCTGATCCTGCTCATTTTGGCCGGATATACTAATCTTGGTACGTACATTTCAATGGTGCTTTTCATTATCACTGATAACAACTGATTAGAAATTGTGCTCACGGATCTTGCACATTTTCACAGGGTATACTAATTTTTGTACGTACAACTTAATGGCGCCCTTCATTACCTCCGGTAACAACTGACGAAAAGTTTATACCTCAGACACCACTAGTTTTTTTTCTCACGAAAGATCATTCTCGGTGTGCAGTTTCTAATTGAACTACAGGACGACCACGGGCAACACACGATAAGAAATCTAGGTTTAAGAAACGCCACAACTTTACAGAAGCAAAATGTTTGTATACAGACGTTAACGATGATGCTGTATTTTCTAGATAACAAAATACAAAAATGACAAACTCATACCTTTTCACTCTTTTGCACATAGTGTTATTTTCAAGAACATTCAATGCACAATTGAATATTCTGACACGCATTCGGAACACAATTGTAATTTCCTGAAAAATCTGATAAAAATCAACAAAAATACCATGAATCTATACTACATATGCACACTTTTATACCACCCGCACCCACAAGACACGCCACTATGAGGGGGTAGCGTTAGCGGAGAGGGCAATTATAGGAAGGTGACAGGTGGCATGCAGATATCAATTATACACTACGGAAGATATGTCTGCTACGAAGAGGACATCTGGAAAAGAGGAAAACAAAAAACGGTGTTGCATACAGGAAAAAAAAAAGTTTCTACAGGTAGACAAAAACTTTTAAAAAATCAATACATTACATACAATTTTGCTTCATGATTGTTGATCCTACTATACGGATCCGGAATAAGATCTCAAAAGGATATGGGGACAATGAATTGTGTGATCATAGTTGTATTGTACAATTTGAAGGGCGAAAATAATAAAACTATCACAATGCCCAACATATTTAACAGGAACCTTTCCAAATTTTTTTAAAAAGATAAATCTAAATTTGTGAAAAAAAAATGCCCACGTAATTTCCAATTCTTCTACAATACTCAGATTTTCTGTGAATCTACTATTTTCTTGTGTAAAACCGAGACGAATCTCTACAGTCCTTTTTCACAAGAGGGGATAACACATCCCACTTTTGAAAAAAAATTCCTTTCTCGAATTGAAAACCAGAGTCAGAAGAGAAAGTTGTTTCAAAGTATATGATCATCATTTACCCCGGCGTCTTTTAAATAGGCTCGGATAGGAAGAGAAGCAGACGGCTCTCTCAATATGGAACACTATTTCGCATCACATGACGCGGGAAGACCAATTAGAGGAGACTCTTCATGAAGACACAAAAAGCAGGTGCGCATGTGCGGCCATATCAATATCGAGGGGGGGGAAGTGCAAATGAGGGAATGATGAAACACGATGGAACGGAAAATCCGAAAAAAAACATACCGTAGTAATGTGTGAAATAATTTTAGGCTGAAAAAAAAAAACATTTTTTGTTGTCAACACGGAACGGCATAATATAAAATTTATTTTAAGATATGCTGAATAAACATATTTCAAAAATTGCATGGTTACAATTAAACACGTATCGAGATCGGTCTGAAACAATCAGAAAAAAGGGATAAAAAGCATCTATTACAGGTAAGTTTAGATTTTGTGTATAGGAAAGTTCAACTCTTTTGTGGAGTCTTATAATTTGCGTATCTAGGTCAAACCAAAACCGGTTTTGGGAGTCGCCTCCCTTTCCTTATGCATCACATAACTTCAAACTCCCGGAGACGGGGAGAATCATTTTCCGAAAACTTACCGAGATGAGTGAGAAGTTCAACACAACTTTTCAATTCCAAGACCCTGAAGATATTATTGGCAATGTAATGAGTACACTTCGAGGAGATAACGGCATGGATATTGTACTACAGACACCTCCTGGAGAAAGCGATGATAGTGTTGACCAGTTTGTCTCAAGTTATCATACGAAATGTGAGTGTTTAATGATTTTTTTTTTCTATAGCCAACATTTTTTTTAAAGATTATTCTCAAAACGAAACGTCTAGCAATCGCTCTTTAGAGGAACACGTTGCAGTAAAAAGTAACGACTTCTGTAAGATGAATGATATCCGAAAAGAGAAAGGTTCTGCGGATTATACCAAGTTCATGGAACCTACGACGCCTGGAGAAGGTGAATTTTTAATATTTTTCCTAAAGCATAGTTTTGTGGGGAAGATCCGAATTTATTTTCTCTACTAAGTTTTTTCTTTTCAAGATGAACGGAATTTCGAAGCTCCTGAACAACACGCTAAAGATGTGATAACAGAGGCTCAAACATCCTACGTTTTTTTTCAAGGTAAAGAAGAGGAAGATTTCTTTCTATCGGAACCGTCAAGAAAAGATTATTATCGTTTCCAATGTGAGTTTTTTCATTATGTTTTTTTTGAAGAAATTAGAAAAAAAAACTTATAGATGGTGCCGGATCGGCTCGTTCCTCCCATCAATCTGCTGCATCTTCACCATCTTCTCCTCAAACGTCTACTGATCGTCCTCCCTCTCTACAAATGTCTGCTGCTCACCCTTCCTCTTCACATTCGCCTACTGCTCATTCGTCTTCTTCTCCTCAATCTGACGGATCTCCTCCATCTTCGCCCGTTCCTTCAACATCGACGGCGCCACCACCACTACTACACCGAAAACCTGCAAAAAGAAAGCTATTTCCGACATCCCAAGAACTGGCGTATCTGAAAAGATACGCGGAAGTTGTTCTGCCGCAACGGTCAATGTTCAAAAGACTGAACTTGGCTACGTTGAAGCTGCCACCTACACAAATCACGCTAAAAAATCTGGATAGCATACCACCAAACACCAAGCTTGACGACCATGTTTCAAAGGTTTTTGATATCTTTCTTAGAAAGGTACTACGAGATAGTGGAGGAAATTTGAAAACCACAAAGTTTTGGCTAAAGTAAGTTGTGGTGAATTCTGATGAATGAAGGAAATTTATTGTTTTTTTCAGCTTACGGCATCCAGGATATGGCAGTCCTGACGGATACTGGATAATGCACCAAACATACCAGATGGCCGATGGGCATTATCTCATCAATTCGATTGCGGAATACGCTCAATCGAAGAAAGCGCTCAAAATCGATGAGACCCTTATATTGAGTATGAAAATATTTGAAAAAGACAAAAATGCAATGCCAGGAAGAGGAAAACCTCCAAAGATGTCACTAGGTGCTCAGATTTTGGTTTGTTCATTTCGAAAAGAAATTGTTATTCTTATCAACAGATTTTAGGAACAATTCAACGTGGCTGGAGTAGTCGTAGGAGAAAGTCACTGTCTTCCCAAAGCATTAGCAATCGGGAAGATTTACAGTGATATGAAAAATGAGAAGAACGAAGATGCGAAAAGATTACTCAACAACGAGTACCGCAATCTGATACTAAAAAGGGTAATTCTATCAACAAAAATAGATGTTAAATTTTTTATTCATATACTTTGCAGGGGAAAATTGAAAATCGCTCAAAGAGACAGTTAGAGAAAGCCAAGAAACTTTTGACTGATGCTCAGATGGATCCGTTACAAGAAACACACAGCCTGGAGGATTTTGATAAATTGGCCGATTATCTGAAAGAGTATAACATCCAGCTATGGGTGCGAGATGGAGACACTCGTGTACCAAAAGAGCACAAGAACAAAAACACACAAGCGCGTGGTTACATTGGAATTTACTACGAAGATGGACACTATGATTTTGTCAAGCCGACAATAGACAACTGGGGAGCAAGGTTGTTTCTCTTCAAAAGCCTCCAAAAAAAAAAATGTTTCGTAATTACTTATAGGTTCTGTAATAACTGCCGGAAAATTGTTGATAAGGACCACGACAAAAAGTGTAAGGCCAAATGTTCTAGGTGTGGAACGATCGGCTGCAATCCTGAGAAAGGTCCAGAATCTTTTTACTGCGAAGAATGTAATATCCATTTCCTTTCTCAAGAATGTTACGACTCACATCTCCAAAGAAGAGCAGCGAATGCGTTGCCGTATTGTGAATTATTTGTAAAGTTGGTTTATTTGTTGTTTTTTTTGTGCTTTTTTTCACCTCAGAACTTTAACAGGTGCAGAGAGTGCTTCAAAATATACAGGAATTCGAGAAACCCTGAGATCAAGCACGAGTGTTATGCCACCGACTATTGCCCAGTGTGTAGGAAGTTCAGAAGAAAGAACCATGAATGTGTTCACGCAAAGCCAAGAGAAACTACAAGAAAAAAAGCAATTGCAAAACAAAAGGAATGGTCCATGGTGATTTACGATTTTGAATCAATTGTGGTTGAAAAAGACGGTGAAGGAGGTAGTTATAAATTTTGAAATTTTAATAAAAACAAGGTCTTTTTTTTCAGAGTTCATTATTGAAGGAGCCGCTCACAACGTCAATCTTGTAGCATTCAAAATAATATGTAACGAATGTATGGGAGAAGAGTGCGTTAAATGTGGTCCTCAAAAATACTTCTCTTACAACCGGAAAGGAAAAGAGAGCGGATCTGCTGTGGACCGATTCGTAAACTTCCTGACTACCGACAAGCGTATGGTGAATGCACATGTCATTGCCCACAATGGAGGAAAGTAAGTCGATGCCCGAGCTACACAATACACTTTTTGTTTTTTCTAGTTATGACCACATTTTCCTGCTGACTGCAATGGCGAAAAAGCTTCAATCAACACCCGAATTCATCGCCACAGGCTCAAAAGTTATCAATGCAACCGTGAATATTGGCAAGAAGAATACCCTTGTCTTTCGTGATTCGGCTCGCTTTATGCCAATGAAACTGAGCGACATGCCTTCAGCCTTCGGTTTGGTTACGCAGGATAAAGGATATTTTCCTTACGAGTTGAATCATCCTGAAAACTATGGAAAGAAATGGGCAACTCTACCTCCAAAAGAAAAGTACAGACCCGAGTATATGTCAGAAAAGGAAAAGAAGAAGTTTGACGAGTGGTATGAGAAAAACTACAACACAGAGTTTGACTTTGATGAGCAGATTCTCAGTTATTGCATGAACGACGTGAAAATACTCACAGAAGCTGTGTGTGAATACATGAGGGTTAGACAGTTTTGTTTCAAAAAAAGCCTTTTAGTTCGCTTTTGTTTTTTAGACTTGTCAAGCCATGTTCAACGAATGGAATCCGTTTATACAAGCCAGCACGATAGCAAGCTACATTATGTTTGTGCTCAAACATGATCATATCCCGGAAGGAACAGTAGGATATATCCCAGAAAACGGATTTCCTGTAAGGAACAACTCAGAATTCGCTCTAAAGTATATCCGCTGGTTGGAACACCAGAATCCTAATCTAGACCTGGAGCACGCTCTACGCGGCGGAGAACGCAAAATAGAAATAGGCGAAAAACATTACTTTGTAGATGCTTATGACGACGAAAACAACGAAATTTACGAGGTAGGGGAGCTTTCTTGGGGTGATTTATCAATCCATAAACATGTTCAGGTGAACGGTTGTCTCTACCATGGATGTAAATACTGCTTCCCGGCTAGAGATGCACCATGCCCTAAGAGGAAAGATTTTACAATGGATGCGCTTTATCAACAAACAAAAGCACGCAAAAAAGCGCTGGAAGAAGCGGGATACAAAGTGAATGTAATATGGGAATGCCAGATAAAATCGGATCTAAAAAAGAACACCGAAATGTCCAATTTTTTCAAGTCGGTAAGTTTTGAACAGAATGAAAGAGCAATTTGATTTTTGAAATTGCAGTGCCGGCACGCCACCCAACTCAGACCCCGTCAAGCAATGTACGGAGGACGTACTCAGGCTTTTCAATCTTATGTGGCTGCCTCAGCAGAGTGTTCACTGGAATATCACGATTATTGTTCCGTATATCCATGGGTCAACATAAAGGGGACATCTTATCCGATTGGGCAACCTATTCTATACACGGAAAATTTCGAGCCTACCGATCTATTGAAGCTGTTGTATAAAGGTGAGTATATTGTTCAAGCAGTGAGAAAAAAAAAAAGATTTTTAGGAGTCATTTTCTGTGACATTCTTCCTCCAAAACATCTACGCATCCCTGTTTTGCCATACAGGGACGATGGAAAACTTCTTTTCCCGTTATGCAGATCTTGTGTCGTAGACAAAAACGATGGCAAATGCATGCACAAATTGGTTTCGGAAAGGTACCTCACAGGTGTATGGTGCACAGATGAACTACAGCTGGCATTGGATAAGGGCTACAAGATTCTTCGCTATCACGAAGTATGGCATTGGCCAGAAAGCAAGTGGTTCACTGGAGGATTCTTTGCCTCGTTCATGAAGCCTCTTCTAAAGCAAAAACACGAGGCATCGGGATGGCCAAAGCCAAACATGACACATGCCGAAAAACTCGAGCATATTGAAAACATCAAGAAAAACGATGGTGTCGAAATTGAAATGGAAAAGGTTCAAAAGAATGCCGCTCTAAGGAGTTTGGCCAAGCTGTTCTTGAACAGTACATGGGGTAAGATTTTTGCTAAAAAACGGCTTGTGGAAACAAAATAAAATTTTTTAGGCAAATTTGCTCAAAAGCCAGGAAAAGTTGAGACA